>OX359202.1:4140898-5447648 GCA_947172415.1 Chondrosia reniformis | reverse complement strand
AAGTCATACTCTTTGTCCAGTGTGGGAAGGATATCGATGAGGAATGAGATGTTCTTTGTTGTCTGAAAGAAAATGTCAGCCATTTGTGTAAGGAGAGGGGGCTGGCTGCGCAGCTGGTAGTACACCCTTCCACCGTTTGGTACAAAACCATTCCTATAACATTACAACATAATCATACAGCCATATAAAAACACAAACTGGTACATTGTATACCCATAGCCACATGTAAGACTTGATAGATAGTGTAATTTGTCTTCCTAATTAATCTACGTATAACAATTGTTTATCCTATGGCTGATATACACATAATGGAGTGGTTAAGGGGGTTCCCCCTGAACCTTCCAAGTACTGTAATATAGAACAGTCCTCATGTTCACTCAAGAGAGGGAAATATGTACATATTAGGTAATAAAAAGTACAGTCAACCCTATTATCAAGTACTGTACATCAGAGACCTTCCAAATGAGTACTTGTTATCAGGATAGCCTGTTAAACAAAATAAACAGGAATTGTAGATAAGTCTCTCTATAGTCGCTTATTATCCTCTTCTCCATGACAACCAGAATTATTGCTTTCTTGGATAAGATAATTTGCCTGGTAAAGATGCTGTTTTTGAAATATCAGTAGACCATTACCAGTGTTAGTGTTAAGCACCATCATAATAATTAGCTTATTGGAGTGTAGAATTGTTTACACTAATAAATATATGTGCTAGATATAGTTAACTGCATTCGCATTAATGAGGTTTTAATATACATCTGACAAGACACCTTATGACAAATCATGTCTGTTAACAATAGCTGTAAATACAGAATATAATTGTTCACACTCAAGTTGTTTTAATAGCATATAAATGCTGGCTAGTGTTACCATGGATACCACATTGAGGGCAGTATAATGTCTACATGGAATACAAAAGTAATTTCTCCACAATTTGGTGTAGGAAAGGATTTGTGTACATGACCATCGGCCAGTGGAGAAGAAGATAAGTAGAAGGAGAAAACTCTTGTATCCTCATCCAAAGCTCTCACTAGGTTTAGTTCCCTATAGATCTTTTACTCTAAAGTAGATGTAGCATGTAAGAAAAAGGTGTATTAGATTATTCATGAATAAATAGGGACATAACTACAGGTTTTGTTAATATACTACATTACTGATCAAGGCAGATTAGAAGTATACACTGTTAGATTATTCATGAAGAATGTATAAGTACACTATTACACAATAACAGTGTTGACTACTTATGTAAGTGTATACAAACACACAGGCAGGGCATTGAAGTGGTTACCATAGAAACCAAAACAATTATTTAAAGACTAATCAGCTTTGCCCTATTCAATAGCAGCTCCTTGTTTCCTCCCTTGAGCAATGATGCAGTATACATATATATACATACTCCAAGGAGGGCTGTGACATGCAAAGTACGTATGTAGAGAATGTTTGTATTTTACAGGGGATCTATAATTAGTAAGGGGAGGTGCTAAGTTATACAGGAGTGCGGCAGAGAAAGAGTATGATGTGGTTTGGCTAGTATTTTGCTAAAGTTTTAAATATGGCTAACTCAGAGTAGCCCACTAAATCTGATACTGTTTTACACAAACTTTCTTTGAAACATCAGTTACACAGAAATTTACATTTATTAAAACTTTTACTGTAACTTGCCAAAGTGATATCAACAAATCAAAGGATATCATTGAACTAACAGTCAACCAATAGATATATATTGTATGTCATAAGTATAGCATTTGGCTTCCTTAATAATCGAACTATACCTAATTGTAATATAAACTAATACACATATGTACATATACTCCTACTGGGAAATACAATACTGCAACACCCAACTGTGATACATGATGTATTGGTATAGCAATGTGACACTTGTGGGAGGACCTGCTGGTAATCAGACATTACACACCCACAAATCACAATACAATATACAGAGATTATATTACATCATTACATACGAAGCTTATAATGCTGCTATTATACATGAATGTACATAAAAAATGGTTTAGTGAACATCAGATCAATCTAGAAATCTATGTACTTTATATTCACTGTATGTTTCATCCTAGCAAAATGATTTAGTACAATCTCTTTACTAATATTAACACCTATGTACCTCTCCTAGCACCACCTACCTCTCCTAGCACCACCTACCTCTCCTAGCACCACCTACCTCTCCTAGCACCACCTACCTCTCCTAGCACCACCTACCTCTCCTAGCACCACCTACCTCTCCTAGCACCACCTACCTCTCCTAGCACCACCTACCTCTCCTAGCACCACCTACCTCTCCTAGCACCATCTACCTCTCCTAGCACCATCTACCTCTCCTAGCACCACCTACCTCTCCTAGCACCACCTACCTCTCCTAGCACCACCTACCTCTCCTAGCACCACCTACCTCTCCTAGCACCACCTACCTCTCCTAGCACCACCTACCTCTCCTAGCACCACCTACCTCTCCTAGCATCTCCACCTACCTCTCGACCATGCTGGCAAGGTTCTCAATCATGCCTCTTGCTGTATCATGCATGTCACTGAGCAGTAGACCCTGCACAACCCAGAAGGTGTCCCAGTAGTAGAACTCGTGAAACCTCCCTCCCGGAACGATAAATGGATTTGGTACAGGAATGAGGGAGTATCGCTGGGGGTGGACCATCACGTCATTCTTCTGTGCTCTTCCCAGCTCCTTCCAAATGGCGTTCACTTCAATGGCCCACTTCCTTATGGTTTCATTTGCTATTTTTGATAAAAATGCTGGTCTGTGTATTCAAGAGGAAAGGACCATGTACAGTCATGTGACCATCACATGACCATCATGGGACTCACTCCTTTTTCCAATCAGGGGGTGCCCACTGCTCTAACCCTGAGCCAGATGCCAGAAAGTTTTCTTCAACAAACAGTCTAATTTCTTCTCTACTAGCATTTTCAGGCAAAACACTAAAATTAGCAAGGACTGCTTCAGGATCATATTTCATTGGTTTATCCACAAACTCCTTGGAGTCTCCATAGAGATCAGCAAGCTGCACCCTCCTCAACAGGTTACCATAACAGTAAACCTCACTACACGGACACAGAAAGGATGATGTTGCACAAGTATTGATGTCAAGGGGTTTTGCATACATATATAGTAGAAATTATTAATAATAAAAATGTATATGAATATGTAACAAAGTCTTGAGTGAGACTGTTCCTATTAAAACAGCCTGTCCAATAAATTACATTCCATATTCAATTTGGGGGTGGAAAGTCCTCTCCTATACATTCCAACAATTGCAGTAAGTATATCAAGGCAGGCTCTCCTGTCTGCTAATACACAGATACATGTAGTTCTATCTAAAATATGTACATACTATTCAATGCTGAGAAAATGCGTGGGAAATGTGGTTCCAGAAATATACCTTTTAGAACGAATCTCAGAAGGCCTAAAATGCTACTCGGGTAGCAGCTCCTTTATTAGGAATGTGCTGGTCCCTATAGGTTATCCCCCAAAATCTTACATGGAATCTGATTTGCTAATCCATCAGCCACTACAATGTCAGTAGATTACTGCACCATAGATGCGGTATATATAGTTTGCGTGGCATAGTACGATATACGTGTCTGTAATGGCATGTCCACGAGTTGACTGCACTGCTATTCTCATGCCTAAGTCGGTAACATGCTCATATGGGCACGCTCATTCAAGTTTAAAAATCTAGAGGTTAAGGATGTAACTGATTATAAAAGCTATTTATAATTACATGACTATCTCGTCATTAAGAGTAGCCATCGGAAAATATTATTTCTATTAGTAGTTATGACATACAAAAGAGGATTTGCTACAGAGTTGAACGACTTCCTCGAAGCCAAGTGCTACGTTATTTAATTACAACTCTCACCTCTCGCAGGCGTGTTCTCCTCTAGATACTCCCAAAACGCTCCACAAGGCACACAACGACACAACAGACAAATACAAAGATAGTTCAGCCATCTCTCTAAGAACCAGCCTTGAGGTTTCACAGACCACGCCCTTATAGCTGGCCTCGTACAGACAGACCAACTTCACTCATTCATCTTTTCGAGTGAAGAAGTGTGAAGGAGGTATATAACTATTAGAAATGGCCTCGATCAAAGTCCATGCTACTTGCTATGTACAGTACCTGATGTTCATTTTTCAAAAACTGATATTTTACTTCAAATCCTCTAATGTGCAGGAGTAGCAATGAAAGTGCAGCAGAAATATTGATTGGCTGAATTTTGACCTCAAATGTATTTGAATGCTATATTAGTTATCAATCAAAGCAGTGAACTTAAAAATATCCACAAATACATATTAAATGTGTACATACGTATAATGCTGAATGATAAGTGTTTAATGAAAAACAAACTTGCAAAAGTGCCCCTAGCTATCACACAGCCCCATAGTCATACCAAGCGGAGTTACCAGACCCTACCGAACTATTTAAGTCTAATGTCACTTTAGCACTCTGTCCAGATCTATCTAATTTCTTCTTGTCCACTTCATCAATGTTCGTCAGAGCTGCCAAGCTAGATATCTTCTGGTTATCATCCAGGACATCTCCGGAGGAAGCTCTTCTCAGTTGATATCCAGCCGGGATCTCGCTGTAGCGCCTCCTAGCTGGAGAATCAACCAAAATGTCATTTGAGGTCGAGCGTGTTAACTTCCTTCTGTTCCTTGTCTCTCTTGGTGAGTCAAAATACTCTTCACTTCGCCTGTTTTTAGGGATCAATGTTCCGGATGAATGGTATTCTCTGACCGGAACTCTCATGACAGCAAAACCAGTTGGCGGTCTCTTGGAGGCGGGGTTCCTTCTCTCCGTGCTGTCCAGTGTGTGGGCCCTCCCTCTTGTCTGAACAACTGATGTCGGATGAAGCTTAAACTGACCTGTACCGTTCATATTGTTACTGTTAAAGTTTTGGTTCAAGGAACCAGAGTCCACCAGACGATTCATTCCGGACGAGCGGGAGGAGTGTGAGGAGGAGGTGGAGAGGTTGGAGTCCCTGTGACTGCTAACTTGTGAAAGCTGTGAAGCCTGGCTGTGTTGTTCTCCAAGGTCCAAAAATATGTTACCACGCTTGGATTTCTGGGAAGGACTGACTCCTTTCTTGAGGAAGCTCGGTATTTCAATCTTCTCTGATCGCGGCTCAATACTGCTGGTACTGACTGGTGACTGCTTTGAAGTGCTCATTGATCTTGGTGACAAGTGGTGAGACACAGTGCTTAATTCAATCTCTCTCCTCTGTGAAATACAAGAAAATTAGCAGTAATCAGTTCCTAATATTTCCTAATGCTAATCTACAATTAATTGTGGCAAGTAGTTTTAATGGGTAAACATATGTATGTAGTAATGCAATATGTATCTAATAGGATATGTCAATAATGTAGTTATGTTGATTATGCAATATCCTGAATAGATTGAGTAACATTACTTCATACCACTATTCCTTTTGGGAAGTTAGAAGGTTGTGATTTGTCTGTTGTTGCTATGGTTACCTTAGTTTTTGGTGTGTCATCTTCAGCAAGAAAGTCCTCCAGGGTCAGTACATCCCTGCCTGGCGTCGTCTTACTACTAAACGAGACATCGTCCATTCCCATCCTCGGTAGCGTGTGTGCTCTACCACCAGACTGTCTACCTGGAGTCTTCGGGCTGCTGTTCATGGGAGGGAAGAGATTAGGATCATGGAGGTCTCCCTCGGAAGGCCCTGTGCTGGGTGAGAGAGACTGTTCCTCGTCCACAGAAGCGTTGCTATCCTGTCTCATCATCCCTGAGATACCAGATGTGTAGGAGACAGTTGTGGTGAAGGTACCACTTCTAGAGTGACCAAACCCGTCTATAGCAACAGTTGATTGGGAGGTACTTTGGCGACCCTGAGTTGAGATGAATACGATAAAGATGTCACATGTCATTAGCAGGTAATTTAAGTCATTAAGTACGTATCAGTTATGTTATATTGAAGCTCAACATAGCAAATATACAGCTACGTACCTCACAGAAAGCCCAGGGTATAAAAACAAATATTAGTACACACGTACGTACATAGTAATATAATAAAAACATAATTGAACATTATAAACAAAAGATCAAACCTTTCATTACACTAAAACTGGCTATATAGTATTATAAATCAGTGATACAGATCAAAAGTTGATACTTGTTTCTCTTGTATCATTTACGTACTTGTATAAATGTAAGATAACAAATAATTATAGACAATGTAGTCACAGTATACGTATTCAACACATTTCCCTCACTTTGATCTTCTTGTTCAGTTTATGTAATCCTCTCTTAATGATACCTGGTTTCTTCTGCTGTTTCTTAAATAGCTCTAATTCTCTCATTACGGCTTCCTTCTTCTGTGCCTCAAGCTCCTGGGCAAGATGAGATCTGGCATACTCCAGCTGTTCCACCTTACCTCTATATAAGGGAATGAAATGAATTTTCACACACATCAGAGTTTGAGGAAATAAACAATTACAATACATATAAGGTTAATGAGCTATGGGGCAAGTCTAGAAAGCTTTGCAGTCTATTTTATACACATTACATACAGTATAATGTATTATGATACTGTAGAGTGAAACATCTATTTATATTGTAGACATGCATAGGGTAAGTATAATTATAACAATATTTAGTAATATCCAATCATTACTTGAATGCTCTTTCATCCTCCTGGTACTTGTCCTGATTGGAGAGTGTCTTCATGAGAAGCTCTCTGTTCTGTTCCAACAGAGTGTTGACTTGCTGCAGCATCGTCCTGTTCTGTTCCTCCAAATTTGATATCATCTGCTCTTGCATCTGAAAGGAACAGATAGTCATTGAGGATGAAGCACATGGCATGCACTCTAATGCACGAATAATCAAAGTGATAACCAACCACAAGTAATCACAATAAAACAAGAAGAGGAAAGTTAATACAAAGAAGAAAAGTACATACATAATGGAAAGGAAGTTAATTGCATTGAGCTGTCCAAAGGCTATGATACAGGATTTCAGTCTTCCAACCAAGATAAGACTTACGTATGTCACTTGCTTTGCAGGCATAATATAGTATTATATTTCCACCATACGTATGAACGTACGTACATAATGTACTTCTACGTAAGTCTACACAAGCACAATCTCAACTTACTGAACATCGGTCCTGCAGTCTAATGTTGGAGGCCTCCATCTCCTGATTGAGAGCTCTGGAGTCCATTAATTCGGCTACAAGACCTTGGTTCTGCAGAGTTCAATAATATACACATAATTATACATATATGTACATAACATACACATATGTACGTAGTATATAACAACTTATTAAAAGATACTGATTTGGACATAATATAGCTAAACTGGATCATGAACATAATATGAATCATCTAATATACGTAGCTGAACTAGGTCAACATAATATAGCTGAACTGGATCATCAACGTTAACATGACAAACACTTACGTCTTCCTTCAGAGCCTCCATCTTGTCCTTTAGTCTGCTATTTTCACCTGCCTTCTCCTTCAATCTGGCCAGGTCAGAAGGACCAACAGTGAGGACAGCATGAAGAGGTGATTCTCTGTGGAACACCAGAGACAGTCAGAATGGGAAAGAAAATAAATTTCGTACATGCGTGCATGTAAATATGTAACAGGTGCGTGTGTATGTATGTACACATGGCTTTGTTAAGAAAATATCACAATTGGGGGACAAAATAGAATAGTGATGGTGCAACCGGGTTCAATATACGTATTTGCTTGCTATTAAAATGCCTACAAAACCAAATTTTCTAAAAATATTTTATGCCATTTTCAGGTAGTTTTAACTCTGCTGGTTCAAACTGCCCATCCTTTTATTAGATAAATATCGAGTTTTCATGCTGTTTTTGGTGATTAAATAGTCAAAATTGACCATAATTCTTGTCACACAGACACACCCTCGTGTCACAAGTTTGACACGTCGAGGTTACGTACAGAGAATAAAGACACTTTCCTCAAGGGGTTAGAGCGAATATTTTAGGAGGGATAAATGTCATTACTGTGTGTGTGTATTATTATACGTATGTTATTAATAATAAAATCAGGACGGTCCAGTAGTCAACATACTCTGTAGCTTGTCTATCTGCTCTGGACACCATTGGACTTGAAATAGGAGTGCTATTGATTCTCTGGACCTTTGTTTGTTTCTTTATAGTTTGGACCTCCTCCTGAAGCTTCTGGTTGGAAGTGAATGACTCATCTAATCTCTTCTGTAGCTCCTTGATGCGATCTTCTTTAGTGGCCAATGTCTTCCTGTACGCCTCATCTATGCGAGTCTCAATCTCCTCTATTCGTCTGAACAGGCAGAGAAAATTACAGTATCAAAGGATAATACCACGTACGTGTGTATAAACAATTCTTAGACTACATAGTTACTTGAGGCAAACCTACGTAGAGAGCCTTAATAATGAATTTTGTGTACGTATGTACGTATCATTATAAGCCATAATATAATATGTACTTATCCTATACCAGTCAAAGTACGCACTGACAATGCCCAATTGGCTAATTAGCATACGTACTTGGATTCTCGCGTCTTCTCCTCTCTTTCCTTTAACTTTTCTTCTATATCTAACTCATCCATGAGCATCACAGATTTTCTAAAATCTTCCTTGACCTTCACAAGATCATTAGTTAGCTGTGCCTTCTGTCCTTTCTCCCTTGACACCTCCTACAGTTGACCGCAGAACCATTTGGGGAAGAAGTAGATAATTAGGAATGAGACAACGTAGGATGATGTAATACCTCTTTTAGCCTCATGTTCTCCTTCTTCAGTGACTGTAGCTCAGCCGTTAGCCTCCTGTTGCTTCTGGCGAGCTCTTCTTGAGCAGCTGCACTGCTCTTCTTCAGAGAGGTCAAGAGTGACTCAACCTCTGTCTTCTCCTTCTCCAACTTGACTAGCTGTGACCTGTCAATCCTGTTATGACATCATACACAAGAGTAATAGGAGTTTGAGCTAAACATTTGATAGCTTAAACCAACTCACGTTTCTTTCTCATCTTCCTCTTTCACAGATTGACTATTTTTCCTGATTGTGATTGTTACTCCTGTTAAAAGTTCATCAGATATCAGAGTCACAATGTATTACATACTTAATACCAGCAAGATTGTAAGATAACATATTATGTTTGTGTGTGTACCTGTTGGTGTTGATTCGCTGGACTTTTGCTGCTTCTTCAATTCCCCTATTAGCTCTGAGAGCTCCTTTATTTCAATATCTCTACAACACAAGTATGTACAAAACTTATTGGAAATATTCAGTGGATCCACACAATTATAACATTGGAGCTTATCCAGTGGATCCACACAATTATAACATTGGAGCAGCTTATTCAGTGGATCCACACAATAACATTGGAGCTTATTCAGTGGATCCACACAATAACATTGGAGCTTATTCAGTGGATCCACAGGAGCTTATTCAGTGGATCCACAGGAGCTTATTCAGTGGATCCACAGGAGCTTATTCAGTGGATCCACACAATAACATTGGAGCTACTGTGCAATGCTAGAAATGTTACAAAGAAGGACCCTCACTTCCTATTCTTCTCAACTTCCAGTGAATTATTCTGCTCTAGAAGTTCTTGGACTCGATGTGAAGAGTCTTCTCGCTCCAACTCCAAGGCCTCCTGTCTACCTCTCAAATCCAGTCGCTCCTCTTCCAGTGCAGCTACAGTATCAATTTTAGATTTCATATCATTTCTCTCTTCTTCAACGTAGGCCTTAGCCTCAATCAACAGATTTATCTGTTGTTTCAGCTCCTAAGAAAACAAGAATTCAGCACATTCATAAGGAGCCAGTACATCTTTATTTTTATATCCAAGACATGTACTATTGGAAACCCTCAGTTTCTAGGTAAATACGTATCATTGTACTCCATATTTGATGTACACTCAAACAATGTAGGTAATATACAAGCATCATTGGGTTCTCCAAAGTCACATGACAATCACATGACTGTCCTTTACTACCAACTCGCCTTTATCTGTTTCTTTGCCATTTCTGCCTCCTCACTTTGTTGCCGTAGCAACCTCATCTCCCCTTGTGAGGCTTCCAGCTTGTTAACTTTGCCATTGGCTACCTGCAACTCCTAATTTGGGAGACACAAGAAGTCATTTGGCAACAAAAGAACTCCTTATTACGATGACGCTGATGGAAAGTCCAAATACTACAGCTTTGCTAAGCATGCTGCTCCTTATATTACAGTCAACTGTGTAGAATGGGCCTGTCTCAAGTAGCACCACTGGCTGAAATACATGTGGTTCATTATAATCAGTAATAATAATTGAGCCAATGAATTCTCTATACCATATATGGTAATTCTGAAAACAATACTGAGGCCATTCAGAGAACACTCCCACAGTAGGTCATTCAGCTATAGAAGCCACAAGCCAGACTAGAGCAGAGAACATTATTAAATGGCATGACCTGTATGTAGCTATGTACGTATGTATGGGAGTGGGAGGGGCTGTATTGTCAAAGAGGTGTGTCCTCACCCCGTTCAGCTTAATAATCTCCTTTCTGTCTTGATGAACTTGATCATTGAGCTTCTTGTTGGCTTTGGTGAGTTCTTCGCCTTTTGCTTTGGACTGCCTGAGGTCATCAATGATCCGGTGCATCTCCCTGACCTCTTTCTCCAACCTTTGCACTTTGGCCTTTGCAGCCCTATACATTATCAAGTAAATCAAGGATTCACAAAAGATCAAGAAAAAGACAAAGATTCTCAGGGTCACTGATGAATTCCCTAAAACAGTTGTCTGGCCCAGTGGAGAAGAAGAGGAGAACACTCCTGTATCCTCATCCAAACCTCTCACTAGGTTTAGTTCCCCTATAGGCTTTTAATTTATTACAGAGTAGGCATAGCATGTAGGAAAATGGTGCATTAGACTATCCCATACATTCAGAAGCATACGTACGTACGTATGTGTATACGTAAGTACGTACATTAAACGAAAGACAATAGTACGTACGTATATGAATTGGTCAGTCTTAGGTATGTACGTAAGTATGTACATCAATGCAGGGTTACGAGGAGGCACCTTGAAAATATTTTGTTGCCCCCTTAAAGAAACTGTTCCTGCTACAAATAAATGATGTCTGGCTGTCCTCTCGGTATTATTCCTAAGTCCACATACGTTTACAATACAACACTTGTAAAATGCATGTATACTTACATCTCTGCTTCGCTGACACGTGGAGGTGTAATGATGGTCAGTGCTGCTGAGGATGCAGGCTGTTTGTTTCGTAAGAGCTCTAATTCATCTTTCATAGATTCAACCTCCGAAATCCACTTCTGCTTCTCACTTTCCACCAGAGCGTTCTGTGAGTATAGCTCTTCGACTCTGTTCTGTTGGTCAACCATTTCCTAGGCAACAGTAACAATTATCCAATTAACCCTTACTAACAACTATGTACAAGGAACACACACACACACTAATTACTGTATTGTTTTCCACTACAAAGCAATTAAATCCCACTACTAAAGCAGTAAACTGATGAAAGGATCATCTTTCAACCTTTAGAGCTGAACAACTGAAGAAGACCCTCCAGGTCAAAATGTCTGACACTCAAGAGAGACTACAAAACTGTGTCTTTAGACGCTCTAAAGGCCAAAAGAAAGATAAGTTCGATGCAGTTAGAAGAAATCCTTATTCTATTGCAGTAAACTGATACTGCTATGTTCCCAATGAAGCACAAATTATGTAAATTCTGTTTGTTATGTACGTACGTACGTACATAGGTTAAAGTAAGGGTGCTATCTGACGTCTGTGAAATTTTGTATTTCAGGAGAGTAAAAAAGAGTATAAAAAACTGGAGTATAGCCTAAGTGAATGTATACATATGTATATACGTATATAGATACTAATTGGCAACTGTATAGTTACCAAACTCACAGCTGCCAGTGCATCATATTGGGCCTTTACTGTTGCATTCTCCAGCTGGAGTTCCTCAGAGTTGGTTGACTTAGCACGTAAGCTCTCCAACTCATCCTCAAGTTTAGCTTTGCTGTCAAGTGCCTGCTCCTTGCGTGACTTTAGCTCCTTCACTTTGGCCCGCAGAAGATCTACCTCCTCAAACTTCTCCTTTTCAGCTGCCAGCTCTGCATGCAACTTGTCAGCTCTGCTTGCCTTCACCTTCAACCTCTCTACCTCCTGTGGGCAGCAAGATAGATATCAACTATGTATGTACGTAGGTTCATATCATTTATATTATTTAGGTGCATCATTATTATAATAATAATATACTAGTGCAGCTCTTAGTCTGATATATGTTCTGTACATACTTTACAGAGAGTCCAGGGATGTTTAGCATGTATAATAATTATATGTATGCACATACGTACCTCTGTTAGCTTTATAATGGTCTTCTTGTCAACGTGGGCCTGCTCATAATGCTTCTTATTACTCTTGTCCAGTTCTGCTGCTCTTGCTAGAGCCACTCTCAGCTCCTCTTTAGTCCTGTCATGCTCCACTGCCTCCTTCTCCAATCTCAACAGTTTAGCTTGCATCAATCTAACAAGACAGAGAAACAGTGAGCGACAGAGTAATAAGTTAACAAAATACACTACTTACATCAGTCTAGACAGTGCTACGTACTCTACACCTTACGTACGTATAGTAGGTGATATATTTGTACTACATTCTAAATCTAATATACACATACGTATGTACGTATACATTTAATATACATATGCATGCATATACGTATGATACAAGACAGAAAAAAATTGACTTATTATGCCAAGAGATGCACCCGTATACAAATAGGTACGTAGCATGCAACATATGTACGTATTACGTGCACATATGGCATCAACTTTTTCTGTCTTGTACGTACTTACGTACGTACATCTAATATATGTATGCATGTATAGACAAAGATATTCATACTGACTGATGCACTAAACTATAGACTAGCAACCGACCTGTCTTCCTCTGACATTTCCATGCTAATGTTGCTCAGGAGGCTTCCGCTCACAATTCCTGTCTCCTCAACTGAATAGGAATACAAAAACATTGTCAATCACACCTACATAGACATCTACTGGACACGTGGGTACGTATATACAGTAGAATCTCATTATAACAAAATTGCTTATGGTGAATGTCTCAGTATAGTGAAGTACTTTGCTAGCCCCAGCAAAAGTTGCATACTATTATATACATTCAATATAGTGAATATTCGATATAAGGAACTAATTTTGAGCTTCACTATAATGAGATTCCACTGTATATGGCATTATTCATTCACCAGCAGACAGCCTCTCCTGTTCCTCTCTGAGCAGCCTCTCGAGATTCAACATCTTCTCATTTCTGCAAAAGTACATAAGTACATATAACATATATGCTCACATTCTGTATATTAACGAGGTTACAATACATCTTAAATACTGAATAGGGCAGCCATTTTTTCCATGCCATCCTACTTGAATAGTATACTAACTCCACTTGTTACTATGGACATAACATGTCACACCTGTGTGGGCATGTGCACACATATCCCTTTGATGGTTTAACACCAACGTGGAGTGACTATATTGTACATATCGCTATATACTTATGTACGTACATGAGCAGTAATGCGTTACTAAGTAATACAATCACTGATTAGAGGAAAATGGATTGGCAGTTCATTTTCAAGGTAAACAATATAATTGAAGGGTCAACTGCTTGGTAATCAGGTGGGCACTAATTGGATCTCATGCAGAAAAGAGGAATGGACATAATACGTACATAATGTACTATACTCTACATACATACATAGGGGCACTGAGAAAGGAGGTTGTAGATCGTAAAGAGCTAAGCAAGGCCACAAAATTGAGAGTATACAATGCCGTGGTGAAGCCTACACTACTCTATGGCAGTGAAACGTGGACACTGCAGAACAGGCACAAGAAGAAGCTGCAGGCAACAGAGATGAGATACCTGAGGAAAGTTGAGGGTGTCACAAGAATGGACAGGATGAGAAGCGATGACATTAGAGAGAGACTGAGGCAAGAAGATGTTATAGATACTGTAATAAGAAAGAAGAAGCAATGGATGAAGAAGATTGAAGAGATGCCAGAAGAGAGACTAGTGAAGACGGTGTATATAGAGGAGCTGCCAGGAAAGAGACCAAGAGGGAGACCGCGGAAAAGATGGGAAGATGACTTGAATTAATGATAAAACTTATACAGAACTGTGCATGCATATATCTAAGTTCGTATATCTTTATTTTAAAGCAACAGGTCCAGTAGGTATTATAACAATATGTATTCTGGCTACCTCCTGCATAGGAGAAACGCTGTTGTGATTGATTGATTGATTGATTGATTGATTGATTGATGTACTATACTCACAAAGCAGAGTTCTCCAACTCAAGTCGCGAGGATTGCTCAATCAATTCCTCCATCCTCCTAATATCAATCTCCTTCTCATGGTTCAGTGAATCAATCACAACTTTCAGTGAAGTATTTTCAGTCTTCACATCATCTGTATACGTACGTACAATAGGTACATACATACAGTAAGTACATACGTATGTGTGTATACGTACATATACGTTATACGTTATATGTTAATATATATGTATTATATGTTAATATATATGTATGTACGTACATATTACACATACGTATGTACTATACATGCATACGTATACATATTTTTTATATTTCATATGTAGAAATGGCTATGTTAGACATCCTCTAAAGTGATAGTTCATAAATTCATGTTACAACTCTATACAAAACCAAAAATATTATCTGCCAAAATATGTACATTTCTGGGTATATACGTATATACATATGTAAGTAGCTACGTATATGTAAGAGAGAGCGTACATATTCACAGCTTCACTCTGTAGCACTATCTGTACTTGTGACAAGGTTATCTACCCAGTCCACCACTCACCATAAGCATCTGCCCTGGACAGGAGGCTCAAGGCCTTCTCTTCCAAAAGAGCTTTAGTCTCCTTCATCATTTCATTTTCAGACCTCAAGTCTTCCACGGTCTTCTTCATGTAGTCCAAATCCTCCACCTTCTCCTTGTACCTCTGAAGTTCATACTCTAGCCTCTCTACCTTAGCTGCCTGCGCCTGAAGGGACTCCATCTCCTCCCGGAACACCTTCTGAGAGTGCAGCTCCTCAAACATCTCTCTCTTCTAAAGAATCAGGTCGGCAAATGAAACTTGTTGTGAAGGTATATAGCTTAATTACATTAAGGTACAAATTAGGTGGGAGTAGATCCATAATGTGAAAATAGCACAAATTTAAGGGTTAGATGCTAATTAATGAATTAAAACAACTTGTACAGATGTTCATAATTCCTAATAAAGGAGAAGGAGATGAACGTACTTCCAATTGGAGCTTCTGGTTCAAGTTTTTTGCTTCCTGAACCTGCTCCTGTACCTCTGCCAACTGAATGTCCTTTTGATCTCTGCAGCATCCAAAAAGATGGTACAGAAGAACATTTATGTACGTACGTTTGTACATTAGTAGGTACATGTATGCATATGTATGTATATATATTAGTAGGTATGCATACGTAAATAAATAAATACATATGTACATACATATGCATGTACATTCTCAAGTTTGACATGTGTGTATATGATATACTTGTCAACTGTATCTGAGAGTAAAGAAAGGTTTGTAAGGTACAATTCACCACTTCTCTGCTTACAATTGTTCCTGCAGGTTCCTCAATTTTGTTCTAAGGTCCATCACCTCGGGGTTGATTTGAGGAGAGGGAGTAAAGTTCCCAGAGAAGTGTTTCACCATTAGTGGAGACACAGTATCATTTCCCACTAAACCATTCTAAGGAGGATAGAGTGTAGAGGTATTGATAGAGAAAAGGTTTTAAAATAGGTTTCAAGCTTACGTATATCAGTACTTTGAATGTTATCATTTGATTAGTAGAGTGAGGCTTCTAATAAGGATGTACGTATATACACACACAGGAATGTATAATAATTGCTACTATTAGTCTATTGTATGTTACCTATGTATGTGCATTGGTACAAGCAGTCGTATAGCTTATCCCAGCATGGCCAGTCAATGGAGCACATTTTGGTGATCTATGGCTTCCTACACTAATACGGCTGCCTTGAAGTCAGCCAAGACCAGCAATATCCTCCTGATACTGGCTTCACTACCAGCTTAGGGAGGATATTTCACATACTTTGCTGACCAACATATTGAGGCTAACAGGTGAGCACTTCTAAATGCAAGCTGGGAAGATTACAACATGACATACGTACCAGTGGGTATACCATTTATAGGAAATACATATCCCACTGGTTCAAAAACTATAGATTTAAAAAATAAACTTCACCAATTTTTATTTTACTCTGATCATTATATGGAGATTTAAATGAACCTCAGCAATACAGTTTTGTCAATTTAAACGTTTTGTCCAAGAGGTCTTCATCAACAATTAAGATCTGAATTCACTACTGATGAAGACCTCCTAGTCAAAATGTTCAAATTGACAAAATTGTGCTGCCAAGGTTCATTTGAATCTCTATACGTATGATCACTGAGATAACAATCTCTATCACTTTCCCATGTATGAACCTTTTATAATATACTTGGGCCTAGTGTCTGACCTAACCCTGCCAGATGTTTTCATTGGATAGAAATGCTTTCAGTAGTTGAGGTGCTAGCTTGATAGCAATTAGCATCTCTGATTAGATCAATGGAGCAGACAAGATGGTGGCAAGATAATGTAGCAACCATTGAGTCAAATAATATGTAGAGAGGCACTTTCCAGATAACAATAAATTAAATACAATTTTATACATAATACTGTGCACACAAACCTCTTGTGTTTCCTTAAAGTAATTTGTCTCCATTGTCAGTTCCACATTTTTCTAACAGGAGAGACCACAATTACAATAAACAAGCACATCAATAAACAAGCACATTTAGACAATGCCTAATTACGTTTGTACACACTAGGTACACACGCCTTATATGGTAATAGCATGTTCTCACTGAATTGGATATTTATACACTATTCAATGGGCATCTAACTCAGTTAAATATGTATGTACATGTGCACACAAAATGGCTGGAGTATGTAGGAGTATAAGGAGGTAAATGACAGTTATTTTACCTTAAACATTTGGTCTCTCTCTTTTGTAATCTTGTACAAATTTTGAAAAGCAGTTTGACAGAGGGCCTCAACGTTCCTAAGCAACACAAACCATACACAGTCTACTGTTTTATGTTTCTAAGGTAACCATACGAAAGATGCGATGGAAGAAGGCTTAACCTTTGGTATGTGTCAATGAAGCAGAAAGAGTTTAGCAAGTATTTACAACAAAATGCTAAATTTAATGGACACTAATAAGTCATACTACGTAAAAGGCTAAACGTTAATATTAATGGTTTTTCAGTATACGTACGTAGGGAACTAAACCTAGTGGGAACTGAGGATGAAGATACAAGAGTCTTTATTCTTATGCTCTACTGGGCCATAAACGTACATTCATGAGTGTGACTGCACACAAGGAATACAGTTGTACAGATGTATATAACTCACTCTTTGGGAATATCCTCAAAGGAGGTCCAGTCATAGGAACAGACATAGTCCATGGTCTGTGTGACTTGTTGTATACAGGAGACCAGGGCATGCTGATGAGCCACCTCCATCCTCTTCATCTTCTCAATGAGAGGCCCCTTGTGCTCGCACTGGACCACGCAGCCTAGCAACAGCATCATCAGCTTCTCTAGTTCATTCAGACTGTGATCTATACAAGATAAGAAATTGGCCACAATCAGTCTTCATGCAGAAGTAGCCAGCTATCAAAGTGTAGTGAATCTTCATGCAGAAGTAGCCAGCTATCAAAGTGTAGTGAATCTTCGTGCAGAAGTAGCCAGTCATCAAAGTGTAGTGATATGAAAGTTAGCAGACATAATAACTATGGCTTCCATGTCCGCTCTACTGTTTCTAGAATATATTCCATAATCAGCCATATATACGGTTTCAAACCTCATACATCTGTATCATGTATACATATATCATAGGAACATATACTTATTTAGTATGTAACAGTATGTGTATCATATCATAATGAGTGACTAGATAGATCACAGTTTACATAAAGTCATTATGACATCATCCATAGAGTTGGCTGGTACATAGACACACGTATATATGTACATAGGGGCAATATACAAAAACCTGTGATTGGGAATAGTATGTATATGAAGGAAATAAATTTGGATCTTGAAATCCTCTCTACATATGCAAAATGAAATCAATATTCTCCATGCCATTCAGTCAGGATACAGGAAAGCAGTTAGAACTTTCAGTTTCGCAGTGAACACAGTTTTAGGAAATACGTACAGCTGTTCTGAAGTGAATATTATTATAATTATTATTATTATTATTATTATAAGGTAACTGCACTGCCTTGTATAAATGGGGGACTAAAGGGAGTATAGACACACTGAATGTCAGTATATATGAGATAGTCAACACTTAAATCAGTCTGTGTACGTCCAAAGGTTGTATACACAACCAATACCACCAGATGTCACAGTCAGTGAAGTCATTCTGTACACTTTTGTATACTCTGTGACCACAAGTATTCAGTTTTGTCCTAAACTACAGCCCAAAGTGGCTGCTGACCTTCAAATAATTGACTATATTATACATTTACCTACATGTACATACATGTACTATATAAGTCACAGAGAAACTCTGTAATTTAGACATACGTATGTACGGTACGTACAAAAAAAAGGTACATACAAACATACAGTATACAAAACACTGAGAAGACATTGTCTTAACTGTATGTACATACGTATATCTAATGATAGATGATATTATAACTGTGCTAAACTTCTCATTGAGATGGTTCATCTTTAGTCCTTTGAGATGCAATTTGATTTCTTTAGAGGTCGGATGATTAGACCCTGGGGGTCTTCTCCAGTGACTGAAGAAGACCCCCAGGGTCGAAAGACTAAAGATGAACCATCTTAAAGATGTTTACTAATGGCAGGAAGTCATAAATAAGAAATGTGTTACATTAACAAGTGGGATGGATACCTTTAGTGGGTTCTTGTGCAATGATTGCCACATTCGGAAGTGTTGCCACGACAACATGCTGTAGTGAAGTCTATAGCAATAAGAAAACATAGATAGGTACCTATGTCAATGAATTAGTTACAATTTGAGCATCAGTAACACTTATTATTAATCAAAGTGTTATGACATTTTGACCAGTAGGTCTTCTTTAGCGATAAATGAAGAGGAAGGCATACAATCATACTTTGAGTAATAATAAGTGTTGCCGATGCTCAAATTGTAGTAACCAATTCATTACGAATACAATAGGTACCCTTTTTACTATATACGTACATAGGTATGTCAGCAAGCACATCTTCAATAAGAAATATTAGAAAAATTAGAAATAAAGCACTTGTTTAACAGTAAACATCCTTCAAATGTCCCTTGTAAGTATATACGTACATGAAAACATTGCTCTGAAAATGTCTCATTCTCACAAGAGAGGACTGTACATGTACAATAACAACAGACACAGAAACACAAATAAGGGATTAAGAGGGTCTATCAGTTACCAAGGGAACAAGCACTTGTCTGGCTTTGCACTAGGTAAACTAAATAAATGCTAAATACGTATATGTCTCACACCTAGGTACATAAATACGTAGCCTAAACCATGTGCGAAAAGGTCCAAATATTTACAAATACATTCTCAAAGGTTCACAAAATTGCATTCAAACATCAATGTGCTTGTACGTACGTACCTCATAAAATTCCACAATCCTGTTGACCAACAGTTCCAGGTTCTCCAGCCTTCCTTGTGTCCCTTCCACTGATTTGGTCACACGACTCAGAGGAAACTGTACGGGGTCACTTGACAGTGAAAAATAAGAAAGTAGCATTTTAAACAAACATCAACTCTCAGATTGCCGTCACATACACTGCATTCATGACTTTGTTGAGTGCATATCCATTAGCTAGATCTTCAATCGTCAGTAATGAATCATCAAAAGTCTTCACCTGCATACGTACGTAGATGGTAAAAAACAACTAAATTACATATGTACGTATTAGCTCAAGAGCTACATCTAGTACACAATTTGGTTCAATGTATGAAAAATCTAAGATACCATTTTCCTACATGCTATGCCTATTCTGTAAAAGAGCCTATAGGGGAACTAAACCTGAAGCATGCATGTTTAAATATATGACATTCTAATCTCAAAGCATATGTACGTACGTAGATGTGATAAGAGAACAAAAGGACATAATTAAACCACAACTTTCCTTGATATAGGTAATTGGTGTAAAAGAGCGAAGAACAATGTCGGTTCATAATTATACACAAAGTGTTGGAATACAATGTATGTATATTCCATCACTTGAGAGTACTGATATTATAATTACAGATAAACTGAATAATATTGTACATACGTACGTATGCCTATATATTTCCAAGTTTCCTGAATAATTCAGAACTATATATTGCATTACTTAAATAATATTGGTTGACTGTGATACAAATCTGGTGTAACTCATCTTCTATTTAAACACTTAACAATTGTGGTTTGCCTGAGAGCTTTAATAGATGATTTTAGTAATGCAATCAAGAATTGAATTACATTTCATTCAATTTGCAGTTCAAATTAAAGACACAGAGAATATCAAATAACTTCCAATAAAGATATAGTTTCGTTCAAAATGTCTGAGAAGTGACAGCACTATTATATTATGTATTATGCTAAGAAAACATTATTTTCTTTAAAGAAACTGAAAGACTTTCTCCTTTCAATTCAAAATGGCTGTATAAACTGGATATATACAGTAATTAGCATAGGAAAATAAATGAGGTCACAAATAATCCATCTCTTATAAAGCTCTGGAGGCTGATATAAAGACCACATTACATAAACTGAACTATGCCCTACAGAGCACTGTCAAAACACACACACAAATGAGCCATTACATCACATCAACCAGGTACTAAAGCTACATGTGCAGTAGATGCAAAGTGTCCTGCCAATAAAAGGATCTACGAGCTTAATCTTATGCGCAGACTTTAAACCTATCAGAATGTAGAGAGGTTTCTGTGGGAATTAGCTGATGGACATCAAGTTGGATAAGATAAGTGAAAGGGCATGCATCTCTGAAAGTCATTTGTGATCATGAAAGTGGTGTCATGTTACACAATTCAAGACTTCTTTAATCATCTGTTATAATATGGCACACATACTATATAGTACACATATTTCATTTGAGGAAACTTGGGATATTAGGAAACACTTTGAGAGGCTTTGGGAAAGATGATGCTCGCAAGATGTATGGATTATATTTCACTAAAGACTTGTATACTCTATGCTTGTCTTCGACACAATCTTAACTTACCCATGAGACCATAGGCGACTGCAAGAAGCTTTGCCCGCGAAGATCCATGGCTCTAGTAGTAATCTAAGAAAAGTGGGGAGTAAACCATTTCATTAAAACGGAAAAGACCAGACAAGAACAAGACATTATACTCTGGTCTTGTCAAAGGCGATTCTTTTAATAGATTTTGGCTAACTACACAACTTACGAAATCTAGACATTTAAATATTTATACTATAACTTTTCCTTACCGAAGAACGACCTGTTTTCGGGCTATTTGACTCTCTCTTGATTTACTATTCTTTCGCTATATCGCTAAGGCCGAGGTGTAACACATCATGAATATCATTATCACTTTACGAATCCATGAATATATTTATGCATTGCTGGATATGACATTAAAAAAATGAAAAATCTCATTTTGATCAAAAACGGCTACTTCAGTGTTACACTTTTCGCAGCGCACTGGATTATAAATTCCATCTTCTTCAAGAGGAACTGTCTTCTTTCTCTTCTTAATCTCTTTCGCCTGATACTTGACCACTTCATCCTTCATGACAGAGCAATTTAGAACAAACATGGCCCGATACTGGGTCTTGTATAATGTGTGCCTGAAAATCAAGAGAGACAAATACACAATCAATGTAGCTCCTATGATACCTGTATTTGGAGCAGAGGAACAAAGAGAAGATTTGTGTCCTCATTACAATCTCTCTCGATTTACTTTCCTAGTTAATCTTATAGGCTATTAATCATGATTATGTACATACCTATAGGAAAACACTCTTTAGATACCTTTTGTAAAATCTTTCAAGTAGAAAAATCGAGATTATAAGGAAAATAAACAATCATAGTAAAAATCAGGACACTTAAAGCTTTGAATGTCATCTCTTTCAGTGGCAAAGGGGGCTATGGTTCCCAGAGGACTTTGGTTCTGCTCAATAGACTCCTCAGGATACATTAGAGGGTCTAGATTACAGTCTACAGCTAGATAAATACTGTCTATAGGTGATGGATACAGTCTACAGCTAGATGGATACTGTCTCCAGCTAGATGGATACAGTCTACAGCTAGATGGATACTGTCTATACGTGATGGATACAGTCTACAGCTAGAAAGATACAGTCTACAGCTAGAAAGATACAGTCTACAGCTAGAAAGATACCACATGGTAATGCTAATCATTTGGGTGGTACATCTTTCAAATCTTTAAGCATAAAAATTCAGTCATGGTTAAATCTTTAGGTTGAACATTTCAACCCCAAGGGTTCATCAATGATTGATTCACCCAGAAGGTAAGTTTGATGCAGTTAGAAGGAATCCTTATTTAATTATAATAAAGGCATTTCCAAAACCAGGTTTCATTCAGTCCTGGCCAATTCATCCCCCACGGGGGGGAGGAGGATATAGAAAGACCATTCCTCCTCAAGGCTCTACAGCTGGTTTTTATATCTACATGTTAAGCTTATGCACTGCAGGAAATGGTTTTCATGAAATTGGAAAGGCTTACAGACATGTAGCGCTAATACTCACACAGGCACACTCCCTCAAAGAGAAACGTATGTACACACAGTAGTAGCTGATATTTGTAATTTCCCCATTACACATAATGAGGTTAATTTAATAAAAAAAACTTTAAAAGGACAATGATTTGGATGAATAATTTTCATTAGTGAGACACAACAGAATATGCCTTGTAATATATTTCCAGTGGTTAGCCACAATACATCATAGCCTTAGCACAGGCAATGTGCAACTCCCAATACATATATCATGTCTGTACAACTGGTATACATATATCATGTCTGTACAACTGGTATACATATATCATGTCTGTACAACTGGTATACATATATCATGTCTGTACAACTAGTATACATATATCATGTCTGTACAACTGGTATACATATATCATGTCTGTACAACTGGTATACATATATCATGTCTGTACAACTGGTATACGTATATCATGTCTGTACAACTGGTATACATATATCATGTCTGTACAACTGGTATACATATATCATGTCTGTACAACTAGTATACATATATCATGTCTGTACAACTGGTATACATATATCATGTCTGTACAACTGGTATACATATATCATGTCTGTACAACTGGTATACATATATCATGTCTGTACAACTGGTATACGTATATCATGTCTGTACAACTGGTATACGTATATCATGTCTGTACAACTGGTATACGTATATCATGTCTGTACAACTGGTATACGTATATCATGTCTGTACAACTGGTATACGTATATCATGTCTGTACAACTGGTATACGTATATCATGTCTGTACAACTGGTATACGTATATCATGTCTGTACAACTGGTATACATATATCATGTCTGTACAACTGGTATACATATATCATGTCTGTACAACTGGTATACGTATATCATGTCTGTACAACTGGTATACGTATATCATGTCTGTACAACTGGTATACGTATATCATGTCTGTACAACTGGTATACATATATCATGTCTGTACAACTGGTATACGTATATCATGTCTGTACAACTGGTATACGTATATCATGTCTGTACAACTGGTATACATATATCATGTCTGTACAACTAGTATACATATATCATGTCTGTATAACTGGTATACATATATCATGTCTGTACAACTGGTATACGTATATCATGTCTGTACAACTGGTATACATATATAAGCTCAGGAACCTTTGGCAATCCAGGCATAGAGTAGTCAAGCAGGCAGGACAACTCAAAATTGGGCTCTTTGAAGTGGATCTCTCCTTGACCAAGTCATGTTCAACCTCATCATCAGCATCATCATCATCCATCTTTGTAACTGATCCTCCTCTATCATCCTCTTCCTTTGTCTTCTTCTTCTTCTTCTTCTTCAGCTCTTCTGAAAGTTTCACTACACAAGATTACTACAGTTATTACATGCACAGGAATTGACCAATTGAGAAGTTAATACCAAATCTATTTTAAAATAATGGTACTAATATTAGGAAAATATTTATACCAAGGAACAAAGCAGCATTGACATACCAAACTTAGAGACAGCATACAATATTGCGGCATATATTTATACTATGTTAAGCACTACAACTCAACTCTAACCATTGTGGTAGGCCATTCTCTGTCTGCTAACCCAACGTTCATCTTCCTCATCCATATTTGGGTCATAGAACAACTCATCATTTGACATCTTTAAGTGCTTTCTTTTCTTCTTCTTCTTTTTACTTTCCTTCCCTCCCTCCAGTGGAGATCCATCCTCGGCATCAGCTGCATTGTCACTGGACCCAGAGCTAAAGTAAATATCATCATAATATCGGTCCTGGTCCTCTTTCTCCTTCCTGCCCTGATTTAGAGCTGTTGCTATGGAGATGTCCTCTGAGGGACCACTTTGCTGCTGTCTCTTTGAATAAGGAGCTGCCATACTAAGGAAGAGTACAAAGTTCACACACAGGTACTGAAATATTTTGACAATTCATGGACTGTAGAAGAAATAGCTAAAATTTCTAGATAAAGTTCAGAACATTAGAAATACATCTTAGCTCTGTCACTGATATAAGTCTCTCAATATCTAAATTAGGATACATTTAACGCTTCCAATTAAAGGATATTTAGAGTCATAGTTGACCATTCTTTCAATGCAAAGGAGTATTTAGATTGTCTGTAAACCAACGTGTTCAAAATCTGGTTCAGTTCAGATGACATTTCCTTTTCAAATTCTTCTTCTTGACTTTCATCTTCAGCCGAACTGCCTGTCAAACGTTTGGCACATTTCGTTTCCACATCTTCAGATGAGCTGAAGATATGAAAATTAAAAATTACTAAAAGACCTACCAGAAGTATTTACGAGAATTAAAAGAGAAAATATTTCTTACCCTGAGCTTTCCTCACAATTAGAGAACTCCAAATCGCTCTCATCTTCATCTATATAACCAGCATTCGGATCTAGCTTAAGGTTTGTATTAAACCTGTTATGCGCCATTTTAACAAAATGGTCACTTACGTAGCTAGGAGTTACAACGTATATACGTAAGTAATGGTACAATATAGTGGAAATTATTAGACATACTGGTTTGTTATTAGTCAGCTTATTGTTGTATACCTAAAGAATCCCGAGAAGGGTGAAACGTTGTAGTGATTATTTTTGAAGTGAATTGTTCAAAGACGTGTGTTAAAAGTCCTAATAATTTACCGAATTTAATAGTAAGTAATGGTTCATTTTTCGATAGAATGGACGCTATCTAAATGTATTACAGGCCAGGCAAATTCGATTCACAGTTTATCGTCCAGCAGTTTTGAAAATAGCACGAGGGAGGGAGGTCATTTTTCATTATTCATTATTACAAATACAATCAGTCATCAGACATACAAAACTCACTGAGTTGAATAATATATTTCATTATGCAATCAGTCATCAGACATACACAACTCACTGAATTGCCAATAATAAAGAAACAATTGTAAGTTGTACATATTAAAGTAGAACACACAATATTAAAGTTGAAAATGTAATAAAGGAGCACAGAAGCAAGTTATAACCAAAAATCATTGACGCCTATTTATGCGCTCTAATGAAAAATGAAAGTTTGACCGCGTGCCCAAACAAGCATGCGGGCGGGGACGGTAAACTGGGAATCGAATTTGCCTGGCCTAAGATACAGTAGGAAGTCGATTATCCGAACTTCAATTATCCGAACACGTCGATTCACGCAATCACCACATTACTAATTCTATATTAGTTTAATTTAGTAGTTATGGCTACAGCTAGCTGGTAACTGCAGCTGGTAACTGTAGTAAGAGAAAGAGAATAGTTCTAAACGATCGAACGGACTCCTCTTGCAGACAGGAAAGAAACGAGCCATTAATCAGAAACAGACAACAATTAGTGATTACTTTAGTAAATTGCAAGTGATATATTTGAATTATACACTATATATGTAGCCATTAAATTATCAAAACTTCAGTTATCTGAACATTTCAGTTATCCGAACACCATCCGGTCCCGTCGAGTTCGGATAATCGACTTCCTACTGTATTCGCATATCGATATCCGACGCCATTTAGTTGTTGGTTATTGACTTTCCCCAATAGATCTACTTCTCTCTTGTAGACTGAAAAGAAACGGCATCGACCCAGAACGGTATACAGTCTTCATTTGCTATGTTCTAGATACAGTTGCAGTTACTTTATAGTTTCTAAATTATAAGCAGTTATAAATCTTTAATGGTCGGAATATTGATATTACATTTTGCCTGTATGCGTTCAGGTGTGGATAGTAGATAGTCTCGTGTAGCCAGACCGCTTTCAGAGGGGACGCAGTCTGCCTACGCGCGAGATTATGGGCTAGACTTGTTAGATAGTCAATTACCATTAATATACCACAACTTCAACCTCATACACAAATCAATATAATAGCAGCTACATAAGTTATATAGCTATAGTTAGCCATGTGTTTTATCTGTTGTTCCTCTCTACAGGAGTGAGGCAACATAATGTCCACACTGCTACTACTATTTATCTTCACAAGTGCAGTCCACCTGTCTGCCAGCCAAGACATTCCAGTGCCTGACTGCTCTTCTGCAGCCAGTGTAGTCAACTATAACACAACCAGTAAACCCCTCAATGAGGTACTGAAGACATCCAATCAATCCGTATGTCTTAATATCAGTAGTGGACACTTTACACTGAAGAGGGAACCTACAACCTACGGAGGACTAAACTTGGTGTATAGCAAAGTTATTATCACAGGTCAAGGCAGCAATGCAACAGTTGTTACGTGTGAGAAGGAAGCAGGTTTGGGCATTACGGGGAACAATGTTACAATCAGAAATATCACATTTACTGGTTGTGCTACATTGCGCAACAGTACCAGCCATGTGGAGGAAATCACACACAATGCTACATTCAAATTCTGGTCAGCCTTGTATTTTGAGAAGATTGAAAACCTTTACCTCTTAAATGTAATGATGAATGACAATCGTGCTGTTGGAGTTACAATGTACAATGTGAATGGTAGTCATGTGTTAGTTCAAGATTGCACTTTTTCCTATAACTACCTCAACCCAGACAGTAGGAATGATCATCCAGGAGGTGGGGGATTATACATTGAATTCACCTACTGTGAAGATATTGAAAGTACAAGTAAAAATTGTACAGCTCCTGTCAATAGCTTTACAAACTACTTTATTCGTCATAGTCACTTCAAAAACAACATTGCTGTGATGGTGAATCAGAGCAAGACTACTTTCATAGTCCCACACCAAGTGGATCATGTTGCCTTCTCAAGAGGAGGTGGTTTGTCCATATTCTTTAAGCGAAATGCTAATAATATTAACATATCTATTGAAAATTGCACATTTTATGATAATAGTGCACAATGGGGAGGCGGAGTGTTTGTTGAGTTTCATGATGACACTCACAATAATTCAGTTTACTTATCTTACAGTTGGTTTTACTTAAATTCCTGTTTCTATCAAGAGACAGGACATGAAAATAGTGGTTTAGCCGGAGGTGGTGCTCGACTTGGGTTTGTGATCATTGGAGAGAACTCTATTCAGAACAACTTAATTGAAGTGATCAGTTGTAACTTTACTAGTAACCTATGTATGAATGGAGGCGGGGCATCTTTTTACACTACCAGAGAGCTAAGCTCTGTTTCCACTAATAAGATGATTTTTAGAAACTGTACGTGGGAGACAAATTATGGTACATTTGGCTCTGCTGTTAATCTTCATCTGTGGCAAGGTTCTGATATTGGAGTTCTATCTACTGTTGAATTTGAAAATGGAACTTTTCAAGAAAATATAATGGGTATTGTTGGAATCTTCAAAAATCAACAGGGATTTGGGGCTCTATACGTTGATCACATTCCAGTCTCGTTTACAGGAAGTTCATGGTTTTTACATAACAACCGCTCTGCCCTTGTAGCTATTGCATCAAGTATCACTGTAAACAGGAATGCAACTGTAACATTTATGGAAAATGAGGCAGACTTTGGTGGAGCCATCTTGTTAAGCGGCTATGCCTATCTGAGGGTGCTGGAAGGTGCATGTGTTCATTTTGAAAATAATACTGCTAAAATAAGAGGTGGAGCAATATATGCAGAATACGTAGGAAAGGCCTTTGCAGTGTATTATGCGAGTTGTTTCATTAGACCAGAGAATTATTATACTAATCCAAGGGATTGGGGGTTTAGAGTTAGTTTTGTCAATAATAGAGCCAAGCATTATGGTAATGACATCTACTCCACCTCTCTCCTTCCATGCATCTATCCTTATGTGAATGTGGGACAAATACTGAATGTCAGTGACGCTGTCCATCAAGTCTTTAGCAGCTGGTCACACGTGTTTAGCTTTTCTAGTAAAAACAACAGTATCGCAACTGATGGCATTATTTACACTAATTGTAATGATTCAACTCTTTCTGCCTTTCCTGGGAAAATTATTGAGGTTCCTGTGACAAGTAGAGATGAACTAGGCCATCAATCAGATGTTGCCCTGGTAGCACAGATACAGGATTCAGTGGATCCAGACATCTCTCTGGCAGAGTGGATCACACACACTGATGGCACTATCCAGTTCAAATCAAATTCCACTACTACCTCTACAAAGGAATTGCATATTTCATTTTCAACAATGTACAGTACATTTAAAAAATCCAACATTAGATATGAAGTACTCACCTGTCCTGATGGATATGTTCCTCGGGATTCCTCCTGTGTTTGTGGAGATGTTCCAGACACTAGAGGTAGTGATCCTCCTTTGACAGGATTGGAATCTTGTTCAGACAGTGCTATTACTGTAGATGCATATTACTGGGCTGGTCATCGTATTGAGATGACGGGCAATAAATCTACAAAATATTTTGCAATTGGTTCATGTCCCGATGGTTACTGCAATACTACAATGACCTACCTGCCCTTACTAGAAGGATCAGTGACAACAAACTGTGTCCCAGGGCGAAGAGGTTTGCTATGTGGAGAGTGCGAAGAGGGGTACATGCCTCAGCTTGTGTCAATGGGACAGGTCGAGTGTACTCGCTGTACTATCTCCAACAATGAGACTCAGAATATAGCTGGTGGAGTAATGTACTTTGTACTAGAAAATGGAGTGCTAGTTCTCTTTTGCAGTTTGATCCTGTTTCTAGGCCTGAGCATCACTCAGGGTGGTATGCACTCGCTTGTCTTCTATAGCAGTATTCTTCCAACTATCCTGATGTACGAGACTGATTATAAAGTTTTGAAATATCCACCACTTGGCACAATCTATGATGTGTGGCACTTCAAGTTTTTTGCTGTTATAAAGACCTATGTGTGCATGTTATGGTACACCACCCCACTGACAACGGTGCTGTTAGAAGGAAACAAGATTTTAGTAGTGATTGTGTTAATGCTGATGGCAAAGGGAGTTGTTGCACAAAGTGAATTTCCACGTTGCTATTCAGTTCTGAATAATATTTGGGCAAAATGCAGGAATAAGGTGAGAAATTTGAACAGAAAATATGCCAGTAATGGTCGATTGGCAGATGGCTTTGCCACACTGGTAATTCTGTCATATGCAAAGATTACTGAGGTTTCATTTAAATTGCTATCAAAGGGATCCATTCAGGTATCTAATGGATCCTCAATTACCTCTTTAACAATTTCTGGTATTGATGGAAACATGTATGTAGCCTCTGGTCCAGGGAATGTCTCATGGAATAGCTATGATGTATATTTTATTGTGGCATTATTGCTCATTGTTGTCTCAGGAATGCTGCCATTGTTTCTCCTCTATCACTCTCTCTTACCCATGGGAGCAAAGAAGTTTCCAATGGTGGGTAAATGTTACATCGGATGTCAACGGCGACCTTTACTTGATTCACTATACAAAGGATACAAAGATAATCGTTACTTCTTTTCAGCTTTTTATCTTCTCTATCGTACCATTGCATGGGCAATATTTGCACTTTTTCCTTCTATCCAGAGAATGGCTTTCCTTCAGTTCTTTTTGTCTATAATTTTAGGTCTCCACTGCATGGTTCATCCCTTTGAGGAACCAAGACATAATCAAATTGAAACGCTTAACCTTTTACTTCTTGTCCTCATTAATGTTTTGAAAGGTATTTTGATTTTTTCTAAGTTGCAGTTTATCACAAGTGTTCACACCGACAACGTCTTCTTGTATTTCTATATTGCATTAATCTTGTTACCGGCTTTTATACTTATCTGCTATGTGAGCTATAACTATATTGTAAAGAAGATTTACATTAGAATGAAGGCATGTATAGGAAGTTATGAGGAGCTGCATGTGCAACCTTTAGAGCAGTCTGCACAGCTTGAAAGAGAAGAAATAAATAGGGAATGATAGATGCATATGCATGTGATGAAATGGCTGGATCAGCTACAATACAATGGATAGTGTTTATGTTAATGTTAAGGTTTGTGACTTTAAGACCTTTTTGCTTATAATTTGCATCCTACATTGTAATACTCATTTCTATTAATGTATAATTACAGTTATATTCTGATGTCATGCATGTATGCGTTTCTATATATATATATCATGTAAATCCACTGGCTATATATACGTATGCATGCAACTCATGCAGACTTCCATGCATGCAATGTGTATATATAAGTGATTCATGATCATGCATGCAGGATTAAATTGCACTGGCATACGTAGGAAGCGGGGGGATGTATATACGTATGTGTATCCTATAGCCCCTCCAAACTATGCAAGTAATGTCTTCCGATGATTAATTATTCACTTCATCATAGCCTTTGTGCACAGGCTTCAGCACAATTAACTCAGATGATCATGAGCTGAAGATATGAAAATTAAAAATTACTAAAAGACCTGGCACAGTTTTTACGAGAATTAAAAGAGAAAATATTTCTTACCTTGAACTTTCCTCACAATTAGAGAACTCCAAATCGTTCTCATCTTCATCTATATAACCAGCATTCGGATCTAGCTTAAGGTTTGTATTCAACCTGCTATGCGCCATTTTAACAAAATGGTCACTTACGTAGCTAGGAGTTACAACGTAAGTAGGTAATGTCTAATGGTTTATTATTGGCCTGTCAGTTGTAGGAATTCTTTGAACTCATAAAATCATTTCCTTAAAACTATATTGACATACTTCAAAATTTCAAAAACTCATTGGACATGCTTTATAGATGTCTGTGAATGCGGGATACCAAGTATTGGCTTCATAGCTTTCCATTATACAGGTACATAGTGTCTGAGTCAGACCTATAACTACATAGTTGATATATGGTTCATTGACGCATAATTGCGCAATACTGTAAATGGCCGACCTTGAGTGGTAGACAAATTTTGCTTACTATTGTGAATCGTAAAAACTAGAACGCTTTCAAAGATTTCTCATACACGTGGATATGCACTGTGTAGTGCTTGATTTTTGCTGAAGTAGTATCTACCCATATATATTATATGGATGTCGTTAAAGTAAAATTTCGCCAATCGACAGCCAACGAAACTCCAAAGGAAAAAAGTTGGACCATACCGAACGCTACCATCCACGACGCTCAGAGGCCGGGATCGGTGGTAACGTTCATTATGAGTTGAACTTTGGGTGTCACTTGCGTGAGAAGAACCAGTTCTTCTCGATATGGCCGACTCATATGAATCCTTAGATATCAGATGCCAATCCCACATTACGTGGAACCCCCCCGAAATCCGGATTACTGGTGAGCACGTCTCTATGGCACCAACCGATTAGGAGACAGCTTCAGAGTCTAAGCGCTACCAACCTCTATGGGAACCGCAACCACCATAGAGATGTGTCCAGGTAGGCCTATTATATAAGGTTTTTCGCTTCTATTTATATGAAGTTTTGTCCAAAGAAAACGGTTGTGGTTGGGACCTTTTTTAATATATTTCTCGTTATTTCCAGATCAGTGAATTGTTTCAAGCAAGTTTAAAGACATAGGCAGTATTAGTGGTTCACCTGAAAACTGGGAAAAGCGAAAAAAATCCTGTAAGTGTCTTGATGGACCGAGGAGAACGACTTTTCTGATCCCAACTATTTTCGAGAAATCGTCAATTTATTCCACTTTAATTCCAGACCAGTCAATCGTTCCAAGCAATTTTACACACATACGCAGTATTTCCAATACATCTCAAAACTGTGGCAAATGGATAAAAGCCTGTATGTGTCTTGGTGGAGGGAGGAGAGCGACTTTTCATGATACAGAAAACTAGATATAGTGAGAGGTCCGATATTTATCGCCTGTACGATATTAATGTCTATGATCGATATTTCAACTAGGCCGGTTTTATTAGATGTCTGTGAATGCTGACACAAAGATTTAGCTTAATATCTCTCCATTTGATGGAGTGACAGCCCTCAATGTACATTAAATTCTGGTATACAAAGTTAATGTATTGTAAGAGATAAAGCAAATTTTAAGTTTCAACAAAATTTCAAAAACTTTTTGGACATGTTCAATAGATGTCTGTGAATGCTTACACAAAGAGATACCCTCATATCTCTCCATTTGATAGAGTGACAGCCCTCAATGTACATTAAATTCTGGTATACAAAGTTAATGTATTGTGAGAGATAAGGCAAATTCTAAGTTTCATTAAAATTTCAAAAACCCATTGGAAATGTTCTATAGATGTCTGTGAATGCTTACACAAAGATTTAGTTTAATATCTCTCCATTTGATAGAGTGACAGCCCTCAATGTACATTAAATTCTGGTATACAAAGTTAATGTATGGTGAGAGATAGGGCAAATTTTAAGTTTCGTCAAAATTTCAAAAACCCATTGGACATGTTCTATAGATGTCTGTGAATGCTTACACAAAGATTTAGCTTAATATCTCTCCATTTGATGGAGTGACAGCCCTCAATGTATATTAAATTCTGGTATACAAAGTTAATGTATTGTGAGAGATAGGGCAAATTTTAAGTTTCATCAAAATTTCAAACACCCATTGGACATGTTCTATAGATGTCTGTGAATGCTTATACAAAGAGATAGCTTCATATCTCTCCATTTGATAGAGTGACAACCCTCAATGTACATTAAATTCTGGTATACTAAGTTAATGTATTGTGAGAGATAGGGCAAATTTTATATAAGTTTCATCAAAATTTCAAAAACCCATTGGACATGTTCTATAGATGTCTGTGAATACCTACACAAAGATTTAGTTTAATATCTCTCCATTTGATAGAGTGACAGCCCTCAATGTACATTAAATTCTGGTATACAAAGTTAATGTATGGTGAGAGATAGAGCAAATTTTATATAAGTTTCATCAAAATTTCAAAAACCCATTGGACATGTTCTCTAGATGTCTGTGAATGTTTACACAAAGATTTAGCTTCATATCTCTCCATTTGATAGAGTTACAGCCCTAAATGTACATTAAATTCTGGTATACCAACTTAATGAATGGTGAGATATAGGGCAAATATTAATATTGACTTACTTCAAAATTTCAAAAATTCATTGGGTATGCTTTATAGATGTCTATGAATACTCCCACCAAGTAGTAGCTTCATATCTTTCCATTTGACAGAGTTACAGCCCTAAATGTACATTAAATTCTGGTATACCAACTTAATGTATGGTGAGAGATAGGGCAAATATTGACTTACTTCAAAATTTCAAAAACTCTTTGGGCATGCTTTATAGATGTCGGTGAATGCTCACACCAAGTATTGGCTTCATATCTTTCCATTTGACAGAGTTACAGCCCTAAATGTACATTAAATTCTGGTATACCAACTTAATGTATGGTCAGAGATAGGGCAAATATTGACTTACTTCAAAATTTCAAAAACTCATTGGGCATGCTTTATAGATGTCTGTGAATGCTCACACCAAGTATTGGCTTCATATCTCTCCATTTGATAGAGTGACAGCCCTCAATGTACATTAAATTCTGGTATACAAAGTTAATGTATGGTGAGAGATATATAGGGCAAATTTTAACTTTCATCAAAATTTCAAACACCCATTGGACATGTTCTATAGATGTCTGTGAATGCCTACACAAAGATTTAGCTTCATATCTCTCCATTTGATAGAGTGACAGCCCTCAATGTACATTAAATTCTGGTATACAAAGTTAATGTATTGTGAGAGATAGAGCAAATTTTATATAAGTTTCATCAAAATTTCAAAAACCCTTTGGACATGTTCTATAGATGTCTGTGAATACCTACACAAAGATTTAGTTTAATATCTCTCCATTTGATGGAGTGACAGCCCTCAATGTACATTAAATTCTGGTATACAAAGTTAATGTATGGTGAGAGATAGAGCAAATTTTATATAAGTTTCATCAAAATTTCAAAAACCCATTGGACATGTTCTCTAGATGTCTGTGAATGTTTACACAAAGATTTAGCTTCATATCTCTCCATTTGATAGAGTTACAGCCCTAAATGTACATTAAATTTTGGTATACCAACTTAATGAATGGTGAGATATAGGGCAAATATTAATATTGACTTACTTCAAAATTTCAAAAATTCATTGGGCATGCTTTATAGATGTCTATGAATACTCCCACCAAGTAGTAGCTTCATATCTTTCCATTTGACAGAGTTACAGCCCTAAATGTACATTAAATTCTGGTATACCAACTTAATGTATGGTGAGAGATAGGGCAAATATTGACTTACTTCAAAATTTCAAAAACTCATTGGGCATGCTTTATAGATGTCTCTGAATGCTCACACCAAGTATTGGCTTCATATCTTTCTATTTGACAGAGTTACAGCCCTAAATGTACATTAAATTCTGGTATACCAACTTAATGTATGGTGAGAGATAGAGCAAATTTTATATAAGTTTCATCAAAATTTCAAAAACCCATTGGACATGTTCTATAGATGTCTGTGAATGCCTACACAAAGATTTAGCTTCATATCTCTCCATTTGATAGAATGACAACCCTCAATGTACATTAAATTCTGGTATACTAAGTTAATGTATTGTGAGAGATAGGGCAAATTTTAAGTTTCATCAAAATTTCAAACACCCATTGGACATGTTCTATAGATGTCTGTGAATGCCTACACAAAGATTTAGCTTAATATATATCTCTCCATTTGATAGAGTGACAGCCCTAAATGTACATTAAATTCTGGTATATATACCAACTTAATGTATGGTGAGAGATAGGGCAAATATTGACTTACTTCAAAATTTCAAAAACTCATTGGGCATGCTTTATAGATGTCTGTGAATGCTCACACAAAGAGATAGCTTAATATCTCTCCATTTGATAGAGTGACAGCCCTCAATGTACATTAAATTCTGGTATAAAATGTTAATGTACAGTGAGAGATAGGGCAAATTTTAAGTTTCATCAAAATTTCAAAAACTCATTGGACATGTTCTATAGATGTCTGTGAATGCTTACACAAAGAGATAGCTTAATATCTCTCCATTTGATAGAGTGACAGCCCTCAATGTACATTAAATTCTGGTATACAAAGTTAATGTATTGTGAGAGATAGGGCAAATTTTATATAAGTTTCATCAAAATTTCAAAAACCCATTGGACATGTTCTATAGATGTCTGTGAATGCCTACACAAAGTTTTAGCTTAATATCTCTCCATTTGATGGAGTGACAGCCCTCAATGTATATTAAATTCTGGTATACAAAGTTAATGTATTGTGAGAGATAGGGCAAATTTTAAGTTTCATCAAAATTTTAAACACTCATTGGACATGTTCTATAGATGTCTGTGAATGCCTACACAAAGAGATAGCTTCATATCTCTCCATTTGATAGAGTGACAACCCTCAATGTACATTAAATTCTGGTATACTAAGTTAATGTATGGTGAGAGATAGGGCAAATTTTAAGTTTCATCAAAATTTCAAACACCCATTGGACATGTTCTATAGATGTCTGTGAATGCCTACACAAAGATTTAGCTTAATATCTCTCCATTTGATAGAGTGACAGCCCTCAATGTACATTAAATTCTGGTATACAAAGTTAATGTATGGTGAGAGATAGAGCAAATTTTATATAAGTTTCATCAAAATTTCAAAAACCCATTGGACATGTTCTATAGATGTCTGTGAATGCTTACACAAAGAGATAGCTTAATATCTCTCCATTTGATGGAGTGACAGCACGCAATGTATATTAAATTCTGGTGTACTAAATTAATGTATGGTGAGAGATATATAGGGCAAATTTAAACTTTCATCAAAATTTCAAACACCCATTGGACATGTTCTATAGATGTCTGTGAATGCCTACACAAAGATTTAGCTTCATATCTCTCCATTTGATAGAATGACAACCCTCAATGTACATTAAATTCTGGTATACCAACTTAATGTATGGTGAGAGATAGGGCAAATATTGACTTACTTCAAAATTTCAAAAACTCATTGGGCATGCTTTATAGATGTCTCTGAATGCTCACACCAAGTATTGGCTTCATATCTTTCTATTTGACAGAGTTACAGCCCTAAATGTACATTAAATTCTGGTATACCAACTTAATGTATGGTGAGAGATAGGGCAAATATTGACTTACTTCAAAATTTCAAAAACTCATTGGGCATGCTTTATAGATGTCTGTGAATGCTCACACAAAGAGATAGCTTAATATCTCTCCATTTGATAGAGTGACAGCCCTCAATGTACATTAAATTCTGGTATAAAATGTTAATGTACAGTGAGAGATAGGGCAAATTTTAAGTTTCGTCAAAATTTCAAACACCCATTGGACATGTTCTATAGATGTCTGTGAATGCTTACACAAAGAGATAGCTTAATATCTCTCCATTTGATGGAGTGACAGCCCTCAATGTATATTAAATTCTGGTATACAAAGTTAATGTATTGTGAGAGATAGGGCAAATTTTAAGTTTCATCAAAATTTTAAACACCCATTGGACATGTTCTATAGATGTCTGTGAATGCTTATACAAAGAGATAGCTTCATATCTCTCCATTTGATAGAGTGACAACCCTCAATGTACATTAAATTCTGGTATACTAAGTTAATGTATTGTGAGAGATAGGGCAAATTTTAAGTTTCATCAAAATTTCAAACACCCATTGGACATGTTCTATAGATGTCTGTGAATTCCTACACAAAGATTTAGCTTAATATCTCTCCATTTGATGGAGTGACAGCCCTCAATGTATATTAACCCTCCTACCCTCCCATACATTTAACAATTTTTAACATTTATATCTTTGAACTGCTGTATCTTACTTTATTCTCAACGAAATGAGATCAATTTTGTATGAAACTTTAGTAGAAGAGTAGAAGAATTGACTGATAATAGTTGCGACTGTGTTGCCAACGGCAACGGTTGCATAATCACGATCGAAAATCTATTGCGTAATTAAAAATGGTTGGGTGTACTTAAGAATTTTTGTAGCCTTATCTGCTTGATAAAATTTGCCGAATTTGATGTCTACTATATGTACTGGATCGTAGCTTTACATGAAAGAAAAAATTAGAAAAAACTGTTAGATTAGAAGAAACTTATGGAGAAATATAAATGGTAAAGTACAAATGTAAAATATTTTTTAGTTTTATGAATAAACAGAGTTTTTATTACTAAGAAAGACGTCTTTTGTTTTTGTCTTTTGAACCCAGAGGTCTTCCTCGCTTCCTTAAAAAGTTTTTACTTGTTCCAATAGACAAAAATGTTTGCTTCTTTGAAGCAAATCAGGCGTTGCGACGAATGTCATAATCTTTGCTGTGCCAATAACCATGACAGTTGTTGGTCAGTGTCTGACAAAGGGCAGGTGTAAATGGACAGTCTGTGCATTTGCGGCGACATCTTGATCCACAGACTGCACATCATATAGTGGGAAAATCATCAAAATCTTCAGAATCTGAAGACATCCAAGGATCAATATTGGCAACGCTAGCATGGTCTTCTGGAAGGGGTATGAATGACTGAACAACACTCACTGTTTCTTCTGGTGTGCTGAAACTGCCATTCACGCTGCTGCAGTCTTTGTGTAACCCTTTAAAATCGTCTTCACCTGTTGTAGAAGGAGAATTTAAAGTTGTTTCCCGAAAGCTGTCTTCTTCGTCATTATCAGCTTCAGGTTCAGACATATCGACTCCAACATAGCTTGTAAATGTTTCTTCTAAAGTATCTTGCTGTTCGCTCGCTAATTCGTTTGATTCAAATAGTCGTAATACCTCTTCCGTACTAAATGTCAAGTGGCGGGCGGCCATTTTTTTAAAAGATTACAAATAATAATCGAAATTATACGGAAATTATCGGGCTGTTAAATGGACGTTTACTTATCCAGCTGGTAATCGCTATAGCTTCGAATATTAAAGGGTTTTACTCTTCGTATCGATTATTCTATCCTTTAGCAATAGTTTGATACCAAACACGATATAATTACTCCTTTGGTTTGGTCTACGAAAATTCTGAAAGTAGGATCCCGTTTTGGGTCCATTGGAGGGTAGGAGGGTTAAGGAAGCGAGGAAGACCTCTGGGTTCAAAAGACAAAAACAAAAGACGTCTTTCTTAGTAATAAAAACTCTGTTTATTCATAAAACTAAAAAATATTTTACATTTGTACTTTACCATTTATATTTCTCCATAAGTTTCTTCTAATCTAACAGTTTTTTCTAATTTTTTCTTTCATGTAAAGCTACGATCCAGTACATATAGTAGACATCAAATTCGGCAAATTTTATCAAGCAGATAAGGCTACAAAAATTCTTAAGTACACCCAACCATTTTTAATTACGCAATAGATTTTCGATCGTGATTATGCAACCGTTGCCGTTGGCAACACAGTCGCAACTATTATCAGTCAATTCTTCTACTCTTCTACTAAAGTTTCATACAAAATTGATCTCATTTCGTTGAGAATAAAGTAAGATACAGCAGTTCAAAGATATAAATGTTAAAAATTGTTAAATGTATGGGAGGGTAGGAGGGTTAAAAAGTTTTTACTTGTTCCAATAGACAAAAATGTTTGCTTCTTTGAAGCAAATCAGGCGTTGCGACGAATGTCATAATCTTTGCTGTGCCAATAACCATGACAGTTGTTGGTCAGTGTCTGACAAAGGGCAGGTGTAAATGGACAGTCTGTGCATTTGCGGCGACATCTTGATCCACAGACTGCACATCATATAGTGGGAAAATCATCAAAATCTTCAGAATCTGAAGACATCCAAGGATCAATATTGGCAACGCTAGCATGGTCTTCTGGAAGGGGTATGAATGACTGAACAACACTCACTGTTTCTTCTGGTGTGCTGAAACTGCCATTCACGCTGCTGCAGTCTTTGTGTAACCCTTTAAAATCGTCTTCACCTGTTGTAGAAGGAGAATTTAAAGTTGTTTCCCGAAAGCTGTCTTCTTCGTCATTATCAGCTTCAGGTTCAGACATATCGACTCCAACATAGCTTGTAAATGTTTCTTCTAAAGTATCTTGCTGTTCGCTCGCTAATTCGTTTGATTCAAATAGTCGTAATACCTCTTCCGTACTAAATGTCAAGTGGCGGGCGGCCATTTTTTTAAAAGATTACAAATAATAATCGAAATTATACGGAAATTATCGGGCTGTTAAATGGACGTTTACTTATCCAGCTGGTAATCGCTATAGCTTCGAATATTAAAGGGTTTTACTCTTCGTATCGATTATTCTATCCTTTAGCAATAGTTTGATACCAAACACGATATAATTACTCCTTTGGTTTGGTCTACGAAAATTCTGAAAGTAGGATCCCGTTTTGGGTCCATTGGAGGGTAGGAGGGTTAAATTCTGGTATACAAAGTTAATGTATTGTGAGAGATAGAGCAAATTTTATATAAGTTTCATCAAAATTTCAAAAACCCATTGGACATGTTCCATAGATGTCTGTGAATGCTTACACAAAGAGATAGCTTCATATCTCTCCATTTGATGGAGTGACAGCCCGCAATGTATATTAAATTCTGGTATACAAAGTTAATGTATTGTGAGAGATAGGGCAAATTTTAAGTTTCATCAAAATTTTAAACATCCATTGGACATGTTCTATAGATGTCTGTGAATGCCTACACAAAGATTTAGCTTCATATCTCTCCATTTGATAGAATGACAACCCTCAATGTACATTAAATTCTGGTATACTAAGTTAATGTATGGTGAGAGATAGGGCAAATTTTAAGTTTCATCAAAATTTCAAACACCCATTGGACATGTTCTATAGATGTCTGTGAATGCCTACACAAAGATTTAGCTTAATATATCTCTCTCCATTTGATAGAGTGACAACCCTCAATGTACATTAAATTCTGGTATACCAACTTAAAGTATGGTGAGAGATAGGGCAAATATTGACTTACTTCAAAATTTCAAAAACTCATTGGGCATGCTTTATAGATGTCTCTGAATGCTCACACCAAGTATTGGCTTCATATCTTTCTATTTGACAGAGTTACAGCCCTAAATGTACATTAAATTCTGGTATACCAACTTAATGTATGGTGAGAGATAGGGCAAATATTGACTTACTTCAAAATTTCAAAAACTCATTGGGCATGCTTTATAGATGTCTGTGAATGCCTACACAAAGAGATAGCTTAATATCTCTCCATTTGATAGAGTGACAGCCCTCAATGTACATTAAATTCTGGTATACAAAGTTAATGTATTAATGCAAATTTTAAGTTTCATCAAAATTTCAAAAACCCATTGGACATGTTCTATAGATGTCTGTGAATGCTTACACAAAGAGATAGCTTAATATCTCTCCATTTGATAGAGTTACAGCCCTCAATGTACATTAAATTCTGGTATACAAAGTTAATGTATTGTGAGAGATAGGGCAAATTTTAAATTTCATCAAAATTTCAAAAACCCATTGGACATGTTCTATAGATGTCTGTGAATGCTTACACAAAGAGATAGCTTAATATCTTTCCATTTGACAGAGTTACAGCCCTCAATGTACATTAAATTCTGGTATACCAACTTAATGTATGGCGAGAGATAGGGCAAATATTGACTTACTTCAAAATTTCAAAAACTCATTGGGCATGCTTTATAGATGTCTGTGAATGCTCACACAAAGTATTGGCTTCATATCTTTCAATTTGACAGAGTTACAGCCCTAAATGTACATTAGATTCTGGTATACAAACTTAATGTATGGTGAGAGATATAATATATATAGGGCAAATATTGACTTACTTCAAAATTTCAAAAACACATTGGGCATGCTTTATAGATGTCTGTGAATGCCTACACAAAGAGTTAGCTTAATATCTCTCCATTTGATGGAGTGACAGCCCTCAATGTATATTAAATCCTGGTATACAAAGTTAATGTATGGTGAGATATAGGGCAAATATTAATATTGACTTACTTCAAAATTTCAAAAATTCATTGGGCATGCTTTATAGATGTCTATGAATACTCCCACCAAGTAGTAGCTTCATATCTTTCCATTTGACAGAGTTACAGCCCTAAATGTACATTAAATTCTGGTATACCAACTTAATGTATGGTGAGAGATGGGGCAAAAATTGACTTACTTCAAAATTTCAAAAACTCATAGGGCATGCTTTATAGATGTCTCTGAATGCTCACACCAAGTATTGGCTTCATATCTTTCTATTTGACAGAGTTACAGCCCTAAATGTACATTAAATTCTGGTATACCAACTTAATGTATGGTGAGAGATAAGGCAAATATTGACTTACTTCAAAATTTCAAAAACTCATTGGACATGTTCTATAGATGTCTGTGAATGCTTACACAAAGATTTAGCTTCATATCTCTCCATTTGATAGAATGACAACCCTCAATGTACATTAAATTCTGGTATACTAAGTTAATGTATGGTGAGAGATAGGGCAAATTTTAAGTTTCATCAAAATTTCAAACATCCATTGGACATGTTCTATAGATGTCTGTGAATGCCTACACAAAGATTTAGCTTAATATATATCTCTCCATTTGATAGAGTGACAACCCTAAATGTACATTAAATTCTGGTATACCAACTTAAAGTATGGTGAGAGATAGGGCAAATATTGACTTACTTCAAAATTTCAAAAACTCATTGGGCATGCTTTATACGTAGATGTCTCTGAATGCTCACACCAAGTATTGGCTTCATATCTGTCTATTTGACAGAGTTACAGCCCTAAATGTACATTAAATTCTGGTATACAAACTTAATGTACGGTGAGAGATAGGGCAAATATTGACTTACTTCAAAATTTCAAAAACTCATTGGACATGTTCTATAGATGTCTGTGAATGCTTACACAAAGAGATAGCTTAATATCTCTCCATTTGATGGAGTGACAGCCCGCAATGTACATTAAATTCTGGTATACAAAGTTAATGTATTGTGAGAGATAGGGCAAATTTTAAGTTTCATCAAAATTTCAAAAACTCATTGGACATGTTCTATAGATGTCTGTGAATGCTTACACAAAGAGATAGCTTAATATCTCTCCATTTGATAGAGTGACAGCCCTCAATGTACATTAAATTCTGGTATACAAAGTTAATGTATTGTGAGAGATAGGGCAAATTTTATATAAGTTTCATCAAAATTTCAAAAACCCATTGGACATGTTCTATAGATGTCTGTGAATGCCTACACAAAGTTTTAGCTTAATATCTCTCCATTTGATAGAGTGACAACCCTCAATGTACATTAAATTCTGGTAGACTAAGTTAATGTATGGTGAGAGATAGGGCAAATTTTAAGTTTCGTCAAAATTTCAAACACCCATTGGACATGTTCTATAGATGTCTGTGAATGCCTACACAAAGATTTAGCTTCATATCTCTCCATTTGATAGAGTGACAGCCCTCAATGTACATTAAATTCTGGTATACCAACTTAAAGTATGGTGAGAGATAGGGCAAATATTGACTTACTTCAAAATTTCAAAAACTCATTGGGCATGCTTTATACGTAGATGTCTCTGAATGCTCACACCAAGTATTGGCTTCATATCTGTCTATTTGACAGAGTTACAGCCCTAAATGTACATTAAATTCTGGTATACAAACTTAATGTATGGTGAGAGATAGGGCAAATATTGACTTACTTCAAAATTTCAAAAACTCATTGGACATGTTCTATAGATGTCTGTGAATGCTTACACAAAGAGATAGCTTAATATCTCTCCATTTGATGGAGTGACAGCCCGCAATGTACATTAAATTCTGGTATACAAAGTTAATGTATTGTGAGAGATAGGGCAAATTTTAGGTTTCATCAAAATTTCAAAAACTCATTGGACATGTTCTATAGATGTCTGTGAATGCTTACACAAAGAGATAGCTTAATATCTCTCCATTTGATAGAGTGACAGCCCTCAATGTACATTAAATTCTGGTATACAAAGTTAATGTATTGTGAGAGATAGGGCAAATTTTATATAAGTTTCATCAAAATTTCAAAAACCCATTGGACATGTTCTATAGATGTCTGTGAATGCCTACACAAAGTTTTAGCTTAATATCTCTCCATTTGATAGAGTGACAACCCTCAATGTACATTAAATTCTGGTATACTAAGTTAATGTATGGTGAGAGATAGGGCAAATTTTAAGTTTCGTCAAAATTTCAAACACCCATTGGACATGTTCTATAGATGTCTGTGAATGCCTACACAAAGATTTAGCTTAATATCTCTCCATTTGATAGAGTGACAGCCCTCAATGTACATTAAATTCTGGTATACCAACTTAAAGTATGGTGAGAGATAGGGCAAATATTGACTTACTTCAAAATTTCAAAAACTCATTGGGCATGCTTTATACGTAGATGTCTCTGAATGCTCACACCAAGTATTGGCTTCATATCTGTCTATTTGACAGAGTTACAGCCCTAAATGTACATTAAATTCTGGTATACAAACTTAATGTATGGTGAGAGATAGGGCAAATATTGACTTACTTCAAAATTTCAAAAACTCATTGGACATGTTCTATAGATGTCTGTGAATGCTTACACAAAGAGATAGCTTAATATCTCTCCATTTGATGGAGTGACAGCCCGCAATGTACATTAAATTCTGGTATACAAAGTTAATGTATTGTGAGAGATAGGGCAAATTTTAAGTTTCATTAAAATTTCAAAAACTCATTGGACATGTTCTATAGATGTCTGTGAATGCTTACACAAAGAGATAGCTTAATATCTCTCCATTTGATAGAGTTACAGCCCTCAATGTACATTAAATTCTGGTATACAAAGTTAATGTATGGTGAGAGATATATAGGGCAAATTTTAAGTTTCATCAAAATTTCAAAAACCCATTGGACATATTCTATAGATGTCTGTGAATGCTTACACGAAGAGATAGCTTAATATCTTTCCATTTGACAGAGTTACAGCCCTCAATGTACATTAAATTCTGGTATACCAACTTAATGTATGGCGAGAGATAGGGCAAATATTGACTTACTTCAAAATTTCAAAAACTCATTGGGTATGCTTTATAGATGTCTGTGAATGCTCACACCAAGTATTGGCTTCATATCTTTCCATTTGACAGAGTTACAGCCCTAAATGTACATTAAATTCAGGTATACCAACTTAATGTATGGTGAGAGATAGGGCAAATATTGACTTACTTCAAAATTTCAAAAACTCATTGGGCATGCTTTATAGATGTCTTTGAATGCTCACACCAAGTATTGGCTTCATATCTTTCAATTTGACAGAGTTACAGCCCTAAATGTACATTAAATTCTGGTATACCAACTTAATGAATGGTGAGATATAGGGCAAATATTAATATTGACTTACTTCAAAATTTCAAAAATTCATTGGGCATGCTTTATAGATGTCTATGAATACTCCCACCAAGTAATAGCTTCATATCTTTCTATTTGACAGAGTTACAGCCCTCAATGTACATTAAATTCTGGTATACCAACTTAATGTATGGTGAGAGATAGGGCAAATATTGACTTACTTCAAAATTTCAAAAACTCATTGGGCATGCTTTATAGATGTCTGTGAATGCTCACACAAAGAGATAGCTTAATATCTCTCCATTTGATAGAGTGACAGCCCTCAATGTACATTAAATTCTGGTATACAAAGTTAATGTATTAATGCAAATTTTAAGTTTCATCAAAATTTCAAAAACCCATTGGACATGTTCTATAGATGTCTGTGAATGCTTACACAAAGAGATAGCTTAATATCTCTCCATTTGATAGAGTTACAGCCCTCAATGTACATTAAATTCTGGTATACAAAGTTAATGTATTGTGAGAGATAGGGCAAATTTTAAGTTTCATCAAAATTTCAAAAACCCATTGGACATGTTCTATAGATGTCTGTGAATGCTTACACAAAGAGATAGCTTAATATCTTTCCATTTGACAGAGTTACAGCCCTCAATGTACATTAAATTCTGGTATACCAACTTAATGTATGGCGAGAGATAGGGCAAATATTGACTTACTTCAAAATTTCAAAAACTCATTGGGCATGCTTTATAGATGTCTGTGAATGCTCACACAAAGTATTGGCTTCATATCTTTCAATTTGACAGAGTTACAGCCCTAAATGTACATTAGATTCTGGTATACAAACTTAATGTATGGTGAGAGATATAATATATATAGGGCAAATATTGACTTACTTCAAAATTTCAAAAACTCATTGGACATGCTTTATAGATGTCTGTGAATGCGGGATACCAAGTATTGGCTTCATAGCTTTCCATTATACAGGTACATAGTGTCTGAGTCAGACCTATAACTACATAGTTGATATATGGTTCATTGACGCATAATTGCGCAATACTGTAAATGGCCGACCTTGAGTGGTAGACAAATTTTGCTTACTATTGTGAATCGTAAAAACTAGAACGCTTTCAAAGATTTCTCATACACGTGGATATGCACTGTGTAGTGCTTGATTTTTGCTGAAGTAGTATCTACCCATATATATTATATGGATGTCGTTAAAGTAAAATTTCGCCAATCGACAGCCAACGAAACTCCAAAGGAAAAAAGTTGGACCATACCGAACGCTACCATCCACGACGCTCAGAGGCCGGGATCGGTGGTAACGTTCATTATGAGTTGAACTTTGGGTGTCACTTGCGTGAGAAGAACCAGTTCTTCTCGATATGGCCGACTCATATGAATCCTTAGATATCAGATGCCAATCCCACATACGTGGAACCCCCCCGAAATCCGGATTACTGGTGAGCACGTCTCTATGGCACCAACCGATTAGGAGACAGCTTCAGAGTCTAAGCGCTACCAACCTCTATGGGAACCGCAACCACCATAGAGATGTGTCCAGGTAGGCCTACTATATAAGGTTTTTCGCTTCTATTTATATGAAGTTTTGTCCAAAGAAAACGGTTGTGGTTGGGACCTTTTTTAATATATTTCTCGTTATTTCCAGATCAGTGAATTGTTTCAAGCAAGTTTAAAGACATAGGCAGTATTAGTGGTTCACCTGAAAACTGGGAAAAGCGAAAAAATCCTGTAAGTGTCTTAATGGACCGAGGAGAACGACTTTTCTGATCCCAACTATTTTCGAGAAATCGTCAATTTATTCCACTTTAATTCCAGACCAGTCAATCGTTCCAAGCAATTTTACACACATACGCAGTATTTCCAATACATCTCAAAACTGTGGCAAATGGATAAAAGCCTGTATGTGTCTTGGTGGAGGGAGGAGAGCGACTTTTCATGATACAGAAAACTAGATATAGTGAGAGGTCCGATATTTATCGCCTGTACGATATTAATGTCAATGATCGATATTTCAACTAGGCCGGTTTTATTAGATGTCTGTGAATGCTGACACAAAGATTTAGTTTCATATCTCTCCATTTAATGGAGTGACAGCCCTCAATGTACATTAAATTCTGGTATACAAAGTTAATGTATTGTAAGAGATAAAGCAAATTTTAAGTTTCATCAAAATTTTAAACACCCATTGGACATGTTCTATAGATGTCTGTGAATGCTTACACAAAGATTTAGCTTAATATCTCTCCATTTGATGGAGTGACAGGCCTCAATGTACATTAAATTCTGGTATACAAAGTTAATGTATTGTGAGAGATAGGGGATCACATTCAAGATTGAGCCGAAATTGGAAAATAATAAATGTATCATTTTTCGGTAGAACGGACGCTTTCTAACCTCCGGTCGGATAATCGACTTCCTACTGTACGTGGTTTCCGGACTTGAGCCGAGATCGATTCGCATATCGATATCCGACCCCATTAGTTGTTGGTTAATTGACTTTCCCCAATAGATCTACTTCTCTCTTGTAGACTGATTTGGTATACATCAATCACAAAAGAAACGGCATCGACCCAGAACGGTATGCAGTCTTCATTTGCTATGTTCTAGATACAGCTGTAGTTACTTTATTATTCGTTAAATGGCCCCCATTTAAAGAGATGCTTTCCTTGATCGAATTTTGTAAACATATATAGTTTCTAAATTATAAGCTGTTATAAATCTTTAATGATCGGAATAATGATATTACATTTTGCCTATATGCGTTCAGGTGTGGATAGTAGATAGTCTCGCGTAGCCAGACCGCTTTCAGAGGGGACGCAGTCTGCCTACGCGCGAGATTATGGGCTAGACTTGTTAAATAGTGAATTACAATTAATATACCACAACTTCAACCTCATACACAAATCAATATAATAGCAGCTACATAAGTTTTATAGCTATAGTTAGCCATGTGTTTTATCTGTTGTTCCTCTCTACAGGAGTGAGGCAAACATAATGTCAACACTGCTACTACTATTTATCTTCACAAGTGCAGTCCACCTGTCTGCCGGCCAAGACATTCCAGTGCCTGACTGCTCTTCTGCAGCCAGTGTAGTCAACTATAACACAACCAGTAAACCCCTCAATGAGGCACTGAAGACATCCAATCAATCCGTATGTCTTAATGTCAGTAGTGGACACTTTACACTGGAGAGGGAACCTTCAACCTATGGAGGACTAAACTTGGTGTATAGCCAAGTTATTATCACAGGTCAAGGCAGCAATGCAACAGTTGTTACGTGTGAGAAGGAAGCAGGTTTGGGCATTACAGGGAACAATGTTACAATCAGAAATATCACATTTACTGGTTGTGCTACATTGCGCAACAGTACCAGCCATGTGGAGGAGATCACACACAATACTACATTCAAATTCTGGTCAGCCTTGTATTTTGAGAAGATTGAAAACCTTTACCTCTTAAATGTAACCATAAATGACAATCGTGCTGTTGGAGTTACAATGTACAATGTGATTGGTAGCCGTGTGTTAGTTCAAGGTTGCACTCTTTCCTATAACTACCTCAACCCAAACAGTAGGAATGATCATCCAGGAGGTGGGGGATTATACATTGAATTCACCTACTGTGAAGATATTGAAAGTACAAGTGAAAATTGTACAGCTCCTGTCAATAGCTTTACAAACTACTTCATTCGTCATAGTGACTTCAGAAGCAACACTGCTGTGATGGTGAATCAGAACAAGACTACTTTCATAGTCCCACACCAAGTGGATCATGTTGCCTTCTCAAGAGGAGGTGGTTTGTCCATATTCTTTAAGCGAAATGCTAATAATATTAACATATCTATTGAAAATTGCACATTTTATGATAATAGTGCACAATGGGGAGGCGGAGTGTTTGTTGAGTTTCATGATGACACTCACAATAATTCAGTTTACTTATCTTACAGTTGGTTTTACTTGAATTTCTGTTTCTATCAAGAGAGAGAGCACGAAAATAGTGGTTTAGCCGGAGGTGGTGCTCGACTTGGGTTTGTGATCATTGGAGAGAACTCTATTCAGAACAACTTAATTGAAGTGATCAGTTGTAACTTTACTAACAACATATGTATGAATGGAGGTGGGGCATCTTTTTACACTACCAAAGAGATAAGCCCTGCTTCCACTAATAAGATGATTTTTAGAAACTGTACGTGGGAGAAAAATTATGGTATGTTTGGCTCTGCTGTTAATCTTCATCTGTGGCAAGGTTCTGATATTGGAGTTCTATCTACTGTTGAATTTGAAAATGGAACATTCCAGGAAAATATAATGGGTCTTATTGGAACCTTTAGTAATCAACAGGGCTTTGGGGCTCTATACGTTGATCACATTCCAGTCTCATTTACAGGAAGTTCATGGTTTTTACATAACAACCGCTCTGCCCTTGTAGCTATTGCATCAAGTATCACTGTAAATAGGAATGCAACTGTAACATTTATGGAAAATGAGGCAGACTTTGGTGGAGCCATCTCATTAAGCGGCTATGCCTATTTGAAGATGCTGGAAGGTGCACATGTTCATTTTGAAAATAATACTGCTAAAATAAGAGGAGGAGCAATATATGCAGAATACGTAGGAAAGGCCTTTGCAGTGTATTATGCGAGTTGTTTCATTAGACCAGAGAATTATTATACTAATCCAAGAGATTGGGGTTTTAGAGTTAGTTTTGTCAATAATAGAGCCAAGCATTATGGTAATGACATCTACTCCACCTCTCTCCTTCCATGTATCTATCCTTATGTGAATGTGGGACAAACACTGAATGTCAGTGACGCTGTCCACCAAGTCTTTAGCAGCTGGTCACACGTGTTTAACTTTTCTAGTAAAAACAACAGTATTGCAACTGATGGCATTATTTACACTAATTATAATGATTCAACTCTTTCTGCCTTTCCTGGGAAAATTATCGAGGTTCCTGTGACAAGTAGAGATGAACTAGGCCGTCAATCAGATGTTGCCCTGGTAGCACAGATACAGGATTCAGTGGATCCAGACATCTCTCTGGCAGAGTGGATCACACACACTGATGGCACTATCCAGTTCAAATCAAATTCCACTACTACCTCTACAAAGGAATTACATATCTCATTTTCAACAATGTACAGTACATTTAAAAAATCCGACATTAGATATGAAGTACTCACCTGTCCTGATGGATATGTTCCTCGGGATTCCTCCTGTGTTTGTGGAGATGTTCCAGACACTAGAGGTAGTGATCCTCCTTTGACTGGATTGGAATCTTGTTCAGACAGTGCTATTACTGTAGATGCATATTATTGGGCTGGTCATCATATTGAGATGACGGGCAATAAATCTACAAAATATTTTGCAATTGGTTCATGTCCCGATGGTTACTGCAATACTACAATGACCTACCTGCCCTTACTAGAAGGATCAGTGACCACAAACTGTGTCCCAGGGCGAAGAGGTTTGCTATGTGGACAGTGCGAAGAGGGGTACATGCCTCAGCTTGTGTCAATGGGACAGGTCGAGTGTACTCGCTGTACTATCTCCAACAATGAGACTCAGAATATAGCTGGTGCAGTAATGTACTTTGTACTAGAAAATGGAGTGCTACTTCTCTTTTGCAGTTTGATCCTGTTTCTAGGCCTGAGCATCACTCAGGGTGGTATGCACTCGCTTGTCTTCTTTAGCAGTATTCTTCCAACTATCCTGATGTACGAGACTGATTATAAAGTTTTGAAATATCCACCACTTGGCACAATCTATGATGTGTGGCACTTCAAGTTTTTTGCTGTTATAAAGACCTACGTGTGCATGTTATGGTACACCACCCCACTGACAACGGTGCTGTTAGAAGGAAACAAGATTTTAGTAGTGATTGTGTTAATGCTGATGGCAAAGGGAGCTGTTGCACAAAGTGAATTTCCACGTTGCTATTCAGTTCTGAATAATATTTGGGCAAAATGCAGAAATAAGGTGAGAAATTTGAACAGAAAATATGCCAGTAATGGTCGATTGGCAGATGGCTTTGCCACACTGGTAATTCTGTCATATGCAAAGATTACTGAGGTTTCATTTAAATTGCTATCAAAGGGATCCATTCAGGTATCTAATGGATCCTCAATTACCTCTTTAACAATTTCTGGTATTGATGGAAACATGTATGTAGCCTCTGGTCAAGGGAATGTCTCATGGAATAGCTATGATGTATATTTTATTGTGGCATTATTGCTCATTGTTGTCTCAGGAATGCTGCCATTGTTTCTCCTCTATCACTCTCTCTTACCCATGGGAGCAAAGAAGTTTCCAATGGTGGGCAAATGTTACATCGGATGTCAACGGCGACCTTTACTTGATTCACTATACAAAGGATACAAAGATAATCGTTACTTCTTTTCAGCTCTTTATCTTCTCTATCGTACCATTGCATGGGCAATATTTGCATTTTTTCCTTCTATCCAGAGAATGGCTTTCCTTCAGTTCTTTTTGTCTATAATTTTAGGTCTCCACTGCATGGTTCATCCCTTTGAGGAACCAAGACATAATCAAATTGAAACGCTTAACCTTTTACTTCTTGTCCTCATTAATGTTTTGAAAGGTATTTTGATTTTTTCTAAGTTGCAGTTTATCGCAAGTGTTCACACCGACAACGTCAACGTCTTCTTGTACTTCTATATTGCATTAATCTTGTTACCGGCTTTTATACTTATCTGCTATGTGAGCTATAACTATATTGTAAAGAAGATTTACATTAGAATGAAGGCATGTATAGGAAATTATGAGGAGCTGCATGTGCAACCGTTAGAGCAGTCTGCACAGCTTGAAAGAGAAGAAATAAATGGGGAACGATAGATTCATATGCATGTGATGAAATGGCTGAATCAGCTACAATGGATAGTGTTTATGTTAATATTAAAGCTATAGTGACTTAAAGACCTTTAATTTGTACTTAAGCTTATATATATATATATAATTTGCATCCTACACTAGTACTGTAATACTGATTTCTATTAATATTTATATTCTGATGTCATGCATGCGTTTCTATATATACATATCATGTAAATCCACTGGCTATATATATATAAGATCATGCAACTCATGCAGACTTCCATGCATGCAATGTATATAGTGATTCATGATCATGCATGCAGCTGCAGGATTTAATATATTGTACTGGCGTATGTAGCTAGGAAGTGGGGGGCTGTATATGTAGCCCCTCCAAACTATGCAAGTAATGTCTTCCGATGATTAATTATTCTCATCTTTTGTGAACATCTAAAGATGCAGTTTTGTTGTCTCTTCTTGGTTTAGATATTTTGACCCCAAGGATCATCTTGAGTGATTTAACAGAATATGTAATTGTATATGGTTATTCTTAAAGAATTAATGACTACACGAATCAAGTGTTGTTGGAAATCTAAAGAATATTATATATAGAACATTATTACAGTTGGAACAGATGCAAATGATTAATCTCCCTAACACTGATGTATTAGAATATAATTGACGCAATAAAACTACAGAGAAGAAGTAATAGTATAGAGACATATTCAATCAGTATTATAATGTATACACATGCAATACTACACATATGTACATAGGTACACATACCTACCTGTATAATATCACCAAACTTGCTATAATATGATAGCCAATTTTAACAAAGGCCTCCCGTTGATACGTGCTTATCATACCTCTATTCCTTATTATTGTCGGATCATATAACCCAATATTACCAGGTGGAATAGTGAAATATCTACATGATAGCAAAGTTTATACACATAATTATACGTATACATATGTATAAATTACAAAATTAAGATAGATATGCTTGTCCTTATATCAAAAACATTTGCACTATCATTTTGATATCTATATACTATTTCTTACCCTCACAATTAGAGAACTCCAAATCGCTTTCATCTTCATCTATATCTACCTGTTATGCGCCATTTTAACAAAATGGTCACTTACGTAGCTAGGAGTTACAACGTAAGTAATGGTAATGTCTAATGTTTATTATTTGGCTGTCAGTTGTAGGAGTTCTTTGAACTCATAAAATCATTTCCTTGATAGTTTCTAAATTATAAGCAGTTATAAATCTTTAATGATCGGAATAATGATATTACATTTTGCCTGTATGCGTACGCGGCATGTCACATGACTTTATCAAATGTGCTCGAGCGAAGCCCAATAAATACCGGAGTACGAAGAAGTAGTAGTCTCGCGTAGCCAGACCGCTTTCAGGGGGGAAGCATGCAGTCTGCCTACGCGAGACTATGGGCTAGACTTGTTAGATAGTGAATTTGAATTACAATTAATATATCACAACTTTAACCTCATACACAAATCAATATATATGTGCAGCTACATAAGTTATATAGCTATAGTTAGCCATGTGTTTTATCTGTTGTTCCTCTCTACAGGAGTGAGGCAACCATGATGTCCACACTGCTACTACTATTTATCTTCACAAGTGCAGTCCACCTGTCTGCCAGCCAAGACATTCCAGTGCCTGACTGCTCTTCTGCAGCCAGTGTAGTCAACTACAACACAACCAGTAAACCCCTCAATGAGGTACTGAAGACATCCACTCAATCCGTATGTCTTAATATCAGTAGTGGACACTTTACACTGGAGAGGGAACCTTCAACCTACGGAGGACTAAACTTGGTGTATAGCCAAGTTATTATCACAGGTCAAGGCAACAATGCAACAGTTGTTACATGTCAAAAGGAAGCAGGTTTGGGCATTACGGGTAACAATGTTACAATCAGAAATATCACATTTACTGGTTGTGCTACATTGCGCAACAGTACCAGCCATGTGGAGGAAATCACACACAATGCTACATTCAAATTCTGGTCAGCCTTGTATTTTGAGAAGATTGAAAACCTTTACCTCTTAAATGTAATGATGAATGACAATCGTGCTGTTGGAGTTACAATGTACAATGTGAATGGTAGTCATGTGTTAGTTCAAGATTGCACTTTTTCCTATAACTACCTCAACCCAGACAGTAGGAATGATCATCCAGGAGGTGGGGGATTATACATTGAATTCACCTACTGTGAAGATATTGAAAGTACAAGTGAAAATTGTACAGCTCCTGTCAATAGCTTTACTAACTACTTTATTCGTCATAGTCACTTCAAAAACAACATTGCTGTGATGGTGAATCAGAGCAAGACTACTTTCATAGTCCCACACCAAGTGGATCATGTTGCCTTCTCAAGAGGAGGTGGTTTGTCCATATTCTTTAAGCGAAATGCTAATAATATTGACATATCTATTGAAAATTGCACATTTTATGATAATAGTGCACAATGGGGAGGCGGAGTGTTTGTTGAGTTTCATGATGACACTCACAATAATTCAGTTTACTTATCTTACAGTTGGTTTTACTTGAATTTCTGTTTCTATCAAGAGAGAGAGCACGAAAATAGTGGTTTAGCTGGAGGCGGTGCTCGACTTGGGTTTGTGATCATTGGAGAGAACTCTATTCAGAACAACTTAATTGAAGTGATCAGTTGTAACTTTACTAACAATATATGTATGAATGGAGGCGGGGCATCCTTTTACACTACCAAAGAGATAAGCCCTGTTTCCACTAATAAGATGATTTTTAGAAACTGTACATGGGAGAAAAATTATGGTATGTTTGGCTCTGCTGTTAATCTTCATCTGTGGCAAGGTTCTGATATTGGAGTTCTATCTACTGTTGAATTTGAAAATGGAACATTCCAGGAAAATATAATGGGTCTTACTGGAACCTTTAGTAATCAACAGGGATTTGGGGCTCTATACGTTGATCACATTCCAGTCTCATTTACAGGAAGTTCATGGTTTTTACATAACAACCGCTCTGCCCTTGTAGCTATTGCATCAAGTATCACTGTAAACAGGAATGCAACTGTAACATTTATGGAAAATGAGGCAGACTTTGGTGGAGCCATCTTGTTAAGTGGCTATGCCTATTTGAAGATGCTGGAAGGTGCATGTGTTCATTTTGAAAATAATACTGCTAAAATAAGAGGAGGAGCAATATATGCAGAATACGTAGGAAAGGCCTTTGCAGTGTATTATGCGAGTTGTTTCATTAGACCAGAGAATTATTATACTAATCCAAGAGATTGGGGGTTTAGAGTTAGTTTTGTCAATAATAGAGCCAAGCATTATGGTAATGACATCTACTCCACCTCTCTCCTTCCATGTATCTATCCTTATGTGAATGTGGGACAAACACTGAATGTCAGTGACGCTGTCCACCAAGTCTTTAGCAGCTGGTCACACGTGTTTAACTTTTCTAGTAAAAACAACAGTATTGCAACTGATGGCATTATTTACACTAATTATAATGATTCAACTCTTTCTGCCTTTCCTGGGAAAATTATCGAGGTTCCTGTGACAAGTAGAGATGAACTAGGCCATCAATCAGATGTTGCCCTGGTAGCACAGATACAGGATTCAGTGGATCCAGACATCTCTCTGGCAGAGTGGATCACACACACTGATGGCACTATCCAGTTCAAATCAAATTCCACTACTACCTCTACAAAGGAATTACATATCTCATTTTCAACAATGTACAGTACATTTAAAAAATCCAACATTAGATATGAAGTACTCACCTGTCCTGATGGATATGTTCCTCGGGATTCCTCCTGTGTTTGTGGAGATGTTCCAGACACTAGAGGTAGTGATCCTCCTTTGACTGGATTGGAATCTTGTTCAGACAGTGCTATTACTGTAGATGCATATTATTGGGCTGGTCATCATATTGAGATGACGGGCAATAAATCTACAAAATATTTTGCAATTGGTTCATGTCCCGATGGTTACTGCAATACTACAATGACCTACCTGCCCTTACTAGAAGGATCAGTGACCACAAACTGTGTCACAGGGCGAAGAGGTTTGCTATGTGGACAGTGTGAAGAGGGGTACATGCCTCAGCTTGTGTCAATGGGACAGGTCGAGTGTACTCGCTGTACTATCTCCAACAATGAGACTCAGAATATAGCTGGTGGAGTAATGTACTTTGTACTAGAAAATGGAGTGCTAGTTCTCTTTTGCAGTTTGATCCTGTTTCTAGGCCTGAGCATCACTCAGGGTGGTATGCACTCGCTTGTCTTCTATAGCAGTATTCCTCCAACTATCCTGATGTACGAGACTGATTATAAAGTTTTGAAATATCCACCACTTGGCACAATCTATGATGTGTGGCACTTCAAGTTTTTTGCTGTTATAAAGACCTACGTGTGCATGTTATGGTACACCACCCCACTGACAACAGTGCTGTTAGAAGGAAACAAGATTTTAGTAGTGATTGTGTTAATGCTGATGGCAAAGGGAGCTGTTGCACAAAGTGAATTTCCACGTTGCTATTCAGTTCTGAATAATATTTGGGCAAAATGCAGGAATAAGGTGAGAAATTTGAACAGAAAATATGCCAGTAATGGTCGATTGGCAGATGGCTTTGCCACACTGGTAATTCTGTCATATGCAAAGATTACTGAGGTTTCATTTAAATTGCTATCAAAGGGATCCATTCAGGTATCTAATGGATCCTCAATTACCTCTTTAACAATTTCTGGTATTGATGGAAACATGTATGTAGTCTCTGGTCCAGGGAATGTCTCATGGAATAGCTATGATGTATATTTTATTGTGGCATTATTGCTCATTGTTGTCTCAGGAATGCTGCCATTGTTTCTCCTCTATCACTCTCTCTTACCCATGGGAGCAAAGAAGTTTCCAATGGTGGGTAAATGTTACATCGGATGTCAACGGCGACCTTTACTTGATTCACTATACAAAGGATACAAAGATAATCGTTACTTCTTTTCAGCTTTTTATCTTCTCTATCGTACCATTGCATGGGCAATATTTGCACTTTTTCCTTCTATCCAGAGAATGGCTTTCCTTCAGTTCTTTTTGTCTATAATTTTAGGTCTCCACTGCATGGTTCATCCCTTTGAGGAACCAAGACATAATCAAATTGAAACGCTTAACCTTTTACTTCTTGTCCTCATTAATGTTTTGAAAGGTATTTTGATTTTTTCTAAGTTGCAGTTTATCACAAGTGTTCACACCGACAACGTCTTCTTGTATTTCTATATTGCATTAATCTTGTTACCGGCTTTTATACTTATCTGCTATGTGAGCTATAACTATATTGTAAAGAAGATTTACATTAGAATGAAGGCATGTATAGGAAGTTATGAGGAGCTGCATGTGCAACCTTTAGAGCAGTCTGCACAGCTTGAAAGAGAAGAAATAAATAGGGAATGATAGATGCATATGCATGTGATGAAATGGCTGGATCAGCTACAATACAATGGATAGTGTTTATGTTAATGTTAAGGTTTGTGACTTTAAGACCTTTTTGCTTATAATTTGCATCCTACATTGTAATACTCATTTCTATTAATGTATAATTACAGTTATATTCTGATGTCATGCATGTATGCGTTTCTATATATATGTATCATGTAAATCCACTGGCTATATATACGTATGCATGCAACTCATGCAGACTTCCATGCATGCAATGTGTATATATAAGTGATTCATGATCATGCATGCAGGATTAAATTGCACTGGCATACGTAGGAAGCGGGGGGATGTATATACGTATGTGTATCCTATAGCCCCTCCAAACTATGCAAGTAATGTCTTCCGATGATTAATTATTCACTTCATCATATATAGCCTTTGTGCACAGGCTTCAGCACAATTAACTCAGATGATCATGAGCTGAAGATATGAAAATTAAAAATTACTAAAAGACCTGGCACAGTTTTTACGAGAATTAAAAGAGAAAATATTTCTTACCTTGAACTTTCCTCACAATTAGAGAACTCCAAATCGTTCTCATCTTCATCTATATAACCAGTATTCGGATCTAGCTTAAGGTTTGTATTCAACCTGCTATGCGCCATTTTAACAAAATGGTCACTTACGTAGCTAGGAGTTACAACGTAAGTGGGTAATGTCTAATGGTTTATTATTGGCCTGTCAGTTGTAGGAATTCTTTGAACTCATAAAATCATTTCCTTAAAACTATATTGACATACTTCAAAATTTCAAAAACTCATTGGACATGCTTTATAGATGTCTGTGAATGCGGGATACCAAGTATTGGCTTCATAGCTTTCCATTATACAGGTACATAGTGTCTGAGTCAGACCTATAACTACATAGTTGATATATGGTTCATTGACGCATAACTGCGCAATACTGTAAATGGCCGACCTTGAGTGGTAGACAAATTTTGCTTACTATTGTGAATCGTAAAAACTAGAACGCTTTCAAAGATTTCTCATACACGTGGATATGCACTGTGTAGTGCTTGATTTTTGCTGAAGTAGTATCTACCCATATATATTATATGGATGTCGTTAAAGTAAAATTTCGCCAATCGACAGCCAACGAAACTCCAAAGGAAAAAAGTTGGACCATACCGAACGCTACCATCCACGACGCTCAGAGGCCGGGATCGGTGGTAACGTTCATTATGAGTTGAACTTTGGGTGTCACTTGCGTGAGAAGAACCAGTTCTTCTCGATATGGCCGACTCATATGAATCCTTAGATATCAGATGCCAATCCCACATTACGTGGAACCCCCCCGAAATCCGGATTATTGGTGAGCACGTCTCTATGGCACCAACCGATTAGGAGACAGCTTCAGAGTCTAAGCGCTACCAACCTCTATGGGAACCGCAACCACCATAGAGATGTGTCCAGGTAGGCCTATTATATAAGGTTTTTCGCTTCTATTTATATGAAGTTTTGTCCAAAGAAAACGGTTGTGGTTGGGACCTTTTTTAATATATTTCTCGTTATTTCCAGATCAGTGAATTGTTTCAAGCAAGTTTAAAGACATAGGCAGTATTAGTGGTTCACCTGAAAACTGGGAAAAGCGAAAAAAATCCTGTAAGTGTCTTGATGGGCCGAGGAGAACGACTTTTCTGATCCCAACTATTTTCGAGAAATCGTCAATTTATTCCACTTTAATTCCAGACCAGTGAATCGTTCCAAGCAATTTTACACACATACGCAGTATTTCCAATACATCTCAAAACTGTGGCAAATGGATAAAAGCCTGTATGTGTCTTGGTGGAGGGAGGAGAGCGACTTTTCATGATACAGAAAACTAGATATAGTGAGAGGTCCGATTATTATCGCCTGTACGATATTAATGTCTATGATCGATATTTCAACTAGGCCGGTTTTATTAGATGTCTGTGAATGCTGACACAAAGATTTAGCTTCATATCTCTCCATTTGATGGAGTGACAGCCCTCAATGTATATTAAATTCTGGTAATGTATTGTAAGAGATAAAGCAAATTTTAAGTTTCACCAAAATTTCAAAAACCCATTGGAAATGTTCTATAGATGTCTGTGAATGCTTACACAAAGAGATAGCTTCATATCTCTCCATTTGATAGGGTGCCAGCCCTCAATGTACATTAAATTTTGGTATACAAAGTTAATGTATGGTGAGAGATAGGGCAAATTTTAAGTTTCGTCAAAATTTCAAACACCCATTGGACATGTTCTATAGATGTCTGTGAATGCTTACACAAAGAGATAGCTTAATATCTCTCCATTTGATAGAGTGACAGCCCTCAATGTACATTAAATTCTGGTATACAAAGTTAATGTATTGTGAGAGATAGGGCAAATTTTAAGTTTCATTAAAATTTCAAACACCCATTGGACATGTTCTATAGATGTCTGTGGATGTTTACACAAAGATTTAGCTTCATATCTCTCCATTTGATAGAGTTACAGCCCTTAATGTACATTAAATTCTGGTATACCAACTTAATGTATGGTGAGAGATAGGGCAAAAATTGACTTACTTCAAAATTTCAAAAACTCATTGGGCATGCTTTATAGATGTCTATGAATACTCCCACCAAGTAGTAGCTTCATATCTTTCCATTTGACAGAGTTACAGCCCTCAATGTACATTAAATTCTGGTATACCAACTTAATGTATGGCGAGAGGTAGGGCAAATATTGACTTACTTCAAAATTTCAAAAACTCATTGGGCATGCTTTATAGATGTCTATGAATGCTCACACAAAGTATTGGCTTCATATCTTTCCATTTGACAGAGTTACAGCCCTAAATGTACATTAAATTCTGGTATACAAACTTAATGTATGGTGAGAGATAGGGCAAATATTGACTTACTTCAAAATTTCAAAAACTCATTGGACATGCTTTATAGATGTCTGTGAATGCGGGATACCAAGTATTGGCTTCATAGCTTTCCATTATACAGGTACATAGTGTCTGAGTCAGACCTATAACTACATAGTTGATATATAGTTCATTGACGCATAATTCCGCAATACTGTAAATGGCCGACCTTGAGTGGTAGACAAATTTTGCTTACTATTGTGAATCGTAAAAACTAGAACGCTTTCAAAGATTTCTCATACACGTGGATATGCACTGTGTAGTGCTTGATTTTTGCTGAAGTAGTATCTACCCATATATATTATATGGATGTCGTTAAAGTAAAATTTCGCCAATCGACAGCCAACGAAACTCCAAAGGAAAAAAGTTGGACCATACCGAACGCTACCATCCACGACGCTCAGAGGCCGGGATCGGTGGTAACGTTCATTATGAGTTGAACTTTGGGTGTCACTTGCGTGAGAAGAACCAGTTCTTCTCGATATGGCCGACTCATATGAATCCTTAGATATCAGATGCCAATCCCACATTACGTGGAACCCCCCCGAAATCCGGATTATTGGTGAGCACGTCTCTATGGCACCAACCGATTAGGAGACAGCTTCAGAGTCTAAGCGCTACCAACCTCTATGGGAACCGCAACCACCATAGAGATGTGTCCAGGTAGGCCTATTATATAAGGTTTTTCGCTTCTATTTATATGAAGTTTTGTCCAAAGAAAACGGTTGTGGTTGGGACCTTTTTTAATATATTTCTCGTTATTTCCAGATCAGTGAATTGTTTCAAGCAAGTTTAAAGACATAGGCAGTATTAGTGGTTCACCTGAAAACTGGGAAAAGCGAAAAAAATCCTGTAAGTGTCTTGATGGGCCGAGGAGAACGACTTTTCTGATCCCAACTATTTTCGAGAAATCGTCAATTTATTCCACTTTAATTCCAGACCAGTGAATCGTTCCAAGCAATTTTACACACATACGCAGTATTTCCAATACATCTCAAAACTGTGGCAAATGGATAAAAGCCTGTATGTGTCTTGGTGGAGGGAGGAGAGCGACTTTTCATGATACAGAAAACTAGATATAGTGAGAGGTCCGATTATTATCGCCTGTACGATATTAATGTCTATGATCGATATTTCAACTAGGCCGGTTTTATTAGATGTCTGTGAATGCTGACACAAAGATTTAGCTTCATATCTCTCCATTTGATGGAGTGACAGCCCTCAATGTACATTAAATTTGGTATACAAAGTTAATGTATTGTGAGAGATAAGGCAAATTCTAAGTTTCATTAAAATTTCAAAAACCCATTGGAAATGTTCTATAGATGTCTGTGAATGCTTACACAAAGATTTAGCTTAATATCCATCCATTTGATAGAGTGACAGCCCTCAATGTACATTAAATTCTGGTATACAAAGTTAATGTATGGTGAGAGATAGGGCAAATTTTAAGTTTCGTCAAAATTTCAAAAACCCATTGGACATGTTCTATAGATGTCTGTGAATGCTTACACAAAGAGATAGCTTAATATCTCTCCATTTGATGGAGTGACAGCCCTCAATGTATATTAAATTCTGGTATACAAAGTTAATGTATTGTGAGAGATAGGGCAAATTTTAAGTTTCATCAAAATTTCAAACACCCATTGGACATGTTCTATAGATGTCTGTGAATGCTTACACAAAGATTTAGCTTAATATCCATCCATTTGATGGAGTGACAGCCCTCAATGTACATTAAATTCTGGTATACAAAGTTAATGTATGGTGAGAGATAGGGCAAATTTTAAGTTTCGTCAAAATTTCAAAAACCCATTGGACATGTTCTATAGATGTCTGTGAATGCTTACACAAAGAGATAGCTTAATATCTCTCCATTTGATGGAGTGACAGCCCTCAATGTATATTAAATTCTGGTATACAAAGTTAATGTATGGTGAGAGATAGGGCAAATTTTAAGTTTCATCAAAATTTCAAACACCCATTGGACATGTTCTATAGATGTCTGTGAATGCCTACACAAAGATTTAGCTTAATATCTCTCCATTTGATGGAGTGACAGCCCTCAATGTATATTAAATTCTGGTATACAAAGTTAATGTATTGTGAGAGATAGGGCAAATTTTAAGTTTCATCAGAATTTCAAACACCCATTGGACATGTTCTATAGATGTCTGTGAATGCTTTAACAAAGAGATAGCTTCATATCTCTCCATTTGATAGAGTGACAACCCTCAATGTACATTAAATTCTGGTATACTAAGTTAATGTATTGTGAGAGATAGAGCAAATTTTATATAAGTTTCATCAAAATTTCAAAAACCCATTGGACATGTTCTCTAGATGTCTGTGAATGTTTACACAAAGATTTAGTTTAATATCTCTCCATTTGATAGAGTGACAGCCCTCAATGTACATTAAATTCTGGTATACAAAGTTAATTTATGGTGAGAGATAGAGCAAATTTTATATAAGTTTCATCAAAATTTCAAAAATCCATTGGACATGTTCTCTAGATGTCTGTGAATGTTTACACAAAGATTTAGCTTCATATCTCTCCATTTGATAGAGTTACAGCCCTAAATGTACATTAAATTCTGGTATACCAACTTAATGAATGGTGAGATATAGGGCAAATATTAATATTGACTTACTTCAAAATTTCCAAAAATTCATTGGGCATGCTTTATAGATGTCTATGAATACTCCCACCAAGTAGTAGCTTCATATCTTTCCATTTGACAGAGTTACAGCCCTAAATGTACATTAAATTCTGGTATACCAACTTAATGTATGGTGAGAGATAGGGCAAATTTTAACTTTCATCAAAATTTCAAAAACCCATTGGAAATGTTCTATAGATGTCTGTGAATGCTTACACAAAGATTTAGCTTAATATCCATCCATTTGATAGAGTGACAGCCCTCAATGTACATTAAATTCTGGTATACAAAGTTAATGTATGGTGAGAGATAGGGCAAATTTTAAGTTTCGTCAAAATTTCAAAAACCCATTGGACATGTTCTATAGATGTCTGTGAATGCTTACACAAAGAGATAGCTTAATATCTCTCCATTTGATGGAGTGACAGCCCTCAATGTATATTAAATTCTGGTATACAAAGTTAATGTATGGTGAGAGATAGGGCAAATTTTAAGTTTCATCAAAATTTCAAACACCCATTGGACATGTTCTATAGATGTCTGTGAATGCTTACACAAAGATTTAGCTTAATATCCATCCATTTGATAGAGTGACAGCCCTCAATGTACATTAAATTCTGGTATACAAAGTTAATGTATGGTGAGAGATAGGGCAAATTTTAAGTTTCGTCAAAATTTCAAAAACCCATTGGACATGTTCTATAGATGTCTGTGAATGCTTACACAAAGAGATAGCTTAATATCTCTCCATTTGATGGAGTGACAGCCCTCAATGTATATTAAATTCTGGTATACAAAGTTAATGTATGGTGAGAGATAGGGCAAATTTTAAGTTTCATCAAAATTTCAAACACCCATTGGACATGTTCTATAGATGTCTGTGAATGCCTACACAAAGATTTAGCTTAATATCTCTCCATTTGATGGAGTGACAGCCCTCAATGTATATTAAATTCTGGTATACAAAGTTAATGTATTGTGAGAGATAGGGCAAATTTTAAGTTTCATCAGAATTTCAAACACCCATTGGACATGTTCTATAGATGTCTGTGAATGCTTTAACAAAGAGATAGCTTCATATCTCTCCATTTGATAGAGTGACAACCCTCAATGTACATTAAATTCTGGTATACTAAGTTAATGTATTGTGAGAGATAGAGCAAATTTTATATAAGTTTCATCAAAATTTCAAAAACCCATTGGACATGTTCTCTAGATGTCTGTGAATGTTTACACAAAGATTTAGTTTAATATCTCTCCATTTGATAGAGTGACAGCCCTCAATGTACATTAAATTCTGGTATACAAAGTTAATTTATGGTGAGAGATAGAGCAAATTTTATATAAGTTTCATCAAAATTTCAAAAATCCATTGGACATGTTCTCTAGATGTCTGTGAATGTTTACACAAAGATTTAGCTTCATATCTCTCCATTTGATAGAGTTACAGCCCTAAATGTACATTAAATTCTGGTATACCAACTTAATGAATGGTGAGATATAGGGCAAATATTAATATTGACTTACTTCAAAATTTCCAAAAATTCATTGGGCATGCTTTATAGATGTCTATGAATACTCCCACCAAGTAGTAGCTTCATATCTTTCCATTTGACAGAGTTACAGCCCTAAATGTACATTAAATTCTGGTATACCAACTTAATGTATGGTGAGAGATAGGGCAAATTTTAACTTTCATCAAAATTTCAAAAACCCATTGGAAATGTTCTATAGATGTCTGTGAATGCTTACACAAAGATTTAGCTTAATATCCATCCATTTGATAGAGTGACAGCCCTCAATGTACATTAAATTCTGGTATACAAAGTTAATGTATGGTGAGAGATAGGGCAAATTTTAAGTTTCGTCAAAATTTCAAAAACCCATTGGACATGTTCTATAGATGTCTGTGAATGCTTACACAAAGAGATAGCTTAATATCTCTCCATTTGATGGAGTGACAGCCCTCAATGTATATTAAATTCTGGTATACAAAGTTAATGTATGGTGAGAGATAGGGCAAATTTTAAGTTTCGTCAAAATTTCAAAAACCCATTGGACATGTTCTATAGATGTCTGTGAATGCTTACACAAAGAGATAGCTTCATATCTCTCCATTTGATAGAGTGACAACCCTCAATGTATATTAAATTCTGGTATACTAAGTTAATGTATTGTGAGAGATAGGGCAAATTTTATATAAGTTTCATCAAAATTTCAAAAACCCATTGGACATGTTCTATAGATGTCTGTGAATACCTACACAAAGATTTAGTTTAATATCTCTCCATTTGATAGAGTGACAGCCCTCAATGTACATTAAATTCTGGTATACAAAGTTAATGTATTGTGAGAGATAGGGCAAATTTTAAGCTTCATCAAAATTTCAAACACCCATTGGACATGTTCTATAGATGTCTGTGAATGCTTATATAAAGAGATAGCTTCATATCTCTCCATTTGATAGAGTGACAACCCTAGCCCCAATGTATATTAAATTCTGGTATACAAAGTTAATGTATTGTGAGAGATAGGGCAAATTATATATAAGTTTCATCAAAATTTCAAAAACCCATTGGACATGTTCTATAGATGTCTGTGAATGTTTACACAAAGATTTAGCTTCATATCTCTCCATTTGATAGAGTGACAGCCCTCAATGTACATTAAATTCTGGTATACAAAGTTAATGTATGGTGAGAGATAGAGCAAATTTTATATAAGTTTCATCAAAATTTCAAAAACCCATTGGACATGTTTTCTAGATGTCTGTGAATGTTTACACAAAGATTTAGCTTCATATCTCTCCATTTGATAGAGTTACAGCCCTAAATGTACATTAAATTCTGGTATACCAACTTAATGTATGGTGAGAGATAGGGCAAATATTGATTTACTTCAAAATTTCAAAAACTCATTGGGCATGCTTTATAGATGTCGGTGAATGCTCACACCAAGTATTGGCTTCATATCTTTCCATTTGACAGAGTTACAGCCCTAAATGTACATTAAATTCTGGTATACCAACTTAATGTATGGTGAGAGATAGGGCAAATTTTAACTTTCATCAAAATTTCAAAAACCCATTGGACATGTTCTATAGATGTCTGTGAATGTTTACACAAAGATTTAGCTTCATATCTCTCCATTTGATAGAGTGACAGCCCTCAATGTACATTAAATTCTGGTATACAAAGTTAATGTATGGTGAGAGATAGAGCAAATTTTATATAAGTTTCATCAAAATTTCAAACACCCATTGGACATGTTCTCTAGATGTCTGTGAATGTTTACACAAAGATTTAGCTTCATATCTCTCCATTTGATAGAGTTACAGCCCTAAATGTACATTAAATTCTGGTATACCAACTTAATGAATGGTGAGATATAGGGCAAATATTAATATTGACTTACTTCAAAATTTCAAAAATTTATTGGGCATGCTTTATAGATGTCTATGAATACTCCCACCAAGTAGTAGCTTCATATCTTTCCATTTGACAGAGTTACAGCCCTAAATGTACATTAAATTCTGGTATACCAACTTAATGTATGGTGAGAGATAGGGCAAATATTGATTTACTTCAAAATTTCAAAAACTCATTAGGCATGCTTTATAGATGTCGGTGAATGCTCACACCAAGTATTGGCTTCATATCTTTCCATTTGACAGAGTTACAGCCCTAAATGTACATTAAATTCTGGTATACCAACTTAATGTATGGTGAGAGATAGGGCAAATTTTAACTTTCATCAAAATTTCAAAAACCCATTGGACATGTTCTATAGATGTCTGTGAATGCTTACACAAAGAGATAGCTTAATATCTTTCCATTTGACAGAGTTACAGCCCTCAATGTACATTAAATTTTGGTATACCAACTTAATGTATGGCGAGAGATAGGGCAAATATTGACTTACTTCAAAATTTCAAAAACTCATTGTGCATGCTTTATAGATGTCGGTGAATGCTCACACCAAGTATTGGCTTCATATCTTTCCATTTGACAGAGTTACAGCCCTAAATGTACATTAAATTCTGGTATACCAACTTAATGTATGGTGAGAGATAGGGCAAATTTTAACTTTCATCAAAATTTCAAAAACCCATTGGACATGTTCTATAGATGTCTGTGAATGCTTACACAAAGATTTAGCTTAATATCCATCCATTTGATAGAGTGACAGCCCTCAATGTACATTAAATTCTGGTATACCAACTTAATGTATGGTGAGAGATAGGGCAAATTTTAACTTTCATCAAAATTTCAAAAACCCATTGGACATGTTCTATAGATGTCTGTGAATACCTACACAAAGATTTAGTTTAATATCTCTCCATTTGATAGAGTGACAGCCCTCAATGTACATTAAATTCTGGTATACAAAGTTAATGTATGGTGAGAGATAGAGCAAATTTTATATAAGTTTCATCAAAATTTCAAAAACCCATTGGACATGTTCTATAGATGTCTGTGAATGCTTACACAAAGAGATAGCTTAATATCTTTCCATTTGACAGAGTTACAGCCCTCAATGTACATTAAATTTTGGTATACCAACTTAATGTATGGCGAGAGATAGGGCAAATATTGACTTACTTCAAAATTTCAAAAACTCATTGTGCATGCTTTATAGATGTCGGTGAATGCTCACACCAAGTATTGGCTTCATATCTTTCCATTTGACAGAGTTACAGCCCTAAATGTACATTAAATTCTGGTATACCAACTTAATGTATGGATGGGATTTAGCTTAATATCAATCAATTTGATAGGGCAAATTTTAACTTTCATCAAAATTTCAAAAACCCATTGGACATGTTCTATAGATGTCTGTGAATGCTTACACAAAGATTTAGCTTAATATCAATCAATTTGATAGAGTGACAGCCCTCAATGTACATTAAATTCTGGTATACCAACTTAATGTATGGTGAGAGATAGGGCAAATTTTAACTTTCATCAAAATTTCAAAAACCCATTGGACATGTTCTATATATAGATGTCTGTGAATGCTTACACAAAGATTTAGCTTAATATATATCTCTCCATTTGATAGAGTGACAACCCTAAATGTACATTAAATTCTGGTATACCAACTTAAAGTATGGTGAGAGATAGGGCAAATATTGACTTACTTCAAAATTTCAAAAACACATTGGGCATGCTTTATAGATGTCTGTGAATGCTTACACAAAGATTTAGCTTAATATCACTCCATTTGATGGAGTGACAGCCCTCAATGTATATTAAATTCTGGTATACAAAGTTAATGTATGGTGAGAGATAGAGCAAATTTTAAGTTTCATCAAAATTTCAAACACCCATTGGACATGTTCTATAGATGTCTGTGAATGCCTACACAAAGATTTAGCTTAATATATATCTCTCCATTTGATAGAGTGACAACCCTAAATGTACATTAAATTCTGGTATACCAACTTAAAGTATGGTGAGAGATAGGGCAAATATTGACTTACTTCAAAATTTCAAAAACACATTGGGCATGCTTTATAGATGTCTGTGAATGCCTACACAAAGATTTAGCTTAATATCACTCCATTTGATGGAGTGACAGCCCTCAATGTATATTAAATTCTGGTATACAAAGTTAATGTATGGTGAGAGATAGAGCAAATTTTATATAAGTTTCATCAAAATTTCAAAAACCCATTGGACATGTTCTAGAGATGTCTGTGAATACCTACACAAAGATTTAGTTTAATATCTCTCCATTTGATAGAGTGACAGCCCTCAATGTACATTAAATTCTGGTATACAAAGTTAATGTATGGTGAGAGATAGAGCAAATTTTATATAAGTTTCATCAAAATTTCAAAAACCCATTGGACATGTTCTATAGATGTCTGTGAATGCTTACACAAAGAGATAGCTTAATATCTTTCCATTTGACAGAGTTACAGCCCTCAATGTACATTAAATTTTGGTATACCAACTTAATGTATGGCGAGAGATAGGGCAAATTTTAACTTTCATCAAAATTTCAAAAACCCATTGGACATGTTCTATAGATGTCTGTGAATGCTTACACAAAGATTTAGCTTAATATCCATCCATTTGATAGAGTGACAGCCCTCAATGTACATTAAATTCTGGTATACCAACTTAATGTATGGTGAGAGATAGGGCAAATTTTAACTTTCATCAAAATTTCAAAAACCCATTGGACATGTTCTATAGATGTCTGTGAATGCTTACACAAAGATTTAGCTTAATATCCATCCATTTGATAGAGTGACAGCCCTAAATGTACATTAAATTCTGGTATACAAAGTTAATGTATGGTGAGAGATAGGGCAAATTTTAAGTTTCGTAAAAATTTCAAAAACCCATTGGACATGTTCTATAGATGTCTGTGAATGCTTACACAAAGATTTAGCTTAATATCCATCCATTTGATAGAGTGACAGCCCTAAATGTACATTAAATTCTGGTATACAAAGTTAATGTATGGTGAGAGATAGGGCAAATTTTAAGTTTCGTAAAAATTTCAAAAACCCATTGGACATGTTCTATAGATGTCTGTGAATGCTTACACAAAGATTTAGCTTAATATCCATCCATTTGATAGAGTGACAGCCCTCAATGTATATTAAATTCTGGTATACAAAGTTAATGTATGGTGAGAGATAGGGCAAATTTTAAGTTTCATCAAAATTTCAAAAACCCATTGGACATGTTCTATAGATGTCTGTGAATGCTTACACAAAGAGATAGCTTAATATCTCTCCATTTGATGGAGTGACAGCCCGCAATGTATATTAAATTCTGGTATACAAAGTTAATGTATGGTGATAGATAGGGCAAATTTTAACTTTCATCAAAATTTCAAACACCCATTGGACATGTTCTATAGATGTCTGTGAATGCCTACACAAAGATTTAGCTTCATATCTCTCCATTTGATAGAATGACAGCCCTCAATGTATATTAAATTCTGGTTTACAAAGTTAATGTATGGTGAGAGATAGAGCAAATTTTATATAAGTTTCATCAAAATTTCAAAAACCCATTGGACATGTTCTCTAGATGTCTGTGAATGTTTACACAAAGATTTAGCTTCATATCTCTCCATTTGATATAGTTACAGCCCTAAATGTACATTAAATTTTGGTATACCAACTTAATGAATGGTGAGATATAGGGCAAATATTAATATTGACTTACTTCAAAATTTCAAAAATTCATTGGGCATGCTTTATAGATGTCTATGAATGCTCACACCAAGTATTGGCTTCATATCTTTCTATTTGACAGAGTTACAGCCCTAAATGTACATTAAATTCTGGTATACTAAGTTAATGTATGGTGAGAGATAGGGCAAATTTTAAGTTTCATCAAAATTTCAAACACCCATTGGACATGTTCTATAGATGTCTGTGAATGCCTACACAAAGATTTAGCTTAATATATATCTCTCCATTTGATAGAGTGACAACCCTAAATGTACATTAAATTCTGGTATACCAACTTAAAGTATGGTGAGAGATAGGGCAAATATTGACTTACTTCAAAATTTCAAAAACACATTGGGCATGCTTTATAGATGTCTGTGAATGCCTACACAAAGATTTAGCTTAATATCACTCCATTTGATGGAGTGACAGCCCTCAATGTATATTAAATTCTGGTATACAAAGTTAATGTATGGTGAGAGATAGAGCAAATTTTATATAAGTTTCATCAAAATTTCAAAAACCCATTGGACATGTTCTATAGATGTCTGTGAATACCTACACAAAGATTTAGTTTAATATCTCTCCATTTGATAGAGTGACAGCCCTCAATGTACATTAAATTCTGGTATACAAAGTTAATGTATGGTGAGAGATAGAGCAAATTTTATATAAGTTTCATCAAAATTTCAAAAACCCATTGGACATGTTCTATAGATGTCTGTGAATGCTTACACAAAGAGATAGCTTAATATCTTTCCATTTGACAGAGTTACAGCCCTCAATGTACATTAAATTTTGGTATACCAACTTAATGTATGGCGAGAGATAGGGCAAATATTGACTTACTTCAAAATTTCAAAAACTCATTGTGCATGCTTTATAGATGTCTGTGAATGCTCACACCAAGTATTGGCTTCATATCTTTCCATTTGACAGAGTTACAGCCCTAAATGTACATTAAATTCTGGTATACCAACTTAATGTATGGTGAGAGATAGGGCAAATATTGACTTACTTCAAAATTTCAAAAACTCATTGGGCATGCTTTATAGATGTCTGTGAATGCTCACACAAAGAGATAGCTTAATATCTCTCCATTTGATAGAGTTACAGCCCTAAATGTACATTAAATTTTGGTATACCAACTTAATGTATGGTGAGAGATAGGGCAAATATTGACTTACTTCAAAATTTCAAAAACTCATTGGGCATGCTTTATAGATGTCTGTGAATGCTCACACCAAGTATTGGCTGAATATCTTTCCATTTGACAGAGTTACAGCCCTAAATGTACATTAAATTCTGGTATACCAACTTAATGTATGGTGAGAGATAGGGCAAATATTGACTTACTTCAAAATTTCAAAAACTCATTGGGCATGCTTTATAGATGTCTGTGAATGCTCACACAAAGAGATAGCTTAATATCTCTCCATTTGATAGAGTGACAGCCCTCAATGTACATTAAATTCTGGTATAAAATGTTAATGTACAGTGAGAGATAGGGCAAATTTTAAGTTTCATCAAAATTTCAAAAACTCATTGGACATGTTCTATAGATGTCTGTGAATGCTTACACAAAGAGATAGCTTAATATCTCTCCATTTGATAGAGTGACAGCCCTCAATGTACATTAAATTCTGGTATACAAAGTTAATGTATTGTGAGAGATAGAGCAAATTTTATATAAGTTTCATCAAAATTTCAAACACCCATTGGACATGTTCTACAGATGTCTGTGAATGCCTACACAAAGATTTAACTTAATATCTCTCCATTTGATGGAGTGACAGCCCTCAATGTATATTAAATTCTGGTATACTAAGTTAATATATTGTGAGAGATAGGGCAAATTTTATATAAGTTTCATCAAAATTTCAAAAACCCATTGGACATGTTCTATAGATGTCTGTGAATACCTACACAAAGATTTAGTTTAATATCTCTCCATTTGATAGAGTGACAGCCCTCAATGTACATTTAATTCTGGTATACAAAGTTAATGTATGGTGAGAGATAGGGCAAATTTTAACTTTCATCAAAATTTCAAAAACCCATTGGACATGTTCTATAGATGTCTGTGAATGCTTACACAAAGAGATATCTTAATATCTCTCCATTTGATAGAGTGACAGCCCTCAATGTACATTAAATTCTGGTATACAAAGTTAATGTATGGTGAGAGATAGGGCAAATTTTAAGTTTCATCAAAATTTCAAAAACCCATTGGACATGTTCTATAGATGTCTGTGAATGCTTACACAAAGAGATAGCTTAATATCTTTCCATTTGACAGAGTTACAGCCCTAAATGTACATTAAATTTTGGTATACCAACTTAATGTATGGCGAGAGATAGGGCAAATATTGACTTACTTCAAAATTTCAAAAACTCATTGGGCATGCTTTATAGATGTCTGTGAATGCTCACACAAAGTATTGGCTTCATATCTTTACAGAGTTACAGCCCTAAATGTACATTAAATTCTGGTATACAAACTTAATTTATGGTGAGAGATATAATATATATAGGGCAAATATTGACTTACTTCAAAATTTCAAAAACTCATTGGACATGCTTTATAGATGTCTGTGAATGCGGGATACCAAGTATTGGCTTCATAGCTTTCCATTATACAGGTACATAGTGTCTGAGTCAGACCTATAACTACATAGTTGATATATGGTTCATTGACGCATAATTGCGCAATACTGTAAATGGCCGACCTTGAGTGGTAGACAAATTTTGCTTACTATTGTGAATCGTAAAAACTAGAACGCTTTCAAAGATTTCTCATACACGTGGATATGCACTGTGTAGTGCTTGATTTTTGCTGAAGTAGTATCTACCCATATATATTATATGGATGTCGTTAAAGTAAAATTTCGCCAATCGACAGCCAACGAAACTCCAAAGGAAAAAAGTTGGACCATACCGAACGCTACCATCCACGACGCTCAGAGGCCGGGATCGGTGGTAACGTTCATTATGAGTTGAACTTTGGGTGTCACTTGCGTGAGAAGAACCAGTTCTTCTCGATATGGCCGACTCATATGAATCCTTAGATATCAGATGCCAATCCCACATTACGTGGAACCCCCCCGAAATCCGGATTATTGGTGAGCACGTCTCTATGGCACCAACCGATTAGGAGACAGCTTCAGAGTCTAAGCGCTACCAACCTCTATGGGAACCGCAACCACCATAGAGATGTGTCCAGGTAGGCCTATTATATAAGGTTTTTCGCTTCTATTTATATGAAGTTTTGTCCAAAGAAAACGGTTGTGGTTGGGACCTTTTTTAATATATTTCTCGTTATTTCCAGATCAGTGAATTGTTTCAAGCAAGTTTAAAGACATAGGCAGTATTAGTGGTTCACCTGAAAACTGGAAAAAGCGAAAAAAATCCTGTAAGTGTCTTAATGGACCGAGGAGAACGACTTTTCTGATCCCAACTATTTTCGAGAAATCGTCAATTTATTCCACTTTAATTCCAGACCAGTGAATCGTTCCAAGCAATTTTACACACATACGCAGTATTTCCAATACATCTCAAAACTGTGGCAAAAGGATAAAAGCCTGTATGTGTCTAGGTGGAGGGAGGAGAGCGACTTTTCATGATACAGAAAACTAGATATAGTGAGAGGTCCGATATTTATCGCCTGTACGATATTAATGTCAATGATCGATATTTCAACTAGGCCGGTTTTATTAGATGTCTGTGAATGCTGACACAAAGATTTAGCTTCATATCTCTCCATTTGATAGAGTGACAGCCCTCAATGTATATTAAATTCTGGTATACAAAGTTAATGTATTGTGAGAGATAAGGGATCACATTCAAGATTGAGTCGAAATTGGAAAATAATAAATGTATCATTTTTCGGTAGAACGGACGCTTTCTAACCTCCGGTCGGATAATCGACTTCCTACTGTACGTGGTTTTCCGGACTTGAGCCGAGATCGATTCGCATATCGATATCCGACCCCATTAGTTGTTGGTAAATTGACTTTCCCCAATAGATCTACTTCTCTCTTGTAGACTGATTTGGTATACATCAATCACAAAAGAAACGGCATCGACCCAGAACGGTATGCAGTCTTCATTTGCTATGTTCTAGATACAGCTGTAGTTACTTTATTATTCGTTAAATGGCCCCCATTTAAAGAGATGCTTTCCTTGATCGAGTTTTGTAAACATATATAGTTTCTAAATTATAAGCTGTTATAAATCTTTAATGATCGGAATAATGATATTACATTTTGCCTATATGCGTTCAGGTGTGGATAGTAGATAGTCTCGCGTAGCCAGACCGCTTTCAGAGGGGACGCAGTCTGCCTACGCGCGAGATTATGGGCTAGACTTGTTAAATAGTGAATTACAATTAATATACCACAACTTCAACCTCATACACAAATCAATATAATAGCAGCTACATAAGTTTTATAGCTATAGTTAGCCATGTGTTTTATCTGTTGTTCCTCTCTACAGGAGTGAGGCAAACATAATGTCAACACTGCTACTACTATTTATCTTCACAAGTGCAGTCCACCTGTCTGCCGGCCAAGACATTCCAGTGCCTGACTGCTCTTCTGCAGCCAGTGTAGTCAACTATAACACAACCAGTAAACCCCTCAATGAGGCACTGAAGACATCCAATCAATCCGTATGTCTTAATATCAGTAGTGGACACTTTACACTGGAGAGGGAACCTTCAACCTACGGAGGACTAAACTTGGTGTATAGCCAAGTTATTATCACAGGTCAAGGCAGCAATGCAACAGTTGTTACGTGTGAGAAGGAAGCAGGTTTGGGCATTACGGGGAACAATGTTACAATCAGAAATATCACATTTACTGGTTGTGCTACATTGTGCAACAGTACCAGCCATGTGGAGCAGATCACACACAATGCTACATTCAAATTCTGGTCAGCCTTGTATTTTGAGAAGATTGAAAACCTTTACCTCTTAAATGTAACCATAAATGACAATCGTGCTGTTGGAGTTACAATGTACAATGTGATTGGTAGCCGTGTGTTAGTTCAAGGTTGCACTCTTTCTTATAACTACCTTAACTCAGTAAACAGGAATGATCATCCAGGAGGTGGGGGATTATACATTGAATTCACCTACTGTGAAGATATTGAAAGTACAAGTGAAAATTGTACAGCTCCTGTCAATAGCTTTACAAACTACTTTATTCGTCATAGTGACTTCAGAAGCAACACTGCTGTGATGGTGAATCATAACAAGACTACTTTCATAGTCCCACACCAAGTGGATCATGTTGCCTTCTCAAGAGGAGGTGGTTTGTCCATATTCTTTAAGCGAAATGCTAATAATATTAACATATTTATTGAAAATTGCACATTTTATGATAATAGTGCACAATGGGGAGGCGGAGTGTTTGTTGAGTTTCATGATGACACTCACAATAATTCAGTTTACTTATCTTACAGTTGGTTTTACTTGAATTTCTGTTTCTATCAAGAGAGAGAGCACGAAAATAGTGGTTTAGCCGGAGGCGGGGCTCGACTTGGGTTTGTGATCATTGGAGAGAACTCTATTCAGAACAACTTAATTGAAGTGATCAGTTGTAACTTTACTAACAATATATGTATGAATGGAGGCGGGGCATCCTTTTACACTACAAAAGAGATAAGCCCTGTTTCCACTAATAAGATGATTTTTAGAAACTGTATGTGGGAGAAAAATTATGGTATGTTTGGCTCTGCTGTTAATCTTCATCTGTGGCAAGGTTCTGATATTGGAGTTCTATCTACTGTTGAATTTGAAAATGGAACATTCCAGGAAAATATAATGGGTCTTATTGGAACCTTTAGTAATCAACAGGGATTTGGGGCTCTATACGTTGATCACATTCCAGTCTCACTTACAGGAAGTTCATGGTTTTTACATAACAACCGCTCTGCTCTTGTAGCTATTGCATCAAGTATCACTGTAAATAGGAATGCAACTGTAACATTTATGGAAAATGAGGCAGACTTTGGTGGAGCCATCTTGTTAAGCGGCTATGCCTATTTGAAGATGCTGGAAGGTGCATGTGTTCATTTTGAAAATAATACTGCTAAAATAAGAGGTGGAGCAATATATGCAGAATACGTAGGAAAGGCCTTTGCAGTGTATTATGCGAGTTGTTTCATTAGACCAGAGAATTATTATACTAATCCAAGAGATTGGGGTTTTAGAGTTAGTTTTGTCAATAATAGAGCCAAGCATTATGGTAATGACATCTACTCCACCTCTCTCCTTCCATGTATCTATCCTTATGTGAATGTGGGACAAACACTGAATGTCAGTGACGCTGTCCACCAAGTCTTTAGCAGCTGGTCACACGTGTTTAACTTTTCTAGTAAAAACAACAGTATTGCAACTGATGGCATTATTTACACTAATTATAATGATTCAACTCTTTCTGCCTTTCCTGGGAAAATTATCGAGGTTCCTGTGACAAGTAGAGATGAACTAGGCCGTCAATCAGATGTTGCCCTGGTAGCACAGATACAGGATTCAGTGGATCCAGACATCTCTCTGGCAGAGTGGATCACACACACTGATGGCACTATTCAGTTCAAATCAAATTCCACTACTACCTCTACAAAGGAATTACATATCTCATTTTCAACAATGTACAGTACATTTAAAAAATCCGACATTAGATATGAAGTACTCACCTGTCCTGATGGATATGTTCCTCGGGATTCCTCCTGTGTTTGTGGAGATGTTCCAGACACTAGAGGTAGTGATCCTCCTTTGACTGGATTGGAATCTTGTTCAGACAGTGCTATTACTGTAGATGCATATTATTGGGCTGGTCATCATATTGAGATGACGGGCAATAAATCTACAAAATATTTTGCAATTGGTTCATGTCCCGATGGTTACTGCAATACTACAATGACCTACCTGCCCTTACTAGAAGGATCAGTGACCACAAACTGTGTCCCAGGGCGAAGAGGTTTGCTATGTGGACAGTGCGAAGAGGGGTACATGCCTCAGCTTGTGTCAATGGGACAGGTCGAGTGTACTCGCTGTACTATCTCCAACAATGAGACTCAGAATATAGCTGGTGGAGTAATGTACTTTGTACTAGAAAATGGAGTGCTAGTTCTCTTTTGCAGTTTGATCCTGTTTCTAGGCCTGAGCATCACTCAGGGTGGTATGCACTCGCTTGTCTTCTATAGCAGTATTCTTCCAACTATCCTGATGTACGAGACTGATTATAAAGTTTTGAAATATCCACCACTTGGCACAATCTATGATGTGTGGCACTTCAAGTTTTTTGCTGTTATAAAGACCTATGTGTGCATGTTATGGTACACCACCCCACTGACAACGGTGCTGTTAGAAGGAAACAAGATTTTAGTAGTGATTGTGTTAATGCTGATGGCAAAGGGAGCTGTTGCACAAAGTGAATTTCCACGTTGCTATTCAGTTCTGAATAATATTTGGGCAAAATGCAGAAATAAGGTGAGAAATTTGAACAGAAAATATGCCAGTAATGGTCGATTGGCAGATGGCTTTGCCACACTGGTAATTCTGTCATATGCAAAGATTACTGAGGTTTCATTTAAATTGCTATCAAAGGGATCCATTCAGGTATCTAATGGATCCTCAATTACCTCTTTAACAATTTCTGGTATTGATGGAAACATGTATGTAGCCTCTGGTCAAGGGAATGTCTCATGGAATAGCTATGATGTATATTTTATTGTGGCATTATTGCTCATTGTTGTCTCAGGAATGCTGCCATTGTTTCTCCTCTATCACTCTCTCTTACCCATGGGAGCAAAGAAGTTTCCAATGGTGGGCAAATGTTACATCGGATGTCAACGGCGACCTTTACTTGATTCACTATACAAAGGATACAAAGATAATCGTTACTTCTTTTCAGCTCTTTATCTTCTCTATCGTACCATTGCATGGGCAATATTTGCATTTTTTCCTTCTATCCAGAGAATGGCTTTCCTTCAGTTCTTTTTGTCTATAATTTTAGGTCTCCACTGCATGGTTCATCCCTTTGAGGAACCAAGACATAATCAAATTGAAACGCTTAACCTTTTACTTCTTGTCCTCATTAATGTTTTGAAAGGTATTTTGATTTTTTCTAAGTTGCAGTTTATCGCAAGTGTTCACACCGACAACGTCAACGTCTTCTTGTACTTCTATATTGCATTAATCTTGTTACCGGCTTTTATACTTATCTGCTATGTGAGCTATAACTATATTGTAAAGAATATTTACATTAGAATGAAGGCATGTATAGGAAATTATGAGGAGCTGCATGTGCAACCGTTAGAGCAGTCTGCACAGCTTGAAAGAGAAGAAATAAATGGGGAACGATAGATGCATATGCATGTGATGAAATGGCTGAATCAGCTACAATGGATAGTGTTTATGTTAATATTAAAGCTATAGTGACTTAAAGACCTTTAATTTGTACTTAAGCTTATATATATATATATATAATTTGCATCCTACACTAGTACTGTAATACTGATTTCTATTAATATTTATATTCTGATGTCATGCATGCGTTTCTATATATACATATCATGTAAATCCACTGGCTATATATATATAAGATCATGCAACTCATGCAGACTTCCATGCATGCAATGTATATAGTGATTCATGATCATGCATGCAGCTGCAGGATTTAATATATTGTACTGGCGTATGTAGCTAGGAAGCGGGGGGCTGTATATGTAGCCCCTCCAAACTATGCAAGTAATGTCTTCCGATGATTAATTATTCTCATCTTTTGACTTTTAGAACATCTAAAGATGCAGTTTTGTTGTCTCTTCTTGGTTTAGATATTTTGACCCCAAGGATCATCTTGAGTGATTTAACAGAATATGTAATTGTATATGGTTATTCTTAAAGAATTAATGACTACACGAATCAAGTGTTGTTGGAAATCTAAAGAATATTATATATAGAACATTATTACAGTTGGAACAGATGCAAACGATTAATCTCCCTAACACTGATGTATTAGAATATAATTGACGCAATAAAACTACAGAGAAGAAGTAATAGTATAGAGACATATTCAATCAGTATTATAATGTATACACATGCAATACTACACATATGTACATAGGTACACATACCTACCTGTATAATATCACCAAACTTGCTATAATATGATAGCCAATTTTAACAAAGGCCTCCCGTTGATACGTGCTTATCATACCTCTATTCCTTATTATTGTCGGATCATATAACCCAATATTACCAGGTGGAATAGTGAAATATCTACATGATAGCAAAGTTTATACACATAATTATACGTATACATATGTATAAATTACAAAATTAAGATAGATATGCTTGTCCTTATATCAAAAACATTTGCACTATCATTTTGATATCTATATACTATTTCTTACCCTCACAATTAGAGAACTCCAAATCGCTTTCATCTTCATCTATATCTACCTGTTATGCGCCATTTTAACAAAATGGTCACTTACGTAGCTAGGAGTTACAACGTAAGTAATGGTAATGTCTAATGTTTATTATTTGGCTGTCAGTTGTAGGAGTTCTTTGAACTCATAAAATCATTTCCTTGATAGTTTCTAAATTATAAGCAGTTATAAATCTTTAATGATCGGAATAATGATATTACATTTTGCCTGTATGCGTACGCGGCATGTCACATGACTTTATCAAATGTGCTCGAGCGAAGCCCAATAAATACCGGAGTACGAAGAAGTAGTAGTCTCGCGTAGCCAGACCGCTTTCAGGGGGGAAGCATGCAGTCTGCCTACGCGAGACTATGGGCTAGACTTGTTAGATAGTGAATTTGAATTACAATTAATATATCACAACTTTAACCTCATACACAAATCAATATATATGTGCAGCTACATAAGTTATATAGCTATAGTTAGCCATGTGTTTTATCTGTTGTTCCTCTCTACAGGAGTGAGGCAACCATGATGTCCACACTGCTACTACTATTTATCTTCACAAGTGCAGTCCACCTGTCTGCCAGCCAAGACATTCCAGTGCCTGACTGCTCTTCTGCAGCCAGTGTAGTCAACTACAACACAACCAGTAAACCCCTCAATGAGGTACTGAAGACATCCACTCAATCCGTATGTCTTAATATCAGTAGTGGACACTTTACACTGGAGAGGGAACCTTCAACCTACGGAGGACTAAACTTGGTGTATAGCCAAGTTATTATCACAGGTCAAGGCAACAATGCAACAGTTGTTACATGTCAAAAGGAAGCAGGTTTGGGCATTACGGGTAACAATGTTACAATCAGAAATATCACATTTACTGGTTGTGCTACATTGCGCAACAGTACCAGCCATGTGGAGGAAATCACACACAATGCTACATTCAAATTCTGGTCAGCCTTGTATTTTGAGAAGATTGAAAACCTTTACCTCTTAAATGTAATGATGAATGACAATCGTGCTGTTGGAGTTACAATGTACAATGTGAATGGTAGTCATGTGTTAGTTCAAGATTGCACTTTTTCCTATAACTACCTCAACCCAGACAGTAGGAATGATCATCCAGGAGGTGGGGGATTATACATTGAATTCACCTACTGTGAAGATATTGAAAGTACAAGTGAAAATTGTACAGCTCCTGTCAATAGCTTTACTAACTACTTTATTCGTCATAGTCACTTCAAAAACAACATTGCTGTGATGGTGAATCAGAGCAAGACTACTTTCATAGTCCCACACCAAGTGGATCATGTTGCCTTCTCAAGAGGAGGTGGTTTGTCCATATTCTTTAAGCGAAATGCTAATAATATTGACATATCTATTGAAAATTGCACATTTTATGATAATAGTGCACAATGGGGAGGCGGAGTGTTTGTTGAGTTTCATGATGACACTCACAATAATTCAGTTTACTTATCTTACAGTTGGTTTTACTTAAATTCCTGTTTCTATCAAGAGACAGGACATGAAAATAGTGGTTTAGCCGGAGGCGGGGCTCGACTTGGGTTTGTGATCATTGGAGAGAACTCTATTCAGAACAACTTAATTGAAGTGATCAGTTGTAACTTTACTAACAACATATGTATGAATGGAGGTGGGGCATCCTTTTACACTACCAAAGAGATAAGCCCTGTTTCCACTAATAAGATGATTTTTAGAAACTGTATGTGGGAGAAAAATTATGGTATGTTTGGCTTTGCTGTTAATCTTCATCTGTGGCAAGGTTCTGATATTGGAGTTCTATCTACTGTTGAATTTGAAAATGGAACATTTCAGAAAAATATAATGGGTCTTATTGGAACCTTTAGTAATCAACAGGGATTTGGGGCTCTATACGTTGATCACATTCCAGTCTCGTTTACAGGAAGTTCACAGTTTTTACATAACAACCGCTCTGCCCTTGTAGCTATTGCATCAAGTATCACTGTAAATAGGAATGCAACTGTAACTTTTATGGAAAATGAGGCAGACTTTGGTGGAGCCATCTCATTAAGCGGCTATGCCTATTTGAAGATGCTGGAAGGTGCACATGTTCATTTTGAAAATAATACTGCTAAAATAAGAGGAGGAGCAATATATGCAGAATACGTAGGAAAAGCCTTTGCAGTGTATTATGCGAGTTGTTTCATTAGACCAGAGAATTATTATACTAATCCAAGAGATTGGGGGTTTAGAGTTAGTTTTGTCAATAATAGAGCCAAGCATTATGGTAATGACATCTACTCCACCTCTCTCCTTCCATGCATCTATCCTTATGTGAATGTGGGACAAACACTGAATGTCAGTGACGCTGTCCACCAAGTCTTTAGCAGCTGGTCAGACGTGTTTAGCTTTTCGAGTAAGAACAACAGTATTGCAACTGATGGTATTATTTACGCTAATATTTCAACTCTTTTTGCCTTTCCTGGGAAAATCATTGAGGTTCCTGTGACAAGTAAAGATGAACTAGGCCGTCAATCAGATGTTGCCCTGGTAGCACAGATACAGGATTCAGTGGATCCAGACATCTCTCTGGCAGAGTGGATTACACACACTGATGGCACTATCCAGTTCAAATCAAATTCCACTACTACCTCTACAAAGGAATTGTATGACATCTCATTTTCAACAATGTACAGTACATTTAAAATATCCGACATTAGGTATGAAGTCCTCACCTGTCCTGATGGGTATGTTCCTCGGGATTCCTCCTGTGTTTGTGGAGATGTTCCAGACACTAGAGGTAGTGATCCTCCTTTGACTGGATTGGAATCTTGTTCAGACAGTGCTATTACTGTAGATGCATATTACTGGGCTGGTCATTGTATTGAGATGACGGGCAATAAATCTACAAAATATTTTGCAATTGGTTCATGTCCCGATGGTTACTGCAATACTACAATGACCTACCTGCCCTTACTTGAAGGATCAGTGACCACAAACTGTGTCCCAGGGCGAAGAGGTTTGCTATGTGGACAGTGCGAAGAGGGGTACATGCCTCAGCTTGTGTCAATGGGACAGGTCGAGTGTACTCGCTGTACTATCTCCAACAATGAGACTCAGAATATAGCTGGTGGAGTAATGTACTTTGTACTAGAAAATGGAGTGCTAGTTCTCTTTTGCAGTTTGATCCTGTTTCTAGGCCTGAGCATCACTCAGGGTGGTATGCACTCGCTTGTCTTCTTTAGCAGTATTCTTCCAACTATCCTGATGTACGAGACTGATTATAAAGTTTTGAAATATCCACCACTTGGCACAATCTATGATGTGTGGCACTTCAAGTTTTTTGCTGTTATAAAGACCTACGTGTGCATGTTATGGTACACCACCCCACTGACAACGGTGCTGTTAGAAGGAAACAAGATTTTAGTAGTGATTGTGTTAATGCTGATGGCAAAGGGAGCTGTTGCACAAAGTGAATTTCCACGTTGCTGTTCAGTTCTGAATATTATTTGGGCACAATGCAGGAATAAGGTGAGAAATTTGAGCAGAAAATATGCCAGTAATGGTCGATTGGCAGATGGCTTTGCTACACTGGTAATTCTGTCATATGCAAAGATTACTGAGGTTTCATTTAAATTGCTATCAAAGGGATCCATTCAGGTATCTAATGGATCCTTAATTACTTCTTTAACAATTTCTGGTATTGATGGAAACATGTATGTAGCCTCTGGTCAAGGGAATGTCTCATGGAATAGCTATGATGTATATTTTATTGTGGCATTATTGCTCATTGTTGTCTCAGGAATGCTGCCATTGTTTCTCCTCTATCACTCTCTCTTACCCATGGGAGCAAAGAAGTTTCCAATGGTGGGTAAATGTTACATCGGATGTCAACGGCGACCTTTACTTGATTCACTATACAAAGGATACAAAGATAATCGTTACTTCTTTTCAGCTTTTTATCTTCTCTATCGTACCATTGCATGGGCAATATTTGCACTTTTTCCTTCTATCCAGAGAATGGCTTTCCTTCAATTCTTTTTGTCTATAATTTTAGGTCTCCACTGCATGGTTCATCCCTTTGAGGAACCAAGACATAATCAAATTGAAACGCTTAACCTTTTACTTCTTGTCCTCATTAATGCTTTGAAAGGTATTTTGATTTTTTCTAAGTTGCAGTTTATCGCAAGTGTTCACACCGACAACGTCTTCTTGTACTTCTATATTGCATTAATCTTGTTACCGGCTTTTATACTTATCTGCTATGTGAGCTATAACTATATTGTAAAGAAGATTTACATTAGAATGAAGGCATGTATAGGAAGTTATGAGGAGCTGCATGTGCAACCGTTTGAGCAGCCTGCACAACTTGAAAGAGAAGAAATAAATAGGGAATGATAGATGCATATGCATGTGATGAAATGGCTGGATCAGCTGCAATGGATAGTGTTTATGTTAATGTTAAGGCTAGTGACTTAAAGACCTTTATATAATTTGCATCCTACATGTACACTGTAATACTGATTTCTATATATAACTAGCGTGAACGCAGTTCAGACCTCTCTGCCATCCATTTTGAAATGTAACATGATATATCGTTAAATTAAAAATATGGAAGTCAATATGGCTGTTCGTTTTGAGTGTCCCGAAGAGAAATTAGTAGTCCCCGCTTTTCCTGTAAGTGAATCGAAAAATGTTTTCCACAGGAAAGTTTAAATTCGTTCTTGTTGTAATTTTGAGACGATGGACGTTATCCTAAGGCCCAACCTCGGTCTCGGGGCGCTTGACCAAGGAAAATATTCAAGCCACTTTTACGCATCGAGTAAGTTGTCTACATTGAAATGTCAGCCGTCGTTCGATGCCTCACTGTTGGCCCTTTAGGCTGTAGAGTAAGATGGTTTTCTAGCTCGTTTGTAACTTTAGCTACACTTGACACAAAATTTAGATATGGCCCTAAATAAACGGGAAAACTTTCTTTGCCACACCTTTAAGCAATTATGTGCGTGGGCAACCTCGATCCGACTCCCCTAAGCGACGGAAACAATTAACCTCGCTTTATACCGCTCGGTAATAAGATATACGTATATTTATGCATGCAACTCATGCAGACTTCCATGCATGCAATGTGTATAAATGATTCATGATCATGCATGCAGGATTAAATATATTGCCCTGGTGTACATAGGAAGCGGGGGGCTGTATATATATAGCCCCTCCAAACTATGCAAGTAATGTCTTCCGATGATTAATTATTCACTTCATCATAGCCTTTGTGCAGAGGCTTTAGCACAATTAACTCCCTCAGTTTATATATCTATTGAAAGGATCATCTTTCGACTTTTAGAACGTCTAGTCTAAAGATGCAGTTTTGTTGTCTCTTCTTGGTTGTTAGATATTTTGACCCCAAGGATCATCATCTTCAGTGATTTAACAGAATATGTAATTGTATATGGTTATTCTTAAAGAATGACTACACGAATCAAGTGTTGTTGAAAATCCAAAGAATATATATAGAACATTATTACATTTGGAACAGATGCAAATGATAAATCTCCCTAACACTGATGTATTAGAATATAATTGCTGCAATAAAACTACAGAGAAGAAGTAAAAGTATAGAGACATATTCAATCAGTATTATAATGTATACACATGCAATACTACACATATGTACATAGGTACACATACCTACCTGTATAATATCACCAAACTTGCTATAATATGATAGCCAATTTTAACAAAGGCCTCCCGTTGATACGTGCTTATCATACCTCTATTCCTTATTATTGTCGGATCATATAACCCAATATTACCAGGTGGAATAGTGAAATATCTACATGATAGCAAAGTTTATACACATATATGTATATATATGTATAAATTAAGATAGATGTGCTTGTCCTTATATCAAAAACATTTGCACTATCATTTTGGTATCTATATGCTATACAAAAGTAATATCTTTAATGTTTTTTAATTTCCTGTTTTTACTGTCACATTTTCACATTTACAAACCAGTGTTTTAGAGTATTTAGCAAGGGAGGGCAAAACGATGATAATAGAAAAGAAGGGGGCATAGTGCACCAATGTTCATTCTGGCACATATATAGTGTGGAATCATCTAAGGGGGGCACAATTTTTTCAAGGGGGGCAAATTACCCCTCCCCTGAAAGAAACCCTGCATACGTATGTACGTATATACATAAATTATATGCGTGTCTCTATACCGTCAAGAGTACTTAAGGGTGAGAAGTGTACCCATTTGTTAGCTGAGTAACTCACTTGTATGCAACATAGGCAGCCGTTGGTAAGGTGAAGAGGAACAATATCCAGTGATATGTGAAGACCAGCAGTAAAGACAGTATCACACATAGTACCATCTCAGGAAGCACCCACTGAAATACATACATACAGAAACATACTACACATCTCATCAACAAGGTCTTTATGAGAGATGTTTGAATGATTTACATCTCATCTGCTGATTATATGTAATGACATTTTCATACATTTGAGCCAGTCAACATACATAATTTAATCTGCCGCATCCTGTTTTGGTATTTGAATAGTCACATTCAATATCTCCTATTAGGAGCAGCTATGGAGCAATCAAGTCAAGTCAAATGACGAAATTCAGAAGAACTCCGTAACTCATTAGAATATTACATCTAACAGATCGTACAGAAATTATATGCTGTAATAGTTGCAAGGATACAATATACATCGTCAGAAACGACAAGGTGATGGATAAAACTAAACAAAGAAACAGAATTAAAACGTCCGACATTTTTACTTCAAAGGTAAAATCCCTAATTATCAATCACTAATGGTCGTCCATAGCAACAACAACAAATTTAAATCAAAATGGCGTCCACTCTCACGAGCGCTTTTGTAGATTCTTGTATTACCGTACCTCGTGATCCTGGTACACGCTTACCGACTAGTCCACGACCTATAGTGGCCGAAAGTCTTATCCAACCGAAAACGGACAATGATTCCGCTACATCAGACATTGAAGAAATTAGCGAATCTACAGCAGATTATAGCAAACAAGGTGATTACCAACCTCACGTTAACATGAACGAATTCTTACACCAAGAGATTGTTAAGCTGAAAGGACAGCAAAAAGAATTACAATCAGTTCTTCAGAGACTGTGCAAAGAGAAGACAAGCTCAGACACAGATCAGCCTGCCAACCAATCGAAATACGACCCTCCAATTGTGTGGACAGAATTGGAAAAGTTTTCAGATGACGATGAAGAAGATGGTGTAAGTCATAAACACATAACTCCTCCTCTAAGTATTGATAATATAATATCAGATACAGTAGCTACGTCTACGTCATCGTCCACAACCACATTGTCTGACAGTGAAAATGTTCAACTGGAAGGTTTAGACTCAGAAGAAGAAGAAGATAGCAGTGCTTTCCAATCTCCTGCAGTGGAGATGATCAAATCGATGTGGGACGACTTTTCTGTGGAGACCTACACATTCGGTGGCACCAGCCCTGAGAGATCAATGGCTAAAACTCCCAACAGGGAATGGAGGCCACGAACCACTATTCCTGAGCCCTTTTCTATGACTATCAGGGACCAGGAGAAAGTGAGCAAGAAGAGCAGGGTACTAGAGAGAGCAGTAGAGGAAAGGCACTTACGTGAGCTTGAGGAAGAACTGGAGTGTTCCAAGCAATTTCAAGCCAATCCCATGCCTCCTTCGACCTGTCTTCCTCTTTATGAGATTATTATGGCTCGAAATGAGCAGAGGAGGAGACAAGTGAGGGATTACAGCAAAGCTATTTTAAAATCTCAGGAAAAACCCTTTAGTTTTGTTAAACGGGAGAATGAGAAGAAGAAAAGGAAACAGGTGGACCTTGAGAAGAAACTGAAGGAAGGAAATCTAAATGCTGGTCCTCAGAGTCACTTTAAAGCAAAACCTATCCCCAAATCTGTCTATGACGGCAGCATTAATGAGAAGATACTGGAAGAGGAAGTGTACAGAAAGATTAGAATACAGATGCGTGCAGAGGAGTTGATGAGTCAATCCAAACTACCTGGTACAATGCAGGAAAGGAGGCAGGCTAGCAAATCACATCACCAGATGTCTAAATCTGATCAAACAGCAATTCAATTTCAACCTGACATCAATGGCTCTGTTCCCAACTTTACTCAGTCCCATGTGTCCTTGCAGAAGAAGCTGAGACATTCAAAAGATAAGCAGCATGCAACTGTCCAAGAGCCATTCTTCCTAAGAACAGAACTAATTCCATCTAAAAAGGATAAAATCAAACATGATATGATGACAGATGATGTCATTTTACCCGAGACTAGGTGGCCTTTTGTAGCACCGAGAAGAAAGGTTTACTCTGTTCTGCACAAGAAGCAATCTACGCCATCATACAGCATTCAGAAAACGCACACTGCAGCCTTGAGAGAGACAGTTACTAAAGAGAAACTGATGGCAATTGCAGCTCAAGAGAAGATGGCCGAGGAAGACCAGACTATGAAGAAGAAGAGAGAAGCTAAAATAAAAAAGGATTTGGCTGACAGGGTACATGATTACAACGTAGGTGAACAGAAGAGACAGAAAATGCTAGATGAAAAATACACGGCTTTCAAGTAAGTTTAGACCTGCAATAAATAATTGAAACACCCTTTTCCCACTGGAAGTCACCCATTCTGTCATCTCTACTCACTGTTTTAGCTAGGTAGTAACTGTATCTGGGGTAATCCACGAGTGAGAGAGTACATATTGCATTAACAGTATACATGCTACTTATGTACGTACTTGTACAAGACCTTTGAAGTACATAGGTGAAGTCGATCAAACCTGACATGGCACATATTTCTATTGCTAGAGTACTTGATCAGGAAAAGGAAACAAGTTATAATCAACAGTTGGAAGAAATGAAGAAGAGAGTGGAGAACAGACCACTTCTCTTTGAGAGAGCTTCCCAAGTCAATGCTGTGAGGTCTGCAGAAGGAAAGTACCTGGCTGCCCTTAGGAGAGCTGGTATGAATGAGAAACAGATTGAGGAACTACTTTCTAAAACACGCAAACCTGTCTAGTATTTTTTTAATGTGTGTATTGCTTTACTAGATTTCTGTTACCCACCAACAAAACGTGATTAGCATGTGCTCGTTAGCGGACAAAACCGGTCGTAACCAGTAGTAACCGCCCTCAAGGGGAATACCGGCTTGGCTCTGATTGGATGCAAAATATACGCCGTAACTCTGAAGGTCCCTTTCTTGGATTATTTACATGTGATCAATACGAACAAAGCTCTCAGAAGTGTGTATTCGGTTAAGTAACACAAGATTTCTTTCCCAAAGCAAAAATATCATTCTGGTCAACTTTTCCTAAATTGGTCATAAGCTTGCACTTTTGGCATTGCTCTTTATAGCCTCCCGTTGATATGACGATGAACGGACAGCTAGTACTGCAGCAGGCGGAACAGCTACTAAACTTTGACAGCAAGCTAGACATCAATATTCTCGACAGTGTTGTTAACTGCATGTACAATAGCACTGGCGAGGAGGTAAGTCCCGCTAAATGTAATACCTCTCACGTGAATATCTCTAAACACTTTTCATAACAATTTTATGGGTTTAGCCGATTTCTCTGTTAATTAAAAACATTGCTAGTAGCTTTTGGTAACGATATCTTTGTTGCAGTTTATGTTATAGCTACCTAACTTGTGAAATTACGTGCTTTTTACCATTTTAGCTGAAAATTGCGCAAAAGGTTTTAGGACAATTCAAAACACATCAAGATGCATGGACCAAAGTTGATGTTATTTTGGAGTATTCAAATTCTCTGGAGACCAAGGTATATATAGCTCCTTGTTAATGTACAAGTTTTTATGTTTTTAAGTAAACCTCTGTGTACCATTTATCAATGACAGATTCATTATACACATGCATGTTGTAATCCTTAAACAGGACCCCTCTGGAAGACTAGCTATTGATTGCTGAAGTGTCGTTTTCCTGTTAAAAATAAAAATTTACCTAAATAAATTCCTATATTACCTTAGATTGAGATGTTTCATTTTAACAATTAAAGGATGTACGTATACATATACACTGTTATAGTACTTTGGGTTACAAATCCTTGAAGAAGTGATCAATAAACGATGGAAGACTTTACCAAAAGAGCAGCGTGAAGGTATGTACATATGTGCATATGTAGATTTGTCTGTTGGAGGTCGTGTCATGTGTCTAGTGGACATTGTTCAATTGTACTTTCCCTCTTTGTGATATTTGACCACATGTGATTTGATGGTCAATTTGATTATTCATGTCTTTATTTCTTTATTTATTTTTATAGGAATTCGAGGATATATTGTAGGATTGACTATCAAATTGTCCTCAAATGTGGATATTTTGGACACTCAGAAAGTGTATTTGGCCAAATTGAATCTCACATTAGTACAGGTAAATTGTGAGAGGTTTCTGTTATGTACATGTAACATTGTGTACGTCATGAAAAATCTAAGATACCATTTTCCTACATGCTATGCCTATTCTTCTGTGAATCCTTCTCATGTTAGCTGTTTAAAGTTGCAGGCCTGTTTTGTTGGTATGCAATGGAATGAGCTTGTTCAGCGGAATCTGTCTAATCTGGTCACATATATAGGATCTCGTTTATATGGCTGCATTAGATAGCTGACTAATTTCTTGAAAATAACCCAAGTAGAATTTTGAACAATGTAACCTATGTTAAAATTGGCAATTTGACTTTCTTAATCCCCCCCCCTCCGCAAAAGACATTTTTAATTGTGGTTAAGAAGTTTTTTCCATGTGAATTGTTGAAGGGTAATTGTATTAAAAAGATATTTTTGCTAATCACATCTGAATGTAGTTTTAACAAGTTTGATGTCTCTGTAGATTGTGAAGCAGGAATGGCCAAGAAATTGGCCAACATTTATTCGTGACCTTGTTGGTGCTTGTACATCTGGTGAATCAGTTTGCAGGAATGTGATGACCATTTTCAAACTTCTGAGGTGAGCCAATCAAATTGACCCATTCAAAGTACTCGCCTCCATCTGAATGGGAAGCATACACTATATTGAGTGTAAAATATTTAATTTCTCTTTTAACTGCCACCCACACAATTCATACTTTGTGTTTTCTTGGAATTTGATTTATTTATGGAAGTTTTACTTACGTACGTAGCAATTCAATGTTGTTTGTGTACTTATGTTTGTGTCTTGTATACCCAGAAAGCTTCAGTTAGGTCATGAAGATGTCTCCTACCAATACCTCCAGAGTACATATATACATATGGTACCAGACAGAAAAAATTGAACCGTACATGTATGTATCAATACCCGTTTATACCCCGTACGCAAACCCTTACCTAGAACCCGTATTTACGTAATTTCAACGGTCATACCCATACGTAAGCGCTTCTAGGGTGTTAATAGAAGGAAATTTATATGTGTGGTGTTACAGTTATTACAACGGCAATCGAAGAAGGCGTCCGTAGGTGCAACATTGCGTACGGTTCAAATACGTTCGAAAACCCGTAGCGAACCCGTTCGCAGACCCATACGTTTCTCGCAAAATGTTCAGTTTATTCTGTCTGGTACTGTACATATGTGTACGTTGTCACAAAGACAATGAGTCAGACGTTGTCTGGTTATCTGTTTGCCTTGACATTGGTAATATGCCATATTAATCTAATTGTATACGTCCTCCACTGTGAAATTTAGTATATATTGAGTACGTATGTGAGTATTCATTTTTTACTTTTTTTAATATGTATTCACAAAGGGTGTCTGTATTAAATGATTTAACTGTATATGCATTCTTTTGTTCAGTGAGGAGGTTTTCGACTTCTCTTCCGGGCAGATGACGCAGATAAAAGCCAAACACTTGAAAGAAAGCATGTGTAACGAGTTCACTCCCATATTTGAGCTCTGTCTATATGTGATGGTAAATTGAGAGATTTATTCTACCTGCACTTAGCATATGTTGGAGGAGTTGCTTCATCTTTCAGCCAATTAGAGTATATAAAGATGCATTAGATGATAGGGATTTCTTCTAACTTTGCCAAACTTATCTTTGAGATGGTTCATCTTCAGTCTTTTGAGTGTCTAAAGATTCAGTTTGTTTCTTTAGAATTGGACGTTTGACCCTGGGGGTCTTCGTCAGTCACTCAAAAATGATAGGGTGTCTCATGCCAGTGTGTATGTACGTACGTATGTAATTCCTCAACCATTGGAAACCTGTTCCTTAATACCACACCAGGCACTAAATCAATGTACGTAGTGTTAAAGACTAAGATATTTCCTACTGAATACCATTGTCTTTTAAAGTCCCAGCCGTACCAGGCATCACAGAGTTTTAGGAAAAAAACATGCATACAGTTGCCATGTAATCTGCATATTTTTGCAGAAAATTAGGTGACAAGTAAACCTGACTATTAGGCACTCTACCAAGATGGAGTATGAACATTCTTTAATTTAGTGTGCCTATATCAAAGGCAGGGGTTACAATTCTGTATACAATTGCAGTCTTTTGATTAAATAATAAGACAAATTACGTACATTTGTTTCATAGAAATTGTTTCAATGAACATTTAGCTTGATAAATCCACTCATTGCAAATGTAATGTCATTTCTTTGTATTCTTCTTCCACCTAAAGGAAAATTCACAGAGTGTTCCGCTGGTTTCGGCCACTTTAGAGGTAACTACAGTTGCACATACACTGCATATGAAATAATGGAGTATTGTATTGGAAGGTGTCGTACATGGCTGATGAATAGCTTGTACATTGTATTGTTGTACATTCTATTGTTTAGACACTGCTAAGGTTTCTGACTTGGGTCCCACTTGGCTACATCTTTGAGACCAAATTGATCAGTACTCTAGTATACAAAGTATGTACATACATATTGTAGTATCCAAGATATATATTGTAGTATCCAAGGTATATATTGTAGTATCCAAGATATATATTGTAGTATCCAAGATATATATTGTAGTATCCAAGGTATATATTGTAGTATCCAAGATATATATTGTAGTATCCAAGGTATATATTGTAGTATCCAAGATATATATTGTAGTATCCAAGGTATATATTGTAGTATCCATATATACTTTCCATGTACGTACTTAGGAAATTGTTGATTTAGAATATTTGTATATTAGTTGAGGTTTAATATATGAGAGATAGTTTATGTAAGTTCAATAGAACTTGGCAGTTCTCTATATCTTATCTTGGCTATCTTTTTATAATCGTGAACATATGTTTAATGATTGTCGATCTTTTGCAGTTTCTTCACGTGCCATCCTTTAGAAATATCACTTTGCAGTGTCAAACAGAAATTGGTAGGTTTCACTGCTATTGCTTTACTGGTTAATCTTGCAGACTTACATACGTATGTACATATGTATACAATCAATTGATAGTAATACTTGTGACATGAATTATGAGGATGGTTTTGAAATTAACTAAGCTTTTCTATTGTTCTTTATAATGTTGAGGACACTTAAGCATTCAGAATCATTAAGATTACAACTACATACGTACGTATAAGAACAGTAAAGTGGCCAAGTAATTTGAATGCAGGGAGGGAGGGAGGCGGTCCCATGAGTTATTTCACTACTGTATAGCAGGAAAAATTTGCAATTTGAAACATTTCGCAATTCCTATACCCACATATTGCTTACCTCACGAAATGAAAATTTCGCAAATTTGGTCAAATTGCAAACATTAAACCTTGTGAAATTTTCCCGCTATACGGTAAATGTAATTGCTTTAGCTGTTTGACCATTGATATAATGTACTTCTGTGTGTCCTTGTTTGCAGCTGGTATTTCTAGAGATCCTAGTGGTAAATACAATGAGGCCTACATGTTAATGTTCACCTGGACGATGGCCCAGTTGAAGCTGATGTTGCCTTTGCCTGATAACCCCCTGGTTGAAGGAGAGCAAGGAGTGTTCTACCTCAGCCTCTGCTATCAAAGGGGCTCTCAGGATGAACAGGCCTTCATCCATCACTTGGCACTGTTCCTCTGTACCTTTCTAAAGGAGCACATTTCACTTGTGGAAGCTGATGTGAGTTTGTGTGTTTAACACGGTACATGAAATGGTTTTTCAGTGTAGATTTTCTAAATATTATTACAACTTCAGGATATTATCTTACCTACGTATGTCTTTCATAGTCTACATTGCACAGTATCCTCTTATAAAATGTACTCGGCTTACGCATACATCTTTGCTTAATATATATATACCTATCTGTATTCTATGTAAAGTTCATTCACAATATATTATTATAATTACACTGTCATTTTATTGTCTTCTCTTCTGATAGGTTAATCAAGAAGCTCTTAATAATGTGAGTTGCTAGGCAATGTTTAAGGTTCTCCATTCCACAGCACCTCATAGCAAGAATTGCACTCAGTATTCAGTGCTTTGACAGATTTATAAATATTTGGTTTAATTCTTCAAATGTTTACCAAACCTTCTACGTTTTTTTGTGTGCATATATGTTTATGCTGAAATATGTACGTATGTGTATATCTTAATAAGGATTCCTTCTAACTTATCTTTTGGATGGTACATCATTTGATTCTTTGAGCTTCTAACAACACAGTTTAGGTTTAAAACTTTTGGTCAACACAGTATTGGTATATTTCTCTCTTATCACTTACACAGGCCATGATGTATCTCATTCAAGTATCACATGTTCCTGAGAAGGAGATTTTCAAGATTTGCCTCGAATACTGGAACATCTTAGCAGCTGATCTTTACAAGGAGAACCCGATTCCCTGGGCCAGCCGGCCCATCCTCGCCTACGAGAATGGACAGCCACTAAGAAGAGACATGTACAAGGAAATATTACAGGAGGTTAGAACTGGATGTGTATGTAGGTATGTACATATGTACGTATTTAATATCCTATGGTGTAACAAGAAGTTTATGTTTTATTCATGTGTATTCATGGGAATTGAGTTTTATTCACATGAAAAATATTACATTTTTTATTAACTATGTAATTTGTGCACAATATGACTTATGGCATTTAGCAGTGTTATTTTTATGGATGGTGAGTCCTAATAAGGATGAAACAGCTGTCTATGGCTCAACCATCTCTTTGAGTGGCTAAGGGGAGACTCTAGTTCCCATTAAGTGAACTTCATTCCACCCATTAGCTCATTGTGCTCCTCAGGGGACATGAGTGGGCGGGGTAAAATCCAGAATCAAATGATTAAAATAGTGATAAATACCACTTATGTAGCTGAGGAAGATTATGGTAAAGAGGATGGCCAAGCCAGAAGAGGTAATTGTAGTTGAGAATGAACAGGGTGAGGCTGTAAGGGAGGTCATCAAGGACACTGATGCAATGAACTTGTACAAATCCATGAGAGAGACACTTGGTTAGTTTGGTTGGTAACAAGTCTTGACTGAATAACATTTTCTTTGGCAACTGCCTATTGCTGTATTTCTAGTTTTATTATTATCAGAGAATATGGTAGTACTTTCTAAATACGTAGGTTGGCTGAAAAAACATGGCCGCCCTATTCAATGTATTATCAATTAACACCTAATAAATCAACAATGATTCGATTTTCCATTATATTCGTGTCTTCAGTCTATTCAATGACAAAAACTAGGGAATAGGCTACCTTAAGTTTGAAAGTGCTCTACACGAAGCAAATTAATTTTAAAATACCAAAATTGTGGTCTTCTCTCCTCATTGATTTGACCTGTTGACCTTTGTGTGTAGTCTATCTGACGCACTTGGATTATGAGAACACAGAAGAGATAATGACAGACAGATTGATGAGGCAGGTTGATGGGTCAGAATGGTCTTGGAAGAACCTAAACACCGTGAGTATTGTGGTCGGCCTACATATGTACACATGTTCATTGAATTTATTTTTATCCTCATTAATTATTCACCGCCTTTTTACATTACATTATCACTCAACTCATGTCTCAATTTTTCTATTTAAAGGGCTTGTAATTCCCTTTTCCTCATTATGCTGATGAAGACCTCCGGGTCGAATCATTCATTTTGTTTAAATACAATTGTTGCTGAGTCTCAATAAATTAGGATACTTATAAGTACATAGGTATGTATGTAGAGTTGTATAAAGGTAAAAGTTTTCTGTTGTGTGATAGCTATGCTGGGCCATTGGGTCCATCAGTGGAGCAATGAATGAAGAAGATGAGAAGAAGTTCTTAGTTACAGTTATTAAAGTGAGGGAAAATGATATTCTACCTGTTTTGAATGTTGTCCAACAATGTGTCTAAAGTATAATAAACACTTGTGGTTATGTGCATATCTGATAGGAACTGCTAGCACTGTGTGAGATGAAGAAAGGCAAAGACAACAAAGCTATCGTCGCATCGGACATTATGTATATAGTTGGGCAATATCCTAGGTTTCTAAGGTGACTGATACCCTCTGGTGTTGTGTATATATTTAAAGTTATTTCTGTTTCCATGGTAACAGAGCACACTGGAAGTTTCTCATGACGGTTGTCAACAAGCTATTTGAATTTATGCATGGTAAGCTTGCCACATGTGGAGGCGGAACCAACGTGTCCCACATGTTTGCATGTCCCCTATAGGCTCTTTTACAGAATAGGCATAGCATGTAGGAAAATGGTATCTTAGATTTTTCATGTTTGCATTTAGTAGGCATGATCTATTTTGTAACTTCTGCTTTCTGTTCTCCTGTGGTTGCCATAGAAACACATGATGGTGTGCAAGACATGGCCTGTGACACATTTATTAAGATTGCACAGAAATGCAAGAGGCACTTTGTTGTGGTGAGATCTTGGTCCGGACTGATAAGCTGTCGATATTATCAGTTGCCTGAAATAATGTTGTTATTGTCCACCACCTCACTAGATCCAAACTGGTGAAATCCAACCTTTTGTGGACCAGATTTTAATGAATATCACTGGAATAATTTGTGATCTTCAACCTCATCATGTAAGGGTGCATGCTTGTGTGGGACAAATAAGAGGACACACCTTTTTAATGCTGCCCCTCCCCTTTCTGTAGGTTCACATAATATATGAAGCAATTGGACACATGGTCTCAGCACAGATGGTACGTACTCTCTCTCTCTCTCTCTGTGTGTGTGTGTGTGTGTGCACTTGTAGATGCCCACAAATCTTCCACAGGACCCCAACCAACAGGTGAAGCTGCTTGAGAAGATGATGGCAGTTCCCAACCAGATCTGGGACAGTATTATCAACAGGGCTGCAGAGAACCAGCAAGTCTTGCAGGATATTGACATCATTAAGCAGCTGGGACACATTCTCAAGATAAACGTCAGAAGTTGCACATCCACTGGACATCCGTTTGTGGCACAGGTTTGTCAATTTTCTTATGTAGTTTTGTGAAGATCCTTGAGATGGTTCGTCTTTTGAGCCTCTATTGTTGCAATTTGGATCTTGAGAGTTTTTGACATGTGGGTCTTCTTCAGCAACTAATTGAGTCTCAAGAAACAAACTGCTTCTCTTAATGCTTCTAAAGACTATAGATGAACCATCTCAAAGATAATTTTGGTGTAGTTAGAATAACTCTCTATCATCTAACTCTGTAAAGATGTTGTAATATTGACTTAGAGTACACCTGTTTGTAATTGATGGAAAGTTTCTTAGTGTATCAACCGTGCACATTTACGTACGTAGCTACAGCATGTACTTTTTTATAATGGTTCTTAAAAACACTCTTTCTGCTTAAATGCATTCTTTTTGTTGACACAATTCAATTGTTTTGCTTAGTAACCACATATATTACTGTGTATATTGTAACGTCCATATTGCAGCTCGGCAGGATATACATGGACATGCTAAATTTGTACAAGTGTCTCAGTGAGAACATCTCACAAGCAGTGGCACTCAGTGGTAAGGGACATTGAGATATTCCTTAGGAGACCTTCCTTAGTGTAACTCACTATAATACCTCATCCTCCCAATCGCCTCATCCTCCCAGTCGCCTCATTCTCCCATTCACCTCATCCTCCCAATCGCCTCATCCTCCCAGTCGCCTCATTCTCCCATTCACCTCATCCTCCCAGTCACCTCATCCTCCCAGTCGCCTCATCCTCCCAGTCACCTCATCCTCCCAGTCGCCTCATCCTCCCAGTTGCCTCATCCTCCCAGTCGCCTCATCCTCCCAGTCGCCTCATCCTCCCAGTTGCCTCATCCTCCCAGTCGCCTCATCCTCCCAGTCGCCTCATCCTCCCAGTTGCCTCATCCTCCCAGTCGCCTCATCCTCCCAGTCACCTCATCCTCATAGGTGACCTGGTAATGAAGCAACCTCACATTGCTGCTATGAGAACTGTGAAGAAGGAGACCCTGAAGTACATCTCATGTTGGATTGGTCAGTCCAGGGACCATTCTCTGGTGAGGGAGCAGTTCATGCCACCGCTGTGGAATGCCATCTTGGCTGATTACACAAGGAATGTTCCAGATGCCAGAGAGCCTGAGGTCCTAAGTACCACTACCACCATTATTGAAAAACTGAAGGTATAATAGAACCGACATCCTTATCAAAGGGTATAGATCTATAAATATATCTACGTATGTACATACATACGTATATAAAGAGAAGTTCAAAACATGCGTATGTCTGTGAACTCCTCACATTGCTACCAAGCTTACCCAGAGCTTGAACTGTCCACTATCACGTGTCCTAAGAAGAGGTGGGCTAGTACTTGAACAGGCTCCGATCCCAAGGAATATGCAGTGAAATTTCTTAAATGACTGTCTGCCATTTTGGATCTATAGCAGGCAGTATATGGTTTTCTGTGCAGGCAGCAGTCAATGGGCATTGGGGCAGCAAAGGCGGGCTTTTCTGCTAGTATATCGTAAAAATGACATACAATTAAGTGTAATTCTTCATTCTTGGCATGGTATGAGAAGGTTTGACTTGTTGTTAACAACGTGATGTCTTCCCAATGTACGTAGCACAATGTTGTCGAAGATATTCCTCAGATTTTTGAGGCCCTTTTTGAATGCACACTGCACATGATAAACAAAGAATTAGAGATATACCCTGAGCACCGAATCAACTTCTTTAGAATGGTTTATGCCATCACTACACACTGTTTTAAAGGTGAGTGCTACTGGTCTGTTTACTCATCGTACATCCATCCATTAACCCATCCATCAATCCATCCTTTAACCCATCCATCCATTAACCCATCCATCCATTAACCCACCCATCCATTAACCCACCCATCCATTAACCCACCCATCCATTAACCCACCCATCCATTAACCCACCCATCCATTAACCCACCCATCCATTAACCCATCCATCCATATATCTATCCATCCATCCATCCATCCATCCATCCATCCACCCATTCTTCCACCACGTTAATTCAGTTGGTGATTATCTGACTACTCTCGTCCTTATGCAGCCTTAACAGTATTATCTAATGCACAGTTTAAGCTGATATTGGATTCAATTGTTTGGGCTCTTAAGCACCAAATGCGAGATGTTGCTGAAATAGGTAAGTGATTTCAGTTCTTATGATTGAATTAAATAGCACATGTTATCACCAGTTTCTGGCATTTATATATAATTCATAGGGCTGAGTATAGTCTTAACTATTGTAAAGAATATTTTGGATTATTCAAATGTCTGTCAAGGCTTCTTTCAACTCTACTTCTTACCGATTGTGGAAGAAGTATTTGCAGTGGTTTCAGAAGCATCTCACACTTCCAGTAAGTAGAAAAGACATTGTAGTGTGTACATTGAGATTGTGTGCCTTTCATGCCAAATTGTCAAGGTTACTACCATGCCTGTGGTAGTGTTGGCAAGATGAAATTTTGTAAATTTCAAAATTTCATGAATGACATTACATTCATGAACATTTATAGTTATTTCACAAACATTTCCCATCATATGTGTATAAGCAAGCACCTTTTTGCGAATAGAAGAATGCAAATTTTTGTTCAGCCAGCATTTCGTGAAAATTTTCTCTCACAAGCATTAGCATGCACATTGTATTTAATGCCAAGATTTTTCCCCAACTCCCAGGCTTCAGTATTACCTTATAGTCAGCCGTGGTTGGCCATATTTTGATTGCATCATCCTCTTTTTTATCCCATGTATACATAGGTCCAGGCTTCAGTATTACCCTATAGTCAGCCGTGTTCGGCCATATTTTGATTGCATCATCCTCTTTTTTATCCCAGTATACGTAGGTCCAGGCTTCAGTATTACCCTATAGTCAGCTGTGTTCGGCCATATTTTGATTGCATCATCCTCTTTTTTATCCCAGTATACGTAGGTCCAGGCTTCAGTATTACCCTATAGTCAGCTGTGTTCGGCCATATTTTGATTGCATCATCCTCCTTTTTATCCCACGTATAGGTCTGACTATGCACGCTACTATTTTATCATTTATGTTTTCTCTTGTGGAAGACGGTAGAATCACCGTATCTCTTGACACAACTGATCCCTCCCGGGAAGGCATACCCCAGAAGAATGCCATTTACATTAAGAATCACCTAGCCCTTCTACTTATGAGGGCATTCCCTCATTTACAGGAGTGAGCCATTTTGATCCAATACACCTACATGACTTGACTTGCTTTCTTATGCTAACGCCTACTTTATGCACTGTCTTTCACAGTACCAGGTTTTGGTTTATGGGACATACGTATGTATGTATGTATGTGATACATTTAATTATATTATTCATGACAATGCTCACATATGGTGTGAGCAACTGTATCATCATCGTAGACCTGTGAATCTGCAGGAGCTGTGGTGTTAAAGTGTTTTTCAGTTTCAATGATTATTCCATCCTTCTGGGTTATATTTTTATTGTTATTATTTATATTGTGTTGTGAGTGCTACTTATCCTGTGCGAGTCATTGCATGTGTAGAATTTCGTCACTGATTAAACACTTGTGGTTATTATTCATCTTATCCTATCTCTAGGGCTCAAGTGCGAGTGTTTGTTGCTGGTCTTTTTGATTTGAATAATAGCCTCCCAGAATTCAAAGAACATTTGAGAGATTTCTTAGTTCAAATAAGGGTATGGAGGAGAATAAATGAATATTACAGTGGGGTTTTACCCATCTTTGAGGAGATGTATTTGGAGGGATTTTGGGTGCCTACAGTGTCTACTGAAAATTTGATGTGCACTTTTCTTTGTTGTCTGTAGGAAGACACAGGAGGTGATACAAGTGATCTCTATTTGGAGGAGAGGGAGGAACAGCTAAAGGATGCAGCTACGCTGAAGAGGCAGGCACAATTAGCCATTCCTGGCATCATTAATCCTCATGACAGACATGATGATATGCAACAAGAGTAGCAAATAAACTTGTGTCTGAATTTTTAACATCTTGTTCAATGTCCTGACTTGAAATGCTCTTTTATGTATTTTGTTTATTTCTGAGTGTCTATCATACGTATATGCAACAGTTTCTCTATATGAATGTAAGTGTTTAGTTGGCTAAATCTAAATGTATCAGTCCTAATGTTATATTAATTCATTTAGAGTTTCAGAAATTCTTATGACTGATGTTTTTTTGTTTAAAAATTATAGTAGACTTTAAGATCTCTAAAGCCAATCCTAAAGTTTTGATATAATTCTGCAGTGATTTTAACCCACCCAAGTTGTATGCCATACTGATGAGTCCTAATTTACATGTATTGATTTTTATGAAATCATAGAACTATGTACCTGTATAAATCAAGACTGTTTTTGTGTATGGATATTTTGTATTTCAAAACCATATATTACATATTTATCTATTGTAGACAGTTTAGTATGTTGCAAAATGTTTCAAGTACAACTTAACAGTGCATGTACAACAGAGCTACTCTATTTGGACTACTGTATCTTAATAGTGTATTTGAATATGTGTGTACCCGGTATATATCCATGCTAAAGTCGGGTGGTCTCTTGAATTCTCCTGGGAATGGCTAGTGCATGCATGGGCACGAAGTTGAGATTATGAAATAATGTCACCAATTTATGTTATCTTATTTATACTGGGACAACCACTAGTATACTATACTTTATACTAGTTTATTTCCATTTAGTTGGAAATTATATGCGTACATAGAACACTTAAATGTAAAGTCAATAAATCGATATCATGACTTAGTGATATCATATGTTAATGTTGTCCATACTTAAAAGTGTCTTATAAAGTTGAATGATGTTGTCCATACTTAAAAGTGTCTTATAAAGTTAAATATTTGTATATAATCATTCATATACATGAATCTATAATTATTATGATTAATCACTTTCCTGAATCCATATAATTAGAATGTATGCACAGTCAGCTGAAAAAATGTATATAATTCTGATCCATTATAATAAGTACAAAATAACAACAAATGCATTACAAAAACATTATTAAGTGCAAAATTATATAATAAACCTAAAAAGAGAAGAACAAAGACATTGAAGAGAAGATGCTGACACCACTCGAAAGTTCAAGAAGAGGTCTAGTCCTCACACCAGAAGTCCTATTCTGATGACATCTAGTTTTGGTCTGAAACTGTAGTTCTTCCCACATACCTATCTTATTACTGCTATAAATTGTCACAGAGTTCTTTGAGCACAATTCACAAACCTCCGCTTCATATCGGTTTAAGCGTTTTACAGATTTAATAACGTTTAACTGCTGGTCAGCGTGAGATTAAGAAAAACTTCGGCGAGATTCGACAGACGACTTCTTTAGGCATCACAAATTTGTAATGTTCTCAAATTCACCAAGGACTGCGATGATCTCGCGCCTCTTCAAATTTTGTAACACTTCATCAACTATTTTGTATCTCTTGCAAAAGTTGATATGAAGCTTTATAATTAAGGCTGACGTCATCAAAACACGTGACCGGAAATTCCTAATAAGGAGTTTGCGCGGGAAACATTGAATGCAGCCATATAAAAGATGGCGAGGTGTGAAAAAATTCAGTTTACCCCCAGTGGCTTACTTGACGCGTGAGATTGCTAAAGTTTCTGTGCCTGACGGTGGTCTTTCCTTATCCCGAGTAGTCCTGTTCGGAGCGCTAGACAAGTAGACCCAGGATTCCCCTCGGCTCCGTCAGCGAGCTGAGAATGCGGCCTGGTGTCACGTTGGATATGCAATCTGATCAGGAACTCAGTGGGAGGGTTGGTGCTTGGGATTGGTCCTCACTAGCTCTGGCTTCGGCTGGGGTCTGACGGCACGGAGATTGAGGTGATCACGTAACTATGTAAGTTGAAGTCGGTTGTCGACACCTGATTTGGGCAGTTGTTTCGCCAGTCCCCACTTCAAGGACGTCATCCGATCCTGAGGAGTTAAAGGTGTGGCAACACACTGATTCTCATCGGGGCAGTTTGCGGTTCGGGAGGGTCGGACTTGGCATAGGCTGAAAGTGAGGCTAACGCTGATCGATTCCTATGTCATGGCTAGTAACTCCATGAGTGCAGATTACTGCGCAGTTACAGCTTCTGTTACACAATAGTTAGTGTCAACGCTGTGGGGTGGGGCACGATGTACTTTCACCTCCTCGTGGTGTGCCCTGGGGCAACTCTACTTGAGTTGTGCTGAGAGAAGTACATGACTAGATCTAGATAGATCAAGATCTATTTTCTCAGTTAAGTCAATTATGATATAAAACATGATATCATTATATTTCATGTATTTTCATTCTGTAGGATTAGGAGGAGCTGTTGTGTCTTGGACTTTTATGAAATGCAGATTATATAATATTATGGTATATGCAGATTGTTTCCATGAAGTTGTTCATTTGACAGTGCTAATTATATTACTGCATGCTCTTATCGTTTGAATAAGTTGTCTTGTAATAGTTTTATGACTTATAGCCAATCATTGATCCTTGAAAGTTAAATTTAATTGTTGAAAAAAGCACATCTTTGTCACTGCAAAAGGTAATCACATGCCATTCTTCATCTGCTTACCAATTTAAAAGTAATACTATTGAATTTTTGGCTCAGCCATCTTTTGGAGTGGCTAAGGGGAGACTAGTTCCCATTAAGTGAATTTTGGTTCCACCCATTAGCTCATTGTGCTCCTCAGGAGGATGAGTGGGTGGAGTAAATCCAGAGTCCATGGCCACTGATAAATGGTTTTATAGAGTAAATGTATTATACCACTTCCAAGGATTATGGTAAAGAGAATGGCCATGACATTAATTGCATGTTATGAATTATCTTAACCACCCTCATTGGTTGGTTCCTGGGAGTTTTTGCCTTCTTAATTATTCATAATCAGGTGCAAGTCCTTAGCAAATACAATTTGTATTGTTATTATCTCTCTAGTTATTTCAATCTAGTGTGTATTAAGTCATTTTATTGATTTTCAAAATTTATTAGAAAAAAAAACAGAGTTTGCAAAAGTTTTACAAAACATACAAAAAATAAAACAGAGAGAATTGTATGTGAAGGGATTAATTTTTAATTATGATTGAAAGATTTAGAAATATGTTCTGGTAGCAGTGCTGAATGCATAAAAGAGGTTTGACAAAAATGATTAATGATTGAAAAATGATTACAAAAATTAATGACAATGGCGACCTTTGACCTGCTGTAGACTGGTTTCATAGGTCAACCTGTGATGGAGACCTAACCCCACAGAAACAAGTGGAACCGACTTGACCTCTTTTACTCACCTACAAAACGTTATGATATACATCAAGGACTCACAAAAGATCAAGAAGATTCCCAAAACAGCTGTCTGGCCCGTGGAGAAGAAGAGAAGGAGAAGAAGAAAACTCTTGTATCCTCATCCAAAGTTCTTACTAGGTTTAGTTCCCTTTAGGCCTTTACTTAACACATATATATACGTATATTGATTGTTCATATACGTAAGTTTAGATGTATAAACATAATATTAAACATAAAACACTTCACTGAATAGTACCTGAACAGGCGACACGATTATCTCGTACTCCTCGTTTGCAGCAGGGTACCGGTGGAGATAGGTTGGTTGAAACTGTACTGGATCTCCCTTACACCCGTTATCCAGTTTAACAGGTTCTCTTTGCTTTACTGATCCTACCGAAGGATGAGTGTGATGGTTAGTGTTGTCCGGAGGACGAGTGGCATGCAACTCCTGCGAAGTCGGACTCGCGGTCCCAACAAACTTTAGCAGCGAATTGCCACTTTGAGTTCTTCCTTCTTCCGATTCCTTGGATCCCAGAGAAACGTCGGGTCCGGATAACGTGTGGCATAATGCTGAGTCATTGTTCAACTTCTCTTTAGCTGCCATTCTTCTTATCCACTCAGGGTAGTTCCGCGTAGTCCAGACCGCTATATATTTTCTGCTGTTGTCAGAATATTCGGCCTCAATAATTCTTGATGACGTCACACAGTCGGCGAAATATTGTGTGGCGCGGGACCGGACAACAGCAGCCAGCCGTTAGGTCTACGTGGCCATTTTTATTTTCTGTAGCACCAAAAACGAATCTGCTCCTATATGTTACTAATAGGCCTGACTGGAGGCATTGGTAGTGGAAAGAGTACAGTGTGTACACGCCTGTCCAGTCTAGGATGTCCTATCATAGATGCTGATGTAATCGCGAGAAAAGGTTGGACCATTTGAATGCGTATGTGTTGACGGTTGAGTCCATTTGTGCTTTTCCTTTCTGTAAGTTGTTGAACCGGGTAGACCGGCATGGTTGCTGATAAAGAAGCATTTTGAGAAGGTTTTCTTACCGAATGGAGAGTTAGATCGAGCTGCTCTGAGGGAAGTGATATTTCAGAATGCTGACAAGAGAAGGTCATTGAACAAGTGTACACACCCGTACATTCAAAGGGAGATGATAAAGGAGGCACTAATGTACTTTCTAAAAGGTGAATCCCATTTGTGGCTGCTCACATTGATACATCTATGGACTAGGAAGTAAATTTGATATGCAGCATCTTTTGGTCTGTAAATCAATCCTCACTTCAACTTTACCCTTTAATCTGGCCTGCTATACTACCTTACCCTCCTAACTCTCTCGTGTATTACGTAGTTTACAACATTATTTGCCCATATATTCTTACATTTCAAAATGATTATATGTCCATAATCCAGTGGAGAAGGAGAAACTCTTGTATCCTCATCCAAAGCTCTCACTTGGATTAGTTCTCTATAGACCTTTACTTGTAGGTAGATGTAGCATGTAATAAAATGATGTATTAGACTACTCATGCAGTGTCTAACAGAACCCTCTGATTAGTAAAGAAATGTACTTTAAAGCCTGTTGTTCTTTCATAGGAAAAACCTTTGTTATATTTGATACTCCTCTCTTGTTTGAGAGTGGGAATCTTGTTTCCTGGATGAAGAAGGTAGTTGTGGTGTCATGGTAAGTACATTGTAATTAAACACCATCTTTCTTTCATGCTACGTCTACTTTAGAGTAAAAGGGCTATAAAGAACTAAACCTAGTGAAAGCTTTGGATGAGGATACAAGAGTTTTCTCCTACTCTTCTCCTTCACTGCTGTACATTGTAATTAACTACAGCGAGAATGACTCGGGAATTTATATACATAATGTATATAAATTATAATGTACAATTTATATACATAATATGATAATATGTATATATAAATTCCAGAGTCATTCTCTCTGTAGTCACCAATTGGACTAGTGAAAATCTATTATCATAATAGATTTTCACTAGTCCAATTGGTTGTTGAGGTTCATGAAAGTTGCTCCATTTTAGATTGCTCAATATTGTTGTCTATTATAAATGTACCTTGACCTTTAAGACTTCATACTTAGGGTTCATGAAATATCACAATCAGCTGTCACTTGAATACACCACTTTCATACATGCTACATCTACTTTAGAGTAAAGGCCTATAGGAAAATGCATTGAGTCATTGTCTAGATGAAGCTAATGTTTTCAATAATTAATCTCACTGCTGACATTTTCCAGTGAACTATCACAACAAGAGGAAAGAATTATGAAGAGGAATAAAATATCTCGCTCTGAAGCCTCTCTTAGAATCAAGGCTCAGATGCCATTGCATGAGAAAAGAAGGAAGGCAGACTATGTCATTGATAATTCTGGTAGCATTGACAGCACAAAGATGCAGGTGGAAGATTTATACAAGGAGTTGAGAAGAATATCTTGGTGGTGCGGGTTGTACAAATGGCTGTTTATCTTAATAATAACTTTCCTCTTTTTCAAACTGATTTTGTAAAGCTGAAGTTAAATTTGGAACTGTACTAGTGAAGACCGTGGTAGATATAATTATTGGAAAGCGAAGATGTTAAGCTATGACTTTTGGTTGTATTTAGCAGCAATCATTGTGTCTGTGATTCTTTTATTTATGATGGTGTGGCACGTAAGTTAGCTATGAACTTCCCGTTAACAATTTACCTGGAGTATGTTCCAAGACATATGCATGCGATATATAATACTTTTGACAAAAGACTAGCTGAATCGAGTAGTCTAAATATCTCAACCTTCAAAGCAATATTACGAATGCACATGAAATGCCTTGTCCACGTGTATTATATAGCTCATCGTAGTAGATGAATTGAAGAATGACTACAGAAATCCGATGGACTTTGCCAAAACACTTAATAATGTAAGTATTATAGCGTACTTGTTTTCTACTTAATATTTAGAAAAGTTTTCTTGTTTAAAGACGTAGAGACGAGCTATTATGCTAAGGTAATTCTACGCATTCCTTCTAGTTGATATTGCCCGAGTATATACTTCATCTATCGCTCCCCGTGGTGTTCTTGTTGAGCGGCTGCTGGTTTTCTTTTGTGCTGAATTTGCCTTTGGTGGTGTACCACGTGTTGAGGTACATCAGGCGTCCAGCCATGTCCGGGCCAGGTATCTACGACCCCACTGTTGTCATGAATAAGGACGAGATGAGCAAGTACACAAAGGAGGGATTTATCAAGTGTGGATTTTATGTGGTGTCCTTCCTATTTTATCTGTACAAGTGAGTTTGGCCTATCTATGAGACATTCCATTCTGATTATTATAATTAAATCTTTGGTTTTGTTTTGCATTATAATATGAATAGGAATAAGAAGTTGTAATTGATATGTATATACTGTAATATAATAAGGATTTCTTCCAACTACGTCAAACTTATCTTTTGAAAGGATCATCATTCCACTTGTAGAATGTCTACAGATGCAGTTTTGTTGTCTCATTTGATTGCCATGTCTGTCAATCAAGAGAGACAACAAAACTGCATCTGTAGATGCTCTAAAAGTCGAAAGATGATCCTTCAGAAGATGTATATACTAACTGTATATGTCCATCTTTTATTTGAAATCTGATTTCTTTTCTGTAGCATGCTGGTTGCATTAATCACTTCACTGATAGGAAGCTAACCTTTCTGTTGCCCAAGTGACATCTTGAACTCCTTAGCTACATTAGAGTGTCTTATTATACTGTAATTCATTGTTTGCTTAATTAGTGAATACAAACTGCTCTAAGTAATGCAAGTGGCAAATCGTCAGAGCTGCAAAATGAATTATTAATATTTTATACAATTGAATGTGAAACTTGGCTTGGGCATGGGTATTAACTTTGTGACAGATGTGTAAAGTGCATGGAAATAATATGGTATACAACTTTCTTCACATCACAATACTAAATAAAATGAAAAATTATATCAATATCATAAATGTAAATCCCTTCAGCACAAGGCTGATATACATGGGGGACAAAACATCAAGAGTATTCCGAAATTAAAAAGTGTTGTTTAATCCTCTTCCTATATTTCATTACCATTTTTGATATATTTGAGGGTAATTTTGCCTCGAAGGTAAAAGATCTAACCAACCAATCTGATCTGGGAATCTGTAAGTGGTTATCACTTAGGCCAATTCATACATACATGCAGAGTGGAGTATAAATAGCCCATTTTAACATGACCATTCAGGCCTGCCAGCTTGGAGCCTCGGGTAAGGGAGTAAGTCCTTACTCGTTGGCTTGGTAGTGTCTAGGTTCCGTAGCTGCCCTGTATCGGTTGGTGCCATGGGGATGTGCTCACCAATTATCGATTTATCGATACAACGGAACCCGGGGAGGGATAAGGCCGGTTCTGCCGAAACTGCACCAGTTAGGCGTTACCAACGATCCTGGCCCCAGATGACCAGCGATGGAAGGACGGCTCGCATTGTGGATAGTAACGTGAACTCCCTGTGTCGAGCAAAATCCAAGTCACACCTCCTCGTGGTGCTCGACGGTAACAGCAGTCTCTGCTGGCTAACGTGACTGGTGTTTTCTCTTTTCCATTATCGTCAACATATCGCGATAATAGGGTTTGCTAACACACTTAGGATTTTTTCTCTTTTTTCCTTATCGTCAGAATATCCTAGTAGGGTCTGGAACGCGTTTAATAAGCTAACACGCTTGGGTTCTCTTTTTTATGTTTTTCCTAACGCACTTGAAAGATACGCAACGACGTACATAGGATTTTAGTGTATAGTCTCAACGAGAAATGGTGATTTTCGTTTTGATCTATAAATCAGATAAAGTTTAAACTGTAATTTGTTTAAATTATTAATTATTGTAATTACTACAGAACTATAGAATGCTATATGAAAATATTCAAATATGTTATTAATACAGTAATAGCAAAACTTGGAATTTTCATTTCTATTGCCAATCTTAAAGTATAATATCCCCAATATATCATTTAACTCTGAACTTCATTCTGATTTAACACACTCACACATATGTAGTACATAGCACCATGTGCACACTGAGGTTTATTATAGGATTTGGTAGTCAAATGATTTACTTAAGCAGCTTATTTACTAGCCATTCTTCAGTCATTTCTTCATAAGACCTTAACTCAAAAACCTGTAGAAAGAGGAATGAAAGGCAGTTCTAATCCACTAAATGTAAACACAGATTAATGGTGACAATGACAAGAATAAAACAAGAAAAATGTATAGAAGTTCATAGGCAAATATTCAGGGTTGTACTTGGTATATAAGATGTGGAATGGAACAACCAGGACATTTTTATACTCGCTCATGAGAAAACAATATAAGATGTTCTCATGTATCCTCAACTGAGAGGATCAACAAATGCTATTAGTCATTGTCTTAATGAGGGTGTTTGTTCCAATGTTAAAATTGAACCTAACTCAGCCAAGGTCATGTAGCTACCCTATGACTGCTAATTTAAACAGTCTCAGAAAAGAGATGTACAGCGATGTTCATGTGTTACACCTAAGCAGATCAAATACCTTAGTGAAATCTATATCCTTGACTAGCTGAGTCTTGGAACCTGCATACATCATCATCAGTTCATTAGGGGCACCTATGGACATAAAATAACATAAAATAATAGTATTATATGATTTAGTGAAGCAGGTCAGTTTGGATTGTAAAATTGGTATATATAAGTAAATCTAAGTGTACAATTTATGTCAGGTAGTCCTTGCTTGCATGTTAAAAATAGCTTGGTTTTAATGCATCAAGCAAGAATGATTTTGTGGTGCTAGGAAATAATTCTGAAAGCATTGAATATGGCATCTGGTTTATAATTGCCTTTCCCATTAATTATTCAATTATTAAACCACTATGATATATACGTACGTATATACGTAGATCCAAGAGCCTGTCTTTATGATGGGGTTTTCCTCATTTGTATGTAAGATGCTGTTGGGACCATATAGATATGTAGAGATTTCTGATGTCAATAGACTTTTTATGAGAGGTCTCACTGTGATGCTACTGGGTGAGACACAAATCAGTACTTACCATCTGGACAGACAAAGATGAAGACAAGCGGATATGACACTCGTCCATCCTTGTGTTCCAAGCGATAGCTGTATGCAATGTATCGAGGAAGATACTCCGGAAGCTGGGCTCCCAAGTCATCAAGTTTGTAGTCCTAAAATATAACAAGGAAAGAATTCAAAAAATAATAGTGAATTGATTAAAATACATTAATTAAATATTATGATTACTATGATTTCCCAAGCCAGCTACACAGATTATAGACGTTAGGATGAGGATACAGTTTTTGTCTCCTTCTTCTTCACTGAACCAGACAGTTGACACAATTCATTTGGAACTACTTCTAAAACAATTCTAAGCAAGTTCAAAGAGCAAGTTCAAGTTCAAAGTTCAAAGTAAGCATAAGTGTAAAGATGACAAACTGCATAAACCTTAAGTACAGCAAACAACTGTGGTAGCACATTCACTTTAACTCTGCTTCATTGAGCTTAGGTTTAGTTAAAAAAAAACAGTACTTACATCCGGCAGATCATCTTCGTCTATTTCATCCTCAATTATTGCTCTCTTTTCTTTGTCTATTTTCACTATCATAAAAATAAAAAACACCTAAGTCAACAGGTACGAGCCATAGGAGATTAATATAGACAGAGCTCCTAAAAAGACATTGTGTGGGTCATTTGGGTGCCCCTATATGCTTCTATCTGATATCTTAAAATTTGCAACACTACACACGAGCCATCTAACACAATTTCCCTACACCTATGACTATATGACTAGTAGTCCATGAGATTAACTTGGAAACTAAATCTAGAGAGCTTTGGATGGGGATACAAGTCTTCTTTCTGCTCCACTGGGCCAGACAGTGTTCTAGGAATACTACCCTCCATCAGTGATATATACATTTTCAAGCATATTACATAAATTTAAACTTGTATAGACAAAATGGTATACTTTCTGGTTGTGCAATAAAACACTCAGATTTCGTAATAAGCAATGTATGCCTGTAATGGGTAAAAGAAACGTACTAACTATTGCTGCATTGTCCTTGGATTTTCTGAGCCTAAACTTCTTCAATTTCTCCTTTACTTCTGGCAACACAGAACAGATTGCTAGATTACTAGACTGAAAGTAAAATTATTTTAATAAAAACAAACAAACATATTTTCACAACAAACAGAACAGGCACACTCTGCCCTGCACCATTAACTAAAATGTGGATTCCCATTGATTGATCTGGGATCAATTTTATACTAAAAGTTGACTTTTAGGCTAAATGTGAATGTTTGTTGTTTAGGACAACAACTGAATATTAAGGAATCCAGATTAATAGGCACTGACAGTAAACAATACTAACTATGGATTATTTACCTAATATGGCAACAAAAAACAAATCATGTAGTCAGTCTGGATCAACTAATGTTATGTTGCTCTGTAGTATCTAGTATCTGTGGTGTCTGATAGTAGATACCTTTACTATTCTTGAGCATTTTTACAAAATCTAGCTACTCAAATTACCAACCAAATAAACAATGACCAGTACTTTACAACTAACATTCTCAACTAACGACTTAATAACACCTGTACAACACTTCAAAGTTGATTCGGCTACGCTACGTACAACCAGCTAAACAACAAGCGGAAACACTTCTATCGAATTGGAGTTGGAAGTAAGTGAAATTAAATGGATTATAATAGCATTGCTAGTTGCGTTAATAGAATACATTGAGCAATATACAATAGCTAGTCTGTTCCTATAAACCGTCTGTTAATCGAGACGACTTACCATTTCAATCAATGTCAAACTCAACTCTTGGATACAAACCACGTGACAACAATAAAGAATAAAATGGCGGCAGATCCTGCTAATGAAATATTACTAGAAATTCTACAGGAGGCGGGCTTACGATCCTCTGACATCTTCAACAAGACCTTGGATCGTTTGGAGCACGTTACCAAGGATACCAAGTTCTCAAAAGTCGCGTTTATAAACCACCTGAGCGTGTTGGAGCAATGCATCGACCGCCTAAGCGATGGGGAGATACTCAGCCAGTTCGATGAGCTCCTCCGATTGATAAAGATTCCATTCGTTAGGGAGTGCATCGATGCAGACAATACTATAATTCAGATTTTGGAAGGTTTATGTGGTAAGCTGTCCAAATGTCCTGATACCTTTGTGTGTAGACTGATAGATGAGGTGTTTATTGACCTGGTCAGCCTACACTGCGAGCAACAGGTACAAAAGTCGCATAGCCTCTCTGGTCATAAAGTGGAAGGGGGCAAGGTGAATATTTCCTTGTTGCTGTTTGTCCTTAAGAGTGTCCTACAGGAGATTACTACAGAGATAGCCACTTCTTCCTTAGCGTTGTCACTGGATGCATTATTCAAAGTTCTCTTGTTTCTTCTGAGAGTTGCGTCATCAAATCTGTGCCATTTTATCTGCAGTACTATTCTCCCTCATTTTTTGACCATACCAGAACATGCTGTAGCTAGGAAACAGTTGCTATGGAGACTGATCTGCCAGTTAACAGAACTTCAAGATGAAGCTGAGTGTGGAAATGAAAACTTAGTCCACACTCTGCTCTGTTGTCTTGTGGAATTTCTCTCTGTTAAATCTGCATCTTCTAAAGTGTCACAGCCAGCCGATTCTTTGGACCTGAGGAAGGAGAATTCATTTTGGGAGATCCTACAAAGAGGGCTGACAGCCACTGATTCGCTCAACAGAAAGAGAAGTCTCTTCCTCTTACATTACTGTGTCACCCTCACTGCCCAGGACGAGGTAGACACAGAGCTCTGCTCTCCTGGTGCAGTCTTCTGGTGGCATCCAGATCACAGAGAAGAGCTGAAGGCCATCTGGGATGACTTTTTGCTACTTGTACAGACAATGGAAGAAAAACAAGTATGTAAATATGTAAGCCCTAAATATTGTTTATTTATATATATCTAAAGTGTAATACTACAAGATGTGTATGTAGTGTAGTCTACATGTGACTAGGCCAACTGTATTGGAGTGTAAAGTTGAAAATTCATATAAAGAAGTGATTTTGGAGTGGGTTACATTAATGAGTTGATAATAAAACCACAACTGTTTTTTGTGCTTGATGTGTATTTCAGGTGCATATTGTCAAGCCCGTTTTACCAAGACTGTCAAATCTCATTGAAGCAGTTCATAAGAATGTCAGAAGTACGTACGTTGCAATGAGCATTCTGATAACAGTAAAGTATATTGTATACAGTTCTTTGATAGCTTTGCTTTCAACAATATTACTAACAGGCCACAGATGTCTTCACGTCTCCTGGCTGACTGTTGTCTTTAGCAGAATATTTGCACATGATGCAAAGAATATAGTTAAATGGGGAGTCAGAGGTTTCTTGAACATGGAATTAGAGGGATCTCCCCTACTGTTTCCTAGCAACTGGAAGGTTTGTAGAGATCCTGTGTTTCTTGAGAACTTACTCCTCAAAGTTGCGCTCTTTTCTTAGTTTGTTCTGGGACGTCTGTTTAGTGTTTTGTGTCAGTCCACAGTCATTGGCAGGTTTGTAGGTGAATAGGTAGTGGTTACTTAGCAACCAAAAGGTATTATTAATATGTTGTTTATAGAGATTCAGAACTACCTTCTGGAAGTTGCCCAACTGTTATCACCTCCTTTCAGAAGTTTCTTCCCAAATTTGTTCAGAGTCTTCAGCGGTCAGAGAAAGGTACATTGATTCATTCATAGTCTTCCAGAAAAGTGAGTGGGTGGGGGAAACCCAGAGTCATATATATGCCTATGCTTGCTATGCCTATTCTGTAAAAGAGCCTATAGGGGAACTAAACCTGAAGAGAGCTTTGGATGAAGATACAGGAGTCTTTTCTTTCTTCTTTTCCTTTCTTTTTCTTCTTTTATCTTCTTCTCCACTGGGTACAGTATCTTCTAAGTATGGTACCTTGCCATTTACCAATACAGTGTGTCTGGAATAACTCGACTACCTACGTACCTGTATTTAGTGTATTACAGTCTAAATAAGCAGTCTTTATTTTCTTCTCTACTCTTAAGGTAATTTTGTGCTTCAGTTCCTTAAGGAGTGCAAAGAACAGTCTCCAGGAGACATGGCTTTGTGTTATTTTACTCAATCCTTATCTCTCATTCAACCACAACCAATTCTAGGAGCTGAAGGACTACTTATAATGCGGTCAGTTTCTAAATGTATTTAGAATGGAGAAACAGTTGTCAGCATTTTTAACATTTTATGTCTGCAGAACAATATCATCACAGTTACTAACCTTCCAAGTGTTATTACGCTCATCAATCCAGTGTTTTCTTCTTCAAGCTGCTATCCGACTAGTATCAGTAGAAGAAGTTACCTTTCAAGAGATTGCTCTCTTCTTGAGTGCTTTAAAGCCTTCAGAGTGTTTGGCCTACAAGTCTCTGTGTTGGAGGGAGACAGAGCAGTGGATAGATCAAGTGTCCAAAGTTCAATTCCAAAATTTTGGTTCTGATATCAGAAATTTCATTTTGGAAGCTGTGAAAAAGCTAATGTCTAGTCATTACAAAAGTAAACTTACACATAATACATTTGAAGCATAATTTGTTTTTGTAATTTTTGACTTTGTAATCTACTTGGTTTAACAGCACCTGTTGTATGGCTATCTTGATTATTTCAAATGCTTTATCTGCATCTGTTGAAAACAGGAGAAGACACTAGAACAAGCAGCTCGTACGCTTCACATCTTGCCAGACTAGCCCTTCTCTCTGTTCACCAGACAACTGCTGCTGATCAGACAACAGAAAGGTACATGAATAATCTGACAGCCAAATCTAATATACCATTTTCCTACATCCTATGCCTATTCTGTAAAAGAGCCTATAGGGGAACTAAACCTGAAGAGAGCTTTGGATGAAGATACAGGAGTCTTTTCTTTCTTCTATCCTTTCTTTCATCTTCTTTCATCTTCTTCTCCACTGGGTCAGACAGCTGTTTCTGGGAATTCCACCCTTCATCGGTGATCCTGGGAGTCTTTGTCTTTTTCTTTATCTTGATCTTCTGTGAATCCTTGGCTCTCTATTTTTCAACATGTTACGTATGTATGCGTATATACTTTGGAGTATAAGGTCTATAGGGAACTAAACCTAGTGAGAGCTTTGGTTAAGGATACAAGAGTTTCTCCTCCTTCTTCACTGGGCCAGACAGTGTTCCTGGGAATCCCACCGTGCAGTATTCACATGGTAATATATCATTATTACATACATAACTCTGTCATTTATGTCATGATAGCCGTGAAGGCTGGTTGCTGTCAGTGCTATGTCCGGTCCTGGACATCATTGTACAAGCCAGTACTAGAGTGTACCTCTCCGCTATTGTGGTTAACAATGCCCTTGAGTTCCTCTCTGCCTTCTTGGACAACCTGAAGAGTGTCGAACATTTGGCTTCTCCTCCAAGAGGATGGGACTGTGATGATTCTCTGATATACAGGTCAATGGAGGGCCATGTTGATGGAGTTATGCAATACTGCATGGATCAGATATTTGCTGGTTCAAAGGTACACATAGAGTCCATGTATTAAAGCTGCCCTACATATGTGCTAGAGTTGGATGGACAGGAGATGATCTAGATTGCAATTTTGTTGAGTGCATGGAATTAAAACTTGCATTTTTTTCATGTTTTATAGAATCCTCCTGAGCCAGACCTGGAACACGTGACATTTTTCTGTAATGTCTTGCAGAAAATGTATTGGTTTATAGCTAGAAACTCTTCATCTTTACAGTCTCTTCACAGACTGATTGATTCTGGTATTTCAAGAGCAGCAGAAGAGTTAAAAGTATTTAGTGACAAGAGCAAGGTTGGTAGTGATGTTTATCAACCCATTACAAGTACATAGGTTCATACTTTGTTAAATGTTCTCTTTTCCAGTCCACTTTCCTAACAGGTGGAGTGCTTGGTGCTCTAGCCATTGTGTCCTGGCTCAGTGAACTGGGACTGAACTGTTCTGAGGTGGGGGAGGGGCAGGAGGGGGAGGGGCACCCTAGGAAGCCGAGTGGTGGACTCACCAGAACCCAGGCACTGCAGCTCTCCAATCTCGCCCTGGGGATTCCCCCTAAACCTTCTTTTGAGAAGGTTGACAGCAGAAATAAGTTAGGTATAGGTATTGAACCATCTCTTGCGGTGGATGGTATGAGGGCTAGCATACATGCACAGAGGCAGGTCAATCCTCTTGGACCTCTGGTGGCACATGCCCTGGTGTGCATCTGGAAAGGCTATCACTTTGCGCTGCTCACTAGAGGTTGTGAGGGTGGAAAGGGAAATGAAGACATTGATGCAATTGAGCTGTTTAAGGAGCTTAGTGACTGCCTGGACACTGCTTCTGGCAGAGATATTGCAGTCCTGTTGAAGAGTCTTGCACTGTTGGTACCCGAGGTATGGTGACGCAGGCCGTGTGTATGTAAATATACATTCAGTGCTACCTATTGGTACAGTATGCATTCAGTGCTGCCTATTGGTACAGTATAGGTGTGTATACAATTTAGATCTAGCCAATGAAAAATGATTATGCGCTTAGACAGAAAACATGTAATATTTATTTTGTAAAGGAAAGTTACAACACTTTTACTACTTATGGTCTGCAGGTCATGAAGACCAATCCTCAGCTCCTCTTGGAGAAGATTCAAGTCGTATGGCCTTTGATTTTGGAGATTAAAGATAATGTCCAGTTTCATGCAGTTACTAGTGCTTTTGTGACACTTGCCTTTCATCCAAAGCTCCTGATTTGCTGTCATGAGATGCAAGACAGTGTGATGGTAGTGCTGCAGCAGGTGAGGGGTTGCCTAGGCAACACAGTAGCCTTTAAACCTCATAAGGCATTGCATGTTGCATGTCTCAATTTGGAAGAGGGACCAATATGTCATCTTCTCTACTCTGTGTAGCCATTGAAATGGCTAAAATGAGACTGGATTTGACATTTCTTGTTCTATTCTTCAAATAAAAAATATATTACTCAGTTGTATAGGGGATAGATCTAAAGTCTATTTTAAAACTTTGATTATCGATTACCATACTCCATTGGCTCTGGAATTTAAATTTCAGAATCAAGTGATTATAATAAGTACTGTATTGTTAAAATTTATTCGTAAGACTTAGAAATAGTCTTATTGCTTTCTACATAGTTGTTCACAGAAGTCCTGGATGTGGGTGAAGTTCACACCGGATGCTTCAACATTCTTGTGTCTCAAATTTGTAAGCAGTGGTTGTCTGCAGCTGCTAGAGGTGTGACATTGGAACTGAAAGAGAGTCTTTTTGGTTACTTCAATGTCATAGTTGAGGGGTGCACCTTTGGCCAGTTGCAGAAGAGGAGCATCCGGTAAGCTATCATAGCAAAGATGAAAAGGCTTAAGAAGAGGGCCACTACATACTGTACGTATATGGAGTGCATTCTGTGCTTATTCCGTCATCCACACAGACCTCAGAATGATGTCGAAGAATATGTAGCAAGCTTGGGTGGCCTTACTACTAATGAATTAAAGCTTACGTAAGTAAGAAATGGATACCTTTCATCATGTGACACTGTGTCGTAATTCATCTTTATCTTTCAAATGAAATTCTAATAGCATTGTTTTCGGTAAAAGCATACATTCCAATATCTTAATGACTGGGAGAAGCCATTCTGAATCATTCCACTGATAACTATTTTTTGACAATAATAATAACAGTATTTATCACACAGTGAGAATTTTAAGTGATTCTCGTTTGCCAAGATTTGGCAACACTCTCACACGTTAGCTCACTTGTAGGTATCAATGGTAGTGGGAGTAAATTTACCTCAAAATGCCGAGGAGTGTATTATTTTGACTTTGCGAAGTCATCTGTTTTGAGAATTTCCAATATTGTGGTAATTCTCATCATCTGCAGCTGTACTCCAGACAGATTGAGATGTTTGGGTTTCATAATTATCATAATTTGTGGTGCAATTTGTCAATCATGTATTGTGTTTATGCCTTTCTATGTCTGGGGAGTTTCTTGTAGCGGTATTGTTGTGAAAGGGAGGTGGGATGCTGTGGGTTAAGGGGGTGTACTTGTGAATCTGTTAGCCTAATAAAGATTGATTTAGTATGCATCCCAGTCAATTGGATGTTGAGAAGGAATCCATCGTGTGGGCACCTTGTACTTGTATATATATATATTTGATGTTTCCACTTATCGCCCAGCCACAATGTCAATTAGCAATGTTGATTCTGAAATAGACTGTATATATAGCTAATTAAAAATTGCGATGTAAGGATTGTCTGACATCTCTCATACTCTTAATTTGAATAACAAATATAAGACTAGTTTTGAACCATTTTCAGGGCTGCATGCAGAACTTGGGGCCAGAGGGGGCAAAATGAAAATTTTCAAAATTTAAGGGGGGCAATGGTATGAGGGTGTTGAAACAGTTTAGGGGGCCCAAATGTCTAGGGAGGGGAGGAAAAATCAAACCTGGGAGGGGGGGGCAAATTCAGGTTTGATTTTGGAATCCATTTTCGTTGTAGTAGTACCTGATTCTTTGGGTTGTAGTACTGATTGCTATATGTATGTATCATACATGTGTACATATACACGTACGCAAATATAAATAATTGAAGTGATAATCAAACCACAAGTAATTATAATCAGTCATACATCAGAAAGAGGGAAAAATACAAAAGAAGCAATTGCTGGGAATTGAATCCAGAACAGCTGGTTATGACCACCAATGACAGTATGACATTTTTATTGTTGAATTGATAATTTTATTAAACCTCCGAATTGTATATTTGGTCTTATTTATTTGTTGATGTGAGTTAGTAATGTATTTCTTCACATTCTCCATCTTGAACATAGCCCAGTGGTGCAGAAAAATAAAGAGAAGACTCTTGTATCCTCATCCAAAGCTCTCACTAGGTTTATTTCTCTATGGGCCCTTACTGTAGAATGGATGTAGCATGTAGAAAAATGGTTTTATATTACTTAATAGTTATGCGCCAAATATTTCAAACTATTTAGTTGACCCACTCTCTGTGCTCCGTGTCATGTTCATCAGATGTGCCTGTTTTGGCTAGGTACAGGGAGGGAGACACTCATGTGAGACTCACTGTTCTCAGCTTTCTGATGGAGCTGCTCTCCTTTGGGAAAGACTCTCACTGTCTGTGGCTCAGGGAGACTTTCCTCTCTCGACTAATGGACACACTAATAGAGAAGGTTAATTATCAGCTTATACAATGTATGTAAAGACTCCTGTATCTTCATCCAAAGCTCTCTTCAGGTTTAGTTCCCCTATAGGCTTTTTTACAGAATAGGCATAGCATGTAGGAAAATGGTATATTAGATTTTTCATGTGTATTTGGTCATGTGGTGATATTCAAACCACAACCATTTCTTACTACTATTAGGATATTGAAGTGAGTGGCATACGAGCGAGATATTTTCCCAACTCAATCTTCCACAGAATCAAGTTTCGTCTTTGGCAAGTCATTTTAGTTCTAATTCCCTTTGTCTCCGAAGTGAGGATTTATTTATCTGGGACCACTTTGAGATAGTCTGTCTAATATTGCATCATTTCTCTCTAGGTACAAGCGAATTGGCTGATTTCAAAGCTTTTTAAAGCCTTAGGATTTGACAATCAAATATCAGTCAAGCACACAATCGAATGGGCCTCAACTCTATTAATTCTGAATTATCCAAAGCTTGTTTCATCACTACTGGCAATCCTAGATTATGTATGTAAGAGCTAGATATTATATGCAAGAACTATATTTTTATTATATGTGAAATATATACCTGTACATTAATGATTTGTTCTGCTGCACAGACTGAAAGTGACGCAATGATTAGACCTGCCTGCATCCTCTCGTTCATCTCAATATCATTTCATGTCTTTTTTCACTGGCAGAACCAACTCAAAATGGTTAGAGCATTTTTTTATTTGGTGCATGATGTACTGTAGGATAATGATATACAGACAGTGTGGACATAGTAGGTAGGTACCTCGACTGTCTATATTGCATTAGGTGTCTGCTAACCACCTAATTATGAGAAGTTGGCTGAAATGGACTCAGTCACATCATTTTAATGCAAGGACATATGCACAAACCAGTCTTGCTAGAACCTGGGAAGAACTGAAGACAAACTCAGAAATGAGGGAATGTTACAAAGATTTTGAAATCTTGAATGAGCTTGTCCCATTCATGAAGAAGCATGGGTAAGCGTTTTCCTAGCTCTCTCCTTGCCTTTACCTTTCCCAACTACCCTCACCTCTCCCATTCTTTGTCTCCCTTACCATCCTCCCCTCTCCTTGCCATCCTCCCCTCTCCTTACCATCCTTCCCTCTCCTTACCATCCTCCCCTCTCCTTGCCATCCTCCCCTCTCCTTGCCATCCTCCCCTCTCCTTGCCATCCTCCCCTCTCCTTGCCATCCTCCCCTCTCCTTACCATCCTTCCCTCTCCTTACCATCCTCCCCTCTCCTTGCCATCCTCCCCTCTCCTTGCCATCCTCCCCTCTCCCTTTCCACCCTCCCCTCTCCTTGCCATCCTCCCCTCTCCTTACATCCTCCCCTCTCCTTGCCATCCTCCCCTCTCCTTGCCATCCTCCCCTCTCCTTACATCCTCCCCTCTCCTTACATCCTCCCCTCTCCTTACATCCTCCCCTCTCCTTGCCATCCTCCCCTCTCCTTGCCATCCTCCCCTCTCCTTGCCATCCTCCCCTCTCCCTTTCCACCCTCCCCTCTCCTTACATCCTCCCCTCTCCTTGCCATCCTCCCCTCTCCCTTTCCACCCTCCCCTCTCCTTGCCATCCTCCCCTCTCCTTGCCATCCTCCCCTCTCCCTTTCCACCCTCCCCTCTCCTTGCCATCCTCCCCTCTCCTTACATCCTCCCCTCTCCTTACATCCTCCCCTCTCCTTACATCCTCCCCTCTCCTTACATCCTCCCCTCTCCTTGCCATCCTCCCCTCTCCTCTCCCTTCCACCCTCCCCTCTGTGTTTCCACACATCTCTATTCATCTCTCCCCATGACTATTCATCTCTCCCCATGACTATTCGTCTCTCCCCATGACTACTCTCTCTTGTTGTAGTGAGTGTGGAAAGTTTGAGAAGAAACTCCAGACCAATCTATTTTTTAGTCAAATCAATGCCAAATCTGACTGGAATGTTGAGGTAGAAGTCTACACATTTGAATTACATATGTACTGTATGATGTCCTATAAGATACCAAAAATAGTTATTCATAGATAAAATAAGGTACACAGGTTTTTTGACAAGAAATATATTCATCGCACTTGCTATCTGTATGTAGTGTGTGTTGCATCATTTGCCCCTCTTAACTGGTATGTCTCCACAAGAGGTTACGTCATTAGATGATCTGTTGGCTGTGAGTCCATTTTGGGGGAAACAGAATCTTGTACGGCTGAATTCTAACAACAGCAAACTTAATGAAATGGTAGAGAATTACATTGCTGTAGAAGACACTGAAGCATGTGAGGAAGAGTATGGTACCGAAGGAGACGTCCAAAGAAAGGTTGCTCCTTGGACGGATGTGGAAGAACTCTTTCCTAAAGAGATTTTGAGAGGAATTTATAACCAGAAAGGGAAAGCCCCTAGTGGTTTGATACTAGTAGCTTCCCTTGTTACCAAGGCGACCAATTTGGGTGGTAAGCATACCTAGCAACTACAGAAGTAAAGAAATTGTCTGTACTTTCCTCCCTTTAGGTCTATCAAGAACATGTGAAATATTTGGTGTGTCAGAGATGGTCATTAGTAATAGCAATATATTACAGGATGAGCTGTTCCAGAAGCTCAGTGTCACTTCAGAGAAATGGTTGAACATGTCAGAGGTAAGCCACTTGTATGTCTTTGCGTGTGTGTGTATTTTAGATAAACTATGCAATCAGTCCGTTCCTCCTCTTTTGCAATTTTTTTGATGATTTCCCAGGTTAGGGCTCCAGACCTACCAGACTACCTCCTCTGTCTTAAAAGACAGGGTTTTACTCTTGTTGGAGTAGAGCAAACTGCACAGAGCAAAACTCTTTTGAGCTACCAATTCTCAAAGAATACTGTACTTGTGTTAGGGTAAGTGTTTTATCTGGAGAAGTGTTTGTAGGACAGTTAAACATTTGAGAAGGTTGCTTTTGAGTACCAAATACCCTTTAGAGTAACCAGCACTGGTGAAGTTAGGGTTCTTAGAAATGCTGCTTAGTCCAGCATAGGAAGACACTTATCACTTCACTTCACTTATTTACTTATTTATACTGGATGACCCATTAGTCAAAGAAGACTACTTTCATGTGTCCCAGTTTAATATACAGAAAGTAAATCAGATAGATAGCAAAATTTGTAATTATAAATCAAAAAATCTAGTAACTACAAAAGAATTTAGTTACTGATGATTAAACTCTTTATTCTTCAGTGCTAACACATCACCATCTTGATCATCCATTTTAAAGCTCAAAATCCATTTTTAGCGGTGGATATGTTCATAAATATACCAGGGGATTTTCTGTATCTTTGCGTGTGTCAGATCATGTCTGTTTTGTGTGCACAGGAGTGAAAGGACTGGTATACCAGTTGGCCTCATTCACCACTTGGATGAGTGTATTGAGATCCCGCAATGTGGCTTTGTAAGGTCACTGAATGTTCATGTTAGTGGAGCTCTAGCCATTTGGGAATATGCTAAGCAGTACCTGATTCTCAGCTGAATTGGAACTCCTTACTTTTGTACATGTCATCATCTCCAGTGTAGTATACATATTCATGCTAATATCAACTATATTTATAAATACACCTCCTAATTTTATTTTTTAATATATAGTTATGTACACTCATTAATTATTTTCTTCAACATTGCACTGTACATTAAGTATCTGTGAATGGTGAAGGTACCATCTGTGCCTGAAGCTGGTGTTCTCACTCTTAAGATTGTGGCCTGAATCTCCTCAAGCTTAAGACAGTGGCAGAATGCTGATATTCTGCCACTAGAGTATTTGACCTTTGATTCGTGTTTATAGCTAGTGGCTTTGTAATATAATGAATGTTCAATTTTATATTTTGTGTCGACATTGTGCATGGTTGATTTTTGTCAAACACTGGCAATCTGTAAATATAGCCACATTGAGCTAAGTGCACGTGAAGTTTCAGCATAACAATTATCTATATATATGTGTATACCTTATAGGCCCCACAATACATATACATGTCAGATCTGGACAGCAATATGTCTTCTCTACATGTATGTTCGGAATATTAATGAGGATACTTCCCTCGATATACGTAAATGTAATCATTGCGCAATAATATGTAAAAATATGTTCAGTACATGTCTGTGTGTCTTGCTTGTCTTCACTCTTGTTGAGGCGTACACCGTCGATCCCAAGTGCGCTCTCCCCCTCCCCAAGAGCTATGTCGCCTATCATCTGCAAAGTGGAGAGAAGATTCATGTAGATGGCAAGCTAGATGAGCCAGCTTGGGAGAGAGTGGCCTGGACCGACCCTTTCATTGGTTTGTAAGACGTGCTGTCTTTAAATGTTCATCTCTGGTACACATTGGAAAGTGTACATACTCTTATATTAGACATTCAAGGACTCAAGTTTCCAAAGCCGCGTTACCTGACAAAGGCTAAACTGAGGTGGGATGACTACTATCTGTACATAGGCGCTTATCTGGAGGAGAGAGACGTGTGGGCCAACCAGACGAAACACGATTCAGTCAGTGAGTTTTAATAACACACAAAATTGAGGATTAATAATTGGAGGAAAAACGACATTCCTTATAATCTGTATGGGATAGTAGCGTGGGCTAATAGCCTATTAAATGCGTGGGTGGGATATTCTAACACCTGCCCAGCAGTATTTAATGCAATTAATCGGTATCATTCTATGATAGGACAGCCAGGCTAGTTCAGATACCTATTTCTAAACAAATAAGTCACTTGTAACCAAAATCAAAAGTCCAAAAAATAAACCTCAACAGCTTGATTTATTGATACAATACTAGTTTGATAGAAGTCATGATGTGCTTGAATAAAAATAATTCAAATATAAATATCTGATTAAGATTTTGGATTATAAAAAAACAAGTAAAAGTAGCTCATATCAGACATGTTATATACATACCAGCAAAGTAGTTTTATTGTTAAAAGCAAATAAAGAAGCATTTGAAAAATCCTGACGTACGTTAAATAAACATAAAACGAATCGAAAAATGCATTAGACCAATATGAAAAACTAATAATAAAAACCTTATGGGAACTAAACCTAGTGAGAACTTCCGATGTTTTACCAAATTAAGGTCTGGGACAGGCAGTCTCAGTTCTGGTCACTGGAACCAACTAGAGATGAACTTCAGATTACAAAGCTATGAAGTCCCTTTAAGGAACTTTTAGTCAGTCTGTGAGGTGCCAAGTATACTTGCATCATCTTCCTATACACCAGACAGCCTTACACAAAGTCTGATTTTGATGTTGTTAATTAAAAGCCATATTCTTTTGTCTAACAACTAAACTTTCAAGTCTTTGTATCTTGTATATTTCTATTATACATATCAGCAGTTATTGAAGTGTTATTATCCCTAGTAACGCTGCTATAATGAAAATGGGATTGAGAAATAGAATTAAGGTTTACTGGTATGTCTCTTATGCAAGATTTGTGTCTTCAGGTAGTATATACGTATACAATTCCTAGAAAGTCATTTTTATTCAAATATTATTAAACTCATATGACACTGGATTGCCCTACCCACTCATTCCCCGGGCACAAATGAGATAATGAGGTGGGGACAGATTCACTGAGGAAACTAGGGTCTCCTAATGTCACTTGGGAGATGGTTGAGCCACAGATATGTGCACAGATTTATCAGTATAAATCATGAAGTGGTTTCACTGACTAATAAGTACATGAAAACCAAACTTGTGGTCTCTTATCAGTGGTCTATGGGATATCCCTTGCATACATACAAGGAAAAATAATGTCGGGAAATGTATTATTTGGTTTATCAGTTTAGATTAATCTCTCTATATATAGAAAGTGTACTTATTCATGATCACTTTCTACAATTGTACATATGTACACGCATCTGGTAGTAATGCTCTATTCATTAAATTTTCTTGTTTAGTTTTCCTTGACAATGATTTTGAAGTCTTTACTGATCCAGATGGCAGTACTCACTTCTATAAGGAGTTTGAGATTAATGCCATTAACACTACCTGGGACTTGGAACTAAACAAAGTTTGTTCCGTACATGTATTTTATGGTTCGATGTTAGTGATGTTTTAGTCAGTGTGTGTCCAATTAAATGAGGAATATAGGCATGTAATTGTGCGATGTCTCCTTTGAACTGTGACATTTGGAATACTTGAATCGCCAGCTGCCTGATGCTGACACCCAATTAATTCCATTTAATTTCTTGAAAGGTAATTAATTGTTCCAATTACATATAAAGATGCTCTTTTTTGTCTAGCAGTATGATGGGCGTGTTCAGATCCTAATTTGATAACAATGGGTGGGAAAGATTAAGAATCTCACACATTCATATATCATCTTGAAGACAGTATTCTCCCCCTACCTCCTGTACCTAACCGGAAGTGGGGTAAAGAGAGAGTTTTTATAGAGTACTGATTTGACCTTTATGACAAGTTCATAATCATAAAGAGGTTTAATTGGTGGCGACCTTAATAAGAGTTTATGCCTGGTTTGGGTCTCCTGTATTGTGTAGCCTTACATGAATGGAGGAAAGCCAAACAGCAGCTGGGAAATGCCAACAATGAAATCTGCTATTTATGTGGATGGACCGGTCAACAATCCCTTGGTTCCAGGTGAGTGTGCTTGCTGATGTCTCAAAACTGTCTGTTGGAGTAGTATGTGTCACACACATGTAGATAAGTACTGGACTGTGGAGCTTGCCTTTCCCTTCAAGGATCTCATTCATGGAACCTTTAAAGCTACAGCTCCACCAAAAGACAAGGACACTTGGAGAATCAATTTTAGCAGGTCTGCAAGTTCTATATTTGCTTTTGGAATAGCATATGTCCTATGCACAGTATACGTAACTACTGTTGATGTTTTATCTTTAAATATCACAATAGAAGGTGTCTAATTATAATAACACATTTTGCTCTTAATGAACTTTATTAAATTAGCATAAAGCGAGTTGAAAATAAATCTTTAGGTATACCATAGTCACAGCTATAACAGAACACCAGGTGCATCTATATACCTGGTGACAATTCCTACCAGGTGTTTTGCAAAGCATTTTCATAGATTTGGAATATAATTATCACTTTGAATACTCTAATATGTATATGTACATCAAAAAACGAAGATTCCCAGTGTCACTGATGAAGGGTGGAATTCCCAGAGACAGCTGTCTGGCCCAGTGGAGAAGAAGAATGGGAGAATGAGAAAACTCTTGTATCTTCATCCAAAACTTTTACTAGGTTTAGTTCCCCTATACTCTAAATTAGAAAAATGTTAGAGTACCAAAGTTCTCATCCTGTTTGTCCATGCATGTCTGTAGAGTTGAGTGGAGAGTGAGAGATGTGAATGGACACTATGAGAAGGTGCCTGGTGTGCCCGAAGATAACTGGGTGTGGTCTTCCCAGGAGGCACTGAACATGCACATACCTGAAAGGTAGAAAACAATCACATTTGTCATGAATGTGTCTCTCTATATATATATATCTATAGCTTCATGGAGCTGCACTTTATTCTTAAAGAAGAATTTCTAAACTTTAATTTAAAAAGCATTTTATGAGGCCATTTTGTTTATACATTTCATTATACCTAAGATATGTTCCTTCGTAACCAGTCGCATTACATTGCTGAATGTATAATTAAGGTTGTTAATGGTTATATAATACTAGCTGTTAGCTGGTGTTATTGGATGGTATGCAGTTATGGAATTCAAACCTTTGTTCTTGTTGAAGATCGTAATTGTCTGATAAGTAATCATAAGGACCTGTTGCACCTTGTTAAACTTTAGCTTATAATTAATTCAATTTACCATATCTTCTATAATGTTTTGGCTATAGCTTTGTCGCTGTTTAGTGTTAATAATTGCCGGAATGGATGCTTCTAATTAGTGGCATGTGCATATATTTATAAACTGAAGGTGTAGTAATTCGATCCCTAACAGGTGGATAGAGGTATAATGTGATTATAGGTACGTACGACATGAGCCCTGCCAGCGTGTATGTATATACGTATGTTAACAGATGTACAATGAACTATTTAGTGTCACAAATGTAATAAGACAGTATATTTGTATCATAAATATGTACATATGTGATGATAGCTTGTGATTGTGTTTGTGAACGCTATATTGTGGTATTCATGTTATGTCAATATTGGAGATGGTAGTCATGCACTGTGTGGGGCATGTACACCTTTTAAAGTCTTTTCTACAATGGCTTCCTATTCATGTGGCATTGTTGTCATGTCAGAGTGTATACCGAAGACTAAGGGATGGCAAGAATTAAATGTCCGCCCTAGTGACTATGGCTGATTTTAAGCTTTCTGTTTCATGTCAAACAGTTAATTAATTCAATAATAGTGTATGTTTATGTGTGTCTGTGTGTACTGGTATATAGTACATCTCTGCAGGTGGGGGTTTGTTCAGTTCAGTGAGGATACAGTGAATAGCACCAGCTTCAAATACGATGCAGACCAGTGGGCAGTCTACACCAGTCTAGTTCAGACTTACTATGCCATGAAGGTACCTACAGTAGCTGGTCTGTTTGTGTATCATATAACTGCAGCTCTACATTTATATACTTACTAATCCTACATACTTGTAAGGGAGGTACTGGTTTCTCCATTTCTTAGGAGTTCTTTGCTATAAATGGTTACTACACTGGTCTAATGTGGCAGCTAACAAATCTACCAGACTTTGTGGCTAAAGGAGAATGTGCATCAGTGCCAGTAATTAACGCAACAACTTATTCATTTAATGTGACATGTCGTCCAAGAGATCTCACAAAGAATCTTGTGGGACACATCAGAGATGACAGGCTGATCTGGTTTACCAGCAAATGAGAGAAGAAGTTCTCTCCTAAATGAATATTTGTGAAACTGAAATTCACCTGAAATGTATACATGTAATTTGGTATTAAAAACTTCAAGAATTGTATTTATATACAGTGAAATTAGAGATATAAAAGTTCAGATTAAAAGAAGTATAAGAAATTGATGCTAAATGAACCTATTAGTATATAAAAAGTGCATAAAGTCCATGTATATATGACCTAAATAAATACAATAAAAGCATTTCTATCAATCCTTGTGTATGTGGTATATATTACAGGACGCATACATAAGCATATAATTGCACATTATTAAACAAAAAAGACCAGCTTTAATTTCCTGATGGACCACCTTTTATTTTGATTGAGATAAAAACTATGATGATCCCAATTGTTGGAAATCCATTTTAAATCCATTTCCCTCAATCCTTCTGTTTGCCATAAAAATCACAAATAGTCTACACGGATCATGAAACTCAACGACCATATTTTGCTTTTTTCCACATATTTCTAAACTTCTTCCTTCCCTTTCTGAAAACAACAAGAGATAATCATCATTACATTTCTCTCCATCGCCAGGAAGATCCATTTCCAAAATATCAATCTTTATGGTGCTGTTTTTCTTCACCAATATATCCCAGCAGCAGAATATGTTGGATTTATAGGGAATTGGATAAGCTGGTGTCATAATGGTACCATATTGACTGTTCATCTTCCAGATGTCATGGCATAAGTATTCCGGTTCTGCATACAGATGAAAATTATACTGTATACATATTATATACTTGTGCTATATTCCTTCTGCAGTTAATATAAGCAGGGAGTTTGTATATGGCTATCATTATATATAACCTATAAACAAAAGGACTTAATTGCATGCACAGAGCCTGTGGAAAGGTTATGATGATAATCAAATATTCACTGGAATAATATTTTCAGTGAATATTTGATTACCAAAAGCTGTATACAGGCAAAATTTCTTTGATAATTAAATCCAACTTACTATCTACTATGGTTGTATAAATGAATTGAAAAAACTGGGCTGAGTTATTGTACTTTGGACTGACAAGAAACTCTATATAGACAACATTAGTTTCACTGATGACTGTTTTAAATGTATCTATTCCACAGTAGCCACCGGGTCTTAGTCTGTATCCGGGTGCATATTCCGTTTGATAAATGTTTATCCTATTATCTTCAGGGCATCTCACGTTTCCTTCCATATCATCTTCAGTTATATATTTTGGAGTAATGTTAAATGTTGGAGCTGTTAGAATTATTCTTCTACCAGGGAAATCCTCAAGGACCTCATCAGTTCTGATTTCAAAAATGCATCTTCTAGCTTCGTTTAGTTCACCAGGATTAATACCATATCCGATATTCCCACTGTGAGCTACAAAAAGACCTCCACAGACAGGTGAACCTGCAGAAAATTAATATATACACTGTTTATTATTGATAATTTATTTCAATTTAGTTATATATATGAAATAGTATGCATATGCATGAGATTGCACTTTTTTAGATTTCCATTCAACTCCTTGCACATATATATATATAATACAAACACAGCATGTATGGTTTGCACACTTTATAAAATGCATGCATATGCGCAGCAGCACTCACGTTTCTCACAAAAGTCTCCATGGAAGCCTTCTGGACAGACACATTTGCCATTTTGCCTTACTCCGTTATTAATACATTCTTGAGAGCAAACAAATGCTTCTGATACTATCTGGGGCGGTCTGCATATTGTTGCATTGCATAGCTCCGTTACGCGATCGGAATAGCCATTACCAGAGCTGTCCCTACATCGCCTACCACCTATATACACCTTCTTAATATCAAGTGATGGTTTCTGGTTCGTTGAACGGAGAATTCTATATAAGTGCTTATGGCCTGGGTTGATGGGAAGGCTATCACTTGTCAAGAATCCCTGGACAACGAGCAAAAGTGATAGCAAATTATAGCAATCCATGCTTTCGATTGACTTACTTAAAGTATAAGTATACACGTTTCAGTTACTGCTTTTATAGCACTCAAGCCATATACATTGTGCACTACTATTTATCACCGCGCTCTTTTAGCTATATAGTTTAAATAATTATTAGTGTAATTTCCTTAATGCCTAAAAGGTTGAGGTGTCTATTTCTACTGCTCCATCGACCGCGCCCATTGGCGGGTTTTTTGAAGAAAAAATGGCGTTCGAATTTAAGACTGTAGTATCTCTTCCCATTGCGGTAATTTACTGCCATTCTCAAGCTGCTTAGCTGGTAATAATGTCTCCTATTGTCTGTAGGAAAGGCCTGCCTTATGTGCTTCTAACGCAACAGTACCGCAGTTTTGTGTGAGTAGAGGAGTTGAAGTACTACTCTACAGAGATAGAGAAACAAGTCACTATTCTGCTGCCGGTGAGTCAGTGTAGAAGATAAGCTCCAGTATTGTCTTCCTAAATGTTAACATTCTCCTTAATACAGAAGCTAACGCAAACGTGGACATTTCTGCATTTTCCCAGGATAGCAGTATTTTGGCTGTTGGACTTAGGTAAGTGTCACAGAGAGGTATGCGTGCGACATTAACTAGTTGCGGTAGCTGCTTTACATACATGAAATCTATGCTATTTATTGCTTATACTAGGAGAATATAGACATTCTGGGCGACCCTTACAATTCATTGCGCTATAAAACTAGCCTTTCTGGGATGAAGGAAGCCGTTACGTGGCCTAACTTGCGTACGTTGCGTTTATAAACACAAAACGTCGACCTACGAACCATTAATGAGACTCACTGCTGGGTTGCCCAATTATAGCTAGTTTACATTAGCTATGTATCTTATTCATTTATTGAAATCATGCAACTCTAAGCTATATAAAATGATATTAACAGGTAAGATAAAGTGTAGCAAGCTATAGACTTCAAGGGATTGTGAAAAGACTCTCATATGAAGGATGTATAGCTACTCAGAATTAGCGGTCCAGTGGAGAAAACACTGGCTCCTCATCCTCAGCTCTATATAATCACGCTCTAGTCATGGATATATCAAATGGTGTTTGATTATTCATTACCAGAATATAGCATGCTGCATGCAATCCCATATATGGAGCCATGAATCATAACATGTGCACAAAATCAGTGGTACCGTGCATGTTAGCAATTTGCAAATCTCCTGTCCATTATATCAATTATTAATATACATAGGTATGGTACTGAAATTTATATAATAATCATGGAAAAGCGATTGTGTGATGGAAACACAATACAAACTTTCCACTTACTTTTTTGCACTGTCCGTCCTGCTTTATGCAAATTATAAATATTTTAGAAAATGCAATCTATTAAATGGTATGTATGTACAGAAGATCTTTTGTCTACTAAGATACTGACGGTCAATTATTCATGAGTTGCAGTATCTGAAACTCCTCTAGAGTTACATGTGATTTAATTAATAAGTGGTAATTATAATCTAAATCCAATCAGTGGCTAAGAGAGCTGCAGTACTTAATCCTAAAGCTTCTTCACCGGTCCAGACTGTTTCCTAATGTCTATTCCCTACATCGGAACCGCCGAGTCCTTTCTGGATGCCAAAATATAGCATATTGACTGTTTTTCACACCATATAAGGACCAAGTAATCACTATATATATGTACACACAGATTTCCAATATGCAAAGCTTCCTCACTGGTTGACCTAGACCAGTGAAGAAGCTTTGGGATTAAGTACTGCAGTTCTCCTAGTTGGACTTAGATTATAATTCCAGTACTCCCAAGGAGACCAGCCATATGTGATAATGGGACCATCCTGTTTTAAATAAAAAATATGATGATAATGATGGTGCTGGCAGATGTATCTAAGGATCTACCTTTCTCTGTTGACACCGAGTCATGTCGAGGTGGTGAAAGATATGTATCACCATTGTTGCACACCTATACAGCCGAATGTGACTGTTGGCACACTTGACTCTATATGGTGCCCACCTCTGTCATATGACATACCATAAAAAGGATCTCTGACAATATACACACACACAACTGTTGGTGCTTTTTGTATGTTGTGCACCCATCAAGTTGTAATAGTCTGATGAGATTGACCCTATTTATGAATGTTTATTAAACTGCACTCTTAAGTAATTTAAACTCACATCACACTGTCATGACTTATATTTATTTTTAGCTCAATAGAACCACAAGTGCATTGTAATTTCCATTCAGTAGAATATTGGAATAGAAGCCATTGAATCATAATAACTGGCTTATAGAAAACAATGTACGATGTGTATATTGAATGTGATTTTTGAATGATCCACCCTTCCACTCTTTATCTGTAGCAATGGATTTATCTGTCTGTATCATTCAGAAGATTTAAGTGCCATTCTTCAGAAGGTTTGAATAATGTTACATTTTGTTGATTACTAATTGAGTGACTCTTAAAGTTAATTGACCTATATGGCTTTGCTTTGTGAACTAATAAGTGATCTAGGTGTTAATGACCTGCCTCTAATTATGTGTTGTCCAATACATCCTTGTTCACTAGTGTATGCTCCAGCTAATCACTGCCTCAAAGGAGTTCAATTTTATCTTTGTTGCAATACTTTGATACCTTTTAAGGTTGTGTTTTAAACTTAGGGGTCCACCTTTTCCTTTACTGTGACATGTAGTGATTTCAGCTTAATAAGAGTATGGGAACTAAACTTGTTGTTTAAATATTCACACAGCTCTGTTACATTTGCAATGTAATGTTTTAAAGCTCAATAAAGCACCCTACTTGTGTTCTTTGTACATACACTGTTTTATATTCTGTCATGATTAAGTTACTGAATCAGGTGTTGGTACATGTTTAGGACATCCTGCAAACTGAAAAGGAAGACAAAGATCTTTTGTTTACCTATTTGGAGTTCACAAGAGTTGGAATAGGTATGTATGTATCCAGCCCCTCATGACCAGCACACACCCACCCTCATGACCAGCCACACCCACCCTCATGACCAGCACACACCCACCCTCATGACCAGCCACACCCACCCTCATGACCAGCACACACCCACCCTCATGACCAGCCACACCCACCCTCATGACCAGCCACACCCACCCTCATGACCAGCCACACCCACCCTCATGACCAGCCACACCCACCCTCATGACCAGCACACACCCACCCTCATGACCAGCACACACCCATCCTCATGACCAGCCACACCCATCCTCATGACCAGCCACACCCATCCTCACAACTTTGCCAGCTTATTATCAGTTTCCTGTACAATGCTCATGTGTGTACTCACATGTGTGTTTAGGGACCTATAATCTGTTGATTTTGACAAGAGATGGAGAGGTATATGTAATGGCACTCTCTCTTGCTGGTAAGTGTTACTCACTCTTAGAGTACCCCTGGGTACCAGATCTGGTAACTCACCCTTAGAGTACCCCTGGGTACCAGATCTGGTAACTCACCCTTAGAGTACCCCTGGGTACCAGATCTGCATGTACAAACAGGTCTATTCAATTGTTTAAATTCCTTCTCTGAACCTGTCAATGATGTAAATGTGTGGATGGTCAGCTATTGAAAGTTTGAATTTTTTCAGTACTACCTTTTACCAAACATTCCATTGATGGTTCCAGTCTATTCAAAAAGTCTTTAATAACAGATTAATTGGTCTGCTTTGACTATATACACATTTCAGTCTTGGATAATAATCAGATTTAAATGGAATGCTTGTCATTTTTCAGCATGACAGCAAACATTCCATTGTCTATATATGGTAACATAAAAGTTTTTATTATATAATTAAAGAAGGCACAGACATTGAAAGTGTGTAAGTTTGTTAACTAATCGCTGACTTCATGACTGAAGTAAATTTCCCCTTTTTATCTTTTCACCATTTCTTTTATTACGTACATCCTGGCTTTACATGCAGACATTGAACCAAAATTGTTTTGGTTGGGGACTGAAACCAGGTTGCTTGGCAACCATTGATGTGGGTTTCTATGGTAGCCATTACTGCCTCTAACATACCAATATTGTAATATTTTCCTTACCTATGTTTGATGGTATGCTCAATTCACAAAGGTAGCAGATATTACTACGTATGTCAGTGTTTTCTTTCAGAGTATTTAGCAAGGGGGGGGCAAACATGTTTAGTGCACCAATGTTCATTCTAGCACATATATAGCATATAACATTTGACATTTTCAAGGGGAGGGCAGAGGGGGCAAATTGTATCCCTGTAACCCTGTATGTTGTGATTTGTATGTTTCGCTCTATTACCTCTATGCTATATCTGTATCCTGTTGCATTACCCACGTTGCTATGGAAACCATGATTAGTGTATACTGTTGTTCTATTTCTTAGGAGGTGGGTCCCAACCAAGAGTTGAGGTATTCATGAGGCTTATTAATTGTATTGTAATATTGTTATACATATTAGTATTGTTATATATTCTATTTTATGATCAAATGTTCCAATTGTTTTTTTTTGGACTGTGACAGGTGTTGAAGGTGCCAGTGGATCCAGTTGTTTCTGCCGGTTTCTATAGAGACAGTTGGACCATCATTTGCAGTGTATGTGCTGTGGTTGAGATACCCACATGTAGAGACGTCTTTGAAAATTGCATAACAATGTGCAATATTACGTAACTTGCACTACAACATATAATTCAAATAGGAATCAAATAGGGGCTATGACAGGTCCTACTAGTGTGTCAAAAATAAGAGAAAGAGAGTAACTATTGAAGACAAAGATTCTATATTCATAAATATTACTGGTTTATATACAATATATTCACTATTATTCACTTATCCAAACAGAAGAGGATGAAGGGGATTGCATAACTGAGGATATATAATGTGTGACATTGAGGTAATGGTACGTATACCCGGTGTTATATATATATATAGGACGATGCATCTTCATTGTCCATTTGGACTTTTGACCGAAAGGAGAATAAGGTTATTGAATCTGACAGATTTAACTCAATATCAGGTACATACTATAGGAATGCCATACATACATATACTACATATGTCACCCTAGAGAGTGGTTGTGATGATATGAATAATCTAATGTACCATTTTCCTACATGCTATGCCTACTCTGTAATAAATAAAAAGCCTATAGGGAAATTAAACCTGGTGAGAGCTTTAGATGAGGATACAGAAATCTTCTCTTTCTTCTTTTGCTCCACTGGGCCAGACAGATTTATGCTATAGTATGTACGTATATTTGTACGTATATTTATTCTAAGAACAAACACATATTATATATAAAAATTTTAATACAGAAATCAAATCCAAGTTCTTAATGTTTGTTTAAGCAACACTTTCATAATGCAAAATAGTAAATAACTATGTAGGTCATGTCATTGGTAGTGTGACAGATGCCAAATACGGCACCTACATTCCGCTCTTTTGAATTAGAATAGAAAGTTAGATAAGCAAATGCGCTTGAGGGTCTCTTGAGATTAATTTAAGGCACTGACCAATTACCAGGAATGACATTGTTTATTGTTTTGAAGTCATGGAGGGGCATCCATGTGGAATTCATAGATCAAATTTAACTAATATTTGAACAAAAGTACGGTATGCATTTTAGAAGATGTAGGAATTAAGTCAGTGAATGTTCAGGTATTCAATTATCCATATGGACTTGATGTAGTGTCTGTGGTATTTAAAAAGATGCTACACCAGAGATTAATAATAAGAAGATAAAAGAATCAGAATTGAGCTGTTTAGCTACTTTGTGAATATTGGAAAGCATTGAAACATGCTAAAAAGCAAATATACGTAGATGATTACAATTAGTTGAATGTAACCAAAATTCGTTTTGTCGTTACTCTATTTTAGGTGATAATTGATAATACATTGGAATGGACAGCCATGGTGTTTGGCCATCCCTACATAGATAGTACCACTGTACTCTCTGATTAATGGGATGTGCTATATAAATTATATGTATACACACATACGTATAGTGTGTGTATATACTATTTAAATCCAAAGTATATAGTTCAACGTAATAGACATCCATCTACCTGTAATTTGATTAACCTCCGCCCCTTGGCATTGTTCTAAGTATCTAATTTATCCTATCAAGGTGTGTCTTATGTGAAAAGGAGTTTAATTTGATGAAATATATAACAGACTGCAGCTGTGTTTCCTGTTAGGAGCGATCGGATGTCATGGAGTGGCTATCCGGTGATGTCATTAATTTGTAGCATTTGATGTGGTACTTTAACCTCCATCACCTTTTTTGGCATGACACCAGAAAGTTTGTTTTTCTTCAAACTTCTCTTTTTAGAAATTGGAACTATAGATGTTTAGTTTATAAACTATTATGGTTTCCATGGTGACAATGATGTATACTAATAGCTCCATGCAATCAGCACCTACGTGCAGTACATACATAAGCGATTGAGGTACATAGATTATGTAAACTTACAGTACGTAGTACATGGTAAAGGTCGTGTTTGTTTATTCAAATTGATTTCTCTGTAGGGACAGTTGTGAGGAAGTTTGCAGTGGTCAGAAATGACTCATTGTTCGTCACTCTCCAATCAGATGTGGGCAATACACTCTATATATGACACGCACAACACACGCACACCTATGTTTTATACAACAAAACCATGAGTAATCTAACATTTTTTGTACATGCTACGTCTACTTAAGAGTAAAAGGCCTACTTAAACCTAGTGAGAGCTTTGGATGAGGATACAGTCTTCTGCTCCACTGAGCCAGACAGCTGTTTCTGGGAATCTCACCCTTCATCAATGACCCTGAGAACTACTGTATGTCAGTCTGATGGTCTCCTAAGTAAAGGCAGATACCTAGAAGAATGGATATTAATTGGAGTCAATCTGAAGCATGCCCAAACAACCTTTCTCTGTCATCTGCTGATAATATAGCTCTACATTGTCTAAATCCTGTGTTGTAGGGTTCTTTAGGACTGTGGTCCATGCTTCTTTGTTGTCTGATTGATGTGTGGAATGTGGCAAAGGCCAGTGACCTTACACTGGTCAGCACTGGCTGTGATGTCTCCTCCTCGGGTGACGAGATGCTGAGTGTCTCAGTACAAGCAGAGGCACAACAGGTAAAGGACATCCAATTTCATGGGACACTGCAGGCAGGGTATTTAGTTTAATTTGTAGGTTAATTATTGTTATCAATAAGAGTTTAATTAGGGCCATCCCTAATTTAAGGGGTTTACTCCTCATTTAAGAGAGTCATGTAACATTAAATACAGTGTACTCAACAAAACTTTGCTTCTTCTCTCAATCTCTCATAATCTTTCGCTATTCATTGCTATAATGGGTTGAAGGTCTAATCATCCTTCATCAAGCTATCAGGAGGATTAAGCTTAATGTATGATGAATGGGTATATGTACTTCAATTACATACCATATTTCTGTATTTGCCTGTGTGTTACTTGGGTATGTTCCTATCTGATTTAATACTGTCTGTGAGTAATTACTTTAACCTGTCTGACCTTGAGGAAGGATGCCATCCTTTAGAGGAATCCTGACAGTCTTACTGTTATGGGTGGACTTGAATTCTTCATTTGGGTGAGAGGTGCTATATGTTGACTTGGATTATACCCAGATAGGGCGTACCAATTGATATACACCTCCTGCACGTACTGCTTTGTCTTCAAAGTGTTTCTTTCAATACTATGGTCATGGAGTCACTTTGTGTAATTAACCTTAGGTCAGGGCTTATTCATATTCTTGAATACCAGCTTTATTGAGTAATTGTCTGCTTCCACATGTTAGAATGAATTCTAGCTTGAGTTTGAAAGATAACATTTATACTGTAAAATTGAATTACCTTGAACACTTGAGTGTTTTCCTAGCTCTGCTCAGTTGATGATTTTGACTTCCAATTTAAGGATAATGTACTGTATATTCGTACTATGTGTTACTGATTTCTGTTGAATTTGATCGACCGAATCCCTTTTTAAAACTGTTTAATTGATGGTTGTAGAAATGTTCTTTCACCTTGTTTACTATAGTTATGGTAGTTTAGTTTTAAGTCTATCCCATAAAATATTTGATGACTTATTCCGGCTTCTGTTTGCTTTGTCAAGCCCAATCTCTATCTTCTGGATTTTCCATCACTCAACACAAAGGCAACTTTAACTGTTTCATTAGGTGCCACCATCATTCCTGGATGCTCTATACAGGTACGTAAGGCCTGTGGTAACCTGTGATAATGATAAGCTGGTTGGATGGATGGATGGACGGATGGATGGATGGACAGACGGATGAATGGATGGGTAGATGGATGGATGGACGGATGGATGGATGGATGGACGGATGGGTGGACAGATGGATGGATGGATGGATGGATGGATGGATGGATGGATGGGTGGACGGATGTGAGCATGTATTGAAATGTCAACAATAACTGCATGTCAAGCTGATGCAAATATTGCATGTTTTGTGTTGTCTATTTCAGAGATCCATGTACTTTATGGAGTTCTCCTCAGGAACAGGGTGAGATTAGTTATTACATATGTATGTACCTAGGAACTGTTATTGCCTGTCTTTAGTAACTGGATTTTGTTGTTTTTATTGTCAACTGCCCAATTGGATACATTTATAGGCTTTTCTCAAGTTTCATTGACTGATTAATTTTTTAATCTGCCTTTTTCTTACTTGGAGAGGGAGAGCTCTGTACTTGGAGGGAGAGCTCTGTACTTGGGGGGAGAGCTCTGTACTTGGAGGGAGAGCTCTGTACTTGGAGGGAGAGCTCTGTACTTGGAGGGAGAGCTCTGTACTTGTCAGCATTTGCTGTGTCATGTCACCATGGAAATGGTTTAACCTAATTTGATTTGTCTGGGTATTGTTATCACCTTATGCTAAAGAGACTAACATCCCAAAATACATACTTAGCATGTTTATCAGTGCAATTTGATACTTGACACCGTTTCCTGATGACCAATTTGCACACTCTTGTGATGGAGACAGTTCCTTCCTCTGCAGGGTTAGAATAAGTGAAGTGTACGAGGCTAATCCAAAAGACAGGTAGGTATACACTATAAGATGACCAATTAGCTGTCCCCATCACTATATACTACGTATATCTACATATTTCAGCCATTTTACCTTTTTGTCAAAGTTACCATGTTAACCAGACACTTAAATTTAAAATGATTGGTCTCTTGGCAGCATGCTGAATTTGACTGTTTGCATGTGTAATTAAACAGGAGATATTGAGGAGGAACAATTGAAAACACCATTTCTTATAGATATGCTTGACATTCATATGAGGCTATGAATTGCGAATAGAATAGACTAATTTCCTGGACTTATTAAGGGAAAGCCTGAAATGTTTGCCTTTGAACGAGGATGCAGTTTTATACAAACTTTTCTTCTTTTTTTCTCTGGGTGGGGCATCCTGGAATTGGTGTAATTGCTAGACCGTTACTAATTACAATTTAGCCTGCTCCCATGTGTGGCGGCCATTTCTATGTTTGACGAGTAACAGCTGCTACCTGACAGTATGAGAATGATGTTATTCTGTTTCTAAAATGTGTATAAAATGACAGAAGTGGCACCATAATATAATAATCTTTGTGAGGATACCTGTATTGTTTTGGCCAAAAATGAAAAGCTGTCATACACTTATAGTAAACTTGTAGTAATAAAGACCTTTTTTGGATAAGATTAATAACCACATTTAGCACAAATGGAATCATACTGCTGTTAGAGCAAGATCTCTGTTTTGTGTATGGAGAGGAAGCTAGACGATTGATGAATACGAATACAATTATTCACAATCACTTGTTTGAGCTAATGTGGGTGTTCCTCCACTATGTTTATGAAATATTGAAAATATAGAAAAGAGATTTTTAAATTTTGGTGTATCTTCATAATGTCTTTCTTTGAAGTAGCACTGTTGTACTTGAACTTGTATGGTATCCATTCCTTAACAGGCTATGAGTTATAGGCAACGTATGGTATGTGAAGTACCTTTAATGCACTAATAGTCTATTAAGTAGACATATTTAAATTCCTTTTCTGCCTAACTCCTGTTACCTGTTACACCATCAAGTTTTGCAACAGTAAGAGTAAAGTCATATATACACTTTTTATAGTAAACTTATGAATAAGATTTAATTGTCTGTTACAGATTGCAGAGACTCATTAAATCAAGACAGTTTGATGAGGCAGAGCATTTTGCAAAAGAGAATGATCTGAGCCTTGATGTACGTATGTATGTATATATGTATGTATGTATGTATGTATGTATGTATGTATGTATGTATGTATGTATGTATGTATGTATGTATGTATGTATGTATGTATGTATGTATGTATGTATGTATGTATGTATGTATGTATGTATGTATGTATGTATGTATGTATGTATGTATGTATGTATGTATGTATGTATGTATGTATGTATGTATGTATGTATGTATGTATGTATGTATGTACTGTAAAACCCTTAATATTAGTGCGCCATTAATGTTAGCGAAATTAGCGATGCAATATCATTCGCTAACATTTATGGTCGCTAAAATGTTTTTATGCATAATTATTACGCGTGCACAGTAGTGTGGAGCAAGTATTTACAACAAAACACTAGACATTAATAAGTCATATACAGTAAAACGCTAAATATAATGGACGTTAATATTAAGGGTTTTTCAGTATATGCATGCATGTATGTACTATATAATTAGTGTGAAAGGTGAGGGAAACATGAATGGAGCATTGCTGTGGTAATTGTAGCTCAGTGGTAGAGCACTGGTGGTCATAACTCATAACCAACTCTCCTGGGTTTGATTCCCAGCAATTGTTTCTTTTTCGTGTTTTTCCTTCTTCATGATGTTTGAGAATGATGATTTGTGATTTGATTATCATTTTGATAATTTATATGTATAATATATACATTATTTTAATGTTTATTAATGTTTTTTGCACTGTTACATTTGTAGTTTGACTCACGAATACTATTATTTATTGCACGAAAGATATGTATGTATTTGTCACTTAATTGAGATTCAAATCCTCTTAGGAATTTTACAAGAGCAAGTCTCAATATTTATTGGAAAACACTGAAAATTTGGCAGTGATGTTAGAGTGTCTGAACAAAGTATCAGTTAGTATATAGTTTAGCTAATCAACTAGAACATGTACAGTACGTACCATTACATATGAATCATATAGCTAATGGAGTAGATTTCCCATGTTATATTTACATTGTCAGATTCAGTTGACATTATGAATAATCTAACATTTTTGAGCATCTAGTTTGGTTCCCTATAGGCTTTTACTTTAAACTCTTCTTTTCAATTGAGCCAGACAGCTCTTTCTGGGAACTCTACCCTTCATCAGTGATCCTGGGAATCTTCGTCCCATGTACCGTTATGTATGAAGCATGACAAATGGAGTGAATTTCCATGCTATATTAATATTGGCAGATTTAGTTAATAACATGTATATATGCTTTTCAGGACTTGCATTAAGTTCATGTATGCAGTGTGTGTATGAATGGAATACTCTGTAATAGACTTCCATTGCATGTGGTAGACCTGCTGAAATATCCACTTCCCTTTTCTCCAGGATGTAAGCTTTGTGTGCAGGATGTGTTATGCAGTAAAGACACAAGACAAAAATCTTTATACTGGACTACTTCAGTATTGCCAGAAAAGAGTGAGTTAATGAGACAAATCAGAGAGTACGGTATCATATACAGTAGTCAGGCTAAACATTCAGAGGTGGCATACTGAAACTTAATCATACACGTCACTTCGATTGTTTGGGCGTATCATCCCTACTTTGGCTAAAATCTGTCTTTGATTGTATACAGTATGTAGTTTAGGTACATACGTATACGTATACATATTTGGTCAAATTTATTAATATTTGTGAAAGTTAGTTTCAATGAGCTTCGAGGGCAATTTCTTGGATGGGTGGTGGAGTCTAGGCATGCATATACAGTAGTATCCTCAAACTGTTCGTTTATGATACAGATATAAATGTTGATAACGTTACATACACTACTTTCTCTTTAGATTCTTGATGTTTCTCTTTAGATTCTTGATGTTTCTCTTTAGATTCTTGATATTTCTCTTTAGATTCTTGATGTTTCTGAAGCCTCCAAGTCTATGAAAAGTTCTCTTTTATTAGAGAACCAAAGGACCCTCCACAGACTTGCATCTTACAGTTTAATGTTGGAATCGGATGGATTCAAGTAAGAAACACCGCCTACAATTGCTGTAGTGGAAAATTAATTTACCTCATCAAAATCTCTAATGTTTTTTACAACTTTTTGTGCCATTCTCTGTAGTCCTGAAGTGTGGTCCATCTTCATGTCAGCAGAGATATGTGAAATACTTAAGATCTTGCTCATGAAGGGAAGATTGTTACAGGCTTCCCTTATTTGGCAAAGACATCAGGTTTGTATCAGTATATCCTCAAGGACTGCTTCAGTTCAATTCATGCACCCCTCCACCTATGTCTGCATACTACGTTACATAGCCAGAGGTCATCACACATATGTGCACACACATACTTGCAATATGTGGTTAAACTGTCCTAGTTTGTCCTGTTCATTTTTAGAGAGCATTGCTGGATGAGTTACAGATAGACATATTTCATGGTCTCTTTGAATGCATTCCTGGGGACAGTCCCCTGGCTGAGATTTCTTTGATGTGCAAGACAGTGATACCCTTTTTGGTTCAACATTTACCTCAGCCCCTCGTAAGCTTCCAACTAGTATCTCAGCCCCTCGTAAGCTTCCAACTAGTAGCTCAGCCCCTTGTAAGCTTCCAACTAGTACCTCAGCCCCTCGTAAGCTTCCAACTAGTAGCTCAGCCCCTTGTAAGCTTCCAACTAGTAGCTCAGTCCCTTGTAAGCTTCCAACTAGTAGCTCAGCCCCTTGTAAGCTTCCAACTAGTAGCTCAGCCCCTCGTAAGCTTCCAACTAGTAGCTCAGCCCCTTGTAAGCTTCCAACTAGTACCTCAGCCCCTTTTAACTAGTTACTGATATATGTATTTGGCTACTTTTGAACATATTGACTCTTATATCATTTTAATAATAAATGCTGTGTAATTTACTATGTGTGATTTGTGCATAATGCCTCTAAATAGCTATACAATAGAGTCATCTTAACTATTAATGATGCATGACATTTATTTACTGACAACAGTTTTAATGATATTTACATTTTCATGTTTTGTTTTCATAGGGATGGCTTATTGAGTGGTACGGTACTTCTGTTGAACGTTTGTTTAGATTGGATGTTAAGTTGCCATTGAATGAGGCGATTGAGTCAACAAAGAGCCTTCTTTCACAAGTCACCACTCTGACTAAGCAGCTGAAGAAGCATCCAATCATTCCAGCAGCTGCAGCCAAAGCAGACACATTTGCAGGAGTAAGACCCTGATCTTATTAGTTATTGCAACACTTTTAGTGTATATTTCTGTGTAATTTCATTGGATAGACCTGTCAGACAGAGGTGGTGGGAATGTTAAAGAAAATATTGAGTAGATTAGAAGAATTGCGATACCTCCACAAAGAGTTGTCTTTTACTGATGTCACCATAGAACAAATTTCTGAGGTGATAAGATGGTTTGAATGTGTCACGCAATAGTTTCTTTCTCTTACTGATTTTTACAAATGAATACTTGTGGTTTAGCTATCAATTTAAATGCACATACACAGGTAGGTGGGAAGGAGGTTGTCTATCTGATGCTGGATAAGGTCAATGCTGTGGAGATGTACTCTGGTATTGTCAAGGGCAACGTGGAGAAGTACTGCAAGGAACACGGATTTGATGTGAACCAAGTTTTGCTTGACTACATAAAGGTTAGAATCCTGTAGGTCAAGATGTGATGTCTTTCTGAACCTTTTTTTTCAAATCCATCTCTTAAGCAAGTTGTAACATTTGCACAAGTACGTATATACGTACGTAGATATATTTTACAAGTATATATTATACATATTACAGTAGACAATTACAAGTTACAGTAAATATATTTATAATCTATACAAGTATATGTTATATTTTTTAGCACATATTAACTCGAGCTCCTCTTTCAAGATTCTATTTTGGAAACAGAATTACTGAGCTACCTTGGGAGGCCAAGATCTTAGCTCTACTTGAGTGCATAGACAGCCAAGAGGTGCTGTGATGGAGTGTTGCTGTAGAACTACCTTATGTCTTTGTTATGTCTTGTTTCTATAGACATATTTAGAAGGAGTGTGTGAGTTCGTGAAGGATGTTCCAGTGCCTTGGTCTGCAGAGGTGAGGCAACTTGTCAATAGGTGCCTCTCCTATAGACTGCCCCAAGCGGCCTCTCTAAAGAAAATTTATGACTTGGCAGAGATGAAAAGAATAGCACATGTGTATAGCATCAATGAGGCTGATTTGGAATATCTTCGCAAGAATAGACCTATTGGTTTGGTGAAGATTATAGCTTATTCCAACTCGCCCTCCTCACTAGATGACCTGCTATGTGTGAGTACCTTTCCTTTAATTGTATTCATTTACGTATGTACGTATGTAAACTACAGATGTACATAATACACCGTAAATTTTGCTCAAGAATAGTTTCATGACTTTTACAATACGTAGATTGCGATTTGTGAAAATATTCTCAGTACAAAAGGGTAGCTGTAGTTCACTAGTAGTTCACTCTGCAATCTCAGTAATGAGAATAAGAAATTGTTTCTGTGAAAATTTCCATTTGGGCAATATTTGGCACTTTCACGAAAATATTCTCTGAAAGACATTTTAAACTATGTGGTCCTGATTATTAGTATAGTATCATGTTAGTATAGTAGCTACATATAATATATCTACATATATATATATAATTTTGCAAGTAATATTTCTGGCATTGTAAAATTTACTCCCTACGCTATGATGTAGATTGCTGGACTGTGTGGTGTCAAGCAGAGTGAGGCTAACCAATGTCATCTTGAGTTTCTGATGGAGCGAGGGAAGGTGGGTATAGCTAGATGCATTGAGATTTGGGTATTATGGTAAGATAGGTTCAGTAGTCCCCACCCACAGGAAGTGGGTTGGGCTTCTGGTGACTGGTTTAGTAGCCCCACCCACAGGAAGTGGGTTGGGCTTCTGGTGACTGGTTTAGTAGCCCCACCCACAGGAAGTGGGTTGGGCTTCTGGTGACTGGTTCACTAGCCCCACCCACAGGAAGAGAGTTGGGCTTCTGGTGACTGGTTCAGTGGCCCCCACCCTCAGGAAGTGGGTTGGGCCCCGTGACCAGTTGTAATTTCAGGTTGTTTCTGGTAGGCATCTGAAGTGGAGTGCCACCTCTTATCACTGGATTCTGAACTCCTAAAGGAGGTTACCGACAGATTGATTCTTAAAGGAAAGTTAGGAAGGATAGTGACATCTGTCCAGCTAGCCCTAACAGCAACCAAGATGGTTATATCTACTACTGATGAGACAGTCTTTTCTCAGTGCGTCTGGCCACAAATGGCCTACTCACAGATCCAAAAGTATTTGGAACGAATGCTAAAGCTTGAGGTACAGTGTATGTGTAGTTAATGTAGATGTTTAAAGTCTTAAGAAACTTACGATGCTCACCTATTAACCTATTAATTTGTTATGCACATATGTACATAGCTTTATCTTTGAAGGGTTCAAATTTCAATCTCTTTTGAGCACGATCTAAAGACTGAAGAAGAGCCCCCCAGTCTAAACCTCTGATTGGAGGTTCAAATTAAAAACCTTTAGATGCTCCAAAGAGATCCGTACCATTTCAAGTCTGACATACGTACAGTACAGTAGGAAATGTTTGTGGGTATATATTTTCACGGAAAGCTCTTCCATAGTTTTCGTGGTTTAATTTTCAAGGATGCACATACTGTATGTGGTATATTATTATAAGTGAAGGTAGAAATATTTGCAACTTGAACAAAATCCTTGAAATAGTGAAATTTATTTCCCTTCAAAATATTTAGTAGTTAGTAGAAGCCTGTCTATCTACCCCCACATGCGGTAGTTATATTTTCATGTCAGATACAATTTAATTATCTATGCATAGAAATACTTCTCAGAAATGCCAAGTATAGATGATCTACTCTGCGAGGACTACTGTAGACAACAAGTGAAGAAGAGAATTTCTCTTGAGAAGTTTCCAATCTCCTCAGGGGGACTCCAAGCCTTAGCGAAGTATGCAATGTAGTATTGTTAAGAGGCCCTGCCATATCATTACACAAGCAAGCAATTGGTTAAGATGGCTCCTCCCACCGGAAATGGGCTGGGTCTTTGATTTTGAGCTTGTTCTGATAACTGAATCACTACTAATTACTGTGCATGGCAACTATTTATAGTTAGTATCAGAGGGAAACGTAATGGAGCATTGCTGTGTCAGTTGTAGCTCAGTGGCAGAGCACTGGTAGTCATAACCAGCTATTCTGGGTTCAATTCCCAGCAATTGTTTCTTTATGTGTTTTTCCCTCTTCCTGATGTTTGAAAATATTACTTGTGGTTTGATTATCACTTTGATTACCCATTATTTGAATTAGCTTTTTTTCTATTGTATATTGAATAATTTGCATTCTATGTATGTATGAAGTTTAAATGGATGGAACCTATAACGTTTGTGTTGTTAATACTATAGAAAAAGAGGCCTCATTTAACTGGAACAATAGTTTAAACTTCCTTCTTTCGTACAGACCTTCATGAACCACGCCCACCATTGCATTGTAAACTACTTGTATTCGATTACTGCTTTCATATCCTTCCAGCTCACTGATGTTTTAGTGAATACTTGTGGTTTGATTATCTGATTGATTGTATTTTATATATAAACCCCACTCATATACAGTATATTGATCACCTACACAGGTATAGCCAACTCTATCAGTGCTCTGATGTCTGGCTGTTTTGTGAATTGATTGAGCATACCATTCAGTTAAACAGACTGGGTGATGCTGCCAGCTTTTTCAAGTAAGGCACTTTGATGACATAACACATATGTATGCATATGTGTAGATTTACATAAATGAAGGGTTTACCTGAAAGGAAAACACTACTTCAGTGATAATTAAACTCTTTGTAAATGTCACATCTTTATTTAAGTAAAGATGAATTACTTGTTTCTTTTTTAGAAAACTTGAAAATATTGACATTAGTGAGACGGACACAGTGCATTTGTTAGAAGTCAGTGAAATGACATGGAATAGGATGTGTCGGTTTGATGACCATTTGAAGGGTAGTGACTCCGTTGTCACAGAAATATTGGACAGTCTCTTGAGACTGAGCGAGAAATCTGTAGTTGTTTGCAAAAATGGTACGTACGTAGGTAGGTGTAGGATGTCAGTGTGTATGAAGAGATGTCAGTGTGTGTGAAGAGATGTCAGTGTGTGTGAAGAGATGTCAGTGTGTGAAGAGATGTCAGTATATGTAAAGAGATGTCAGTGTGTGTAAAGAGATGTCAGTGTGTGTGAAGAGATGTCAGTGTGTGTGAAGAGATGTCAGTGTGTGTGAAGAGATGTCAGTGTGTGAAGAGATGTCAGTGTGTGTGAAGAGATGTCAGTGTGTGTGAGAGATGTCAGTGTGTGTGAAGAGATGTCAGTGTGTGTGAAGAGATGTCAGTGTGTGTGAAGAGATGTCAGTGTGTGTGAAGAGATGTCAACTGATAGTTTGTTTTGCCACAAGATTAAGAACCTTAATTAGCTACTATTGTGCAATGTGTGTTGCGACATATCCTTTGGTCTTGCAGGTGATCTCCATGGTTACCTGGACTGGGGCTCTGCTTGCAGGTCCATGTGTTTGGTCAATCAGCATTGCTCCTCAATAGAGCAGGAAGCGGAACACTTAAAGTAACAAGCGCACCTCAAAATCTCATTATAAATTTATGACCATTTCTACACATTTCATAATCAATTAAGGATTCCTTCTAACTATTCTTTTAGATAGTATATATGTGCATCTCTCAACTCCTTCAGTGTCTATATAAAGATGTAATTTGGGGTTAATATGATCATTTACCTTCTAAAAGGTACTCTATTTCTTCCTGGTGTTCCTCTAGAATGAGAAGTGAATTAAAAAATTATCTCTTTGAGCCAATTTATAAGGAAGAAGCATTGATGTTGGAACAAAGTGATATTCTACCTTCTGTTGCACAGTTGTATTACAGTAAAGGCTGCTTCACTCCAGATAAAGGTACAGCTTATTTGTATAATCCTGTGCTAGGTATCTTATCTTTAAAGGGTTTATCTTTTGAGCTATTTTGAGCATCTAAGATGAAGAAGACCCCCAGGGTCAAAATGTTAAGAAAACCCCAGGGGTCAAAAGTTAAGAAAACCCCAGGGGTCAAAATGTTAAGAAAACCCCAGGGTCAAAATGTTAAGAAAACCCCAGGGGTCAAAAGTTTAGAAAACCCCAGGGTCAAAAAGTTCAAAGAAAAAACTGTCTTTAGATACTCAAAAGAGATTGAAAGATGAAGCCTTTCAAAGATACCATTTTGATGCATTATTTAGCTGTAGATCTCAAATCAGTAGTTCAGAGATCAAAGGCTGTGAGATCTCTGTTAAGGGAGAACAACCTCAGTCAGTTGGCCCTACAGTGTAGCCTTGAGGTACGTACGTACACTGTACATATGCACTAGCACTCAGTGTGATTCGCTGATTCATAAAGGGCAGCCACCTTATAGATCCACTTTGTAGATCTTGAATGTTTTATCTTTTTAGGTAGTTGATGCATTGTTAGTTCAGAACCTAATTAATAAGAAAGATCTTACAGAATTTGAGAGAAAGGAGCTCTTGATTGATGCTCCAATCACACACCTGATAGAACTGGTAAGCATGGTTACCCACACACCCACACAGTGCCTCCACTTTACACTATTTGCACCTCCTTGTTATCCCTCTCACCTATGATTGGTCCACTCCCCCCTACAATCCCCTCCCCCTTCAATCCCTTCCCCCTACAATCCCCCTCCCCTGCAATCCCCTCCCCCCTTCAATCCCCTCCCCCTACAATCCCCTTCCCCCTTCAATCCCCTCCCCCCTACAATCCCCTCCCCCCTACAATCCCCTCCCCCCTTCAATCCCCTCCCCCCTTCAATCCCCTCCCCCCTTCAATCCCCTCCCCCTACAATCCCCTCCCCCTACAATCCCCTCCCCCCTACAATCCCCTCCCCCCTACAATCCCCTCCCTTTATAATCCCATACATCCAAAATCTACTCCCCCTACAACCACCCCTACAAGTCCCTCCCCTACAACCACCCCTACAAGTCCCTCCCCTACAACCACCCCTACAAGTCCCTCCCCTACAACCACCCCTACAAGTCCCTCCCCTACAACCACCCCTACAAGTCCCTCCCCTACAAACCTCTTCCCCCTGCAACTTAAATTACTTCAAATAATTATTTCCTTCAATTTGTGCACATGTGACATGGCTAACTCTGCAGGTGTTGAGGCCCTCTAAACTAGATGCGCTCTATTCCTTTGCTCTTCTGCTCTGCAATGAACCAGCTAATGTGAATAGACTGCTGTTATCCTCACACATGTCAGCTAAGGGCTACACCAAACAACAGGTACTGTACACATTACATCATCAGGCAACATTTCACTAACAGTATACATACATGTTTTATTGTACTGTAGTTGTGCATATGTATGCATGTACACTGTATAGATCACATTAGTGCTATAGAGACCAATAAGGTAGTGATTGTAATAACTATTTGCTTGGTTGATTGGTACATTTACAGTACCTACTTGCCATCATTATTCATGTTATAACAGCAGTATAAGGACTTATGTAACTTATATAGGACTTATATAAGGAGAATATATACGTAGTTAAAGAGCCACTGACATGAAAAGCTAAAATTTCAGAGTTGATAGATATTACCTCAAAACTTACCAAAGTGGTAGTAAAAAGATATAATGGGGGATGGGGGGTTATAGAAGGGTAAAATTGAAAAAAATTGAATTAGTGGCCATTTTGCTAAGCTGTTAGGAAATATTCTGGTACACTCCTTGCTCAATCATGTGTGTTCATCAACACACAGGTAACAGCAGGACTAGTGTCACTGTAATTCTCTTTTGGTTGCTAGGCACTGGCCAATCTAGCGTACATCTATGCAAAGGTCATGCGCCAGCAGGCTAGTGAAGAGACAGCCTTGAAGTATTTCAAACAGGCCAAATGGGGCAAGATACTTAGAAGATACAAGGTAGTGTGTGATATATGAAGTTTACTGAGCAACAGCAACATTAAATCTTTGGAATAGAACGTTTCAACCCGTAGGTCTTCATCAGCAATATGAAAAAAGTGACCAACTTCTATTTGAACACCAACCTTTCCTCTCTTTTTTCATATTGCTGATGAAGACCTACGGGTTGAAACGTTCTATTCCAAAGATTTAATGTTGCTGTTGCTCAATAAACTTCATATATCATCATGATTGCAACAAATAAGCCCTATCACTTCAAGGTAGTGTGTAGATGATATATTGCCATTTAGTGACTTGTTTGTTTGTTTGTTGCCTTTGTGTATATAGATTGACTTCTCAGAAGCTATGGGACCAGATAGAAGACAGATCGAAGATGCCACTAAAAACAAATTGTTTAAAATAAAGGAAGTTCCTCTTTCTCTGATCCTTGAATTCTGCAGGTATAGGATATGTGTATATTAATTGCACTTGGCCTGTGCAAAGGCTATGATGATAAGCAAAATATTCACTGGAAAGTATCACGCCAAGCACAGTGTACCACACTGATGAGCCCAAATGAAGGCGAAACAGCTGTCTGTGGTTCTTTGATGAATTTTTCCATCTTGGGTGACTGGGAGGCGATCACTGGTTGCCAATTTAATAGGACTTCGGTCCCCCAGCCAAGATTAGACTTAGGTCACTTGGCTGGTTTGGCGTTATACATAATGTAAAATTTGATATACGTAGAAATATAATCTCAGGGAGATATTGTATATATTACACCTGACCAACTAAGTGACCAAAGTCTCATCTTAATTGGTTGGTCAGGTCAATTAACTCTTGTAAAATAAATATTACTGTACTAGTGAAATGGGTTGTGATTCACAGTCTATTGTAAAGATGCTTTCATATTGTTCTGAGATTGATATATTTATTTACATGTTTACTTCACTTATCTTATTTATACTGGGTATCCCATTAGCCAAAGAAGGCTACTTTTCATGTGTCCCAGTTTAATATACAGACAATAAATCAGATAGATAGCAAAATTTGTAATAATAAATCAAGAAATCTAGTCACTACAAAAGAATTTAGTTACTGATGATTAAACTCTTCCTTCTTCAGCGCTAACACATGGTAGTGCCATCTTGATCTGCCATTTTTTGATTGATTCGATTCGGTTCAATACAGCTGTTTTGAATATCCACCAATGAATTGTGGTTGTATTTTTAGATGTACGTACTATATAACAATATCCATCATCACTGGCTTACTTTATCATTGTTGTAACTTTATGTACGTATATTAGAGATACGCAATTAGTAACATCTGAGACACTGGTGTTGTACCTTTCAACTCTGCTCGTAAATTGGAAGGAGGGCTATGAACCGAAAGCAGTTGAACTGCTGCAGAAGCTGTCAATTGGAGATGGTTTGCGATCTCTCACAAATGCCCTCTCCAAAGTAAGTTTCTTTATTCCCAAAGCCAGCTCAATGATTTTGTGGTGATTATCATAGAAATATAGACTCTGACATATGCTTAAAGTATATAAGATACGTATGTACAGCATCCTATTTAATTTGTGCTCTAAAATATTCCATTCCATTGGGTGCAGGTTTCTCCTTATGATTATAAAAGACTCCATTTTATCCTTCAAAAAATAAAGGACATATCTGATAAGGGAGATAGCATAAGCAGAGTTAAGAAGGTAAAAAGAGCAATAGATTCACTACCCTTTTCAATCCATGTTGACACACCATTTTTGACATAAGCAGATGTGAGGTCTGGCTTGCCAGACTACTAGTCCTATTTTATGGTCCTTAGGGACTGGCGATATTGGAATGGCTGAGGTCTTACAAGAGGCATGCTCCGCCAGGTGAATATGAAGTGGAATACTATCTTAAGCATGTTTCAAAGGCTGATGCAAATGAGAAAGAGAAGAGAATGGAGTTGCCAGCTTGTTCCAGCTGTAGGTTGCCATATCAACCTCTTGTTATGGGAGAAACATTGAAAATACTGGGTTAGTTGGTAGAGTAGTAACAGAAAGAACATAATACAATATCCGTATGTAGGATATGGGATGCAAAGATCTGGTTAAACACTAAAGCTTTTTTCCATTCTAAATAGTTTTCTGTTGTCTTTGTAGGCAAGTAACACTGTCAAAACCAAATAATTTGGTCCCTAAATGTACTTTTATACTTACATATGGTTTAACTTGCTAATGTTGAACAATCTCCTGCAGTGTTATGTTCAGCTAAATGTGACCAAATATAGTCAGGGTTCAATCTACATAGGAAGATTTTTTATTTGGGAGGGGGTGCTAGTACCTGAAGGTACGTATGGTCCCCTAGGGGGTCTGGGGGCATGGTCCCCTAGCCCCTCTGAGTTGTTTGATTAATTTATGCAATCTAAGAGGTAATTGTCATATAACTACGTACGTAAGTGTACTCTAAATTGAAGACCTACGGGTTGAAACGTTATTCCAAAGATTTAATGTTGCTAATAGAATAAGGATTCCTTATAATTGCGTCGAACTTATCGATCTTTGGGATGGTACATCCTTTGACTTTTGAGCGTTTAAAAACGCAGTTTGTTTTCGTTTCTTCATCAAACGTTTTAACCCTGGGGGTCTTCTTCAGTCAGCGTTTTTAAACGCTCAAAGGTCGAAGGATGTACCATCCCAAAGATATTTAATGTTGCTGTTGCTCAATAAACTTCATATCTCATAATGATTGCGACAAATAAGCCTCATCACTTCATACCTGTGTACGTACGTATTTAGGTCCCGAGTTGAACGTCTGCAATGTTGATGAGATCATGCAAGTCGGTCCATTGATTAATATAACAAATGATAGAATTCTTGTTCAAACTATCAAGAATCTTGCAAATCAGCAGAAACCAAAGAATTCTACAGAGAACAAACAACTTTGTCTACGACTGATGCAGCTCATTGCTCAAATTGGTGATTTAAAAACTGCAGTCTTATGTGGTAGGAAGTTTAAAGGTATTGTCCAAGGTAGGTACTGTATGTTTTGTCTTCAATGACATGGCTTGTGCTGCTGTTAGCTGTTCTGGTGACTGTCCTAGGAGAGGGGTGCATTGCAGTACTACAGCAGACTGCTACTTTGGCTAAAGAGTGGATCAACAAGGCAATTAGTGATGTGAGGCTTACAAAAAGCAACTAAAGACACCATTTTCCTGTGCCTATAACTTAGGGTAGATTATGTGCAGATTATAGAGCCTTAGATGAAGATGAAGGTTTTTTTCTTCCTCTTCTCCACTGAGCCATGCATGGCCCAATGGAGAAGAAGAGAAGTGGAAGGAGAAAACTCTTGTATCCTCATCCAAAGCCCTCACTAGGTTTAGTTCCCTATAGACCTTATACTCTAAAGTAGATGTAGCATGTAAGAAAAAGGTGTGTTAGATTATTCATGAACAAATAGGGACATAACTACAGGTTTTGTTAATATACTACATTACTGATCAAGGCAGATTAGAAGTATACACTGTTAGATTATTCATGAAGAATGGGATATGTTTTCCAGTGCTTAAATCAGAGCCTTGATTAAGGAACTCAGTAGTTAATATTATAAATTTTGAGCATGTCAGCCTAGCAGCAATAATGAAAAATAATAAAATAAGAATTTGCCATTTGTTTGATTAAGACTAGTGTAATGGAACTTTCTATTTGATTTAATTTTGTATTTCAAATGATATAGATTGAAAAGGAGGAGGCAGTTAACATCCATCAGTCTGTCCAGAGCGAAGTAAGCCTGGCTCATGTGAGACATTTGATGGAGAATAGTGGTGTTAATGATCCTGAGGCACAGTCATTATTGAGACAACCCGTTGAGCTTGTCAAGCACCTGTACACTGTTATTCCAGTCAGCACAGAGGACTCAAATAGAAGTAAGGAGTTATCTTTTGAAAGGATCATCTTTTGACTTTTAGAGCGTCTAAAGACGCAGTTTTGTTGTTTCTTCTTGGCTGTCAGAATTTCGACCCTGAGGGTCTTCTTCTTCAGTGTTTCAAAAGATAGGTTCGATGCAGTTAGAAGGGATCCTTACTCTATTATAGAAATAAGGAGGTTTAACTGTGTTGTGTAAAGAATAAAAATTTAATAATCTCTTCTACATTCATCAAACTTACTTTAGAGTGAAAACTTATCTTTTGAGTGGAACCTAAACTTTGAGTATATAGTTCAGCGTTCACTATAATTTAGAGCCAATAGAGAGTTTTATTTGTAATTTTGTGTTGGCTATATTACTCCTAATAGTTGTGTGGATTGAGTAAGTATTGACATACGTAGGGCACACCAGTGCTGTGTTGTTAATTTTGGCATTCTTAATTTTCTTTTAGATGTTAATATTCACAATCTATCTAAAGAAATTGCTAAAATTTCCGATTTTGATTTATCAAAGATTAAGGCAGAGTTGATTGAGGTAACAGAGTCGCATCTTTATTTCTTTATTAAGCCTGTGTATTTAGTTATAAATAAAAAGTTAAAGTATGTGCGTATGTATCATTTTTCCATTCAATTATTTTGACTTGAAAATACTTGAAGGAGATGAATTGAAAAGATGATCTAATATAGTGGCTCCAGCTCTGAACATGTTTATTACTTCTAGACATAACTGTGTATGTATGTACTACGTTCCGTTACAGAATGTCCAGATATAGATGTACGTATATATAGGTAGGTGTCTCTATCTAATGTCTAAACTCACCACCAAAGTGTACCACACTGATGAGCCCTAAGGAGGGTGAAACAGCTGTCTGTGGTTCTTTGATTATTTACTCCATCTTGGACTACTGGAAGGCCATCACTGTTTGCCACTTTTAATAGAACTTTGGTCCCCCAACCAATATTAGATCAACTGGGTAGTTTTGCATAATATCTTACAGAGATTATCTGTACGTACGTACCTAACATCATAGCCTTTGTACAGATATTTTGCATTTAGTCTCATCTTATCTACTAGTTGTGGTTATTCAGCCTGGGCAGTAGGAAGCAGAGCCCACTAGATGTGACCTTGGATATCACCCAGCTCTCTTTAGATGACACATTTGTGACAACAGGCAGTTCCACTAATGAGACTGGAGACAAAATGGATGAAGAAGAGGAATCTTTTCAAAGGTAGATACAGTGTTAGTAGCCTTTGAGCCTTGAGGGTACATATTACTCCGGTACTGTAGGTTAGCAACAGAACACTACTGGTTGGCTTATTTAATTTCATTTTTTCTTCATCTGATTTTGTAATTGAAATGATTGTGGTTTAATTATCAATGTGATAACAAATATTTTAGTAGTTTTTTATAAGAAATGTGCAGCTCCTTTTTCTGAGTCAAAGCTTTGAAATATGTTTACCTACACCTAGAATCCTACGTATGTGTACTGGTATGTGGTGCTGTTTAATGAAGGGAGTGGGAGTATTTGTGTGTTGTGATGTATATATCAATTAGTGTGCTTCAGCAACCGATGAAGACCTCTGGGTCGAAAGAGTTAATCCCAAAGGAACATTTGTTGATGAAGCTAAAACTTTCAAGTTAATGCTATTAGATGAAATTAATCACAATTTCTTCTCTTCTTCTCTTTAGATTGGTGTACCTTGTAAGTGAAGAAGAGATGTTTGTGCAGAACACCTGTACTTTGCTCAACATAGCCAAGGTGAGTATGGAACAGTAAGAAAGGTCATTCATTTGCACTAACTTGGATGATATTCTAATTTAAGGGTGTCTACGTAAGTGGGTCACTGAAATTGTAACCCATTAAGGAATCTCTTAAATTTTTGAAATCTAATATTTAGGTAATCAGTAATTGTCTTTCAGATGGTTCATCTTTAGTCTTTTGAGCATCTAAAGACACCAGGGCTGCATGCAGAACTTGGGACCAGGGCTGCAAAATCAACCCCTACACTCTATGTAACCCTGGACACAGGTGGGTTTCAGATGTTTTAACCCTGGGGGTCTTCAGTTGTCTCTAAATGTTCAAAAGACTAAAGATGTACCATCTCAAAGATAAGTTTGGCACCATTAGAGGAAATCCCTATCATTTAACTCTCTTCATTTTGTTACATTACGTACGTGATAAACCTTTTTTGTCCATTTACACCATAGAGACCTTCAGGGACTTTCCCTTACAAATCTCAGGTGATGGGTTTGAAGGTGCTGCTTCATTGTGTTCCCTCAGATGTGATTCAGGAAGTTTCCAAAAGGGATGTCCAGGAAATAATGTATGCAAGCCTAAGTGTTCTCAGCTGTTATGTTACTATAGCATCTGGATTAGTTACTGCCACTCTTCATTTTCTTGATTTTTTCGATTCTATATATATATGCGCAATTTATTTTTTTAAAATATCACAGAGAGGAGGGGCAAAATGTTTATATTTTGAAGGGCAACCTAGTTCAATATTTACTATAAACATTGACAATTTAACTTCTTCAAGGGGGTGGGGCAAGTGCTCACTCCTTCCCTATAGAAACCTTGATGTACATATACAGATATGTATACTTTACAGATTTTATTATCTAACTTCCACTCAATATATGTTTAGTTTTGCTGAAAATTAATATGGAAACAGGATATACGTAGGTCATAATATATTAACACCTTAATTATATGTTACAGTAATGTATCTCTTCTTGTTACTCAGGAATTATCACCAGGTGTTACAGTTTGTGGCCAAATTGGATAGTTTAAATATTTACACTGATCCAAAGACTTACATATCCTGCGATAAAAAGGCTTTTGTCAAGGGACTACTTAAGAACCACAAGAAGGAAGCAAGGGTGGGTGTCTAGGATAGGTAGCAAGGGCTTTGCTATTCCTGTTATTCAACCACAACTAATTGCACTATGTAAACTTGAGGTATTTAGTTTACATAAGGTATTTAACATACCCCAAGACATACCATTATGTACCAATCTCACTGCTGCATCCCTAGTATGACCATAACAGAGTAGTGGTATACAGTGTGCAATGTATGTACAGTATATTGCTGATATAGAAAAAGGCATACATGCCAACTGTTTCTTGTCCCATATTCAAACAGAGTTTCACTTGCACTAATGAATTATTGAAATGCTTGTTTTTTGGCTAGTAAACAGTTTGATTTGTAGTGCAAAATAAATGCTTTCAATAATAATTGAAATGAAGTCACTTATTCAACTTATGGTATATTAGGATTACAGTATGTCGACAAGAAATAATAGACTATTGTGTATGACTACTATGAATATTGAATGTATACGTACATATACGTAGAAGTGATAGGGCTTATTTGTCGCGATCATGATGATATATGAAGTTTATTGATATATTACTTTCCTCACTTTTTTCATATTGCTGATGAAGACCTACGGGTTGAAACGTTCTATTCCAAAGATTTAATGTTGCTGTTGCTCAATAAACTTCATATATCACATATACGTATGTACTTATAAAGTGATAGAGTTTTTGTTTGTTATCTGTAATGAGTAAGTATGTATATCTTGAGCCTCTTTAGCAGTTTCCTACAGAAGACATCGGTACGGGTCATTAAATCTACATAGTGTTGCAATTACTCAACGTATATATACGTACATGTTGACATTTCCAGTGTGCAATATACGTATGTACAGTATTGCTGATATGTTTAATATTAATGGAATGGTGTTTCATGTACTGTGTGTCAGGTTCTGGATCTGGTTGTGGACATGATGCTTTTCCATAAGATATTTGATCAAGTTCTTTGGGAGTATTTGCTTGCCAGCCTCATGGAACTAAAGCAGGTCAAAATTCTGAGGCGTTGCGTGGTTGCACTTATGAAAACTGCTCCTGATGCCCTGAAGGTAAGATTTCATTCTAGTCAGACATTCTTTATTAGTTTGTGCCCATTTAGAGGAACAGTTAGAAGACTGTTAAACAGGTTATGAGCTAGGAAGCCTCAGCATGAAAGCAAGCCCTAAGAGGTCTTCAAGATGTGTTAATCTGCTTCCTCATTATACTTGCCTAGATGCCCAGTCTTCCTGATGCCTGGAATTGTGTTCTAATGCAACCTTTGAAGGATGTCTCTCTTCCATTCACTGAAGACACCGAAGCATCACTAACTGAAATTTTTTTTCTCTTACTAGAGTAAGGTTTTAGTGACTGGGTTTGCCTTTTGAATTAAAAGGAAATTCCTAGCCAAGTGACGTGTGAGCTGTGAGAGTATAAAGGTAAAATCTTGTCTTATTCTTTGTAGGTGCCCTTTCCTATTATCATTGGACATGGCTTTCTTTGTAAAGTCTTATCATCACTTGGGCATGAAAGCATTAGCTCTTGGCTGTGTTTACTTTATTACAGGCAAGGAGAGGCTGTTGTTTCTTAAAGTGAGTTGTTTTGTCTAGGGCTGTCTCTAGAATGTACTTATTTACTTGTCTTTTCTGCAATGGATCTTAAAAACAACTTTGTTATTCTCAACTATAGAAAATATGCAAAGGAATGGATGAAGCTGAGAAGAGAGTTGTCAAGGAAGAACTTACCAGTCTACCCAGTTGTCGCCAGGTCCCGTCTTTTATGTATTCACATAAGCTCTCAAACAAAGCAACTCTTATCATATTCAAGTGCTTGCATACTTCACTATAACGTTCTCTCTACCGTATATAGATCTATAACACTCTTTTCAAAGAATTGGAAGAATGTGATGAACTGAACCTACAATAGTAATAACGTAAACGTAGATGTACAAAAATTTATAATATTTCCTGTATTAAGTGAAGTACGTACGTATCGGAAGTTGTTGATGAAACCACAGCGTTCTTAGGTATGAATGAAGGTAAACACGGTGACCAACTTCATCATCTACCACCCATTTTGTGTTTCTCTGAAAATTAAGGAGGCCATAGCACCATCACCACTAGGAACCGGACAACTGAGAAACGTTGAGTCTATATAAAACTACAGACGTACACGTACGTGAGTTTCACTTCTAAATAGGACCTTTTCGCACTGTTCCATTTGTCGATTTGTTTGGAGATTTCTCGTTGATATCGGGCGTCAGTCAGCCAAAGGATATAGTCTGTAAGTATTATCTCTTGACGACTCGGGGTCGGGTCGTTATCCCCGCTGCACTTTTTTTTATAATAGCCATTTTGTTAATATGCTGACATTTAGTATATAAAACAAGTGTCTACACAAACAGGGGGACGGAGATACTAATAACACGTATACCGACTCCCACCTGGGCCAGAACCGTTGTCGGGAGCTAAAGATTACCTTGAAGAGTTTTATCATCACTTATTCGTTCTCTATCTCTCTGATAGATTCAAAGGCTGGCCTCTTCTAGCGACAGCGACAGAGAACGGGGGTTCAGTCCTCCATCCAAAAGGGCTCGAACTTCTCCTCAGTTAAGTTTGTTTGACAGTAGTGAAGAGTCTAGTAGAGACATGTCGACCAATGGTACGCTCGCAAGAAATGGTGTCGGGTTTTTGAACGATGAAGAAAGTGGCAGTCTCTCCCCAACAGAAAAACTAAAACAGAAACTTCAGAGTTCCTCGGGGAACCATTCACTGTTCGAAGTGAAGAAGAAAAGAACGTATTCCCAGAGAGAACTCGAGAGCATTAAACTCATTGGGCAACACTTGAGAGACCTGGGTTTGGTGTAAGCTATGTACATTTATCTAGTATAGGCTCCCACTAGTTTGTGTATGTTTATGTCCTCTAAACTGGGAAGGTTTAAAACCTGAAAATGGCTGCCTATTTCTTTATTTGTCTGAGAGAGAACTTCTTCATATAGGTGTATGTAGAAATATGAATCAGCTGATGCTGATGCAAGAAGTGTATACATTTTTGCCTGACTTAAATTTTCCATATTTGACCTCAGCAATGATGTCATTTTCTGTGTGTACTTAGGTCTACAGTGGAGACACTGACTGAAGAGGCAGAATGTCCCATGGATCATCCCCTAGCTGCCAAGTTCAGACAGCTAGTCATTAGTGGAAAATGGGACGAGGTAGGTGTCTGCATTCCATGCATAGTTACTAGGTTACTCTAAACCTGTTTAATACATACAATATTTATGATAGTTTGTTCCCAATGACTGGTTGCCATTTAATAGAATTTGGTTTTCCTCTCCAAGATGAATGACTTCTGTCACTTGGTCGTTGCAGACATTATAATTACAGTGATTGTCTATTCATTATAGTAATACTTATATGTACTATGTGTGTGTCATCAAATAACTAAATTCATCAATTATTAGTTCCTACTTTAAAATTCTAAAGCCTGTTTTCAATTTTATTGATTGTCCTTATTTCAGCTTTATTAACAAAATTTTGAGTTGCTGTAATGTGACATGTTATTAAGACTACTTTATGAGTGAGAGGTACAATACAGACCATTCTAACCCATGCATCACATTATGGGGAAGCATCCTTACAGTTCAGTATAATCTGCATTGTATCACTCCGGGGCGAGGGATGGCCTATTCATTATGTATCTGTTGTTTTTGATGGGTTGCGTGTGTCTATGCAGTGCCTGTGTGTGTAGTGGCTGTGTGTATAGTGCCTGTGTGTATAGTGTGTAGTGGCTGTGTGTATAGTGCCTGTGTGTATAGTGTGTAGTACCTGTGTGTATAGTGTGTGCCTGTGTATAGTGCCTGTGTGTATAGTGTGTAGTGGCTGTGTGTATAGTGTGTAGTGGCTGTGTGTATAGTGTGTACTACCTGTGTGTATAGTGTGTGCCTGTGTATAGTGCCTGTGTGTATAGTGTGTGCCTATGTGTATAGTGCCTGTGTGTATAGTGTGTGCCTATGTGTATAGTGCCTGTGTGTATAGTGTGTAGTGGCTGTGTGTATAGTGTGTGTGTTTGTGTGTGTATAGAGTAAGTCTGTGTGTCTTTATGTATGTGTATTTATGTGTACATATGTGTGTATAGAGCAATGAGACGTATGTTTATCTTTGAGTATATAAATACACATTTGATTCCTACTGTAGCCCTATTTTCTCTATGCTATGTACATATTATATTTAAGTAATAAGGTACCTTATTTGAAGCACTCTCAGACACTGTACTAATATTTGTATGGCCTTGACAGTCACCTTGATCAGAAGTATCCCTTCTACTAGCATACATATATAGAGACTACATATGTTTGTTCCAGTTCCCATTAATATTGAAATGCACTGAATAAGGATTCTATAAAGAGGTCACACGCCCAGTTTAAGTTGGAGAATAACTGCTGAGTGAGAGATTCCATTGTATTATCTAATCCCTCAAAACAAAACTAGGGAGGATGTAAAGGAATGTGTTGAGGTTACTGATAAGCCCGGCTGGTTAGCTGTCCCACCTGTAGCAAGGGCACAGTGATAGCCTTGTCCACCAGACACTTGAGAACTCTGACCACTTTCTGATTAGCATCGGTACTCCTCTCTGTTGTGCTTGTGCATGTTTGTTGTTTGAAAATTCAATTTTGAAATTTTAAAATGATTATAGAAACAATTCCAAATCAATTAATGACTCAATGAAGTAATGGATTCAGTAACATTCATTCATTATTAATCTTGGTGAAATGAAATCCATATTATCCAGTAATGCAGAAACTTAGCTCTGTGTACTAACAGACGCTTAACTGAGTGTGAAACCTTGCAATCCTTAGAGTGTAGTATGCAATGGTAGCCAATAATTCTCATAGTATTTCTCTAAAGCTTGCTTCATTATTATTTTATCTCCAGTCTTTCCTATGCACCCCTCATATTCATTGATCTTCAGCCTCATCATTATACAGACATACAGTGAAGGAACTACAATTAGCAATGCTGCTGTCATATAAGAAGACCCCCTTAATGGCACCCAATCAGTACATTATTCCTGTTTTATATATTATGAATAAAATGTTTTGCATGCTTTAAACTTCTAAGGTTTTTATTTTGATAAGTGTTGTGAGAATAGTTGTAATGGTCCCAGTTGTATATGTGTACATACGAAGGAATAAGGAGTGCTTGTTGCGATCATTATTGGTTTGTCAGATGGCTACAATATAGTATGATATATCATGCTCCTTACATATGAATAATTACATGCTATGCCTGCTCTGTGATAAATTAAAAAGCATATAGGGAACTAAACCTGGTGAGAGCTTAGGATGAAGACACAGGCGTTGTCTTTTTCTTCTTCTTCTCCCCTGGGTCAGACAGCTGTTTCTGGCAATTCCACCCTTCATCAGTGACCCTGGGAATCTTTGTCTTTTTCTTGACCTTTTGTGAATTATTGACATATGTACACCACAATCACCCACACAGGCATGTACTTACATATGTACATGTTTTGGTATCATTTACCAGGCACATCAGACACTTGATCAAATGGAGTTGCTCATGAAATCTCCTGAAGACAAAAAGGTAGGGAATATATCTAATTGTATGAGTACAGGGCCGCATTGACTCATAATAATGATATGTAGTCAGATGTACAGTATCTTACAAGTTGAATATTGTTGAGTAATTGTGACCCCTAAAGTAATGATGTTGATGAAAGGGTTTACCCCGGAGACTGCTATATTTATGTGCATATGTATTCAGTTTCTATCAATACTTCAAATAGACAGCTTATCCATTAGTTTAAATATCTTGTAAAATTACTCTAAAACCTTAGACTATTATTGTGTGTGAGGTGAACCCAGCACTTCTGTGATGTACTTCTCTGGTCCTCTCTGACTGTCTTCATGATGTAGGTAATGCACCAGTTATTGGCTGAGGAAAGGTATTTGGAGCTGTTGGAAGGAAACCATCACGTGGAAGCTCTTTGGTGTCTCAGAAGGGAGGTAGCCTTCTACTTTGATTCAAGTAAAGATGAACGATTCAGAAAGTTGTCTTCGTAAGTTTAATTATTATGTATACGTACATACGTATATACATACATACTGGTTTGGAATGGGCATTATTGATTTTAATTATCTATTATATACGTACATATACATAGATACCAAACTACGTAGCTATGTACATACAACTACCGCCCTCTATAATGATTAAGATATAAATGAAGTCATCGCATCCACTGAATGGGGAAGGGGGAAGGGGGGAGGGGAAGGGAGGGGGAGGGGGGAGGGGCAGGTTACTGTTAGCCAGTATTTGTTTACTGACACAGTGTACTTACAGACATTCTGTTTACCATTGCTTAGTCTTATGATGTACAAGGACCCGGTGGAGCTTCAGAGAGAGGCAGACTGGTCTGGAGCCTCTGGAGGGTCCAGACACCGCTTGATGGATAAGTTATTAGGTGTGTGTACATGTGTGAGTGTACGTACATGTGTGTGTATGTGTGAGTGTATGTACATGTCCAAAAAAATGGCACCTCATGGTCTAATACGTACGTACATTAGAACACTGATCTTCTGTGCTTGTCCCCAAATCCCTTATCACTGTGAACCTCAAGTTTAGCTTGAAGAATGTCTGTTTACACTCCATATCCTCCGTCCTCTTGTAGCTTACCTTCCGGCATCCATTATGTTGCCCCCACACCGACTGCAGACCATAATAGACCAGGCACTTCTCTACCAGACAGAAAAGTGTTTATATCATTGTCAGGGAGACGATCTCAACACATATTCGCTGCTTCATAATCACATGTGTAGCAAGTAAGTGTACTGCCCCGTTGGTGCATTATTAGTGTAAGTGCCTGTTTTCTGTATGTTTTCTGTATGTTGAGTGTACCCCTGAACTGACCTTCAGTGGCTGTACCCTGTAGTTCCTCTGGCTCTTTGATATCATTTTCCTTTCGTACCATTGGCTGTACCCTGTAGTTCATCTCGCTCTTTGATATCATTTTCCTTTCGTACCATTGGCTGTACCCTGTAGTTCATCTCGCTCTTTGATATCATTTTCCTTTCGTACCATTGGCTGTACAATGTAGGGTCAATAGTACAGAAATACTGACTGTGCAATCTATATTCTTTGAGTCAATCTCTTTATAGCCAGATCTTCATGTCTCTTCTAATCTACCAGCTAAGAAATATAAGATGGGTTTCTTTATTTGTTTTAACCTATCTATTAAACCTTGAATCTTAATTTTTAGTATTAAATAAATAATTTAATTGATGTTATATTCTGTCTGGTGTCTGTTTACTTTGCTGACAGAGGATTCTGTCAAACGGTATCTCTTAAACTCCTACAGATTGCATACAGGTAGATATGGGGTATGGTAATATTATCCCCTAATAGCTTGGCTGGTGAGGTCTCCCAGATCAGTCACCCAATACTGATTGGGTCCTCTGCACCCTAATTAGGACCTCTTGACTGCCCTTGATTGCCGATTAACACTCTGTTGAATACAGTATTGTGAATAATCTAGAATGCTAGTCCCTAGGGACCTAAGGTTGGTCATGTCAGAGTTACTGTGTTTAGTGTCAGGTTTCGGGTTGTACTTCCCTGTCTTTGCGTTGCCTAATAACAAACGTTCATGTGTTGAGATTGTCATTTGCTATGTATGTACGTAACCCAACCTTGTTCTTTACCTGTTTGTTGTTGTTCACCTTATTTCTGTTAGAGATCAAATACCCTCCGAAACACTTCATGTACTGTCTGATCATAAAGATGAGGTATGCATGTCTGAAGATCAGATGCACATTAAACCTGTGTGATAATAATGATAGCTCATTATTGCACTGGCTTAATACACACACACTCACATACTTGTACACTTACATCCCATTGCCCTGGGCCCTTTTTCAGTGACTACTACTTTTTCACATTCTTCCTTCTTTGTGATATTGGTATACTGAAATAGTTGTGGTGTCATTATCACAGTGCTTGTACATTCATTAAGGTGTGGTATGTCAAGTTCTCTAATGATGGAAAGAGGCTAGCCTCCGGATCAAAGGGAGGGGAAATCATCATTTGGGACGTTGAGGTTTGTCCCTTCTAAAGCTGCCTTCAGTTATATATCCCATTGTTTCTATATTCAGTTTCTCTATTATATATAGAGGCTTATTATGGTGGTTTTACTTTAACTTTTATATGTTCCACTAGGAAAATGTATTTTATTAAGTTATGGGCTGTGGTTACAGAGTACATATGTAGAGATATATTTAGATACATGTACGTACATATATTTAGCCCTCGGTTTCCTCAACCACAAGTGTTTTGCTGTTTTACTTTTGTTTTGCTATGGCCGCAGTAATAATGATGAATTAAACTATATTCATAGGAACTGCCAAAGAAGTTACATGTCATAAAGGTCCCAGTACATGGAGTGGCTTGCCTCTCATGGAGTCCGAATGATGCCTTGCTCTTAGCATGTGGACAAGAAGATGAGAAATATGTTTATCTCTTTGACACAGAGGTGATTTAATTGCTCTGTTACGTATGTGTATAATGTTGTGACTAATTACATATTTCTAGAAGATTCATCTTTCATGTGTATTTTTACTTTATTTGCGCTATAGTGTTTCAGTGTATCTTAGCCTCTTAAGGCAAATGGTTATTAAAATGATAGATCCTGACACTACTGCTCTTCTCTCCTTCAGACTGGTGCTTTGAAATGTCGAATTAACAAGAGTTCTGAGGACAGTTTGACCAGTTGTGCTTGGCAAAGGAATGGAAACCGATTTTTCTGTGCAGGATTGAAAGGGCATTTCTATGATTGTGTTAGTGTACACTAATTCATTATGAGTTGTGATGTATTAAATGAAGTGTGAATATGTGCAGTGGAATTTTATGAACTAATTCAGGATTGACACTGCCATAAAATAAAATGTCTCATAATTTGACTCTGAATTTTACCCCTGAGGAGCACAATGAGCTAATGGGTGGAACTGAAGTTCACTTAATGGGAACTAGAGTCTCCCCTTAGCCACTCAAAGAGATGGTTGAGCCATAGACAGCTGTTTCATCCTTATTAGGACTCATCAGTATGGCATATGATGGAAGTTTTGAGTGGCTATCTACTGATAAAAACTCCCAAAACTAAAAAGCTTGTGATTTCCTTATCAGTAGATAAGGGATATAGCCAAATTGTGGCTGATCACTAAATATGAAAAATAGGGGACTTAAAGATCTGAAGCTGATCTTAAAGTGGTAATGATGAGTGGGAGGGGTAATGATGAGTGGGTGGGGTAATGATGAGTGGGTGGGGTAATGATGAGTGGGTGGGGTAATGATGAGACATCACAACTTTAAGATTGGTTTCAGATCTTAAAGTCCCCTAATTTTTCACTGTAAGATACATACACAGACATTGTCTAATTTCAAAACAAACTCTTTCTGTTCATCTTCATAACACTTGACATTGCTTACAGTCAACTTTCCTGCCTCATATTCTTTAGATAGTAATGTTGTCTCAGCTCCTCTGGCATATCTTTCGCAAAAATATCAACGTATAACTGTTCGCTTCCTTTTAACAGTAGCCATTTTGGTATTACGTAATACTCAAAAGTGTATGGATAGCTGATGATTTGGTTAATCAATATACCACTGTATAATATAGGAGAAGCTGAGATATGCTCAATCACCATTAATATATATACGTACATGTATGGTATATTATATTACCTACGTACATATGGTCTACAGATAGTCTACAGTATATTTTGTTGTCTACAGTCTACAGTATATTTTGTTGTCTACAGTCTACAGATGGCACTGTGTTGGAGACCTGGGAGGGAGTGCGGGTACAGGCTGTAGCTGCCCACCCAAAAACAAACGAAGCCATTGCAGTAGACACTCACCATCGAGTTAGATCCTACAATTTTTCCGAACCAAAATTCACTCCCCTGTAAGTGAACACATGGGCACATCCAATCAGTGTACATGCATAGATACACTCCATTGCTAGGGCAACCAAGGCAAATTATATTCCACAACTGAAGTATAAGAGGTACTTTGGCCTCTTACTATAGTTACACAATAGTGTATCCCGCCAAAAACTCAGTAAACGTCTATAAGCTTGTGTTATCCCTCGAAAATGCAAGAAAAACCTAGGGGCAGAGTGTGTAATAACTATTACATATTAATTGTCTTGCTTTTTGTAGTTTTCAAGAGGACCATCCTGTAATGTCAATGTGCTTATCAAAATTGGGAAATTATTTATTATTAAATCTCTCTGATCAAGTGAGTTCATTTTGTTGTTTCTCATGTTTATGTTTGTTACACTGTTAGCATGTACATACATACAATACTATATACCTTAAAACCATAAGGACAAGTTGCTACAATTGTTTTGCCACTATCATATTAAAATTGGAATAGTCGTGTTTGCTAAGACTAACACTTACACATTGTCTCTCTTTCTCAACAATCTTAACTTTTGTGTATTGACAATGAATTTGTCTTTTTAAGTCCCGCATGTTGTTAACGCATACTCGTTAAATCCCGTTAGCCACTTTAATGGCATATGAGTAAAAACTACCTTTTCTAACCTATTATATTTCTGTTTTTAAATTCTTTAATTCTGAAAACCTTCCAAAGATCCTTCGATGATATTCAAAAGACCATGAAATGTAAGAAATGTAAGAAATGTAAAATTCGTTTAAGAAGATTAGTCCTCGTTTAGACGGCCATCTTATATTTTTAGTATAACTTCCGTAAACTATGCGTTTTTCGTTAACACTTTCGTAATCTGTATACTTGCAATACGAATGTAATACATTCTTTCATTATACAGTTATACTGTAACAGAAACGTTTAATATTTCACACGTATGTTACACTATACTAGCGCTATTGATTATGCAAGTTACAAAAAGATTCTACAATTATTTTACCTTATGGGTGTTAACGGTCAAAGCCACTAAAGTGGCTGACGGCCTTAAAGGGTTAATTTGATTTGAATTGATTTCAATATTACAATTACGTAAATACTGATTATAAGGCTCTATAAGTTTTTCCTAAGTGATATATCCAGGAAAATAGTCTATTTCTATGTTTCATTTGCTTCATATGCATGTCCACTGCATCTACAGGAAAGTAGTACTATTCATACAGTATATATTATGTATGTACAGGAAGTAGTACTATTTATACAGTATATATTATGTATGTACATACATACATATGTAATCAGTTGTTGAATAGAGTAACTTGTAATTAGTAAATCTTTCTCTGGTTAGTCGATTCATTTATGGAACATTGAGGATTGCTCATTTGTTCAGAGGTTTCAAGGCCTTACACAAGGATTTTACACCGTTCACTCCTGTTTTGGAGGCCACAATGAAAGCTTTATTGCCAGCGGAAGTGAAGGTTAACTTACATATACGTACATATATTTGAGAAGTCTTGTATAATTTGATTTAGTAATGTTATTCTGAGGTTATCTTCTGAAATTTTGGAAGTATCACCAATTATCCCCTTAATTTGCAAGATTATCACTTTTGTTTCACCATTCTGCCTCAATTTTCCTAGATTTTCACATTTTGTAGACTGTTTGGATGCTTTTAATATATTAATTAATAACATGTTTTTAGAGTGCATTTTTAACGTTGTTGTTGTAAAAAGTAATGTAAAAACTGTATTATTATTAGATATAGATACACTTGGGATCCAAGTAGTGAGGACAATGCATTGCTTCCTTTAAATATGACACAGTGTCTAGAGTTTCAATGACTAAACATTTTGACAACTATACAGCAACACCCTGTACACAGGGCAAAACTTTTTACTACCTCAAACCCACGTATATCTGCTTGCTTCCATCCTTCGGAACCATCACATTTATCTTTGGAAAGGGTCATCTTTCGACTTTGGGAGCGTCTAGAGACGCAGTTTTTTTAGATGCTCCCAAAGTCGAAAGATGACCCTTTCCAAAAGATAAGTTCAACGCAGTTAGAAGAAATCCTTATTCTATCATCACATTTATATTCCAAAGTTTTTCCATCACAAGTTTTATCTACAGTTTGATATCCCAGCCATTTTAATTATAAACACACCACCAATTGACACACCTTCCCCCACATATTTAACTCAATTAAGTTTCACTTGTTAATAAACACAGTTTGCCACACCTCTTTTTTCTGCTTATTTTTGTTTCTCACCACTCCTGTTTTGTGTTTATTAAATATGAGGACAGCTGTATACAGTACTTTTTAGAGTGGTTGTCCAGACCAGACATTGCAACTGGTAATTGGTTAGCACTCATGACTACCCTTTGAACAAACTTTCCCACTGAAATGATGTCACCATGCAGCGATAACCTTTTTACCAATTCCAACGTCTGGTCTGGACAACCGACCCGAAAAGTACTGTAGTAAATAAGATCATTTGACTGGATGTGTACCTTATATAGATGACATGGTCTATATATTATATTATACCCCGTATACCGTAGACTGCCTTTTAATTGCAACCACCAAACAATTACGAATTGCGAAAGTTTTCACAAAAATGTATATTTTATTATTAAGGATTAGTTACTTTATGATATCATTAATGACACGCGGATTATTAGTGTGAAAGGAGTCTATAAGCTAAGCCACAGCAGCTGCCTATGCCTACAGCACAAGAGACAAGACCTCTCACCGAGAGTAGTGGAAAAAGCCAAAAAAGCCATGAAGAAATGGCATCACCGAAAAATGCAATCTTTGAACTGCAATCAGCTTGCAATGCAGCAAAATGCAATAATTTAATACCACAATTAAAAGGCAGTCTATGGCAGATAACATGGTTTATATCTATGCCTTATATACCTATATAACATGGTCTATATCTATACCTTATATAGATAACATGGTCTATATCTATACCTTATATAGATAACATGGTTTATATCTATACCTTATATAGATAACATGGTTTATATATGGAACTTAAAGGAAACTTCTCCGATTGCCAAGTTGGAGGGTCATTCCCGAATAGTGAATTGTGTGTCCTGGAATCCCGTCAAGCATGATCTCCTGGCATCTTCTAGTGATGATGGTACAGTGAGGATCTGGGCAACCAAAGAAGTCTGCTTAACTCACAAGGCCAAGCCGGCCGCAGCTAGAGCTGTTTCCATGGCAACATCATCTCAGCATTCTCTGTTACTGGAAGATAAATCATTAGGTGGAGGGAGTCAATCTGACGAAAAGACCCATTCTGATGGAGATCATGTGGTGACATCTGATGAGGAGGAAGAGGATGATGATGACAGTTATAATGAGAGTGAACAGGAAGAGGAGAGTGAAAGTGGAGGTGAGGTAGAGTGGAGCTAGGAGAGGTAGAGTGGAGCTAGGAGAGGTAGAGTGGAGCTTGGAGAGGTAGAGTGGAGCTAGGAGAGGTAGAGTGGAGCTAGGAGAGGTAGAGTGGAGCTGGGAGAGGTAGAGTGGAGCTGGGAGAGGTAGAGTGGAGCTGGGAGAGGTAGAGTGGAGCTGGGAGAAGTAGAGTGGAGCTGGGAGAGGTGTAGTCGAGCTTGGAGAGAGGTAGAGTGGAGCTAGGAGAGATAGAGTGGAGCTGGAGAAGTAGAGTGGAGCTGGGAGATGTAGAGTGTAGTTAGGAGAGGTAGGATAGAGCTAGGAGAGGTAGAGTGTAGCTGGGTGAGGTAGGATGGAACTAGGAGGGAGAGAGTGGAGCTAGGAGGGAGAAAGTGGAGCTAGGAGAGGTAGAGTGGAGCTAGGAGAGGTAGAGTGGAGCTAGGAGAGGTAGAGTGGAGCTGGAGAAGTAGAGTGGAGCTGGGAGAGGTATAGTCGAGCTAGGAGAGAGGTAGAGTGGAGCTAGGAGAGATAGAGTGGGGCTGGAGAGGTAGAGTGGAGCTGGGAGACGTAGAGTGTAGCTAGGTGAGGTGGGATGGAGCTAGGAGGGAGAGAGTGGAGCTAGGAGAGGGAGGGTGGAGAGGAGGAAAATAAAGAGCTTATTGGTTGATACTATACAAATTTTATGCAATTCACATTTTGTCACTTATCTTTTTATTCTCCCTACAGATGACAGTGATAGCCACCACAGTGCTGTTTGAAGGGTCAATAGTGAACTGGCATTATCAGTGATTTCTGTATTCATCATTTGTGTAATATTGTAGCAATTATAACAAATATCCAATTTGATGGTCACATCAGTTGAATTCCCTTGATTAGAAGACAAAGCTAAATATAGTACAGTACAATAGAAATATCGAGACTATAATAGCTCATGACTAGCTCGAAACGATTTCGCAATAAAGCTTGCATCGATTAAACCCCCATGAGACATTGCGCGGTTTCAATCCGAATAAACCCCCATGGGTGCTAACAGGAACGCGCCCGTCGAATAAGGAGGTGCTGCCGGACATTCTAAAATTTAAACTTTGGAGTTCGGGGATAAGTTGCGCGGCGGAAAAGAGATGGCCGAAGGATTATATAGAGTTGGAGGTATTTGTAGTGAAATTCATTTTTAGCACTGTTGTTGTGAATGTGGTTTGTAGGCAAAAAGTCGCCAGGACCGTGGCGTGGGCACGTAGCGCCCGACAATCGAAACTTAATATCTTCATTTCGTTTTCCCCTCAGAGTGCGTCTACATGGAGGTTTATCCACCACCCACTCCTTATCAAGTGTGCAAGATTGAAGAGCTCAGAAAGGTAACAATTACGAACGGACTGATGCCTATGAAATGCACATGGCGCCAAAAGTAACCTTTTGTGTAACAATTTAGAACTCAAAGGGCGGCGTGGAGGTAGCTTGTAAGTGCTTTTACAGAAGAAGAGATTTACCCCAGCATCTCCTGGGCTTGGCTGACCAGCATGCATGTAAGTTTATTGGCGGGTTCTTATATTGCAACATTTAACCCTTTAGAATTTTTTTAAAAGTTAAAGCTATTATCCATGATGCGTGAGTAATAAAATATATGTTATGCTATTATTTTGTAAATTGAGAGATTTTATTTTATATCTCAAATATCAATTGAAAAGCTATATAATAACAGTTTTGAAAATAGGAAGTGTCCATGGGGAAACTCCTATCATTTTCTCAGCTTTTAATGTTTTTACCACTTAAATTTAAACATATAACCACATATAATTTAAAGGTACATATATATAAAACTCGACATTTCTACATTGCATTTTGCCCCGGATTTTAATTGACAACAAGAATGATTGAATTGTTGATATAGTAATTTATTATGGAGTATAATGAACTAACATTTTACCAACTGTCATCCTACCTCTATATAAACACCAATTTCCTATTGCATTCTTATTTGCTGATGAAGATCCACGGGTCAAAACGTTCTACTAAAGAATTCCTTCTTGTTGGAATTCAATAACTTTCTAGCTCATCGTGATCACAACAAATACTCCCTATCATTTCAGTAAAGTAACAGTACACAACAATTGTGTATATCATCAATGTACACCAATTTATGTGACATGACACAATGAGAAGACGTGCTTGAGTGGAGAAAAAGAGAATAATGAGGAGAAAACTCTTGTATCCTCATCCAAAGCTCTCACTAGGTTTAGTTCCCTATTAGGCCTTTTACTCTAAAGTAGATGTAGCATATTTTAACTTTTTTCTTTGGAGTCTTTGAATTAGTTATACGTAGTTAGCTGGATTGCATCACCATTGTATAGTGGCTCTGGAGGAGGAGAATAACGAAGAGGGTTATCCTCCTGGAAGCTATGTTGAGGAATTAAGTTCCATCAAGCTGCATCTCATCAAGCATCGTGAGCTGTTTCTTTCACGACAAATTGAAACATACAAGATTGACATGGTCAGGTAAGTTAATCTCCTAGCAACCAATGTCGTATGAGAAGTAGAGATTATTTACATGAACGAGTGTGAATGTATCTATGAACATACATACCCTGTATGTGTCACCATATGCATGCATTGGAATCTGTATTTACGTACGTAAGATCGGATTTAAGGCATTGTATAAATTGTATACAGTTAATATAATAAGGATTCCTCAAGCTTATCTTAAAAGGATCATTTCTCACCTTTTTGAGCCTCTAAAGACTCAGTCGGTTTAATCTTGTGTTCAGCCCTGAGGGTCTACTTCAGTGACTGATATAGGCCTTTGGGTAGACATACGTAACTTCCAAAAAGCAATAAAAAGAATTGTTTGGTTCTTAAGATTTTAAATATATACCTATGTAATTCTGGACAAATGGACACAATGGTCTCGTTTCTCTAGGCTTCGAATCATTTGCCCAAATTTTATGTCATTCTTTTGATGTTAATATGAGTCTAGAGGTGTTGTGGTTTGACCTGTGTACTATCTCACAGGTCAAAGGTCAGATCAGGGCTCTTATGTGATAGGAAAAGTATGTACGTATACGTAGTAACAGGTGAATGAATATTTCTTTTTCTTAACATGTTATCTTTAGGGGTAAGTGTACAGTGTACTTGCTGAATGAGCTCGACCATCTTGCTTGTTACCTTGAGAAGGAGGATTTCTTCTTCTATTCGATGGTGTATGATCCAAACCAGCGCAATCTAATGGTAGACAAGGGAGAGATACGAGTGGGGGAGGACTACCAGGCTGAAATTCCTCCTTTGACAGCCAGCAGTGACTCACAGAGTAAAGAGGACGACGCTAGTGTGGAGACTCAGGTTTGGGAACCCGGAAAGTTAAGTGACCAAGAAGTTGAGCAGTACCTGGTGGTGGCAAGGTGGGTGTGTACGTACACATGTGTGTGTGTACACATGTGTGTGTGTGTGCACATGTGTGGGTGTGTGCACATGTGTGGGTGGGTATGCTCTCAAAGCCAAAGCTCTCTTCAGGTTTAGTTCCCCTATAGGCTCTTTTACAGAATTGGCATAGGATGTAGGAAAATGGTATCTTAGATTTTTCATGCGCGTGTCTGGGTGTGTAGCTGAGTTGATCTCTGATATGTGTGTGTGCAGAGGGTGAATTACTGTAGCATCATTCATGAGGTATTATATGTACGTACATACGTATGTGCAGTAAATATACAGAAGTTGACCGATGGCCACATGTTTAACCAATTTTATGTGATAATATACGTAGGTCAGTCGGTACATTTGCCAGAGCTCTTTTAGATGGGTCAAGAAAGCCCCAGATCAGCTTACGTCTTGGAGCTGCAGCAGCTTCTCGAGATATAACTCTCTTTCACGGTATGGACACACTTCACAAGAGCACCTACAAGATTGGTGATGCAGTGGCCCAGCTTGTCCCCCGTGGACCTCTCCTCTGTGCTGATGAGTTGGAGTCGTGGACACAGGATGAAGCTAAACGATTTGAGGATGGTCTTCAGGAATACAAAGACTTCTACTACATTCAGAAGAAGCATGTAAGCAGGTCGTATATGAAGTCTAGAGTGGAAACAGATGATTACGTGCTTCATATGGCTGACAAATGTGTATTTTAAAATGTGATATTTTATGAACAATTATTGTCAATGTTTACTCTTTATGTATCATCAATTTTGCCTAAACTTGGCTGGCTTATTTGGTGTTTATAATCTGGCATCTTATAAGCATTTTTTATAATAGCTACATAATTGTGGTTTGATTATCAATTTGATAGTAATTAGTATCATTGTGTTATCGTGACACTGTTAGGGTACATGTCTGTACATAAAGATCAGTGTTTACCAAATAATTGAATCTGTTCACATGTATTTGCCTAGTACTTAAAATTGACTATCTAAAGTCTATAGATACTGTCTATTCTAATTTTTCCTATTAGCCCATATTAATGTGTTAACCATGTCTTTAGTGGAAAATAGTATAAATACGTACGTGTATATAAGAGTATTGATTGAAGTACCAACAATGAATTTAGATTTTATTAAATGTTAAATCTTGAGTATTTTTGTGACTTAAGTTATGTAAAAACATGTATTGACACTTATTTTGAAAATTCTCACACCCAATTCAATTTTCAAAGTAATCACCTTAAATTAATCTAATTAACGACTATAAGGCTCATGTACGTACCGCTCCCTGACATACATATGTTTACCTTTGTCTCCAGTTACCATGGAAATCCATCAAAAGCATAGTCTCATACTACTACTTCTGGAAGACGACAGATCGGTATCAGATACAGAAGAGACACAGAATGATTGAGAAACAGAATGACCTCAAGGAAGTAATTGTTCACCTGAGATCCAACGGCCCACCAACTGCTCCAAGAGACCTCAGTGGTAAGGCCGCAACATCTGGCCAGCTGCCAAATGAGATCCCCACTAACAAGACCGGTCCGCCCCAGCTAGCTGATGGAAAGGGATGTGAAAGTTGCTTCAGTGAGTTGTCCTACCTACGTATGTATTTGAAGATGTGCTCTTTCTCTCTTCACCTCTGGAATAACAGAGGATTTGTTCCAAGGAGTTTTGGACATTGTTAAACGTAGTATACAGAATGAATGAATTTATGAATCATTGTGCATGTTTGTATTGAAAAGGCATCTTTCATTCTTTTTGAACATCTAAAGATACAGTTTTTGAGTTATTATATGACATTTCAATGCTGGGGTTTTCTTCAACAACTTCTTTAGATGCTAATAAAACCTTTCAAAAATATTTTTGACATACAAACTGTACGTACGTAGAAGAAACTTGTATCATATCATGTTTGTATTTACTGCATGTGTAGCAGCATGAACAGAAATGTAATGTAGTGTCTCTCATCCAACTCAGCTTCCACTGCTTCAAGGTGGTATTCCTGGGGACCGCCACAAGAACAGTGCAGGCTCTGTGATCTCTGCATGGTGTATTGGAGGAAGTACGGAGGACTGAAGCTGGTGACCAAATGGGGTATGTATGGCACACCCACACTCAACCACCCTACACTAGCACACACTGATGTACCTATACATATGCGTGTTTAGGATTTAAACTCAAAGATATAAACTGTCAACTTCTCTCTTTCTCATTTTCTTTTATAGAAGTATCAGATAAAAGTTGTTCATTTGCTGCCATTTTATCAAAAAATCGCTCCTCAAAGGGTAAGTATACGTACGTACGTACATGTACGTAACAGGAAATACGTACCATGCACCACACAGTACATGTGACAGGAAACACCATATACATACGTATGTGCGTACCAGATGATGGTAGACTAGAGTTTGGGGGAGGGTTTCTTAAGCTATCCACAGTTTTAGTGGTCACATTGATATGATCTGCTACGTATCTACTTATTTAAGAGAAGTTACACCTTAACATTTACATACATACGTACATACCCTTAGCTTTACCAGATTATGTATGTATATAATGTGCCTTCGTTCCTTTCTTAGGAGGAAAATCATCAACCAGGCATCCTTACAAGGTGTGTATTTGGACTAATACAACAGTATCTTACCTTTGCCACATACGTACGTACATTCACATCTGATATTTTCTTGTAGAGTCGTAAAAAACCAACTCTACGTCCCCAAAATCCATTCACAATACAACCAAATAGTGAAACACTCCTTTTGAGGAAGAGCTTGGGTAATAGTATTCTACGTAAGCATGCTCGTGCCATTTCAAAGGAAATTGCGGTACCAGAATCTTCAATTCCTTCAGGTACAGCACTACGTAGCTCTATGGGTGTTCTGTATGACTTGACATTGATGTGTGCTCATAGACAGTGCGCTCTCTGATGGCATTGTACGACACTGGATATACGTACCTGCCCACTCACCACTGCCTAATAAATTATGGGGTGTGACTGAAGTTTCCTAGGGGACCAGAGCCCCTCCCATTCTGTTTGGAATAGGTGCCATTTTTGATCTTGTACACCCAAGGCCTTTTTGCTTTTTCCCTTTTTTCCTCTTTTAGTGATGTATAAGGATTACAATTGTTTGTGGTAAATATTACAATTGTTTTGTGGTCTGATCAAACATGTCAACACTCGTTCATGCATGCAATCCTAATGTGCTTCTTTGTAAACAGTTAATTTGTTAAGAATGGCCTCTTTGTTGCTTTACCAGGCTAGAGTGGACTGTCTGTGGAGAATTTGGAATTTCTTTTAGTTTCTCTGTAATTTATGTACTCACGTATGTATGTATGAACTGTATTCTTCATGTATGTATGTACGTATGTAGTTGAAGTAGTAACTGCAAGTGTGCATAGGACATCTGTCAGGATTGGCAAGACTGTTGTAGTGAAGGGGAAGATGAATGGCATAGTAGCAAAGCTGAGGCAATGCCCGTCCCCCAGTCCTGTGAAGACCCTGATCAAGGTCCCCTCCACTGTGTCACCCATCACTCCTCCTCTGAGAAAGATGTTCCAACACCAGCCTCAAATCATCTCATCTGCCAAAACTAATGGAGGACAAGGTTAGTTTTCATTTTTACTTCTGATTGCTATGCTAGTCCCATATACGTATATAACCCACATCAGCATATCATTGGGTTTGGGAAGTAATTTGAGTGTGGGAAGGAAGCTACACAACTTGAATTACTTGTTTATCAGTGTTAGTTTAGTGATGATTATATTCTTCCACTACTAATCAAGGATGGTAGACATTCTTCTGTCTCCCTGTGCACAGATTATGTTGAAGATGTGAAGACAGGTGTGGTCCGAAAGAGAAAAGGCGAAACATCTGAGTCTCCTCTGGCTAAAATTAGAAAAAGTGTACCAACTAACTCTGCGGGGGATAACCCTATATCAGATTACTTTTTCCAAGCTGATAATGATTTGAAGTAAGCCCCTTAAATTACATATATGTACGTATGTACATATGTAGAGAACTAGAATTATTAACAATATATATACGTACGTATGTACTTTTGTGATCAAACTTTTTGTTTACAATTTGAAAAGCAAGTTTCTGAATTCTTAATTTGCAATTTTTAAAAAGGTCACTAGTAAAATTACTGGTAGTCCTATCACATGATGTACATACGTATATTGTTTTTAAGTGGTTTATATAAATTTTCAGGCCCTCTGTGGATAACCACAGTCTGTATCACACTGTTTTAATGAATGTACGTAATTAATGTCTATTGCATGCACATGCACCTTTTGGAATGCTATATAATCCAGTGTACCGTGAACCTTGTGCTTACCAAACTTTGATGTTACATGTTTAGGAAACTGAGAGATAAAGTGGGAAGACCAGCCCTCATCAAAACTGCAAGAACTCCTACAAAGAAGCCTTTGGAAGACTGAGTTGGCTCCTATAGCACTTTAATGATGTAATAATAATGACATGCGCAGACACGTACGTATATGTAGGATATGATGTGTTTTATTTTTTTGTTCCTTAGTTTTGTGTTGTATGCTGTTGTTATAATACCTATTTATGTACATGCATGTATGGATTGTGTGCCTATGGACAATCGAATTTAGTGAAGCTATATACGTATATAAATGGATTATATATGGAGTTCAGTCAGTTTATTATAAAGATGTTAAAAGTGAAATGAGAAGTAGGCTAGGGATACTTGCAACAGTATCAAGCACATCTGGAAAAAGGTAATGAAACAAGACAGTGATCATGGTGACAAGGCTAGATAACCACACAGACGTGGCATACTCAGATTAAACAACTTAACTATATTTTATACATATATATATAATATGCACATCATCACGTAGTTGCATGATCCATATCAAGTTACATTGCTAAATGTACATTAAGCTATAGTTATAAACACTCATGGAATTACTTCATAAATGAGCGATCTTAACACGACCTTTGACCCATTTTTACTTTCCTCCTTTTTCCCTTTTTTCATGAATGAATGATACATGTCTTTCAACGTTGCCGCAATCTATAAGGATATGAGCCGGCCTTTGGATTTTTGTAATACTTGTTATACAATAATTTACAAGAGTATACTGAATGCTTACATAGATTTATGAATTTGCGATGAGCTGCATTTATATTATAATGTATATCTTATTATACCGATCTCATGAATTCATCATTATCGACAATTTGGATTGTATAACCACTGCACAATGATCATTTTTGTTTGACAATTCTGAAATACACATATACATGGTTTAAATTAAAAATGTTCAAACAATGTAGTAAACAAGTTCTTCATGGTTGTACAGAGACCATGCTGTTTCTTCTCCTTTTGCATGAGTGTTACTGGAACGGTGCTGCATGCAGTACTTCGTTTCGCATCACTTTACTGAGTGTAAAGGTGATCCCAGGGCACACCACGTGGAGGTAGAAGTACTTCGTGCCCCAAATGGCCTCCGGTTTCTCAACTCTGTTTGACACTTCCACTACTGGCGTCGTAAGAGAAGCTGCTCGGGAACGGTCCGGCGTACCTGACCGACCTGTGACCAGTTACTAGTCCTGCCCTGCCTCACGCTACGGACAGAACAAGCCCGACCCTGGCGGACCACAAACTCCCACCAATGAGAATCATCATGTGCACACAACGCAGCTTGAGAGCACTGTACACAGACTTTAGCTCATTGGGATCGGCCAGGTTGCTTTAGAGTAGGGACCCATCGATGAACTATAAGAAAAGAATTAGAGAATATATAACTAACAGCATAAATGTACATACGGACATAAACATGAGCATGCATGTAAAATTCCAATTAAATAACTGCAAATGTCTTCCATGCAAACACCAACCTGATGCGGCAGCCTACAATAGCTTCCTGACCGACTACGTAGTGGCACTGGACCCACGCTCCTCCAGGTACGGGTCGTATAGTGAGAATCCGCAAGTGCCAATTTAACACACAAGCAGGATTAATAGTGAGATACATCTCCAGGCACTAACCCATAGGTAGAGAGACCACCCCACTATAAGAACACCGATGACCCTTTGTCGCATGGTACCATGGTCGTGCTCCTACCACGGTTTTCGCATCGATCCACACCAAAGTAGACCTCCAGAGTTGATAGCCCGGAGGCCAAAGATTGAAAATGTGCTCGACTATTTATTGAAATTGTCGGCGGGAAACCTCGTGGACTTGGCGGAAAATCGTGGAACTACAATTGTTTTCGATATCTTTTTCGAGAACAATAGACAACATGTAGTACATGACCCAGCCTATTCAGCAAGTTGTTATTGTTGCTGAGTTCAGACTCGAAAACATGCATGGCTATTCAGCGAAGCAAATCTTAGCATGTCCAGTGACCCTTTGAGTAGAAGTGCTTATAATTAATAAACAGGCTATCAATATTTTAATGACCCTCTAATTGTTTCAGCATGCAGTGATCATTTTTTAAACACATGCACAGGCTCTTGCGAAAGCATGAATTGACATGGCAAGCGACATGTTCATTCATAACACAGGACATTGAAAATCAAGTATTTGTTAACAAGAAAGTACAGGTTCCTTTAATATAAATATTATTAAACGAAGAAAGGTTTCAAATGATTGTATACTATATGCAAATGTGTATACATACATGACCAGATCACAATCTTGATGACGGCTGAGACTCGCGATGTATATACGTATAGGCCATAATTTATTGAGTTTCTTATTCAATTAACTTTTAATTGTCTATTGCTCAATCAATTTGTGAATCCAAAATGGCCGTTGCCACTGATCAATTTTTCTAGTTCGAGGAACTTTGGCGTTGTGCATCCCTAAACTTTACTGAATGGTGGGTCATTTTGTTTAAACAATCAGACAAACTATCTTAGCCGATTTAAAAAAAGTTTGTTCTTCTTTTAGGTTACAATGTTATGATTGACATAATATTAATTATTATCTTCACCTTCTGTTACTTACGATTTATATAAACTGATTACACAAGTATACGGCTTATTGTGTAGCCTATACTTTATTTCTGTATAGTCTTTTTACAGAAGAATTGTCATAAAAATCAAATGTCAGTTACCTAGCAACATGTCCAATTAAGGATGGTAGGGCATGCATCATCAGCATTTTTGGCTTAACCCATTCAGGTGGAAAAAGAAAGTTTGGATCAAGGGAGATTTGCATGGAATCAGCAGTGAGTATATATACAGTAACAACTGTAAAGGTCCTGGATAACATCTGTTCAATGGGACTACCAGATTTAGCATGTCTACCAGTCCCTAGTAACTAGTAACTTCCAGCTACCCTAGTTTAGTTGGGGAAGGTTTGTAGTACAGTCTTAACAGGTTCTCTGTATCCTATAGATCAGTTTGCCTTGCTATTTGGCTATGAAACTGTACAATCCCTTTGAGCAAGATTATTATTGTTGGCTTTGACATTAGTTAGTAGGTAAAACTATTCCTTCTGTAGCTACTTAGAAAATCTGTTTGTGGTTACTCTTCTTGAGTATCCATGGTAACTAGATAGGGGAATACTTCAAATGACCTAGATTAAATTTGTCCAACTGGAATACCTGATTTAGGGTCCATTCCAGCTTCTAGTAGCTATGGTTACACTCCTTTGGGGGAGTGGTTACAGTGCTGGCCCATCTGAGGTGTAAATATAGCATTTTTGTCTACGTAAGTTGTACATCTTGTTTGCTTCGGTATAGCCTACCTTTATTTCTAATAGAAAAGTTTCCATAACAATTTAACCAGGTACAGTTCCCTGGCATGCAACCATTCAATTTGAAATAAAGTAATAAGTTGTTCATGTGGCTCTCATTTATAGAACAAACTTCACACATGTAAGTCAAGCAGTATCTTCACCTAGTCAGCTGATCCAAATTAAGACCAGGCAGTTTCTCCAAAGTCATTATTAATGGATGTACATGAAGAAAGAAACATTAATTTGTTGTATGTAAAGGTGATGTGTACAATACTTCATGTGCATGTCCTTTAATATAGGACCTATCTGTGACTGATATAGGTAGAAAATTACTTTGTACATTATAATTGGCACTTTTCTGTCCAATTGTTTCACTGTAACAGCTCATGACAGTGGTTGATGCAATAACAGGTTTAGGCAGGATTTGTGTCAAATGTCAGTTACCTAGCAACATGTCCAATTTAGGAGAAAGAAGAACTGAGTGGTAGGGAATCATTAATGTTATTGGCTTAACCCATTCAGGTGGGAAAGAAAGTATTGGATTAAGGGAGATTTGCATGGAATCAGCAGTGAGTATAACAACTGTAAAGGACCTGGACTACATTTGTCCAAGATAGATCAGTTTACCTTGCTATGAAACTGTACAATCCAAGTGAAGGTAATTGGTTTTGACATTAGCTAGTTAGTAGTTAAATTGTAAACTGTTTAAAAATGATTGTTTCTGTAGCTACTTTCTTAAGTATCCATTGTAACTAGATAGAAGAATATTTCAAATGACTTAGATTAAATTTGTCCAACTGGTATATATACCTGATTTAGGGTCAATTCCAGCTCCTAGTAGCTATGGTTACACTCAATTGGGGGAGTGGTTACAGTACTGGCCCATCTGAGGAGTAAAAAAGTATTTTTGACCTTTCTAAATATACTTACATTGTACATATTGTTTGCTTCTGTATAGCCTACATTAAAATCCAATTTATTCCATATAGAAAAATCTCCATAACAACCAGGTGCAGTTCCCTGGCAACTATTCAATGAAAATAAAGTAATCAGTTGTTCATGTGGCTCTCTCTTGCAGAACAAACTTCACACATGTATGTCAAGTAGCGTATTCACCTAGCTGGCTGATCCCTATTGAGATCAGGCAGTTTCTCCTAAATCATCATCCTTAATGGATGTACATGAAAGAGACATTAATTTGTTATATGTAAAGGTGATGATGTAATGTGCATGTCCTTTTAACATGGACCTATTATAGGTAGAGAATAACTTTGTAGATTATAACACTAACATTGCCACTTTTTTGGCAGGATTTGTGTCTGAGCATGCACTGATTGACTAACAACTTCTTTGGGGGTTACAATGCCTTCTTCCTATATGTCTAGAAAACTTTACAATCCCTAAAACTATAAGAATAATAATATTACAGTGCAGCTACTAAATTATTTTATTCGTCCTCCTATCTTTATATGCATACTACAGATAGATCATTATTTTTATTAGATAACATAATGTAGGTATGCATAAGTACAAACAGATTATATAGTTTTAAAATTTAATTATTTCTTCAGTCTCATCAAAAATGCATTCTTTGAATAATAATATTCTGGTGGATAATACTTGTTGTAAAACTCAAGACAGACTTGCTCTATTTTAAAACCGAACTTCTGATACAGGAAGACAGCTGGGTTGTTTACAGCGACATGCAAAGTAATGTCATTTCCAACACAAGCCTGTACCAGGTGATACAACATAAAGGACCCAATGCCAGCGCTCTGCCACTCCGGGTGGACAATCAGAAAGGGGAGATATGCTTCATTGATCCAAACGTTGGGAGTTAGGCATCCGAAGCCAATCACCAACTTTTCACACAATGCTACAACGGTGAAATCAGGGTATTCCAAGCACTCTTTGATGTTAGTGCCTTTCCAGAAGAAACGAGTAACCAGTGCATCCACAGCCTTCAATTGATGCTTTTGAAAGTAAGTGTAGGTTATTGCAGTACGGCACGGTACATTCTCTTTTCTGTTCCAATTGTGCTGATACCTTTTATGCTGTTGCAGCTCTGCCAATAATTTAAGCCTTCTAGGCTGACACTCATGGTCCACCCAGATGACAGGGTTTAAGATCTGTTTGGTGTAAGGACTAACGAGGGAGGTCATGTGACTAGGAGTCATGTGACTAGGAGTGACATCACCATCAGCAGGGCAAGCTGTAGTGAGAACTGGACCCAGCTTGAAAGGTTCATCTAGATATGGTACAGTCACTGGTGGTACTTGCAGGTTAACTGGAACAGGAAAAGATTTTGGAATGGGAATAGCTAGATTAGGGTTGCTAGGATCTGGTTGATATCTGTCTACTTTTTGCAGTGTTTCGTTGACAAATCTGTCAACATCAAACACTGGTTGATTGTTATCACGATATCTCTGCCTCAGCCTTAGCATAGTGACTAACTGTTGAATTCGGTAGTCTTTGCTGACTTCTTCGGTAACTGCAGGTCGAGTGAGGTATCTCAATGTGACAGCTTCCAGAGGGTCTGTGAGCTTTATTAATCGCTTAGCACTTGTTGTTGATGGAACTGCTTTCTTTATATCTTTTTCCACTTTGTTGTCTTCACTTTTAATTTTTCCCAACATCTGTTTCATGTCATGTTTAAATCTTTTTATGTCTGGGAGCACAACTTCTGAATCCTCATTCTCAAATACTGAACTAGACAATTCATCACTGGGTGTGTCCGGCTTTACCTGCCTTTTCACTCCTACAGAAAGAAGACATCATAATTGATTTACTATTAAGAGACTAAAAATCAATTTGCTGCATGTGAGTCAAGGTGTTAATCCACAAAACACTGTTACAGTAGGAAAATAGTATTGGATTACTTATTGAAATAAGGCAGCCATTTTGCTACAATATTTACCTATGTATGAATTATTTATATACTTATACTATATAATTATTTATGATTTCATTAACACTAAATGTTATGTAAAAGCAGATTAATTATATAAAATGCACATTCTTAATAACCCTACCTCTTAAGTATCTAGCTATATACTAATTATAAATTAGCATCTGGTAATACGTAACTTGTAGTCTCCCAAACTAAAAAGCTTTACCTCGTGTTGGTCCGTGATCAGGGTCTGGAGGTTTAAGAACTTGTAATGTCCACCAACCTGGCTCATGGAGTTCCTCGGTCCCAGATTTAAAAATGGCAGGGCAGCTGGTGGACATAATGCCAGCCATTGTATTTATCCAGTAAGATGTTCTCTTCCTGTTTGGGATAATTCTAGACCAATTTTCATCCAAAAAGGCTCCAATATCACTTTCATAGTGCAGGTAGCCATTCCTACCTCGCCCATCCACTAATAAGTGGTAGATTACCAGCTGCACAGCTTGACTCCTATATTCATATATACATATTCATACATAATGGCTTATAATTAAAACAAGGAGAATAGTGTAGATTATATTAGTCACACATATATACATATGTGTCACATAATTAGTTATTAGTATAAATTAAATAAAAACATTTAAAAATGAAGTTAAAAGTAGGGATGGCACTATAACAGTGATTGGCACATCTAGAAAAAGGACCAAAACAAGAAAGTGATCATATGGTAAGGCTAACATTGCAGAAGTGGCATACTGAAACTTAACTATAAACATCACTTCTATTTTTGGGCGCATCATGGATATACTAGAAGTAGGGATCGACTGCCGTACTCTCTGATACGTATGTGTCGCATTATATGCTGTCCATTTTAAAAATCCATATGCATATTTGTATATTAAGACCACTTGCAGTTACACAATGTTGTTAATTCCAAACCACGACTATATACAAAGTATATAGCTACATATCAAAGAGTGTGGCAGTACCCTCAAGTATATATAGAAGAAAAACATGATCGCCCTATTCAATTATTATATATGCTACAAGATCCAAATAAAAACATTCAAAAAATGAAGTTTGAATAATTGCAACATTGACAATTACATCTGGTAAAGTATCAAAACAAGACAGTGATCATGACATTTTAGGCTAACCACACACAGGCAGCATATTGAAATTTAAGCAATATATAATTAACCATACCAGAGTTAGTTACTTCCTATATATAGTATAATGATCTTGACAAGTTATATTCATCCTATATATTTATAACTAAAGGTAGACAGGATCAAATTTCAGGTTTCAGAAGGCATGAAACCTATTTGAAACTCTTTGAACAGCCAGGTTTCAAAAGGTATGAAAACATATAAAACCGGAAAGGGGGCTGTTAAAAACTAAAACCCATGAAATTAATCTATTAGCACATGCACACCTGAGCACCCTTTGAAACCTGGCTGTTCAAGAAGTTTCAAATAGGTTTCATGCAATATGAAACCTGAAATTTGATCCTGTGGTATCTATGAAAAGCACAGACAACATCATGCAATTGGTCAAAGGAAATTATGTAAATTCAAAAACTGCTTGCCACGTATTGAAACAATCAATTGTAAACATAATCCTTTAGAATAAATATGAATATGGGTATGAATAAATTAATGGATAAATGAAAATGAACTATTTATTATGCAAAGCTGTAGTTTCAACTGAAGAGGTCATTTTTATCCATTGATTTTCATTTCAAAAGTACGTATCTCCATTGGGTTTAGAGTCACTGAGTTTGCCTTCAAGTCATCTCTCTTCTCCTCCTGCGTAACTGGAGTTTCTTCTTCTGCTGTCTTCCACTGCAAGCGGTGAACATTAGACAGTTCATCATTGGCTCCCAAAACCAGTTCTGTCAAGCTCTCTATTTTGAAAGACTTAAACAATCCATCAAGGGACACTGTCACTGGTTTGGAGAGAGTGCTGTCTTCATTCTTCTCAAACTGGTGCTCAAGACGAAGGATGACTGTGTTTGCATCCACAAACTGCAGTGTCAGCAGATGAACATTGGCAGGGAGCTCTCTGGACACTGCAGAGTACATGACATTGTACTTGGTCAGGTAGTCCTTGGGTGATCCACTGTCTCTATTGAATGCCACAGCGGGGCGCAAAAGAAGCTTTTCTCCAAGAAGTCGATGAGCAGCAGAAGAATTGGCTATTGTGTCAAACACAATCCAGTGACGACCACGAATAATCAGACCATCACCAAATTGGCCTGGTTCATCCAAAGCTTCACCTACTCCTCTATAATCATCCCTTAGGAGTCTTCTGTGAAGCATCAACTCAACACTTCCATCCTTCAGACTAGATCCGCCTTGAGATCGGTCTGTGAGAACTGTAAATTGGGTCTTCTTTGATTTATCCTGAACATAGATACGACTGTTGACTGGATAGTAGTTTCCAGCTACTGGTTCAGTGTTGTTCAGTTTCCATGTCTTTCTTTAGTCTCTGATACGTTCCTGCATTTCACGTCCATTAGCATCTGTGTACCAGGTGGAGTTAGAGGCTAGATCTGTGTCAAAGCGACTGATGACTTCCTTACCTTTGAAATCAAAAGTTGGAATGGGTCCTATAGTGTACTCAACTTCAACAAAATTAGCTCCTTTATATAACCGAACCACTTGTGTAAATGCCTTTGAAAATTCCTGATGAATTTCTTGGAAAAGTTGTCCGGTTACTATTGTAAAGTTAGCTTTGTTACCATTCATGTTAACTGGTAAGGCTGGAGAGGCTGGCCGGAATATGTATGCTCCTGAGGCCTGATTAGAGGCCAGATCACCTTCACTGGAGATGTACCATAAGAGCTGCTGGTCCAATTTTACGGCTTTCCCAAGTTTTAAATTGACAATGCTTTGAATTCTTCCTGTTGTCTTGTTAAGAACAACCTGATAATTATCATTCTCAATAAAGTTTTCTTGTGGTTTGTATTTTGCAAACTTGCTTGTGGATGTAGCTTTAGGTTGTTCCCTTGAGTATCTGGTGAAGGACGAGGAAGGCCTCACAAAGTAAGTGGCAAATCCTAAAGGTGGCAACATTGCCTCAAATACAACGTTGTACTGTGCAGTGCCACGACTTCTTCTTACATTCTTTGTGGCATTGGACACTGGAACAATGTCGTAGACAACTGTGCTACCAGTTGGGGAGAACACAGATACTTTGGAAGACTGAACAGGGACAGTTATGACTGTGCTCTGATTTCGAGCTAGCGGATTGTAGATGAGGACATCAAAGGAGTTGCTTTCTGAAGCTGGACACACACTGATATTCACATACTCACAGAACTCCCAATTCACTTGAGAAGAACCTGATTTATCCACCAACTTGTTCAACGAGTAATTAACAACATTGCGACATTCTACCTCACCAATGTGAAGTCTCATTGCATAATCATCAGCTACATGTTGTTTCTCTGTACCACTGACAGCATCATGGTGTTGCACAACACCCATGGCCTTAGCAAGCTTATCAGAAGTTACATTCTTTGGAGGACCATCAGAAAACACTTCCATATGTCTGCAGGTTTGAAGGAAACTGTTCATAGTGCGGACATACCCTTTCAAAGCAGGTCTACTAGTGAAGTATCCCGTCCAATAGCAGAAGGGGCAATCGGCATAGGGAAAGAAGTCATCAGTTTTCACTTGCCATGTGAGGTTGAGAGAGTTCAAAGCTTCAAGATATCTTGTTGGAGTAGAGTAGAATACATTGTAGGTATCAGGAAACAGCTCATTAAAAGCATTAATCAATCCATCCAAGCTATGGTACCAAATCTCAGCATTCTCATACTGGAAATCATCTCCCATTGTTAACATAATGTGATTGGTTCGGTAAAACTGTGAAATCGACTTGATATCCCTTACCAAATCATTCACCTTTTCTTTCAAGTTGTAGCTAAACAGTTCAGGGTCACTGACAACAGGATCTATGTTACAGTGTATGAGATCGAAGCACAAACCTGGAGGAGGACTGTAGTGGTTGTAAAATATACCCGTGAACAAATCGGACTGTCTTCCCCAGTTTGTTGGGCTTCCCCTCCAAATCAATTCCAAGGACCTATCTGATTTCCGCTTCTCCTTGTCTTGATAGTCTATTCTGGCAAAGAATAACCCATCGTACCCCATCTTGGCAAATAGTGCAGCCTGTTCTGAAGAATGACCAAATGGATCAATGTGCCATGCTGTTCTTGGCCTAGCTTCTTTTCCAAAGTTCTCTTCGACAAATTTTAGCCCTAACGACATCTAAGAATAAAATAATAATAATAATAATAATAATAATAATATTGTAACTATGAATATTTCAATTTTATTTCTTGTGTTATTATAATTGTATTCATCCTATAACCTTTTAAGTGTTAGATACTGTATTCTCACATAATGCTTTCGGTCCTAATAATTTACATCCTATAAATTTAAAGTGTTAGATATTGTATTCTCACATAATGTTCACAAATTAAGCTATGATAACAATACAATTATTGATACAACAGTTATAAATTCCCTTCCATGACTTGAGTCAAAATGGCGCTACCCATGAGGTACCAAAGGTGCGATCCTATCTACAATGTGATTGGTGGGCGCGCGTGGCTTGCTTTGAAGTAAAGTGAACGCTACTTGGGTCCCAGTGCATTTTAAGGGATGCTATGTTATATTATTGAGAGGCGTATGAGGTACTTACTTGATCGATAATAGCGTTGTAGTCTGTCGTAGCTTCGTCGTTCATGCACCATCCTGCATTAACGAACTCCAGCTGCTTATTGGAAACTAGCTTCTTCACCATTTCTTTCTTTCTCGGTGTTTGATCCTTCCACCAGCGAGCAAAGAAAGCCATCTCCACAAATATAAAGGTTCGATTTGGATTGTCTTGTAACGAGTGAACTACTGAATCGATAATATATCTCACACCGGATGGAGTAATTTGTCGCTCGGTCCCCGAGAAATATTGGTCTACTGTTTTTAACCACCCTACATCGTCGTGTGAATGAGGTACGAGGTGAACGTTAACTATTTCGCTTTGGGACTTTGCCCAACATGCGAGCAACGCTAACCCAAATATTAGATATATTCGCAAAGCTTCCGCCATTTTCTAATACTACGATTTCAGAGGGATGACAACAATTAGTTGGTAGAGATAGGCAGAGGTAGGTAGTGGTAGATACAGGAGGGTACAGGTAGGTATACCACATATACCAATAAATTCCTATTTACTGTGTAGTTAATGCTATAATAGTTTCATCCACTGATTTTCATTTCAAAAGTACGTATCTCCATTGGGTTAAGAGTCACTGAGTTTGCCTTCAAATCATCTCTCTTCTCCTCCTGCGTGACTGGAGCTTCTTCTTCTGCTGTCTTCCACTGCAAGCGGTGAACATTAGACAGTTCATCATTGGCTCCCAACACCAGTTCTGTCATGCTCTCTATTTTGAAAGGTTTAAACAATCCATCAAGGGACACTGTCACTGGTTTGGAGAGAGTGCTGTCTTCATTCTTCTCAAACTGGTGCTCAAGACGAAGAATGACTGTGTTTGCATCCACAAACTGCAGTGTCAGCAGATGAACATTGGCGGGGAGCTCTCTGGACACTGCAGAGTACATCACATTGTATTTGGTCAGGTAGTCCTTGGGTGATCCACTATCTCTATTGAATGCCACAGCGGGGCGCAAAAGAAGCTTTTCTCCAAGAAGTCGATGGGCAGCAGAAGAATTGGCTATTGTGTCAAACACAATCCAGTGACGACCACGAATAATCAGACCATCACCAAATTGGCCAGTTTCGTTCAAAGGCTCACCTACTCCTCTATAATCATCCCTTAGGAGTCTTCTGTGAAGCATCAACTCAACACTTCCATCCTTCAGACTAGATCCACCTTGAGATCGGTCTGTGAGAACTGTAAATTGGGTCTTCTTTGATTTATCCTGAACATAGATACGACTGTTGACTGGATAGTAGTTTCCAGCTACTGGTTCAGTGTTGTTCAGTTTCCATGTCTTCCTGTAGTCTCTGATACGTTCCTGCATTTCACGTCCATTAGCATCTGTGTACCAGGTGGAGTTAGAGGCTAGATCTGTGTCAAAGCGACTGATGACTTCCTTTCCTAGTCCATCCTGGAAGGGTATAGGTCCTATGGTGTACTCAAACTCTACAAAGTTTCCACCCTTGTAAACACGAATGACTTGACTGACAAAGTCGGAAAAGGTTTGTTGAACCTCCTGAAACAGGTTACCCGTGATGACCTTTATCTTGGCTTTGTTGTTGTTAGAGTTGACCGGAAATACATTGGACGAATTTGGTCTAAAAATATAGGCACCAGAAGCTTGAGAGCTATTGATATTTCCAGTGCTAGCATTGTACCAGAAAAACTGCTGATCTAGTTTGACTGATAGTGTAGAATGCATATTTGTAATTGATTGTACATGGCCTGTAGTGTCATCAAATGATATCTCATAATATTCGTTCTTGATGGATGCAGCTTTAGGTTGTTCCCCTGAGTATCTGGGGAAGGACGAGGAAGGCCTCACAAAGTAAGTGGCAAATCCTAAAGGTGGCAACATTGCCTCAAATACAACGTTGTACTGTGCAGTGCCACGACTTCTTCTTACATTCTTTGTGGCATTGGACACTGGAACAATGTCGTAGACAACTGTGCTACCAGTTGGGGAGAACACAGACACTTTGGAAGACTGAACAGGGACAGTTATGACTGTGCTCTGATTTCGAGCTAGCGGATTGTAGATGAGGACATCAAAGGAGTTGCTTTCTGAAGCTGGACACACACTGATATTCACATACTCACAGAACTCCCAATTCACTTGAGAAGAACCTGATTTATCCACCAACTTGTTCAGCGAGTAATTAACAACATTGCGACATTCTATCTCACCAATGTGAAGTCTCATTGCATAATCATCAGCTACATGTTGTTTCTCTGTACCACTAACAGCATCATGGTGTTGCGCAACACCCATGGCCTTAGCAAGCTTATCAGATGTTGCATTCTTTGGAGGACCATCAGAAAACACTTCCATATGTTTGCAGGTTTGAAGGAAACTGTTCATAGTGCGGACATACCCTTTCAAAGCAGGTCTACTAGTGAAGTATCCCGTCCAATAGCAGAAGGGGCAATCGGCATAGGGAAAGAAGTCGTCAGTTTTCACCTGCCATGTGAGGTTGGCTGAATGGACAGCCTCTATATATCTTGTGGGAGTAGAGTAAAATAGATGAAACTGATCTGGATACTTTTTGTTCAAATTGTCAATGATTTTATCTAAGCTATCATACCAAATATGGGCATCCTCCCACTGAAAATCAGAGCCCATTGTAAACATGACATTTTTGGTACGATAGTACTGATTTTGGTTTTTAGCATCTTCAATAAATTGTTGAAGCTTGTATTCAAGATTGTAAGTAAATAGAGCCTCGTTGTCCACTACCAGGTCATCCTCACAACTGATATCGAAACACATTCCAGGTGGTGGACTGTAATGGTAGTACAGCACACCTGTGAAAATGTCTGATTCTTTCCCAAGATTATTTGGACTTCCTCTCCAAATCATCTCCAATCTCTTCTCCTGTTGGCGCATTTCCTTATCCTGATAGTCTATTCTGGCAAAGAAGAACCCATCGTACCCCATCTTGGCAAATAGTGCAGCCTGTTCTGAAGAATGACCAAATGGATCAATGTGCCATGCTGTTCTCGGCCTAGCTTCTTTTCCAAAGTTCTCTTCAACAAATTTCAGTCCCTCGGACATCTACGTACATACATATGTGTAGTCTATACAGTGAAGCATGTTCATGTATGTACATGCAGCCATTACACAGAAAACAGGGAGTAACACTTGCTATGGTTATCAGGTCCTTGTAATTTAAAAGCTGAGTGTTTCAAATATTTATGCGACTATAATTGATATTAGCATATTTTATTTTGCTTCAAGTTTGTATGCCATGGGAACATTAATAATAATATATAAAATAATAATATACTTGCTATGCTTGCTACACTTTATATGGTACTCACTTGATCAATAATAGCATTGTAGTCTGTGGACGCTTCGTCGTTCATGCACCATCCTGCATTAACGAACTCCAACTGCTTGTTCGCAACTAACTTCTTCACAATTTCTTTAGTTTCGCTTGACTGTTCTGTCCACCAACGATAAAAGAATGCGATCTCCACATATATGAAGGTTCTTCTCGAATCTTTCTGCAATTCGGAGATCACCGAATCTAGAATAAATTTTACGCCTGCTCTGTTGATTGAACGATTGGTCCCGGAATAATATTCATCAACCGTTTTCAACCAGCCGACATCGTCATGTGTATGCGGTACGATATGGATATTGACCACGGTAGAGAGCGAGAGACTAACAAATGCGACCAAAACGATACAAACGAAACAAGCCACCTTTAGGTCCATTACTTTATCACCTGATCGGATCGAAAGAGCTTGCCTACATTTTGTACCCCGAGACACACCCTTTCAAAATGGCCCCGGCGGGCGGCGGTGTCGGACCGGTCTCATGACTGCGGTCACCGGGCTACGCGCGGAACAAATATACGTAAATATGATTAATTTCACAAAACAGACAAGGCCTACTGTATGGCAATATTCAGGTTAATGCTATAATAGTTTCATCCACTGATTTTCACTTCAAAAGTACGTATCTCCATTGGATTAAGAGTCACTGAGTTTGCCTTCAAGTCATCTCTCTTCTCCTCCTGCGTGACTGGAGCTTCTTCCTCTGCTGTCTTCCACTGCAAGCGGTGAACATTAGACAGTTCATCATTGGCTCCCAAAACCAGTTCTGTCATGCTCTCTATTTTGAAAGGCTTAAACAATCCATCAAGGGACACTGTCACTGGTTTGGAGAGAGTGCTGTCTTCATTCTTCTCAAACTGGTGCTCAAGACGAAGGATAACTGTGTTTGCATCCACAAACTGCAGTGTCAGCAGATGAACATTGGCAGGGAGCTCTCTGGACACTGCAGAGTACATCACATTGTACTTGGTCAGGTAGTCCTTGGGTGATCCACTGTCTCTATTGAATGCCACAGCAGGGCGCAAAAGAAGCTTTTCTCCAAGAAGTCGATGAGCAGCAGAAGAATTGGCTATTGTGTCAAACACAATCCAGTGACGACCACGAATAATCAGACCATCACCAAATTGGCCAGTTTCATTCAAAGCCTCATTTACACCTTTACCGTCATCTTTGAAGAGTCTTCTGTGAAGCATCAACTCAACACTTCCATCCTTCAGACTAGATCCACCTTGAGATCGATCTGTGAGAACAGTAAATTGGGTCTTCTTTGATTTATCCTGAACATAGATACGACTGTTGACTGGATAGTAGTTTCCAGCTACTGGTTCAGTGTTGTTCAGTTTCCATGTCTTTCTGTAGTCTCTGATACGTTCCTGCATTTCACGTCCATTAGCATCTGTGTACCAGGTGGAGTTAGAGGCTAGATCTGTGTCAAAGCGACTGATGACTTCCTTTCCTAGTCCATCCTGGAAGGGTATCGGTCCTATGGTGTACTCAAACTCTACAAAGTTTCCACCCTTATAAACACGAATGACTTGACTGACAAAGTCAGAAAAGGTTTGTTGAACCTCCTGAAACAGGTTACCCGTGATGACCTTTATCTCGGCTTTGTTGTTGTTAGAGTTGACCGGAAATACATTGGACGAATTTGGTCTAAAAACATAGGCACCAGAAGCTTGAGAGTTATTGATATTTCCAGTGCTAGCATTATACCAGAAAAACTGCTGATCCAGTTTGACTGATAGTGTAGAATGCATATTAGTAATCGATTGTACATGGCCTGTAGTGTCATCAAATGTTATCTCATAATATTCGTTCTTGATGGATGCAGCTTTTGGTTGTTCCCTTGAGTATCTGGGGAAGGACGAGGAAGGCCTCACAAAGTAAGTGGCAAATCCTAAAGGTGGCAACATTGCCTCAAATACAACGTTGTACTGTGCAGTGCCACGACTTCTTCTTACATTCTTTGTGGCATTGGACACTGGAACAATGTCGTAGACAACTGTGCTACCAGTTGGGGAGAACACAGACACTTTGGAAGACTGAACAGGGACAGTTATGACTGTGCTCTGATTTCGAGCTAGCGGATTGTAGATGAGGACATCAAAGGAGTTGCTTTCTGAAGCGGGACACACACTGATATTCACATACTCACAGAACTCCCAATTCACTTGAGAAGAACCTGATTTATCCACCAACTTGTTCAACGAGTAATTAACAACATTGCGACATTCTACCTCACCAATGTGAAGTCTCATTGCATAATCATCAGCTACATTTTGTTTCTCTGTACCACTGACAGCATCATGGTGTTGTGCAACACCCATGGCCTTAGCAAGCTTATCAGAAGTTGCATTCTTTGAAGGACCACCAGAAAACACTTCCATATGTTTGCAGGTTTGAAGGAAACTGTTCATAGTGCGGACATACCCTTTCAAAGCAGGTCTACTAGTGAAATATCCCGTCCAATAGCAGAAGGGGCAACTGGCATAGGGAAAGAAGTCATCAGTTTTCACCTGCCATGTGAGATTGGCTGAATGGACAGCCTCTATATATCTTGTGGGAGTAGAGTAAAATAGATGAAACTGATCTGGATACTTTTTGTTCAAATTGTCAATGATTTTATCCAAGTTGCTATACCATATTTGGGCATCCTCCCACTGAAAATCAGAGCCCATTGTAAACATTACATTTTTGGTACGATAGTGCTGATTTTGGTTTTTAGCATCTTCAATAAATTTTTGGAGTTTGTATTCAAGATTGTAAGTAAATAGAGCCTCGTTGTCCACTACTGCATCATCACCACATCGAATGTCAAAGCACATTTCTGGTGGGGGCCCATAAAAATAAAAGAGAACACCGGTGAAAATATCTGATTCTTTTCCAAGATTATTTGGACTTCCTCTCCAAATCATCTCCATTCTCTTCTCCTTTTCACGCTTCCCTATATCCTGATAGTCTATTCTGGCAAAGAAGAACCCATCATACCCCATCTTGGCAAATAGTGCAGCCTGTTCTGAAGAATGACCAAATGGATCAATGTGCCATGCTGTTCTTGGCCTAGCTTCTTTTCCAAAGTTCTCTTCAACAAATCTCAGTCCCTCGGACATCTACAAACATACACAACTATTTCAGTAAAGTAACATACAACAGATAGAAGCTATATTATAGCTATGAGATCTTGTAAGATGATTTAGAAGCTGCCTTGATGGTTTATTGTAAGTTAATTCAAAATATTTGTGCTTTAGAAAGATTCTCAATTGCTAATTAACCCACTAACTCTAACTTACTAAGTTGTATTACTGTATTGATGATGACTGACTGAATAGTGTGGCCAGTCAGGTAGGCTGTGCACCTGGGTAGCCTTGCAAGTGGCGATGGCTTATATGTGCCCAGGTACAGCCCTGTGTACCTTAACCATAACTGGTTGGCATCTTTTATGCTTTTTGTATGCCATGGGAACATTAATAATAATAATATATAAAATAATAATATACTTGCTATGCTTGCTACACTTTATATGGTACTCACTTGATCAATAATAGCATTGTAGTCTGTGGACGCTTCGTCGTTCATGCACCATCCTGCATTAACGAACTCCAACTGCTTGTTCGCAACTAACTTCTTCACAATTTCTTTAGTTTCGCTTGACTGTTCTGTCCACCAACGATAAAAGAATGCGATCTCCACATATATGAAGGTTCTTCTCGAATCTTTCTGCAATTCGGAGATCACCGAATCTAGAATGTATTTCACTCCAGCTGGGTCGATTGAACGATTGGTTCCGGAATAGTACTGATCAACCGTTTTCAACCAGCCGACATCGTCGTGCGTATGCGGTACGATATGGATATTGACCACGGTAGAGAGCGAGAGACCAATAAATCCTAATAGAAGGACGGGAGCAAGTAAATTGGTCTTTACGGCCATTTTTTTATCACATGATCAAGAGAAGATGGCACTGATGGTTTGAAGACACACCTTTTTAAAAATGGCGTCAGAGCTAGGCCGAACAATTATATTCACGCTTCTTCTGACTCTATTACTATCCTTTGGACAGTCTGTAGCGGACGTGATAAACATTCATATCGTACCGCATACGCACGACGATGTCGGCTGGTTGAAAACGGTTGATCAGTACTATTCCGGAACCAATCGTTCAATCGACCCAGCTGGAGTGAAATACATTCTAGATTCGGTGATCTCCGAATTGCAGAAAGATTCGAGAAGAACCTTCATATATGTGGAGATCGCATTCTTTTATCGTTGGTGGACAGAACAGTCAAGCGAAACCAAAGAAATTGTGAAGAAGTTAGTTGCGAACAAGCAGTTGGAGTTCGTTAATGCAGGATGGTGCATGAACGACGAAGCTACGACAGACTACAACGCTATTATCGATCAAGTGAGTATTGGATATTTCGATTATCTGATTCTAGCTATTGCAACAATGAGCCTATAAGAACAAGAATAATGTGATGCTATGTAAGACTTACTTTGCTGCTTTTAGCCTAGAATTTACAATGTAGCTAACCTATAACATGCCATAAGCCAACAGTATTACAAATGTTCAGCTTATACATGGGGTATGTAACCGTAAGCAAATTACTCTTCAGTCTATAATATTAGTATGCGCTCCTAGTGTAGAATATATCTAAATAAGGAGTATAGAGGAATAAGTACCTATCATGCATATGGTTTCCTGCATTCTGTAACTATTAGTTCTGCTGCAAACTTCATTTATATGCACATTTCAGTTATGAAATCAGTTTTCATAATATTTAAGCAAACATTAGCTGTAAGTAAATCTATTATCTTCTCAAAATGTATACACAGTATCATTCTACCCATAGCTACTTATAATCACAGATTTTTTATTGAATACTTAGGAATATATTTGTGATATGTTACTTTACTGAAAGAGTTGTGTATGTTTGTAGATGTCTGAGGGACTGAGATTTGTCGAAGAGAACTTTGGAAAAGAAGCTAGGCCGAGAACAGCATGGCACATTGATCCATTTGGTCATTCTTCAGAACAGGCTGCACTATTTGCCAAGATGGGGTACGATGGGTTCTTCTTTGCCAGAATAGACTATCAGGACATGATAAAAAGAAGAGCAGAAAAGAGAATGGAAATGATTTGGAGAGGCAGTCCAGATAATCTTGGAAAAGAATCAGACATTTTTACAGGTGTACTGTTCTACCATTACAGTCCACCACCCGGAATGTGTTTCGATGTTCGTTGTGGGGACGACCCAATTGTGGACAATCCTGAGCTATTTACATATAATTTGGAGAGAAAATTGGAACAATTCATGTTAGATGCCATAATTCAAGCTCAATCTTACCGTACAAACAATATCATGTTCACAATGGGGGACGATTTCAACTATGAAGATGCAGAACTATGGTATACTAATTTAGACATTTTGATTGAAAATATTAACAAAATGTACAGTGAGAATTTCACTGCATTTTACTCTACTCCTACAAGATATATAGAGGCTGTCCATTCAGCCAACCTCACATGGCAAGTGAAAACGGACGACTTCTTTCCCTATGCCACTTGCCCATTCTGCTATTGGACGGGATACTTCACTAGTAGACCTGCTTTGAAAGGGTATGTCCGCACTATGAACAGTTTCCTTCAAACCTGCAGACATATGGAAGTGTTTTCTGGTGGTCCTTCAAAGAATGCAACTTCTGATAAGCTTGCTAAGGCCATGGGTGTTGCGCAACACCATGATGCTGTCAGTGGTACAGAGAAACAACATGTAGCTGATGATTATGCAATGAGACTTCACATTGGTGAGGTAGAATGTCACAATGTTGTTAATTACTCGCTGAACAAGTTGGTGGATAAATCAGGTTCTTCTCAAGTGAATTGGGAGTTCTGTGAGTATGTGAATATCAGTGTGTGTCCAGCTTCAGAAAGCAACTCCTTTGATGTCCTCATCTACAATCCGCTAGCTCGACAGCAGAGCACAGTCATAACTGTCCCTGTTCAGTCTTCCAAAGTGTCTGTGTTCTCCCCAACTGGTAGCACAGTTGTCTACGACATTGTTCCAGTGTCCAATGCCACAAAGAATGTAAGAAGAAGTCGTGGCACTGCACAGTACAACGTTGTATTTGAGGCAATGTTGCCACCTTTAGGATTTGCCACTTACTTTGTGAGGCCTTCCTCGTCCTTCCCCAGATACTCAAGGGAACAACCTAAAGCTACATCCATCAAGAACGAATATTATGAGATAACATTTGATGACACTACAGGCCATGTACAATCGATTACTAATATGCATTCTACACTATCAGTTAAACTGGATCAGCAGTTTTTCTGGTACAATGCTAGCACTGGAAATATCAATAGCTCTCAAGCTTCAAATCACTACATATTCCGACCAAATTCGTCCAATGTATTTCCGGTCAACTCTAACAACAACAAAGCCGAGATAAAGGTCATCACGGGTAACCTGTTTCAGGAGGTTCAACAAACCTTTTCCGACTTTGTCAGTCAAGTCATTCGTGTTTACAAGGGTGGAAACTTTGTAGAGTTTGAGTACACCATAGGACCGATACCCTTCCAGGATGGACTAGGAAAGGAAGTCATCAGTCGCTTTGACACAGATCTAGCCTCTAACTCCACCTGGTACACAGATGCTAATGGACGTGAAATGCAGGAACGTATCAGAGACTACAGGAAGACATGGAAACTGAACAACACTGAACCAGTAGCTGGAAACTACTATCCAGTCAACAGTCGTATCTATGTTCAGGATAAATCAAAGAAGACCCAATTTACAGTTCTTACAGATCGATCTCAAGGTGGATCTAGTCTGAAGGATGGAAGTGTTGAGTTGATGCTTCACAGAAGACTTTTGAAGACCGTTGACCTTAATGAGGCTTTGAATGAAACTGGCCAATTTGGTGATGGTCTGATTATTCGTGGTCGTCACTGGATTGTGTTTGACACAATAGCCAATTCTTCTGCTGCCCATCGACTTCTTGGAGAAAAGCTTCTTTTGCGCCCCGCTGTGGCATTCAATAGAGACAGTGGATCACCCAAGGACTACCTGACCAAGTACAATGTGATGTACTCTGCAGTGTCCAGAGAACTCCCCACCAATGTTCATCTGCTGACACTGCAGTTTGTGGATGCAAACACAGTCATCCTTCGTCTTGAGCACCAGTTTGAGAAGAATGAAGACAGCACTCTCTCCAAACCAGTGACAGTGTCCCTTGATGGATTGTTTAAACCTTTCAAAATAGAGAGCATGACAGAACTGGTTTTGGGAGCCAATGATGAACTGTCTAATGTTCACCGCTTGCAGTGGAAGACAGCAGAAGAAGAAGCTCCAGTCACGCAGGAGGAGAAGAGAGATGACTTGAAGGCAAACTCAGTGACTCTTAATCCAATGGAGATACGTACTTTTGAAGTGAAAATCAGTGAATAAGATACTTTACATATTGAACATTTAGGTTAAGGAAGGATATATAAAATATGCACTAAAAGTTAAATTTTGTTAGCTGTGTATATATATATGTACGTGTGTGTTTGATAGATTACGTCAATTTACTAACCAAGTCATATTCATTCGAAGACACACGTCTTGACCGTTATAGCTACAAAACCGACACGTAAACTTGAAGAATCTGTCCCCATAGCAAGCTGGAGGATAATCGAGTGGAACACAGCGTACGTGTACGGCATGCTTGCAAGTTCCACACGTCAGCGGCTGCCACTGGCTCCCTTCAAGGGTGGTTTTGCAGTATTTACAGACCTTAAGCTCCTCGCACTCGCCAGACGTTTCGTATGCGTCCGACATTTTCTTCAGTAATTGGTTATATACAGTCAGAAAAAAAAAGAAAATAGCTATAGCTTTTCTGGCTGCACGTAGCCTGCATGTTCACGTATATGCTAAAATTAGAGATACAGGCAATTTGGTCAGATAGAGCATAGCTTATAATTTATGGATAGAGGAACCAGAGAAGAACATATATATATATATAATACCAGAGACTTCACCCAAGCATAGAAGTAATGTGTATTGTTAAGTTTCAGTTATAGGTCACTTCTGTATGGTTAGCCTTACAACTCTCTCTGTCTTTCTTTCTAGCTATACTATAGCTAGTCATTGTTGTATACATTTTGTATCCACATTGACAAGTTTCATAAACAAGAAAGTTATAGTAGTTTTTACAAATAAAACAGCAACATTCATTCACTGATGTACAAAGGTGTCCTTCCATGCTTATATCATGTCTTGACTTAGGAGAGAACTTCTTCTCTCATTTGCTGGTAAACCAGATCAGCCTGTCATCTCTGATGTGTCCCACAAGATTCTTTGTGAAATCTCTTGGACGACATGTCACATTAAATGAATAAGTTGTTGCGTTAATTACTGGAACTGATGCACACTCTCCTTTAGCCACAAAGTCTGGTAGATTTGTTAGCTGCCACATCAGACCAGTGTAGTAACCATTTATAGCAAAGAACTCCTAAGAAATGGAGAAACCAGTACCTCCCTTACAAGTATGTAGGATTAGTATGTAGAGCTGCAGTTATATGATACCCAAACAGATCAGCTATAGCTACGTAGGTACCTTCATGGCATAGTAAGTCTGAACTAGACTGGTGTAGACTGCCCACTGGTCTGCATCGTATTTAAAGCTGGTGCTATTCACTGTATCCTCACTGAACTGAACAAACCCCCACCTGCAGACATGTACTGCCAGTACACACAGACACATAATGGAATTTCTGCAACACTATATTTGTGTATAATATTAGACTGTAATGCTAGATCAAGGTTTCTTGGGGGGAGGAGGGTTGGGGGGTAAAGTCCTTCAAGAAAGTCAATAGCCAATTTTTATAACAACAGATGTACAAACATCCATACAGGTTGCTGCAGTATTTTGCTCCTACCCCCTATGTTATTTCAAAAAAATATCTAAGAAGAGTAAAAACACCAGAATTGAATTTTTAACCCTCAGAGATTGGAGGGTTAAAAATTCAATTTAAGATAAAATGTTTAGCTGTATAATACAAATTATGAGGCTCAATGTTATGATATAGTGAGACAAACCTCTCTGGTACATGCATGGCCAGTGCTTCCTGAGACGACCACACCCAATAATCTAGAGGTGCACCAGGCACCTTCTCATAGTGTCCATTCACATCTCTCACTCTCCACTCAGCTCTACAGACATGCATGGACAAACAGGATGAGAAATGTAATATATAAATATATCTATGGAGGTTCATCTTTTGATTCTGTGGAACATCTAAGGATACATTTGGTTCCTGATTTATCAACCTGGTGTGTCTTCTTCAACAGGAGGAATCAAAGGATGAATTTCCATAAGTTGGTCACAGTTAGACGATATATGGTGTCGTTCTAGTTGTATTTATTGATCTAGCTAACCCTACAGTACTAATTGAGCTATCCACAACAAATTTGATGATTCGGCTGTAAGTCTTAATTGCTGATCCACCAATCAAAACGTCCAAATCGTTGAATTTGTTGCTGACAACTCAATTAGTAGAATCAACCAGATTTGTTTAATACAAGTAAATAAAAAACATTTACAAAAATGATGTTAGAAGTAGAAATGGCAGTGTTAACTAATACATCTGCAAAAAGTATCGAAACAAGACACTGATTATATGATAAGGCTAATCATACAGAAGTTGCATATATACTGAAATTTAAGTAATTTAACCATACACTTCTGTGTTTGGGCGCACTAACCTTAAGTAGGAATGGTGCGCCCAAACACAGAAGTGTATGGTTAAGTTACTTAAATTTCAGTATATATGCAACTTCTGTATGATTAGCCTTATCATATAATCAGTGTCTTGTTTCGATACTTTTTGCAGATGTATTAGTGAACACTGCCATTTCTACTTCTAACATCATTTTTGTAAATGTTTTTTATTTACTTGTATTCCCCATTTTTTCCTCTTAATATTACTTGTTTTAAATTGATTTGAAAGTTTTCTTGGCGAAGATCTCAAAATAACGTCTTAGACAAGAGAAATATGCCGAAAACCATGATCTCTTAATTAAAAAATGGCGTCCGAGAAGACCACAATTTTCGCTCTTCACAATTAACATGCTTATTGTAGAGCGCATTCAGATTTAGGGCTGTCTATTCCCTAGTTCCGAAATATTTATGACGATTTATAACTAGTACGTGCCCGCACAAGTTCGCATATTAGCGCTAGTCTATTCAATAAAAGAAGAAGAAGAAGAAGAAGAAAAAATGAATTTTGGAAGAGGGTCTATTCCTAGTTAGCCGCTTTTTGAACGCTATAGAGCGTGTAGAGCGTCGAAACATGTTTTGGCATTTAGGAAAGCGTGCATTAATCGCTGCAAATAACCGAATATAACCGAAAATCGTTTCGTTGGCGATTTATTAGGTGTTGATTGCTAATACATTGGATAGGGCGGCCATTTTTTTTTTCGGCCATTCCTACTTAGAGAGTACTACCGTACTCTCTGATAACAGATAACATTATCACGTCAGTACTTAGAAGATTGTAAGATTAATAAGTACTATTTTTAGTAATAATACTTATACAGAGAGAAAGCTAGATAGTACAGACCTGCTTAAGTTGATTCTCCAAGTGTCCTTGTCTTTTGGTGGAGCTGTAGCTTTAAAGGTTCCATGAATGAGATCCTTGAAGGGAAAGGCAAGCTCCACAGTCCAGTACTTATCTACATGTGTGTGACACGTACTACTCCAACAGACAGTTTTGAGACATCAGCAAACACACTCACCTGGAACCAAGGGATTGTTGACCGGTCCATCCACAAATACACCCGATTCCATTGTAGGCATTCCCCAGTTGTAATTTGGGGATCCTCCATTCATGTAAGGCTACATACAGAATAAATGCCTCTTGCTATATATGTGAAATTGTAAAAAAAATTATGAATGTCACTAACTTTATTGAGTTCCAGATCAAAAGTGATGTTGATTGCATTAATCTCAAACTCTTTATAGTAGTGCGTGCTTCCATCTGGATCTACGAATACTTCTAGAACGTTATCTCCATAACTATGCGCATATACGCAAAACAAACACACACAAAAATAAAAAAATTAACGTCGTCACGTATATGAGAATATTACGCAAAGTGTAGCTCAGAATACAGTGCATTATGACTCACTTCCCGTGCCGCTCTTCGTCTGGTTGGCCCACACGTCTCTCTCCTCCAGATAAGCGCCTATGTACAGATAGTAGTCGTCCCATCTCAGTTTAGTCTTTGTAAGGTAACGCGGCTTTGGAAACTTGAGTCCTTGAATGTCTAATAGAAGAGTACGTACACTTTCCAATGTGTACCAGACATGAACATTTAAATACAGCACGTCTTACAAACCAATGAAAGGGTCGGTCCAGGCCACTCGCTCCCAAGCTGGCTCATCTAGCTTGCCATCTACATGAATCTTCTCCCCACTTTGCAGATGATAGGCGACATAGCTCTTGGGGAGGGGGAGAGCGCACTTGGGATCGACGGTGTACGCGTTGTCTACCTCAACAAGAGTGAAGATAAACAAGATATACAGTTCTAGACATGTGAGGAGTGCCATTTCGTAGAAATTGTGCAATATTTTATTGCACAACATGTACAGTCCAATGAATCCTGAGCATATGCATGTGGTAGCTCGAGCAGGACAGTAGAACTGAGATTAGAAAGTGAAAAGGCATCAAGAGGTACATTCCGATTAAGTCCTAAGAAGTTTCTAATTAGTTTAAACTGTATTTTATTAACCTGATCATAGGACTTAAATCCCCATAAAAAGGAGCTATAATTAATGACTGGTAAGATTAGACTTTCATATATTTTACTGTATACATTGTAATTAAAATTACCTGAAGTCCTAGATTTACAGATTAAAAGGCTATATATACATTGGTATAGGAACGAAAATCTGAAATAGGCTGAAAATCGCAAGAAAAACAAGAAAGGGATGTTACACAGTGAAACATTAGCTATACATGAATCCTACAAGCAAGGGTGTTGTATGATTCATGCATAGCTAATGTTCACTGTGTAACATCCCTTTCTTGTTTCTGTACTTTTTGTGCCATCCCTACATCTTCATTATTTTTGGGGCGCCGCAGGCGCCGCTATATTGTTTATTGTTTTCAGAAATTATGTTAACGTATGGCTTTCTTCCTGTTCGTAACCTTATTATATCTGTCACCAAAATGGCGGACGTTCGGCTGGCTTTCGTTTTTCTAGGTGATATAACCTTGAAAAATTAAAGGCAATCAAGCGACGACAGGATGCGGTTAACCGGACATCTAAGAACTACGTTACGTATAAGCCAAGTGGTTCGAGTTTGCTGACTCGAACTACTTGTAGAAAATTTTTAATATTTCTAGTATTATATGCAATTGTAGAGTAGTTGAAAATTCAGAAAATATTTGGCCGATCACGCTTGCATTACAGAGTTTTAGGAGAATACTAAAAAGCGGACCAAACCGGACCAGTGGAACTTGGTCCGTCTAACTAAAAGACGGACCAACGAAACGCTATAAAACTTTGTTTATTGGAGACGGTGGTAAAACACGTACAGATAAATATGTCACTTAAAGCCTTTAGAGTACTAGTTACATATGCATCATTCACGTGATTGATTGCGCCTTTTCTACTGATATACGGACCTGACCAGGTGATTTAAATTACCGCTATGGGTCCGAGTTGGTCCGGAAAATAGTCACGCCCGCCATTACCAAATCTCGTTCACATGCAACCGGAAGTCAATATGTTTGCTCTATTTTGCACGAATATATATATATACAAGTTAAATAAAAACATTCAAAAATGAAGTTAAAAGTAGGGATGGCACTATAACAGTGATTGGCACATCTAGAAAAAGTAACGAAACAAGAAAGTGATCATATGGTAAGGCTAACATTGCAGAAGTGGCATACTGAAACTTAACTATACACATCACTTCTATGTTTGGGCGCATCATGGATATACTAGAAGTAGGGATCGATGCGCCCAAACATAGAAGTGATGTGTATAGTTAAGTTTCAGTATGCCACTTCCGCAATGTTAGCCTTACCATATGATCACTTTCTTGTTTCGTTACTTTTTCTAGATGTGCCAATCACTGTTATAGTGCCATCCCTACTTTTAACTTCATTTTTTAACTTGTATTGCTCCTTTTTTCTTGTTAATATTTGTTTTGAAAGTTTTCTTGGCGAAACTCGAAATAAAGTAGCAGAATAGACGATATAATAGAGAGCTCTAAATTAAAAAATGGCGTCCGAAAAGATCCCAAATTTGATAAGATGTTTTCTACCGTTCTTTAACATTCAGTTTAGGATATTAAAGGGTCCATAATCGTTAAGAATACGACTGTATATAGCCCCTGCAAAGCGAATAAGAAATTCGATCGCGGGTAACGGCAGTACCACAAATATTACTCATTCGGGTTACTTATTTTATATACACAGAATTTGAAACTTAATTAAAAAATGGCGTTCAAAGAGGCCCTAAATTTGGCACTTTCAAAAGTAACACGCTTCGGATGGAGCGCGTTGAAATCTAGGGTAGCCTATTCCCTAGTTCGGAAACATTCATGACGATTTAGTATTTGTATGTACCTGCGTAAGTTCGCATGTTAGCGCTAGCTCATTTGAAAAAAGAAGAAGAAGAAGAAAAAATGAGGAATTGCAGAATTTGGCCTATTTCGGTTTAACCACTTTGCGAAGGTTGTAGAGCATCGTAACATGTTTTGGCGTTTAGAAAAGCATGCAAAAACGACTGCAAACACACGAATGCAACCGAAAATCTGAACGTTGTTGATTTATGAGGTGTTAATTGATAATACATTGAATAGGGCGGCCATGTTTTTTTCGGCCATCCCTACTTATAGAGTACTACCGTACTCTATGATAGCTATAAAACATTACTAAGTACATATTTATAAGGCAGTGGAAGTATGTATATCTTTATGCATGCAGGTTCATCATACATCTACTGAATATAGCTACAGTTGTGCAAAAGAGAAATGCATCCTCAGTTTATAGTTTTACTGTGTACTATTACAGGTAAGAGTGCGTATAGTATATGTTTATAATTTTGGATGTCTATATGTTTAATGCATGCGCACATATAGTGTATCCTACTGATTGTATGTGTATATGTTATGCATAAAGTATGGATTTGGATTGGCCTGCCTGGGGATTGTTTGCGCAACCCTTGAATTGTTCCAAAGAAGTGTACAGAGTGTGGATAGGAAGACAGTCCATGGACTTCACAGGGCAATCCATGAATGGCGTAGGTCTTCACGATCGACCAGAACATAGAACTAAGGTATAGTAGGGCAATGTTCATACGGACCATCCGTGGATCATGAAAGGTGTATAGGGTAGGTTAGTAGCTAAACTGATAGCTGATTGAACAAGGTGCAAAACCCTCGGTACTATAGTGAATTTCACCATAAGGTTGCCAAAGTTGGAAATTCACTAGAAAACTTAACTCTCAAACTGTACAGTTCAACAGAAAAAAGTGACATAACTCTTGAACAAAGCGTCCTTTAGACAATCCGCGAGTGAAAATCCAATATAATGTGATTTGCCATCCCTTGAAACCTCTACTTTACCATAAAATGAAGCAGTTGAGAGGATTTCACACTAACAGACAAACAGACATGCAAAGTGATTACCATAACCCTGCAGTGCATCCACACCGAGGGTTAATTATATAAGAGCAGAATATACCGTTATTTTAACACAGACTACAGAAAGTGCTTGTAATTATGTCTACTGTTTGTACTTAAACAATAGATATCATGGTAAGTGATCGGAACCATTGTCAAAGAACTCATCAGCTATATATACATTCAAACACGCTTTGTAGCACTCATGGCTGTGGTACACTGGATCGTTATGGATCCGTCATCTGATAGTCTGCAACCACAGAATACAGGCAGAAATTCCACACAGGCCGGCCTTCTTATATGTTGCTGCCTTCAAGTAGATATATACATCTGCGGGAAAGGGGTAACTTTTCCTGAGACTGAGCACAGGTATATATGCAGATGATTATGCATCTTTTTCTGATCATAACCTCTGCCAGCTGGATCCTCGCCAGTGCACAGGTCAGCAGCAAAGGCTAGGGCAAACAAGGCACAGTCACTTCCACCACTTTGCCATTGCACATTGATGTAGCACACTGAGATAGCTGTTGCCTTTTTCATCATCAGATCTGCAACCACTTTCTTCGTGGATGGCGACAGCTTGCCATGTGAGCTGTCATACACATTGTTTGAGGCAGGTGGGCACCCTATTTTGATCCAGTGGTTTCCATGTGTGTAACATCTGCACAAATTCCCAAGGTTGTGGAGCCATGGCAAGCATTTGGGCTAGTGTCGCATGGTGCTTGCAGACCTCCAATAAGTGGAGATTGATTCAATCTTTAGCAAGTTTGTGATGATGGCATTGTCCATGGCCAGCCATGCTTTGTTATGTTTCTCAGTTAGCTGAATGGAATACCACCTACCTATATATATATCCACTTCTTACTTTCTGACCTTGCAATTGGTCACTTGTTAAGTCAATTCCTACTGTAGCATAATGGTCTGACAGTTGGTGCATGTATATATCAAGCCAATAGTAGGGTAGTCCATTAGTCGAAACCCACGAGACTTCACCCAGAAATTGAAGTCAGCATCTTGCCCTGCTGCATCTTCAACTCAGGAAGGCTGCGATTTATGCACCCTTAGCCTGGGTTAGTACCTTGCTGCCCACCTTCTTCTTGTCAACGAACCTGTTTCTGAACAAACCTCTGAAGGCCTCACAATATTCCTTGTCCATGAGGCACGCTGACTGAGTTTCAGCTGTCACTATAGTAGCAATCCCTGGATGTTGTGCAAAACATTCATCCATGCTTTGCGCAGCCCAATCTGGGGATTGTTCAAATCTGTACATGTGCGTAACATATACATATATCCCAATGAATGTTTAATTCAAGTGCTTGGAAAAAGTTTAGGATAAGTAAAATTATCTATTATAGGTTAACAAATGTATTTATATATATAGGTACAGCTGGTTTTGAATGTTCTGTCAGTGATCCTGAAAAAGTTCCTATTCGGATCTTGGAAGATTTGAATTTTGGAAGGATTGAAGGATGTAACAAACATGGTGCATGGGGAAGCATTTGTATAGATCCTGGAAACAATTTCACAAGACCAGATGCTGAAGTTGCATGCTATCAATTGGGGTGGGCTGGAAGCTCAATAAATAATTGGTGGAGATATTGCATAACAGGGCAAGATTGTAACAGAGATGAAGATGACTGGATAAATTCTGTAGACTGTAGTGGACAGGAAGAATATTTAGCTGAATGCACCATTATTGAAGGGGGTTGTTCTGGAAGTCATGTAGATGATATAAATATCACCTGTTCAAGTGAGAAACTGAGTGTTATATACTGTGCAAGTTGCAAAATATCATAGAAATATAATATATATATGCCATATATCCTATTAATCAGCAATTTATGTATGGTAGATAATTAATGCCCACCAGCTCATATATAGCCATGGCAATGGGGTATATAAGCCAAAACTAACACTCAAATAAGCTATATGAGTTTCTCTGAGCAAAGTTCTGAAATATATACCCCACATGTACGTATATGGTGCTTTCCATACCTAATTTCTCAGGTGATTTGCAAGCAGCTTTGGAAGATATTTCATCAAAGGATTTTAAGGGACTTCTAAAATACTACTTTAATCAAACTTGGGGATATGTATGTGCTCAAGATTGGACTGATGCAAATGCAAATGTTATCTGCAGTCAGTTGGGTCTTGGTCAAATGAAAAGGTGGCACAACGATAGAAATGCAAATATAAAAGATAAAACTTTCCTTGTAGCAAATGTTTCTTGCAATGCACAAGCAGATGAAAGGAAATTGAGTAATTGTAGTCATACCATTTGGACTACTTCCTCTCAGTGTGAAGCACCAATGACTCTTATTTGGATTGAATGTGCAGGTACGTACAGTTGAATAATCCATAAAATTTAAAGGCCCATTTCTGAAATACATTTTTTCATCATCTTTTTCTTTTTTCAAATGGACTAGTGCTAACATACGAAATTATGCAGGTACGTAAACTAAGGAATAGACAGCCCTATGTCCAAATGCACTCTACATGAAGCATGTTAATTGTGAAAACCCAAAATTGTGGTCTAATTTCAGCCGCCATCTAATGGTTTTCTGCTTATTTCTCTTTGTCTGAGACGTTATTTCAATTTTCTCTAAGAAAACTTTTAAAACCAATTAGAACAAGTAATTTTAACAAGAAAAGGGGGAATACAAGGAAAATATATAAAAATCATTTACAAAAATGATGCTTGAAGTAGGAATATTAATGGCATGCAGTGTTCACCTTTCAGCTAGTGACTAGCTATATCAAAAGGTGATAGTGATTAATTACGTGATAAGGCTAATCATACAGAAATTGCATACTGAAATTTAAGTAACTTAACCATACACTTCTGTGTTTGGGTGTACCATTCCTACTTCAGCTTGGTGTACCCTAACGCAAAAGTGTATGGTTATGTAAAATTTACTTCTTCTTAAAAGATTGCAGCTTCACACAAACAGGAAAGTTGAACAGTTTTAAGAAAATGATTATGACAATTTTGGCTATCTAAAAAAGACATGAAAATCTTTAGCAAATTAGACATTTTATATGTATAAGTATATATAAAATCAATATGGCTTATATAAGGCTCAATCATTTGCAACCCTGTAAATCCTCCACAATTCTAAAGCAATTATAGCAGACAAAGCAGATGCACTGTATATATTAATTATGCACTTGTTTTGTAGTTGCAATTCCTGATAATTTGGTAATTGTTACTGAAGATATTCACTCTGTTACGTTGCATTGGACTGTTCCTGAACAGCTGGAGTACTATCCAGTTATACATGGATATTCTGTGTTGTATTCATCAGAACGTTCTGGAACAAAGACCTATCACTCTCAATCCATTTCCACCAGCCCTATTGTAACTGTTCCTGCCTTAGATCCAGGCTACAGTTATATATTTAAAGTAGCTATTGCATTAGATAAGGAGTTTGCACAAGTTGGTCCATACAGTAAGGAAATTTCAGCAGAAACAAAGGAAGGTACGTATGTACGTACAGAGCAAATTACATTATATTAAATGACAAGTTAATTGACAATTGAGTTAAAAATGTGGGGCTGCTACCCCAGCACTTGAATTATATACTTGACCATATTGTTAGACTTATACGTACCTCCTATATTGGTATTCTTTATGATTCTGGACCCTCAAAATTAGATGTTTAGAAAAGGAAACAAAACCTAGTTTAATTTAAGCTTCCCAAACACTGCCATTTGCATATGTGTATTAGCCATGCAAAGGCTATGATGATAAGCAAAATAATCCAGATTAGACACTTGGCTGGTTTGGCGTAATATGATTACTTATCATCATAGCTCAGTGCAATTAACTCCTTAATTCATTGTGAGCACTCAGTCTTGCTTAGACTGTTCACTTTTTATGAAACCACAAGTGATTAAAAAGTGAAGGCAGTCATCCAAACTCATCATCATTGGAGTGTATATACCACACTGATGAGCTCAAATGAGGGTGAAACAGCTGTTTGCGGTTCTTTGATGAATTTTTTCCATCTTGGATAACATATTGGGAGGCAATTACTGGTTGCCAATTAATAGAACTTCAGTCTCCCAGCCAAGATTAGACTGTGGTCACTTGAATTGGTTGTTTGGTGTAATATGTTCCAGTGATTATTTTGCGTTATATATAGCAGATTTATACAATTTTGCAACAGAGTCCAAAATCGTTGACCGTTAACGTTGTCATCTAGGTATATGGATTATGTGCATGAACTGCATATACATACTTGGCATGCAGCTTCACTAAGTTGTTTGCAATTGTTCAACCAAAAATTTAGCATTTTTAGATGTCCAAAGAGTCAAAAGATGTACAGTAAAACTTCAGATAATTCAACTATTATAATAATTCACATTTTCTTATTTTGCTTCAACACAGCTCCCACCCAAATGTTTACAGTTGATGGATGGCTGGTATCCACTGCAGTGATTGGTTTTCTATTAATAGTAGCAATAATAATATTAATAATATGGTAAGCTTAATTATAATTAGAAATTTGCAGCTTGCAATGAATTTATTTGTTTGTGTATATATATTTACAGCTGTTGCTGCATTAATCACCTGAAAAAACATAAGGGTTATGCACCGGTGTCGGGACAGAATTTTGGATAATGATATTATATTCTTGAACCTTTTCTGTGCTTTAGACGAATCCATATAATTATATGCCTACTCTGTAAAAGTAAACAAAAAACATTTACAAAAATGATGTTAGAAGTAGGAATGGCAGTGTTCACTAATATATTTTTTGCTATTAGATAAAAAATCTGTGTAAGATTGTCAAAATTGTAAACTGCAGCATGCATATGCTTCATTCACCTATATAGTGCTTTAGACAATTATTCATCCTAAACTTTTAGCTACACATGATTAATTTTGATTTTGGTTCCATATGCATGGTATTAAGTTGTTACCATTGTTTTGCATGTAATCTTAAAACACCAGTATATAGGCTGAATTTTACATAGTCGTGTGTATAATGTTTTGACCTGAAATATATTGATTCACAGAGATTTTTAAAATTAAAAATACATCCATTCAATTGTAAGTTAAATAAATCAACTATCTATAGTGTTTTTTTTGTTTATTTGTGGCATTTACATGACATTTGGCCATTTCTTAGCTGGTCTTTTCTGCATTCCAGCAAAGTCAATACTGTAAATGATGTCTGTCCTCATTATGTACTTTAACCCTTCCTCTACCATAGTACCCTCGTGTAAGCAGTTTTCAACATTATTCTGTCTGAATATGAGACACAATCCTGCTTCAGGCTTGACACTGAGCGTGACACTCTTGTCATCCAACTTTAGAAAGTTGGTAAGTCCTCCAGTGAACTCTGAGGAATCATTGAGGTAAAACATGCAGGTCAACACACTCATGCTATGCTTGCTCTCTGGATAAATGCCATCTGTATGCGGACCAAAATAATGCTTCTTTCCGCCAATATAACGGCAAATACGAAATCTTCTGTTCAATCTAGGCTTGTTACAAAGTGTACTACCGTATGAGATATTTTCTGGTACAAATTTCTTCACACGATCCCACAGAAATAAAGATAATTCGTGGTCATCGCTCATCAAACGATCGTTCAATCTATCTCTATATTGATAGCAGTATTCATCTGCATTTACATAGCCGCGTTTCTCAGTAACTTTGATGAGTGCTTTACATTCTTCCTTGGTCAGTGAGTTCCTTAAAAGCCACCCATTTCCATTCAAGATCGTCTCACAGCTAATGGCATCAGAAAGCGGATCCTTCTGTAGTGAATCCTGAAGTAACGGAAAGATGGGCTCGTGATTATCAGACTGCGCCATGCCGTAATACTCTACCCTCGAGCTAGCTGGCCATGGAGCTAAACGTTTTGCTGCGTAAGGCCCTAATGGGGTAAATCCCCTTCTTCTATTTTTAGTTACAAATGTTCATTTGTAAACGTCAAAATGTCCTCCCAGTATTTCGAAGATTTGGAGGTAGAACTAAAAGATATCATTCAAGAGTTGGACCAAACTCTAGATAACTCTATACCATGTCTAATAGGAGGTATGATTTCAGACCTCATGTGAATATTCTGAATAGAGCCGTTTGAATTGTTTGTTTTCTACTATTATTGATCTTTACATGTGTTTATTCTTTGTTTAGATGTCAGAATAAGAACAATGAAGAATGCCGAAAAGAGATGCGACGAAGCAGACTCGTTGGTGCGTTGTGTAGGCTATTAGTAATAGTAAAACACGTACACTTACATTTAATTGAATGTTACAATTATTAGTGTTTTCCTCCAGTCTGGTGTCAGCATCCTTGTGTCATATCAGTAGTTATCATTATCAAATCATGTTTATACTGGTACACCTCACCTAGTTGAATGCTTTCTCTTTGTTGTCTTGTTTGTGAAGGTACATCAAATGTTGGTTGAGGCTCGGAGTGCACATCCATCCTTTAGAGCTGAGCTGCAGGGGAAGGCAGAGTCCTACCAGTCACATGTGAACCACATCAGCTCCAGACTGGTTAGCTATGTAGATAAAGGATGTACAGCACACCAAAAATACATTAAAATGACATGACTCCTACTGGTCATGAGGACTTCGGTATTGGTACATGGGATTGCTATAACTCTACTCTCCCAGTGTTAACATGAACTGACACTGGCACATTGTATAAATGTTTCAGTATATTAGTGTACTGGCAGCCATTTTAAAGATGTCTACCAAATGCCCTTTATACCTTATGTTGTATTCACTACCTAACTTTCCACTGTTTATGTCCTCTGTGTCTATTGTCTCTTATGTAATGTAAAAAGAATACAAAATATATACCAAATGCACTTTTGAGAGATTTGGAGTATGTTAAACAGGTATTTGGTAGTTTTGGGACACATTTTAGTGAATCACGTCCAGACATTTTGTGGTATATATTCCTTAGAAGATATTTGAATCTTTTAAATAACTAAATATGTGACAGCCTGTTAGCCTCACTCTTCTTCCACCACTGTCCTGACATGTAGGTGTCCTGTGTGTGTATGTGGGTGTGTACATATGTAGGCGTGTATGTGGGTGTGTACATATGTAGGCGTGTATGTGGGTGTGTACATATGTAGGCGTGTATGTGGGTGTGTACATATGTAGGCGTGTATGTGGGTGTGTACATATGTAGGCGTGTATGTGGGTGTGTACATATGTAGGCGTGTATGTGGGTGTGTACATATGTAGGCGTGTATGTGGGTGTGTATGTATACAATAGTGATAGTTCCATGAGAAGAGTAACCAAACCTATAAATATGACTGAAACTCTACCTTACCACATACCAGCATATGTATATATGTATGCATATTAGAGACTACTGTTTCTTTGTACACTTGTACATGTAGAAAGCACTGACTTATGGAGAACGAAATGAACTGCTTGGTGGAGCTGCTGGAGTCGTATCCACGGTAACCAAAGCTGCATATAATTCAAATCCATATGTACCTAATATCTAAAAATGACTTCAAGTATGATATTTATACACAATAGCTATTCCTATACTAGCTTGCCCAAAATTCCATAGCCTTCCCCAAGTACGTAATTAGTCTATTTTGTCTACCATATCTACAGGAAAATGGTGTCGTAGATTATTCTTATGTACATACCAGTTGCCTATGAATAATCTAACAAACCATTTTTCTTACATGCTACATCTACTTTAGAGTAAAGGCCTATAGGGAACTAAACCAAGTGAGAGCTTTGGATGAGGATACAAGAGTTTACTCCTACTTCTCTTCTTCTCCGCTGGATCAGACAGCTGTTTCTGGGAATTTTACCATTCGTCAGTGACCCTAGGAATCGTTATCTTTTTCTTCTTTTATCTTTCTCTATCTCTGAGTCCTTCCTATGTATGTATTAATGGTATATGTGGTACTGTCTTATGACATGCTTGCGTGTACAGTAAGATCCTTACTTGCTAATTTAGCCTGATCCATTTTATAACACAATGCAAGAGAACATTAACACAATGAGGAGTACCTCGGCCTCGCTCAACAGGGCTCAAGAAATAAGTGCAGAAACAAGTAAACTGACTAATTATGCCATTAATAGGTATATGTATATTGAGCTTGAACACACCGATTTTTTGATCTTTCAGGGAACTCACTAGTCTGGCTTGCTATCCCCTACTTCCTGCCCGCCAACAATAATTGAGCGGGGGCGTTAAAGTAGGGTCTTGCAGAATATATAAATGCCACACCTCGTCTCGACCAATCAGCTTACAGCTACCAATTTTACACCAGTAAACAGGCGCCTACATGAGGAGGCCAGTAGTACGGCTGTCCACGTACTCGAGTATATTCTTGCTCTTTCTGTACTTTTGATGGCTTCCTTTAGGCACAAATCACAAGACGCTTCAGCTGAAACCATTGTCGGACCGCCGAAACAACCATAGAACCTCCACGTGATTTGTATGTTCGCTTATGGTACCACTGCAGGCGCTTATCTGTGAGGTGTGGCATTTACATTTTCTGCTAGACCCTACTTTCTCACCCCAGCGCAATTATCGTCGGTGGGCAGGAAGTAGGGAATAGCAAGCCTGAATAGGAACTCACTTACTCTACAGCTCCATTTCTTATTGTAAATGATCTGATCAATTCTTCAGTTTGGTTCTCTGATTTCCTGTATTTGTGTAGGTCAGGTGTGTGACGGTGTGATGGATGATCTGCAGGATCAAAGACAACAATTAATTAAGTCCAAAGCGAGAGTAAGAATATCCTTTTTATGAAATATGTCACTTAGGAAACTGTTTTATTATTGCTACACACAGCAAGCTATATGTACATATATTACATGCACTATATACATGTTATATCAATGTAAATGTACTGTATACATATTGGTATGTGTAAATATATAGGGGATGATTTTCCATTTCAAAAAAGGGGTTTTCCATTTCATATACCAAATTCCATTTCATATACCAAATTCCATTTCAACAAAGTTTTCCAGTTTTGAGCCATTTTTAATAATTACAATATAGTGACTTAGGTACTGTATGCACATGTACATACATAGAAAAATTACTAATTCCGTTTCAAAATGCGGATTCCGTGAATTCTGTCCATTTTCCGTGATTCATACCCTCTTTAAATACACTGTATACATATTGGTACAAATACATTGTATACATATACGTATGTGTGCAGTTGAGGGAGGCAGATGAAAATGTCAAGGAATCTGGTCGAATATTAACTAGAATAGCTTGTGGGTTAGTTCTACCATCACAAATGTAAAGACCATGCAGCACTGATTAATTGGTCTCTTTATTTTTCAGCGTGGCCAAGAGCAAGATAGTTGTAGCTGTAGTTATAATCATTGAAGTGATCATTCTTGGTGGAGTCTTATATTGGAAGCTTTCTCCATCCTAACACTCAGAACACATATATTGCATGCAGCTGTATGTGTATGTACATTGTCAACTGTTTATGATTGTAATATTAGTTTTATCAAGTGTTGTACATCCAACCTATGACATCTTATCATTTTTGATGAACTATATAATATAGCTTCATAATCGAATGGGATCTAGACTTATAAATGTACTGCATGTAGGTGACACTTACCCACATGATATTAGAACTGAAATTAAAGTACGTGGCTGTTTTGTCTGCATGATTTCATAAAAGCTATTTTAATTATGAAATATGAATGTATATGCATGCAATTTTAAATTGAAATTTGGATTTGCATTGTATTAACTTTTCGTTAGGGAAATTGCTTTATTTGGAGTGTACGTATTGCACTGTAAATAATTGTACAGCTGTATTAATTATCACAAACAAAAAATAATTAATTATGTCTGATTAACATTGATGAAAATAATTTAGTTCCTATTCAAAATGCACATTCATAAGCTGGGTTCTTCTCCAATTTCCCTTGCCCATCTTCACAGTTTGACAAGTTAGGTGCAGAACCGTAAACTATATACATATATACGTACAGTATATATCAACCACAATATAATTACTTGATGAACAAAATAATCACTAGAAAGTATTATATAATATAGCCTTTGCATGGTTCAGTGCAATTAACTCGCATTAATATGAGTATTTACTTACTGGAGTATAATAGTTACCATGCATATTCTTACCACTCAATTGTTGATTATTCCTGAAATTATGTCTATGAATTCTCTTGTTGTAACAACACTTAACTGTAATGCACGTTGCTACAAAGATAATCCAGCTTAACATTAACAATAACATAACTGTTCCAAAGGCAAATTCCCAAGGACCATTCTTTGCATCCTTTTCGTGTTCTGTATATATATATATATATATATACATTAGGACTATGTAAAAATAATATCCATAATTCGTAGCTATGTATATATACTATATAGTAGAGCTGATTTACCAAATTCATGGCACAAGCTACTGTTAATGATTCTGACAGTTACGGGTTCACTCTCCTCCATACTACCATCAGCATACACAACAGCACAAGAGTAGTTAGCCTCTCCATTGAGGAAGACACTCTTTCTTGTTGTCACACTCACAACTGTCTCAGTATTATTCTGGGATACAACCATATGGTATGTATCAGGTAGATTAATCCTCTCTCCATCCTTCATCCACACTACAGGACTGGTTTGATTGAAGATGGGTCTGCTTGATGTAGTAACAGATATATCATGATGGTGACAGGTGAGTTGAACTTTTCTGTTAAAACAGACCAAGCCTTCTGAAATTTGTATCACAGATCTAGCTTTAGAGTTTGCAAATAAAAAGAGGTGATCATGAATAAGGTGAATGAGATCTAGAACATGCACTGTGGACCCATTTTCATTTTTGGCAGCTATTTACTAATTATTACACTATATATATCATTTTTATTACGTATGTATTTGAATTTTACTTACTTGTGGTAGTAATATTGAGCAAGAGAGGGTCACTGTATATATGATCAATATTTCTGGCATCTTGTGCAATTATACTTATGCCATACATAGTATTTTCTACCAACCTATCCATCACTATTATAGATGAAGTAGCATTAAAGGAGTCAACTGGTATGCTGTTTGTGTTTGATTGATAAATAGCAACATGAAAGATAAAAGTTAGGTTTCCATAACAATCAGGATCAGGGTCATGGGAGAGGGTCAGTTCAATTCTGCCAGCCCGTACTACATCCCTCAGGAGTCTTGGAGGTGATACAGCTGTCATTACAATAAAAACAAAAGAAAGCAGGTAGTTATATAACATAATAAAATGGCAACTATTTTATCACCTCATATGATATACGTATATCATCCCAGATGATAAGAGCCATGTACGGACAACTACGTATATAGCTCTTTATAAGGATTATCAGTGTGCATGGTACATGGTGACTTTGGATGACTGCATGCCTTAACCTTTATAATTACAATTGCAAGTGATTGCCAATTGCCATTTAATAGGACTTCAGTGTCCGGGATAATATATACATCATATACATAACCTTTATACAGGGTTAGTGCAATAACTCTCGAATTTATATTATCATGTATGTCCACTGTATAAGTACGTATATAATGCATGATGCATTTCTAGTACATACACTATCAAATAGATATCTATATAGGTGGTAAAAATTATACCTGACATATACATATATGCATATTATATCTGTTTACTTGTTGCCTTCACCAATACTTCATTACTATAGTTCCTGATAAATGTGTCTATATGCAAGAGGTAGCATCTATATGCCCATGACAGATCATCACATTCGTCTTTGATCAGTTTGACGCTGATGGCAGTGTAGGACAACTCCACATCTAAAATGCTGTGAACCCCAGCCAGTACAATGCGTTCCCTATTTCTCTCCCAAAGTAGGATAAATCGGTCATCTTTTTGAGGATAAGGATGAGTGCAATTTAGCACTAGAGTATCATCAATACATGGACAGGTAGAAGAGTCTCGGACAGACAGTATGACATCTCCTTTGACATCTGTATCGGAAGAATCAGCAGGTACTATATGATTTATACAATAATCTGCAAGATACGTACTGTATTAAACTATGTATATATATATATATATAAAAGGCTAAAAATTTAAATCACACAGTTAATCTAGAAATCATACTCATGCAATTATAAATTAAGATATACAAAAATATTATCCAATGGAGTTTTGAAAGGAAAATATGGTTGTGTTTTTATATAAGTTAAATTAACGCATGCTGTACTACCTTGAGCTAGTAAAGCTAGCTGGAATAATACCAAAGACGCAGTGAACATCGTAAAGACTCTGAGATTTAAATGATAATTTAAGGAAACAGATTACTCAGTAAGTTTTCTCCTCGCTATAGTTAATTTGGTCTATAACACTACACTTCAATTGAGTCACATAAACTGTATATACATATATACAATCCCTATACTTGTACTAAATGATAGTGAATATCTCCCCTCACAATGCATCTAAAGATTGGGTTCATCTACTGTATAATTGTGCATTCACATGTATATACGTATGTATGTATGTATGTATATACATAATAGTCATTTTAATTATAAATAAATTGATTTGTAGGAAAATTATGAATAATATATCTTTCATACATAATATAATATATTCAAAGCCTCATTATTCCAGCATAGACTTCTATATAACACCAGTAATTGAAAGGTATATACATAACAATAAAATCGCTGTACACTGGAAAATATAACCATTTTCAATGGATATTGTCTTTATACTATACTGTCTTCTGCATGAGCTATATAGCTATAAGAAACAGAAAACATTCCTTAATGCACTGGCGTATAGCAGGGGGGCGTGGGAGACTGGCATCCCCCAAACACCACAGGTGGGAAGCTAGCCCCCCCCTAAAATAGGCAATAAAGGAAAGGCTGGTCACATGACTACACACAGTTATACATTACCAAATCTGAATATACAAAGAAAATTGACTGGTAAAGTTATAGAAGTATACGTATGGATGGCAACAATGCATGTATAGCACATCTTGAAACAAGACAGTGATCTTGAAAGATACAGCTAACCATAAAGAAGTGTAATATAGGTACTGCAGGCATGAAATTTAAGTTACTTATATCAATACACATCACTTTTGTGTTTGGGTGCACCATGCATGGATAACTGAAGTAGGGATGGTGCTCCCAAACAACAGAAGTGATACATGTATGTATATGGATAAGTAAATTATATAATCACATGTGCTAGGTCATTAGACAAAAGAAAAATTGAATTTTCGAATTGGGCCAATTGTTGGGTAACTACTTGCTAATGTTAACGTTGTAGAACATCAAAATATGCTTTGGCATTTAGAACAGCATACATAAATGGGTGTATGCATATAGTCAAATATATAACTGAAAATTGAATTGTTGTTGATTTATTTGATAATGAATAGGGCAACCATTTTTTCAGTCAACCCTACTTAGAGAGTGACATCTGAATATATAATATGTAATTGATATATAAGCCATGTCATCTATATAAATAGCTTTTCAATCTAGTTGTATAAGTATTGTTATATATAGTGTGGCTGTTCTATTTTTAACTCCACATAGCCTTGTTTCGGTGCCACGTCCCTTCCTGAATCCACATTGGGCCTCCATTAGCTGTGGGTCGATGATGGCTTGCAGTCTGCTCAACATGCAGGATTAGTGCTAGGACTTTCCTAGGGACACTAAGCAGGGAAATTCCCCAGTAATTGTCACAGATCTTTCGGTCAAAAACAAGGGCATTACAGTAGCGTAGAAAGACGGTTCAAGTTCAAGCACCGATTGTAATTGATATTGGTGTGACTGTTACGAAAAAATTGGTCCTTTGGTCATGTGTGCCATTTGCCGATTCCGTTGTATGGCTTCATGTTACAGTTAGTGGCCGTGTGCTTGGTGACGTCATTCTAGTGGGAAATTGTATCACGAGTTACCGATTAGTAGTATTGTACTGTAACTTACAAAAAGATGTTGCAAATGGCGGCATTCAGGACGATTCGGAAGCTTTTCTATCGTTATTTATAATGTTCAGGACACTTAAACGTCCTCAATCAGTAAGATTAAGGCATTAAAGGTTATGATTTTTAGGCATATCTTAGTCTTGTAACTGCCAAATCGTGTGAGTTGAGGGCCACCCATAATCCATATCGTAAATGCTTTTGCCAACCAAAATGGCGGACACTTGATTGTGACGTAATGTGAATTAAAGAGATTACGGTATACAGGAATACATCTTCTTTGGGATTAGTGGACACAAGATGGAGCGTATTGGCCGAAGAGGACCACTAGTATTCTTCGTTCTAGTTTTAGCTAGCGGGTTCCTGTATTTGCTTATCATCTCAAGGCAAGGTTCCGGAGTAGTCAGTAATTTAGTCAAAACTACTTTGAAAGGAGTAATCAGTAATTCAGTCAACGCTTCTGATTCAAAAAGGCCGTCTGCTTTGAAAGTACCGTTAACCGACCATGAGGCCATTATAACTGATCAGTATATTTCTCTATTTAAATCTGATCCACTGTGCAAAAATACAAATAGGGATCCGTTTAGAGGGAACGAAAACCTACTAGCTAGGCTAATGCAAGCTTTACGAAAATATGCAGAGTGGCATCGGAAGGAAAGAAATAATTTATTGTCAAAAGATCCCGAGAAAGTAAGGAATATTAGAACGCTAACTTGGCATTTCAAAGAATATCCAGAATCACCCGGATTAGCTGATAAAGTTAGAGGATTATCCGCCGCTCTCATTCTTGCCATAATGGCAGAACGACTCCTCTTCATCCAATGGAGCAGCCAGCCCTTTCGACCCTCTAGACAGCGCTCTATCTTTGAACCTAACCACATAAACTGGGACATTGATGAAGAAATTTTAACAATCATTGGCAAAAATTTTACAATATCCAAACCCGATTTTGAATTATACATTCCCATATGTTTTAAAGCTGATTGCAAGAGGCCGGAAGATGTACAAATAATAAATAAGGTGGTGGAAAATATATTTAGCTGTGGAGAAGTAAATCAGCATCTTTTTTTCGGCAATACAAGATTTTTTAGCACCATGAGTCCTTTTTTAGTTAGATACAGCGGTGCTACTAGTAATTGCACCATTAATCATAAGATACATCTTATAGATGATTTTACCAAAACTTTCCAAACATTGAAACATATGTCAGACAGCATCTACGGTCGTTTCTTGTTTAAATTCAGTGACAGTATTCTAAATAGAGCCTCTCATGAATTGCAGAAGATCGGCATACAAGTAGATCAAAATTACAGTGTCTGTCATATACGGACTGGATTCTATGGATTGTACAATGAAACTCTATTTGGTACAAAAGTAACTAAAGCAGATACTTGGAAAAGATTAATTGCTTCGACCATTGCAAACAGTAAGAAATCGTTTGGAGCTGATGCACCTGTTTTAGTGGTGACAGATTCAAACTTGGTGAAGCAGTGGGTGAGGAAAGAGTACAGTGGTTCTGTCAAGGTTACTGAAGGTGCTGTTGGCCACATTGGATTGAGAGGGAACGGTTTAACTGATAAAGACATTGAAGAAATAGAGTATCAGACTGGTACTGAACTATCCATAATGGCCCATAGTAATCTACTAAGTACTAGTGTAGGTGGATTTGGGTTTTTGGCTCGCAAACTGTGCTTAATTTGATTAACATAGAATAGGCTAGCTAAACACTTTGTGAGGAATGTATTTATTTAGTGCTCAAAGTACATTTTTATATATATGTATACATTTACCCCGTTGCTGGGGCAACCAAGACAAATTATATTCAACAACCATTTGACATTAATATGAAAGACGTTATCGATCATATAATCATAGACTATATATATAAACTACGTATAGTTTATATTGAAATAAAAACTTTCAAAAATGAAGTTAAAGGTAGGGATGGCACTGTAACAGTGACTGGTACATCTAGAAAAAGTAACGAAACAAGAAAGCGATTATATATGGTAAGGTTAACTTAACTATACACATCACTTCTATGTTTGGGCGCATCATGGATATACTAGAATATATAGGGATCGATGCCATATGATCACTTTCTTATTTTGTTATCTAGATGTGCCAGTCACTGTTATAGTGCCATCCCTACTTTTAACTTCATTTTGAATGTTTTTATTTAGCTTTTTTTTCTTAACATTTGTTTTGAAAGTTTTCTCGAAATAAATTAGCAGAATAGACAATATAATTGAGAGCTCTAAATTAAAAAATGGCGTCCAAAAAGATCCCAAATATGTCAAGTAAGTCTTTTATCATTCTTTAACATTTAGTTTAGGATATTAAATGGTCCATAATCGTTAAGAATACGACTGTATATAGGCTCTGCAATGCGACTAAAAAATTCGATCGCGTGGGGCGGCAGTACCACAAATATGTCTAACTAGAGTTATTTATTTATTTGAAATTTAACTAGGCGTGAACGCAGTTCAGACCCTCGCTGCCATCCATTTTGAAATGTAACATGATATATCGTTAAATTAAAAATATGGCTGTCAATATGGCTGCTCGTTTTGAGTGTCCCGAAGAGAAATTAGTAGTCCCCGCTATTCCTGTAAGTGAATCGAAAAATGTTTTCCACAGGAAAGTTTAAAGTCGTTCTTGTTGTAATTTTGAGACAATGGATGTTATCCTTAGGCCCCAACCTCGATCTCGGGGCGCTTGACCAAGGAAAATATTAAAGTCACTTTTACGCAGTGAATAAGTTGTCTACATTGAAATGTCAACCGTCGTTCGATGCCTCACCGTTGGCCCTTTAGGCTGTAGGGTAAGATGGTCTTCTAGTCCGTTTGTAACTTTAGCTACACTTGACACAAAATTTAGATATGGGCCTAAATAAACGGGAAAAATTTCTTTGCCACACCTTTAAGCAATTATGTGCGTGGGAAGCTCGATCTGACTCCCCTATCGACGGAAACAATTAACCTCGCTTTACCGCTCGATAATTAAAAAATGGCTTTCGAAGAGGCCCTAAATTTGGCACTTTCAAAAGTAACACGCTTCGGGCGAGTTGAAATCTAGGGTAGCCTATTCCCTAGTTCGGAATCATTCATGACGATTTAGTACTTGTATGTACCTGCGTAAGTTCGCATGTTAGCGCTAGCACAACCACTTTGCGAAGGTTTTAGAGCATCGAAACATGTTTTTGAAAGCATGCAAAAACAACTGCAAACACTCGAATACAACCAAAAATCCTATAGCTGTTGATTTATGAGGTGTTAATTGATAATAAATTGGATAGGGCGGCCATGTTTTTTTCGGCCATCCCTATTTAAAGAGTACTGCGGTACTCTGATGATATAATGTTGCAAGTATTGCGTAATTTTAGGGTCCGATTTGTCATAACCATTGTGATTGTTCGGATATGAATCGAAGAGGACCACTAGTATTCTTCGTTCTAGTTTTAGCTAGCGGGTTCCTGTATTTGTTTATCGTCTCAAGGCAAGATTCCGGAGTAATCAGTAATTTAGTCAAAGGTTCCGGAGTAATCAGTAATGTAGTCAAAGGTTCCGGAGTAATCAGTAATACAGTCGAAGTTTCTGATTCAAATAGGACGTCTGCTTTGCAAGCAACGTTAACCGAACCTAAGAATGACTATATTCCCTTATTTAAACCTGATCCACTGTGCAAAAACACAGATAGGAATCCGTTTAGAGTGAACAATTCCCTACTAGATGTTATAATGCCAGCTTTTCGAGAATATGCAGAGTGGCATCGGAAGGAACGAAATCATTTATTGTCAAAAGATCCCGAGAAATTGAGGAATATTAGAACGCTAATTTGGCACTTCAAAGAATATCCAAAATCACCCGGATTAGCTGATAAAGTTAGAGGATTATCCGCCGCTCTCCTTCTTTCCATAATGTCAAAACGACTCCTTTTCATCCAATGGAGCAGCCAGCCCTTCCGTACCTCTAGACAGCGCTCTATCTTTGAACCTAACCACATAAACTGGGACATTGATGAAGAAATTTTAACAATCATTGGCAAAAATTTTACAATATCCAAACCCGATTTTGAATTATACATTCCAGTATGTTTCAGTAGAAATAAATGCAAGAACCCGGAAGATGTACGAATAATAAATAAGGTGATGACAAAAATATTTAGCTGTGGAGAATATCATGATCAGCATATTTTTCTTGGCAATACATTATCTGGGGTTCTGGGTAATTTTCTAGATAAATATAGTAATGCAACTAATAATTGCACCCTAAATCATAAGTCACGTCATATGCCTACTTTAATTTTCCATTCCTTCGGCTGGACAGTAAAAGGAAGTAATCTGTCAGGCCTAGGAGGTTTTTATTGTCGTTATTTGTTTAAATTCAGTGACAGTATTCTAAATAGAGCCTCTCATGAATTGAAAAAGATCGGCATTCAAGTAGATCAAACATACAGTATCTGTCATATACGGACTGGATTCTATGGATTGTACAATGAAACTCTATTTGGTACAAAAGTAACTAAAGCAGAAACCTGGAAAAGATTAATTGATTCAACCATTGCTAACAGTAGGAAATCATTTGGAACCAATGCACCTGTTTTAGTGGTGACAGATTCGGACTTGGTGAAGCAGTGGGTGAGGAAAGAGTACAGTGGTTCTGTCAAGGTTACTGAAGGTGCTGTTGGCCACATTGGAATGAGAGGGAACGGTTTAACTGATAAAGACATTGAAGAAATAGAGTATCAGACTGGTACTGAACTTTCCATAATGGCCCATAGTAATCTACTAACTACTAGTGTAGGTGGATTTGGGTTTTTGGCTCGCAAACTGTGCTTATGATATGATTAAAAAGAATAAGCCAGTTAAATGTACATCCTTATCTTATAGGTTATTCTTTTTAAAGTACATTTTTGTATATCAATCAATCAATCAATATCATGATTAGAGTGCACCACACCAACAGGTGCTAGGACATTACAAAAGTCCAATGTAGCACTAAAAAATGACAATAAATATAAATAATATATATAATATAGTTTGTTCACATCACAGGCCAAATCTGGCACACCACATTGCACTGATATAGTATATATTTTGCTTATTAACTACATAAAAATCAAGTACGTATACTATGTACACAGTGCAAGCTGCGAAATGCTCTGACATGGCATCTGGGAGAGCTACAAGCATTAAATATTAGATTATGTATTGCACTATAAAATGTACTCTTACAATTATTAAACATTAATTGAGGTGAAAAAGGGAGTTAATTGCAATGAGCCGTGCAAAGGCTCATTGTAATTGCTTTTTTGCTTATCATTAATTGTATATATAGACTTAAAAGTAGACTACATGGAATATCAATTGCATTTTCACACCTAGTATACCTTAAACTTCTTAATGTTAGTAATAGATTTTATGTACGCCTTGCAATGGAGGGGGAGCTACATATATAAGACCACATATATTGATGAATAATCGATGTGATAATCAAACCACAAGTAATAATCAAACATCATAAAGAGGGAAAAGCACAAAAGAAGCAATTGCTGGGAATCGAACCCAGGACAGCTGGTTATGACCAACTGCCACAGCAATGCCCCCTCATGCTCTCCCTCTTAAGCTAACTACAACTAATTATTGGTTTACATTCTTAATCAGTGGTGATTCTCTTCATCAGTACAAGCTGATAATCAAGACGATGATGTACATCCTTATCTTATAGGTAAAAATAGTTTCTATCCAGAACAGTTACACACAGGTACTGCAGTACTGTTTTATATGTACAATGTGGAGTATATAGTCACTTGTTTAATTGCCTGTATTTATTAGTTTATGTTGCTTTGTGCGTTTGGGATTCTTGAACTTCTCATCCTCAGCAGCTGTTTGTGCACTTTCAATCAAAATGCGATCGATGCCATTATATACCTAAAGAAATTTTAAAAGTATTTGTTAGACTTAGTCAATTTCATCTTAACAAGGAATTATTGTTTGTTATGGAGTTTTCTGAGTTATAGGTTTGACGTTTTTAAAATGTGTTTCAGCCAATCCTTTGTTGAGAGTGTAGCTTGGTTACTCTAAAGAATTGCTACCCAGTGCTACTGATGAGGAGTGGTATTCTCCTAAAAGGCCTTATAGCACAGTGGTAAACGTTTTATGACGATTTTTACTATGAATATCATCTTAACAACTTCTGTGACTTGATATAGAGGTTCACTGTTGTAACAGTTATTAATTCCTGTACTGAATTAAGGATTTGTACACATTGGGTACACAGACTGTATAATTGATAAACTAAATGGTTCTACTCTTAATTTAACATACTTCTCCCATGGTTGGCCTTTTATCCATTTTTTCTTCCAAGCATTTATTGGCTATCTTGGCTAGCTTAACTATTGAATTACTTGGCCATGAGCCAGCTTCAGGGTCTACTCTGGTTAGTATGCCTTTGCCATCTTTACTGATATCAATCAGTTCCTTCTTGAGATAAGATGTCTATCAAATGATAAAAAAGGAATCTGACATTGAGTATATTAAGGAATTTATTATTACATTTAATTAATATATTGTATTATATATTGTTATTATTACTCACATAGTAAAAATTAATCTTTCATTGCTTATATATTAATCTGACTTAATGGGGACAACCCTATCATATTGCTGGTTCGGGGAGCCTTACAGTACAGTAATTCCTCTACAAGTAATTGTAAGTGAATCAGACGAATAAATAAAGGACATGCACATACTAGACCAATGAGTTTGTCAGAATTAAAGTTCTACTTGCTTCACAAAAGGTTCCACCTGCAAGGAAATCTGTTTCTAGATAAACAACTGATGGATTAACGATTCTCATGACACAGATGGCAAAATAACTAACTCCTAAAGTGATCCAATTAATTACAGGCGTTCAGTGGCATATATACTTAAGTTTTTTTCCAGTATTTATAGAGGAAATTTGGCTGGAGTTTCTTACCAAATCCCTCACTGTTCTTCTGGAGTCATAGGAGGCAAGGCCGGTAATCATTTCAAGAAGAATCTAGAAGAAACACAAAGTAGTAAAATGGTTGACAATCTCAGGTCATTGTAATTATACATTCTTACCACTCCATAAGCATACACGTCCATTTTTGGTGTAATTATCCCTTCTAGATATTCTTTTGGTATGTAGCCAGAAGTTCCTACGATGTTGACAGTAGTTGCTACTTCTCTGGAACGAAATCCTTCACGATTGTAGGGTGGAAACTGACCACCAATGGATCCTCCTACAACTCGGGCTAGTCCAAAATCACCGACCTTTGCACGGTAAGCATGATCCAGCAATACATTGGCACTATACAGTGACATGAGAAACAACAAATATAATTTTTAAAGCTTTTTTGTTTATCTTTTAATTTTAGAGTGTATCAAGGAACAGTTGTTTAGAACTGATGTTTTAACCCAGAGTGTCCTATAAGGGGCTATTATGGAAAGCCTTAAAATTAATATACCTTTACCAAAAAAAGCTTAATGAAAATATGAAAAACACTTTGAGTATTAGAAATAGGGATGAAAGTATATCTTCAAACTAAATGGTAACTCTTCAACAAGATAGATCTCATATTATGCACTAAAACATGCATCCAGTTCAAGTTAGTTGTCAAAATTATTACTTCAAGTTAGTTGTCAAAATTATTACTTCAAGTTAGTTGTCAAAATTATTACTTCAAGTTAGTTGTCAAAATTATTACTTCAAGTTAGTTGTCAAAAATAAAACACCAAGTTTGTTATCAAAATTATTACTTTGAGATTATATGTATATGTATATACACTGAAAATTGAAAGCTAGCAATATTTGAGAGGTTCGGTCATGTGTCTTAGTTTATGTGTGATGTACGTATACAAAGCAATGTTTGGAAACTGAATATACGTAATAAGTATACTTGTATTATTAATAAGACTTCCATAAATTGGTTCGTATACTGAATACTGACACAAAAATGAATTTTTGCTTATTTCTTCAATGTCAGTTTTATATTTGCTAAACTGAATCATTAATACTTAAGAGATGTGACTTTGAGATATATACATGTATGTATATATTATGTGAAAATAAATATGCATCAGTTGTTAAGATGTGTCTTCAACAACCCAAAAATATCTTTTAAAGACCACATACATAAATACGTACATGCAATATGCATACAAACATGCACAAGTACATGTACACATAACTTATATGAAGCACAAAGTCAAGTATGAGCAGGGGTAGATCTCCAGGAATTTGACTTGGGTAATTCTTTTTAAGGATCTAACTATATATTTAAAAGTATACGGGTCTAAGATATTATCACTCGGATTTTTTCAAAAAGGGTAAAGCTATAATTTTTACCCGTTGCGTGATCAATTAGGGTAGTTAGTTCAAATACAACAAACACCCCTGGATCTGGCACTGATGAGTAATGTAACACATTTTCCTACATGTTACATCCATTCTACAGTAAAGGCCTATAGGGAACTAAACCTAGTGAGAGCTTTGGATGAGGATACAAGAGTCTTCTCTTTATTCTTCTGCTCCACTGGGCCAGACAGCTGTTTCTGGGAGTACCACCTTTCATCAGTGACCCTGGGAGTCTTTTTGGAAGTTCCTTCAATCCTTAGCTTTCTCTTTATTTATACAAAATTAATGGCTGCCATGCAGAATGTAAAGTGTTAAAAGTCAAAATCTAACAAGTGGAACATATGCAGCTCGAAAGCACTCTCAGAGTTTGGTAAACATAAACATCATGCTGCCCTAGGTAAATAATGATCCTTACCTCTTGACGTCTCGGTGAACCAGGGGTCTGCCTTGGTCAGCAGTGTGGAGGAAGTTTAACCCCCTTGCAGTGTCTAGTGCTATAGAAAGTCTCATCTGCCATGACAACCTCATGCCAACACCTTTCTCATACTGAGTAATGAAGAAGAAACAGGAAATTAAAACTGAAAAGTTAAAGGGAAATACATCAACCAATTGAATAACAACTGTGAAAAATGAAAGTTGCCTATATACAGAGGCTATGAAGTCAATAGATAATCACTGAAAGATATTGCACCATCCCAGCCAAGTGACCATCTTGTCTTCACTTGGTGACCACACTGCTAGAGGTACATATTATGTAGGTGTGCATCACAGTGATTACAGAATGTATGTCCTATTTGTTCTCTCTTGGATGATTGGGAGGCAATAAGACAAATAAAAGAACTTTGGTCAACTGGCTGGTTTGGTATAATATCTTCTTGCGGTTATTACAATAATTCAATACTCTTTGGGTCGGTTGTCCAGACCGGACATTCCTATCAGTAACTCACAACTACCATTCTAGAATAATGTCACCATGCATGCGGCGATAACCTTTTACAATTACCGCTTGCAATGTCAGGTCTGGACAACTGACCCAAAAAGTACTGTATACACATTTGTATGCTATTATATGCATATATTGGCATTACTACCTTGTATTCTATAGCATCTTCAAGTGTGCCATTTGGTAGATATTCATAAACAAGATAAGGGACTTCCCCATCCATTGAGCACCCTAATAAGGTAACCAAATTTGGGTGGCGAAATCTATGGAAAGAAGTAACCAGCAGTGTGAGCATTGAAAGAAGATCTGATGCCATTTCCATGGCAACAGATAGGTTCTACTGAAACAAGAGAGAAAGCTCCAAGGCAATAAGGTAAATGTCACAGTACATTACAGAACTCCTGCACTTGCTGTATTTCATGTGACAAATCATTAATTCTTACTTCGATAAGACTTCAACTTCTGTCAGAAACTGTTTATCAATGAAATCAGCCATATTACTCTAATGAGAAGAACAAGATATTAGAATAAGAATTTCATAAAAACAGTGCATTTCCTATACTTTCATATTAAATACACACAAAAGGTCTGAGTGGGGGCGGGAACTATATGATCATTTGATAAATGCTTTGTTCCGGTATCAACCCTGAAATGTATAGATCACTGAATCATGGGAATATCTCGTGCTTCCCGGGACTTAAGGGTTATAACACTCTTACATCAATAGAGATAAAAAATATATTTCAGAAATCTAAAATGTATGCTGGAAAATGATTCGCCAGGCTGAGTTTCGTCTCGTTCTGACTCACTCTCATTCGTTTGTTGATTCCCTTAACTGCCACTTCTGTGTACTTGAGACTACATTTGAATACTGGTCCGTACCCGCCTTCTCCCAGCTTACACCCTCCTCGAGAGAGGGGTCGATCATCAAAATTGTTAGTGGCTTGGCTCAGTTCTTGATAGGTAAAATGGACACAACCTTTTGGATCCACTTTAGAGGAAACCTCTCGGCTTCTGTGGTCAGCCATGTTTGGCTAGCACAGAGAAGAGATTTCGCCGAATTAGTGACGTCTAACTAGAAAGCTGATTTATGGGAATATCCCTTAAGGATCTTATTGACAAAATGGCGGCAGCTAACGAGATAGCAGAATCACTGGGTGCTAGTGACTTGTACGAATTTTTCGAAGTTGAGAGAATAAGCAATGACAAAGAGGTAATTAAGAATGTTTTATATGGTCTCTCTCTCTCTCTCTCTCTCTAAATTGGTACACATAAAGAGGCATTTTAACTTTTCTTATGTACTTGCTGTTTAAGCGATTGAATTAGTTCCTATAAATACTTGGTTTTGCGTATCTTACTTGTCAGATCACAAAGGCATACCGAAAGAAGTCTCTAAAGTACCATCCGGATAAAAACCCGGGAGATAAGAAAGCGGCAGACATGTTTCAGAAGCTGGCGCAGGCCTACAAGCTTCTCACGGATGGGCCGGCTAGAGCTGCGTACGATGTGTGGCTCAAAGCCAAGGATGCAGCGAAACAGAGAAACAAAGATTTATCAGCAAAGAGACGGAAACTAAAGGAAGGTGGGAAGGATGAATGTGATAATTTAATAATGATTTTTATTAATGTGACATGCTATTCTGAAAAAAAGATCAGTCAGAAATAGTCCAACCCATGGTGGGTTTACAAGTCACTGGGTATACATTTCCAGGGCCATGCAGGGAGGGTGTGTGTATTACAAAACCTTTATGGAACAAAAATTAGTGAGAATGAGTGAGAGATTTACGATGAATGTACATACTGTAAATATAATTTGAGATCTTTTGATTTGGGTATGTTAGGATGAAGAGGTTTTTTTGGATACTTGGGTAAGAGTAGAAGTTAGGGGATAAAAGTGAGCATTCAGTAAAAAGATTACATCTTATATGATTGAAAGCTGGACAGGTTGTAATAAAATGAGTGGAGTCCTCTATTGCACCACAGTTACACAGCTGGCAAATCCTGCTCTCCAGATCAACCTTAGGGTGTCTCAATCTGCCCTTCTCAATTTCGAGAGGGAGGCACCCACACCTCAGGGCTGCCAGGACTCTCCTTTTATCAAAATTACCAGTCCTTATATAGTCATCAGTTGAGGGCGTTCTCTTAATGAGCCTGTAGTCAGCTAACCTGCCCCCAGATCTACTATTTTTGTCTATAGTGTCTAGTCTTAAGGTCCAATCTTGTAAGGCTAATTTATTTATAAGTTGCATTGTATGACTGAGGAAGTGTGATCTATCATACATGATGGTGTTCATGAAATTACTGGGGTTAGAAATAGCAGGATAAGGAGCATCATTGGGGGTAATTAATTTAGAGATTACATCCATAACATTGCTATACCATGTATCTTTGAGGTTAAGTTTGGCTAAAAACAATAATACCTTCTTGGGCATGCATTTAATAGGGAGACCACAAAGGTGATGCCAAAATTTAATGGTGGTAAATTTAGTATGCCAGTGTAATGGCTTCCAGTTTAGTTCACCCATGAGTCCGACAAGAGGAGCAGTCTTACCAAGGCCTATAAATGATCTCATGACATTGTTTTGTACCAATTCAAGGGTCTGATATTCTTTTGCACCCCAGACATGTGAGCTATAACTAATTATACTTAGGACTAGTGTTCGGTATAGATGACTAAAGACATTATAATGGAAGTTACCATACGCTCTAGATTTAGCTGTTAAGAGGTTGGCAGCTTTGGAGGCTTTCTTGGATATTAATGCAATGGAATTGCTCCAGGTTAAATGTTCATTTAGTGATAAACCTAAGTAATTATAATCTTTGGTGTATTCTATGTGAGAGGAGCCTATATGAAATTTGAACTGTGATAGTTTGTGTTGAGTCGGGCGGAAATGAATGACCTTAGTCTTATTGGTGTAATTTGGAGTTGCCATTTAGCACACCAAACATGAAGTATATCTAGTAGACGTTGTAAATCATTTACTGATTCAGCACAGGTTGCAATATCATCTGCATAGAGAAGGCATCTTAATTTATCATTATATATATTGAGGCCAAGCTGGCACTTTTTGAGGTCTATGGCTAAGTCATTAATGTAAATATTGAAAAGTGTAGGGGAGATATGTGCAGTATCAACCTGTTAATGGATTGAGTTTTGACATGCAGAGGCTAACAATATGGTTTCTATACATTCGACTCACCAATTGATCAATTTTGAAATTAGAGAAATTTAATTAATAATCTGTTGCATAAACGATCTAAAACACCGTATTCCTAAGGTTATCATTCCTATGAAGTTAGACTTTAAAATTTTCTTAGACTAGTTATTTGGGGCAAACCTATAGAGCCTTGGATGAGGATATCATTGGGTTTCTTCCTCCATTATTATTCATTATTTTAGACATTATATGTTTATTAACTATATATCAATCTTGTGTTAATGTGACCTTTCAACTAGATACAGTATGCTCGGTTAAACATTGTATATCTGTTGGAATGATTAGGACTTTTACCACACGTCTTGTTCACTTCCAATAACTTCAATACAATGGTGATTTGAACTATTCACTTCAAATAACTTCAATACAATGGTGATTTGATGTTTGTAAGCTCAAAAGAGTTCATCGAATCACCATCAGGTATTTAAAGCCAAGTTAGTTTCGATTTTTGTATACCTGATGAAACCCAAGAAAGAGTGAATGTTGTATTGAAGTTATTTGAAGTGAATAAGATTCCAACAACTACACAAATGGCATGTCTACTAATTTCCATTCAATAATAGCATATCTATATAATACACAGTCACTATACATTTGTATGTATTGGTACCATTCTTTCACATCATTACCGGAATATTGCAGATCTGGAGAAGAGGGAATCAAATTACAAGCGACACTACGGTGATATTGATGAAGCAGAGGCAGCTGGGAGAGTACAGAAAGAGGTTATTCTAGGTAGACAGAGATTTAGGTAGTAGTCAGTTAACTGTAGCAGGGTTTCATTCAGAGTGCCCCTCCCCTCTTGCTAAAGAGTTCCCCTCCCCCTTGGATTGAGGTTGCCACTTAACTATTTTATCAAGGTATGACACCACCCCTGCAAAAATTTTAGAAGTCAATTTTTGCCCCCATTACAGAAATTTCTGGAAGACTAGTAGTGTACCATATTCAGTGATTTACATTTAAAAGCAGATTAGAGTTATTAACACTGTTGCAGTGTGTGTGATGTGTATTACTGTGTAGTGTAAAAGTATTGGGTAAATACACTGGCAGACCCTGATGATCTAAACCAGCTATCTTGAGTTTTATTTCTAGCAATTGTTTCTTTCATGATTTTATCTCTTCCTGATGTCTGTGATTACACTTGTGGTTTGATTATCACTTTGATTACTCATTGGTTGTAGTACTGTATTATGTAATAAGAATTAAAGACAGGCCTCTAGTTGATAGTTGATTGGGTTATTATAAGGAAATGGTTTGAGGGAGAAGAAGGCAAATACATTAGTCTCCTCATGCATAGATTGCGCGACTGAAGGAGCAGAATGAGGAAATTATAAAGGAACAACAGGAACTCCTGAGACAGGAGCTGAAGAAATCAGAAGGTATATACCTTACACATTTTACCAAGATCCTATATAAGATTTAAGCCCTATCCGGCCCGTCACTGCCCGTTACTGCCCGTTACTGCCCGTCACTGCCCGTCACTGCCCGTCACTGCCTGTCACTGCCCGTCACTATTGCGGAAGATAGGGCTGGAGGCGAGACTACATAAAAGTGAGAATCACCAAAATGTCCAATTGTAGTTTTTGCATTATGTAAGTTGTTTTCCTCACTAGTCAAGATTAGAGAGTTTCCCTAGGGACCAAGTTAGGGTTCTATGCATGTACGTATATATGTACATTGAAGTGATAATAAAACCACAAGTAATTACAATCAAACATATAAATACATTATTGCATGACATTGCTTTTAATGAAATAAGTTTTTAACAGGGTTGGTATATATAAGAAATATGAATAATCTAAGACACCATTTTTTCAGCATGCTATGTACATGTATTCTAGAGTGAAAGAAGGTTGTATTGATCTTCCTATTGTGATCAGTCTGTAATGTCTTCTGCTACGTATGTGTATTATAGCTGCTGTATTAGGAAGCAGTTCTGTCAGTGAAAATATGACAAGCCACACACTAAAGGTAATCTGGAAGAGCAAGAAGTCAGATCCTACTAATGGTGGCTACAACCAACAAATACTGGAGGAATTGTTTTCTAAATATGGCTCTCTTGACCAAGTTTTGGTATCTTCCACTAAAAAGGGAAAAGCCCTTATATCCTTTCACAGTCAGCTTGATGCTGTAAGTGCAAGAGCATAGGATAATGGGAACCACAAGTATTCTGTCGATATATTATTATGCAGACATCTATGTATATATGCGTATGTATTTCAGTATGTAAAGTAGGGAAGGGCAGATCTGGCAGAAGTATCAAAAAATTGACTAATCTTGATTTATGAGATGATAATTGATAATACTTTGAATTGGGTGGCCATGCTTTTTGGCCATACTTACTTAGAGAATTCTACCATATTCTTTGATATATGCATGGATTGAGGTATATGCCTACAGTATATAGAGTTCTTCATTGAATGTATATATATGTAGCAAACAGCTATTGATAAGGAGTTTGGAAGGAGCAGTAATCCATTAAAGGTCACATGGGTGTCAGGTGCTTCCACAACCCCAGTCAGTAATTTAACCAGTACCTCCCAGCCACCAGACTGGACGAGGGACCTCCCCCCAGCCCCCCAACCCCAGGACAGAGACTATGAGACCATCACTCTGTTGAGAATGAGACAAGCCCAGGAAAGGAAGAGGCTGGCCCAACAACTGGCGGAACCTTATCGGGAGGAGGATACTAGTTAAATAACTAAATATTATAATTTTAACCCTACATCAATTTGATTGTGTCATAGCAGGTCAGGAATATAGGTTGTCGTAGTCATATTAAATGTGCATTATACACATACCTGAAGAATGATGATTAAATTTGAGCTTTCAGTAACAATACCATTGTTAATCAAGGATGTTTTGACTAGTATAGGGTCTTCATCAGATATATATATATATATGAGGATGATTTATAAGGAGGACTGATTTGTAAGTATATACATATGTGATTTTTTTGACTCATTTGGCATCCATCCCATAGATGTGAGGCTGTTATTTCGCAAACTCAGGGTGATACTAAAATGCGGAACGGTACGGAACGTTCCGCAAAGAGAAAATACGCTTTTTCCCACAGAACGTATCATTACCGCATATACTCGTATAGCGCGTATAGACATAATATTATTTCGCAATTATTGGAAGCAATAATAACTTTGTCGGATATTCGTCTTGAAGAACTGTCAGATATTCGTCTTGAAGAACTCTGTCAAATATTCGTCCTGATGTTCACCTTGTAAGTATTATACTTTATCAAATACATTACAGTGGCGGATCCAGAAACTTATTTTGGGTGGTGCACAGGAAGCAATTAGATTGCGCAAGACGTCAAGGAAAGATGGCGTTCAGCAAGGAAGGAAGAGAGTAATAGAACGTTTTAGACTACTGCATAGTCTAAGTACATCGTATGAAGCTGAAACTGGCTAGTTACCGTTTCTAATGTATGATTAGTTAAAATTGTTTTTGTGTTAGTAATAATGGTAATTCTTAAGAAAAAAAATAGAAGCTTGTTTGGGCTAAGGGTGGTGCCTGGGCCCCCCAGGCACCACCCTAGATCCGCCACTGCATTAAGCAACTCTACTAAGCTACTAAATATTTCCAGAAAACAAATATTGTTTTTTTGCAAACTGCCCCCATTTCAAGTTTTTATAACCTTGAAGGATTTGATATAAAATCACAAGCACATAAGCGTATCTCGGACATGTCATTCTGTAGAGATATAAAGTCTTCTTCTGAATTATTTATCTTTATTTTAAATTCATTGCCTGAAGTGGATACCTACTTACATGTTAATGAAGAAGTAAGATATTATCCATCTTTACAGTCTTATTCTTGTTCATAAAGTCTTCTTGTACTTTATAGACCAGAAGAATGTGTGATGTTTTTGTTAAAGAAGCCAAAAGTATCAGGAGCAATTTTATGAAGGTATAGTTACTTAATTACTAACCATACATTCACTTTCTTATTATTTGTGTATAATGATAGTTACATGAGCATGCTGCCTGAACCAAAATTGATAATGCTAAACACATTAACTGATGAAGGAAGATACAAACAGAGTTTAATAAAATGACAACTACCAAGGATGATATATTGCTGCAGGCCCGGCGGAGGGTATTTCAAGTTGGTCAGGTCACTTCAGTCTTGTGTTGATAAACCAGAGCCCAGCCGTCCGACGGCCATTTTATTCGTTGCGTAATATAAACGGTCCGCGTATTACGCAACGAATAAAATGGCCGGTGGACGGGTGGGGTCTGGCTAACGAGACTAGATTGAGATTAGAACGTTACGTTTCTTGATATTAAATATCAAGAAACGTAACGTTCTAATCTCAATCTAGCTCGAAATGAAGGCAGGAACTATAAACTATTGGAGCTATAAAGTAAATTCTTACTTGCAGGTGAGAATGCTTTCTATTTAGCACAAATCCTTAGGGATTTAAGAATTTTTTTTGCAGCCTTGCCTGAAAGTTGGTCCGGTCATGACCGGACTGACCGGACCGGTTCCACCAGGCCTGTGCTGAAAAATGTAGTTATAAGAAATCTGCCTTTCAACTATTAATGCACATGAAGACAATGCAATGATTATTTGTAACATTTCACCCACATTTGAACATACATGAATTTACAATAGTGCATGGTTATGCGCTCTGTAAATTGATTACAGGAATATGAAGAACAGTTCGGTCAGGAGTTGGAGCTGAATGCTAGTATTAATTCATATGTCAGGTCCTATGAACTTGCCTTCAATGGACCAAACACCATTCGATACCAGTTAGGTGTTCATGACCCAAGCTTTGATGAAGAAGGTAAATTAAGTACAGCTCCATAGCTACTAGTGAGTGCAGTAGTGTTAACATCACATACATACACTAATATAACTTTAGATACAATCAGAAATCATGTTTATTTTATATGTCATTACTCTATGGTGTTTTGTGTGTATGTATTGTTTTGATTATAGCCTTTGTACAGGTGTAGTGCAATTAACTCCCTATAATTCATTTTGTTTTTGTGTCTCTTTAAAGCATTATTGTGTTCTGTAGTGTGACCTTTAATGAAACTTCTGACTTGACAGAAGTACAGAGAGTGAGATTGTAGCTTCTGAGTATAAAATGTCTTCAGCTCCTCCAAGCAATAATTTACAATGAAATCAAAAGGATTGACCCAGAAGCCAAGGAGAACACTCCAGTAAATTACAGAAAGTAAGACCATTGAATGTAAGAACTCACGTAACATGTAGTACATGACCCAGCGGAATTGAAGCATAAAGAGAAGACTCTTGTAAATGGTATTATGGTAGCTCCATTTTTGGAAAGGAAATAGATTCTTCCTTTTGTGTCAAGCATTGGACCAATGAATAGTATTTAGAAACCACCTTTACTAATACTATGCAATGTAAAGCCTGCGCAAAAGGTTTTCTATGAGAAATGGCCTTGAAATTGATGGCATTCAAGCACCGACCAGAATTGGTGAACTGAGCATCTAAAAACCAGCAATTAGTTCAAGTTTAAATACTTGTTATTTACACTTTACTTTACTTATTTTGATGCAGCAATCCAATTACAACTCAAAATCACCAACTAGAACTTTGAAGGTATACTCCTGCAGAAATTACATTTATAAACACAGTTGGCATACTATCTATATACTCTATGTACTCGGTGATAGATATTTACTATCCATTTTTAGGGGCTGCCACAGGCAGCCCCTTATATTGTTTTCATTTGCCGATTACGTTGTACGGCTTCATGTTACAGAAAGATATATATATATATACTGTACAATATTAAAATTACAATCAAGTACTAGCTACACATGCAGTGCAAGTTACAAATTTAAAGAGATCCAAGTGACCCCTAGGATAATCAGTATTTTAAACAGTACAAGACTTTAGTCACACTAGTACTGTTGCAGGCTTTGAAATCCTCAACTACTGCATAGAGAGTAGTAGTTGATACAGATCATCCAATTGCAAGGCAGATCACATGGCCTAATCAATAGGGGTAGAAACCATTTTGTAACTTGTACACAAGGGACATAACATACGTATATAAAGGCCTTGGCCTTTTTAGTCCTTGTGTACAAGTTACAAAATGGTTTCTAACCCTATTGATTAGGCCATGTGTTCTGCCTTGCAATTGGATGATCTGTATCAACTACTACTCTCTATGCAGTAGTTGAGGATTTCAAAGCCTGCAACAGTACTAGTGTGACTAAAGTCTTGTACTGTTTAAAATACTGATTATCCTAGGGGTCACTTGGATCTCTTTAAATTTGTAACTTGCACTGCATGTGTAGCTAGTACTTGATTGTAATTTTAATATTGTACAGTCACTTGCATGGCCCTCTTAAATTTGTAACTTGTACTGTGTAGTACTTGATTGTAATTTTAATATTGCCAGTAATTTTCACTGTGTAGTGTACTTGAGTGTAATTAGCCTTCACTATACTTAAGACATTCACTATGAGCAATTTCGTTATGAGATTCTACTGTACACATGGAAAACGTACACACATGGATAAGAATAAAGCCTTGTTGAACATCAGTAACATAAATTTACTAATTCTGGACGTTTCAACCCAGAGGTCTTCATCAGTAATACAGGAATGGGAATATCAAGTAGGAAATCAGTAAATTCATGTTGCTGACGTTCAACAAGGCTTTATTCTCATAATGATAGCAATAAACACTCCTAATTCTTACACATGGACAAGTAAAAAATGTAAGAAGAGAAGACAGAGCTATACGGTCGACTAAACGAATTTCTTTTGCATCAATATAGGGACAATTCTGCCTCAAACTTAACGGAAACGTACACAAATACGCTTTATCTAACCTTCGCTACAACTCGTTTATTCCGTAGCTCCTTCTCGTAGGAGAGCGTCGACTTGTCATAGCCGTACTCGAAAGGATGATCTGTAACAGCGAGGCGGTGACGTTTTCGCAACGTCACATGATAATCCACTAAATGTGTACGGAGCGATATACGAAGATGTTGATGACGCACTAGAGCAACATCACAAACATCACCAGATTGCGCAATCGTAAGCTTGAATTCTTCATTATATCTCGATTATTTTGCAACTTTAATTAAGCAAAACTTCGCCAGACATTTGACATACACATGTACCATGATATATGTCGGTTTCACGGTGATCTGACCAATTGATAATTTTTATCAATACAACACCTGGTTTCAATATAAATTTTCTATAGTTTTTCTATAGTCCTATGGCATTTTATATGCAGACTTTGTCCTCCGTTTTCTAACAAACTGAGATCTAAATCAAAAATCCCTTAATGAGTTTTATACCCTAAACGTTATGATACTATGCCCATTCTGTTGTTAGGTCCTTTCCTGTAGCCATATGAATTATTTATATTATTTATTTATATTATATTTGATTAGATTACCTTAGTATATTGTAACTTGTACTGTATAAAAGTGACGCCCCAGTCTCTAGGTATACTAACACTCTCCTGGAGGTGTATGAATGTAAGTTAAATTCAATAGCTTCTTCGAATCTTTGTTTTGTTCTAGTGGTTAATACTAGTGACGCCCCAGTCTCTACGTATACTAACACTCTCCTGGAGGTGTATGAATGTAATTAAATTCAATAGCTTCAATCTTTGTTTTGTTCTAGTGGTTAATACTAGTGACGCCCCAGTCTCTACTTATACTAACACTCTCCTGGAGGTGTATCAATGACATTAATATTATGTTCAATGAAACACTTGTTTGAGAGTTCATTTGCTAACTATATAGATTATAATTAGACATGATTCATATATATATAATCTTTCAGGCATACATATGTATTTAAGTTAATACATATATCTTATTTAAGCCTGCATAATTAACCTAAATATATAGGGGGATAACAGGGAGCATTATATATATACTCCAGTAATATCAGAGGGTAGGGTAAAATATATCTCAAAGAAGTATTATAGTAATAAATTGCTGAAAAACAGCTGCAGCCCTATTCTATGTTCTATCACCTATCACCTCACATGTACAAATCAGCAAGAAATCTAATAAAATAGCTATGTACAGTGCAAGTTATATGTGTTCCTGTTCTTCTCTTTGAGTGCAATGTTATTTGGATTTTTGCCAAGGAAACTTTCAAAACAAATTTTACCAAGTGAAAAGTGGGGTATAAATAAAGCATTAGAAAGTAGCACATCAGACTCTGGAAATAGTAATGAGATATGTCCAGTGATTATGCATGTGATCCACTGTATATATATATATAATTAATATATATATATATATATTCTGTTCAAGTCGTTTTAAAAGAGAAGCGTATTTACCGATTTGCTTTAGCTCCGTCGCAATTAACACCAACCGTTCTGTGGTCAAACACCTTCCATATTTAGTAATTGGAATGTAAACATTGCTGTTCTTATCAGAGTACGCATATACGGTACTCCTTTGTAGAGCAATTAATGTGTAGGGAAACTGCAAGGGATAGTAGCGATTATTTCGTTTCCTTATTTATACATTTGCATAGGAGCATGTTTACTCCAATTTACGTTTTCTTGAGTCACAAATTACTAACTGTAGACTTTGCCTTAGAATGTACCTCTAGAACTCAAACAGAACACACAGTCATATTCAAAGACTTTTAAAATGCTCCAAATAAGGTAATAGGTACACACGAGCCAAACCGTTTTTCTAGTTAAGTTACATATATAAAACATGGATACATACACCCATAATGGATATGTACAAACATGGATGAATGTGTACATAAATATACAGTTGAATCTATCGAATATTCACTATACTGAATACAAACATGGATGAATGTGTTGCACGTACGCATATTTATCCAAATCCACCCCTACGTATCCAATTACACTGCTGCATACGTACGTACACAAATCGATAGGTAAAAATATTAACAGAAAACAAGAGAAGAGATGACGGAGCTTACAGTACCAAAGTTTTACTACGGTCGTCTAAACGAATTTATTTTATCTATTTTACATCAATATATAGCAACAATTCTGGCTTAAACTTAACATGAACGTATACAAATACGCTTTATCTAACCTTCGCTACAACTCGCTTATTCCGTACCTCCTACTCGTATTATGTAGTCTCTTAGAGGGCTGTCACTTGAAGGTGATCTAAGCATTCTACCTGAAGAAGAACAATACATGCAAGATATCGAAGGTGACACAACTCAATATGACCTTGAACCTGGTGAAGGTCCACCGAGGACCAACTCCATTGGTGCCTTGGTAACTAGAGATGTTACGCGTATCACTCTTAGAAGGCAAAAGTGGGTTTCCTTGAGGAGGATATTCAGTCTGGTGTTCCTTTGGCACACTGGATGTTGTGAGACATTTTCATTCAGAAACTTCAGGGGGCTAAAGTATGTCCTTGCTCAATCCATTGCAGCATGAGGTTCAAGATCATCCATGTCCTGTTTGTGTTTAGGCAAAGCAGGAAGAGAAAGAGAAAAAAGAAAACTCTGGAAATGAACTTGGATTCCAAGATTCCACTTTTGTGGAACTGGCTTTGAGGGTCCTAGGACTAATGTGTGATGGACAAAACAGAACTTTGCAGGTAAATTGCAAGAAGAAATTAAGTACCATATTTACTATTGTTACGAAACAGGTGGAGATTTCTGAGCTGGGGTACTTGCGTAATATCAGTTCCATTCATGTACTTCAAACTGGTATACAATAACTCTTAATTTGTTGTTGCTTTTTCTTCTACTACTTCTTATTTATATATAGGACATGTAAAACACTACATCTTGGTAAGTATGTACAAGGACACAGGCTCAGCAGTTAAAGAATTGTTTTATTTATGTACTTATACTTTTTAATATGTTTTATAATATCAGTTTAGTGCATATATTTACTATACCTTGTTTTTTAGGAGCATCAGTGTAAAAAAGAAATATCTCACCTCCCTTTGTTTTAGGAGGGATACAGCCCATGCTACCCGTATTTTGGCGCCTAATTCGACTATATTCTATCCCTTTTCATTGTCAAAAGTATTCACTTAAATGTAGAATATCAATTTGAATGTTAATTACATAATTATAACTAAATAATATAATAATAATAAAGTAAATATCTTACGAAATCGCTAACGTTTTGTAACGCATCACGTGCTGCGGAACGTTCCGTTCCGTTCCGCATTTTAGTAACACCCCAAACGCAACATATCGATCGTCTATTAGTGATGTGCACGTGGCCGACCTTTTCCAAAAGTCGACCACGTGCACATCACTAATAGACCGTTCTAGAATATATAGTCACTGGAAATTATATATATAAGTGTGTTAGTAGTTTATTATATTGATTATTCTGGATTTTATGTGGTGATACAATTTCATTTTCGATCCCTTGATTCGGAAGACTCTGGTCTTTTTAATGGCAGATAAAGGTATTAAATTTGTTGATGTGCTAACTGTAAACTGATTTAAAGAAAAAAAACACTCTTGAAGTTCTGTTTTCAATATTATAATTTATAAGCAACATAATGCAGAGCGGTATTACTGCTGATTATGATTATGCCCAAGTGTACCAGCTGAGTCCGCTCACGCAGTTACCCGCTGGCATTCCTAGCCGGTGGCAGAAATTATTACCGGCTGCTGTGCATTTGATTGCTTGCACCAATAGACATGATAAGGAGCGTTTTTTGCTTCTGTAGAGTTTCTATATTGTGTGATTAGTTGTTTTATCTCGATAGCAATTTAAGCATTACTGTTTTTATATCTCCTCCTACAGCATTTATTCCCGTGATCTCTATTGATCATTTGAGCCAACATTGGCAGGATTTACCTGAAGATCATATACTTGCCCTTGGAGATCAGTTCCTATTGCAAGAGTTTGGAGAAACTCGTGATTCCCTGAAAAATTCAATGGGTACAAGTATACTGTCCCAACCTATTGATGAAAAAGATGTGTTTGGACCTCTTATCAATAACCTCTATGGTACACTAGATTCATTGAAGAAGCAACCATCGTGTGAGGTACTGTTGTATCTCTGTGGCCATGGCATTGATCCAGGCAACAGGTGTCTCATTCCTGATGAACTCAGGCCTCATCCAGCCGGAAAAAGCCTTGAAGATATTAAGCCTGATAAATGGTACCCAAAAAAAAATGAATTGACCTACTTGGATACTATTAAGCCTGGTAAAGAAGAGGCTGATGAGACCTTGGATATTATTAAGCCTGGTAAAGAAGAGGCTGATGAGACCTTGGATACTATTAAGCCTGGTAAAGAAGAGGCTGATGAGACCTTGGATACTATTAAGCCTGGTAAAGAAGAGGCTGATGAGACCTTGGATACTATTAAGCCTGGTAAAGAAGAGGCTGATGAGACCTTGGATACTATTAAGCCTGGTAAAGAAGAGGCTGATGAGACCTTGGATACTATTAAGCCTGGTAAAGAAGAGGCTGATGAGACCTTGGATACTATTAAGCCTGGTAAAGAAGAGGCTGATGAGACCTTGGATACTATTAAGCCTGGTAAAGAAGAGGCTGATGAGACCTTGGATACTATTAAGCCTGGTAAAGAAGAGGCTGATGAGACCTTGGATACTATTAAGCCTGGTAAAGAAGAGGCTGATGAGACCTTGGATACTATTAAGCCTGGTAAAGAAGAGGCTGATGAGACCTTGGATACTATTAAGCCTGGTAAAGAAGAGGCTGATGAGACCTTGGATACTATTAAGCCTGGTAAAGAAGAGGCTGATGAGACCTTGGATACTATTAAGCCTGGTAAAGAAGAGGCTGATGAGACCTTGGATACTATTAAGCCTGGTAAAGAAGAGGCTGATGAGACCTTGGATACTATTAAGCCTGGTAAAGAAGAGGCTGATGAGACCTTGGATACTATTAAGCCTGGTAAAGAAGAGGCTGATGAGACCTTGGATACTATTAAGCCTGGTAAAGAAGAGGCTGATGAGACCTTGGATACTATTAAGCCTGGTAAAGAAGAGGCTGATGAGACCTTGGATACTATTAAGCCTGGTAAAGAAGAGGCTGATGAGACCTTGGATACTATTAAGCCTGGTAAAGAAGAGGCTGATGAGACCTTGGATACTATTAAGCCTGGTAAAGAAGAGGCTGATGAGACCTTGGATACTATTAAGCCTGGTAAAGAAGAGGCTGATGAGACCTTGGATACTATTAAGCCTGGTAAAGAAGAGGCTGATGAGACCTTGGATACTATTAAGCCTGGTAAAGAAGAGGCTGATGAGACCTTGGATATTATTAAGCCTGGTAAAGAAGAGGCTGATGAGACCTTGGATACTATTAAGCCTGGTAAAGAAGAGGCTGATGAGACCTTGGATACTATTAAGCCTGGTAAAGAAGAGGCTGATGAGACCTTGGATACTATTAAGCCTGGTAAAGAAGAGGCTGATGAGACCTTGGATACTATTAAGCCTGGTAAAGAAGAGGCTGATGAGACCTTGGATACTATTAAGCCTGGTAAAGAAGAGGCTGATGAGACCTTGGATACTATTAAGCCTGGTAAAGAAGAGGCTGATGAGACCTTGGATACTATTAAGCCTGGTAAAGAAGAGGCTGATGAGACCTTGGATACTATTAAGCCTGGTAAAGAAGAGGCTGATGAGACCTTGGATACTATTAAGCCTGGTAAAGAAGAGGCTGATGAGACCTTGGATACTATTAAGCCTGGTAAAGAAGAGGCTGATGAGACCTTGGATACTATTAAGCCTGGTAAAGAAGAGGCTGATGAGACCTTGGATACTATTAAGCCTGGTAAAGAAGAGGCTGATGAGACCTTGGATACTATTAAGCCTGGTAAAGAAGAGGCTGATGAGACCTTGGATACTATTAAGCCTGGTAAAGAAGAGGCTGATGAGACCTTGGATACTATTAAGCCTGGTAAAGAAGAGGCTGATGAGACCTTGGATATTATTAAGCCTGGTAAAGAAGAGGCTGATGAGACCTTGGATACTATTAAGCCTGGTAAAGAAGAGGCTGATGAGACCTTGGATACTATTAAGCCTGGTAAAGAAGAGGCTGATGAGACCTTGGATACTATTAAGCCTGGTAAAGAAGAGGCTGATGAGACCTTGGATACTATTAAGCCTGGTAAAGAAGAGGCTGATGAGACCTTGGATACTATTAAGCCTGGTAAAGAAGAGGCTGATGAGACCTTGGATACTATTAAGCCTGGTAAAGAAGAGGCTGATGAGACCTTGGATACTATTAAGCCTGGTAAAGAAGAGGCTGATGAGACCTTGGATACTATTAAGCCTGGTAAAGAAGAGGCTGATGAGACCTTGGATACTATTAAGCCTGGTAAAGAAGAGGCTGATGAGACCTTGGATATTATTAGGCCTGGTAAAGAAGAGGCTGATGAGACCTTGGATACTATTAAGCCTGGTAAAGAAGAGGCTGATGAGACCTTGGATACTATTAAGCCTGGTAAAGAAGAGGCTGATGAGACCTTGGATACTATTAAGCCTGGTAAAGAAGAGGCTGATGAGACCTTGGATACTATTAAGCCTGGTAAAGAAGAGGCTGATGAGACCTTGGATACTATTAAGCCTGGTAAAGAAGAGGCTGATGAGACCTTGGATACTATTAAGCCTGGTAAAGAAGAGGCTGATGAGACCTTGGATACTATTAAGCCTGGTAAAGAAGAGGCTGATGAGTCAAAACCTAAAAATGAAGAAGAGGAATTGACCTACTTGGATAATTTCTATAAAAAGTGTGTCGAATTATTTGGTGCATCTGAGAAGCCGCTGGGTTTTATGGGAGGTGAGGTTTATGCCCACCAGCGTGGGTATGTAGGTGTTCTTGGGGTCCTTGGTCTGTGGTGCTACTATCTTCGTGACCCAGAAGTGAAGAATGGCCATCATCTGACCATTGTAGTCGACGCCTGTTATTCTGGCATTTGGACCAGTACCTTGGAGGCTATTCACAAAGGTCAGTCAGATGACATGAAAGAGTATAGAGACCTCCTGGATAAGCATCCTGTGACCATTCAGAGTGCCACAAACGAGTTTGAGGTATCGCATGGTGGGCTGTTTACACCACTGTGGATAATTCTAAATTCTCCCGAATATAATGACTGGAAGAAGGACCCACCAACAGAGTCAGGTGAAGTTGAGGAAACACAACACCCAACAGAGCCAGGTGAAGTTGAGGAAACACAACACCCAACAGAGCCAGGTGAAGTTGAGGAAACACAACATCCATGTTTATACACCACAAAACCAGATAAAAATTCCCCTTGGAAATTTTTTGAGGATGATGAAGAGTTTGAACATCTTCATGCCACAGTGGTACTTGAATTTCAGCATTTTAAAGAGAATAATAATATATGGGAGATCATATCCCAAAAAAGCACGCAAAATCTCTCAGATGACATGGAAGATCAGTCAGATGACATGGAAGATCAGTCAGATGACATGGAAGATCAGTCAGATGACATGGAAGATCAGTCAGATGACATGGAAGATCAGTCAGATGACATGGAAGAACATCTTTATGCCACAGTGGTACCTGAATTTCAGAATTTTAAAGAGAATAATAATATATGGGAGAACATATCCCAAGAAAACACACAAAATCTCTCAAACCATAAATCCATTGAGCCTGTCCCATATAGTGAGCTTCTGAATGTTTATTTACCGTCTTCTTCACCTACTAAACTGACTTCGAGTTCCAGCGAGTCTTCATCCTCAGTAGACACAAAAAATCCCTTTGTCCATTATCCAGTGTTTATGTTAAGGAAGGCACACAAATATTTGAAGAAAAAGAAGAAAAAGTGTGAAGAAAACATAAAAACATTTAAGACAAAAGCAAGCTCTTATAAAAAGGAAATTAAAAAAGAAAAAGATAATATAAAATTTATTTCAAAATCACTTAAAGCTATCACTAGTGGGGATGGTGTGTTTGAAGATCGGTTTCGCCCAAGGGGTTACTTACTTTCCTTAGAAGGTGAACTTACTGACGCAACCAAAGAAAAATATAAAGAACAAATATTAGCCAAAGATGAAGACAAAACTATACCACCAGGGGTCTATGTGTTTCCGGGTGGTGAGGGAGATATGAGCTTGATAGTCACACCAGGCCGAGACAAAGTCATACTAATTGATGGAACCAAGACTGCTGCTTACTTCATAGCTGCTTGGAATTCAGTTCTGAAATATCTTGAGCGGATTACTCATATCATTGTCACCCACCATGATTTGGACCACACCTTTGGTATTCAGCTCCTCCTTTGCCGGTACTGCATTGATGATGGGAAGGGGCTTCCTGATATTAACAATGCAATATTATATATGAATATGCATGAAGCTCTTACTAGAGAAAGGAACTTCTGGCATGAACAAGAAATTAAAATGTTGGCTGATAAGCTGACTAAGGCTGATAAGTCAATTGAGGTTCGTGATCTGATTATCGATCCCCAAGAGCATAAGATACTTATTAAATCAGAAATATTTTCTCTCGAGGCACTCCTTCCTACAAAGGCGCTTGTTAAAGAAGTGGTGGCACGCATACCTGACAAAGTATCTAGTAGAGATGATACAACAGCAGCCAAAGAAACCAAACAAACCAAACCGGTATCTAGTAGAGGTGATACAACAGCAGCCAATGTACTCTCCATCAATCTGGTAGCTGTATGGAAGAAGGATGCGTACCTTTTCACTGGAGATGCTCACTTGTTGGACGTAACTAAAGCTGCTGAGAAATTTCTTGAGCGAAATACAATTGAGGGATTCAAATATGTAGATGTACCTCACCATGGATCAAGTCACTCTAATTGTAAAAAGGTACCTGAAGAATATAGGGGGCTACAAGCCATTCCAGCCGAGGAGTACCTGATCAGCCATTGGGGTAATCACCAAAATCCATCATTTCAGACAATAAGAGACATTCTTACATTGAACAAAGGAAAATTGCATTTTCTGTATCCAGAAAGAGAGAAAATCCAAAACAATCCTGTGGCTTGCTGTGAATGTGGAACTATGCCCACAACAACACAAAAGTGGGAAGGGGAATGTGAATGTGTGAAAAACAAATCGGAGAGGATTGATACCACCTTGCATAAGGAATACAAGTGCAAGTTCTTTAAATTTGAATGACAATGGACATTTGTGTTTATAGTTAACGTGTTTAATTTGTTTATAGCTTTATAATACAGGCATTTAGTTGTTTTCCTCACAAACTACTTATTATCATTAAATTTGTATTCAGAATCAAATTGAAATAATTATAAAATTGCATTCATTTGGATTCAAATACATAACTATAATATAATATGTCCTATATTCCTAGTCTGCAGCTGGACCAAGGTCTGTAAGTTATAAAGACAACGATTTTTGTAAATTCATATTAACGTGATTTCTAGTGCTAAATCAAATGAGGAAAATTACAATTGCATGATAAATATTAGTTAGATTAAGCATAAGGAATATGGACTGGGTTGTCAGTACTCTGTATATCCTTGCTAGATCCAATCCTCAATAGTTTAGAAGCAGTAATAATTTAAGTAAAAATTAGATTTGTTCATAATTGATTCCTTCACATGAGCAAGGTAATCAGCGAGATGGTGGAAGATAAGGTGTAGCCTGCAGCTGGAAGAGGGAGATAGAAGTACTTGAATGGGTATATTCCAAGAAATCTGAACTTAAACATGCATTTGGCTGATCATGATTTTATTCCTTTGAAAGGGTCATCTTTTGACTTGTAGAGCGTCTAATTTGCTCTAAAAGATAAGTTTCAAAATATAACAGTTAGAAGGAATCCTTACTCTATATTATGATTTTATTCACACATTTTAATTTGACATTATAGACTCTAGTTTTTTCTTTATAGTGACTCATGGGCCCCAACTTGGCCTTGTACTTTTTTGCATGCGTCACTCCAATAAATATTATTATTATTATACGTATGCTCATCTGTACACCTGCATAGTTGCAGTTGCCTATACACTATTATGAGACTATCACTCCATTGAGAATGAGACAATTGAGAAGAGAAAGAGACTGGTCCAGCAACTGGCAGAACCTTATCAGGAGGAGGACACTAATTAAAAAACTATATTTGAATCTTTAAAACAACAACTCTACATCAATCATTCACATGTCAATTTGATGATGTCATGGCATTTTGATAAAAATGGCCTGGAACAATGATTCTGCATTGACCAAACAGCAGCTCCTGTTTTAGAATACCAGTAAACACTAGCTCTGGTGTGTAGAGTGCTGTGAGGTAGAAGAATAAATAAAGTATGTATATAGATAAAGTATAATGAGTGCATATTTACGTATTTTACAGACTTAAATTACAGTATATGTAATTATTATAGAACTGGATATTTTATTCTAAATAAACATATATGTATTATACTACTACAATTATCTGCTAATACATACATACAGCTTGGTGTGCAGTTTAAAACCTGCCAATTATAACTTTCAGGCTGTGGAATAAAAGAGACCTACGTACGTATGTATATAGTTTATCAGTTGTAAGTGTTCTTTATTAAATGGTAAATATGATACTGTATGTGTTTCTTACAAACTCTAGCCTTTAGAAACATTTCCATTTCAGTTTTGTTATCCTCAAAATCTACATCTCTGCAAATGACTACCAGAGGCTGGTTCATCTGTGACATTTTACTCTAATACATAAATAAACAGAATCTCCAGTTAAAAACAAGCATACTTGTATCATTTGATGTGTTGTAATAATACAATCTTAGTCTCAACACATAACTTGGTAAATATGTGAAATGGTAGGGAAATTCTCTATAAAAGTAGCAAACTCCAATAGTCACCATCAGTCGCTGAAGAAAACCCCCCAGGGTTGAAATGTCCAACTCTCTAGAAGACAAGCTGCATCTCTGGATGCTCAAAGACCAAATATGAACCATCTCAAAGATTGCAAAATATAGTTGGATATATACTTTGAGACTTTTCCTATACCTACCTCTCCTTTCAGAACTGAACTATACTCCTTTAAGAGTTCTATCTCGTTCAACAGCTGTCAAAGGAAAGAGGGAGAGAATGATCAGTGTTACCTTCAGTAACTACATACATACATACAGCACTCTTGTGAGGTAGAAACACTGAGGATATTTACAGAAGTACTGAACTGTCAGTCTTAAGATTACATTTTAAAAAGCTTGTAAGGAACAAACCTTTCCTCCTGCACAGTGAACTATTCCCTTTAAGATGGAATATTCTGGAACTACTGACTGCGTGGCATAAATACACAATCCCTGCATACACACGTATAATTTATACTTTACAAGTCCTCTAGCATCATTCATATACACATAAGTATAATTCATTTCATATAAATACATATGTACGTATATGTACGTATTTTGCAAAAAGGAACATACATGTATGTACATGTACGTACTTAAGTTTTGATTGGTATATTAGAAGAGAATACTAGCATACACAGTATGTATTTGAATAAGGAATTAAGTGCACAAATCCATGCAAAAGCTAGTTAGGATGAATTACAGTACGAATAATCAACAGAATTCTTATGTCCACCACAAGTGTATACAGAAGTCCAAGGAGGGCAAAACAGATGTGTGTGGTCCTTCGATAATGTTTCAGCTGCCACTATTTTAATGTAGGTTAAACCTTAATCCCTACATAATTCCCTTGTATACGTACATCTAGTAATTTCCTCCTGTTTGCTTTCTTAAGGCTCTCTCTTAACTTAATTCCGTATGTCTCTTCTCCATTCCTATCCTCTAGTATATAGTCTTCTTCCTCTAAACAATAACACTTTAGAATATACGTACGTACGTATGTATATGATATAAACTAAGATACAAGTATATATATGTATATAGTCAATGGCTTTGAGTGGCAATGGGGGAAAATTCTGGTTTCCCCTTGGTTCTACCCATTACTCATTTGTGCTCCTCAGGAGACATGGGTGGGGTATAGCTACACATTATAACTATACATTATAACTATACATTCACATTATAACTACACATTATAACTACACATTATAACTATACATTATAACTATACATACATTATAACTATACATTATAACTATACATTATAACTATACATTATAACTATACATTATAACTATACATTATAACTATACATTATAACTTCACATTATAACTACACATTATAACTATACATTATAACTTCACATTATAACTATACATTATAACTACACATTATAACTATACATTATAACTATACATTATAATAACTCGAGCTAACTTCCAAACTCTTTAGCATGGGTGATCCACTTATTGGAGAGAATATATTTACACTGACACAGTCCACATAAGAACTTCACAGATCTAGATATCTAAAGACAAAGATATGCTGTACACCAATGATCAGCAAATAGGACATTAACAGGTTTGGAGAGTATTATTACCTTTTTAGCCACAAGATGAGTACAGTCTTCAATATTCTGAACAATAACACCGCCCAAGGCTTTAACTTTCTACATTTTGAAATGCATAAATTAAAACAACTTTAGATAACTGTTTTTAAGAAAAAATAAAGAATCAACTGATTGAGAAAATGATTGGCGGGACTCTACAAACTTAGGTAAAATTAATCATTGCACAAGATTTTAAATTGTGTGACCACTTTTAGTTTTACTTCCTCCAGCCCTGAGATGTACAGCACGTACTTGTAACAGAGCACTGGACTCAGTTTTGGTGAAGCCAGTGAGCATCACTTGAGGTGAGGTAGCCAGACCTTCCACTTTACCACTGACGGGCTTAAAGTGCTTAGCTTGAGGAAGGTCACTCTCCGGAGCCCTCTTACCAAGAGATGTAACCACCTCGGAACAAGGTTTATTGACAAACCTCTTCCAATGTCCTGTGTGGACAGGAAACACATCTCACATAATTGGGAGACACTTGCACAGTGATCTATGTACTCCATATGTATATGGGTGTCTAATTAAAGTGATAGTTAAACCACAAGCATTTAATCCTTTTGAATAAACTTAGAGTGAAAATATGATATAGCAACATCTTACGTATAGCACACAGTACATACGTGGTAATCCAGTGCACTGCTATCAGTACATACATATGTAGGTTGTGTATGTATGTGTGTGCATATGGAGGAATTTAAAAGATGTCTTACTTAGTAGAAGCAAGCAGAATGGATGTTCAGGTGGTACTTCAAGGCTATCATTAATTGTTAAGTCTTTGTGACTTGGTTGAATGTCTGGAATGAATCCCTCTGAATATACATACATAAGAGGTACAGAATTATTATGCAATATTACACAATATCAGAAATACACATCTATATACACAACTAAACTGTCAGTCAGTTTCTACAGGTTGTAAAAAGGTTTCACAGACATATACTAGTTATATAATATGTATAATATGGAAGATTCACGTGTTGATGACTGCTAATTTCACAAAAGAATATTTACAGGATTTTCATACAAACTTTGGTATAGCACTTTTTATTTTAAAATGGAACAGGGTTGAAATTAATCTTGGATTGAGGCCTCGATAAAGCTGCCAAGTTTCAGTATCAAAATGACATCTATCTACATTGAAACATTAGTTCCATGGAAACAAGCCACATGTGACAACCATGTGACAACCATGTGACAACCATGTGACAACCATGTGATGCAGACACATACCATAGAGTATTTCTGTAATGAAGGTTGAGTTCAATGTATGAATACCCCATTCCAGAGCTGTGTTGTATTTAACTCCTTCAGGCCTGCCATTAAGAGATTCAGTAGATGAGAGAGATACGTATCTATCAGTTATAAGTTCAAACACATGAAAACGCAAGAGTGAGGGAGGCATTGATTGCGAGGAGCAGAGCACTGGTGGCTATAGCAATTAGAACTAGTTCAATTTAAATGTCTACTTTATGTAAATATATACATAGCCAACTGCAATTGTAATATAATGTAGATTTCAAGGTAGGATTTGTAAAATATCACAGGAAATTATAATACAGTTGTGGGTGGGAATTATTTACTTTTTATACTTTCTCCCTTCATTAATAGATCAAGACTACTGAGCTTTGATTATCACTTATATTCATGCAAAGGCAGCAAGCATAGATACGTACATACCTCTGACAGATGAGATGAGTTGTCTTTTTGCTGAGAAATCCTGTGTACGGAAAACCAGCAAGTCTTATAGTGTCCTTCAGAATCTGTCTATTGACACCAGTAAAATTAGTCCAACAGATACACTATCAAGGGAAGGAAAATAAACATCAATAACACAAATAAACAATGTACAGCCATGTATTCCAGAGGTAGCTTTAAGAATACAAAGGCTTTTGATTGCAAAATTGTCTCTCGCAGTAATCACATCATTTAATTACTAAAACATATCTATGTTAAAGCTATGCAAACATATAGCTTTGATACATAGAATCATACTTTAAAATGAGGATATTCCTGTAATTAGGGACACATATATAGGGATTACATACATACATACATATGACAAGCTTACATATTCATCTTTACATCTGTGAATTGGTGATTCTTCAAAAGCAAAAGGGAAATGAAGGGGACTCTTTGGGGGAAACACCTCATTTTCCATTAGCACATCATTCAGCCAGTATGCTGAGGCTATACATTTTCCATCAGCAAGAGCCTAACAACAGACATACAGAAGCTACACATAGAAATTGTATTAATCATCATAACTAGGCAATATTCATTCTATATAAGTGGAAAGTATGTAAATCAAATCAACAACATCTTAAAATGGTGTGTTATAAAGTGTTATAGCTAAACATGAATTATCAGAGATTACAGCAGCACTCTCTAATTAGGGATGGCACAAAAAAGATGGTTGCCCTATTCAATATATTATGTTATCACCCTAAAAATCAACAATGAATACATTTATAGTTTTAATTATTATAATAATACAATAGGATATCCTCTCTTATAGACTACACTATACGTAATCTACAAGTGTCCGTACTTGCTCAAAAACTGGACTGGTTGACGTATTGACTACTAAATGAGTACATCTCTCACTGTCATACTCCAATAACACCACACCTCCATGTTCTTCTATCACCTAGGCAACATACAGATAAATTACATCATCACCTAGACAACAAGCAGATGGATTACATTATCATGGAGGTTCCTGTCTAATACTGGGAGAATGACTTAATCAAATGGAGGTAAAAAGTCCTTAGTGGTGGGGGGGTGGGGACGGAGAGCATACAAGTTCCCTTATCATGGCCCAGTGGAGCAGAAGAAGAAAGAAAAGAAAAGAAAAGACTTCATCCAAAGCTCTCACCAGGTTTAGTTCCCTATAGGCTCTTTAATGAGTAGGCATAGCATGTAGGAAAATGGTATAATAGGTTTTTCATGTAAACTAATGCCTCACATCCACATTGGAAAACATTGAACTGCTGCGAGACACAATAAAAACAGATATTTTTTGATGCAAACCTTGTGCCATTTCTTAATAGTCTCTTCCCGCATTGTTCGTTGATAGCCAGCAATGAAGAAGTACATTCCCTTAAGAAGTGTTGCATTCACTGTGGCTGGCTTCTCCTCTGCCTCTAACCTCTGACAGGATGCATCACAGGTCCTTACATCTTCATTTGGTGATATCAGCACAATCGTACCTGCTTCAGATCCAGTCTTTACTATTCTACTCTCACCTAGGTCCTCCCTGGATTGGTTGCTGGCAGGAGGCTGGTGGTTGGCAGGAGGATGGTGGCTGGCAGGAGGGTGGTGGCTGGCGGGAGGGTGGTGGCTGGCGGGAGGGTGGTGGCTGGCGGGAGGGTGGTGGCTGGCGGAGGGGTGGTAGCTGGCGGGAGGCTGGTGGCTGGCGGGAGGGTGGTGGCAGGCGGGAGGCTGGTGGCTGGCGGGAGGCTGGTGGCTGGCGGGAGGATGGTGGCTGGCGGGAGGCTGGTGGCTGGCGGGAGGCTGGTGGCTGGCGGGAGGATGGTGGCTTTGTGAATTACTCTTCAAGAATTGATCTTGAAGTGAACTTCCCTTTTGTGTGATAGCCTTTCTAGTAGGAGAGCCTTGCAGTAAATCTGATTCTGTATGCAAGAGAGCTAAGGTTGCCTTAGACTGCATACGAGCTGTCTCATTGGAAGAGGATGATAACGAGACCTGTTGTGTACTTTCCAGGAGCAGGCTGTCTTTGTCAGTTAAACCTTTCTGTTTCTCTTTCCTGCCATCTTTTGCTGTTTCCTCTGCACTTAGTGACACACTTGGCTGTGCAATGTCCTCTTGTAGATGTTTGGGATGGTAATCTTCTTCTTGACACAAGGAACTGCCATCTATGGAGTCCAAGACCCACTCTGGTGTGATCACCTTCACATTGACACTCGTGTGGGACTCCAACCACCTACATTTTGACTGTAACGAGAGAGAGAGAGAGACATTTTTGAAGCACACACAGGATTTCATTAAGGGGGGGAGCATTTGCCTCCTCTTAAAATATTAATCAAATCACCCAAATTTTAGTAGCAAAACAAACATACTGAAAGAGGTCGCTTAGAATTACAACATATTTCCTTCTTGTGATAGTTTGCTTTGTACAGCATGCACACAAGTATACTCACTGATTGGGTATCCATGGTGATGAGATGGGTAACATTCTTGTCCAGTCTCTGCTGCCATGTGCCTCCATAAAAGACAATCATTGCCCACAACCGATCTTGGTCCTTCTTTGTCAACTAACAAAGAGAATTAAAAGTCATTAAGATGGATAATATTATTTTTGAGATGGTTCATCTTATTTTTTGAATGTCTAGAGACAGTTTGTTTTCTTGAGAATCGGACATTTCAACCCTGGGACCTTCTTCAGGTGCTCAAATGACTAAAGATGAACCATCTCAAATATAAAAGAAATCCCTATCATCTAATGCGTAATATTAGTTACATATTTTATCACATATAGTCCTCCATCGAAACCTCTTACACCGCACTCCTCAATATCTTGCTAGTATATCTGCTTGTTGATGTAAATAGCTTCTTTATTTGAAAACTATAAAAATCAGTTTCTACTGTATTAACACCACAAGAGACCCAGCTGTAGTTATATTGTATACTGTTTAGAATTTAGAATAGGATTCACAGAAGATCAAGATAAAGAAAAAGACAAAGACTCCCAGGAACACTGATGAAGGGTGGAATTCCCAGTAACAGCTGTCTGACCCAGTGGAGAAGAAGATAAAAGAAAGGAAAAGAAGAAAGAAAAGACTCCTGTATCTTCATCCAAAGCTCTCTTCGGGTTTAGTTCCCCTATAGGCTTTTTTACAGAATAGGCATAGCATGTAGGAAAATGGTATATTAGATTTTTCATTCCTTTGAATGCAGTGTAGCATCCAGTGTAGAAGAAGAAAACTCTTGTATCCTCATCCAAAGCTCTCGCTAGGTTTAGTTCCCTAAAGGCCTTTTGTTCCAAAGTAGATGTAGCATGTAAGAAAAATAGTGTGTTTGATTATTCATGGGGCAATTGCCCTATAGTGTGTGTTCCTGAGATTGGCACATTTAAATAAATTCATACAGTACTTGTGTGTTGGTGTAGTTACATACTTTAGTGATACTATTTGTCTACAGATGTCAAATCTAACCACTACAATCAGTGATCCCTAAATGACTGAACTTTAATAGCTACAACGTAACTAAAGTGTTAACCACCAACTTTGTATCTTGTCAAACAACCCAAATTTAATGATAGCTACGACTCAACAAGTGTCTAACCTTGGACGGACAAAATGTAAATCCACTGAACAATCTCTTTTCTGTGAGGAGGAATGGTTCTTTGCTAGAGGAACTGGTTAAGGAGCATACATTGCATATGTACTACGCTACAGTACAAATTCTTGCCATATAACACTACATATATATCTATGATTCAATCCTTGTGGTGAGAACGTTAGGAGGTTCTGGCCTCAAAGACCTCTCTTTCCAAAGAAAGGAGATTCTTATACTATTAAAAAAGAATTGATTGCATAATACCTGTGCAAAAGCCCCATTATCAAAAAGAAAATCATTGGAAACTTCTCATACTGTGCAGCACAGTGTTACATAGTATAGGAATGTATTGAAAAGATATTCACAGTGTTATTGCTTAGCAACCCAAGGATACGTTAGTATTGTAGCACACTTGTGGGAAAGCACAACCCAGTCTGATTTCACAATTGGAGGGGTCTGGCTGTTCTCATTTGAGGAGGGAACGTCCCCAAGTCCCCCAGGCTCGTCACACACGACTACATCCACCAAATCTGTATAGTAGTACTCACTAGAGGCCTCTCCTTCCCTCAGAAGCTGCTTCACCTGAGGCCAATGAAGAAAGGGTGGTACAGCTCAAGGAATGTAGTAATAAGATCAAACATGAGAGGAGCCATTTACTGTAATATCATGTCAGCATTTTTGGAGTCATAGATTTATGGATAATGAGACGAAACACAAACAGTGCGGCTAGTGGACAACGCATACGGAAACACGATTTAGCTTCTACATATGATCAAGCCTTGAATGAAAAGTGCAAAACATCAGTCCTTCAAGGTACCTTATCTGGTTCATTCAGGCCATCCTCTACAAGGTAGATATGAATTCCCTTAAATATTCCACTCATCATGTTTCTATATAAAGTTGACACACTACAAATAATTGCAAATCGACGCCATCTTGATATATTTTTGCAACTTGAACTTGAAGCGGGAATAGTGCATGTTTGTTATAATAGCATACCAAAGGAGAGTGGATTCAATACAAGTGTATGCACGCGCGTTGTGTGTGGCAGGGCGCTGCTAAGTTATTTGAGGCTCCAAACAGGCAACTCTAGTGTTAGTCCTTAAATATGGAGGTCCAGGGTCCGCCGGCCGTTCCTCTTGATTCCATGTTAGAAGAAGCGTCCAAGCTCTCTCGCGGTCTAGATACTCTAAAGGCGCGGAATGAAGAGCTGTTCAATGGATTATCAGACGACAACTCAAGAAGTAGGTTTAACACATACTTAGGACCAACGCTGTCTTTACTCCCTTCATCTGTTTAGTATTCCAATGTTGCTATGTGAATGTGTTCTCTAAGCTTGATAGACATTACATATTGCTTAAGGTCCAGTGGAGAAGAAGGGAAGTAGAAGGAGAAAACTCTTGTATCCTCATCCAAAGCTCTCACTAGGTTTAGTTCCCTATAGGCCTTTATTCTAAAGTAGATGTAGTATGTTGAAAATGGTGCGTTGGATTATACTTGTACATTACATATTGCTTGTGTTTGCTGCAGGAAGAAGTGACCTCTCAATGTCTGTCACGCAGGAAAAGAAGGGACAACTGGAGAATAGCATGAAAAAGCTGACTGTCAGCATATCAGAGGCAAAGGTACATACTACATAGCTAGAAATGGTTCACTAGAACTTAAACTTTAATATTTCTCATTTTATTTTGTCTGCACAAGAGTTTAAGCCACAGTCTCAGCTACATAGAATAACTGTTCCATCTACATAACTAGAAAGGGAATTACATGTCTTTTGTCACTCAGGAGTCTGTATCTAGTTGTGTGTTTAGTTAATTTTATAGGGAAACATTTTTGTATTGATATAGGGAATATATATAACAAAACTTTCTAAAGTAAATTTCTCAATATGTTGAATGATTTTGAAAGTTCCATCAACTATTGTATTATACTGTCATCATTTAATATAGGGAATTAAGGAACCAACACTTTTCATTTTCCCTTTGTCCTATCAATGTGAATAGTTACCATGCCGACCTATATAAAATTTGTGTTTGAGTTTGAATTCCTATGTATGCACATATGTATAGAATGTACTGAATTGAGTTTTAACTCTAGGTCTATGCATGTTGTGAAACCTGGTAGTCATTTTAATCATTTATAGAAGCCTCACACTGTCTTACAGCCAATACTCCTACTCTATGGGTTCTGTTGGTGAACTGGGAGAGTTTGACCAGTGTCCTTTTACAAGTTTCTATGTTGACCTACCTCCTGCCACATGTATACATTATTGTGATTCTTTGCATCCTTTTTGAGGTAATATTTGACAACCTATCTAAACTTGCCTCACAACTATTGATATCTGAAATTAAATTGTTGTGTAACATAGATTGTATATGGCTTGCTATATACACATATCTGTGTGTGCTATATTGTACTGGTAGTGTGATATTACATAGGATAATGTATATAGATGTAATATTCCAAAACACAGTAAAGAGATACTGTTTTGAGTTCTGCCCAAACTGTCCCACTTCTGTGTCTTCCTCTACTAACTCAATCTCTGTCAAATTAACTGCACCTTTCACTAGAATAAGTTGCATCACAACAGTTAATATATTTGCTTTGTAAAATATTTGATATGCATCTGTATACTCAATGTCTGTTGATTAGCTGACTTACACTACGTATGTACGTATGTGTTTTCATGTGTGGATTGCTCTATTCCGTAGTACATATTGTAGAATATATCAATGTGCTTTTAGCTTCTCTCTCAGATGCTCTCCTATTTAATGCCCTCCTCTCCCTAGCTGATGTTTGCCCTGGCCTCATATCTCAGCGAGCTAGAAGCTGAGCGACACAAGCTAAAGGCTCAGGTAAGAAGGCTATGTGAGGAGAACAACTGGCTGAGGAAGGAGTTGGAAGAATCACAGCAGCAGCTCCAGGAGTGTGAGGTCAACCTTGCACAGGTTAAGGAGGAAAAGGAGGCCCTAGAATTTCAAGTATCTTTAGTGAAAGATGATATTCACGGCCATCAAGAGGTCAGTTGAAATTTATGCATTCCTTTGTAGAGGTCTTATAACGGCAGTTATTCTTTTTGTTAATGATGTCTATGTAAAGAATGCTACGTACATACTTACCTGTCTCTTCAATACATTCCTAATCACTAATAGAATAAGGATTTCTGCAGTTTGGCTTGATAAATCTTTTGGTCGAGTGTTTTGACCCTGAGCCAGTGGGGGTCTTCATCAGCTGATCAGCTATCAAACCAAACTGCGTTTATAGACGCTCAAATAGCTGCCATCTAAAAGATATTCCTAATCACCATTGGTATAAGTGTATTACTCCCAGTATACCAATTGTGTATATACAGTAGAGTACGTATATTAATGCCACCTATTATGTATGGGTGATATGAAAAATGTGGTATAAGTAAGAGTTGGAAAAATGTGGTATAAGTAAGAGTTAGAAAAATGTGGTATAAGTAAGAGTTAGAAAAATGTGGTATAAGTAAGAGTTAGAAAAATGTGGTATAAGTAAGAGTTAGAAAAATGTAGTATAAGTAAGAGTTAGAAAAATATGGCCATCCTAAATCATATTCATGTCTAGTAACCTCTTCTTTCTGTGTCATTGTATGTTCACTGAAGAGTCAGGAAGCCATACCTTCAGATCTCTTCTTTGATGCCTCAGAAGATTTGAGACCAGAAACCAGTAGAGAGACAGCGGCTATGTCAAGCCAAGGACCCAGAGACGAGAGCAGAGGAGGTGTCCTTACTAGCGAGACAGCAGAAAAGCTACGAACACTTCACAGCAGGGTGATGCAGTATATTCATCAGGTACGTACGTATGTCTCAAATACACCACTGTTTACTGTAATAATTACATTATGATTAGTGTGAGGATGTCAAGTGCTCCTAGGAGTATTCTTATTATAAATGTATGTATTACACACTGATTGTATTGGAGTTGTAGAATGTTCATTAAGGAGGAGGTATGTATTACATAGCTATGCATGCTTCTATTCTGATGAATAGCTGTCCATTAGTGGTCTATATAATCTTTATACATCTACAAATATTCACTGAGCAATACCAGATATGTATTTTACCAAACTAGTCTCATCATTCCTGATTAGTCTGCTTACGTACGTATCTCTCCATCTCCCTCTCCTGAAGGGTCGTCACGAGGTGGCCACGGCACTCTGTAAGCAGCTCAGCAGAGAGGTACAGTCTGACACTGGCAGTGAACATCAAGATTTGGCCATTGTGCTCAGCATTCAGGCAGTAGTGTACAAGTTAGTCAACGCCTACCCATTCAAATGTACACTTAATTATTCACAATAAGCAGCTGCAGCAAAAAAAATGGCTGGTCTGACTGAGTTCTAAGTCTAAGTCTTGAGTTGTTTCGCCTTTTCAGGGGCACTTGCAGGATGCCGTCCATATGCTGTCGATGTAACGTCAGTGGACGCTGCAAGAATTGCTCATGCAAGAAGTCGAACAGTGATTGCGTGAACTGTTTGCCGTCTCGCCAGGGTCACTGCGCCAACACTGGGGATCAACGGCTTATGCCCACTGTCGCGACAAAGTCTCTCCCAACTGCAGCAGCAACAAGCCACCAGATGACAATGGATGAGAACCGATCACTCAGACACGATGGAGCAACGCCTCTTCCCCATATGACAATCGCGAACGAGACTTTGACACCTAGCGTCAACGCGAAAGATAGCGCCTCAGCTATTGAAGACCTTCCCTGCTTTCAACCCACATCAGCCCCCAACTTTCGATGGGGAGACAAGAATGGAGAAGAATTTTCGCAATCCATCAACCAGTGCTACAGTGAAACTGTACACTGGAAACGCAACCTGTTCAAGGTACCCTCAGGAAGAGCAGGGAAGCTATTCACACATGAACTGGCTCGTCTATTCCATGCCTACGCTGATCAGTCAGCCCTCGAAAGTATTGCATTAAGAGCTGCAATGGTCATGCCTGCCCTCCTCCTTCAAAAGCCTCACCACAAATCCAAAGCCAAAGACCATACCATACTCCTAGAGCGCCGTCTCCAGCAATGGACTAACGGTGATCTAGATGACCTGATGAACGAGGGTCGAACCATCCAACACCAGGCCACCAGAGTACACAGAAACCCGAGAGACCCAAGGCAGAATGCTCGCACTTTTGCCAAGCTGATGATGGAGGGAAAAGTAAGAGCTGCACTTCGCCTAGTTGCCAATGACAACAGCAGTGGCCCACTCTGTCTAGACAGCCAGATTGAACCCTGCAACCCCTCCAAGCCAGCAACAGTAAGAGAAGTCCTGAGAAAGAAACACCCACCAAAACAACCTGGAAAACAATCAGCCATCTTTATACCAGATACGCCTATCACCCAGCCCCACCCAATTCTTTTTGAAAGAATAGATGGAGACCTTATTCGCAGCACTGCACTCAAAACAGACGGAGCAGCTGGCCCCTCGGGGCTAGATGCAGCAGCCTGGAAACGCTTGTGTAACTCCTTCAAATCTGCATCCACTGATCTCTGCGATGCTGTGGCTGCAACAGCCAGACGGATATGCACAAGTTATGTGGACCCAGTTGGAATCTCAGCCCTGGTTGCCTGTCGACTCATCGCCCTGGATAAGAGCCCCGGAGTGAGACCAATTGGCATCGGTGAGACAATACGCTGAATCATAGGCAGATCCATTGCAACAACCATCAGTGATGACATTCAAGCCGCTGCTGGACCACTCCAAGTATGTGCTGGACATCTGTCAGGCTGTGAGGCAGCTGTACATGCCATGCGTCGAGTGTATGAAGCTCCTGAGACAGAGGCAATGATCCTAGTAGACGCATCCAATGCGTTCAACGCCCTGAACCGTCAGATAGCTTTACGGAACATCACCAATCTCTGCCCTACATTATCCAAGGTCCTCATCAACACGTACCGGGAAGACATCCAACTTTTCATAGATGGAGAAACTCTGCTATCTCAGGAAGGCACAACCCAAGGAGATCCGCTGGCCATGGCAATGTATGCTGTGGCTATCTCTCCACTCATTCGCCACCTTCAAGATGAGGAAGCAAAGCAAGTCTGGTTTGCCGATGATGCAACGGCAGGTGGGGAGCTCACTCGTCTCAGAAAGTGGTGGGATCGCATTGTAGAGCTGGGACCAGACTATGGGTACTACCCTAATGCATCCAAGACATGGCTCATAGTCAAAGAGAGCAAACTTGAGGAAGCAAGCACCATATTCCAAGAAACAGGGGTAGCCATCACCATGGAAGGGAAAAGACACCTAGGAGCAGCCCTTGGCAAACATGCATTTGTAGAAAGTTATGTTCAACAGAAGGTAACTGAATGGGTCAGTGAGGTAGAGCGTCTATCAACCTTCGCAACCACCCAACCACAAGCTGCCTATGCAGCCCTCACACATGGTCTCATCAGCAAATGGACCTACCTGGCCAGGACAGTTCCAAACACTGAAGACCTATTCAGACCACTGGAGGATGCCATCCGCAATGTTCTCCTACCAGCCATCACAGGCCAGAATGCCTTCAATGACAACGACAGAGATCTGATGGCACTTCCAGTTCGTCTTGGGGGACTTGGCATCATTGATCCATCCTGCCAAGCAGCAAGTCAATGCAGAACAAGTGAGAAGATCACTGCTCCGCTTACAGCCCTCATCATGATGCAGTCACAAGAATACCCACCAGAGGCTAAATCAGAACAGATCAGAGCAAAGAATACTGCACGTAACATACGCCGCCAACAGGAAGCAATGGCTGCAGAACAACTCAAAGAGAGAATGCCTGACAGAAAGCGGAGAGCCATGACAGTCTCTGCAGAGAAGGGGGCCTCAAGCTGGCTCTCAACCCTGCCCATTGCCGATCATGGATTCACTCTGCACAAAGGTGCCTTCAGAGATGCCCTTTGCCTGCGATATGGCTGGAATCCACATCTCTTACCATCCCATTGCGTCTGTGGCCAAAGACTCACAATTGAACATGCACTCAGCTGTAGTCGAGGAGGATTTCCATCAATTCGACACAACGAGATCAGGGACTTGACAGCCAATCTCATGAGTGAAGTCTGTTACGGAGTTGGCATAGAGCCCTGCCTACAAGCAGTTACAGAGGAACAACTGAAGCACAAATCTGCCAACAGGGAAGACGGAGCTCGCTTAGACATTGTGGCTGAGAACTTCTGGGGGAGAGATAGGCAACGCACATTCTTCGATGTCAGGGTTTTCAACCCCTTTGCGCAAAGCCACCTCAACACACCCCTAGCTCAGTGCTACCGAAAGCAGGAGATGGAAAAGAAGAGGACTTATGAAGAGAGGATCAGAGAAGTAGAGCACGGATCGTTCTCACCACTGGTCTTCACAACAGCAGGAGGCATGGGAACAATGGCAACAGTGGTGTACAAGAGGCTGGCTTCATGCATTGCGGAGAAACATGGCAAGCCATATGGAAAGACGGTGCATTGGCTAAGATGTCGACTCAACTTCTCGCTGCTGAGATCAGCAATCATGTGTTTGCGCGGCTCTCGCTCAGCCTGCCATCGCCCTGAATGTCCATGGTCCAGCGACACCATTGACCTTGCCTGCGCAGAAGGCAGGGTTCCCATGGACAACTAAACTCAGGCAACTAATCCAGCTAATCTTCAATAAAGAGAACCAACTGTTATATTATATTACTAACTACTTACTATATATCTATAGTGTAGTGTAGTGTATTGTATTGTATTGTATTGTATTGTATTGTATTGTAGTGTAGTGTATTGTAGTGTAGTGTAGTGTAGTGTATTGTATTACAGTGTATTGTATTGTATTGTATTATAATATTGTCGAGAAAAAAAAAAAAAAATTATTTGTACACAATAGGTGGCCTCCCACAAGCAGCGTAAGGGTATTCACAATATTTAATTTTAAATATGTAGTATTTCTCTACATATGTATGCCACACATGAGCGATAAATTTTTGTTAATTTATTTTGGCAGATTGACCAAAATAAAATCCTCTGACTGCCATAATTTGAGCAATCGGCCAAATATTCTTCCTGCTAAAAATTTCTGGCTATACAGAAAGTCAAAGCACATTGTGTACGTACATAAATACGTGCGTATGTGTCAGGACAATGGTATAATACATGTATAGAAGGTACGTATGTAAAAGTTTTGACTGCTTACAATTGAATCTGAACTTAATTAAAAAGTAGCTATCGCTGCATAAAGACATTTTTGCTTATCTAATATACCACACAATATTGGTAACTTTATCTTTGATCATAAAAATACTGTTATCAACTCTCTTGGTATGTAGAGATCAAGGGAAATACGGGGATGCTATACAGTGTCTCAAGGAAGCTCTTGCTGTCAGAGAGAAAACTGACCCAGATAACAAGCAAGCAGTGAGTCCCCCTCTTTAAAGAGACACACCTTTGGGTGATGATGCACAATCCCTAAAGGAAGTATACTTGATGGCCATTTAATTCTCTTTTATTTCAGCTGGCAGCGATACTAAACAACTTGGCAGTTGTGCATTCCAAAACTAGTAACTTTAAGGATGCTGAAATGTACTGCAAACGTGCCCTGGAGATTAGGCAGAAGGTATGTACGTACGTAAGTGTAGCTATCTTGAGCTCATAGCCTAATTACAGTAGTCATAAATACGTACGTAATTGTGCTACATGCATACATACATATAAGTACTGCCATCATAAAGCAACAAATAAGCTGATAAACAAGTCAAGATCATATTTAATAGGTCATTTAAAAAGAAATAATGTTTTGTAAACTAATGAGATAAGAAGAGACAAAAAATCAATGAAAGTAATTGTTAAGTCCTACATTCTTTATATTGTGCCTAAGTGTACGTACTACATACATGTACGTACATGTAATATATGACTGCATGTGTTAGTTAGCTTATTTCTGTATGTCATGTTAGATACTCGGCATGAACCATCCAGATGTCGCAAAACAGTTAAACAATTTAGCAGCCCTCTGTATGAACCTAGGGAAATACGATGAGGTGAGATCATCAGTAAATCTGGGATTTTGTTGAGAAGACACGTGAATTCTAGCTACTTTTTGTTTGCAATAATAATTGCATTTACGGAACTTTCATTAATCTAAATGTGAATAGTTGTGTAAGTCCTGAGTGAGAGTTTTTTGGTGCATTTTACAAATATTTTTATGGACACACTTTTAGTTTTATGATTCACCATTAATTGACTAGTAATATATTCCATCTCTTGAATAGCATACTATACTGTCTCTCATATGGACAAGTGTATTTATCCAGTAAGGAAGATAGAGTTCATAGTTGTTTTGAGTATCTATGGTTTAATGGAAATGTAACATAAAGTAATTTATGGCTAACCTTAACGTATCTCTCTTTTTCCATTTGTTGATCTAAAGGACACAGTTAATTCACTCTTTTTCCTCTTTATTTACGTACTACAATCTGTGTCTGTTTCCACAGGTTGAGTGGCACTACCAAAGAGCTTTGGAAATCTATCAAACGGAGCTGGGGCCAGACAACACTAATGTGTCCAGAACAAAGAACCTACTGGTAAGAGACTGCATGTTCAATTGTTGTGAACCTACTGGTAAGAGACTGCATGTTGTGAACCTACTGGTAAGAGACTGCATGTTGTGAACCTACTGGTAAGAGACTGCATGTTGTGAACCTACTGGTAAGAGACTGCATGTTGGGACACATCACTAGGCTACACTTCTAGTTGGTAAAAGAATCATTAATTAAGGTTGGATTTCCCAGAAATAGCTGTATCAAGTCCAGTGGAGAAAGAAAGAAGATCTTTTGAAAGGATCATCTTTTCTATTAAAGAAAGAAGAGTCTTTACTGTATCCCCATCCAAAGTAGTAGAGAAGTCATGAGTCTGGAAATTTGGGGGCTAAATAGTCTGTTTATTCATAATGCTCTTAGTCTATTAATGAACCATAGGTAGATCTATTTAAGAAAATGGTGTTTTTATACAGTATATATACCATCTGCAGTGATACTGTACATTATTGATATCTAACCCATGTGTGTACATACGTATGTACCTGTGTTTGGATGCTACAGGCTAACTGCTACCTCAAGCAGGGCAAGTACAAAGCTGCTGAACACCTCTTTAAAGAAGTAAGCCTCCCACATATACGTATACGTATGTAATACCTACATGTGTATACATGAAAAATCTAATATATCATTTTCCTACATGCTATGCCTATTCTGTAAAAGAGCCTATAGGGGAACTAAACCTGAACCTGACATATACATATGTATATAAATATAATACCTACGTGTGTATGTAACACCTGCATGTCTTTCAATTGTGTTCGTAATTTAGATTCTTGACAAAGCTACAACTCTGGAATTACGTGAAGCGGAGACTCCAACCAACCCACAGTCCATGGGAGATTCTCAGAACATGTGGATGTTTGACGGGAGTGGCAGTCCCGGACAGGAGAGAAGGAACCAGCCAGCCAATGGGATTAAGGAGGCGGGTACCTATTCTGAACAAGGAGAATGGCATCGGTCAGACAGGGTCTTAAAGTAAGTTTTAACTAATCCTTTGTTGTTATATTCCAGAACTTTACTAGACCTACTACAAATAATGTAATAGAATTACCAAGCTATATATGTACGTACATACATGTATATGTAATGTATATGTAAGTTTATATATAATACATAGGCCTACTGTAACTGATACATTGAAGAACTTGAGTGATGTGCTTAAAAGGCAAGGAAAAAATGACGCTGCCACAGTCCTGGCACAATTTGCAACTACATCTAGGAAGGTATGGGACTTACTGACGTTACTTACATTCTTTAATTTAAGGGTCTTACCCTTAGTGGAAGCTGTTGTTACAGTATACTGTAGTTACTTAGCTACCCCCTCCTGAAAACAGTAATAGCTTCTTGTGTCAAGTTGTAAATTGACATATTTCATTGAATTAATTAGTACATATTTGTGTATTTTGATATCAAATCCTGATGGCTGAGGATTAAAATTAAAATTGAAGATATATGTAGTTGTTTTAATTATGTGGTATAAGTGTCAATGCTTGTAGAGTATTGCTATTGAAATGCCGCTGACATGTATAGGGGTTGGATGCAAAACAGAAGGAGGAGGTTGACAAAGTGTTGCTGGATCAGGCAGGTAAAAAAGGAAGAGAATTTGTAGACGGTGATGATGAAGATGATAGAAATTCTGTGTCAAGTCAGCCCCCAAGATCTCCAAGTCCTAAAACTTCAGGCAGACCTTCACCGGCTTTGGTATGCACTGTATTCAATTTGTTTTATTTTATATGTATATTATTTTTGTGTTTGTTATAGAGTACTTTTTGGGTCAGTTGTCCAGACTGGATGTTGCAATCAGTAACTTGTGACTACCATTTGAACAAACTTTCCCACTAGAATGTCATCACCATGCATCCACATGGTGATAACCTTTTACAATTACCGATTACAATGTCCGGTCTGGACAACCGACCCAAAAATTACTGTAGTTTTATTATTTATGCTATTGTAGTAGCTAGTACTAACATTTCCATATTGTATTCTTGCATGTCCTTTGTGTTTAGAGTCGATCATCAAATACAAGAAGATCCATATCTCAAAGTATTAAAAAACTATTTGGATTCAAGCAGCCTGGGTGAGACCAGGAATGTCTTGTGCATACTATTGCTAATGCTCATTGTTAATTTGGTCATGCTGAATCAATAAGTATATAATTCTGCATGTGGCTCAACCATCTCTAGCTGGAATGGTTAAGGGGACCTTTAATTAGTTTTTACTATACTTGTGCCTCATGCTCCTCTTCATGTACATGGGGACATGAGGAGGGGGTGTGGTCTAGGTTTGATATATGTCACTACACGTACATACGTATTTATATACCGTATATGGCTGGAAATGTATTTTGGCGGATTGGCGGTTTTGAGAGCAATCAATCGGCAATCTACAGCAAATGTAGGAGAGATCTTGTCAGTAAATCCCCTAAGTGCCATAATTTGAGCAATTGACCAAACATTCTTCCTGCCAAAATTTTCGGCTATACGATATTTCAATAGAAGATGTGATTTCATAATATTCTATGTGCATGCTTGTTTTTACACTATTGTATGATTCAGTGGTATGAAAGTTGGAACAGATGATCTGGATGGATCAGTGGCTAGTGAGAATCTAGGTGATTCACCGTCAGTTCGCCAGAGGACTAGTCTGTCACCAATGAGAGGTATACGGGACACAACGCCAAAAAAGACAAATCAAAACAGTTAATTAACTCTGTGTTTACTAGTATAATTGTACACTTGTGTGATTAAAACAAATTTTAATGTTAATAATTTACACCTGTACAGTTTATATGCATAATGAACATACATCTGTATGTTAATAAATTTACACCTGTTCAATATTTTATTGTTAACAATTACCTATGCTACTTATGATATTGTACAAGTCCAACCCTGCTTGGCTAACTATATTCAGTTGAAAATGCATGCATTAATTTTTGTAAAATTAAGATACCATCAGAATTGGCATTTTTATTGTTAGTGAATTAGTTTTAGTTATTCAATATTTTAATAGAAAATGTATTATTTATACCAGTTGGTGCTAGTATGTAAGTATATGCCTAAGTACAGTAGGGATGTGTGCAGTTAAAAGTCAGTTAAAATTGCACTTAGAACATGTTTTCTGTATAATTAACCTTATCACATGATCTTCATCTGTCTTGCTTAGTTATGTATATTGGCTGAAGGCACGCTTCTCTACTAGTATCAGAGGGTACGTATTCTCTAAGTAGGAATGGCCGAGAAAAAAAGATGGCCGCCCTATCTAAGGCGAAAACTAAAGAGCGGACCTAACCAGAACTGGGTCCGCATGACTAAAAGACGGACCAATGCGACGGACCTAACCCGCATTGGAAAAAAATAGGGGAACCCACATTAATCGATAAAATTTGAGTTGTGTATTATAGACTATAGAAACGGTAAACACCGCCAGTTTAATAACAATCACGTACGTATAACGGTATACATCCATCGCGAGTTAACAATATATGTGTATAGTAATAAATCCTTACTGTTTAATATAACGTAGCTATTTATAAAAGTCTTAGAGAAAATGATATAAAAATTAAAGTTGAGATGAATGTAAAGTAAAAACTGTACAGTCATAGATGATAAAATGTAAAGTTATAGATGATATAAAAGATGTTATACATCCAAACGGTATTATATACATCGATCGCGAGTTAACAATATATACGATCGAGTCCGTCTTTTAGCATTTTTTACTAATATACGGACCTAACCACGTGATTTATATTAGCACTATGGGTCCGGTTTGGTCCGGAAAATAGTCAAGCCCCTATCTAATGTATTACCAATTAACACCTCATAAATCGCCAACGAAGCGATTTTCGGTTATATTCGGTTATTTGCAGCCATTCATGCACTCTTTTCTAAATGTCAAAACGTCTTTCGACGCTCTACAAAAAGCGGTTAACCAGGAATAGGCCCATTCCCGAAATTCATTTTTTCTTCTTTTGTCAAATTGACTAGCGCTAATATGCGAACTTATGCGGATGATGAGAATACAGTTTCATACTAACTTTTCTTCCTTTTGTTTTTGTAAGTTTATTCGTATCACAATTTCTGTTGTACCAATACACACACTCTCACGTTTGCACACATAGCTTATGTTACTTACTTTCAGGAATTTCATGGAAGTTCCCGGTCCTTTTCGTACTTCCTTTTTCTTCAACTCAATGGTCACTTCTTCATTACCAATAACATCTCTGCATATCCCATAGATAGGTATAGTACAAGTATATAGACACAAAACACATCAAAAGGACCACAAAGTGCAAGAACATTGAAATAGAAAAATTAACCTTTTGTTTCTAGGACTGTCAATGGCAGTTAGCCGGATTGTGTAGGAACTTCTGGATATAAACCTTTCATTTTAACTCCCAAAGTCCTGGTGAATTGCTCTCTAGTCTCACATTGTCACTCTAACAAGATAGCCTGACCACAAATGTCTCACCATCCAACTCTAACAGTAGTCTACCATTTTGATGTAGTGTCCTCCAAAAAGTTATCAAATTTTATCATCAGACATATTACAATAAACAATTTCAAGGAGTAAATAACTATATTTCATGCTAAAACATTTTGTTAGTGTGTTTGCTGTGACACTAGCCATGATACACGTGTTATATATATGAATGCATTTCAGGATAATTGAGTTACTGAATAATTGACACATTCAACACAGCTTAGGACAGAATGGTAGGCAATTAATGGTTAAGACTGTATTCAGTAACCAATTACCATTAGGAAGATAAACAGAATATAAGTAAAGTGGCCAATAGAATTGAAAGACACACAAGAGAGGGAGAGTTTCTTTGTTAATTGAAACTAAAACAGTTAAAAGTTTATTTTGGATTCTCACATATATACACGTTTAGTGTCATGATTGGAGAGTAGATCAGTACAGATGGCAAAACAATGGTGTGGCGAAACTACCAAGAAAAAAACAGTTTTAAAGAAATGCTATTTTGTTGCAGAAACAGCAGAAGGGTTGAATTTAAATTTTAAAAAGATAGAATGGCAGTTATTATCCAACCCTGCCATCTGATAGAGTACATTGGTGAAGACTCTGTTGCTGAAGGATATCCTCACAGGTATAATTTATGCTACAATCTATGCACCAATCAACTATATACAGGTGACAAAAGATAGGTACCGTATATCGCAAAATTTTCACGAATTTCGCGAAAATTATTGATCGCAAAATTTTTGTGAATTATGGTATATATGTATATCAACACTAATGTAGGAATAGCAAGGAAGGCACAGAGAAGGAATATGTGAGGACCCTTCCTTCTGTAATGACATCATTGAAGGAGCAGAGTGCAGGCCTTACTCCTTCTAATGTTTGAGCTTCACTATAATGAGATTCTACTGTATGAGTATATAGTATATCTGGATCAAAGATGCAAGCATCACTCAATCCTTAAGATTATTTTGAAGATGTGGACTGCTAGATTTAGTTGACCTCTTCGATTGATGACTTAATGTTTTGTTGAACTGATTTATTTGTCACGTACCTATAATGCAAATGGCCGTTCCGCGCATGCGCATGTGATGGATTGTGTACCTTCGCTACAAGGCCTTACTCACAGAAAAATTGTTGATAACTTGGGTAAATCTGCTGAAAATATCAGAGGAACGTTTACCTGTGGGGGTTATCTCGATGCTCCCGATCAGATCGAGTTGGTTTATCGCAAAAAGAACGGAGAATGGTCTCCGCAGTCCGTGATATTTCCTGGACCTAATCTGGAGTGTCTGAAAGACTTGATCGAAGCAGGCTCGCCAGCTACATTTGGACGCGGAGAGGAGAACGTGTATGACAAGAACTACCGCGATGCCGTGTCCTTGGAACCTTCCATGTTCATGACCAACTTTCATCCTTCTTCATCCATACTGCAAAAAATCCATTCTCTGTTGCTAACTAGAGAAACCGTATACACCATCCACGTTGAACCCCACAAGTTGAACATCTACACAACTGGAGGTCACTTCAAGGCCCATGTGGACACTCCTCAAAGTGTGTCCATGTTTGGTAGTCTTGTTATTTGTCTTCCGAGCTTTTTCCATGGCGGTCAGCTGGTAACTCAACATAGAGGCAAAAGGATATCCTTTGACTGGTCTGCCACGTCAGACTATCCTTTTTATAAGCTGAAGTGGGCCGCCTTCTACAGTGATGTTGAGCACGAGATACTACCTGTGACAGAAGGACATCGTGTTACCATGACATTCAACCTCTATAGTGTGGAATTGGCACCAGCAACTTCAAAAGATCCGATAGTTGATTACACCTCTTTGCCATTTTACCATGAGCTACGAAGTGCAATAAGAAATCCTGCTTTCATGAAAGAGGGAGGTATTCTTGGGTTTCGGTGCCAACACTGCTATGTTGCAGTGAAGGAAAAGCTAAACCATGCAGAGAAACTTTCAGTATTGTTGAAGGCTTCAGATAATGTTGTGTATTCAGTGGCCAAACTATTGTCCCTCAATGTGAGTGTCAAACCAGTTAATGCAAGGTTGAATGCAGTTTTAAGCCGTTTCCAGGAGAAGAAACTTGTGGATCTTGAATTTGAAAGTGCTATGGAGGCCCTGCAGTCATGTTTTGATGTTGAATGCGAGAATATTACATGGGCAACTAGCTGTGTAAGGGTCAAGCCAGACCTGGCATGTGTATTCATGCACTATGGCAATGAACATCATCTACGTTATGTTTACCAGGAGGCGACCATCCTTATCAAGGTGCCTAAATGGTGTAAGGAGAGAAGAACATGTGGAGAAGCTAGCAGTAGTGTTAGCAATGATAGTAGCCCATCTGCAAAGAAACTGTGTTAAAGTCTTTTCACAACACACTTATATTATCCCTAATGACTGATCATTAGTTGAATATTGGGTTTGTTTATTGCATTTAAACTTTTCTTATTTATATATTATCTATGCAATATATAATTATAAAATTAGTGTCAAATGTATCAAGTCTGCAGCGAATCAGTATATATCATTTTATATAGATAATGTGTATATATATACATAGATGTATATATATTTGCATGTCAAGGATTCACAAAAGATCATACAAGAATTTGAAGAAGATAAAGATTCGACCCTAGGTTCACTGATGCATGATTATGAATGATGGAATTCCCATGCAGAAACATGCAGCACTAGCTGTCTGGCCCAGTGCATGGAGAATGGAGAACGAGAAAACATTTGTATCCTCATCCAAAGCTATCTCTACCTAGGTGTATATACATAGTTCTCCATAGGCCTCATATGTATCAGAGAGTACGGTAGTACTCTCTAAGCAGGAATGGCCGAAAAAATGGCCGCCCTATCCAATGTACTTCAGCTTGGCGTGCCCAAACACAGAAGTGTATGATTAAGTTACTTAAATTTCAGTATATATGTAACTTCTGTATGATTAGTCTTACCATATAATCACTCTCTTGTTTCGATACTTTTTGCAGATATATTAGTGAACACTGCCATTCCTACTTCTAACATCAATTTTGTAAATGTTCTTCATTTACTTTATATATATACATGTATTATATGTACATATCCAATTAATCAGCTGATTATGAAAAGATATATTGGATGTTACAAAAATGAAGAGGGTACAATTATAGTCATTGTTAGCATCAGAGGTTACACAGCACATAATTGTAAGAGCATGGGCCATTACGTAGTTCACCTTTTGTATATATATTTATATATTGTATCTAATTAATTACTGATTATTAGACATCCTAAATTACCCTCTCTGTGGATTTCTATGCACGAACTGTGCTGGTTGTACTTGTATTGACAACAGTAGTGTTTGGAGAGGCAGGGTTCTGGAGAGGGTAGTAGTTGTTGTTGTTTTGCCTTCTGCTCCTGGTGGCACAAAATATACAGCATCCAATGCCACAAATGACAGTTCCACAGATCAACAGAAATACAACTACCACTCCAACTATAGTCAGGATCAACCTGCAATGAAACAATATTACAACAGGTGCTTGTACACATATAACATCATAACATATACAGTAAAACCTGTGTTAGTGTATAAGAGGTCAACTGTATAAGAGGTCAACTGTATAAGAGGTCAACTGTACAGAGGTCAACTGTACAGAGTGGCTGACGGCAGTCGGTTCTTAGAGCTCCTGCAAAAATGGTATATATAATGGGCCATACATAAGGCTTTCTATGATGCACAGCCAAAAACGCCAAGTTCAGCTGGCCCCAAGCCCAGCACGTTTTACTGTAATTATGCTAGAGATTTACACATATTATATTATACTGTTCACTTATGTATAGCTTTTGTGTATGTTATGTATGCTAGTTCCCCTATAAGCCTTTTTATAGCATAGGCACAGCATGTAGGAAAATGGTATATTAGTGTTTTCAGTTGGAGTTGATCGCCAAGAGATGTAGCTGACTTCCACCTCATTGCATGAAGTTCAACTTTGAAATTAGTTCAAGCATTGCAAACTGGAAAATGGTAATTTTACTTACATTGTGTGAAGAAAATCATTCTCTGATTGAGTGCAGCAGCCACTCCTGAAAACGTTGCAGCATTGATTTGCTTCTTCCCCATTACGAATTTCTAGGTTGTTAGTACAGGCATCTTGATTAAAACATCCTAAAAGAATAGGAGCATAACCAAAAAGTATATATAAAAAGTATATATTTGTCACGGGTAGCACTGGGGTTTGATTTGATGACTGATGATGATAAACTATTTGCCATTCTGGATCAAGGATGCAAGCATCACTCAATCCTTAAGATTATCTTGAAGATGTGGACTGCTAGATTTAGTTGACCTTTTTGATTGATAACTTGATGTTTTGTTGAACTGATTTATTTGTCATGATGTATTGGTGTGTGCCTCATAGGACAGTCTGTCCTAGTGCTATGCATGTGGCACGTTAAATAATAATAATAATAATAATAATAATAATAATAATATATACTGGAGAAGGTGTCCTGTTAAAATCCTAGCATACCTACTTAAGTTGAAAATACAGTCATTACTTTAAATATAATAATTAAAATATAGTCTGGCAATTCTTGCATGATTTTTGACTTACCAAAATCACTAACGACATACGACGAGGATGCTATGAATACATAAAAAGTACAGCAATTAAGCAACATATATGGCTTCGTCCCTAAGCTGGATATGTGATAGTCTACCGCAATGACATGACTCATGCAGCTCATGAACTAGTTCTTAAACTGAGCCTACTAGCTAGACAACTTACTACTGGTGGGAAAATCGTGATGGTAGAACGGGCTTTCATTCGCGTCTGCTTTTGCTACCAACACAAAAGCACCAAACAAAACTAAGATAAGCTTCATTTCTTTCAAAAAAAACGAAAGCCGCTACTAACTTAAAGGAGATAGCTTAGAAAGAAATTGGTTCCAAGAAAGAGAGCTAATTAGCAAGAAATCCGTATTAGGAAGGTGACAAACTAGTCGTCCTGCCGGCTGACCCGGTCCACGTGACTTAAGTGTACACATGCCCAACCGAAAAAATCGATTGTCCTTGATCAGAGCTAAGGATGAAGTAACAAGTGTTATTAGTCTTCAAGAAGACTTCCGTACAACTCATTGAATTGTAGCAAATTGCACTTTATAATTATTAATAGTTGTGTTTGCAAACCAATTTTATGACAACTAGTTGGGTTCAGAATAAATTAATAATTACAAAATTTTAGAAGTCCCAGATCCTTCCATATTCACTGTGCATAAGAGTATTAGGCTAAATGTAATACATGACACTATTAATAAAGACCTGGTAATGTGCACTTCTACACATGTACTGTACAGGTATTGCTACTTCCGCTGTAACCAAAGGTTTGAAGTATATGCTACCTGTCTATTACGTACATATTACTAATAGGTATATATAATGTATATCCATGCAATAGATGCAACAGTAAGAATAGTCATTTATTTGTGTATATTACAAAACGGAAAAGGATACAATTAGCCATTTCATATGTAATTAAGGTTGTAGATATAGATACTACAGTTCATTTTAAATGTTTAGAATCTATATGGTATTTAATTTTCTGGGAAGTACCAAGTCACTCTCCATGGGGACTATCATGCATGAACTGTATTGGTTGTATTTACAACAGTTGTGGTGGCTGGATTCCGGAGTGGATAGTAGGTTGGCCTTTGTGACCTCCCAGAGCCGGCACTGGCACAGCATACACAGCAGACAATGCAGCAAACAACACAACCACAAATTGCCAGAAATACGGCTATTGATCCAACAATGGCCACAATAAACCTGCATTGAAATATTGTTAATGACTCAATATGTACATAATACAATAAAAGCTACATGTATCTGTCTGCTTTGTGTACTTATACAGTAGTGCTTGTATACTTGTCATGACTAGGGTAGCTGTAGGTTGTCGAAACGCTTGAGAGAATGATTTCAAGTCGACTAGCGTTTACGAATGATCAAATTTCAACATGAGGTTTCCTAGTCACTCAGGACTTTATAGTTAAAAACTTGTGTAAAACTCTGGATTTGTGAAAAGTAAAAACTAAACAGATATGATGCAAATGGCTAGTCCTGATATTGTCATTTATTCTTCTACAAGGGATTGAGGGGAAGAGGTTGGACTTATAAGTCTAAAGAGAGAGTCTAAAAGAAAACTATTGTGGAAGATTGAATGTTTCAATTTATGGAGTTAATTTAAACATGGACTAGACTAGTCTGTGGTTTAATCATAACTTACATTGTGTGAAGGAAGTCATTTTCTGATTTAGTGCAGCAGGCACTCTTGAAATAGTTGCAGCATTCATCTACCGCTTCGCCATTGCGAGTTTCCGTATTAAGAGCACACGCAATAGTACATGCTACCAGAAAGAGAATGAGAAAATAATCAAACATCCTATATATTCATATACGTACATGTAGTTAAAATTCTAAACAGGGTACAGACTTTTGAGTTCAAATGAGGACGACGTAAGGACAAACGAACAACTGTTCGTTTACTATGGAGCTATGGATTAAGGAAATTGATAGAAACTAAAGCAACACGCTGCAACACGGCTGTATACGGCTGGTATAACTCACTGTCTTTATAGTCTATGTATAATACACAATACAGCTTGTAGATATAAATTATAGAACTTACCAATATTGTTGTTACCAGTAGTTACTTTTCCAAAATTTATACCAGTGTCTTCTGCATCATAATTCACATCAGATACACCAGAGGAGTAGTCGTCTGCTCTAGCTGTGAATATACAAGCAAAAATTCCCAATAGGACTAAAAGAGTTTTCATTTTCTGGACGAAGGCAGGAACCCGGAGAAGATCAAGAGAATGCGCTTCGGATAAGGAATGTGAACGGAGAGGCGGAACTTCCTAATTCCATATTCGGAAAACGACAAGGTCATCCCCCGCCCTTATGTTATTATACAACTAAAGTAGTACTGTATGGAACGAAAACAGGCATGCCCAATCATTGACACCTGTACGTAGACAAGTTAAATAATAACAGAAAGTCTTAAAATGACATTAGAGTTGTGACTAATAGATCTTTATAAAGAGTACTGTAGTGAAACAACCATGCAATAAGGCTTCGACATATACATTAGGTGTTTAGAATCTTGCATGTCTGTTTTAATTGTAATTGCGTATACATGCATATACAGTAGCTTATTTTATTACACTCAGTAAAGATGAGAATATTATATATATAAACACAAGATTTAATGATGTAAAACTAATTCCTTGTTTGATTTGAAGTAGTCCTACATGTTTAGTTCATTATGTGTGCATAAGCAATTAATAATTGCAGATCTACATATGAGTTTTTTATAACTTGTAGCACCAATCATGCATGTAAATGAGTAGCTAGAGTACAGTTATGCCTTTGTGACGTTAGTGGTGCTGATGACTGTAGTGTTGGGGTTGTTGAGAGGCGTGTAGATGTGTCTGGTGGTGCCTCCTCCTCTACTGGCACAGCACACGCAACAGCACACACAACAAATGACGCAGGCACAGATCATCAAAAAAATAATCACTCCTACAACTATTGCAACAATAAACCTGCATGAAAACATGATACATACATGATATTCAATTTCATAATGATAATTTAAAGGTAATTATAAGGCATAATTATATACATTACATTGGATATTATAGAGAGAAATTTAATAATTGACCTAGTATATATAGGCATTCATATGTAAATTATACATAATACTATGTATAGGTTAATCCATAGCTTCTGAGGTGTTACAGGATATAACTGAGGTGGTATAAATTGACCACTAAGATTATATCTGGTAACACTTGGATACAAGACTTTGCTTTAAGACAAAGTTACAGGCAGCAAGAGGCACTTCCCCTCTCCTGTATCACCAGATCTGCATGGTCTTCTTTTAACTTGTCCAGATGGTCATTTGTAACGTTGTTTTGCAAGGTTATAACCTTTTGAGTTTTCACTTATCCACATCTTGGAAAATGTTCATATTGCCCAGGATATATCCTGGAAAACATGAGTATGCTGGTACCTGATATGTCTACTCATTTGCTTTGATATTTAGGCTCCCCGGGGCTACAAGTATACTTATATATAGGCCATATATATCACCTGTTACTATGGCAACTGACCCCTGATATATATATATCAGGTAAGGGTCCAGAGCCACTGCCCTTGACCTGTGCTGATATGAGTCATATTGCACAGGTCAAACCACAAATTAAACCCTCATTAATAATAATAATAGCAGGAGCAAAGTTTTTTGTGCAGCCTGGGTATTTCCTTCTTGACAAATTTGAAGCAAAGATTTCCATCTCTTCAAGAGCCTACTACTCAAAGTTTCTTCTTTTCCGGTTGTTGAGTCTCCATACAGCATTTATTGAACATTTTTCGATGTCTTAACATGCACAGTTGATAAAAGTGCCTACGCATAGGCAGAAACAGCCCTCCTTCACTCAATCCATCTTCATGAAATAACAAAATTGCAGTTTCCTGCTAAACGTGAGCACTTAGTTAAGTAGTTGCTGTATGTATGATATATTGGGTATAGCTCACCCTTAAATATGATGCATATATACAGCACTCGCCCTTGGGATTTTTGCTGTATATATAAGCATCATATCACATGCTAAGGGTGCTATATCTATTACATATAGCTCTATTTAAATACAGTCATGTAAAAATACACATTATATCAATATGTTAATACATATCAGCTTACATTGTGTGAAGGAAGTTGTTTTCTGCAGCCGTGCAGCAAGTATCCTTGAAATACTTACAGCACTCGTTAGCTGGTTCATTGTTACGAAAGTCAGTATTGAAAGCACACTTGCTACATTCTAATTGCATGTATAAACGATTAAAAATCAACTGGAAACAATTAATATCGCTAACATGCCTATGTAGACACAGGGATGCATGCAAAACTTGGGGCCAGGGGGGGGAAATAAAATTTTCAAAATTTAGGGGGGCAATAGTATGAGGGTGTCGAAGAAGTTTGCATTCCAAAACTCCCAAAAGTCCAGGTGGGGCAAAATCAATCCTAGGGGGTCAAATGCCCTGCCTGCCCTCCCTGCCTGCCCCCCCTCCCCCCCCCCCCCCATACACAGGCCTGTATACATGTATAAAGTTAGTCACTGTTGCAATGTTGCAAGCAATACTAACAATACCTATATATATAGCTATATATCGATCAAATTCTAGTTTCACTAACACTCCAGGAAAAGTAATAAAAACAGTGTACAGTGATCATGTGACAAGGCTAACCATACAGAAGTGGCATATATATATATGTATTGAAATTTAAGTGATACAGACATCATTTCTATATACATATGTTTGATTGGGTACATCATCAAAATATATATAGCTGTATATATAGGGATGAATGTGGCGAAAGAAGCAATATTATTGTATGGGAATATTAAGCACAGGTGGCGCGGCGCTATATAGGCTATATATACGCCTGTACATTAATCAGACCTATTATAATGAGCAATAAATGCGAAAGAAGTGTATTTTTACCTTATACATAGATATAGGCTGTGTATATATAATAGATAAACATATATAGAAGCGATATATATTGATAGAGCCTATCGTACAAGGTTTCCTGAAATCTATATAGTGTTTCACTACGATGTGTAAACATAATCGACTTACGATCATCGTCTAATGACGTTGTCACTATAACGAGAGCAAATATCCCCACAAGAAAGAAGGCTGCCTTCATTTTCACGAATACTGAAGAAGTTGATAAGGCCGAAGGTGATCGCGAAGTAAATAATCACTGCGGCGAAAGTCCGTAGGCGTGGTTTACCGACACACCGATGCTGACGTCAATTCATTGGATGAATGAATGTATACATATTAAAAATACAAAGCTAAAATCACTTTAAATTGGCGACTACAGTAATAAAGAATAATAAAGTAATGAAGAGACCTCTAATAAAACTCTAAAAAGCTATAGAACAATACTACCTGTTGGGACATCTCTAATTTGCCACTCTCCACACTGATCAGAGAGTTTGATGACTTTGTCATGATACTGCAGAAGAAGAACGTTTGGTTAGCATTGAATCCCACAGTGCCTCCAAATGGTATTACTTCAGCACAACTCTACTCATTCTTAGATATACAAAAGTAAGGCTGGCCAACACGTTGATTAGATGCATGTCTGTTTGTATTGTGTAATTCTATTATGTAGTGCACATTTAAGAAATGGTGCAATAAATAGTCAGCCAATTATATTGCACATTATTATGCAGTAACACATACGTACATGTAGTTTCAATTATAATCTATTTACACTATAATTAAGGGATTGTTATAATTGCCTATAAAATGCTCATCAACAGATGAACTATCTAATCTATAGCCTTTGAATGAATGGCATTATACCAATGTCTGTGAAACAAAGTCTAATATATAGACATCTTTGATAGATTTAAAGGAATTTGCCTTTCTGTCATCCCACCCCTCAATAAAACAATAAAATTAGTGCTTAGCTCTGGAATGTCCTGTATTATGGGTGCACATACATACTTGCTGTAGTGTTGATCTGTGCCCTATACTTATATACGTGATACCCATCATCTTCAGTGTTCTGTACATCAGTTCTTCTTTTGTCTCACTCATTGAACTAGTAGCTTCATCTAAGACTGGAGCATACAATGAAAATGTGACATCTTCCCCCTACTTAATAATAGCGTGCCATTAATGTTAGTGAAAATAGCGATGCGATATCATTCACTAACATTTATGGTGGCTAAAATGTTTATTATTACACATGTGCAGTAGTGTGGAGCAAGTATTTACAAATATAATGTTAAGGGTTTTACAGTAATGTACACCTACATACAACCTATAGCTTTTCTCATCATGATGAGAAAAGCTGTAGGGTAGGCAGCTGTAGGGTAGGCAGCTGTAGGGTAGGCAGCTGTAGGGTAGGCAGCTGTAGGGTAGGCAGCTGTAGGGTAGGCAGCTGTAGGGTAGGCAGCTGTAGGGTAGGCAGCTGTAGGGTAGGCAGCTGTAGGGTAGGCAGCTGTAGGGTAGGCAGCTGTAGGGTAGGCAGCTGTAGGGTAGGCAGCCGTAGGGTGTTAAGTCATAAATAACTTTGTTTGTACTGTGTAGGGTACAGTTGATTGAATATAGTGCAATTTAGTTTGTGACTATTATAAGATTGAAGAGACCAAAGTGTTTGTGAGTTATTATAAGATTGAAGAGACCAAAGTGTTTGTGAGTTATTAAATAAGTACAGAATGTAATGAAATTTGTGCTCCATAATTCATTTCTCCTGAAAGGCATATCCTCTAGAACAAATGCATTTCCTATCAACTTCATTTGAAAACAAATTTCTTACCAGAAGGTATTGTGTTCTTTCACCATTCTGGTAACAACTGCAATGAATTATCATTGACCGCTTTTAGGTTATGCAAATGGTGATTAATGCGTTTATCAAGTCATCTTCAGTAAGAAATGCACAATGTCAGGTTAAAGTTCTGAAAATAATGTAAAGTTCTGCCAGGTGAACAAGGGTTGCCATTTTTATTACCACAAATTGTCTTGTTTATCATTAAAAATGGCAACTAAATTTAACACAGTCAATCTGAAATATGGAATAAGTATTTAGATGATCTGTATATAGTGCATATATACAGGAGCTACTGTAAACATATGTACGTATGTGTGCGACTGACATACTTGCAAAATCTGGTTTATGAAAAAACAGTCTGGCAAAGGACAAGCCCTGAGCTTCTCCAGGAGATATGTAGTCACTCCTAGATCATGTAAATGGATAAGAACACTAAATAAGCTACGTAAGTGATAGTTAAACCACAATTAATATTGGGTACACAAGGGGAAATAGCAGTTATGATAACCTGCTGAGTTAAACATATCAGCTATAGGCTTCAATCCTACTCTTATAAGTCAAATATCCATCATAATTTAGTTGAAGAAGCGTATAAATATAGAAGCATCCATAGCTAATCCTATGATACAAAATATACATACAGTTTTAAGTTGGCTGCACCGCAACACATAAATAAATTTATTTAGATGAAATTATTTACAAATTACCACATGAGGTATCTGACTTACCAGCTTTGGTTTAGGGAAAGTGGAACAGTGTTACCACCAAGACGATCCCTCAAATAGAGCTACACACAAGAGATTCAAAATAAACAGTATACTCTAAAATTTAAGCCTTTGGGTTGAGGTTTAGGTCAAGCCTTTGGAAAGAGGGTTAGGTCAAGCCTTTGGTTTGAGGTTTAGGTCAAGCCTTTGGATAGAGGGTTAGGTCAAGCCTTTGGGTTGAGGTTTAGGTCAAGCCTTTGGGTTGAGGTTTAGGTCAAGCCTTTGGGTTGAGGTTTAGGTCAAGCCTTTGGTTTGAGGTTTAGGTCAAGCCTTTGGATAGAGGTTTAGGTCAAGCCTTTGGATAGAGGTTTAGGTCAAGCCTTTGGATAGAGGTTTAGGTCAAGCCTTTGGATAGAGGTTTAGGTCAAGCCTTTGGGTTGAGGTTTAGGTCAAGCCTTTGGATAGAGGTTTAGGTCAAGCCTATGGATAGAGGTTTAGGTCAAGCCTTTGGATAGAGGTTTAGGTCAAACCTTTGGATAGATTTTAGATATCTTATGTAAAGTATATATATGAAGGTCTGTACATGCATGTGGTGCAGTGCATGTGTATATTACTGTTTTGGGCATTCTCACCAAATGTGTCATCTGCAGTGCTTCACTAGTTCTATCCATTCTAACTACATAAAGTCAAAAGAAAAACAAGTTTGTATATACGTACGTACGTATGTGTGAAAGTAAAATACATTGCTTCAATACTGCGTTGAACATTGAAATCAAAACACTCAGGTTACACAAAGTAAGTAAAGACTAACAAGGTTAACAGTACCTTGGTAAGTGTTATCACAAGTGTAGTCACTGTCCTTAGCTTGTCTGGGAAAGGCAATCTACAAGGAGAAGGAATTACATAATCTAAACATTGACATATTTTGTATATAAATGACTATATCTGATTAAGTTTGACCTCAAAGCACAAATGTATCTCCGCATGCATGAATCATCTGTGATGCTACTTTTACATAAATAAATGTATATATGTGTGTGATGAAAAGATGAGAGCTAATATATAACTACAGCTATAAATAATACTTATTTTGCAAACCAAATGTTCACTAGCTTGGCCAGGTACTGTAGTTATTAGCTCACGTTTTTTCATCAGAGACCCCTGGAAACTAATATGAGGTGAGTATACAGGCCACCCAGCTAGCTATTCACACAATACCAGCAGCTGCTCTATACAATTGGCTCTCATTAAAGTGCTATACTAGCTAGGCCTACCTGGTCTGCCAACGAGCCACTTGTGAGATAGACCTTCTGTGGTAGGACCATTATCCCATTTGGACCATACTCCTGATGCCACTTGTATGAGCCTATGTTCACGAATGGTAAGTCTGTAAGTTAAGAGTTGGCTTACACTGCATTTGTAACACATTACAAATATCAGAATGAAATCATTAAGTTTCAATTCAATATAATGTGTATTTGTATTTTGGAAGATATTTGAAGTTACACTGTAGCTATTCATAAATAAATGGAAGACTTACATATATATTCAATATTCAAAGTATTACAGCCTACCTTCTAATGGCTGCCATAGGTCAGCTAATACACGAATAAGAGAACTCTTTCCAGTTCCATTCTCACCCGTAATCAGGATGTTACAACCTTTCTTCCAAGTGAATGATATATCTACATATGATGAACAGAATTACATAGACTTTAAACCACAATATCAATAACAAGCACACCCCATCCTTCTATACAGGCACGTTGTACCTTTCAATATAGGATGTTTCCATTGAGGAGGCGACAATGACAGGTTGATAGTCTCCAATGCCACTTGGTCATTCTGATCTGAATTATCTACTTCCTCAGGGCTGGAAATAAGTACATGACAGTTAATGACAACACAGTGTGGTTTAGTGGTGACAGTACATCTGTTGATGCTTAGCATCACAGTGTGCAATGGACATCAAGATGCTAACAACTTCCTATTTTGTGTAGTGATTGCAAATGCCATGATAAGAATGAAACTGTGAAAGTTAGAGTTGTTTACATTGGGCATCATGTACACAAGTATATTTGGAGATTTTAACTTGTATTTGAACCATACAATGAATTTTCTCTGTCGTCTTGGTCTCCATCACAACTTTCTGATTCACTCTCTTCTCTTTTCCTTTTAGAGAACTCATCTTTGTCCAGCTTTGTTAAAGCTAGCAGTAATTCACCTATCCTGGAGTGGGAAAACCCCTTTTCTTTAAAAGAACATTTTAGATAATTGATCCTGTCCAGCTAACCTGTGAGTATATCCAATGAGATCTGACATATTAGTTGACAGATCAATAAGCTTTGTGAAGTTATTGATCAAGTAGATTGACATGAAGGAACTCTACAGTAGAATAACAAGGATTAGTGAGAATAACAAGGATTAGTGAGCTGAAGTAGAATAACAAGGATTAGTGAGCTGAAGTAGAATAACAAGGATTAGTGAGCTGAAGTAGAATAACAAGGATTAGTGAGCTGAAGTAGAATAACAAGGGGGAATTTTGTCTTCTTAATCTTTCATGAGTCCTTGGTATATTATGCATGAGCCAAGGATTCACAGAAGATCAAGATAAAGAAAAAGACAAAGACTCCCAGGATCACTGATGAAGGGTGGAATTCCCAGAAACGGCTGTCTGACCCAGTGGAGAAGAAGATGAAAGAAGGGAAAAGAAGGAAGAAAAGACTCCTGTATCTTCATCTAAAGCTCTCTTTAGGTTTAGTTCCCCTATAGGCTCTTTTTACAGAATAGGCATATAGCATGTAGGAAAATGGTATATTAGATTTTTCATGTATACTTCTGTTGCGTAATTTGCTCCATCTCCAGATCATTTATTACAATTGTCGGACTCGACAATGAACCTCTACAATATCATGTAACTTTAAACCCTAAGAATCTAGTTACCCAACTAAAGCAGCTGTTGACAAATTAGATCTCCTGTGTTGCTAAGTAACCGGATTAGGTAGTTTCCCCTGTACAGATGAACCTACCTTACTGACTAGCGAGCTCAGCTCAACAGCTGACAGATGGTCATACCATCCGAGATAGAACACTGGAATACTGATTAGTATGTAGCTCAATATGGCACCAAAATAGTCAAAAAAGTTGACAGAAGCTACAAAAATATAAACCACAAACAGTTACACAGTACAAGCAGCAGCAAACACTAAATATAATAATTGCAGTAGTCTTACTGTACAACAGTTTTTTAATTAAGCAAAGCTATCAAATTATCTATTTAAACTTTTTAAGAAATTGACTATCACTATTATGGGAAATAAAGATAGTTGTAGCTGCCTCAATCCATTAATTCTCTCACTGACACAATTTACGTATAAGTGATTTTAACATTTTAGTATGGTACGTACTTACTGATTAGATTCATTTCTTATATTAATGTGCTAATATAACCTTACTGTTCAAAGGTAGATTCCAATTCAAAACTCTATACTGTGTGCTAAGGAGCTCCTGAGGAAAGAAACACAAACCATGTTGTTACAATGCTTCACCTGTTTTACAAAGCTTGAGAATTAATGTGTATAAAGTGGTAGCAATGCTATCAGCAATGCTAACCAATGGCCTTACCCCAAGCCTCCTTTTTGCATTCTCTGATTCTACTTTACCACCTCTACACAATAGAAAGAGGAGAAGAGGCCTCAGGGTGGTGCAGTGAGGGAGGAGGGATGGTGCAGTGGGGGAGGAGGGGATGGTGCAGTGAGGGAGGAGGATGGTGCAGTGAGAGAGGGGGGTGGTGCAGTGAGGGAGGAGGGATGGTGCAGTGGGGGAGGAGGGATGGTGCAGTGAGGGAGGAGGGATGGTGCAGTGAGGGAGGGAGATTGTGCAGTGAGGGAGGAGGGGTGGTGCAGTGAGAGAGGGGGGATGGTGCAGTGAGGGAGGGGGGATGGTGCAGTGAGGGAGGGGGGATGGTGCAGTGAGGGAGGGGGGATGGTGCAGTGAGGGAGGGGGGATGGTGCAGTGGGGGAGGGGGATGGTGCAGAGAGAGGCCTCAGGGTGGTGCAGTGAGGGAGGAGGTGGTGCAGTGAGGGAGGGGGATGGTGCAGTGAGGGAGGGGGATGGTGCAGTGAGGGAGGAGGATGGTGCAGTGAGGGAGGGGGATGGTGCAGTGGGGGAGGGGGGATGGTGCAGTGAGGGAGGGGGGATGGTGCAGTGAGGGAGGGGGGATGGTGCAGTGAGGGAGGGGGGATGGTGCAGTGAGGGAGGGGGGATGGTGCAGTGAGGGAGGGGGATGGTGCAGTGAGGGAGGGGGATGGTGCAGTGAGGGAGGAGGGATGGTGCAGTGAGGGAGGAGGGATGGTGCAGTGGGGGAGGAGGGATGGTGCAGTGGGGGAGGGGGGATGGTGCAGTGGGGGAGGGGGATGGTGCAGTGGGGGAGGGGGGATGGTGCAGTGGGGGAGGGGGATGGTGCAGTGGGGGAGGGGGATGGTGCAGTGGGGGAGGGGGATGGTGCAGTGAGGGAGGGGGGATGGTGCAGTGAGGGAGGGGGGATGGTGCAGTGAGGGAGGAGGGATGGTGCAGTGGGGGAGGGGGATGGTGCAGTGAGGGAGGGGGGATGGTGCAGTGAGGGAGGGGGGATGGTGCAGTGGGGGAGGGGGATGGTGCAGTGGGGGAGGGGGGATGGTGCAGTGAGGGAGGGGGGATGGTGCAGTGAGGGAGGGGGGATGGTGCAGTGAGGGAGGGGGGATGGTGCAGTGAGGGAGGGGGATGGTGCAGTGAGGGAGGAGGGATGGTGCAGTGAGGGAGGGGGGATGGTGCAGTGAGGGAGGAGGGATGGTGCAGTGAGGGAGGGGGGATGGTGCAGTGAGGGAGGGGGGATGGTGCAGTGGGGGAGGGGGATGGTGCAGTGGGGGAGGGGGATGGTGCAGTGAGGGAGGAGGGATGGTGCAGTGAGGGAGGGGGGATGGTGCAGTGAGGGAGGGGGGATGGTGCAGTGAGGGAGGAGGGATGGTGCAGTGGGGGAGGGGGATGGTGCAGTGAGGGAGGGGATGGTGCAGTGAGGGAGGGGGGATGGTGCAGTGAGGGAGGAGGGATGGTGCAGTGAGGGAGGAGGGATGGTGCAGTGAGGGAGGAGGGATGGTGCAGTGAGGGAGGAAGGATGGTGCAGTGAGGGAGGGGGGATGGTGCAGTGAGGGAGGGGGGATGGTGCAGTGAGGGAGGGGGGATGGTGCAGTGAGGGAGGGGGATGGTGCAGTGAGGGAGGGGGTAAGGTGATAAAAGCTAAAAACACAAACCTGTACAAGGCAATTGGTTCTGAGTTGACTCGAACTTGCATATGATGAAACCTATACAGTACAGTGGATAAATGACACTGCATGACATCAGTGGAAGAAAATACTGTATATATAGCAAGACCTTGCATTGCATCCATTTTATGCAAATTTCCTGATTAATTGAGTGAATTAGATGGGTATAATAACTTAATGAGTGAAAAGTTTAGATCAAAGTAACCATGTACGTATGCAAATGTACTAAGGTGTCCAGATTAGTTGCGGTAAACATATAGGTATGTAGGGCACATCTGTTATTAACACAGAAATGTAGTAATCATGGTTTAATGAGATTTCTTTGAATATCGCAAGTAGTGGTAGTAGATGGTGGCCAGCGACCCATTGGTTAAGATGGCCACTCCCACTATCAGCTTGTACTGATGAAGAGAATCACCACTGATTAAGAATGTAAACCAATTATTAGTTGTAGTTAGCTTAAGAGGGAGAGCATGAGGGGGGCATTGCTGTGGCAGTTGTAGCTCAGTGGCAGAGCAACTGGTGGTCATAACCAGCTGTCCTGGGTTCGATTCCCAGCAATTGCTTCTTTCGTGTTTTTCCCTCTTTATGATGTTTGATTGATTATTACTTGTGGTTTGATTATCACATCGATTATTATTCATATGTACTGTACCTGAAGTGACCTTCTCTCTCTTCCTGTTTAACAACTGCCCTTACCACAGGCCCCATCAGAAACTTGTTTAAAGTAGCTCCAATGATGGCAAAGGCATAGATACTTGCTGGTCCATAGATACCCATACTATTGGAATATAAAGTTCTACAAATAATGACATCCTTGAAGACCAGTGTTTCTGGAAATCTAAGAGTTATAGCCGGCTGGTTACAGGATTTACTGTAACGTTTACAAGTGTACGTAGGAATACCATCTCATGTGTAGCATATGTTTGAGGTCAAGGAATACAATCATCATCTCTCCTTTCTGTCTCTCTTCTTTAGCAATACATACAATCGGCAGACAGAGTCTCTTGTACTCACAGATCAAATGTCTTGTAAGAATAGTACACAATCACAAATGGAGCAATCACAAGTTGTGGGACTGTGTTCTGCAACTCGAGACAAAATCTGTCCACGTCTTGAGTGATTCGCTGATCCCTTAATGTGGCAGAGAGGGAAGAGCAACACACTGAGTATCTAATTTAAAATTCCATAGAGATAATTTTACAGAGTTATGGTTACTGCTTTGGTATCCACTTATATCTCACTTATTGAGTTGTGGATATTAAAATATGTCGCTACAGCTGCTATTTTTATAATCTTTAGTGCTAAAAAATAATATGTACTACTAGCAATAGAAATAAAACCATACTAAACATCTGTTGGGTCACTGGAAAGGTCTGCTAACCACTCAATATATGTATGTGTAAATAAAATTAGAAATGTAGTTGAGCCTAAATTTCTTACGGATTGTCTATTGTTTCTTCCAAAAGACTGAGTTGATAGTAGAGTTTATCCTTGAAGTATAGTTTATGAATACCCTGTGTTATAAGACCACGCCAGCGTACATACAGCAGACCTGCTACCCACTCCCTGACACTTTTACACTGTAAGTAATCAAGAAATGTACATGGCAATGAAATCTTCATCCAATAAAGTAGAAGGAGGACACACTGCAAACTACACCTACAAACTACACCTACAAACTACACCTACAAACACTCAAAAATAAACACACTATGTTTACACACAATGTTTACAACACATACCATGAGGCTCCCTGTATTAAACAACAATTTGCTGTAGACATAAAATTACACATAAGGAATTCCTTCAAAATGGCTATCAAATTATCCCATATACCACAAAATATAATCTCCAGTAAACCTGTTTACACAGTATTGAGGAACAATATATAATTTTATATTCTAATCAAACTGGATTCAATCAGTAAGAACCCCAGGTCAATTGTTTTGTCTGATCCTAAAGGTAGAAAACTAAGGAGAGAGTGGTTAATTTGATCCTCACTCACAAGCACTACTGACAGTATCACAATGGCCGCCTGCCATAGTACACTCTTAAAACCTTCTGCATCTCTTCCGTCAATCACCTCATAAAAAATGCTTGGAACCAGACCAGTGTTGTACACATTGTACTCCTCTAATACCATATAAGATAGAAGTGTTAAGTCATAATACCACTGTAGTAGGGTCACAAAACTGGGCATACCATATTATCTCTATATAAGCCCAGGTCTCTAATACAAGCCCGTCTCTAATACAAGCCCGTCTCTAATACAAGCCCGTCTCTAATACAAGCCCGTCTCCAATAGAAGCCCACTTTTAGGAGTTATCGAAAAAATAGAAACCCAGTCCCCAATATAAGCCCACTGACACACTACTAAAGTACTTTTGGTATTCATACTTATCAAACATGCTGCTCTCTATACATAGTTTACGTGGAAATTGTCCCAACAAAGTTGATTTACCAATATGAATTGAAGGGTTGAAAAAATAAAAGCCCAGTCTCTTATACAAACCCAGTCTCCAATAAAAGCCCAGGTTCAGAGGGGTTTGAGAAATACAAGCCCCAGGCTTATATTAGAGATAATACAGTATATAGACCTTATATACTTATGTGACTGAATCTCTGACACTGGATTTATAACCTCAATATGAGCTGCTCCATAAGTATTAGATGCCAAAAGTACACCAACACATCAATACATACAGTAGCATCTTAACAAAAATAATTCAATTATTTGTGTAAACAATGAAAGGGCAGTAGAGCACAATAGACAGTATCCCAGTCCGCTACGTTACCTGCTCCTCGGGCTATTAACAGGAAGATGAACCAAAAGAGAGTACAAGACTTTAGCTTGGGAAACATGAGCCTCAGAAGCCTCAGAAAGTACTTCAGAAAGTTGAAATCTAACCTGCAAAGAAGGCAATACCTCTAAGCATTGTACAAATTATATATTCAGATGTACCAATCTACTTCTGCAGTACAGTTAATTACGACAAACAATTCCTACCAACCCTCGTCGTTTTGCTTTACGGGGAAGCGTAACTTTTTGATCCGCATTCTGCAACGGTTCTTGTATTGAAACATTATGTAGCAAACTAGCCTGCTCTTCTGCCATATCAGATAGATAGTCGATTAGCTGTGTCACACAGAAAGCTGGGGTGGCAATTGGATAGCTCAAAAAACATGGCGGCCATAAATGAGCTCAGCTCCAATTCAATGTACTAGACAACGCGCTGATAGTGCTTCACTTTTACAACTATTTTGCATCCCAACTCATTAACTTAAAAATTGGTGTGATTAAATTGCATAGTAATGCATATCGTGTAGATTTACCATAGTAGGTAAGTGTGCAACTTTTTGTTTTGATCCTTCGTTTTATTTACCGTCTCTTGCATGACCTTCATCCCTACTCAGTCTATATTTATGCCATTGACTATCTAAACCTGACTAGTCTACTGGTTTAGATAGTAGCATCAGTCAGATCGCCATATTTGCTGACATCACATTTAATAAATGGATTCAGAGAGGCGAGCTGTAACGACTTCGGACAGTGACTGTCTGTCGTGTAAATTGGTTGGTGCTGGAGGATGCTTTGCGGCAAGTGTATACGCTCTTTATCAGCGGCAGAAGGCGCCAGGACCCAGAAATAAACTTATCTTAGGATTTATAGCTTTCGTAGCGGGAGGACTAGGGGTTGCCAGACTACTGACGTAGTACACTTGTGTGTGTTAGGAAACCTGTTACTGGTTTGTGCGATCATTTCCGTAACTGCTAATTCTTTTTTTTGTGCACTGACATAATTGTGGGATTTTTGTACAGTATAAAATGGCCGTTCTAGCTAAGTGATTTAATACAACATTGGAGGCGTGCTCCGTGTATATACACATCACTTTAACAAAGGAAATGGATAACGTCAGTGGAGGACGGTTGACTATGGCTATATTGTGTTTTACTGGGGCCGCCTATTCTTTGTATCAACGCCAAAGAGTACATGACTCGCGAAAGAAGTTTACTCTAGGGTTACTGGCTTGCGGAGCAGTAGGAATAGGCGCCCACTCTCTTGTGCACGCTTTGATACTCGTACCCGCCAAGAGGAGAAAGGTTATTGGGAGACACGATGATGAATCGTGATTAACAGCTTAAACTGAGTACTTTGATTCTGTTGAACTTTTTGTGTGTATATTATTTAATTAGAAAACTACTTGACATTTTATTGTACTGCATGAATCAAATTAATGTAATTAGCATGTAATAATAAGACACACTATATAGTAACTTTAGTTTGCGCATAGCTATATGTCATTGCAATAAATGATTAAAAACGAAGCAGAAACATAGTGTCAGCATCTACATTCACATAGAACATATCTAAAGAGTTTAAAAATTTTGATGTTCACCCATTTGAAAGAGTTGCAGCACTATGTACATTATTTTCAGGTATAATTTAATATATGGTGGAAGATAGGGCTAATATGGACAGATATATATGAAGCTGAAACTTGATGTCAGCATTCACAGACATCCCCAGAATGTATCCAAACAGTTTTGCACATTTTGATGTTCACTCATATTTGCCCTATCTCTCACCATACATTAACTTTGTATAGCAGATTTTAATGTACATTAAGGGTCGTAACTCCAACAAACACTTTGAAATGAAGCTAATACTTGATGTCAGCATTCGCAGACATGTATGAAACATTTACAAAGAGTTTTAGAAGTTTCAATTTTTGTTCATATTTGCCCTATCTCTCACAATACATACATTAACTTTGTATACCAAAATTTTATGTACATTGAGGGCTGTCACTCTATCAAATGGAGAGATATGAAGCTAAACCTTTGTGTCAGCATTCACAGACATCTATAGAAAATGTCCAATGGATTTATGAAATTTTGGTGAAACTTAAAATTTGTCCTATCTCTCACCATATATTCACTTTGTATACCAGAATTTAATGTTCATTGAGGGCTGTCACTCCATCAAATGGAGAGATATGAAGCTAATTCTTTGTGTAAGCATTCACTGACATCTATTGAGCATGTCCAATGGGTTTTTGGAATTTTGATAAAACTTAAAATTTGCCCTATCTCTCACCATACATTAACTTTGTATACCAGAATTTAATGTACATTGAGGGCTGTTACTCTACCAAATGGCGATCGAAGCTAAATCTTTGTGTCAGCATTCACAGACATCTAATAAAATCGGCCTAGTTGAAATATCGATCATAGACATTAATATCGTACAGGCGATAAATATCGGACCTCTCACTATATCTAGTTTTCTGTATCATGAAAAGTCGCTCTCCTCCCTCCACCAAGACACATACAGGCTTTTATCCATTTACCACAATTTTAAGATGTATTGGAAATACTGCGTATGTGTCTAAAATTGCTTGGAACGATTCACTGGTCTGGAATTAAAGTGGAATAAATTGACGATTTCTCGAAAATAAATGGGATCAGAAAAGTCGTTCTCCTCGGCCCATCAAGACACTTACAGGATTTTTTTCGCTTTTCCCAGTTTTCAGGTGAACCACTAATACTGCCTATGTCTTTACACTTGCTTGAAACAATTCACTGATCTGGAAATAACGAGAAATATATTAAAAAAGGTCCCAACCACAACCGTTTTCTTTGGACAAAACTTCATATAAATAGAAGCGAAAAACCTTATATAGTAGGCCCACCTGGACACATCTCTATGGTGGTTGCGGTTCCCATAGAGGTTGGTAGCGCTTAGACTCTGAAGCTGTCTCCTAATCGGTTGGTGCCATAGAGACGTGCTCACCAATAATCCGGATTTCGGGGGGGTTCCACGTAATGTGGGATTGGCATCTGATATCTTTAAGGATTCATATATGAGTCGGCCATATCGAGAAGAACTGGTTCTTCTCACGCAAGTGACACCCAAAGCTCAACTCGGCAGAGCGTTACCACCGATCCCGGCCTATGAGCGTCGTGGATGGTAGCGTTCGGTATGGTCCAACTTTTTTTTCTTTGGAGTTTCGTTGGCTGTCGATTGACGAAATTTCACTTTAACGAGATCCATATAAAATATATGGACTTCAATAACAATCAAGGACTACACAGTGCATATCCACATGTATAAAAAAATTGGAAAGTATTCCAGATTTTCAGATATAGTATGGAATTTCTGTCTTTATTATAATATTATACCTTCTAACGGTCGGCCATATATAGTATTACGCAATTTTCTTTAACAAAAGAGTACATTAACTGTAGTTCTGTAACTCTATCAAATGGAGAGATATGAAGCTAAACCTTTTTGTAAGCATTCACAGACATCTATAGAACATGGCCCATGGGGTTTTTGAAATTTTGAAGAAACTTAAAATTTGCCCTATCTCTCACCATACATTAACTTGTTATACCAGAATTTAATGTTCATTGAGGGCTGTCACTCTATCAAAAGGAGAAAAATGAAGCTAAACTTTTTTGTAAGCATTCACAGACATCTATAGAGCATGTCCAATGAGCTTTTGAAATTTTGATGAAACTTGAAATTTCCCTATCTCTCACCATACGTGCATTAACTTTGTATGGCAGATTTTAATGTACATTAAGGGTCGTAACCCCAACAAACAGCAAGGTGTCATTCTAATACTTGATGTCAGCATTCACAGACCCGTATGAAACATTTCCAAAGAGTTTTAGAAGTTTCAATTTTTGTTCATATTTGCCCTATCTCTCACCATACATTAACTTTGTATGACAGATTTTAATGTAATAGAATAAGGATTCCTTATAACTGCGTCGAACTTATCTTTGGGATGGTACATCCTTCGACTTTTGAGCGTTTAAAAACGCAGTTGGTTTTTTCAATTCTTGGTCAAACGTTTCGACCCTGGGGGTCTTCCTCAGTGACTGATGGTTGAGTGGAAGAATTGCCTCTATTTATAGAGGATTTTTCCCGCCATTCCCACTTCCTGTCATGTGACCCTCAGCAGAATGAGAAAAACAGGAAGTATGAATATTAAATCGTCTCCAGGCTTGATGTAACAAAATGCCTTGATCTAAATTCATTCTCACCTGACTCCTCTGGATCCTGATGGCTTCTTTGACCCTTCTCCTTTGCCAGTGGGTTTCCCTGTCTGTAATCTTGGCCTTGTCCCAAGCAATTGAGTGGCCAGTCTTGAGGGAGTGAAATTTGAGCTCTGATTTGAAAATTTTCAAAACTCATTGGAAACCTTTCATACATCTCTGTGAATACTGGCACAGAGTTTTAGATCCAGATCTCTCCATTTTGAAGAGTTACAGCACTTAATGTACTTTAAATTACTGCTATACAAAGTTAATGTACGTACGTATGGTGAGAGATTGGACAAATTTCAGCTGATATCAAAATTTGCAAAACTCATTGGAAACCTTTCATACATCTCTGTGAATACTGAGCTAGAGTTTCAAACACATATCTGTTTATTTCGAAGAGTTAGAGCCATAAATGTACTTTAAATTACTGCTATACAAAGTTAATGTATGGTGAGAGATAGGGTAAATTTGAGCTGATATCAAAATTTTCAAAACTCATTGGAAACCTTTCATACATCTCTGTGAATACTGAGCTAGAGTTTCAGATCCATATCTCTTCATTTGGCAGAGTTAGAGCCATAAATGTACTATAAATTACTGCTATACCAAGTTAATGTATGGTGAGAGATGGGGCAAATTTGAACTTATAACAAAATTTGCAAAACTCATTGGAAACCTTTCATACATCTCTGTGAATACTGAGCTAGAGTTTTAGATACATATCTCTCCATATGGAAGAGTTACAGCACTTAATGCACTTTAAATTACTGCTATACAAAGTTAATGTATGGTGAGAGATAGGGTAAATTTGAGCTGATATTAAAGTTTACAAAACTCATTGGAAACCTTTCATACATCTCTGTGAATACTGAGCTAGAGTTTTAGATACATATCTCTCCATATGGAAGAGTTACAGCACTTAATGTACTTTAAATTACTGCTATACAAAGTTAATGTATGGTGAGAGATAGGGTAAATTTGAGTAGATATCAAAATTTTCAAAACTCATTGGAAACCTTTCATACATCTCTGTGAATACTGAGCTAGAGTTTCAGATCCATATCTCTTCATTTGGCAGAGTTAGAGCCATAAATGTACTTTAAATTACTGCTATACCAAGTTAATGTATGGTGAAAGATAGGGTAAATTTGAGCTGATATCAAAATTTGCAAAACTCATTGGAAACCTTTCATACATCTCTGTGAATACTGAGCTAGAGTTTTAGATACATATCTCTCCATATGGAAGAGTTACAGCACTTAATGCACTTTAAATTACTGCTATACAAAGTTAATGTATGGTGAAAGATAGGGTAAATTTGAGCTGATATCAAAATTTGCAAAACTCATTGGAAACCTTTCATACATCTCTGTGAATACTGAGCTAGAGTTTTAGATACATATCTCTCCATATGGAAGAGTTACAGCACTTAATGTACTTTAAATTACTGCTATACAAAGTTAATGTATGGTGAGAGATAGGGTAAATTTGAGCTCTGATTTGAAAATTTTCAAAACTCATTGGAAACCTTTCATACATCTCTGTGAATACTGGCACAGAGTTTTAGATCCAGATCTCTCCATTTTGAAGAGTTACAGCACTTAATGTACTTTAAATTACTGCTATACAAAGTTAATGTACGTACGTATGGTGAGAGATTGGACAAATTTCAGCTGATATCAAAATTTGCAAAACTCATTGGAAACCTTTCATACATCTCTGTGAATACTGAGCTAGAGTTTCAAACACATATCTGTTTATTTCGAAGAGTTAGAGCCATAAATGTACTTTAAATTACTGCTATACAAAGTTAATGTATGGTGAGAGATAAGGCAAATTTGAGTAGATATTAAAATTTGCAAAACTCATTGGAAGCCTTTCATACATCTCTGTGAATACGTACACAATGTTTCAGCTTCATATCTCTCCATTTGATAGAGTTACAGCACTCTAATGTACATTAAATTTCTACTATACGACCTTAAATGGTGTAGCATATATATCGTGCGATACTATTATGCAAATTATCGGCATACCAAGTTAAAATGTTTTGACATGAATGGGGCAACTAGAAACACGCAGGGACAGTCCAAAACGCAGCTGTCAGAAGGTCTTTATATAGAGGCAGGTAGCCATTATGCTATTACAGCAATTAAGATTGAGTGTGGCTGGTTATACCAGTTTACGTTCATATCGGAACACCTCTCGCTAAAATCGTTTCTACATGGGACCAGAAAAGTTGGTCTCCTCCGCAAATCAAGACACTTACAGGATTCTATCCATTTTTCCCAGTTTCTAGATGAACCACGAATACTGGATATACCTTTAAAATGGCTTGGAACGATGCACTCATCCCGAATTAACTTGATATAATTTGACTACATTTTTCTCGCAAATACCCTATTCTTAAGTATGGAATTGCGCCAACCACAATCGTTTCCTTTTGAAAATTTCTTGTTTAAATAGAAGCGCAAAACCTTATAAAGTAGGCCTACCTGGACACATCTCTATGGTGGTAGCGGTTCCCATAGAGGTTGGTAGCGCTTAGACTCTGAAGCTGTCTCCTAATCGGTTGGTGCCATAGAGACGTGCTCACCAATAATCCGGATTTCGGGGGGGTTCCACGTAATGTGGGATTGGCATCTGATATCTTAGGATTCATATGAGTCGGCCATATCGAGAAGAACTGGTTCTTCTCACGCAAGTGACACCCAAAGCTCAACTCGGCAGAGCGTTACCACCGATCCCGGCCTCTGAGCGTCGTGGATGGTAGCGTTCGGTATGGTCCAACTTTTTTTCTTTGGAGTTTCGTTAGCCGTCGATCGGCAAAATTTCACTTTAACGACATCCATATAATATATGTGGATAGACACTGCTTCAACAACAATCAAGTACTACACAGTGCATATCCATGTGTATAAGAAATCTTTCAAAGAGTTCTATTTTTCAGAAATATATACAGTACCGCATTTTCACTCTTACACCTACTCAAGGTCGGCCATTTATAGTATTACGCAATTAGGGTTAGTTAATGTATGGTGAGATATAAGGTAAATTTTAGCTGATATCAAAATTTGCAAAACTCATTGGAAACCTTTCATACATGTCTGTGAATGTAGACAGCAAGTTTAAGCTTCATATTTACCGAATTGACAGTGTTACGCCACTAAATGTACATTTATTAAGTTAATGTACGGTACAAATCATAATAAAGTAAACGTTTTGCGAACTACGGACGGGTAGCAGTACGGACGTAGTACGGATACGGGTACGGTCGTAGCTCGGTGAAAGTACGGGCGTAGCAAGCAAAAGGTACGGGCGTATACGGCTACGGATATAGGCGTTCTCTGGTACGGGTCACAGAGTTGCCAGTCATATATATCGTTTAAACCTGAATACATACGTATATTAGACACATGAAAGACGGTTTTGTAGACGTGCTTACAAATTACAAGTCGATAAAGTGTACGAAGGAAAGATACATATTAAGTATGAGTGCCCGTTTGGCAAAAAAGGCTAATCAAGAAAAGGCTGGTGAGTTAACTTTGCTCCATTTTGGAAGTAATTACCCTGAAGCAAAACTTATCTCATTGCTCATTCCTAACACTTGTGTATTGGCCAGAGGAAGACTGTGTCAGTATTGTGGACATCAAGAACATAATTGAACCCTGTCCTCCTATCTTGAATAAACAATGCAACATTAAAACGGATACAAGAAATTATACTGGTGTTTTAATTAGCTTGGGTAGGTTTATACAAACTGTCAAGAACAATATGGTGGATTTGGCGCATGAAATCCTGGAAACTCTTTTTCCACTGATAGGTTCCAAGAGTGATATTGAGCTAAAAGAAAACAATTTTTTGGATGGTTTGGTTGATGTCACACATAATGATAATGAAATACGTACGTATGGTGAGAGATAGGGCAAATATGACTGAACATCAAAATTTGTAAAACTCTTTGGATATGCTTTATGTATGTCTGTGAATGCTGACAACAAGGTTCAGCTTCACATCTTTCCAATTGGCAGAGTTACAGTACTAAATATACATTAGATTCGGCTATACAAATTTAATGTATGGTGAGAGATAGGACAAATATGAGTACACATCAAAATTGTAAAACTCTTTGGATATGCTTTATGTATGCTGACAACAAGTTTCAGCTTCACATCTCTCCAATTGACAGAGTTACAGTACTAAATGTACATTAGATTCTGCTATACAAATTTAATGTATGGTGAGAGATAGGACAAATATGAGTACACATCAAAATTTGTAAAACTCTTTGGATATGTTTTATGGATGTCTGTGAATGCTGACAGCAAGTTTCAGCTTCACATCTTTCCAATTGACAGAGTTACAGCACTAAATGTAAATTAGATTCTTGTATACAAATTTAATGTATGGTGAGAGATAGGGCAAATATGAGTGAACATCAAAATTTGTAAAACTCTTTGGATATGTTTTATGGATGTCTGTGAATGCTGACAGCAAGTTTCAGCTTCACATCTTTCCAATTGACAGAGTTACAGCACTAAATGTACATTAGATTCTTGTATACAAATTTAAAGTATGGTGAGATATAGGGCAAATATGAGTGAACATCAAAATTTGTAAAACTCTCTGGATATGTTTTATGGATGTCTGTGAATGCTGACAGCAAGTTTCAGCTTCACATCTTTCCAATTGACAGAGTTACAGCACTAAATGTACATTAGATTTTTGTATACAAATTTAATGTATGGTGAGAGATAGGGCAAATATGAGTGAACATCAAAATTTGCAAAACTCTTTGGATATGCTTTGAGAATAGCTGTGAATTCTGACAGCAAGTTTCAGCTCCACATCTTTCCAATTGACAGAGTTACAGCACTAAATGTACATTAGATTCTGCTATACAAATTTAATGTATGGTGAGAGATAGGGCAAATATGAGTGAACATCAAAATTTGTAAAACTCTTTGGATATGTTTTATGGATGTCTGTGAATGCTGACAGCAAGTTTCAGCTTCACATCTTTCCAATTGACAGAGTTACAACAGTAAATGTACATTAGATTCTTGTATACAAATTTAATGTATGGTGAGAGATAGGGCAAATATGAGTGAACATCAAAATTTGCAAAACTCTTTGGATATGCTTTAAGGATAGCTGTGAATGCTGACAGGAAGTTTCAGCTTCACATCTTTCCAATTGACAGAGTTACAGCACTAAATGTACATTAGATTCTTGTATACAAATTTAATGTATAGTGAGAGATAGGGCAAATATGAGTGAACATTAAAATTTGTAAAACTCTTTGGGTATGTTTTATGGATGTCTGTGAATGCTGACAGCAAGTTTCAGCTTCACATCTTTCCAATTGACAGAGTTACAGCACTAAATGTACAATAGATTCTTGTATACAAATTTAATGTATGGTGAGAGATAGGGCAAATATGAGTGAACATTAAAATATGCAAAAAATTTTGGATATGCTTTAAGGATGTCTGTGAATGCTAACAAGCAGTTTCAGCTTCACATCTTTCCAATTGCCAGAGTTACAGCACTAAATGTACATTAGATTCTTGTATACAAATTTAATGTATGGTGAGAGATAGGGCAAATATGAGTGAACATCAAAATTTGTAAAACTCTTTGGATATGTTTTATGGATGTCTGTGAATGCTGCAAGTTTCAGCTTCACATCTTTCCAATTGACAGAGTTACAGCACTAAATGTACATTAGATTCTGCTATACAAATTTAATGTATGGTGAGAGATAGGGCAAATATGAGTGAACATCAAAATTTGTAAAACTCTTTGGTTATGTTTTATGGATGTCTGTGAATGCTGACAGCAAGTTTCAGCTTCACATCTTTCCAATTGACAGAGTTACAACAGTAAATGTACATTAGATTCTTGTATACAAATTTAATGTATGGTGAGATATACGTAGGGCAAATATGAGTGAACAACAAAATTTGCAAAACTCTTTGGATATGCTTTAAGGATAGCTGTGAATGCTGACAGCAAGTTTCAGCTTCACATCTTTCCAATTGACAGAGTTACAGCACTAAATGTAAATTAGATTCTTGTATACAAATTTATTGTATGGTGAGAGATAGGGCAAATATGAGTGAACATCAAATTTGTAAAACTCTTTGGATATGTTTTATGGATGTCTGTGAATGCTGACAGCAAGTTTCAGCTTCACATCTTTCCAATTGACAGAGTTACAGCACTAAATGTACAATAGATTCTTGTATACAAATTTAATGTATGGTGAGAGATAAGGCAAATATGAGTGAACAATAAAATATGCAAAAAATTTTGGATACGCTTTAAGGATGTCTGTGAATGCTAACAAGCAGTTTCAGCTTCACATCTTTCCAATTGACAGAGTTATTGCACTAAATGTACATTAGATTCTTGTATAGAAATTTAATGTACGAGAGTTTCGTAATAATATAAATGGCCGACCTAGAGAAGGGAATATTGAAAATACGGTACTTTTATATGTATATTTTGAATGACGAGAACGCTTTTAAAGATTTTAATACACATGGATATTCACTCTGAAATACTTGATTGTTTGGAAGTAGTATCTGTCCATATTATAATATATGGATGTCGCTAAAGTGAAAAATCGTCAATCGACTGCTAAAGAAACTCCAAAGGAAAAAAATTGGACCATACCGAACGCTACCATCCACGACGCTCAGAGGCCGGGATCGGTGGTAACGCTCTGCCGAGTTGAGCTTTGGGTGTCACTTGCGTGAGAAGAACCAGTTCTTCTCGATATGGCCGACTCATATGAATCCTAAGATATCAGATGCCAATCCCACATTACGTGGAACCCCCCCGAAATCCGGATTATTGGTGAGCACGTCTCTATGGCACCAACCGATTAGGAGACAGCTTCAGAGTCTAAGCGCTACCAACCTCTATGGGAACCGCAACCACCATAGAGATGTGTCCAGGTAGGCCTACTATTATAAGGTTTTATCTTCTATTTAAATAAAGTAATTGCCTATGAAAACGCTTGTGGTTGGCGTATCTTCAATACTTTAGAATAGGGTATTTTTCGATCTACAGTAACTCGGGTATCCTTTATTGAAATTTTATAAAACTAGCAGGATATACTGTATAGCTATATGTGCATACAGCCAAGAGGTTTCAGCTTCATATCTTTCCAATTGACAGAGTTACGGCACTAAATGTACATTAGATTCTTGTATACAAATTTAATGTATGGTGAGAGATAGGGCAAATATGAGTGAACATCAAAATTTGCAAAACTCTTTGGATATGCTTTAAGGATAGCTGTGAATGTTGACAGGAAGTTTCAGCTTCACATCTTTCCAATTGACAGAGTTACAGCACTAAATGTAGATTAGATTCTTGTATACAAATTTAATGTATGGTGAGAGATAAGGCAAATATGAGTGAACATCAAAATTTGCAAAACTCTTTGTATATGTTTTATGGATGTCTGTGAATGCTGACAGGAAGTTTCAGCTTCACATCTTTCCAATTGACAGAGTTACAGCACTAAATGTACAATAGATTCTGCTATACAAATTTAATGTATGGTGAGAGATAGGGCAAATATGAGTGAACATTAAAATATGCAAAACTTTTTGGATATGCTTTAAGGATGTCTGTGAATGCTAACAAGCAGTTTCAGCTTCACATCTTTCCAATTGCCAGAGTTACAGCACTAAATGTACATTAGATTCTGCTATACAAATTTAATGTATGGTGAGAGATAGGGCAAATATGAGTGAACATCAAAATTTGTAAAACTCTTTGGATTTGCTTTATGTATGTCTGTGAATGCTAACACCAAGTTTCAGCTTCACATCTTTCCAATTGACAGAGTTACAGCACTAAATGTACAATAGATTCTGCTATACAAATTTAATGTATGGTGAGAGATAGGGCAAATATAACTGAACATCAAAATTTGTAAAACTCTTTGGATATGCTTTAAGGATAGCTGTGAATGCTGACAACAACTTTCAGCTCCACATCTTTCCAATTGACAGAGTTACAGCACTAAATGTACATTAGATTCTGCTATACAAATTTAATGTATGGTGAGAGATAGGGCAAATATGAGTGAACATCAAAATTTGTAAAACTTTTTGGATTTGCTTTATGTATGTCTGTGAATGCTAACACCAAGTTTCAGCTTCACATCTTTCCAATTGACAGAGTTACAGCACTAAATGTACAATAGATTCTTGTATACAAATTTAATGTATGGTGAGAGATAGGGCAAATATGACTGAACATCAAAATTTGTAAAACTCTTTGGATATGCTTTAAGGATAGCTGTGAATGCTGACAACAAGTTTCAGCTCCACATCTTTCCAATTGACATAGTTACAGCACTAAATGTACAATAGATTCTGCTATACAAATTTAATGTATGGTGAGAGATAGGGCAAATATGACTGAACATCAAAATTTGTAAAACTCTTTGGATATTTTTTATGGATGTCTGTGAATGCTGACAGAAAGTTTCAGCTCCACATCTTTCCAATTGACAGAGTTACAGCACTAAATGTACAATAGATTCTGCTATACAAATTTAATGTATGGTGAGAGATAGGGCAAATATGAGTGAACATCAAAATTTGTAAAACTTTTTGGATTTGCTTTATGTATGTCTGTGAATGCTAACACCAAGTTTCAGCTTCACATCTTTCCAATTGACAGAGTTACAGCACTAAATGTACAATAGATTCTGCTATACAAATTTAATGTATGGTGAGAGATAGGGCAAATATGAGTGAACATCAAAATTTGTAAAACTCTTTGGATATGTTTTATGGATTTCTGTGAATGCTGACAGCAAGTTTCAGCTTCACATCTTTCCAATTGACAGAGTAACAGCACTAAATGTACATTAGATTCTTCTATACAAATTTAATGTATGGTGAGAGATAGGGCAAATATGAGTGAACATCAAAATTTGTAAAACTTTTTGGATTTGCTTTATGTATGTCTGTGAATGCTAACACCAAGTTTCAGCTTCACATCTTTCCAATTGACAGAGTTACAGCACTAAATGTACAATAGATTCTTCTATACAAATTTAATGTATGGTGAGAGATAGGGCAAATATGACTGAACATCAAAATTTGTAAAACTCTTTGGATATGCTTTAAGGATAGCTGTGAATGCTGACAACAAGTTTCAGGTCCACATCTTTCCAATTGACAGAGTTACAGCACTAAATGTACATTAGATTCTTGTATACAAATTTAATGTATGGTGAGAGATAGGGCAAATATGAGTGAACATCAAAATTTGTAAAACTCTTTGGATATGTTTTATGGATGTCTGTGAATGCTGACAGCAAGTTTCAGCTTCACATCTTTCCAATTGACAGAGTTACAGCACTAAATGTACATTAGATTCTTGTATACAAATTTAATGTATAGTGAGAGATAGGGCAAATATGAGTGAACATCAAAATTTGTAAAACTTTTTGGATTTGCTTTATGTATGTCTGTGAATGCTAACACCAAGTTTCAGCTTCACATCTTTCCAATTGACAGAGTTACAGCACTAAATGTACAATAGATTCTGCTATACAAATTTAATGTATGGTGAGAGATAGGGCAAATATGACTGAACATCAAAATTTGTAAAACTCTTTGGATATGTTTTATGGATTTCTGTGAATGCTGACAGCAAGTTTCAGCTTCACATCTTTCCAATTGACAGAGTAACAGCACTAAATGTACATTAGATTCTTCTATACAAATTTAATGTATGGTGAGAGATAGGGCAAATATGAGTGAACATCAAAATTTGTAAAACTTTTTGGATTTGCTTTATGTATGTCTGTGAATGCTAACACCAAGTTTCAGCTTCACATCTTTCCAATTGACAGAGTTACAGCACTAAATGTACAATAGATTCTGCTATACAAATTTAATGTATGGTGAGAGATAGGGCAAATATGACTGAACATCAAAATTTGTAAAACTCTTTGGATATGCTTTAAGGATAGCTGTGAATGCTGACAACAAGTTTCAGGTCCACATCTTTCCAATTGACAGAGTTACAGCACTAAATGTACATTAGATTCTTGTATACAAATTTAATGTATGGTGAGAGATAGGGCAAATATGAGTGAACATCAAAATTTGTAAAACTTTTTGGATATGCTTTAAGGATGTCTGTGAATGCTAACAAGCAGTTTCAGCTTCACATCTTTCCAATTGCCAGAGTTACAGCACTAAATGTACATTAGATTCTGCTATACAAATTTAATGTATGGTGAGAGATAGGGCAAATATGAGTGAACATCAAAATTTGTAAAACTTTTTGGATTTGCTTTATGTATGTCTGTGAATGCTAACACCAAGTTTCAGCTTCACATCTTTCCAATTGACAGAGTTACAGCACTAAATGTACAATAGATTCTGCTATACAAATTTAATGTATGGTGAGAGATAGGGCAAATATGAATGAACATCAAAATTTGTAAAACTCTTTGGATATGTTTTATGGATTTCTGTGAATGCTGACAGCAAGTTTCCACTTCACATCTTTCCAATTGACAGAGTAACAGCACTAAATGTACATTAGATTCTGCTATACAAATTTAATGTATGGTGAGAGATAGGGCAAATATGAGTGAACATTAAAATTTGTAAAACTTTTTGGATTTGCTTTATGTATGTCTGTGAATGCTAACACCAAGTTTCAGCTTCACATCTTTCCAATTGACAGAGTTACAGCACTAAATGTACAATAGATTCTGCTATACAAATTTAAAGTATGGTGAGAGATAGGACAAATATGAGTGAACATCAAAATTTGTAAAACTCTATGGATATGTTTTATGGATGTCTGTGAATGCTGACAGCAAGTTTCAGCTTCACATCTTTCCAATTGACAGAGTTACAGCACTAAATGTACAATAGATTCTGCTATACAAATTTAATGTATGGTGAGAGATAGGGCAAATATGAGTGAACATAAAAATTTGTAAAACTCTTTGGATATGTTTTATGGATGTCTGTGAATGCTGACAGCAAGTTCCAGCTTCACATCTTTCCAATTGACAGAGTTACAGCACTAAATGTACATTAGATTCTTGTATACAAATTTAATGTATGGTGAGAGATAGGACAAATATGAGTGAACATTAAAATTTGTAAAACTCTTTGGATATGTTTTATGGATGTCTGTGAATGCTGACAGCAAGTTTCAGCTTCACATCTTTCCAATTGACAGAGTTATTGCACTAAATGTACATTAGATTCTTGTATGCAAATTTAATGTACGGGAGTGTCGTAATAATATAAATGGCCGACCAAGAGAAGGGAATATTGAAAATACGGTACTTTTATATGTATATTTTGAATGACGAGAACGCTTTTAAAGATTTTAATACACATGGATATTCACTCTGTAATACTTGATTGTTTGGAAGTAGTATCTGTCCATATTATAATATATGGATGTCGCTAAAGTGAAAAATCGTCAATCGACTGCTAAAGAAACTCCAAAGGAAAAAAATTGGACCATACCGAACGCTACCATCCACGACGCTCAGAGGCCGGGATCGGTGGTAACGCTCTGCCGAGTTGAGCTTTGGGTGTCACTTGCGTGAGAAGAACCAGTTCTTCTCGATATGGCCGACTCATATGAATCCTAAGATATCAGATGCCAATCCCACATTACGTGGAACCCCCCCGAAATCCGGATTATTGGTGAGCACGTCTCTATGGCACCAACCGATTACGAGACAGCTTCAGAGTCTAAGCGCTACCAACCTCTATGGGAACCGCAACCACCATAGAGATGTGTCCAGGTAGGCCTACTATTATAAGGTTTTATCTTCTATTTAAATAAAGTAATTGCCTATGAAAACGCTTGTGGTTGGCGTATCTTCAATACTTTAGAATAGGGTATTTTTCGATCTACAGTAACTCGGGTATCCTTTTTTGAAATTTTACAAAACTAGCAGGATATACTGTATAGCTATATGTGCATACAGCCAAGAGGTTTCAGCTTCATATCTTTCCAATTGACAGAGCTACGGCACTAAATGTAGATTAGATTCTTGTATACAAATTTAATGTATGGTGAGAGATAGGGCAAATATGAGTGAACATCAAAATTTGCAAAACTCTTTGTATATGTTTTATGGATGTCTGTGAATGCTGACAGGAAGTTTCAGCTTCACATCTTTCCAATTGACAGAGTTACAGCACTAAATGTACATTAGATTCTTGTATACAAATTTAATGTATGGTGAGAGATAGGGCAAATATGAGTGAACATCAAAATTTGTAAAACTTTTTGGATTTGCTTTATGTGTGTCTGTGATTGCTAACACCAAGTTTCAGGTTCACATCTTTCCAATTGACAGAGTTACAGCACTAAATGTACAATAGATTCTGCTATACAAATTTAATGTATGGTGAGAGATAGGGCAAATATGACTGAACATCAAAATTTGTAAAACTCTTTGGATATGTTTTATGGATGTCTGTGAATGCTGACAGCAAGTTTCAGCTTCACATCTTTCCAATTGACAGAGTTACAGCACTAAATGTACATTAGATTCTTGTATACAAATTTAATGTATGGTGAGAGATAGGGCAAATATGAGTGAACATCAAAATTTGTAAAACTCTTTGGATATGTTTTATGGATGTCTGTGAATGCTGACAGCAAGTTTCAGCTTCACATCTTTCCAATTGACAGAGTTACAGCACTAAATGTACAATAGATTCTGCTATACAAATTTAATGTATGGTGAGAGATAGGGCAAATATGATTGAACATCAAAATTTGTAAAACTCTTTGGATATGTTTTATGGATGTCTGTGAATGCTGACAGCAAGTTCCAGCTTCACATCTTTCCAATTGACAGAGTTACAGCACTAAATGTACAATAGATTCTGCTATACAAATTTAATGTATGGTGAGAGATAGGGCAAATATGACTGAACATCAAAATTTGTAAAACTCTTTGGATATGTTTTATGGATGTCTGTGAATGCTGACAGCAAGTTTCAGCTTCACATCTTTCCAATTGACAGAGTTACAGCACTAAATGTACAATAGATTCTGCTATACAAATTTAATGTATGGTGAGAGATAGGGCAAATATGACTGAACATCAAAATTTGTAAAACTCTTTGGATATGCTTTAAGGATAGCTGTGAATGCTGACAACAAGTTTCAGCTCCACATCTTTCCAATTGACAGAGTTACAGCACTAAATGTACATTAGATTCTTGTATACAAATTTAATGTATGGTGAGAGATAGGGCAAATATGAGTGAACATCAAAATTTGCAAAACTCTTTGGATATGCTTTAAGGATAGCTGTGAATGCTGACAACAAGTTTCAGCTTCACATCTTTCCAATTGACAGAGTTACAGCACTAAATGTACAATAGATTCTGCTATACAAATTTAATGTATGGTGAGAGATAGGGCAAATATGAGTGAACATAAAAATTTGTAAAACTCTTTGGGTATGTTTTATGGATGTCTGTGAATGCTGACAGCAAGTTCCAGCTTCACATCTTTCCAATTGACAGAGTTACAGCACTAAATGTACAATAGATTCTGCTATACAAATTTAATGTATGGTGAGAGATAGGGCAAATATGACTGAACATCAAAATTTGTAAAACTCTTTGGATATGCTTTAAGGATAGCTGTGAATGCTGACAACAAGTTTCAACTCCACATCTTTCCAATTGACAGAGTTACAGCACTAAATGTACATTAGATTCTTCTATACAAATTTAATGTATGGTGAGAGATAGGGCAAATATGAGTGAACATCAAAATTTGCAAAACTCTTTGGATATGCTTTAAGGATAGCTGTGAATGCTGACAACAAGTTTCAGCTTCACATCTTTCCAATTGACAGAGTTACAGCACTAAATGTACATTAGATTCTGCTATACAAATTTAATGTATGGTGAGAGATAGGGCAAATATGAGTGAACATCAAAATTTGTAAAACTCTTTGGATATGCTTTAAGGATAGCTGTGAATGCTGACAACAAGTTTCAGCTTCACATCTTTCCAATTGACAGAGTTACAGCACTAATTGTACATTAGATTCTTGTATACAAATTTAATGTATGGTGAGAGATACGTATCTCTCACCATACATTAACTTTGTATGACAGATTTTAATGTACATTAAGGGTCGTAACTCCAACAAACAGCAAGATGTCATTCTAATACTTGATGTCAGCATTCGCACACATGTATGAAACATTTACAAAGAGTTTTAGAAGTTTCAATTTTTGTTCATATTTGCCCTATCTCTCACCATACATTAACTTTGTATGACAGATTTTAATGTACATTAAGGGTCGTAACTCCAATAAACACCTAGATGTGAAGCTAATACTTGATGTCAGCATTCACAGACATGTATGGAACCTTTGCAAAGAGTTTCAGAAGTTTCAATTTTTGTTCATATTTGCCCTATCTCTCAGCATACATTAACTTTGTATAACAGATTTTAATGTACATTAAGGGTCGTAACTCCAATAAACACCTAGATGTGAAGCTAATACTTGATGTCAGCATTCACAGACATGTATGAAACATTTCCCAAGAGTTTTAGAAGTTTCAATCTTTGTTCATATTTGCCCTATCTCTCACCATACATTAACTTTGTATGGCAGATTTTAATGTACATTAAGGGTCGTATATAACTCCAACAAACATCAAGATGTTATTCTAATACTTGATGTCAGCATTCACAGACATGTATGAAACATTTCCAAAAGAAGTTTCAATTTTTGTTCATATTTGCCCTATCTCTCACCATACATTAACTTTGTATGACAGATTTTTATTTACATTAAGGGTCGTAACCCCAACAAACAGCAAGATGTCATTCTAATACTTGATGTCAGCATTTACAGACAAGTAAGAAACATTTACAAAGAGTTTTAGAAGTTTCAATTTTTGTTCATATTTGCCCTATCTCTCACCATACATTAACTTTGTATGGCAGATTTTAATGTACATTAAGGGTCGTAACTCCAACAAACATCAAGATGTTATTCTAATACTTGATGTCAGCATTCACAGACATGTATGAAACATTTCCCAAGAGTTTAAATTAATTTAGAAGTTTCAATTTTTGTTCATATTTGCCCTATCTCTCACCATACATTAACTTTGTATGACAGATTTTTATGTACATTAAGGCTCGTAACCCCAACAAACAGCAAGATGTCATTCTAATACTTGATGTCAGCATTCACAGACATGTATGAAACATTTACAAAGAGTTTTAGAAGTTTCAATTTTTGTTCATATTTGCCCTATCTCTCACCATACATTAACTTTGTATGGCAGATTTTAATGTACATTAAGGGTCGTAACCCCACCAAACAGCAAGATGTTATTCTAATACTTGATGTCAGCATTCACAGACATGTATGAAACATTTCCCAAGAGTTTAAATTAATTTAGAAGTTTCAATTTTTGTTCATATTTGCCCTATCTCTCACCATACATTAACTTTGTATGACAGATTTTTATGTACATTAAGGCTCGTAACCCCAACAAACAGCAAGATGTCATTCTAATACTTGATGTCAGCATTCACAGACATGTAAGAAACATTTGCAAAGAGTTTTAGAGTTTCAATTTTTGTTCATATTTGCCCTTCGTATCTCTCAGCATACATTAACTTTGTATGACAGATTTCAATGTACATTAAGGGTCGTAACCCCACCAAACAGCAAGATGTCATTCTAATACTTGATGTGAGCATTCACAGACATGTAAGAAACATTTACAAAGAGTTTTAGAAGTTTCAATTTTTGTTCATATTTGCCCTATCTCTCACCATACATTAACTTTGTATGGCAGATTTTAATGTACATTAAGGGTCGTAACCCCAACAAACAGCAAGATGTGATTCTAATACTTGATGTGAGCATTCACAGACATGTAAGAAACATTTACAAAGAGTTTTAGAAGTTTCAATTTTTGTTCATATTTGCCCTATCTCTCAGCATACATTAACTTTGTATGACAGATTTTAATGTACATTAAGGGTCGTAACCCCAACAAACAGCAAGATGTCATTCTAATACTTGATGTCAGCATTCACAGACATGTATGAAACATTTACAAAGAGTTTTAGAAGTTTCAATTTTTGTTCATATTTGCCCTATCTCTCACCATACATTAACTTTGTATGGCAGATTTTAATGTACATTAAGGGTCGTAACCCCACCAAACAGCAAGATGTCATTCTAATACTTGATGTGAGCATTCACAGACATGTAAGAAACATTTACAAAGAGTTTTAGAAGTTTCAATTTTTGTTCATATTTGCCCTATCTCTCAGCATACATTAACTTTGTATGGCAGATTTTAATGTACATTAAGGGTCGTAACCCCAACAAACAGCAAGATGTGATTCTAATACTTGATGTGAGCATTCACAGACATGTAAGAAACATTTACAAAGAGTTTTAGAAGTTTCAATTTTTGTTCATATTTGCCCTATCTCTCACCATACATTAACTTTGTATGACAGATTTTAATGTACATTAAGGGTCGTAACCCCAACAAACAGCAAGATGTCATTCTAATACTTGATGTCAGCATTCACAGACATGTAAGAAACATTTACAAAGAGTTTTAGAAGTTTCAATTTTTGTTCATATTTGCCCTATCTCTCACAATACATTAACTTTGTATGCCAGAATTTAATGTACATTGAGGGCTGTTACTCTATCAAATGGAGAGATATGAAGCTAAATCTTTGTGTCAGCATTCACAGACATCTAATATAACCGGCCTAGTTGAAATATCGATCATAGACATTAATATCGTACAGGCGATAAATATCGGACCTCTCACTATATCTAGTTTTCTGTATCATGAAAAGTCGCTCTCCTCCCTCCACCAAGACACATACAGGCCTTTATCCATTTGCCACAGTTTTAAGATGTATTGGAAATACTGCGTATGTGTGTAAAATTGCTTGGAACGATTCACTGGTCTAGAATTAAAGTGGAATAAATTGACGATTTCTCGAAAATAAATGGGATCAGAAAAGTCGTTCTCCTCGGCCCATCAAGACACTTACAGGATTTTTTTCGCTTTTCCCAGTTTTCAGGTGAACCACTAATACTGCCTATGTCTTTAAACTTGCTTGAAACAATTCACTGATCTGGAAATAACGAGAAATATATTAAAAAAGGTCCCAACCACAACCGTTTTCTTTGGACAAAACTTCATATAAATAGAAGCGAAAAACCTTATATAGTAGGCCTACCTGGACACATCTCTATGGTGGTTGCGGTTCCCATAGAGGTTGGTAGCGCTTAGACTCTGAAGCTGTCTCCTAATCGGTTGGTGCCATAGAGACGTGCTCACCAATAATCCGGATTTCGGGGGGGTTCCACGTAATGTGGGATTGGCATCTGATATCTTTAAGGATTCATATGAGTCGGCCATATCGAGAAGAACTGGTTCTTCTCACGCAAGTGACACCCAAAGCTCAACTCAGCAGAGCGTTACCACCGATCCCGGCCTATGAGCGTCGTGGATGGTAGCGTTCGGTATGGTCCAACTTTTTTTCTTTGGAGTTTCGTTGGCTGTCGATTGACGAAATTTCACTTTAACGAGATCCATATAAAATATATGGATAGATAGTACTTCAATAACAATCAAGTACTACACAGTGCATATCCACATGTATAAAAAAATTGGAAAGTATTCCAGATTTTCAGATATAGTATGGAATTTCTGTCTTTATTATAATATTATACCTTCTAACGGTCGGCCATATATAGTATTACGCAATTTTCTTTAACAAAAGAGTACATTAACTGTAGTTCTGTAACTCTATCAAATGGAGAGATATGAAGCTAAACCTTTTTGTAAGCATTCACAGACATCTATAGAGCATGTCCAATGAGCTTTTGAAATTTTGATGAAACTTGAAATTTACCCTATCTCTCACCATATGTGCATTAACTTTGTATGGCAGATTTTAATGTACATTAAGGGTCGTAACTCCAATAAACACCTAGATGTGAAGCTAATACTTGATGTCAGCATTCACAGACATGTATGAAACATTTGCAAAGAGTTTCAGAAGTTTCAATTTTTGTTCATATTTGCCCTATCTCTCAGCATACATTAACTTTGTATAACAGATTTTAATGTACATTAAGGGTCGTAACTCCAATAAACACCTAGATGTGAAGCTAATACTTGATGTCAGCATTCACAGACATGTATGGAACCTTTGCAAAGAGTTTTAGAAGTTTCAATTTTTGTTCATATTTGCCCTATCTCTCAGCATACATTAACTTTGTATAACAGATTTTAATGTACATTAAGGGTCGTAACTCCAATAAACACCTAGATGTGAAGCTAATACTTGATGTCAGCATTCACAGACATGTATGAAACATTTGCAAAGAGTTTCAGAAGTTTCAATTTTTGTTCATATTTGCCCTATCTCTCACCATACATTAACTTTGTATAACAGATTTTAATGTACATTAAGGGTCGTAACTCCAACAAACATCAAGATGTCATTCTAATACTTGATGTCAGCATTCAGAGACATGTATGAAACATTTACAAAGAGTTTTAGAAGTTTCAATTTTTGTTCATATTTGCCCTATATATCTCTCACCATACATTAACTTTGTATGACAGATTTTTATGTACATTAAGGGTCGTAACCCCAACAAACAGCAAGATGTCATTCTAATACTTGATGTCAGCATTCACAGACCCGTATGAAACATTTCCAAAGAGTTTTAGAAGTTTCAATTTTTGTTCATATTTGCCCTATCTCTCACCATACATTAACTTTGTATGGCAGATTTTAATGTACATTAAGAGTCGTAACTCCAATAAACACCTAGATATGAAGCCAATACTTTATGTCAGCATTCACAGACATGTATGAAACATTTCCAAAGAGTTTTAGAAGTTTCAATTTTTTGTCAAATTTGCCCTATTTCTCACCATACATTAACTTTTTATGGCAGATTTAGCTATATATCTCTCATCATACATTAAGTTTGTATACCTGAATATATTGTACATTTAGTGCAGCAACTCTGTCAAATGGACAGATATGAAGCTGAAACGTGGTGTCAGCATTCACAGACATCCATAGAACATATATCCAAAGAGTTTCGTAAATTTAAGTGTTCACTCATTCTTCTCATATTAAGTTTGTATCAGTTAGGAAATTTTCTGTCACTGTTTACCGTATTGTTATTCATTTTTTACAAGTAATCAAATGAAATAATTATATATATATACGTAGTAGTACACAGGAAAATAACTGTCTCCATGATAAGAAAATGGATAAATTGTTTGGTTTAATTATTAGTTAGCTCTTGAATATTCTAGCTATCCATGATTTAGTATCTTTTCTTTCCCTAGGACTGGCTACTGATCCATTTTGGTTGCCGGGTGATGGGGAAGGTTTCTTAGGGGACTCCCCTTCCTTCTGAGCTGCATTGTATTGACGCTTAGTACCTAAAGCCAAAAGGGAGGGTGGGCTGTTGTGTGAGGATTGAAGAGCAGCCAGACCCCTTCTAATGGCTGCTGGATCCTTATTTCCCGACTTTATTTGATTGAGGGCATAACTGACTGGAGACAATGGAGAACCTTCAGTGGTCAGTGATGATCTAGACAAACCGGACTGCAGGGGAGGAGCTGAAGGCAATGGTCCAGTAGAAACTACAGTGGTTGGTTGAGCAGGCTCAGTTGGAGAATCAAGAACTCTGTCTTCATATCTGTTTCTCTGACTAGAAACATCAGATTCATAGTTTTCTTGTTTGGCTATTTTGGGTGAAGTTGTATTTTGACAGGCAGTCTGAAATAGTTCGGTAGAAAATACCGTCGGTTGAACTTTAATAATGTTGCCCAACTGTTCTGAGCTCTCTAGTTCACCAGTTTCTCTGTCTGGTAAGGTAGGATACAGCCTCTTGTAGGACTGAAGAGAGCCAACCTTTCCTTTACCAGAGGCAGTTGGACTGTTCTTAGAGGGACTGGGTTGGCCAACTTTCCGAGTTTCACTAGGAGGATTACTAGAAACACCAACTGTAGGGCTTTTGAAGGATTTGTTGGGTTTCTCATTCTGTGGATTGGCTCCTTCCATACGACTGCCAACACCTCCAGTAGCTCCCACTCTCTTGTCGTCTGTGACTTCCATAGGAAAAGCAGTTTTGTATCCCGAGAGTGTATCAGTACTTTCTTTACTGTAGATACCCGAGGCAGAATTGTTTGAAACTGTGTGGCTAGCGTCTTCTGATCTTTTCACCTAAAATAGTACAATAGAGACCAGTTCTATAATTAATTGTGGAGTGAGGAAAAAGACAAAGTGTACTAAATGTATATTTTATCATCTGAGTTGAGATTAACGGGTATGCATTAAGTAATGCATTATATAAACGTATTTACATTACTGGCTGGCGCTTCTTTATTTCTTTATTACTAACTCACTTCTTCATCAATAACCTTGAACTGCAAATCCCAATTTGAGTTATAAAGGAATGGTCTTAAGTCAAACCTGTTGTCATCTGGCGAGTAGTTTTCAGCGTGGTAAGACGGAGTCACTACGGTCATCTTGTGGCGATTTTGGGAGTAAGCTCGAAAGAAAAACTTTGTCTTCTCGGCAATCTAGAAACATTTGCAGAAAGAAAGACATGCTTATGCATATAAGCTTAGTAAACAAAATATTTGGTACTCAATCAAAGTTATCAGTTTAAGCAACTGTCCTAGAGAGATGACCGACCAAGTTCCACTGTATATAATTACATGGGGCTTCCCCTTTGTACCTCTTTCCTATCCATTCTGTCTCCCCACATTTCTGTGAGCTTCTGGTACATTGAGTAGGGACCACATAGCCTTGTCTTCCTCAATCTGCCATAGACTGACAGCTCCTGGTAAGTCATACCCATATCTTCCTCATCCGTCTGACTGTACTCTGATGTGATTGGCTCCAATTCAGCAGTGGGTGGGGCTTTGAGAATACTGGATTGACATAACATGAATAATCTAACACACCATTTTTCAACATGCTACCATCTATATTCTAGAGTAAAAAGCCTATAGGGAACTAAACCTAATGAGAGCTTTGGATGAGGATACACTAGTCTTTTCTGTCTTACGAATACATAAATTTGTTTAAAACAGTCACTATTTTGAAATGCATGTACATATATGTATAATATAAGAAAGTGTGATTGAATTAAATGTGAAACTCTAATTTAACAAGACAGCTCACTTTTTTAATTCGGGATATTTGTATGACATGAACCGACAGAATGATCTTAGGTCTGTTTTACTGATCCCTCCAATGGGATTGAGGTCAGCACTTGAGCAATCATATTTAGTCATGTATCCTCGCAAGCTAAAGTGACAAGAACAATGTGCACATAGATAGGCAGCTCTACATTACATAAATATTACGTACTCATAGATTATGCATACAGCATACATACAGTATGCATACATAGTGTAGAGTACAGCTTCAAACTTTACAGGAAATCTATGTATACCAACTTATACATACGTATATTGAAAACTTTATTGGTGGTAATTAAGAGATGAGGAAATATATATGACTCTGAAAGGAAAAGGCCTACATGTCCTTTTGCAATATAAATCATATACCATATATATACCATATACCATATACCACATATATACCATATATATACCATATACCACATATATACCATATATATACCATATACCATATACCACATATATACCACATATATACCATATATATACCATATACCATATACCACATATATACCATATACCACATATATACCATATACTACATATATACCATATACCATATAATATATCAAATATATACAAAAGTATGCTCATCTGCTATACCCAAGTGTACCTCTCATCCACATTGGCTGAGCCAAGCACCAGTAAGGCCCCCTGCTTCCCCTGGGTCCAGGGGACGAGTTGGGCGAAGAGGTACGACATAACCATCCTCTGTCTGGCCTGAATATTCTGTAAGGCCAAGTTCTCTGTACTTGTACCTCCGTGAATCTTAAACTTTGGAGTCATTCCTGTGGCTGTGATAAAAGTAGCGAGTCCAGTCTCAACTAGCGTGTCTATGTCCGTATAAATGTGGTTGCTATGGAGATAAGAAGAAATGAAGTCGGCAAAACACTTTAGAAAGCAAACTTGTAATGTACGTATATAGGTTTCTTTAATGTCTCCCACTCCTGGCTAGCTTCACATTACATCAAAACAGGATTGATTGAGGCCATTATTAAATTAAACAGATCCTTGCTTTTATCACTAATTAATTACAGCTAATTGTTAGGCATCACTTGTAGGGAAAAGAGAAGTACATTCTGAAAATCAAAAATTAGGGGAAATCCCGCTCTCACTGTTTCAAAAGATGGCCAGTATGAGACTATATCAGTTTACTAGTATAATTGATCTGCTCTACTACACATCATCTGACACATACATTGTGCATGCACATATATGTATGACGAAGTACAGTACGTACATACATAAACACACACACATATATCTTGGATGACTGGGAGGTGATCACTGGTTAACAATTTAATAGGACTTTGGTCCCCCAGTCAAGATTAGATTGTGGTCACTTGACTGGTTTGGTGTAATACATTCCAGCTTACATCACAACCTTTGCATAGGCTCTGTACCATCAACTTCCCTAGTTCATACATATATACATATAAAACATACGCTGACCTGCCAATTTCTTCTGCAAGCTTTTTGGCTCTCTCCTTTGTTTGATCAGATGAATTAATTGTACCCATGTAACAAGTTGTAAAGAGTTGACTGGATTCACATAATAAAATAATAGTTTGTAACAAAACACAGCCTTAAAATATTATTCATAGGTAGGTTGTATTTAAGGAAGGAAGACCACCAAAAGATGGCTAGACAATTTTAAGTAACTAACTGCTCAGTATATTATTAGTTTGCAGGGTATATTTACTGCTGTCTTTTCCTTATTGTAAGAACAACCCACAAATTTTGGGACATGTTCTATTTGATTTGATTGATTGATTGAGGTTGAATTATATAGTTGATTCACATAGTGGATTCACATAATAAAATTATAGTTTGTAACAAAACACAGCCTTAAAATATTATTCATAGGTAGTTGTAATTTAGATTATAACTCAGACACTTAGAACTGCCCCCTACACAATGCTGAGAATTGCTCTACCTAGGGTAGCATGCGCACAAGCACTGTATTCATCATAATCTGACCTGGCCAGCTGTTGGCTTGTTTCTGGTAGTGAATCTCCAGCCCCCAGCTGCAAGAGTTTTCTAACATCTCTACCAACATTTTCATCTGTACAGAAGCGTAATATCATAAATAATACAAATGTTAACACATTATTCAACTTTTTGGTGCCAAAATTGTGTATATAAGATTTATAGAGAGCCAAGGATTCCCAAAAGATCAAGATAAAGGAAAAGATAAAGATTCCTAGGGTCACTGATGAAGGGTGGATTTCCCAGAAACAGCTGTCTGGCCCAGTGGAGCAGAAGAAAGAGAAGAAAAGAAAAAAGAAAAGAAAAGACTTCTGTATGTTAATCCAAAGCTCTCATCAGGTTTAGTTCCCATGTAGGAAAATGGTGTATTAGATTTTTCATGCATGTTGTACACATTTGAAACATACTTGATAACCTTTTAGCATAATTGAGATTAATTTTAGATTATTAATACATACATACATACGTAGGTAATGCAAATTTACACTTGGACTATTTTAAATGGTACACATTTAATCTAAGGAATTTCATTTAGGGAGTGATTTAAGATTTCAAGATTGTTAACAGGCTAACAGAAGGGAGAATGAATTCTAACAGATAACAAGATATTGTTGATTGACTTTATATTTACACACTTTCACGTAAACACTGTGAAAGAGTTAACTAATGGATCCAGGGTATTTTGGATGTAATTAGCATACCTCCACTCTTGTAAGCCTCCACCACCAAACTGCACATTGACCCAACAATGGCTGCCGTACTGGAACTGTCTACTCCACCACTCAAGGGGAGAAAGAACCCCGCTAGCTTGCTCCTTCTCAAATAGTCCCACAGCCAGCAAGCAGGTCCCCGACTACAGTGAAGAGAATGACCCAACCTAAGGTAGATGTTACTGTACAACTAACTGTTTTGGGAGCTTAAAAGGGCTAAATATATCCATTTTTTGTTGATTTTAAGGTGATAACCTGTAATACCTTCAAAAGCCAGTAGTTATGCAGTAAAGCATATCAGAGAGTAACCATAGTTACTAAGTAGGGATGGCACGAAAAACATGACCACCCTATTGAATTTTGTTACACAAATAAAAACTGTATCCTCATTCAAAGCTCTATACATTTTCCCCAAGTAATTCTTCTACAGGAAAATAATCTATTCTAAGTATTTTTTCCCGTCTTACATTGATATCAACCATGTCTACAGGAAAATGTATTGTACGTAGATTATTCATGGATGTCAGCATTTAGTGGCCTACTAAATACCCTTAAGACCAAGAGATGGTTGTGGTTACCTTATCTCTTCTTCTGGCATTAAATGGTGGAGCTGTTTTGGTTTGCTGGGGACAAGATCAATGTCATTCTTGTCAGACAAGGAAGTATCCACTCGTATACGTTGGTATGAAACACGCTGACTAGCCTACGCACATTAAACAATAAAAATCAGAAAAATGAGGAAAAGTAATTAAATTAAGCTTCTACTGAACTATTGGAACATTACAGGATTTGAAATAATCAGTACTACCTGCTCCTTTCTAATGTACATACTTGTATGCCAAAGGAGGGATCAGCTCCCCTATAAGACCTTATATCCTCCAAGTCAACCGTGGCAGTAATCACTTCCTGAATAAAAATGGAGAAGTTTGAGGAATTAAATATTATGTACACCATATTCACTATATCTTTACCAACTAACTATTTCTTTCAAGGAAAATTGGTCTCCTTGAGCAAGGAAATCTCCATTCATAGAAATCATTGCACAACCGTCATAGTACACTCTCTCTCCATCGCATCCTCTTAAGTTTGTGTACATATAAACACCACCACACTGGTGGAAGGAAAAAATGGGTGAATTAGGGACTGGCTATTGGAGACTCACTTGAGGACCTTTATAAAGTGTTTACCTTCAAGGTAGCAGACTGGATCAGATCAGCTCTCAAGTGCAGCTTCCTCAACTGATGATGGCTTCCACTGGAGTTTAGGAATATCTCTACGCCATCCAAACTCATGTCCTCGTGTGGGCTGGAAGGAGGAGTGGAGAATTGCTAGGCAACCATCATTTTTGTGGTAACTTAGTAGGTATATACACACGTACCTGTGTGGTATGAACAGCTCTTGGCACATCTCCACACCAATCACAGTGTCACGTGTAGCTATTACAGCATCACCAAATGGTACAGTAACCTTATAGGAAATGGTCATAGGACAATATTCTTAACAGGAAATGAACAGTATTGTAGCTTAAACAGGAAATGGACAGTATTGTAGCCTAAACAGGAAATGAACAGTATTGTAGCTTAAACAGGAAATGGACAGTATTGTAGCCTAAACAGGAAATGGACAGTATTGTAGCTTAAACAGGAAATGGACAGTATTGTAGCCTAAACAGGAAATGGACAGTATTGTAGCCTAAACAGGAAATGGACAGTATTGTAGCCTAAACAGGAAATGGACAGTATTGTAGCCTAAACAGGAAATGGACAGTACTGCAACAGAGCACATATTGTGTATGAAGAAGACCTCTCTAGCAAAAGGAGTGTTTCCTGTTCACAGTACCTGTCCAGTGATGTCAGAAATCATTCTAGGAAGTGAATAATCTTCAGTTTCTCTATGCAAAATAAATTAAAGAAAGGCTTGCTAATAGCATTTCTACAATGTACATGAAGAGCTAGGCCAAGGAGATAAAATTGTAAATTAGCTTGAAATCTTTTAAGCATGTACCTCTGTTTACTCCAGGCTGTAAACCATCTTCCCTCTCTGTAATTACCTGTACTGGCTAAAAACATCTTTGGTCTTATCAGAAGAATCTTCTTGTTGAAAAATATGACATTACAATTGTACTTTACATTTCTGTGCATCACTGGCCTAATGGAAATCATACATGAATAATCTAATACACCATTTTCGTACATACTACATCTACTTCAGAGTAAAAGGTCTATAGAGAACTAAACCTAGTGAAAACCTTGATTGAGGATACAAGAGTTTCCTCCTTCTTCTCCACTGGGCCAGACAGCTGTTTCTGGGAATTCCCTTTATAGGTATACATTGGGTGTATACAATACCCAGAAGGTGGTTAAGTGGTAGGAAACCTTTGAACCACAATATTTGGGATATGTCACTGATGGAGAAACAGGATTCATGGGCAGTTACATAAAATAATAATATGCATATTACCGAAAAAAAAAAAAACTATATCTTTTATGTCAATATATTCCTATTATATAGTGTTGCACCATTTTTTTATATGCTACATCTACTTTAGAGTAAAAGGTCTATAGGGAACTAAACCTAGTGAGAGCTTTGGATGAGGATACAAGAGTTTTTCATTCCATTTCTTACATTTTTGCACTCAAAATAACAACTACTGTACATTCATATACTGCTCTACTACTGTACATTCATATACTGTTCTACTAGGCGACTCACATTCCTACAACACATATGATATCCTCTGTCACTGGGTCTTCCAGTAGTGCGGCCAGCACCTGCATCGCGTGGAGGTAGGTGTCTGGTTCCATGAAATGATCCCCGCATCCGTACCCTCTACAAGAAGACCACAATCAAGCAGATACAAGTCTGAACACAACTCTGGTAGTGCAAGCACCAGCAGTTATCCAAGTGAGAAAGCTCTCACGATACAAGTACTAATGTGGATTCACAGATCCGAACAGTTGTAGCGAAATGCATTCATAACGAGATGGTCACTCACGTCACTTCAAGTTCAGGACCTAGTCGTAGCTTCGCTCCCTTCTCTTTGGACAACTTGATGCTCTCAAGGATCCTTTGGTGGTTGCCTTTAAAGTCCAAGGCCCACTGGTTTAAAATACAACAAGCAAGAACAACTTTTCGACCCATTCTTATATCGATCTCTTAATAGCTAAGCAGCCATCTTTATATCGATATTTATTTTGTAAATAATTTTTGCAGGCGAATGAGGAGCTGGCTCGTCTACACTGGAGTAATCCCTGCTTTTGGATGCTTCTGGCAGCCGTTGTCTGGAGTATATCCACTTTTAGTTTTATGAGCTTCCTTTTGGAATCAAAGGAGCTTCCACATGCATCCTCCCAATCAGCAACCATCTCCTCTTTAGACACTCCCCTAACGACCTTACCATCCGAGTTTACCAATAAGCTGGATACGGTTTTGCAAACCTGTAGACGTCCCTTGTTGGTGAGATTTAGAGGCTATGTTGAAGGCGGAGGGCCGGTGCACATCGGATACGGTGGAGACACTGGAAGAGCTGTGCTAGAACCGTACGGGTTTAAAGAAACCGAATCGGATGACTGGGTACGTTATCAAACAGCTACAGTACTCGAGTTCAAGATATGACATATACTTGGCACTCTACCAAGTCGTGTTTTTGTATGCATGAGTAGTAAGCATTTGTGTGCAATAGCAAGTAGTTTATTATAGCTAGTGAATTTTTAAAGGAGCCCTTTGTCTTTGGATTACCATTTGATTTTTAATTTAATAAAATCTGTTCATTTTAAAATCTGTTCCTTTTTTGCTAACCTGTGAAGGATCTCCTGTGGAATATGATACCACAGTGGGACTTCTTTCTGGAAGATTCAAATCTTAAGAGATGGCAAATTCACAACCATTGCTTTGCCCTTCGAAACTTGGAAGGAATATCAGGAAGCAAGGTATCCCAGTGGAAACATTTCAAGTGTATGGTGAACTCGTTTGGAGGAGAGCATTTTAGTTTTATGCCAGATTCATATATTTTACCTGAGTTAGTTTCATGTGTGGAGCACCTAATACTTTCATACTTTGTATAGTACAATAAAATAGTTCATATTTGTTAAAATTCTTAAACCTACAGCGAGAGGAAGTCCCTTGTTCAGACATTTTCTCAGTTAGATGGCTTGGAAAATGAGTTTTGGATTGCCAAACCTTCATATGGGCGTGGTGGTGGGGGCGTGGTATTCATTCAGAAGCCATCTGATATTCCAGTTGATGGTGAATATGTAGTTCAAAAATACATAAGGAATCCTCATTTACTGGAAGGCAGGAAATATCACATTCGTCTCTATCTTCTGATCACAAGTGTAACTCCCTTGAGGGTGTATGTTCACAGGGAAGGGCTTGTATTGCGTGCCAGCACAAACTACTCCACTAATGTAGAAGAATTTGGTGACCCAAATATCCATTTAACTAATGCAGCAGTAGCCGAGCGCAATCAAAGGCAATCTGCAATCAATTCGTTACTGCTTTCAACAGCCTGGAAGATGTTAGAACATGATGGTGTTGGCAGGGAGGAGGTGTGGGGAAGGATAGTTGATTCTCTAGTGAAACTGGTCCTGGGACAGCAGTGTATGAAGCCATTTGAACACAGAGAAGATGGAACATGTTTTGAACTAATGGGGACAGATGTTCTTCTTGATGACAATATGATGCCTTACATTCTGGAGAATAATAATGGCCCTGAATTATACACAGCCAAAACAGAAATAAAAAAGGCAAATGATTTAGCACACAAGGCCATTCTGAATGACTTATTCCCTATGCTACCTTTTTCAAAAAATGAGGATACTAATAAGAAAAAAGTATTTCTGAAAAGGTATGTTGTTAATACTATCTCTCTCCTGACTTCTTTAGTAGAATGAATGATTTATCCATGTGTTATTCTCAGATTACAGCAGTTTACAGTTGCTCAAGATATACCATTATGTGGGCAGCAAGAGGGTTTTGGCGGGCACTGCATCTCACAGAAGGATACTTATATATTATGGAGACTGTACTGTGAAGTTTGTCATTCTGTCGCATTCTGTTTTATCAAAACACATATTTTAGATATGAGTTTTTGTCTCATTCTAGAATAATTCTGGATCATTTCAAAGAATTTATCCTTCAAAAGAAATGAGCAAATATAGAAACTTTTTAAAGCATGAGGAATCTTGGCAAGACACAATAAGTTATGACTTTTCTCTTTCACAATTTTAATCGAATTTGGGCGTTTCTTAAATAAAATGGCTGAAAAGTGCTGACGAAGGCTTCGTTTACAATGTCGGCTGTATGTAACTACTGTGGTTGTTCAGAGATAGAATATGATCAATCCAGAGGAGATGCCGTATGTACGGGCTGTGGATCGGTACTTGAAGATAACATTATTGTGTCGGAAGTTAATTTTCAAGAACAGCCAAGTGGGGCAAACACAGTGATTGGTCAATTTGTGTCCGAAGGTAACCATGAATCTTACACTCACAAGGTCTATGCAAACTTACATTGGCAGTTTAACCGGTTCTGTGGTATATATGTGCAGACCTGCCAAGTCTCACGCATCTGGCGTGAGACACACGCATTTGACTGTCATGTCACGCTCACACGCATATCTGTGCCAGATCTCACGCCTTTTCCTGATTCTCACTCACTGTCACACTCACTCTAGTCTCCCCAGCAGGCAGATCAGCCATACAGGCTGATGGGGCTATTCCTTGGCTGTGGAGTATATATCTTTAAATTCTTGTCGATGATCTATCCGTATCCCATTTATTACGACTTATAGACTCGTGATCTAGCAGTAATCCGTAAGCGCAGCGGCGCTTTCTTCTCCATTTTCTAATTGATGACGTAATGTATGGTATTAGCCATCTAATGTTAACAGTAAGGGTATGGAGGGAAATGTACGCGAGCGTAGCGAGCGAATTTTTTTTTTTGAAATCTCACGCATTTTTGGGGCAGTCTCACTCATTTCTTGAGAAAGTCTCACGCATGCTCTAAGCCTAGCCTTGGCAGGTCTGTATGTGTATATATATATCCAGTAGCCTTAAAGACCCCAATGTATATGTACGTATATATATCCAGTAGCCTTAAAGACCCCATTGTATATGTACGTATATATATCCAGTAGCCTTAAAGACCCCATTGTATATGTACGTATATATATCCAGTAGCCTTAAAGACCCCATTGTATATGTACGTATATATATCCAGTAGCCTTAAAGACCCCAATGTATATGTACGTATATATATCCAGTAGCCTTAAAGACCCCAATGTATATGTACGTATATATATCCAGTAGCCTTAAGGACCCCATTGTATATGTACGTATATATATCCAGTAGCCTCAAGGACCCCATTGTATATGTACGTATATATATCCAGTAGCCTCAAGGACCCCAATATAAGTGTTGTGATACATGTAAAGCTCCTTCAGTTTTCCCTAAGTAATAAGTCCTGGAAAACAGTCCATTTTATTTGTATTTTTCTTTTACCTTATGTTGAGGTCAACTTAATTGAAATTACTGGGGTACTATAGTTATACATGCATAAGTTACTGTATACAAGCACCTTGTAATGGTGTCTGTGTTCTAGCTATCCACGAGTAGGCTAGTCTTGACTGATTTATTACTCTCAGTTTGACCATTGATAAAAGTATAATGGATGCAGTTACTGGAGGTGTCCACCATATGAGGCACGCCCACCATATGAGGCACGCCCACCATATGAGGCACGCCCACCATATGAGGCACGCCCACCATATGAGGCACGCCCACCATATGAGGCACGCCCACCAACCCGTCATAAGACACACCCCCAGAGGCATATACGTTCCTCAGCCTCTAACCATTTTGTTAACACCACTTCTATCCAGAGTTGGGATAGCTACCTCTGGAGTAAGGGGTGGGTGGAGTCTTTAAGCTGTACCTCTCACTTCCTACAGGTGGCAAGCCATCGCTGAACCAGGCCAACTTTGGTGGTGTATATGGAAGAGACGCAAAGGACGCCACTGCACTAATAGGTTGGGTTGATGGATTGCGCAATATGAAGATGACATAATATGTTTTATTTTGTAGCTGTATGCTAGCCTCTTCCTATACTATAGATGACAGTTTATAAGTATATAGTGATAGCCAAACCACAACTATTTTATTTAACTGAATTGCAAGCACAATAAATGTGACATCTATATACGTATCTTTTGTTTAGCAAAGAAAAGAATTGCTTCACTTGGGAATAGAATGAAGCTGAACCAGCACTGTATTGATACGGCATTCAGATTTTTTAAGATGGCTCTCGCAAAGGGTTTAACTCGTGGAACTAAGGCAACTCTAGTAGACACTGCTTGTCTCTATCTGGTCTGCCGGACAGAAGGCACATCTCGTATCCAATGGTAACAAACAATATAATCATAGTTCAGTTTTTTACTTGTTTCTACTTTCAATGAATTGAGACTATAAATACCTTAAAACGTGGTTAATTTTGATCGTACGTTTGAGAGTATTCATTGTGAATATTGTGAATTATGAATTGCTACGGATAAGCTTAAAGCTACTAATTAATATAATCAACTAAACCTAGCAATGAACCTTTATGATAGTATTCATTCATCTTTATCTAAAACTTTATCATCAACTTCACTGTACATTATCTCTTGAATGGTCACTGAAGAAGACCCCCAGGGTCGAAACCTCTGACCAAAGTTTAACAACAAAACTGTGTCTCTAGACGTTCAAAAAGTCTTAGGATGAACCTTCCAAGAGATAAGTTTGATGCAGTTAGAAGGAATCTTTATTTTATCTTCACTGCATGTATGTGTGTCTTTGCTAAAGAGTTTGATGTCCTTAAATGTATATCTCAAGATCTTCTCTTAGACTTCAGTGACTTGCTACAGATTAATGTGTATGCTCTAGGAAGGGCCTACCTCAAGCTGTCAAACGCCCTCCACATCAATCCACCAGCTCTAGGTTAGTCTACCTACACCTGCATACCTTTGATGTAGCCACATGTGATGTAGTGAGTATAGTGTCCAAGTAGAGAAAAAAGAGAAAAAGATCGGCTAAAGTTCTTTTTTTCTTTTTTCTCTACTGGGCCATGTACAATGGTGTTGGGGTCTATACTAGACTTTTTTAGCCACATAATCTTGGGGCTTCAAGGAATACGTTAAATAAAAACATTCAAAAATGAAGTTAAAAGTAGGGATGGCACTATAACAGTGATTGGCACATCTAGAAAAAGTAACGAAACAAGAAAGTGTTCATATGGTAAGGCTAACATTGCAGAAGTGGCATACTGAAACTTAACTATACACATCACTTCTATGTTTGGGCGCATCATGGATATACTAGAAGTAGGGATCGATGTGCCCAAACATAGAAGTGATGTGTATAGTAGACCCACCATGTCTCCTGGCTCCTAAATGAAGTCTTGGTAGACATCTCCCCTAAATGAAGTCCTGGTAGACATCTCTCCTAAATGAAGTCCTGGTAGACATCTCTCCTAAATGAAGTCCTGGTAGACATCTCTCCTAAATGAAGTCCTGGTAGACATCTCTCCTAAATGAAGTCCTGGTAGACATCTCCCCTCCAATCAATGAAATTCTGGTAGATATAGTATTCCTGTTTTTCCTCTGTAGATCCATGTCTCTACATTCATCGGTTTGCTCACAAGTTGGAGTTTAAAGCTAAGACACAAGATGTATCGGTGACTGCCTTGCGTTTGGTCAGTAGAATGAAGAGGGATTGGATCTCAGCTGGTAGGCGACCAGCAGGACTCTGTGGGGCAGGTAAGAAAGGCCTGCTTTTAATGGAAAGATCTCTGTTTATGAATAATCAAAGTGATAATCACACCTCAAGCAATCATTTACAAACAATTATGAAGAGGGAAAAACACAAAAGAAGCAATTACTGGCAATTGAACCTAGGACAGCTGGTTATGACCAGCAGTGCTCTGCCACTGAGCTACAACTGACACAGCAACGCTCCATTCATGTTTCCCTCTTATACTAACTACAATGAAGTAATTAGCTGCCGTTCACTAATTAGTGGTGATTTTCCTTTTTCAGATCAACTGATAGTCAGGGGTCCAGCCCTTTTTCAGTGGGAGGGTTTAGTCACATAAGTCCAGGAATCTGATGTCTTAAAGAGAATGAATTTAGTCAGAACTGCAATTCAAACAGACAAAAATGAATTGTCTGTATGAATTGAAGACTAGAATTAGAAAAAAAAAAATGTTCTGTTTAACTATTTAATCAAACACAAACTCATGCCAGAATTTGATAACAATCTTAACAGAAGGTTGAGGTAGAGAGCAATCGGTTCAGTTCCGTAGAAAATGAGGTAAACCCCCATGCTGATAATCAGGGTCTCTGATCACCCATGTTACCTTGGAATGATAATGAGATTTATATCTTCATCATACCATTATAATGTGGTGTCCATGGCAACAAGAACAGGGCATAGAATATAGCAAGGTATATATATGGGTCTATATATAGCTACTTACGTAGGTGTGAACGGTAGTCAGGTCTTTTCCAGTATTTTTAGCATGAGTATTTTCATATAAACAATTTACAGGATTTTGTTTTATAAATTCCTGACACTCAATATTTTCAAATTTCTGGTCACTCTACCGTATTGCAATACGATTAGCCTTCCTAAATGAAACCTATGGATATGAAAACAACAGCTAATACGCACCTTAGTGCTTCCTACATCAATGATATATGGAGGGTTGCATAAGCTGTATATCCACTTACAATGCTCCAGATGGTCCACCTCACTATTTGGATGGTTAAACCCTAACCAATTGAGGCTGTGAGACATTAGTCCCCAAACAGAATTCAGATGCAATATATTCAGCGCCAAGTTGAGTGTTCAAGGGCTTGGCGTGAATATGGGGTGTGAAATATGGAGAAATTAGATTTTGATGAATGATGGTTGTATATAGTTAATGGGTATACAGCTGAATAGATGAATAAGCAGAATTTATATAGCTCCATTACCCTGCATAACAATATAATTACAGTTAAGGAACCTAGGAGTTATCATGGAATGTAGGGTTTTCCTTTTCCGCAGAACTGCACCAATTACTACTAACCTACGTTAATACTCTTTATATGAGCTGTTATCAAAGTCTGGTATAAGTTTGTAATTTGATTAAATGCAGTTAGAATTTTGTCCTTTCTCCACTATCATATACACCAAATTTGACGTAATGCTTTGATTATTACACCTTATGAGGCTGGTTTTACAGTTAGTACAAGTGACTGTGTTCACTGAACCTTTTAAGATTACATTAAAGCCCGCTTTCATTGGGTTTCCTACATTTCTTTTTGATATTTTATATGTGTGTTTACTGTAAAATGTAACTTTAAACTGTTGCTTTGTGTCAACTCTTCTACAGTATTTTTAAATATACAAGTTACATATAAATTTTGAAATAGTTATATAACTTACTTTTGAAAAAGGCTATAACTTTGGCCTTTGCTGCTTAATTGTTGTTTAGCGACCATGTACATGCAGTATTTCTTTTAATTACTTTATTTGTTCTGTTTCCAGCTCTCTTAGTAGCAGCTAGAATGCACAATTTCAATCGAACAATTAAGGATGTCTCAAGAGTTGTCCGCGTAAATGACCAGACTATCAGAAAAAGGTTAGCATATTCTTGAGCAGTGACACAAGAAGCAACTACACCTGTTTGGGAAAGTGGGTTTCATTTATTAGACACAGAGCCTTGTGGATTAACTTGACAGGCTTTGTGAGCTTTGTAATGGTAATTCCATATATTCACCTAAAGAGAAGTTACAATTAAGTTAATTTGCCCTACTTAAAGTAGTAATCAATGACAAATCTATTATTAGACAGCTATAGCATACATACTATTCAAAGTCAATTAGTAATAAGGCCAGCTGCTGCTACGGTAATAGCTAATGGCTGGAACTGTATGATTTGGTACAAAACTTATTGTAAGAGGGGGCGGGGCCATTACGCTTAATAAAATGGTTGTGGTTGTAACGGAATGGATGGTAAGTGGAGACTACAGAATCAGAATAATGTCACAGTTTTGCCCAAAAGATCAAAAAGTAATTTCAATCTAAATGGTACACACATACATACATACGTACAGTATGGGATTAGCTTTATATGAAAATTGTGTAATTTGAGTTGAAGTATACAAGATTTGAAACTCATGGGAAAGGAGTTTGAAATCAGAAGTAAAACCTCTAAATCAGCAAGCCAATTATTCTATGTTTGAGCATAAAATCCTAAAATGATTAACCCGGTAGCTTTATCTGGGATCTGTGTCTGATAATTGTCATAGAGTGACACTCTATATGGTTGTCAAGGGTAATAGGAGGACCTGTGAAGGTAATTTGATGGTGTTTTTATTTTTTCCAAATAGATTAAATGATTTTAAGGATACTCCTACAAGTAGTTTGACAATCAATCAGTTTCTTGAGATAGACTTGGAACACGAGCATGATCCTCCATCATTCATTGTGTCAAAGAAAAGAGTAAAAAAGAAGTCTGTGAAGGTCATTAGATGAATTAGACAGTTGAATGAACCAAATTAAGCTCATTGCTTTCCCATTAATGTCTACATATTGGTGTGGTCTGTAGTGATGTGTACATATTGGTGTGGTCTGCAGTGATGTGTACATATTGGTGTGTGACATATTGGTGTGGTCTGCAGTGATGTGTACATATTGGTGTGGTCTGCAGTGATGTGTACATATTGGTGTGGTCTGTAGTGATGTGTACATATTGGTGTGGTCTGTAGTGATGTGTACATATTGGTGTGGTCTGTAGTGATGTGTACATATTGGTGTGGTCTGTAGTGATGTGTACATATTGGTGTGGTCTGTAGTGATGTGTACATATTGGTGTGGTCTGCAGTGATGTGTACATATTGGTGTGGTCTGTAGTGATGTGTACATATTGGTGTGGTCTGCAGTAATGTGTACATATTGGTGTGGTCTGTAGTGATGTGTACATATTGGTGTGGTCTGTAGTGATGTGTACATATTGGTGTGGTCTGCAGTAATGTCTACATATTGGTGTGGTCTGTAGTGATGTGTACATATTGGTGTGGTCTGTAGTGATGTATACATATTGGTGTGGTCTGCAGTAATGTGTACATATTGGTGTGGTCTGTAGTGATGTGTACATATTGGTGTGTGACATATTGGTGTATGACTTCATCTGTTGCAGTGCATATATTATTATCAAGTGTGTACATTTCTCTGTTTAATGAAACCAAAATCATGTGATACTGAGGATATCCAGAGTATGAGTTACATGCAATGTAGCACCATTGGCCCAGTTAGGCTGGTAGATTCATCTTTGTTGTTTTGAGCATTTGACCTTAATCTACTAAACTAGTGAGTTGAAGAGATGTGATACCATGTGTGTGCCACTTGACTGAGGAACTCAATTAGATGTCCTTTTAAGTGACCTCTCTCAGCAGTGCCCTGAACTTACCTTCATTCTGCAGCTGTCAATAGAGGGGCAAACATCAGGAGAGAGTGAAGAGAGAGAGGGGGAGTGGGAGGAGGAGGAAGGAGAGTTTTGCTTTACAACAACTGATGTCCCTGTTCTTCCTGTAAATGATGTAATCGCCAGGGCCAAGTTTGAGGAGATGTTTCATTCAGTTCCAACAGCTGGCTTAACTGAAGACCTTCACGTCTTGGTCAACCTGACAGAAGAAACAATGAGTGAGGACCAGTTACAATCCAATCCTCCTGGTGTGGATGGGCAGTTGGACTTGGAGGGAATTGATGATGAAGAAATTGATAAAGTTTGTTTTATACAAGCAAGAGATTGGTCTGAGGGCGGGGTTTTGGGGTGAGGCCGGGTTTTTGGGGTGAGGGCGGGGTTTTGGGGTGAGGGCGGGCTTTGGGGTGAGGGCGGGGCTTTGGGGTGTGGGCGGGGCTATCCATTTAAGCTACAACCAGATTATTCAACAAGTATATTGTAGTCATGTACTCAAGCCTTCTATTCCTATTTTAAACGTCACTACATTGATATTATATACTGTATGTGACTCATATCATTGTGAGCAGACAAGGGTCACCAATAGGAAGTGATAAAATATTTGTCACGTGTGTAAATGAAATTATTATATAGATTATCTAATACTTTCAAATGGGAACTACGTACAGACATACTGTATGTACATATGTACATACAGTATGTCTGTGTGTTGCTCTCCCTATCCTATTTTGTCATGAGAGCTGTAATTTGATGATAAGTCTAATATGATTAGTTTGTATTGTGTTTATTAAGCAAATTCATTTTTATCTTGTAAGATGTTACTAACTGAAGAAGAGGTACGCATAAAGACAAAGCTCTGGATGACTGAAAATGAAGATTACCTCAAGGAGATGGAAGGTCAGGTCACGTACTGATACGCTGAGTTGACTGAATATCCTGTGCAATATGACCTATTATGTATGGTCAGGTGTGTAAGGGGAATTCCCTCTAAATAATTTGCATGAGGCCAATAAAACATACGTACTAGTTATAGAAAAGGGAACTTCTATGATTAATTACCTAAATGGTTAATAGTGCTTCAAATAGAAGCTGTGATAACTAAACCACAACTATTGTGATTTATAAGTACCAATTGTCAGTAATGATCTCGGTCAGTTATTATGATTCATATTTCTACATCATTCATCAATTCACCTTGACAGCTTATGATATGACTTATGTGTTGTTAGATCCTACAGTCATTAAGGTTTATTGTACTCTGAATAAGGCCACAGAATTGTGGCTGAAACGTCAGACTATTGAACTAATTTGAATTATTGATTCTTATTCATTATTGGTTGGAAAAAGAGTTACCCTTAGAAATATGATTTATAAGTACCAAAGCAGTCATTTAGTAATCAAACCCAACCCAGTCCATCTCAAGTCACTAGTACACTGAGCTGTTAACATGGTATTGCTTCCGTTTTGCTATTCCCTTCTATCCTGAAAAACCAGTCGTTCTTTATTTTGTAATGACGTTATATGCATGTACTATACCAATGTCACAATGATAGATAGTAATTCATTCATTATTTCATGCAAACACAGGTAATAATCTGTTTTAGTTTATTTCGCTGATTTTGCATCTCCATACATAAATTGACTCCGTATACATAATTAGACAATATTAACTGATTTTTTGCCAGTAATATTACTCAATTGTGCAGTAATTTGACAGAATTCCATCATAAATTTCATGTTACATGGATACATACATAGATGAAATTCTCTTAACATGAAACAACCAGTCCTTCAAAATTGTCTCAAGTGGATTCCACTTGTACCTTTAGCATTTTAACTCCTCCAGTGATTGGAGTTCTGTTGCTCAGAGTACCAATTGTTTACATTGTTATTTACTCATGTAATGGTAGAGGTATGCATGTAGGTCCATTGCTGTGTAATATCAACATATAGTTACTAATTTAAATACTTTGCATTCTGTTCATGCCAACTTTGTGTGTAAGAGGTTTGGTAGTAAATATCTGAGAGATGTGAATGTAAATTGATACTCTGGTAGTTCTAATGCCTACATTGCATAAATAGTATGTCAATTTTATGAAATTACATAACACCAAAACGTCATATATATAATTCTAATAATTGAGAGCTATTAGCAATTCAACGATTTAAATGGTTCCATCTGGAGGTCTTTATCAGCAATGAGGACAAAATTACAATTACAGTTTAAATAGAATAGGTTGACTTTGTGTTACTTACACGTAATATATCATTGTGTGTGTTGAATAGTTGTTGTAGTTCCAAAGCTTATTCATCCCTTTTCCTAAATATGTTTGCCATTCAAAGGTATACTATTAAGTGGCAACTCTGATGATTGAAAAGGTGTAGAATTGTTCCAGTACCAGCTTGACAATAACTACCTGTTTGTCCTGTATAGATGAAGTAATTATTATTTCTGAATAGATGCTTAGCAGCTGGTGTATGGGGGGACACCTAATTTCCTAGAGGTGAACATTCATATTTATACAAGTTCCCCTCTAGTTGTATAGCCAATTTTATATATATGTGTGTGTATTTATTTACCTAATATATGTACATATGTATACATGTGTATATATATTACAATACAATATACGTACATGTGTGTACATATGATATATGCATATAGTGCCTACTTCCTTTGAACTGGCCATTAGCTACCTCAGCATTTCTTACAGTGTGTGTAGCTACGTATACTACATTGTGACCAGCAAGCAAGGTTCCAAGTAATTACATTTACTAGCTCCTGAAGTGGGTCATGATTAGTACAAGCTCACCTACCTAGCTAGCACTTGTAGTGTGACCTTTCAGCCACCCCATTAGTGTAAGTGTCTAGTTGCTAAGCAACCACAGAAAGCAGCCACCTTTCTTGTATAGTCACAATACTGATGAGTTAAAGCAATACTTAAATGAATAAGGAAAGTAAGATGTTTTTAATTTGATTCAGCTGGTTGGAGCATTGAAATTTAGCACTTTCAATTGCCCATGCCTAATTTAAACTTCAGTAAACAGGCTTAAAAGATGTATGTTTACCAAGCAGTATCCTCTTTAGATTCACATGACAACTTGTTAGAACTTGCTATCTGTTCTTGTTGTCATGGCTACTGAATAATGTAACATACTTCCAAGTCAACACTATCAACTGACACCTACTATATAACCTTTTGAACACTTAATGGATGAATTCATAACTGGGCCCCATGAAAAGTAGCCTTCTTTGGCTAATGGGTCACCCAGTATAAATAAGTAAATAAGTGAAGTGAAGTGAAGTAAAATTCTTATCCATATATACAGAATGAATTTGTACGTGTGTGTGTGTGTGTGTGTGTGTGTGTGTAAATATCTGCCTAAAGAGGTGAAAGTTTTTCAAATTCCAACATAAAAATAAAATTTGAATTAACATTTAAGCAGCAAATTTTGTGGTGTGAAATTGCTTTTACTTTAATCAGTGAAACTTACTTACGTAGTTCAGTATATGTTGAGTCACCAAATGTAGATAATGGTAATATATATATACATATTGGATACAGTTTAGAAATAACTGACCAGTACTGGAATAGGATTTTCTGAAAACGTGATATCAAACAATACATATACTTAGGCAATTGTGCAACTACGTAAAACTAAATACAATGCATGTGAGTACATAAAGGAAGGAAATCTTGTATGCATATATAACAGTAACATGATATGGTCCCAATTGTGTTCTCCTAATATTTAATAACTTATTACTTTCTCAAGAGAGATTACTATTAGGAATTGTATACTGTATATCAATGTTTTCATAAAGTTGGTATGGTTTATTGAATATTTGATTTCTTTTGTAGCTAAACGATTAAAGCAAGAAGCAGCAATGTTGCTGAAGAGATCAAAGAAAAAGGTTGGCTTCAGTTAGTAGTCAAAGATTTCTAATTTAAAATGCATTTTATATTAGTTCTACCGTTATTGTGTGGTCAATACTGTACCTGCCATTAATGAACGTGAGTGTATGGATGAATGGACTAGTTTAGATTCAGTTCTGTTGCTTGCTTCTAACAACTGGTGAATTAAGCCTTTACTATAGTAACACTGTCATTAGGAACTTTAAATCACTTGAATATATTTGGTGTCTATGATTTGAGCGTTTATGTATAGAAATGTTCTTTATAGCTACCCTCCTGAGCAATGAGAATGTGAATAATTTCTGTTATAGTTGTAATTGCAAACAGATGTATACTTTAAGTTCAGTTAAAATATTCCACTGTTTGACAGTTTCGACCATATCCAGGAGAGTCACCAGTACCAGTATGTGCCTGTCTCCTGGAAACTCCAGGTATTCAAACTCAACCACAGAATAGCTTCTGTATGTACCCCCATATGGCTTCAATGAATTGTTACACCTAAATTTGTTACATAAGTCTGCCAAATTGTTTTTATAGTTCTTCTGTGGTTAGCAGACTCCATGGAAACAAATATGTATTTTATGTTATAAGCAGTTGTTCAATCTCTCTACTTTCTTATGTAATACTTAAAGGCTGGTGTACATTTCAGGTGATATATTTGTGCATGTTTGTATTGTTATGTGTAGAATGTATTCCTGCCCTACGTATACAGTATGTGAGATTTGTGAGGACCTACTGAACACACTTGCAGATCTGGATGATTTGTATGGGTTTAGCTTTTGAATGGCTTACTTGTGGTGTTAGGAAGATGAATATCATTGTTAAAATAAGGATCCTTTTAACTGCATTTTTACATGTTCCAAGAGTCAAATGATGTACCATTTCAAAAGATGAATTTTATTACAGTTGACTGATGAAAAATCTAAGATACCATTTTCCTACATGCTATGCCTTTTCTGTAAAAGAGCCTATAGGGGAACTAAACCTGAAGAGAGCTTTGGATGAAGATACAGGAGTCTTTTCTTCCTTCTTTCCCTTCTTTCATCTTCTTCTCCACTGGGTCAGACAGCCGTTTCTGTGAATTCTACCCTTCATCAGTGATCCTGGAAGTCTTTGTCTTTTCTTTATCTTGATCTTCTGTGAACCAGATGTATGTATGTGCCTTTACATTATACAGTAATTGCTTTAGTGTGGGATATAAAGGACATTCATTGGGAGCAGGTCTAGTCATGACTATATTCCTTACTCTTTGCTGTACAAGAATTTTAAAAACTACTTAAATTCTTTGATAACTTTGCCATTAAATTAGGAGAATGACGGTACTTATTTCCTATTTACTGTATTCTGACATACTTGGAGCGCAGCCTAGATCCATCCATGTATGTTGATTGATAAAATAGAATTCATAATGCCCCCCCAGTTAGTGCCAATTGGTTTCGTTTGATGAGTTAGTTAATCTAGTTCTCATTCCGTTTCTGCTTAGTTGTGGTCATTGTGGTGCGGTTGTAAGGCTTTTACAGGAATCCCACCTATTTTAATTCTGAATAAACTCTTTCTTTTTGAATCTCATTTTAAAGGCCAAATTGACTTTCAATTGCTCGTAGTGATGCTTTGAACATAATAGGTAATTTTCTTTGACATTATGACATGTATTCAACAATATTTTAAATAGAATTTTGTTAAAATGCATAGCAGTAATATATCACACAGACAAGTGGAATAGTAGTGGAATTGAATAGTTGGAATAGTAACCATATCTATATATATGTATACATCTGTTTTAGTAAAGTTATTGATACATATTCCTAACTTTTGTCAATATAGTACCTTATGTAGATAGAATTCTCCATGTACTTATGGTGTATTAGCACCTTTTGAGGTGTATATAGAGGCAATGTTTACCCATTTTAAACCTCTTAGAATCACATTCCAACACAAAGCAGTACGTACATACATACGTACCAAACCCCCAAAATTGGCACCTTTGATGTTTTTATTGATTTGAATATTTATAAAGCTAGTATGAGCACTCTAGTGTGAATTTTGCCATTTTCAAGGATTCAATTCAAGTGATAAAATTTCCACCTTGAAATTGTATGCTATATGCAGGAAATGTTTGTGGGTAAATATTTTTGTGGAAAAGGTCCTTAATAGTATAATTTTAGAGGAATGCCGGCATGTGTTCTAACAATATGTGACATCGATAACTGGTTTAATCCTCATTGTACACTAGTTAATGTAGTATTCTTTACTTTCAAGATTGTACACATAGCTGTCACTGCAACCTGGCATTCTTTTCATCTTATTGTTTAACTGTAGAAGGACAAACTGAATAAACAGAGAAGGAAAGGTCAAACTTTCACACCGGCCTCCTCTGCCGGAGAGGCTATACAGAAGATGTTAATTGAAAAGCGAATATCTAACAAGATCAATTATGACGTTTTGAAGGATCTAGCAGAGAACAGTATCAACAGTGACTTTGTAGACAGTGGTTTACCAAGGTCGTCTTTACAGAACACTGGTTTTGGTGCAGTAGAGCATCAATCAAATTTCTCTTCTGATTCCACCTCCCAATCATTAGACCAGGGTTTTACTCATCACACAACACAAGTTACATCTCTAATTACCCGCAAGAGACCATTTATAGCTGCAAGCACTTCACAGCAACACTCTTCAGCCAAGTAATAATTGCACCACATAGAAGTGTTGTCATTATCATAGGCATTGATGTAATAATCATTTTTTGTGTGGCTGGTACTTCCTTTGTTTGATGTCATGTCTATACAGAACTCAAGACAGGATATGCTTAGAAGTTAAATTTCTCCACTAATGTATTCATTGTACAGACACTTTTATGAATTCCAACTTTATGTGCCCTGAAGCAATTTCTTTTTTGAGATGAAACTTACCTCACTAATAAGATCACTTTAAAGTTATAGTTTTTGGGTATCCATTGTTCTCAATCATAATCAATTAGTCAAGCATAATCATATGGTAGACATGATAATCATATGCTTGGCCTCAAACTGACATTTTTAAGGTTATCATGTACTAAGCCTCAGTAAGGCTTGCCCTACATTGAGCCCACCCATGTAGTAACCTTATTACATGTCTTTTCAATCCTTGGGGCAGACTTTGAATGAGATCAAAGGCTTTCAACCTCAATAGCTACATATATATAGTCTGCTTATTGTGGTTACTAAAATTGAATGTGGTTAACACAGTCATGTCTGGATATTTGCTGTTAGTCAAATTTTCATTTTCATGGTACATTTTGTCAGGCATATGGCCATTGATGCGTATATCTAAGAATAGAATTTTTATGCATACTGTAATTGAATTCTACTGTTATTGCCTTTTGAATTGGTGTCATGTGACATCAAAGGTAAGAAGCAGAGTGCTTTTAGTTATGTTGTGATGATAATTAGATAGTGAAAGTAGGACAAAGGTACCAGTCACCGCTTGAAAGGAAGAGAGAGCATGACAATATAATTTACAATTGAAATAGAATTGTTTTTTTGTTATTAGTCTAACTACATTTTGTCTATAATATACTTTTGATTACATGGCAAGTTTATTTTTTCTGCAGAAAATACTCATCAATGAAACACCACCTAGAGAGTGATGTAAGTGGTACTTTTGATAAATTAGAGTTGTACATTTAGATAGAGTGACTTGATTGCGACGTTTTGTTAATTATTTTGCAATAGTATAAAAATGAAGGTTTTCCAACGTTTGGTTGGATCTATGGGAAAATGGGTTTACCTTATTACATACATTACCAGGTATTACATCTTCCTTACATATTTGTTGTGATTGTGAGGGTAAAAGATAATATAGTTTGGTCTACATACCAGATTGTAACTGATAACAGCATGTTATGTACGTATACGTAGCTAATGGCGATGTACATGACATTTTATATACCTAGCTACCTCTCTACTAATGAAGCCTTACTATTTCTGTGTACAATACTATGAGTGTGTATGTGTGTGTGGGTTGCAATATTCTTTTATTAGAAAGAGCCCATCATTATTAATTAAAAGAGAATTGTACTTGATCAGGCTCATAATCATTGAGCAACTTTTGAACCTGACTTCCTACCAACATCTTATGTTTGCCATGTGATCAGTGATGTGTCCTTTGTGTATCCTGTTTGTAGGCTATTTTAAGAACGATGTAATGTGTCACATGATCAGAGTCATTTCTGCATGTTTAGAACTGTTTATGGGTGCGTATGTGACTTGCTTTCCAGGTCAAGCCTTTTACGTGTATTCACACAAATGAGACTTACCTACTTCCACTTTCAATACTTACCTACCAGCTCTGCTAACTGAATAACTTGTAATGATGTAATGTTTTGTATTATCCCTTTATTAGCAGAGTGGAATGTTCTCTTTATACAAAATTATGCTTCCTTGGCAATTTAGTCATTTGAAGTATAATTTGATACTGTATATAGCTAGTGTTTTTAACTATAATAAGCTATTATTTGTAAAAATTACTTCAATATCAGGAAATAATTGAGGAAGTGATGAAATAAAAGGAAAGATGGTGGAAGGAAAATGCCTACTGTAACTGTCCATGTACAATAAAATATTAGATGGGAATTAAACATTACATATGTGCAAAATATGATCTTATTGATACATAATTAAAGTTGTTCTTAAAAGTTATTTCCTACATTATTGAATTGGTTTTTAATAAAATGCTGATTAAGATTTGTGTTTACATATGTGCTAACAATACTTTTAGGATGTCTTCAGAGAAGAAGAGCCACCAACTGCTCCAGTGTGTGGTCAGTTAATAGATGCTCTTATTGAAGAAGAATCAGATTCTCTTCCTGGTATGGAACTGGTAGTCGAAAGTGGGCCAGTAGACTATGAAGATATCATTACGGGAGAAGACGAAGGCAAGGGTGACGTTGTAATGGATGGTTACTATGACGACCTGGCCTACCCTGGAGATCCCTTGTTGCAAAGTGATGGGGAAGATGAAAGTGGTTGGTTATCTCATATGGAAAAGTTATACTAGTCAAGCTTGTTTATATATGCATGCATGCAATGTATTGTATGTATAATGGAATAAGGATTTCTTCTAACTGCGTCGAACTTATCTTTGTAAAGGTTCATCTTTCGACTTTTAGAGGGTCTAGAGATGCAGTTTTTTCGATTCTTCTGTCTGCCAAACGTTTCGACCCTGGGGGTCTTCTTCAGTGACTCAGTCACTTCAGACAGTCAAAGAATCGAAAAACTGCGTCTCTAGACGCTCTAAAAGTCAAAAGATGAACCTTTACAAAGATAGGTATTGTATGTATGTTGAGGTAATATCTTCCAGTTATTGCTCTTGCAATTGTACATGTAAAAGTAGTGATCTTCAGATGTCTAATATTATAATTTATTGATGTTCTATAAAATCCTATAGAACACTACTAATAATCTACAGCTATTTACCAACATGCAATCCATTTGATTGAAGCTCGATCATGCAGAAATAGTTTTGGCATTGGAAACATTTGTCCCACTGATGTATACACCAAATTCCATGGTTTGTATCAATGTATTTTATGATTATATATGTATCAATAATTGAAAACTTAATTTTTATTTTCTTTCATGTTTGCCAATTTTATGAATTAAATTTTACATAAATAAAATTGTACATTCTGTATAATTACTGTACCATGCATAGACAGGTTAAAATTGTACAATACACCATTCATTACATTATCAAATATTATTATTTAAAGAATAAAAATAAAACTTATAGTTAATAATTATAAGTTAGTAACTTATTAAAATAAATAAGAATTATCAATTATCACACCCAAAAATCAGATTGTCCCTGCAATACAACTGCTTCATATGGTCTGAGTTGAAGTGATTGGCTATTAACAGACTTGCTAGACACATCTAAATAGGATGATAGAATGATCTTGGATTCATCTACAAAGTCATCATCACTGAAAGACACACTTGAGTGGTTGCTGCTAAAGTTAATAGCTACCGCAAAACGGTAAGGAGAGAGCTTCAGACCCTCTTTGAAGTACCTCAAAAACACCAAGATGTCGTCTGAGACTGTCAGCTGCTTGTAGCTCCCATGAGTAAAAGTTCCAGTTCCTCGCAGATTAACCAGACGTTTGTAAAGATGTAACATTGACTTGGGGTCACTTTTCTGTGCTTCCACATTCTGTGTTTCAACAGTGTCTCTGTCAGGCAGTGGTAACCATGGTGTGACACCATCAGTGAAGCCGGCATACTTGCTGTCATCCCATAGCATGGGAGTGCGTTCACCATCTCTAGGGTTATCAGTATTCTTGTCCTTCTGTTGGTCTTTGGGTACATCAGTATTTTCCAGACCCAATTCTTCACCATAATATGTGGTAGGTGTTCCAGGCAGCAGCAGCAGCAGAACATTGAGAGCTCTTGCCAGTTCTGGTCCGACTCTTGTAGCAACACGGACATTATCGTGATTTCCAAGTACCCAATTTGGCCATCCAAATTTGGGCTGATATTCAAACCATTTGTTGACTACTTTGGCTACTGCAGTCCCATTCCAAATTTCATTGTCAAGTAAGAAAAAGTTGAAAGGGAAATGGAACTCTGGCTGTTCTTCTGAACCAAAATAGGTCATCACAACATCTACTGAAGAGTACACTTCTCCAATGATCAACTTGTCACTGTACCTATCAGCTACTTTCCTCCAACGACGAAAGATGGAGTGTATTCCTGGCAAATTAGTTGTGCGATTATGAACAAAGGATTCATAGGTTTGTTCTTTGTCAGCAGCATGTTCTGGTGCCAGTGATTCATTTCGCATCTCTGGATCTTCCAGAAGGTGAGCAACTGCATCCATACGAAAGCCATCCACTCCCAAATCAAACCAAAACTCTAAAACTTTGTCCATTTCTTCCAGCACTGCAGGATTGGTCATGTTAAGGTCTGGTTGCTGGTGGGTAAACTGATGGAGGTAGTACTGGTTGGTTGTATTATCCAACATCCACATGCTTCCTCCAAACAAACTTAGCCAATTATTTGGAGGCCCTCCATCCTCAGCTGGGTCGGCCCATATGTACCAGTCACGTTTAGGGCTGTCTCGACTTGTCTTGCTCTCCAAAAACCATGGATGCTTATCCGATGTGTGATTGGGTACGAAATCCATTAGCAGCCTGATCCCATTCTCATGTAAGGTTTTCAGCAATTCCTTGAAATCATCCATTGTGCCGTATTGGGTATGTATGCCAGTGTAATTGGACACATCGTAGCCAGCGTCAGCCATAGGAGAGGGATATATTGGATTCAACCAAACTGCTCCAACACCAAGATAATTCAGATAGGCAACTCTGCTGGTAATGCCTCTTAAATCTCCAATTCCATCTCCATTAGAATCTTGAAAGGACTGAGGATAGATCTGGTAGATTACTGTGTTCTTCCACCAGACTTGAGGACTATAGAGCGGAGGACAGGACGAGTCACCACCTAAACCTATAACTAGTGATGCACCTAATAGGGCCAGTGGCATTATAGCTAATCCAAGCACTAGACATCCTAATCGTACACACCTTGGTATACGACTCTTCCATGTCCCAGGGTGTTCGAAAACTTCTACCTGACCGCCTTCCGATTCAAGGAGCGCAATATTGTCTTCTTCTACTGAATCAGACACGCTTCCAATGTCAGCTTCGGTACTCCACGCAGCCGTGTCCGAAGAGGGATTAATGGTAACTGAAGATTCATTCTTATCAGGCTCTTCTTCTTGAGTTGATTCTGGTGGTTGTTCAGCCTTTGAGGCGGGGGGCTCTCTTTCGAGTGGAATAGACGCCACATCTAACTGGTTGATGCTTAACAATACAACATTTTTCTCCGTTTCAATGGGTTTATTTTCTTCTGCCTTTAGTTTCTTAGCTTCAGGAGGAACATCATCAACATCTTGGCAAGTAACAACTTCGTCGTCCATTTTAACAGTTTCTTGCACGCCGAAAGGGGCGGAGTCGAACAACTGATAAATATAGCATGCAACGAGATTTTGCTGAAATTTGCTACTCTCCTTAAAAAGCATTACAAAATTAGTCTGCCTCTCCTAACACAAAAGCTTTATGATTATATGGTAGTGAATGTGTATTGAAACATCTTAACTTGATGGCAGTTAACTGCTTCTTGGAGTACCTCCTGATATTGCATGCCTAAGACTGCAGCTACCTATAGCTCCCCAGTCAGTACTAAAACACTTATAGCTAGAGATTACTTTTCTCTGCTTCTTTAAGACTTTATTCTTGTCCTAGCACTCTCTCTGCAGGATTTGGTATAATCATGTTATCATTGGTATGAAGCCTGCATGCACATATATTTTCCACTAGATATGTGTATCAAAGTCATAATGCATGGTTTGAATGTTAGCATTAATTATTGATTGACTCCAAAACTGCACAAGCATTCTACTATTCGCCTTACTCTTACCTTTAACTCTGGACTGCTTCAGCTTTCTTCCCTGACAGTTTGTTAGAGCTTTAGGCGTAGCATAAGTCGGGCTTCTAGCGTATTAGTACAGTCAAGGAAATTGAAAAAATAGTGTTGATATGTAATATTTCCTACAAGCCACGCCCTTTTTGCTTTCCGTTGATAAGAAATTTTGGGCCTTTTGTAGCCTCGCCCTGACAGTGAGTTCATTTGATGGTAATTATCAGTGATCGAACAGGCGAAGAGCTGACGGAGCTGGAAGATGGCCAGAGTTGCAAGTATAGTTATACAAGACCGTGATCCGTACGAAAGCGAGGACGACGATAAACTATGGACGGTTGAGGAACTTCTTCTTTTCGAGGGAACGCACAAGGAACAGCTTCTTTGTCTAGACAAGCAGGTACATAGTTTATTACAATTAGGTGCATGCAGAACTAAAAGCGAATCTAATGCACCGCGTTTTGAATTTACATCTGACAAGTCTATTATTAAACTTTAATATTGGTGTGCAGTACCAAAATCTACTTGCATTGTGCCTCGTTTTATGATAGAGGAGTTTTTGTAATAAATTTTACGTAATCAATGTAATCACTATTCATATGTAATCACTATTCATAAAGTTGAGAACGTGCCGCTGTAGCCGTCCAGTCTGAAATTAAATATGAACGAACTGTCAACCGAAAGAGCCACCATGCGTGAAAGCGAAACGGAAGTAATAATCACTTCCGGTTGGCTTTAGCTAAAAGCGAAGCCAGCCGCTTGCGATTTCTTAGTAGTGAATTCATGTTGTGGATGGGTTTTTGAGCTGCAGCAATACGTTACAAAAATACACTCTTCAGTACAAAATTCAAGTCTTTTAAAACTTTCTATTACTTTGTAAAGTTTTGCAAGTTAATTTTCAGTAAACAGTAGAATGAACCTCGACGACCTACCACCGTTAGCATCCTACCGTTGGTCAAGCTCCTCTTTATCGTCCCTTTCTTCCAATTTTTCTGTTGCTGATCCGCAGAGTCAATGGAAGACGTTGCAGATGGCAGACATTAACGACGACGACCACCACTTTAAAAGAAGAATTTCAGGACCATCTACTTGTCTACTGGAGGACACGGAGGCTACAGACGGAGATATCGATTCACCAGTTTCGAAAATTCGTAAGTTCTTTGTAGTAATGCTCACTTCGAGCAGATTTTGTTTTCAATTTGTAAATATTTTGTAGACTGCATAATTGTTTAGCGAATTCTTATAAAATCTTAGAATTGTTGTTTTGATTATTTAACGAATTCTTTTAATGTTTAAGAACTTACGAACTTTAATAAAGTCTTGTATACTGCGTAAATCTTTAAATTTTCTAGCTCCCGTTGCGCGCAATGGAGATCTCTCCCCTAGTCTGTCTCCTTCTCCAAACCAAATGACCATTCCTCAAAGTTTCAGAGATAGTTTGTCTAGAAACAGTTTTCACATGGAAAGTTCTGCAAGAAGCGAACCCAATTCTAGAAGGACAAGCATTATCAGTGTAAGCTATAAAACAAGTACTTCAGAAGTGCTTCAATAATATCTTTCTAAAGGAAGGCTTTGCATGCAATTACAAGTCAGGGCAGGAGTATGTATGGCTTCATGAGAGTGTTTTTTTAGTCCCAGCTATAAGATGTGCTTTTTACTGCAGTGTTGTTTGACTCTTTGCCCGAGTAGCAGTTGATCTAATTGCTGATAGTGTAGTTTATAATTTAGTATTGTATGACAGTCTCAGTTACACTTTATCAGTTTGTAAAGTCATTATATTGAGAGGTTTCTCTAATAGAGATAACAAATTTAATTAAGCTGTTATTTCACTTCTTTTTGTTCCACTTAGACCTTTAGCACTGGTGGATCAATAAATCCTAAACATTACAGTGTAGCACAAGAGCTCTTAGACACTGAACAGACGTAAGTTGTTATTCCTACGCCCCTGTTTTATTGTCTGTGTTTTCTCACAATGAAGTTTTGTTTTGTGTATCAGTAAGATGTAAGGTGACACTGTCATTGTAGCCACTTTGCTAGTCTGTAAGAATGGTGTGGAGAACAATACATACATAAATAGATTTGGAATGTTGTAATCTATATAGACTGTGCTAGTTAAGTAATGTTGATCTGATAGGTGGCACTACGTACACTGGTACTGTTGTTAAGATACCAGTGAGGTTGAGATTAGATGGATTATATTGGAAGTATAGGAAGCCCTTAGTTATGCATGGAATGTCAGGAATAGTCTACATACCTTCAATTCTGTTTGAGTGACATTGAAACTAACACTTACTTACATATCTGGTATTACATATGTACGTATGTATAATCCACTCTGTTATCTATTGTCACAGATAGTATGCAACACCAGTGATACGTATATACACACTTTCATAAATAGACATCCACACATATGTAAATAAAGAAGATATTTAAATGAGCCTTAGGAACACAATATTGAGCATTTCGACCATGAGTACTTCATCAGCAATGAATTGTGTTACTGAAGCTCATTTAAATCTCATTATGATCACAACAAACAATCCCTATCGTTATTCATATGTACATACGTACGTAGGTACGTACGTAGACCATGCAGTTAATTTCCTGTTTCTCCTTCCTTTCTATTCATAGATATTGTAAAGGTCTGTGGTTGATTGAGAAGGTACGTAAGATACATATTAAGAAACGTTCTGTGGATGCCACATTATTCATGTAAATTGATTTTAATGTTGCTATGAGGAAGTTAGACAATTGGTATTGTTGATGCTCTTCATTGTTGAAGTCACACTCTCATGTGTATCCATTGTAATGTTGTTTCCTTTAAACATCTACCAATATGGTACATCCTACTGCTTGGCCTAGCGGATATTTCTCTGTCTGTGTCACGTACCATTTTCCTCTTTGCAGATTCGTAGTGAAGTCAGCAGCTCACGCAAAGGAAACAGCATACTGCCAGACGAAGCTGTCAAAGAGATATTCCTCAACATTAGCCAAATATTTCACATCAACAGGGGATTACTGAAAGATTTGGATGAAAGAGTTAAAGTTTGGTACGTACATGCATCTGCATACATACGTATGTATGTACCTACGCATATATGGCTCACTATATGTACTATGTAGGTTGAAGTGATTATGCAATACATGATTTTGTGCAAACTACAACAAAATACGTTTTTGATAATTGAAAGTGAATAGAATAGAAGATATGAATAAAAGTTGAATGTTAACTACTTTGTAAGCCACTCATTTTGTATTCTGTTATTTCTCCTCTTGTGTAGGGAGGAAAACCCTTGTATTGGAGACATAATGGTCTCGTTTGCACCTTTCTTCAAGGTAAGGCCATATATTGTACATTGTATATATCACATCTAAATACAGTAATGAGTTTATTAAGGGAATATGTAAGGCTTATGCCTGACTTTCCACCCTGATAGAATGTGTTTGTGATGTATTATTGTTTGTCATTGATTGTGTTTAGAAAGCTTGTGGTTTGCCTCTTATCTCTACAGATATACTCTGAATACAGTGTTGGGTTTGACAGGGCCCAGTTGGCCTATGCCAAGTGGCTGGAGAAGAAGAAATCGTTCTCTGACCTGATCAAGAAGACAGAAGTGAGTGATTCTCTTGCCCTTGTTATTGTGCTTTGAAAGAATCACATATTAGCGCCAATAACTTGGTGCAGCCATTCAAGAGGCACATTTTTATGACTTGAAAAGGCCCAGTTCATGACTTACCTGTGATGCTGTTTAATTCTATGGCTTCATTCAATTAGGACAACATTGAATTAGTTTGTTTTGCTATTTTGTGTTATATATGTACATATGTTTGTATATAAATGATTCTTTTAACTGGCAACTTAATAATATGACTTAATAGAACCGCTTAGTCAACATATGGTACCATATTGCATCATCCTGACCTTCTGAAGACAGGTTAATTTACATACATTACAAATGTCTGTATAAGTCCCATTAAGGAAAGTATTTACAGCAATAACAGGGCTGGTAGATTTGTTCTGCTTATACGTATGTAGTTGAATATGGATGGTAAGGTCTACTTGGAAAGAGTTGAATGGATAGTAGGATAAATCCTTTAAATTTATAAGTATGTACGTATATAGAGACTGGCAGCCCTTTGCGTACATATGTAGATGTTGGCAATAGTTCAAGTGTATAGGGAATGTAAAGGTGTTTTAATAAAGTGTGTCCTTGTAACATGTTAGGGCATGCTTTACAATTCAATGTACAATATGTTCCCTTGTGAATATGTAGGCCGGTGCACTATGTGGGGGGCTGCCCTTTTCAAGTTACTTTCTCACTCCTATTCAAAGAATACCTAGATACAAGCTCTTATTACAAGGTATGTATAAACATGTCAGATGATGTGAATTTAGGAAGCCACGAATCACTAGTTATGAGAGAATATCACTTGTGATGTACACATTACAGTGCTTCTCAATTACTAATATAAACCCTTTTTGCCTGATCTCACAGAGAAACCTGATGTTTTGACCTAAATGTAGCCATTTTGTGTATTCATTTTACATGAAACCCTACTTCCAGCCAATTCTGTAAGGTGAAATTCTTTTTACTTTCTCCCCTAGCCTACCTCAAGTATCTTCCCGCTGATTCAGTAGATAGAGCCAACACTGAAAGTAAGTCTATTCAGCAACCTGCATGCAAGTTGAAAGTAGCTGCAGTCAATTTGTTGTAATTGAAGCTATTGGTAGTAAATTTGTTGACTCTAGTCATCCCCAAACCTTTCATATTCACTGAAACTGCATGTTTTCTCTTCATAACAATGAGCTGATTTGTTTAAACTGTCACTCTAATTTTACTTTCAGAAGCCCTTGGGATCATTTCAGAAGCTGCTGAGAACATGAATGTCCGAATAAAGGATTTAGTAAGTCTATTTTCATAACCTTTAGTACGAAACATGGCTTCGCTGGTGAATTTTCTATTCTATTCTGGTATTTCTACTGTTTAAATATTATTTTCACTTGTACTTTGCTTGTAAAAAAGTTATTTGATCATGAGTTAGTGATGATTTGTACTGTTTTGGTTTAGAAAAAACAAGCTAGAGTTGTTGAAATTGCAAGGAAACTTGAAGGCAGTCATGACATAGTTGTTCCTGGACGTGTAAGTTGAGCAAATGCTTAACATTTTTCAATTTTATGATCTCCATTGTGTGAGTCACATTAAATATTATCCACGCTTTGTTCACAGGAGTTTCTTGGCCGTGGGCCTGTAGCTGTGTCTGATGTCAAAGGTGGCCACAAGATTAAGCAATGTGTACTATTTCTGGTAGGTCCCCTGGTTGCTTAGCAATTCTCTCTGTCACTGTTCTGTTGCCTGGGTGGCTGAGCAATGTGAGGTTCTCATTACCTGACACTTATGTCATCTAAAATCATTAGCCAATTAGTAGAGGAGGGCTATAGGTAATGGATCAATTTCATCTTCTTAACAGTTTGCCCCCCTTAGATACTTTAGTACGTAATTATTCATCTTTTATGTTATTAAACTATAGCATATGTGTATATATATGGGTATCCCTATTTTTGATAGGAGTTATATACGTACATATTTAATATATGTACTTATTACATTTGTCTCATATATACGTACGTATACGTAGTTTCATTCACAATTATTATAATACTTTATTTATCCATTTATGGTGACATTTGGGAAGCTTAAGTATTCTTTATAATTTGAGGGTATCCAGGGGGGGGGGGGGGGTCCAGGTTATTATGAGTACCGTATATCAGGATATGAATGCGAGAGTTAAAGATTGCGAATTACACGTTTAAGTAAACATTGTGGTTAAAGAATGCGAGATAAAGCTTAGGTGTACAGGACGTGTATATGAAATTATGAGGTGTCAAATCAATACGTGTCCAAAGATTGCACATACAGTCAAAACTCGCAATTCGCATTCTTTTGACACACGCATTCAATTCCCGATATACGGTATATAATAACATGTATAATATATGTACGTATATGCCATAACAAAATATGCTAAACAAGTGTTTGTGTTAGTTTAAAGTCTTTACTAATCTAGTTTAATTGTACACAATTTAGCTATAGAGGATTATTTGAGAAAGCTTTGTTTCTTTCTTTTTGCAGTTTTCTGACATTTTGATTGTCACAAAGATAACTGCTAATGCTCGCTACAAAGTCAAGCACACGCTTAACCTTCACGATCTTGAGGTAGGTATATTTACCCTCCAATAGAGTTGTAATAGGAGAGGCAGTTGTCCAAATTTAGGCATAGCAATGAAACAGCCCTATGTTTCCTAGGTGATTTATTGGCCAATTGATTGATGTAATTATATATGTATGCAGTATACACTGTGAAGCTTGAATTACTGTATACATCTATAATTGTATAATAGTGATAAATGTTAATTAGTGGGTTGACTGTTTATACAGAACTGAAATAATGTATTTTGTAAACTATATAACAGAAGCTGTCATTTGTTCTCTTTTTCCTAATGATTTATGGTCTCTTTGATGTTTTTCTTTGATCATTGCTTACTATGTCTTCCTACTTGCATAGGTAAAACCACTGAAGAGTGAAGTCTTACAGCATGTTTTCCAAGTATCTGTCAAAGAACAAGGAATTTCATTGCAATTCTCTGCCAAGTATGCCAGTGTAGTTGTATTATCTCATGACTATTCAGAGTGCCATCATTACAAATTCAGAAGTGCCATCATCACAAATTCGAAAGTGCCATCATCACAAATTCGAAAGTGCCATAGTTTGGGTCACTTTATTTTTACCTGTTAAACCTTTGTGGTGGCTGATTTGATTTTAGCTAGATAATGATGAAATAAATTTTGCAACTCTGAATCTATTTTTAGTATTCTCTCTTTAGCTATCTTTGTACACTATTAGCTACCTTTGTACACTATTAATAACCTTTGTACACTATTAATAACCTTTGTACACTATTAACAACCTGCTATACTAAGCCCATCTGCGTATGTGTGTGTGTGTGGAAGGCATAATTGTGAACCATCCTTATATTGTGCATATTGTTTTTACACAGAAATGACAGAGAAAGAGATCGCTGGGTTGATGCTATTGAGGATGCTGTCTCCAAGAATGACAGGAGACGTAGCACTCTTCATCTAGATGGAGTTGAGGATGTCCCTATCATTAAGGATCCAAGGATAAAGAGTATGTTCCTGTTAATGTAAATCCACTCACTATATATGTAGGTCCTAGGTTCCTAAAAATGTGTGTATGTACGGCCCAGTGGAGAGAGAAGGAGAAGGAGAAAACTCTTGTATCCTCGTCCAAAGCTCTCACTAGGTTTAGTTCCCTATAGGCCTTTTGTTCTAAAGTAGATGTAGCATGTAAGAAAATGGTGTATTAGATTATTTATGTGTGCTTATTCCATTCCCTCTGACATCTATGTACATACGTAGGTATATCTGTAGGACACACATGTACATGTAGTGAATGGTACTGTTATTGATGATTTGACTTTGTGTGTCACTTTACAGGTGCTGTTGAAAGCATGTCTATCAGTCCAACCTTTGTCAGGAAGAAGTCTATTAGGAGGCGTGTCTCTCTGAGGCTAAAAACTATGAAAATTCGACGAGAGAGTGATGAACCTGACAGTGGTAACGTCAGTGACGTCTCTACAGAGTTTTTCTCTGGTAAACCAGGAGACAGAACCTCTTACGATTTGGATGTAAGTATTTTCAGTATTTTATCTTTTAATTCTGTAATTTTCAAGTTGTCTGTTGTTTACGCTATTTGATTTTCATTTTGTGCAGAATCTCTCAACACATTCTGGTGTTGCCATAGTGTCAGGTCTGGACAACAAATTTAGCATTTACATGAAGCAGAAAGCCCTGAAGGGTGACAATGTCTGGCTGGAGAGGTGGTATGTACTCAACAGTAACAGCCTGGTCTGTTATTCCCATTCTGAGGTTAGTTGACTACTAGGGTTACTGATGCACTCATTTGACTACCCAGGAGCTTCCTTCTTAAATTTCAAATGGAATAAAATGTGTCCTTTGAAGTCAACTTGATGGGCTTCTGTTCACAAGAGATCCCTTTCCTAACAGTGCTGAATGTAAATAACATCTTTGTTTTCGAGTAGCCAGTTCATCTGAAAAACTCTATAATGTATTTTGGTTTATGGCTTATCTCCTTTGCTTACAGGATACAGAACCCGTAGGAGCTATCTCCCTGACAGGCTATTGTGCGTCTCTCCCAACACCCGTAAGTGTCCAATGTTTTTGTACTGCAGACACTCCTTATGTCTATGTATGTACGTACGTATATGACAACGTATTGTTAGTCTGTTAATGTACTTATAGTGTAACCTGGATAATCTGCCACAATTCACACTTTTTGGTGGAATATTGAGTTTGACAGATTAACCAACTATCATCATTCTTTCAATTCCATTTATGTTTATCGGGCGCTACAAAATTTACAGAATGGAGCTTAAAGGAATATCATATTACAATACCAAAATATATATTACTAGCATCGAAGCCCGCTACGGTGCATTGTATGCCGGCGTCTCCCACGCATGCAAGTGACTTGCACATCCTTGGGATAAGTAATTGCACAACTGTTAAAATGCGCAGTATGGAAGTATTTACATGGTTACGATAATATGTGAGAGTTAGACTGCATTTCGTCCAGAAATGACGGAGTATAGCGGTAACAAACAAACACACAAACTCTACTGAATTATATATATATATAGATTCAATAATATTTATAGCCAGCTAAGTAAAACGATAAATGATATTTGCTCCAGCATTACCGTCAAATTCTTCCTCTTATAGTCACATACCTCTTCTTCTGGGCCATTGTCATGTGAGTTCTGGAGCGTTTAAGAGGCCATCTCTAAGATTTACTTGGTATAAATAGAATATTGATGAAAGCGGTGGATTGCGAAGGTGGAAAACACCTTTAAATGTGCAAATAAGGCGAGAAAATAATGGCAAATGGATTCAGCGGTTGGCGGATTACATAGATACTTCTAATATGCAAATTAATTTGTTCTATACAAGCTCAAGCAGATTTGGCGTATTATCCAGGTTACACTGTATGTGCATGAACTTAATCAGTCAAATGATTGAATTCAGCACAAGATGATGTCATCAATTTTATTTGTCATTTGTGTTTAGATGGATGGTGTTACGGAGCCATATGTACTAAAGCTCTCACACAAGACAAAGAGAACCTTCTTTTTCCAGTTACCCGCAGAATACGAGTTTCACAAGTGGTTCTCTGCATTACAGGAACTTTGTGAATGTGATGTAAATAAGTATGGATTTGATGATTAAACATTGCTAATATTATTTGTTGTATTCTATAACAATTTTCATTCCTTTGTCCTTTTTGTTCCAAAAACTTCCTATTATTTGCACTTGTATCATTTTTATCATGATCACAATTCATAACTCCTCAAATCAACTCATTTTTGAGTTTTATCTCAAAATCATCATGATTAAGAAAACATAAAAATGTGATTACATACGTATAAATGCAACACTCATGATATATAAGGTTCCTTATAGATACGTAAGTTAAGTTTGTATATTTATATTTAGACCAGCTTTGCTTCAGTACGTGGGTTGCATCCATTTTTCTCAAAGTCTACATATCGCACCGAGCACATTTGGGAGTACTCCCTGAAATAAGAAAATTGTATATCATCAGTTTACACATTATATACAATACACCTGTTGAAAACACTGTAGATTTTAAGTCTACTACGTATAATGCAGTCTTGTGTGATAGTCACTGTTTACCTGAAGATGACGTCAGCCATTTCATCTGCAGTCCTAAATTCTTCATAGTTAACCCTGATAACAGGGATAATACGGGCAATGTCAGTTAAGAAGTCTTCATAGGCTCGATGTAGGTTTTTCAGGTAATCCAATGTAATAGTGCTTTCGCAATCTCTTTGTCTCATGTGAATACGTCGCAAGCTCTCCTCGGGAGAGACATCCAAATGCACTATCAAATTTGGTTTCTTCCTGTAAGGAATATATATCTAAGGTGATAGTCAACCACAACCATTACATTTATAGAAAATATCTGTATTCAGTCAGGATACAGAAATACAGTTGCAATGTCTAAGTTTCAGAAGGTAAATTTGAAACATTTGACAATTCACAACAAGGACATACAACCAGCAATTGATCCTAATTTGACAACCAGAGCTATTCAGCTTACTAATGTGCTAATACTTATCAAATTATGTGTCAGGCTTTTATATAATTCCCATGAGTCCTAGTTTGTTGGCTTCTTTAAAATATATTTGTTTATGGGACTCAAGGATTATTTCTTACATAAAGTTGGACATGTTGCTGAAGAGGCTAACATATGTATCATATTCTCTTTCTTCCATTAAACCAGAATCCTTTAACACTTTAGCAAAAACAGAGTCTTCGTAAATGGTACGATCTTGCACACCACCATGACCCTGCCATATTATCTGCTGATGCTGTTGAAATCTTCTATTCAGCAGGTAAACCTAAATCAAAATAATGAAGGTTAGAGTAAATGGTACATTCAATAGGAATAGTAAATTTATATTACAAATAGTACATTGGAGCTGAACTGTCAGAAACAGCTGTTTGATGGACAAGTGGGGAGAAAAAAGAAAAAAGAAATGAATTGCACCTCAGCAAAGACTGAAATTATTACTTAGGTCAAACAGTAGGTTTCATAAACTGATACTCTGTTAAGGTTATGGTGACCTTTCCACATAATTATTAGGTGTCTCAGTGTGGTCAAATGGGGTAACTGTTCAATAGAGTGTGTGTAATATTCACTAATTATCAGATTAGATCAGATTAAATTTGTACTACAATATTTACTAATTATCAGATTAGATCAGATTAAATTTGTATTGCAAACATTACCTGTAGAGGGAAACTGTATCGTTTGGGATCTCTGTAGAAATCTGTCAAGTAGACATTGTCTATGACTGGCTCATTAAACACAGGTAACTCCATCTTTTCACCTAATTTAGCAGCTAAAGTTGTCTTGCCTGCACCTGGTAAACGAGAAGGTTATAGTTAAAGTGTGTGTACTTCCATTTATTAGTGACCAACCAATCAAGCCACTAATAGATATGAATATATCTTTTGAGCTGTGCCTCTGATCCATTGTCAAGAGACTTGCTCTTGAGGTATTTCGCAAAGGATCAGTTAATAATGGCTTTGAAGTGAAAGTTTCCATCCGCTCCTCCTGTTTCTGCGCTGCTGACAACATCTTTGGAAAGCACAATTCTGCAAGAAAACACAAATCGTAAAGCGCGGGAAATGGCGCAAACTGTACTGCACCAATCAAATTCTGTTTTTTGAGACCGCGCCAAACCGCGAAAGTTCCAATCCAGTTTCTCTACTTTTAATTTAGAATCAAAGCTGGTTCTACAAAATGGACGGAGGAACAGGTATGAATTTCCCCAAATTTCGTTAGTCCATTCATTGCTAAGAGGTTTTGTGCATTTATTCGACGTACGTAGTGCATTGTGTAATGTAGTGCGTTGTTCTGTATAGTGCTGCATGGACCAGATTTTTCGCCCTAGTATGTTTTGCACATGGTGCACTTAATAAATTAATAATAGTATCACTTGTGTTTAGTAGAAGTGCATGTCTTTGATTCGTGACAATTTAGCAGAAGGAAGCTGCAGCAGGCAGAGAAGGAGAAGACACAGGTCATCGTCCTCATCAGCATCGCAGCGGGAATCAGATTCTTCATATTCCACAAGATCTTCAGGTACACTGATGTAGGAGGATTACTCGTACTGTACCGTATGTATCTATCTCAATTGTGCATTCTGTAACTCTATCCTGTAAAGGTCTAATTGTTATACAAATGGGAATATGAATGACTCTAAAATTATATACAAAAGAACTTCCTTTCTTGCACTACTAACCTACTATATAACTAGTACATGCATTTCAGCTTCATAGTAGAAACTTGTGTATAAGGGATGTTGATATATAAATTTCATTCAAGTACATAAAATGTTACTATATATACTCCATAAAGTCAATACTATTTGACAACCACTTTCATTTAAATTTCAAGGAGATATGTAATTCACTATATTGCCTACATTTATTACTCTTGCTAGATTCCTCTCCAGAGCACAGAAGAAGCAAGAAGAGCAAGAAAACAAAGGAGAAAGTAAGCGTTCTTTGTCCCCAAGAAAATGAAAGGTTTACATAAGCAAATTGTTGTTTTTGAGTGTCTGTTTAGAGCAAAGAGGAGAAGCCCATTAAGCACAAGGATGATAGACACAAGCACAAAAGGAAACATAAAAAGTTGAAGAAGCTATCGTCCAAGAAGAAGGAGCCTGTGGCGATATCCAAGGTCAGTCAACTGGATTGACTTGGTGACTTAATCTATGTATGTATCTTTTGAAAGGATCATCTTTTGACTTTTAGAGACAGTTTTGTTGTCTCTCTTGATTGTCAGATGCCTATAAAAGTAGACACCTGCAGTCTGACGAAGACCCTCAGGGTTGAAACGTCTGACAACCAAAAAGAGACAACAAAACTGTGTCTATAGACGCTCAAAGTCAAAAGATGATCCTTTCAAAAGATAAGTTCGATGCAGTTAGAAGAAATTCTTATTCTATTATTAATCTAATGTAATTAGCAAGGTCAATTCTTGGTTTTGTCTTTAGAATTAGGTTGTTGATCTTTAGAATGGTTCATCTTTTGACTTTTGGGCATCTAAGGATGCAGTTGGTTCAATATTTTGTCAAAGTTTCAACCCTGAGGGTCGGTTGTTGAAGAAGATACTGTTGAACCAACTGTGTCCTTAAATACCAGCCAAACAGGTTTATGTTGTTAACATTTGTAGTACATGGCAACAATCGGATCTAGTCCTCAGAGAAATGCCATCACTGGAGAAGTCATTAAGTTGAAAATAAAGAAATCCCGGAGAGACAAGGAAGTACGGTCCTAACTCATTGTACTTCACATGTACAAATCTTTTAGCTTACAAAATGACTTTATATATATACTGTACGATGCATGTGTACATATAGTCTCCCAACCAAGATCAGACTTTGAGGGATTCTTTATATAGTGCATGTACTGTATGATGATGAATCAGGAGTTAATTGTATATATGCCCATGCAAAGGTTATGATGGAATATGAATAAAGCTCTCTTCAGGTTTAGTTCCCCTATAGGCTTTTTTACAGAATAGGCATAGCATGTAGGAAAATGGTATATTAGATTTTTCATCCATGTATATAGAAGTATTTTATGGTTTTTAATGTATATATTATTATATTTTCATTACAGAGAGAAAAGAACAGAAAAGATTTGTTGAAGTTTTTGAATGACGCGATGTAATCTTGTTTCTGATTTTTTAATTTTTGTGTATTTAAAAGTAAATGGTTGGTTGGTGCATGAAATAAAATAAAGTCATTTCTTCTTTGATTTAGCCAAAATTTGAGTGCTCCAATCTTCTCTGGCTTTCCCTTTAGTTGAGAACAATCTTTCAGCTCTATGTTGCAGTGTTCCTCCACATTTCAGTCCCAGGGACATCAGTTCCATTTTCAGTCTGTCAGCACCCAAGTTCTCCAATTCCTTTGCAGACTTGTACTTATCCAAATCAATTGGTTCTTCTAAAGCAGCTGTCTCCATGGAGTCTGTTTCTATTGCCATTTTTGGCTCCTTTTCTTGATCAAATGGTTCCTCACAAGGAGTGTCTTTATTATTGGGAGGTTCACTTGAATGATTTAACTCGGGGAACTGTTTCTCTTCTTGATTGCCATTTGGACAATGCTCCTTTGAACTGTCTAGCTCTCTTTCAGATTTATCTTCTGATGTAGCAGCTTGTTTGAGTGATTCTTCTTGTGACTGTCCATTTGTTTCATCAGCATTTTTGTTTTCTACTTCGGGTTTAATCTCTTTGGAAGAAACATCTTCCTCATCTTCCTCTGAACTCAAGTCTTCTTCATCACCATCCACTCCCATCCTAGCAGGAGACAAAACAACTCATTTTTAAGATTGTACAAGCAATAAGACATCCTCTTCTAGTTTAGTCTATATTTAGGATAATGAAGGAGTACATAAATACATAATTCATAATCTTATATATACAGTATGACCTATGAAAAATCTAAGATACCATTTTCCTACATGCTATGCCTATTCTGTAAAAGAGCCTATAGGGGAACTAAACCTGAAGAGAGCTTTGGATGAAGATACAGGAGTCTTTTCTTCCTTCTTTCATCTTCTTCTCCACTGGGTCAGACAGCCGTTTCTGGGAATTCCACCCTTCATCAGTGATCCTGGGAGTCTCTGTCTTTTTCTTTATCTCTATCTATGTATTACACATCAAAGGGACAAATTAACTTACCACATTAAAGACTTCTTGGCCTTCAATGTGGATGGTCCTTGTGATGGTCTCTTTCTTGTGGTCAATATACTCTTACTACTGCCACTTCCTGATTCTGTAGCACGTAACCCTAGGATACACACATAAACATAACTGTGCATTACTTACATTACAGGGGGTGCTGGTGGTCTGGAGCTAAAGCAGAAGATTCAAGATCAAGCTATTATGGGATGTCCCAAGTTTGAGCCCAGACCACGGCAGCAGGTTTTCAGTGACAGCAAACATTGCCCACTGAACAAACTGATTATTGCTGACTGATTTGCTATATGTTGTGTTTATGTTGTTTGTACTATTGTGGGTGCCTGGAAGAGTAGCCTCTTGGCTAAAGGTTTCCCACATTAAATAAGATTCCTAATCCTAATCCTAAAAATTAAGATTGTAAGACCTGCAAATTAAAAGACATGCAGCCTGGTTGAGGGTAGCTTGCTGACCATATTACATCATGGAGTACAATGTATTTGTTTGAGGCTAGAATTAAATGTTTAGACTAGACTATCAACAGAACATTAATGTAGCTCAGTTGATGACCTACATACATAATATAGTTTGCTTGGTTATTCACAAGCACTCACCTTGTTTCAGAGCATCTTGCACACTTTGTTCATGTTTGTGCATCTGTTCCATGTATTTTGGGTCGTTCATGACATGTTTGGGTTGGACCAGCTTCTTCTCAATCTTCTTGATCTTGTCTTCTCTGCTTCCTTCTCTAGTCGCCCCTTTCTGTACCCACTCAGTAAGCCTATAGACAAGCAGACCACATGTACGTAAATGTGTAATCAGAACCAGGAGCGGATCCAGGGGGTGTGCACTGGAATAGATTTAGGGGGCGTACACAGGGACAGACATTTACACAAGCACCATCACATGGCTTCTTACTTCTTTTCTGCCTGTACATCTCTGACTCTCCTCCCTGACAGGTCCCGGCAAGCGTCTCTGTTATTGGACTTCTCCACACTCTTCCCCATTGCTCGTATGAGCGCTCCAAATCCTATTTAACATCACAAATACGTATGTCTTCACATAAACTATGTCTTCACATAAATATGTTATCATATTCCATCATATCATAGCTCTTGCACGTTACCTCCCTTTCCTATGTGCTCATACATACGTACATATATGTACATATTTCATCACTGTGACAATAGCCTCCAATAAGCTATGGCTTATTAAAAGGTGACACTGAAGGTGATACATTTACATCAAGCAACAGGTGGCTTTAGGATTCAAAACCATTGTCAAAGGTGTGAATTTTAAAATCACTATAGACTTAGTAAGGATAGACACAGAGAGACAACACGCACCTCCCTTTCCGCCCAAAATATTAGGTAAAACATGTACAGTGACAAAGGGTTGATTCTCCTCCGGAAATAAGACATCTTCGTCCTCTAATACTGTACCGTTACGTTGTAATCTAAGGTTAGGTACGTACAAACACTGAAGAACGAAAACGAGAAAGAAAGACCTGCTGTTATGTAATCCACAAACAGGTTTAAGTGTAGGCCTCAAGTACTTACACTTTTATAAATCCTTTCAGTAATACATTTCCTCAAGTCAGATACTAAAATATGGTCTTTTCTTACAAAAGAAAGTGTCTCTTTATCAACTCCTTGAACAATCACCGTGAACGCCATTTTGATTGCACAATAGTATCAATGATTGCACAATATGTGACGTGACATACACCTCTGTTGGCTATTAATAGAGAAGTGGGGATTTTCCTTGCATACACATGACAAATAAAAGGGGTGTTTGTTTCCAGGAAAAATTGGCTTATAAATATATGTAGTACTGGAAAACGAAAGGTTTAAACTATTCACGTTATACGGAGTACAATCAAATGGCTAGAAGGGAAGAGACGTATCGACAGATTGATAAGGAGCTGGACGAGGGTGTCCATCTAACGTCGAATATTAAGAGAGTGGCCGTAGAAACAGAGAATACAAGCAATGATACCTCGAGGATGCTCCATCACCAAACAGAACAGCTGCAGGGCATCGACAGACGATTAGATGGCATTGATGGCAACCTTAAAGCTTCTGATAAAAGTTTAAAAGAAGTCGAGAGCTTCTGGTACAGTATGTTACCAAAATCATGGAAACGTGACTCGAAGCCATCCGCCCAGCCTTCAGTATCCCCGGGGAAATCTGGGGCCCCGGCCTCCCAGAAAACATCTTCAGGAACAAGTAATAGCCGAGGACAGTATATTCCACCAATTGTAGGTGCACGTGATGACAGGGAACGGCAAATGAATGAAGACTTAAAGTAATTCATCCTACATTAGCTGCATTATTCTATTCAGTGTATTGATTAAGTTGTTTTAATTGACAGCTGAGCTAAACATGAAAAATAATACACCACTTTCCTACATGCCGTGCCTATTCTGTAAAAAGCCTATAGGGGAACTAAACTTGGGAGCATGAGATATGCACTGCCCGCGCAAGTATTTCACGTGAGTAGTAGTCTTATTTATGCCACTGGACTGTTTAGATAAGGCATGTCTGGTCTTTGGCTGTGGTCTTGGTAATCTTGTTTCTAAACTCTGTTATCTGTTGAGCATTCTTTTTTTGTCTTTTTGTGTTTAGCTTCACTGAAAGGGAAAATACTTGTGTCTTGCTTGTTCCAGTCTTTGAGCATTGAAACTGTTCTATTTACTGTTCTATTGTTTGCTTTCTGTAGAGAAGTTGATGATATATTGGATCGTATCCACAGTAATGCACTCCATCAAAGGGATGTGTTGGACTATCACAACCAGGACCTGCTACCAAGGTTACAGCAGAAGACGGGGAAAACTGATGATGACGTCACTAAGATGAACAAGAGAATCGGCAAGCAGCTGAGATGACTTCCTTTTTGCGACTGTACCCGCGCGATTGCGCAAGGGGTTGTTTTTCTCTCTTTTTTTCTTTTTTTGTATATTATTAAAAAATGGACGATGTTGTTAAACTCGCAGTCTTCTCCGTTACAATGTTATGCGGTTCCTATCTGTCGGGATCAGTGCCGCTAGCTTTCTCTCTCTCTGAAGTAAGTAGTAAAAGACTATAAAATGCGAAGGGTATGTTGGTGATTTGTTTCGTGGTCTCGATTCCTACTCAGAGCAAGCTGCAGTATGTCTCGGCCTTCGGAGCGGGTCTCCTGATTGGCGCTGCCCTAATAGTTATTATACCAGAAGGAGTAGAGCTACTAGTTGAAGATGGTGAGCCTCTTTGTACAACAGACTATATTTAGAAGCAAGATTTTTCACTGTCTCCTGTATGACCATTCTACATATGTTGTCCCAGGTACTCTGTATGACCATTCTATGTATATTGTCCCAGGTACTCTGTGTGACCATTCTACACGTATTGTCACTCCCTAAAGCCCATAAATTAGTTTATATATAAATACACAGGTTGGGAATTACACTTTAGTATATAAGATTCAAATATTTTAGTTGGCCAGAAATGAGAGCGAGAGAAAGTTTATCAAAGAGAGGGAAGGCTTGTTTACGGGTCTCATTGTATAGTCATTAATGAGCACATTCTGGTACTTGGAGTCGTGAATCTCATTTCATTCATTAGCATATAAAGATCTCATTGCCAAGCTTTCCTCTTCCCAATCCACTGGGAACACAGAGGTAAAGGGCCCAGGATTGGCTTTGAAGGAGACAGATGGCGTCCTAGAGTCCTCACACTCACACAACGGAGTGGAGCTCCCAGAGATCCATATGATGATGGGTCTGGCTCTCATTCTTGGATTCGTCTTCATGTTGATAATTGATCAGTTTGGAAGACATTCTCATGCATCAACTATTTCTGGTTAGACTGAGCCTCTAGGAACTAGTCTGGCCTTCCTAGTAGTAGGGAGCCAAGGACTCACAGAAGATCAAGAAAAAGACAAAGATTCTCAGGGTCACTGATGAAGGGTGGAATTCCCAGAAACAGCCGTTAGGCCCATTGGGGAAGAGGAGAATAGAAGGTGAAAACTCTTGTATCCTCATCCAAAGCCCTCACTAGGTTTAGTTCCCTAAGACCCTTTATTCTAATAGATGTAACATGTAGGTTGTCTGGTCTTCCTACTTCCTAGCAGTACATGTGCTCAACATAAACATGGCCGTCATTGTGGTAACTTTATACATTTCAATAGAAGATGATGTGATAATTCGCACAAAAAGGAAGCATACTGCTACCATTGGACTAATAGTTCATGCAGCAGGTACGTACGTTGTCCACAAATCTCTTTCCTTGACTTAAGGATTAAAGTAGACACACACACAAAGTTTAGAACTTTGAATGGAAATGAGCAGTTCTTAGTCTCCCTAGAAATTGAAGGTATTGATATGATAAGAGTTCCTTTTAACTGTGTTGAACTTTTCTATGAAAAGATTCATCTCTGTTGCTAACCATCGGTAGCTGAAGATTGAAATGTCCAACAAGAACTACATCTGCACACGCTCAAATGAGATTGAAAGATGAAGTCTTGCACAGTTAACTGAGGGCAACAGTATTCCCCAAATACAGTATCCTTGTTTTCAAAGTTTCACAGCATGTATATTGGTTGATCTATTCCAACCCACAATGGTTATGACCATATTTGGCTTGTAAGCATGACCAGTTATGTAGCTACAGGTTCTAAAACATGTCTACCTCTGACCAGTTAGCTATAGATTCTAAAACATGTCTACCTTTGTCTAGTTGGAATATCTCCTTACATGTAGCTGATGGGATAGCATTGGGAGCAGCTGCAAGTGCTTCTAAAACAGATGTAGAATTTGTCATCTTTCTGGCCATAATGTTGCACAAGGCGCCGGCCGCTTTCGGACTGACATCTTTCCTGCTACATGAGGTATGTACTGCAGTGTTTGTTGTCTACTATACTTAATTACCACATGTAATATAGGTATTAGCTTTTGTTAAGATAAAATAACTGCAGTACATGCATACATAGTGTAGGATTCAAAGAAGAACTTCCAGAAAGACTTCCAGGGTTACTGATGAAGGGTGAATTCCCAGAAACAGCTGTCTGACCCAGTGGAGCAGAATAAAAAGAGAAGACTCTTGTATCCTCATCCAAAGCTCTCACTAGGTTTAATGTAGTTCCTTATATGCCTTTTACTCTAATATGGATGTAGCATGTAGGAAAATGGAGACTAGAATATTCCTGTTTACAGTGTCTTAGATATTTGTTCAATTGATATAGTCTGTATCTGTACGTATACGTATATTATGTAGGGTTTTGATAGAACTAGTGTTAGAATACACCTTCTGGTCTTCTCTCTGGCTGCACCTCTGTTGGCTTTTGTATCGTACTTTGGATTAGGGCAGGTACAATTTATACACATAACACAGTCATAGCATGCATATTAACCTAATATAAACTGTTTGAGTAGAAACTCGATGTTTGTTTGTGTGTGGTTGAAACCTTTTAAATATCTGTCTTTAATAAATGTGTCTTTCCTTTTACAAAACAGCTGCTCCGGGATACAGGTTTACCAATGACTGGATTGACCATGCTCTTCTCAGCTGGGACGTTTCTGTATGTAGCCACTGTACATGTGCTAAATGAGATTACTGAAGGCAGAAAACACAGGCAGACAATGCTATCAGATGCATCCAATTCTCGTGAAACGGGACTAACTCGAGGAGAAATGTACTGCATAATATTGGGGTCACTTCTACCATTGTTATTTAATATTATTCACTCACATTGAATGAAGGTCACTAAATAAACCAATCTTTTTCTGAAATTGTAAAACTGAAATTCTTTTGAATTTTATTCATCTTGTTTGTGTGATGAGTCGAGATGGATTTTTTAACACAACTACACTAACTAAATCTGTTCAATATGTCAACTGGATGCCAAAATTAGCAACATTCACTGCAACTTATCAAGAATGACATAAAGTGCTCCTATAATTACATCTTTATTGATACATAGGGGTGCAATATAGATACTGTTTACAGTGTATAGTCTGTGATGACTCCAAATGAACAAAACTCCTATCTTAGGCGAGAAACACACAAATTGTAAATTATTCTTTGACCAAACAAAGGTTGTGTTCTTCCAAATTTTTCCTAAATTCTGAGAGGAAGTTGTATTCCTATCAAGTAAGCAGACAAACATTAAACAGTGGAAATATACACAAGTGGACATCAAACCTTTGTATTAGTTATACCACGGTGCTGAGGTGTACGTATATGGATTTTAGATGCACGTGCCCCAAGACACTCCTAGTTGATGTACGTATGTACGTACATACATACGTATATATTATTTAATTATGACAGGTTAAATTGAAGGTTTTTCATATGATGGAACTCTACGAAGAAACCATGCTTAATATCTTTGATCAGTAGAGTACGTACATCAAGTAAAGTATGTGAATAGTTCCAGTAGTATACTACGTATGTATGTATACATGAAACTTCCTCTTACTATGGCAATCGTCCATTTAAAGTCACATGCAAGATGGTAAACTTACTTTTATTGTCTGTATGGCTGATGCCCCTTTGGTACGACACAGAAGTGCCCTGGTCTCCTCAAACGTTAGAGAATTATTCAAATACATTCCAAGCAATCCAGCCACTAAGAAAATAAACAACAACACATCACAACAACACAGAAAGAGACCATTTTATGACTGTTTCACTACTTGGCTTAAGGTCTTCAAGTCACTCACTCATACAAGATTTCCCAATTCCATTTGGCGATTGAAGACATATCCTGTTGCCAGCCTTTAGACATTGCATCATTTCTTCTAAAATCTTCACCGTTTCTGGAATGCTAAGCAGATTACCATCACTGAAGGGATAATAGTGCACAACAAATCCTTTATCTTCACACTGGAACAACATCTTGCTAACTCCACACCTGCATGTGAAAACCAGTACGAAAAGGGTACAAAACTGTACACATAAAAGTTGAATTACACCAGAAATATTACTGCACACCCAAGTGTTACCTAAGTTGAGTATAACCTGTTCAATTGGCTACCCATGCAGTGATTAACTACTAAAACTAAATTCTTTAAAGGACCAAGACACCTCCCTCACTCTCATAAAGGACATCTGTGTAAGGATGGAAATTGCAAAATAATTTCCTTCACAAAGAAAAAGTAAATTTAATTCTCCTAATCCACCACACACATAGGTGAAATAGACCAAACATAATTATTACAAGACCTCCAAGCACTCTGCAAGCTCAGCAATCTGCAATATGATGATGTTTAACATAAAACATTAACGTTAAACAGAGTTAATGTATGGAGCGCTATGTCAATGGGCAATTTTTATAGTTAAATAAGGGGAATCAGCAAGGAATATGGCTGCCATTTGGCGCTGCTATATACTAGGGCCATACTATATAGAGATATACACAGCTATACAAAGAGATATAAATCAATTACTGTATTTGAACACAAAAAATGCAGCTGCATCTCTTACATAGCAACGTTAACATTAGACACCTTAGTAACAGTTTTCTAAGCAAGAAATACTGAGAATTGCAAGTTAGGTTATGTCCTCCGAAGACGCCCAAGCTACGCCCGTTACTGACCTTTCTGCCGTTATGGAAGCCGTAGAGGCACTCAAGAAGAGCTTAGAGGAGCAGCGAAAGGGCCAGGTTTCGTTAATTCAGCAGGTCGCTGTGCTGCAGCAGGAGAAAAGCGTCTCGTCACAACCACCCGTTTCCGAGTCTGGTAAGTCACGCATACAGCTAGTATAATAATTTACGCTATAGTTCGTTCGTGCATATTAGGTATTAGTAGCGTTAATTGGTACATAGGTAGACTTAGTTTGATACATTACTGCTCGCTCCCGGCTGGCCGTGCCACTCGGGCTATTTCCGCACTCGTAGATATTGGATATATATAGATACAGGTCCACAGCTATCGAAGTGTTCTGCGTTCGAGCGTTAGAGCGCGAGCCTGTACTATAGCGAATTGTATACGCGACGCTAGTGCCATTGGTCACAGGTTTCTCGGTTCGCTTCATGTTTACTGTCTGTTGTTAGTTCTACATATAATTAGATAATTATATAGGGCTGTTGGTGATTTTTATTTTTTATTTTTTTTGGTGTGGGTTTGTACTTCAAACTGGTTTAAGGGACTCAGTTAACTTGAGAGGTGGTTTCTCGGCAAATGTTAGTTTAAAAAAAAAAAAAAAAAAAAAAAAAAAAAAAATCACTGCCTCGTGTGGGGGCTTCTTGGCAGGTGTGGGTCATGCCTCGAGTGGTGGCAGATATGGTTTATGCCTCGAGTAGTGGTCTCTTGACTGGTGTGGTTTATGCCTCGAGTGGTGGTCTCTTGGCAGGTGTGGGTTATGCCTCGAGTGGTGGTCTCTTGGCTGGTGTGGTTTATGCCTCGAGTGGTGGTCTCTTGGCAGGTGTGGGTTATGCCTCGAGTGGTGGCAGATGTGGTTTATGCCTCGAGTAGCGGTCTTTTGGCAGGGGCAGTTAGGCCTCAAGTGGCAGTTTCGGCTGGGCATGCGTTGGTTACAGATATATAGTGCTTCTATATATAGTCACGAGCCTTATGTTCTTCTCTGGCCATGTACATGTAGGGTTATTTAGCAGTTTACTCCCCTTGGGTGTATATAGCTGCAAGGTATACACTATTCTAGCAATCTGTAAAGGTTGCAAGACAAAGGTTGGTAGCTCCATTCAATTTTTGGGTTGTTTACTTTTCCTTTTGCAGTGTCAAATGAGGCTACTCTGTCCGGGTTTGAGCCTGTTTCTGCACTCTTGGCAGGTCCCTCAGGTGGTACTACCAGTGAGATCTCTGTATCTCAAGGAAAAGCCAGTGGCAGTGGAAGCACCTCCAACACCACTGCTGCCAGCACTCCTAATACTGTATCTAGTACTGAAAAGCCCATTGCTGGCCTTGTCCTGGGTGGCGGGCTACCGGCCATTCCATCTGATATTTTAAAAAGAATCCAAAGCAAGTCTTATGTGGAGTTGTCTGAACTATTACCTGAAAGGATTCAGGAGTCTTTCCTCTACCCCGATGGAAAGAAAAAGAAGGCCCCTGCTATTGACAAGTTTGTTGATTGGGTGTTGGCCTTTTGTACATACAGCCAAGCCCTGTTGTCTGTCAATTCTTCCATTGGTGGGGAACTTTTGACTTTTGTCGGGACTGTCGCAAGGCTAGCCAGGGACCACCCGGGATTGGCCTGGGCCGCTTACGAAAGGGCATTTAGGGCTAATGTGGTGGCAGATCCATCAATAAAATGGAACAAGCTGGACCAGGAAGTATGGGCACTTAGCACAGTAAAAGCTGCTCAACCGGTCCAGTCCAGCCAACTGCCTCAGAAAAGGAGGGCTCCAAATTCAGCCACCTGTGATAGGTGGAATGAGGGCACCTTCTGTCCGTTCAAGGCATGCAAGTTCAACCATGCTTGCTCCACTTGCCTAAGCCCCCAGCATAGGGCATCAGCCTGTCCGTCCGGGCAAAAACACACCACAGGCTCTGCGAGCCATGCAGTAAAGAAGGGCCCAACTGCCCAATAACATTTAGGGCAGAACTTAGAAATGCATGCATCATCATAACGCTTTAATCGCTATTATAGCATGTATTTCCATGATAGATAGTCAAAGCAACCTTTTGCTTGTTAGAATTTATCTGTAAAACAATCTCATGGAGGACATTAATTTATTTATACTAATTGCAACTCACCTTATATAAAATTATTATACTATTGTATATACACACAGGTTAGCAGGCTAACCACCAATCTAATTGTATTCATTTATTACACTTATCTATAGTCATCATTATAATATATATAGTGAATTATTCGGCGCTTTCGTCCGTAATAGTCCTCATACATATCCACATATAGGTACAAATGTCTCCCCCGTGCTGCCAACGTGCTTCCGTATGTCTCCATTGCTAGCCACCCGGTTCCTTCGTCTCCAGAACGAAGGGCGTCGCAGCGTAAGTCCATCTGTGTTGCCCAGCTCAGCCATAAAGGTACATTCGCCACTAAAAGTTGAAGTCTTTTCAGTTATGTTGGCTGATCACCCAAATAAAGCCTGGGTTGGTCAATTGCTGTCTGGTCTGGAGGAAGGGGTTAGAATTGGTTTCGACCAGAAGGCTTCCTGCAGGTCTGCCAAGTCGAACATGCAGTCAGCCATATGTCATCCCTCAGTGGTTGAGCACTACTTGGATGAGGAGCTGGCCCAAGGTAACATTGCTGGTCCATTTGACCCCAAGTTAATACCAAATTCTGTTATTCTAAACCGTTTTGGAGTGATTCCAAAAGCCAATAAGCCTGGTAAATGGAGGTTGATCGTAGACCTCTCATACCCTAAGGGCTCTAGTGTTAATGATGGCATTGCCAAGGCTGACTCTAGCATGGTTTATTCCTCTATTGAGGATGCAGCTCGTTTAATTCTGGGCCTCGGGAAGTCGGCTTTGTTGGCAAAAATCGATGTTGCGTCGGCATTTAGGATTATCCCTGTCCATCCAGCTGATCGGTACCTTCTGGGCATGCAGTGGAAGAACAAAGTGTTTATTGATAATCAGTTGCCATTCGGGTTGCGGTCTGCCCCACTCCTATTCAATGCATATGCGGATGCACTAGAGTGGATCTTTAGGAAGCAGGGAATGCTCAATATACTTCATTATTTAGATGATTTCCTGGTGGTTGGGTCTCCAGCTACACCCGAATGTCAGCATTCTCTCAACTCCATTATGGCCATCTGCACGCAATTGGGTGTACCTTTGGCAATGGAGAAGATAGAGGGTCCAACAACTAGCCTAACATTTTTAGGTATCCAAATCGACACAGAAAAAATGCAAGCCCGCCTGCCTGCAGACAAACTCTCACGCTTGCAAAGGGAGCTTACTAGTTGGCAGGCTAAAAAATCATGTACTAGAAATGAGCTGGAACATTTAATAGGCGTTCTACAATTTGCTTGTAGGGTAGTTCCTCAGGGTCGGCCATTTTTAAGAAGGATGATCAACTTGTTGTCAATTCCAAGGGCACCCCACCACCACATTCGCCTTAATGTAGACTTCCGATCTGATTTAGCTTGGTGGTCAACCTTTGTAGATTCCTGGAATGGAATCACATTTCTCAACCTGACGCAGCAGGTGGTCCCATCCATGAATGTATTCACTGACGCATCAGGCACGTTCGGTTGCGGGGCACTCTGGGGCAACTTGTGGTTACAAGGACAATGGCCTTTAGAGTGGGAATCAGTGAACATTATGGTAAAAGAATTGGTCCCTGTGGTCCTCGCTTGTGCTATGTGGGGTAGCCAATGGTCTGGGCATCATGTTCAGTTCCACATAGATAACTCATCTGTAGTTCAAGTCATCAAGAAAGGGTCCTCCAAGGAACCCTCAGGGGTGGTGATGCACCTCTTGAGATGCCTATCTTTCTTCTCAGCTTACTATAAATTTACCCTAGCCACTTGTCATGTTGCTGGCATACATAATACATTAGCCGATGGCATTTCACGTAACACATTATCCTGCGTTTATTCTCAGGTCCCCACCCTCAGTGCAGAACCCACCCCAATCCCAATCCCTCTCTGGTCCTTGCTAGTACTGGAAAGACCAGATTGGATATCAAACCGGTGGAGGTCGCTCTTCAGAAATTCTATTCTTATGGCTTAGCCACCACTACAAAAAAGGCATATAGTTCAGGCCAAAAACGATTTTTAGATTTTTGCAGCAAATATAAACTCCCTTCTGATCCCCCAACAGAGAATACTATTCTATTATTTATATCTCAGTTGGGGGAAGATGGTTTAGCAGTATCAACCATCAGATTATACCTATCTGCAATCCGTAACCTCCTAATTAACTTGGGTTTATTCTCCGTTACACTTTACTCACCAAGAGTTGAGCTAGTCCTTAGAGGTATTAAGAGATTTAAGGCCAACCGTGGTGTGCTAGACAGATCCCGCCTCCCAATCACGCCATCAGTCCTTCGCAAGTTGAAGAGGGTCTGGAGCACGAATCCAAACTCATATTCCAATCGCTTATTTTAGGCAGCAGCCTGTCTTGGATTTTTCGGATTCCTTCGTTGTGCTGAGTTTACAGTACCATCTGCTAGCTCTTATGATAGGGCTCGGCACCTTTCGCTTTCTGACGTTTCATTCTCACGATCTACCCAGACAGTTTCCAGGTTAGCCATCAAGATTAAACAGTCAAAGACAGACCCATTCGCAAAAGGAGTTTCTATCTTTCTCTCCAAGACAGGCACTGACCTGTGTCCAGTCTCAGCGCTCCTTGATTTACCTTGTATTGCGAGGTCCACATGATGGCCCTCTCTTCACCTTCAAGGATGCTAGTCCATTAACTAGGGTCCGGCTGGTTGAAGAAATGCAAAAAGCTCTCTCTGTGGCCGGTATTGACGCTAGCCATTATACAGGCCATAGCTTTAGAATAGGGGCTGCAACGACCGCTCTCAAAGCAGGGGTGTCCGATGCAAAAATCAAGATGCTGGGCCGTTGGGAGAGTTCGGCCTATCAATGCTATCTGCAGACCTCAAGGGAGGAACTGGCATCAGTCTCATCAGTACTAGCTCATTCCCCAATTTAAAAAAAAAAAAAAAAAATGTACTATATAACCTGTTACACTTACACTCGTGGTATATATATATTAACTTTTATATACGTACGTATGTAGTATATATGTATAGATGTATCTTACATTACTGTTCAGGGTCAAAGGCCCAGTTATTATAATTTGATTGCTATGTTATTATTCGCCATACAGTTAGTCTGTAAGGCGTAGTCTCTAATCAGTCAAGTCAATTCAATTTCTGTTGGAGCTAGATGTAGTTATATTGTGTCTTTATGCTTTGGGGGAGTCTCCCCTTCACAAATGTTCGGGTCTGACTCATGGCAGTATGCGGTTAGCACCTTAACCCCAAAGCTTCTAGGGGTGGTAAATTTATGCTTGAAGCGGTCACCCTCTTACCTGGTAGGTATACGGTATAGGCTGGGAACCTGAGCATGGACACTTCTATAGGCCAGACTCTAGTTATTTCAAAGGATGCCTGTTGCTCTCAGGCACAGGGTGTCGTATACATAGGTACATTCATATTGTATGGCCATGCCTAAATAGATCTACAGTCCTTAAAGTATTTGCACCCGGTGCACTTCTCTCGTCACATTTGGGAGTATTTTGATAAATAGCATGGCTGGCTTTAAAGGTAAGGGGTGCACCAGCAATGGCAACTCCTAAAAAACAGTGTTTAGTTGACATACTGCATACCCTGGCCTTCCGCCAGCTCAATGCATAGATATGCATAGGCTAAAAGGTTTTCCAACCCTGGTACGTGGCAAGGAAGGTGGAAACAGGTGTGCATTAGAGCTTCAAGTTACGGGTCAAGGTAGGTGTAGGCATTGATCAAGTGGAATACATTAACAATTACTGTATCACAAACAGTAATTCCTCAACCTTTACTTTAGGGACAATGATTACACACTTCAACCTCCGATGAATCGAAGCACTAAACGGTCAAGATTGATATTCAGTGACAACAACTACAGACACTTACGAAACTAGCTCGTGTTGAGGCGAAAATATGAAAAGATCTGAAATTTCTTTTGACTTCAAAGTATCAAGATCGGCTGATACGCTTCGTACATCGTCCCTAATCTTACAACCAGCTAGCGTTGATATGCAGACCCGCAAAAGTTGACCATTGTGAAAAAAATTTAACCTAAGAAGAGAAAATGACAATTTCACCATATGATACGTGAAAGACGTTCGCATGACGTACCAACTAATCTCCAACGGCTGCTGAATTGCAACGGCGTCTTCTATATCTGAATCAAAGTTATCGTCAAGTGGCGGGGGCTAATTGAGAAGGATTTAAGCTTTATTCAACTTTAACTGAGCTAATTAAAATACAAAAAGCTTACTTGAATAACCATTCTAAGTTTCTATACTTAATACTGATTATAAGTGATCAGGGAAATAAAAGGAGTTGAACACGTGCGGAAAGGGCGTGGTGCTAGTCGCAATTTAAAATTCAAATTTGATTGGGTAATTCTTGATCAAGTTTCTAAGAATTGGCGCCTTGAGCATCAAAATGGTGGGTTTGACTACACGCTTTGAATTTGTCTATCCTCTTACTTAGCAATAAGAGTTGGCATACATATGTAACATATGAAGATGCTAACTTTATTAATCCATACTCTTTCTATGTCTCGATTGATTGATTGATTGATTGATTCACAATTTTACCGATTTCTCGTAAAACAGGCGCACACAATAATGCTTATACAGCCCTCTAGAGACGCGGACAGCAGGAGATATTCGGACTACGAGTCAGTATCCAGCTGCATGGAAGGTAATACGGATTTTTAAATATCTTCAAAATATGATCTGAAATATGCTTTGTACTATCTTTTAGATAATGGTGTATGTGCGTGTATCATGTATGTTCGTATCAATGTACGGAAATTCAAACCACTAGTTAGCCATTTAAAGAGTACAAATGAGAGGTCAAACTTATTAATCTTACGATCCACTGCAATTAGGCATTGAAACTTTAATAGTTTACACTTGTCATGCAATGTCTATTGACTTATTCAACTTGTAAACTTGCATTCCTTTTCCATATGTCAAGGTATCCTGAAGATTTACGAGGAGCACCTTCGTCAGATCACCCCTCAGAGTGTTTCCATCACATATGACATACAACAGCTTCACGAGTTTATCAGTGATCTGTATGATCTATCTTGCTTAGTGTAAGTGAATGTCATGGTCTCTTTACAAAGGACTAATTTTTAACCAGAATTGGCACAAGTTTGTGTTTCAGTTACTGATTTCAGATTTGGTTAACTAAGTATGGCTAATAGATAGCTTATATCTTCACTAAAAGCTACAATGTGTATGCAGATGAACTATTTACTATCATCCTATAACACTAGGGGGTTGTATTACAAGCTTTGTTGGTTTGTGAACAGCACAATGTCATTCCGTACTTTGTGGGTAGTTTACTTATACAGTGTAGTCCACATAATTCGTATCCGGTTCATTTGAAATTTTGCTTAATTTAATTAATCCATATGTTCCCTGTATTTCAGCAATACAAAATTTCGAACTAACAATTTCATTTAGTTCAAAAAATGGCTTCTATTTATATTATAGACTGATTTGGGCAGGTTTCTGGATGGTTGGCTGTTCCATTGCATTACTGCTTTATTAGTTCATTGTTATTATTGCTCTTAATTCTATGTTTAAAATTAAAATGGAAGATGCATGTTGTTATGGTATGAACTGTATATATGGATTACCTACAGTATATATATGGATCCATATATCCATATATATATATATATATATATATATACAGATATCAGAGTTCTACCAACACATATATTCCACATGGGAAAGAGTGGATCAAACAGCGTGTATACAGTGTCTTGGCTGGACAAGCTGCTCGATAATGCTGCCATGACCTTCTGCATGCAAGTAAACTGCTTATATAAAACTATTTTTTGATTTTTGATTATTTCTTAAAGCAGCACTTGTAAAATCTTGTAACATAACAAACACACATTACAATGTAAACAAACAACTTTATATTTTATTACATTTGAGTTACTTGTATAGGTAATATATGACTGAATTGATTGACTGGACATTAAGGGGATTGTACACCTGCAGGTGACACTGTCCTTTTCCTAAGATCTGGCTGGTAGGTCTTGGAGCCTGGTTGAACAGCCTTCTTTGCTCTATGCTGGGTCTTCTTAATTTGTGAATATTTAAACAGGGCTAAAAATCCATTCCAAATTGTTTTGATGCTGTTAAGAATAACAGTTCGTACAAATAGCAATCTCAGACGAACTACATCAAATGAAGAGAAGTCAATACGCGTATTAGCCACAATAGACCATATAGTTTTAAATGGCCAAAATACTCCTCTAATGATGGGCAAATTAAATAAAGGTTTTAGAACAATCCAGAAGATACGTAATGTGCCAATGAGAGGTGTAAAGAGTGTTCCCAAGAGGACATAGAGTGGATTTATAAAGTGATACCACCAACCTGTGAAAACTGACAACAGAGCATCAAGAAAGTTTACTAAAGGGGCCATGTAAGTCTTCAAGATGATAAGTAAAGGATCTATTACAGTTTGAATGAGGTAGAAATGTCTATGAAGCTGCCAGAATGCCCACACTACAGAAAATAAGACGTAAGCAGTAATAAGAAACTGCAGTACCCATCTCAACTGTTTACTGTACATCCACCATGGGATGTACTTGGACCAGACAGGCAGTGTAGGTACCAACAGAAGGTCAACATGTTCTTCCTGCTTCTTGTTAATGAGGGAGGGCTGCATTACACTTTCTAGAACATTCTGCTCGTTACTAGAAGGAAACTGGGGGTGTCCTGGTGAGGTATCTGCCACAAAGCCTCTTGGGGGAACCCCCACTTTAAGGGACTGGCCATGTGTAGCCAGCAGACAAGCTCGGATGCCATCAGTCAAACTACTAGTTTCATTTATATCAGCAATTGCTATGACAAAGTGCGACCTCAATTTCCTAGCCACTGCCTTTTTACTAGTCGCCCTGGGTAACTGTGATTCATCTTCCAAGACCTCATTTAAGTTGGTATTGACATATGTTATTTCATCTACTTCCATCAGTGCCTGTAGAACCAGACTGTCCAGGGAGCCTGGTACTGTGTACACTAGAGAGACTTGCTGGGCTGACAGGTTGGTCAAGTGAAAGCTCCCAAGTTCAGTTATTAGATCTCGAGACTGAATTTTGACAGTAATTGTGTTCGAAGGCTGTCGATATTCTAATAAAATCGAACTGCAACCTTCATTTTGGCATAAGTTTTTGAATTTCCAGGGACCCACTTCGAAAGATTTCAAAGGTACACAAACTGTGAAATTAGAGGCCATTTCTCTTCGGGTGCTAGAAAAAATGGCGGATGACAGCAGAAGATATTTTGAGAAGCACAACATTCACGTTTATCTCTCTGATTCTCTTAGTTACGTACTCAGCAAAAGAAAGGATTCAAAATTCCATCCTATGGATGCTTTGGCTGACTACTTTAAAGGTGTGGTTTCGGGAAGTCACGTAGCGTTTAGAGAATACAACTACATAATTCTTACTCCTTACAACAGAAGGAGCTTTATAAAAGTGTTTGAGAGCTGTTTTAAGAACTTGAGAGCAGAAAGTTTCATTTTAAAAGAATATCATTCGTATCTGCAGCTTCTTTGTTGCGATTTTCCTTTGACGTTCCTAAATGATGACATCTTTAATCTTTTCTTTGCCGACCAAAACACAAAGGAGAAAGTGCCCTTAGCTTTCACCAAGTTTATCAGAGCGTTCCAGGTACTATTTTACTACCAGCCTTTCTTTCAAAAGTGTAAGGATGCCTTTGATGAAATGCGCAACTCGGGATGTATGCAAGTGCATAGTGGTCCTGTAGTTGTGGTGCCAACAGCCTCCGCTTCTCCCAGGTCGCCCCTCTCCTCCACTTCCTATTCTCCCATTTTGGGCCGGAAACAGGAAGGGAGTGAAGTCCCCTCTGATGGCCTTGAATCTTCTCTCTTTCAGCCTCTTGTTGCAGAAGTGATTCGAAAAATGTCTGCCAACCATCCTGGGGAAGTATACCCACAGGAAGAAGCTGTTTATAGTGCCATCAATTCAAAGAGGACAATCACTTTTGTTGACTTTGTTAGAATTTTAACTAATAATCCCTTGCTGCAGTTTGAAGGCACTGACTAGGGGGATTTCCCCAGGGACTTTGCTATATGGTCAATTATGTAATGAGTCACAAAAATAAAGGTGAATATACTAGAAGTTTTCATATCAGCAGTGCTGTATTAAAAACACTGTTGACAGAACCCTATCTAATTAAATACAAAGGGAGGCCAAAAATGGAGTGTGCTGGTGGAATGAAATCAAGTAGGCATTAAGTTTTCAAATGAGATGTGTATATTAAATGGCTGCTTATTTATTTGCTGTGATTTAGGTGATATTCATAGAACACACTGTTCCAGGTATTGTGAATGTCATTATTGTGTGCATAACAGTCATTGTCAAACTCAACTTTGCCAATCAGCACCAAAAATCATTTTAAAGTAATTTGTAGACATGATGGTTGCGACATAAATCAAATTCTATAGACACCTGCATTCTAAATACCTTGCAATACAGATTCAACACTATGTTGTATACATTATGCATTCTATACATTTGAAATAAAAAGAATCTAAATCAATCAAATAAATTAGTTGATATATTTCTGATTATGCACGCAGGGTGTCAGCAAGTTTCTCAATAGTTGGTATAACTTGATTGGCCGTTAGTGGAGATGGTGCTAGTGCCACTAGTGCTCCAAAGGGAAGACTGCACACGACCAAAGTGTATAATTTCGCATCACATGTCCCATACACACTACATGTATGATAGATTGACGTGTGTGGATACGTAATACATCACATGTATAATAGTTACATGCATAGATAATAAATGACTGAGTAGTGATAACCAAACCACAAGTATTGAACTAAATATCATACAATATTAAGCAGTTGGCAACTGGCTGGAATGGAATTATGGCAATGTCTTTCAACTTCCCCCATTGCTGATCCTAATAGTCTGATAGGTTACAACCCTTCCACCAGTAGAACAGAGTGAACATTACCACTAGTAGAGGAGCAACTCACCTACATTCTGTTCTGCAAAACACTCGGAACATCACTTCAGTGCCTTCAATAGGTATATAAACCTCATTTTTATTTGAATGAAGTAAATTCAATAACTTTCGGTTAATATCCTAAAATTGAGAAAAGAAAAAGATATTTCTTGCTTTTTCTTCAATTTGCAGTAATAGGTATCCTTATTGCCTCACTTCGTCGCCAGTTACCAATTTAGTGCAAATACTACTGAAGTAGACACACTTTCCCTCATTTGTAATTAATGTAACATCACTTCCAATCCCTTGGCATAGCCCTGACTCTGGGATAAATAAGAGAAAAAGGGTAAAAGTACGGCTAAGGAGTAAAGTAAAATGAGACAGCTTTACCTATAATTGACCTCCATGACATTATGGGCGGGGATGGCTAAGCGTTAAACATATTCATCGGATATTTAACGGAAGTCCCAACCGTAGCTCGCAGTGCAAGGGAGGAGAGATGGCTCATCCAAGAACTTCCTCCGATATTGACGTCGAACAATCGCTAGAGAACGATGAGACGACTATTAGTACAAGGGTACAGATGCATGGAATTCTACAGAAAAAGCCCTTTACTGCTGGTTCGTCGAAGAAGTGGCAAAAGAGGTAATCTAATTTGTTAATTCAGAGTCGTTAATGAGGCGTAGAGACGCCGCAAATGCACTGTTAACAGTTGACAAGCCGAATACTGCCGAATTGAGAGATAGTTCTATTATATACCATTTTGATTAATCTTGGTAACTATATGCCTAGTACTCTATTTCCTCCGATTATGGCTGTAATCACCATTAGAAGAATAGCTTCCTAAGAGTCAATAAATATTGTTATACCATGGATGAGGTAGGTCATTATGTACTGTATAAAGAAAAACATTTATTTACTAAAATTGAAATTATTTTTACTTTTTAGAGAAATTGTTGTGATGCAATTATTGTGTATATATTGGAGGTTCCAATTTTCATAATATCTTAAGATTAATTTTAACAATACATAACCAACAATGACAATACATAACTAACAATAACACTGGTTCAATTAGCTTTCAATTCAATATCATTATGTGGCCAAATAGTAAGCCCTTTCTAACCAATGGCTGTCTCAAGACAAGAGGCATACAAGTGGATATATACTCATTTAGAGTGGGTGGTCCTATGTGGCACTGGTGCTCAGTACTGTGATTGTTATATCTTGTTATGGATGAAAACGTGTGTAGCCAATTGGGATGGGTAAAACCCTGTAATGGGCATGTTAATAAGGGACTAACTATTATTGACTTTTTGTGGCCAGACAACTCTTCTTAAAGTCAGCTCATTTTCAATTTGCTGAGGGTTTAAGTAGAAAAAAAAACATTCACTTGCAAGCTTTTGTACAGCTGTTCTCAGTAGCTTATGCTTAGTGAAGTTGTTTAGTAAAAGGAATTGAATTTATTAGTATACAGTATTATATGTACATAGTCTAAAGTGATAGGGCTTATTTGTCGGGATCATGATGAGATATGAAGTTTATTGTTGCTAATGAAGACCTACGGGGTGAAATGTTCTATTCCAAAGATTTAATGTTGCTGTTGCTCAATTAACTTCATATCTCATAGTCTAAAGTGTAAAGTAGTTTGACTTAAATAGTCATGAAAAGGTTGTTTTGATAAGCCACAGTAGGATGAAGATATGATATAAGGTGTGATACCATTGATATACGTACATGTCATGTGTACATTGATTTCCTTTGTAAATGTGGTGGAATGAGATCTTATAGTATATAGCATACGTATCTATCTACTTGTCATGGATGTTTAACTGTGATTATAGATTATACTTGTGGTTTGGTTATCACCTTGATTATGCATGCCAGCTTATGTGCCTTTAATGGTTATACTAATGTGTTGTTTAGTATGTACACACACACACACACACACCTGTTTATTGTGTTGTGTAGTGTACCATGGCTTCAGTAGAATGTTATAAGAATTCTGTGTTTCTTTGGCTTTAACTGCTATGACTTTGGAATTGAAATATTTTTAATGATAGGAGCTTCCCCATTTCATGTGCAACATTGTAGTCCTTGTCAGAATAATGTAACAGTTGTAAATTTAATAGACATTCACATGTCAAAAGGGCCACTCTTAAGGCACTGTCTCCTCCCTGCAGGTTCTTTATCGTCAAGGAAGGGTTCCTTCTGTACTACAGTGACTCAGAGGCTGCTAAATATGAGAAGACAATGCTCTTCAACACTCATCCCAAGGTAAAGTCCCCTATGCACTGTGAAACCATGGCAACCATGTGAGCATACATCGTAAGTGGGTACACTTTGAATATTCACTGGCTGCCTCTTTCAACAATACCTGTGTTAGTATTTATGTGAAAATGTCTATTAGACTTTTAAGTAGATGATTGCAAATATCCATTTTCACATGTGTATCTGACTTATAAATAATAGCAACACGAGAGTATAACATAGATAACATGAATAGTCTAATATATCATATTCCTTAGTACGTACACGGTATGAGGTTAAAAAATATTTAAAATATTTAAAATATTTAAAATGTTTAAAATTGTTATGCATTATTCTATAGGGGGTGGTCCCTTTAGGAGGCTGTACAGTCATGTCTCAAGTAGATGGACAGCAAAAGTATGCCATACGTATTACACACAAGGATTTTAAGGTAAACTTGTACATTCTCAATTGTATTCTTTTCATTACTTCCCAGTGAAATAATGTATTGGTATTCTTTTACCAAGAACATTCTCTCGTTGAAATTATGTGTGTTTAGCTAAGCCTGAATAGAGGGAGATTTTGTTTGATTCAAAGTGTACTTGTTAAAGTCATTGAATCTCAATTAATTCAGTATTGTTAACTATTGAAATTGATGTTAATCTATTAAGTTATGGATTGTGGTAGTATTCAAAGCCGATAGTAATAATTTGGCACATACGCACCTGCTAAAGGTTAACAAATACTTTAGATTAAAAACACTCATGCGGAACTCGAACTCAAACTATATGCTGGGGTTGGAAAAAATAGGGAAACTTTAAGATCTAAAGCCAATCTTAAAGCATTGATTATATCATCATTGAACTCTGGATATTACCCCTGCCCACTAATGTCCCCTGAGGAGCACAATGAGCTAATGGATTGAACTGAAGTTCGCTTCCTGGTTCTTAGTAGTCAGTATCAGTTTAACCATTTTAATCACATGGAACGTTTCATCAATTTCAGTTCGTCAACTTATGGTTATGACTATGAAGCCCTATAATAAAAAGTGAAACATACAATATAGGGCGCCCAAAAATACAACAAGTAATCTTACAACAGGTGTGTATATGTTTTGCTGCTGATTGCCAGTAGAGGGACCTTTGACCTTTAGCCTTTAACCTTTTAGGGAAACTTAGTGTTAGCAGCCAAGAGTGAGGAGAGCCACAAGAAATGGTTAAAAGTGTTGATGGATTCTGGAAAAGTGTAAGAATACAGCACCTCTGCAAGCCACTGTCATTTATATTGTCACATGACCATGCCTTACAATAAGTACTCATTGCGCAATATAATGTCACATGACCATGTCTTATAATAAGTACTCATTGTGCAATATAATGTCACATGACCATGCCTTGATGTACACAATGTATAGGGTGTAAGGTACGTATATGTATCTTTCATTGCAGGACTTGGAACAATGCTCTGTTAGGAGAGAAAGTCATTCAAACGTTGGAAGAAGAAAGTTCAAAGCTTTCTAAAGAGAAGCAGGAGTACATTGGTAATTTTCCCCTTTAAGCTTGTGGTTTGCAGGAAGAAACATTTAATATTAAAGAACCGAATGAAAGACTGGGGGTTACCAATGAATGGAATTCCAAGAAAGATGTTTTGGTCCCGTGGAGAAAGAGAAGACTGTATCCTCAACCAATGCTCTATAGTTTATGTGTATTCTGGTCATAGACATATGAAAATGGTGTTTTGATATTATAGAGTTTTGTTTATAGAATATTTCAAAGGGGAGACAAATACAATGTACGTATTTTGAGGGGGAGCCTAGTTATCTGGTTAATGTGTGTTGGCTTTTTGAAATTTGTCTGTGTGACTTTCTTCAAGTCTTCAAGGGGTTGGTAACAAATAGTCTGATGAGAGATGTTACTTCCTGTGTGTGTGAAGATGTGGTGAGAGATGTTACTTTCTGTGTGAATGAAGATGTGATGAGAGATGTTACTTCCTGTGTGAGTGAAGATGTGATGAAAGATGTTACTTTCTGTGTGGGTGAAGATGTGGTGAGAGATGTTACTTTCTGTGTGAATGAAGATGTGATGAGAGATGTTACTTCCTGTGTGGGTGAAGATGTGGTGAGAGATGTTACTTCCTGTGTGGGTGAAGATGTGATGAGAGATGTTACTTTCTGTGTGAGTGAAGATGTGGTGAGAGATGTTACTTCCTGTGTGGGTGAAGATGTGATGAAAGATGTTACTTCCTGTGTGGGTGAAGATGTGATGAGAGATGTTACTTCCTGTGTGGGTGAAGATGTGATGAGAGATGTTACTTCCTGTGTGGGTGAAGATGTGGTGAGAGATGTTACTTCCTGTGTGGGTGAAGATGTGATGAGAGATGTTACTTCCTGTACAGATAAACTGAAGTCAGAAGCTGATGCCTTACAAGAGGAAAAGGGGAAAAAGGAGGTAAGCAGCTAAAGCTTGTAGAGGTGTCACTGGCAGGAAGTCAGGAAATATGCATTAATGAATGGATTAGCAGAATTATTTAAAAGTTAATGGGTAATTATATCTAACAAGGGTGTATCAATAGATAGGTTGTTGATTTATCTATTTAAATGCTTGTGGTTCAAATGTAATCTTGAGGGTTTATGATCCTAAGAGGGACATGTTTTAAGCGCTTGTTCTTGTAATGCCACTTCTTTAGGAATTGAAGGCACTTGCCAGCAAACTTGAAGAAGAGAAGAAGAGCATTGAGGAAGCAGCTAAGAACCTTCGACTAGAAAAGGACTCCACTGACCAGTGAGTGTAACTGACACATCCCTACTTCAAAGCAACTTAGTTGCCATGGTGTTATCACCCTATCAGGGAGCTTCAGGCCACTCTGGACACTATGAAGAAGATTGAAGCCGACAAGGACACTTTAGAGAAGTTGTCGGAAGACCTCAAAGCCAATCTAGAGGTACATGAATAATCTAACACACCATTTTTCTTACGTCTACTTTAAAGTAAAGACCTACGTATAAGGAACTAAACCTAGGGAGAGCTTAGGATAATGTACATAAGTTTTCTCCTACTCTTCTTCTTCACTGGGCCAGACAGCTGTCTCTGGGAATTCCACCCCTTATCAGTGACCCTTAGAATTTTGTCTTTTTCTTGATCTTTTGTGAGTCCTTGGTATACATACATTCATTAAACATACATTTAAATTCTCATATTTCTATTGCCTGTCTAAATTGGGTTGGTGAAACTTTATTGTGTGCTGTCTTAGGATAGTTACTTTTATTAAACACTGTTCTTCCCGACCCAACAGTCAGTCTCAGCAGAGAAGAGTCAAAAGGAGAAGGAGTTGGAGAAGATGAAGGAGGAAGCTCAGATATTGTCTGAAGAGAAGGAGAAGGCTGAGGCAGAACTTGACAACCTTAAGCAACAAGCAGTCAACCTAGATGAAGAGAAGAAGAAGCTAGAAGATTCAACTTCTCAGCTCAAGCATGATATCGAGGTATGTTCAGATGTATCTTAGCTGCCATTTTACTAGTGGCCTATGAATATAATTAAACCTGGCTATAATAGAATCTTTTTCTATTTGAGCATATTTTATTTTTAATTATTTTTTCATTATTTGAATGTTGATTGATTCTCCATTGTATAACTGTATGTATTATTGAATGGTTATTAGAATGATTTTACTAGTATAAACTGCTTCTACTGTATATAATAGGGGTTCTTATAGTATAGAATAACTTATTATTGGCTTGCTCTGATAAAGAGAATTAACACTAATCAGTGATATGCAACTAATTGCTTCTTTGTAATCAGTGTAAGAAACATAAATGAGAGCATTGCTGTGGCAATTGTAGCTGCCCTGGGTGGAACTCCCAGCAATTGCTTCTTTAGTGTTTTCCCTTTTATAATTACTTGTGGTTTGATTATCACTTTGAATAGTTATATTGTCCTTTATACGTATGTGTAATAATACGTAGATGTGAAGTTGAGAACTACAGAGCTAAACTTCAGTTGAATCACAGATTACCTATTTTAAGTAACCCATATTATACTGAAGGTGGAGGCTACATTATTGTGAAAATCACAAAAGAAAGTAAAAACCAGACAATGTTTTGAAGCGCTTGCTTTGAAAACATCATCTCCGTTAATTTTTTGCTATTCCCTTGCTGCTATAGAGTCTTGCTGAAAATCAGAAGTTACTGGAGGAGGAAAAACAGAAATCTTTGTCAATGTTAGTTTATTACCTGCTCTAGTTAATACATTTTCACTTATGATTGATTTGTTTTGTGACGCAACTAATCAGAAACAAGTATTTTGAGTTTAAAAAACTCGTTGGGTGCCTGACGGCAATCAAGCAACGACTGGAATCGGTTAACCAGATATCTAAGAACCAGCAAGTAGTTTGAGTTTTGAGGGGGTGCCAATTTCAAGACCATATCTTGCAGAAAACGTTTTTGTGCAAGCTCTACATTACATAGTATTCGTAGAGGTGTGTTTTAAATCCATTTCGTTAGTTCAATGTTCTATGCTAAGGAAGAGAAAGCTAATTTTAAGCTAGAAAATGAAAACCAGTTGAGCGTCCGCCATTTTTTGACAGATATATTCATACAAGGTTACAAACAGGAAGCCATACATTAACATAATTTCTGAAAACAATATAGGGGCACCTACGACACCCCAAAAAGAATGTACAAACCCACTATTAGTAATCTTATATATTATATAGGTATAGGTATGGTATATAGCTATAAACGTAGCTATATATGGTATGTATGGTGTATGTGAGTGCTGCCAGTAGAAATCACAGAAAAAGGTCCCCCATCAGAAATCGCTAACGTCTTTTTGGCCCTTAGAGAACATTTGTGCCAAGTTTGAACGAAATCTCTTTTTACGAAGGAGATATGGTCGATTAAATTTCTTGTACTGTACACATTTTATCATATCAAAATATATGGCGGTTGTTTCCATAAATACCTGAGGCCATTTTCTGCTATTTCTACTGGCAGCCCTCACATATACGTAGGTATTATATAAACCTTTTGGAAAATTATTGTTCTAATTCTAGTAGATTCATTTATGGATAGAAATGTACTGTAAGTGTACATAGTCATGTACGTAATACCCCATGCAGGCCTTGAGACTGTTAATTAAGGGTTGAGACTGTTAATTAAGGCTCTCTGTGAAGCTTCTATTAAAAGATCAATTGAAACATAATAAACGTACAAATGTTTGTTGAAAGAGGAAATTGTGACTGTGACTGTGACTGTGGTGTTGGTGCTGATGCAACATGTTGCGTTCATTTGTATAGGTTGAAGGAGAGAGAGTCAGAGGTTGAGTATTTGGCAGAGGAAAAGAAGAAAACATCAAGTCAACTAGAGGTATGATTGCACTGATCACTGTAACCTCTTAATTTGTCCAATAATATAGTTTACCTATTATTTTGTTTGAAAAATACATTATTAAAATCGCTTTAATTCATAGATACTGTCCTCTCTTTTTATTTAATATATTAAACTGTTTCTACATTGTACAATGAAATATTAGTTCAAATATTTGGCATAAATAATGCCACCACGTTATATAGTACAGGTCCACTTTGGCGCTCCATGCAGGCCCAGCCAAAATATTCCATGCAATGTATTGTAGAACTCATAAAATGTCTTCCAAGCCTGCAGCAGCCAGTTCATTGAAAGAGAATTACCAACTCGCGGCAGAGCATTGATGGTCATAACCAGCTGTCTTGGGTTTAATTCCCAGCAATTACTTCTTTTGTGTTTTCCCCTCTTTATGATATTTGAGGATGATTATAGTTTGAGTATTCATATTGTCCTAAACTGCAGTCGAATCACAGATTACCTATTCTAAGCAACCTATATTATATGGTTGAATATGCTGAAGGTGCACTATAAGTAATGTTTTTAAGGTTACTTTAATTTGAAAATCACAACTGTTTTGTAGCTTGCTATGAAAACAATTAAAGGATCATCTCCATTATATTTGTTTTTGCTATTCCCTTGCTGCTATAGAGTCTTGCTGAAAATCAGAAGTTACTGGAGGAGGAAAAACAGAAATCTTTGTCAATGTTAGCTTATTACCTGTGCTAGTTAATACATTTCCACTAACTTTGTGACACAATTAATCAGAAAAAGAATGTACAAACCCACTATTAGTAATCTTATAGTATATGGTATATAGCTATATAACTATGTATGGTGTATGTGAGTGTTGCCAGTAGAAATTGCTAGCAAACGTCTTTATGGCCCTTAGAGAACATTTGTACCAAGTTTGAACGAATCTCTTTTTTTATTAAGGTCGATTAAAATTATTGTACCATATACGTACATTTTTACCATATCAAAATGTATGACGGCCATTTTTTCCATAAATACCTGAGGCCATTTTTCTACTGGTGGCACTCACATATAGGTATATACATAGGTACTTCAGTTGAATCATATTACATGGTTGAATATGCCGAAGATGGACTATAAGTAATGTTTTAAGGCTACTTTAATTTGAAAATCACACAACGTGATTTGTTCATTTGTGTAGGTTGAAGGAGAGAGAGTCAGAGGTTGAGTATTTGGCAGAGGAAAAGAAGAAAACATCAAGTCAACTGGAGGTATAATTTATTGATTGCACTGATCACTGTAACCTCTTAATTTGTCCAATAATATAGTTTGCCTATTATTTTGTTTGAAAAATACATTATTAGAAATTGCTTTAATTCATAGAATACTGTCCTCTCTTTTTATTTAATGTACTTTATATAATTAAAGACTGCTGTTTCTACATGGTACAATGAAATATTAGTTCAAATATTTGGCAAAAATAATACCACAATAATATACATATATTATAGTATTTTTATTTTTATTTGTTTATTTAGACAGAGAGGGCTAAAAGAAGAAAGGCAGAGAAACGCCTGAGATTAGCAGAAGATTCTCTAAAGCGATTGGACAGAGCATTAAAGGATAGTGGAATTAAGATTGATCTTGACATTGAAATTGATGTCAAAAACTTAAGACGTAAGGCTTAATGTCAACATGTTTTGGTGCATATAAGCAGTTACTTAGATTAGGAAATTCTTGTATTCAGATGTATGTGAATATATACTTAAATCTACAATGCTATATATAGTCTATTTTATCTGTTAACATGTAATTAACAGGATCAAATCTCAGGTTTCATATGGCATGAAACTAACTTATTTGAAACTTCTTGAACAGCCAGGTTTTCAAAGGGTATGTTTTCAAAGAGTGGTATGCACTGAATGATTAACTTCCCGAATTTCAATTTTAACAGCCCCCTTTCTGAGTTTATACATACCTTCATACCTTTTGAAACCTGGCAGTTCAAAGAGTTCAAATAGTGATTTAATGAAGGTTCATTGCTGTGTATAGGTAACTGAAAGGTAAGAGTTTTTGAGCGATAGCACAGCCACTGGAGTTCACAAACAATCAGGACATTTTGATCCGTCATCATACCCATCACCTACGTATTTTAAAAACGAGTTGTGTCAGTTTTATACCAGTTGAGGAAGATCTACGGATTGAAACGTCCTGGATATTGATTGTTTGTGAGCTCCAGTGGCTGTGCTATCACTCAATTACTCTTACCTTTCAGTTTAAAATAGGTTTCATGCCTTCTGAAACCTAAGATTTGATCCTGTGTAATCCACTACTGGAGGGCTATGTAAGTTCCATGCATATACATAAATTATATATAGATATCCAAGTATATTGTAACATACACTGTATAGCTAGTTGACTAATTATTCTTGAAATAGAATGTTTTGACCCTCAGGAGGAACAAGATATTGGATGATAGGTGGTTAAAAGTATTGAAATGTTTTATTTCCAGAATTACCATTACTGCTTCTTTAAAAACTTTCTTAATCACCACAACAAATAATCCCTATTATTTCAGCTAACTGACTGTATGTACATTGTTTATATCTTAACATAATGTCAGTTAACTGTATACAGTGTCCATCATCTTATGATGAAGTAAGGGAGTTAAGTCTAATCTTGGCTGGGGGACCAAAGTCCTATTAAATTGGCAACCAGTGATCACCTCCCAGTCCCAGTCAACTTTCCATTATTTTGCTTGCCATCTTATGATCTCTGCTATATAGAATTCTTTGAGGAATGCATTGAAGAGGAGAAGTTTGCAGCCCAAAAACTGGAAATTATGAGGGAAGCCATACACGCACAGCCACAATACAAAAAGTCAGTCGATAATTTTGTAGCTGAAGGAGACCTGTCTCCTGAACCTATGTCACCAGGCCCAGAAGGTGGACCTGACATAAAGATATCTTCTGAGCAAGACCAGCCTCTCCCTTCCAATGGGAATGGAGCTTCCAGTCATATAGAGGTGGAGGAGCAAAATGGCAGCCACTAATTCCACCTTGTTAAGCTGACAAGCAACTATTTTATGTATTTTCTACTTTACCCTAGCGTTTCCATTATGTACATGTATTTACATTTTTGAAAATTTCTAAGGAATTTATAGTTAAAATATTATGTGCATTAGATTCAAAACAAAACCCCTTATAGCTGCAATATATGACAAATTTGGGGGTCAAATATTATTGTATACATACAAAGATCAAAGTAAAAATGCATTCGGTATATTAATGTACTTTATTTACGTCTCTAAAAACTGCAACACTATATATAGACGTACTCTGTTGCTGGGGCAACCAAGGCAAATTATATTCCACAACTAGTGATATAGTTATACAATGCAATATCCCACCAATAACTCAGTAAACGCCTATATATAAGTTTGTGTTATCCCGCGAAAATGCAAATATAACTATTACATATATACAGTTATAGTAATTTATTGTAAAGGAGTACTGAGGTAATGGATCGTCTTTAGATGCTAGTGCTCTAAAAGTCAAAGGATGATATTCAAAGGTCAAATGCTGGCAATTCTTATACCAATCAATGCAAGCATATAGTGTGGTGACGATCCAGCTGCTATATACATATACCAAGGTGCCATGCACTAAGGAATTCTCAAGACCTTTTAACTTGGGTCAGGTGAAGAAGTGGGTATTAGCCTAAATATACCAGTATACACGACTGTCAACCTCTTCCCTGTGAAAATAATTGTGGTTTGATTTATCACTCCTTTTATCTATACATAACATCTTTCATTGTTTTGTTAACTCATATCTGCCCTGGAAGCCATTAATATTACATTTTTTTTATTTAGGAAAAACACTTCCCTTCAAATGAATTGAAATCATACAATTTTGAAATTCAATAAATTTTCTGTCAAAATGTGCAACAAGGAGTCCGACTGATAAAGTTGCATAGAAAACAGATGATTCATTCCAATAGAAATATAATATCCTATCACATGGATTGAATAGTTCATAGTTGCTATGGAAATGGTTGCCACTACTAAATTGGATCTGGTGAGTGCTAAGATATAGTGAAGGAAAAGATAAATAAATATTCACTATTTTCCAAAGGTATCTAGTGAGACCAAGCATTAATGGAAGGAACACATATTTTATTCATGTTATCACACCACTAAACCTGTATTATTATACTTATACATACCTCTAAGAATTTGAACATGTGATGTCATCACCAGTAACCATGGCAAATGAAGATAGATACCCTTCCAGGTGCTAGACCACACAGTGGCTGGTATGACAAACATGGCTGCATAACTACCAAGTAATAGAGACTTGGCACCAAGTCTGTGAACACTGAATCTAAAGTGAAGCAAGGAAAAGTAAAAAAAATGTTGAAATAAATAAATATATTACTGAGTGTAAGGAGGTCCAAATGACATATCCCATGGCAAAGACAACAAAAGAATCTAATACACCATTTTCTTGCAACTTTAGAGTAAAAGGTCTATAGAGAACTAAACCTAGTGAGAGCTTTCGATGAGGATACAAGAGGTTTCTCCTTTTACTTTTCTTCTTCACTGTATGGGCCAGACAGCTGTTTCTGGGAATTCAACCCTTCACGAAGAAATCCTTATTCTATTATAGGTCATAGCCACTTAATCTAACAGCCAACAATACATAAGTACCTTTTTACTTGCACAAACACAAAGTGAACTTACTCCAGATGTGAAGTAAACCTTCCAACACAATGTATGAGTAGTATAAACAAATTCAGCTGAAGTCCATACTCTAAAACAATATACCATATAAATAAAATATTAAAAAAGCAGGGAATACGTAGGTATATTTAGCTAAATTTTAATTGCAAATATATTAGCTAACAGAATGTCAGATCTATCATTAGCATCTGAAACATGGCCTTAATCTTAAATTAGCCAATACTATGATTTGAGCAATTCTTTATGCTATATATTTACTGCTCATAGTGAAAGGTTCATATAAGAGGAAGAGAAATATCACAGTAATTATCTAAGAATCTTGAAACTCTAAAGACTAAAACTACTTTCTCCTTACCAATGATGGAATGGAAAAGAAACATATAGAAATAATACTGTTTGTCAATCCAATGAAACGAGCACACTGGATCATAGGAGAGCAGTTTGCTATGTAGAGGTCATTAAGGAAATAGTTCAAAAATCCAAAAAGGAATTAGCACATGAAACAGGTATGATTACCACTTCTTTTGTGGTTGGAGCCTAGTATCTTAGGCATTGCTGACTTGGATTCCATTTAAAAAAGGGAAAGCCAGGTTAATGATGCAATAGATAATTTGTAAAAAGGAAATCATTATCACATGAGAAATGTCTTAGGTCTATATATAGTTCCAGACACTGTGACATCATGGTACTAGGCGGGAGATGGTACAATTATTTTGGAAAATAGTTTTGTGCCCACAAGAATGTGAAAATGCTTTCTCTAAAATTATTTCATATATGGATATAAGATGTTGCCAGTAAGACCATTATCAGCATCACAAATGAATACTGCATGAAAGAAATAATAGTATTCATAGAAAAGTTAGAGTGTTCAGATTCATTGAACTCACAAAGGTTGTAATGTGGTAATTAAACAGGAGATGTCGCATTACTTGCAGTCGATGTAGCATCAAATCCAAACATATGATTAGGCCTTCACATTCTATATATTTGTCTATAATATGTCCACAGTGGCCCTGGCAAACATGATATTGTTAATCTTTACAGGTTGATATTTGAACTTATTTTTACATGCTCAGTAGTTAATATATTCCTTACACAAGAATTTAGTTGTATATTACCACCAAAAGTTTGATATAATGGTTTACGGGATCTTGTTCCGCATTCAATGCAGACAGCCATTTTTATTTGATTTCGCAACTCTATTGTTTACATTGGCCTTTGTATATAAAGAAAACCAAGGAAACGAAAACAGGTTACTCTATATATCCTCTAAGAGCGACGGAGGGGTTTAACTAGATCCGTGGATAAGAGAAGAGGAACGATGCAGTCAAATACGGTGTGGATATTTGCTTACGGGTCGCTTATGTGGAAGAAAGGAGTGTTTCAATACTCCAACGACAGGGTCGGTTACGTTGAAGGCATGGGAAGGCGATTCTGGCAGGGCAGTCCCGACCACAGAGGCGTACCTGAAGCTGTGAGTTAGCTTGTAACCATTTCTATGCGGTGTAATAAAGATCTTTCGACTACAATTAATTATAGTCGAAGGATTGAATGGTGCATTTTATTTAATTTGCTAAGTTTTCGTAATATCGTAGACCATCTAGTTATGGTTACATTTCTACAATGGAAGCTAAACTATACTGTCCTGAAGGTGAGTTTCGACTTCTCAGACCCTGAGGTAGCTAAAAGACATCGTCGTCTAATAATGAAATTCATAACTTTATTCTGATATTAATCCTGTTCGCCACATCCCATGCAAAAACTTCATTATATAGGTTTACTTATTCACAAGATGGCAATGTTTGTATTATACCCTGTACTCTATAATCACTCGTATTTCTGATCATGAGGCGTGGGCATATATGAAGACAAATATATTTATATATTTCTGATCATGAGATGGGTATAAGACATGTAAATATTATATATTTCTGAGGCGAGCATATATATGAAGACAACTACATTATTTTACGTGTACTTCCATTTCTAGTATCTTTAGACTTTGTCTTTTTAGTTCTGATGGTTACATCATAAAAGATGTCAGTCCCAGTTCTGAAAACATCAATTAATTTTATAAATGTTTCCTAATTGCAAACTTCCTCTTTGAATTGTACCATATATATTATCTATGGGTACAGGGAGGGTACAAAGTCTAACATAATAGGTTCAATATAGAACTAAGAGTAACAAGTTCATTTAACACTTTATTGGAATGTATACATTGCACTCACTTTAGTGATATAATTGGGTATAAGTAATTAGAAGCAAATGTCCTCAGCAGTCAAAATAAATGTTTATAGTGTTTCCATTGCAAATCATAAAACCATATGCAAGTACTATATAACTGTAACTAGATGGTCTATGTACTATATAACCGTAACTAGATGGTCTATGTACTATATAACTGTAACTAGATGGTCTATGTACTATATAACTGTAACTAGATGGTCTATGTACTATATAACCGTAACTAGATGGTCTATGTACTATATAACCGTAACTAGATGGTCTATGTACTATATAACTGTAACTAGATGGTCTATGTACTATATAACTGTAACTAGATGGTCTATGTACTATATAACTGTAACTAGATGGTCTATGTACTATATAACTGTAACTAGATGGTCTATGTACTATATAACTGTAACTAGATGGTCTATGTACTATATAACTGTAACTAGATGGTCTATGTACTATATAACCGTAACTAGATGGTCTATGTACTATATAACCGTAACTAGATGGTCTATGTACTATATAACTGTAACTAGATGGTCTATGTACTATATAACTGTAACTAGATGGTCTATGTACTATATAACTGTAACTAGATGGTCTATGTACTATATAACCGTAACTAGATGGTCTATGTACTATATAACCGTAACTAGATGGTCTATGTACTATATAACTGTAACTAGATGGTCTATGTACTATATAACTGTAACTAGATGGTCTATGTACTATATAACCGTAACTAGATGGTCTATGTACTATATAACCGTAACTAGATGGTCTATGTACTATATAACTGTAACTAGATGATCTATGTACTATATAACTGTAACTAGATGGTCTATGTACTATATAACTGTAACTAGATGGTCTATGTACTATATAACTGTAACTAGATGGTCTATGTACTATATAACCGTAACTAGATGGTCTATGTACTATATAACTGTAACTAGATGGTCTATGTACTATATAACCGTAACTAGATGGTCTATGTACTATATAACCGTAACTAGATGGTCTATGTACTATATAACCGTAACTAGATGGTCTATGTACTATATAACCGTAACTAGATGGTCTATGTACTATATAACCGTAACTAGATGGTCTATGTACTATATAACCGTAACTAGATGGTCTATGTACTATATAACCGTAACTAGATGGTCTATGTACTATATAACCGTAACTAGATGGTCTATGTACTATATAACTGTAACTAGATGGTCTATGTACTATATAACCGTAACTAGATGGTCTATGTACTATATAACCGTAACTAGATGGTCTATGTACTATATAACCGTAACTAGATGGTCTATGTACTATATAACTGTAACTAGATGGTCTATGTACTATATAACTGTAACTAGATGGTCTATGTACTATATAACTGTAACTAGATGGTCTATGTACTATATAACCGTAACTAGATGGTCTATGTACTATATAACCGTAACTAGATGGTCTATGTACTATATAACTGTAACTAGATGGTCTATGTACTATATAACCGTAACTAGATGGTCTATGTACTATATAACCGTAACTAGATGGTCTATGTACTATATAACCGTAACTAGATGGTCTATGTACTATATAACTGTAACTAGATGGTCTATGTACTATATAACTGTAACTAGATGGTCTATGTACTATATAACCGTAACTAGATGGTCTATGTACTATATAACTGTAACTAGATGGTCTATGACTTAGCGAATTCAGTATAATCTTTACACATTTCCATTCTCCATTTTGGTGAACCTAATTTTAATTCTATCATATATAGGGCAAATAGCAATGCCATGCAGTACTAGCTTGAATGTAAAAGTCTTCTGTATGAGACTTCATAATTTCCAGATGACTTTAAGAAGTCTTTTGGTGGTCTAACGTACATAGTGATGACTGATATATGTATAGCCTTCCATGGGGGTGCCTGTTATATAGAGGGAGCACCTGAAAGTTAAAGTCAGAATATGATGATGGTATTCACACTACACTTAAATAAAATACCACAAATATTGATAAATGGATTGATTGATTGATAATAAATTGAAATTCATGCCAAAAATTGAAACATCAACAGTAAGAGAATTCCCCTGAAGTACATCCATTTTTCTAGTCTCAAATTTAACTATACTAAATCAGTCTATATAAGCTAATGTTTGTATTCAGTAAGCACGAGGAATGGATTATGGAAATATTGTTTGTTTAACATTGTGATGCAATCTATATAGAGATATAGTCTTAATTGTAAAGTTATTACACACTGTAAATACTGGTTAGTGAAGCCATGCAAGTATCCATACCTACAATTGCAAGTTGCATCATTTTCCAATCTCTTTTAATGTCTGCACAATCACAAACACTATTATTGTATTACATCATACTAGTACTGGTAGTACATGACTTGCATTGGCTTCTGGGTACAGGAAAGGTCTAATGACCTCTTTTGTTTGATCACTGTTAGACAACTTTTAAGTGTTGCCTATAAAAGTTGAAATATACAATCTGTTACATTTAAAGGCTGTGTATACTAATATATAGCCTATTATACTAATATATAACCTATTATACTAATATATATTTGGTCTTCAGTCTCAAAAGTATCAATAGACCAAAAGGGAAAGCCATTTAAATTGTCTCTTTTTTCATTTGTGCACAGCCTGGGCGTGTCTTGACACTTGTTAAAGAGAAGAACGTAAGATAATACTTTCATATGTACTTCACACACCTATTTAATACAATATCAACTGAAGTGACAGCTTATATAAGAGTTCTCATCTCATCTCATGTAGATGCAGACATGGGGAAAGGCATTTGAAATACAGTCCAATATTGTCCCCTACATTGACTCTACAGAGACCGGTTATATACGTGTTCAGACCACATTTTATCCTTCTAACCCCCTGGAGTCACCATTTCAAGTCGAGGTGTACTTAGCATCCGAGGATAACCCGCATTATCTGGGGCCAGCACCAGTTGACACTATGGCAGAGCACATAGCTGTGTCCAGGGGGTACAGTGGATGTAATGCAGAGTATCTGCTTGCGCTGTATGACTATTTGGATCAACATTCTGTGATGGAGGTCGATGGTCATCTAAGTGAGTTGGGAGAGATAGTTAAGGATATGCTGCAGCTGAGGAAGAGCAATAATAGACAACGGTCAATCTCAAGAACCATTCCCTGCCAGTGTACATATCACAAACACTTCTCACTAGCTACCATAGAGGCAAACTCTAATGAGTAATGGAAATGACACCATTAATTTAACACATTAATGACTGCAGTAAATACATTGTCTTTTTATGATTTATTGAATTTAAAGGAAGGGCGACTGTGCATGTTAGAAGGTATGTTTATAAAGCTTATTAAGTGGAAGGAAGGGTGATCATGCTAGGTGTGTTTATAAAGCTTATTAAGTGGAAGGAAGGGTGATCATGTTAGAAGGTGTGTTCATAAAGCTTATTAAGTGGAAGGGAGGGTGATCATGTTAGAAGGTGTGTTCATAAAGCTTATTAAGTGGAAGGGAGGGCGATCATGTTAGAAGGTGTGTTTATAAATCTTGAACAGTTAGTTATCAGAATGAAATAAACATCATGAAACACGAGGGAAGCATTGCTGTGGCAATTGTAGCTCTATGCTAAGATAACTGATAACTCAGATCACAATGAGTATATAAATTATTATCACAGTATTGGTCTACTTACTTAACTATTGAAGCAGATTTAGGTATGCTTTTCTAAAAATCCCTATTATTTTTCTTTAAATGGTTGATTAATGGAGAACTATAATTTACATACGATGACGTCATATTATTAATTTAGGGATTTACTCTTAAAAAAAGGAGGTCCTTATACGTATATGTTTGGTCTCTTTGGCTAGAACAACAGATCACTGATATCAATACAAGCTGGCTAGTTACGGAAGCATTGAGTTGAGGCGACGATTTGGACAAGCCCCGACTTCGACATTTGATTCTACTACAACTGTTACATCAGAAAACCAAACTTCTACAGTATTATACGACTCCACGATGACTGGCAGAGATAGAACGTCGGAATTTCAATCTGTTATTCGGTCCTTACAATCTAGACAACCTCAGGTAAGTGAAATGTATGGCACTTTAGGGTCTTTTTAGCCGATATTTCTTTAGTGGACCCACTGAATATTACACTTTGGTCACTTACATGACGCGCTCGTTCAGCCTATATGGTATATGTAAGTATGTGTGTGTATAGACTCGCAAAAGATCAAAAAGAAGACAAAGATTTCCAGGGTCATTGATGAAGGGTGGAATTCCCAGAAAAATCTGTCTGGCCCAATAGAGAAGAAGAGAAGTAGAAGGAGAAATTCTTGTATCCTCATCCAAAGTCCTCACTAGGTTTAGTTCCCTAAAGGCCTTTTAAGTAGATGTAGCATGTAAGAAAAATTGTGTATTAGATTATTTATGTACATACATATATACATGTATGTACGTATGTACGTATGTGTACATGTGTATATGTAAGTGTATGTGGGTTGGCAGATAGACGAGAAAGAGTTATTATATTTGCTACGTATGTGTACTTCAACACAGGACCCTCGAGGTGCAGCTATTTCTAGAGCTACAATAAAACCTTCAGAGTTCATGCAAATGGCAAAGTACGTACATAGGACATGGATTGGCCATCGAATACATTGGTGGTGAAGTTATATACGTACACTCATGATTTTATGAAACTGTTTTCTATAGAGCAATTGGATTGGATATTAGTAGAACTTGTGCCAAATTGGAGAAGTTGGCGGAATGTGAGCTTTGTTACTTATGAATATCTTGTGCAGAAACTCTTTCTCTGTTGCTGCTGGATCCCTTTTGTTTCTATATGTTACATTAAGTATTTATGTTTTCTGCATACAGTGGCTCGTGGACGGAGCCTTTTTGGGGATCCTGCATCGGAAATACAAGAACTTACAGGTGTCATTAAACAGGACATTGCCAAAGTCAATTCTGACATTGCCTTTCTACAGGAGGTAAGCTTAATGGCTTAGAGAGAAGTGCCTACAGAGGGATCTCTTTAAGATTACATTGCTTACGTTATTGTCTTAGCTTCATCGTGAGAGATTTCACTTGGTACACATCGTAGAACAAAAACAATTTTAAATTTACTGATTAAACTGACATACATCTCTTTAAAATAAGGAAGGACTAGTTTGTATTGCACTACCATTTCATGAAAGCATGAACTTTATATGTATCCTGTTTACTTACTACGTGTACGTATGTTGAAAAATCAATTTTACTGGTGTTGGTTCTGTTATAGATTTGATTGGTTAACTTTGATTGGATTTGATTGGTTAACTTTAGATTGGTTAAATTTTAATTGTAGCTGCAATTAGAATACATTAGACATTGTATGAGGTAGCCTACACCAGCTTTACTTAATTGAATCATCTATTGGAAGAAGTTGGCTGGTTCCATGGGTTAGTAGTGACAACAATATTTCCCTTTAATTCATATTCTTTAGAGATCCAAGAATAAATACAGTGGCCAATCCAAACACCTAGTCACTCACAAGGGAAACGTATTGGTCTCCTTACAAGTAAGTCATTCCAGTAGAGTGGAATCTAACTCCTTGTTTTTCGAGGTAGGGGTCAACTCTTATGAGTAGGAACCAGGGGTCACTCATCCTCAGTGAATTGCCACATTAACACTAGTATTAATCACTGCTTTACAATACAATGTACTTAGATATATTTTGTATGTTTACTTTACCTCGTATACATATGACCCATTTCTGACGATTTTTGATACACTCATGTCTAATTCTGAATGTTAAACACAAATAGAATACCTTGCAGCATTACTTTCTTAGATGAGCCTACCCTTGGTCCCCTTGTGGCCAGATAGTTGAGAGGCCACTTATAATACGGTGGTACGTCCATCTCAAGTCTGTATACACTTGAAGTTTGTTTCTTTTTGTATATAGTCAAAGCTTGCAAACATGTCATTGGATTTCAAATCAGTCTTAGAGATGAGAACTGAGGTATGGTAGTATTGATGGCATACAAGAGAATACCATAATCGGTTAACCGGACATCTAATAAGAACCAGCAAGTAGTTCAAGTTTGCATGGGGACGCCTGGTGCCCCACGAGTTTTTAAACTCGAAATACTGTACTTATTTCTCTTTAATGATGTATGCTAATTAAACAGTTATAGATTGTATCACTTTAGATGGTCGTTCCATTTTATTTATATTTTGTATCTATAGAATTTGAAGCAGCAGAAAATACGCAGGGAGCAGTTTTCTGCAGTCCCTCTGAGTGTTCCTGACTTTACTTCTTCTCAGAATGGTTCAGTCTTGAGAGGGGGAGGGACAAGTGACCCAGGCCAGTCTGTAGCTCTGAATATGGACGGCCTACAGGCTGACAGACAAGCTCAGATGCAAGTCATGAATCAAGAGGTACAAATACACATGTGTATGTATCAAAAAATCTTTTCAGTTGACCTCCTTTGAAAATAACAGAACAATCAGGAAGTTACCTCAATGACATTTTAAATTAAGAATAAGGCCTGTTTTTAGTTAGATACGTATGAAGACAGTCACGGCTTACACAAGTTTACTACAGAGATGTCACGACCAATGATTAGTGTACATTGTGCATCAAGATACTCGTGTTGTTGATTATATAAAGCATGGATAACATTATTGCTCTGCACTTTGAGTTCATAAAGTGCATAAATAGAACTACAACTTTTGACAAGAACCTGATTAAGAATTTTGTTATATTTGTGTCTTCTTTGCAAAACAAGTCTTATTTAAGTACATGGGTTATATCCTATTGCTTTGGAAGACCCTATAGGACTTTGAATGAGGAAACCATTTTAAACCAACATTTCCTTATTCACTGCATGAGCCACTATCTAGGATGTAAGTAGGTTATATCTCATGTGCTAGGATGTAAGTAGGTTATATCTCATGTGCTAGGATGTAAGTAGGTTATATCTTATGTGCTAGGATGTAAGTAGGTTATATCTCATGTGCTAGGATGTAAGTAGGTTATATCTCATGTGCTAGGATGTAAGTAGGTTATATCTCATGTGCTAGGATGTAAGTAGGTTATATCTTATGTGCTAGGATGCTTACATCCAAGAGAGAGCAGAAGCTATGCAAAACATTGAACAGACCATTGTGGAGTTGGGTGGCATATTTAAGCAGCTTGCAGTAATGGTAAAAGAGCAGGAAGAACAAGTTATAAGGTAGATGTATGTTACTGACTAAAATAAATAATTAATACACTTACTATTACCTGGACACTGACATTATGGAAAACCCCTTCTTATGGCAGCCATTTTCGTTTATGGCAGCCATTTTTTTATGATATCTTAATAAGCTAATACTGCTGGATATATGGAAAAGAACTTGGCAGTGAACTGATTTTCTTTTTTAAAGTTGTGCCTTTCCCCACAATACATGTGTAAACGAGGGTTATTGATTTACTTGTGGTTGGTGAAGAGTTATGTTAGTTAGTTATCTTTGATGACCTAGCCATAGCTATGCTTTGGGAGATGAAATACAGTAAGCTGCAACTGTTTAAAGGGGCCAGTTATTACCCATACGTACATCTGATTCAGTATTTATAATTGATTAGCATTGGTGTAAACAAGGACTGATCATTATTATCTTCTACCTGCAGAATTGATGCCAATGTTTCCGAGACTCAGAATAATGTTGAGGCTGCTTATGGGGAGCTTTTAAAGTATTTTAAAGGAATAACCTCTAATCGATGGCTAATGATAAAAATATTTTTAGTGCTAATTGTTTTCTTCATAATATTTATTGTTCTTATTGCTTGAAGGACAAAATTAATTGCAAGATTTACATTTTCCATTGTACATTATTAGTATACATTCTATGAGAAATGCCCAATTGCATTGCCTCATTAAAAATATCCATAAATATATATGTAATAATGTGAGAAGTTTGTTAGACTTCTAGCTTTAATTAACATTGTATAGAAACTATTATTAATTGTATATTATCAGGATTGCTTTATGTGTGTATTTGACTACATGTTTAAGAATGTGTATAGATACATGTGACATGTGCAATTACATAATAAATAATATGAAGCAAAGTAACAGAAATGCAAGAGGACAGACTGGTTAAGAGAGTGTTCCTAGATGAAGTACCAGGAAGGAGACCTAGAGGACGGCCTAGAAAGCGGTGGAGTGATGATCTCTGATGTATCTTGACTATTATTACTATTTTTCTTTAATTTTCTTTTTTCTCTTTATCCAAAATATGTTTAATACTGTATACTAGTGGCTACCTCCTGTATAGGAGATATGGCTGTATGGATTTGATTGATTGATTGATTGATAATATGAAGCATGAGTCTATTGACAAATCAGTGGAGAGGCATTGGGGACAGTCAGTGCACTGAAACACATATAGACCATCACCTAGGACTTAGTCAAAATGCTAAGCTCAGCTTCAATTCAGCTCTAGTCCTCACCGGACTACAGTCAGTGATGCTTCTACCAAGGGGGATCTCCTAGGGCTGGAATTTGTCTTTGTATATGAATGTGTAAGTTTTTAGGAGTACATGTACGTAGTTGTCACTAATTGATATTTCAAGGACCTATAAAAGGTCATCAATATATGCCACAAATTCTATATATTGAAACTCAGTTTATGTCTATATAATATATATGGAGTAATTATCCTTCAATATATAGTATTTTTATAAACTCTAACATTATAGGCAATCTAATTATATATAAAAAGGTCATTATATATACTGAGGCACAGCCCCAACCAGACTTTATTTAAATTACATATTAAAGTGTGCTTGGTTTATTACGTGATGCAATGAGTGCAAGATAGCTGCTTCATGATAATACCTAACCCTAATTTTAGTGCAATACTATACATAAGTGTAGCCAAATGTTCCTTAACGTTTGTGACAAGAATCTGAGTATGGTAAATTTTAAGATCTATGGTATTAGTGCTTGCACAAAACGTCTTCAGCCATTTGTGAACTCAATAGGGTGATTTATGATTGAATTTATGGCGGTTATTGCACGACTGAAGAAAAGTTTTTTTTCTTTTTTTTGTTCATCTAATAATTAGGCCCGGTTATAAAATGGCGACCAAAGCTGGAAGAAGTGCTCAAAAGGTAGTATCAAAAGTCGTGGCAGACGCGCGTATGTATGTTCCAGCAGGTCAAGCAGCTCCATCGCCTCCCTTAGGACCGGCCCTAGGACAGGTGACACCATACTACAGAAAAACTAATCTAGTAGACCATGTGACGAACTTTACTTATGGTATACTCAATGGTTACACAATCCATTTTCTTTTATCCTGAGACCGAAGCCCTTACAACACTCCCAGATTTAATCTCATTCAGTTATCTTATATATTTTCTATCTGTACAAATTCTATTCAATAATTGGTATATTTCTCCCCCTATATTTAATTATCAGTAATACGTGATAGCCCACTTGACCTAGCAGCCTGCACATGTGCAGATGTGGGGCTCAGTTGCTAGGTGATAATGATGACTGAATGTATGATTTTCTTTCTTGCTTACACAATTGTGTTGTACATCAGTATTATGTTTTCATCAAATGTTGTACTATTGTTAAAATTATACCACACTCAAATGTGATGCATAAGTGATATCTGCCGGAGACTGAAGGTCGAGGGTGGATATCACTTAGCTTCACACTTGAGTGTGGTATAATTAATATATATCACATATGACTTGAATCAATTGTAAAGGTGATGATAAGTAAACATGAGTAGGCCTACTGGTGATATAACATTTATCACTAGTTCAAGTGTGAAATATAAGGTTTGTAACACCCCAGATATCACCCGGTTGCCCTGGTAACGTGATATATATTTAGATATATAATCGTATGTACGTATGTCTTGTGCGTGTCTGTGTAGCGTGGAGTCAACATTGGTCTCTTTTGCAAAGAGTTTAATGAAAAGACAAAGCACATTAAAGGTGGTGTACCCATTCCAGTCAAAATTACCATAAATGTAAGGCATTCGGACTTAGTACTTCTCTGTAAATCTTGCATATATATTATGAAGTGATAGGGTTTGTTTGTTGCGATCATAATGATAATAAAGAGATTTAAATGAGCTTCAACAATACAATTTTGTCAATTTGAATGTATTGACCTAGTTGGAGGTCTTAAGCAACAATGAATTTAAATCTCTATATTACCATATATTTATACTATAAGGGAAGGTATTTTGCAGGCTTAAGGGTATAGTCTTGAGGAGGGGGTATCTGACGTCTCTTTTGTGCAACACTGTAGAGTGACCGATCGTTCAGCTTCACCATGACTACCCCTCCAGTGTCCTACTTCCTGAAGCAGGCCGCCAGAATAGAGAAAGGCAGTAGTACACCAGGTCAGTATATGCATGTATGTGAATGCACCACCTGCAAAATTTAGTGTACACACTGTATTTGTCCGTATAAAGGCCGAGTCTCGTTTAGAGGCCGGGGGTCAGTTGGGCTATTCTTAAATAGAAGCCGATCTCGAATAGCGGCTGAATCTTTCTAATCGACACACTGGTTGAGGTGCAAACTGATCGTAACGTCTGACCAGTTTCTGCTGCAGTAGCGATGTCAAAGTGAAAGTCTCCATCAAGTTGAAGGCCGTGGAGTGCACTGCGAATATCTACTGTACGTATACCAACACCAATTTAACTATTATATTGAAGCCTGGTTCAAATTGAAGCCGGGTCAAAAATGACTGGAACGAAATAGAAGCTGGGGCTTCTATTCGGACAAATACAGTAGTAGATCATCCAATACTCCAAACACTTCTTATGTTTGTATTTATAGGTAATACAGTAATAGGGTGCTCTATATAATACTTCATTAACTGAAGATACAGTTCTTCCTTCCTCTCATAAATAATCTAACACACCATGTTTCTAACACACTACATCTACTTAAGAGTAAAGGCCTATCTATAGGACTAACCTAGTGAGAGCTTGGAATGAGGATACTAAAGTGTCTCTTTCTCCACTGGGACAGACAGCTATTTCTGTGAATTCCACCCTTCATCAGTGACCATGGTAATCTTTGTCTTCTTCTTGATCTATCGTGAATCCTTGCACTCTATATATATACTGGACCAAACATATGTAATGCTTGCAGTTCAGTTCCTTGCCTGTATATATATGTAGGACGGGCAGAGGCTGGTGCAGTCACACTCAAACACATTTATGAGATAGCCAAAGTCAAGCAGCAGGATGTGGTGATGCACAACATTCCTTTGAAGAGTATTTGTAGAAGTGTAATGGGATCTGCTAGGAGCATGGGAATAAAAGTTATTAGATCATAAAATGTATTTTTTTTTATATTTGTTACTGGTGTACCATAAAGTGCCAATGTATTACTTAGCTGTATACATAATACTGTTATTTCAACTGTGTATTAGTATTTCTAGTATATGTAACATGCTGCATATTACAGAGCATGGACAAGAATATTATGGTAACTGCTACATAGTAATTCTCTCATTGTCTGAGGCAAGCAATGCATGAAGGTCTATACAGCAAAATATTGCTACCCAATAACCAGTACCTTAGCAACTGAAGCACATGAGGATTCACAGAAGATCAAGATAAAGAAAAAGACAAAGACTCCCAGGATCACTGATGAAGGGTAAACATTGAGCTACATATATACAGTTGCCACAGCAATGCTCCATTCATGTGCCTCATTAACTGCTCTATATATTCGACTCCTTGATGTTCTATTTAGGACATTTCTGCATCATAGACTTACGTATATTACAGACAATATTGCAATATAAGACAGCAAATATTACTATATAGCTGCACCTGGAGCATTGGATGAGGATACAGTGCTTTATTTCTCATGCATTTTGAACAACTAGAAGATTTCCCATCTCAGTCAGTAATTGGGCCCTTTCTATAATATATATAGGCCTTTTAAATATATAGATGGATAGGATGTAAGAAATATGATACATTGCATATACAGACTTACCTTATAAAGTATTAATAATTCTGTTATACAATAACTCTATATTGAATGAAGCAAATAATGCATTTACTGTGAGGTATCTATGAATAATCAATGTGATATATAATCAATCAAACATCATAAAGAGGGAAAAACATGAAAGAAGTAATTGCTGGGAAAATCGAACCCAGGACAGCTGGTTATGACCACCAGTTGCTCTGCCACTGAGCTACAACTGCCACAGCAATGCCCCCCTCATGCTCTCCCTCTTAAGCTAACTACAACTTAGTTTACATTCTTAATCAGTGGTGATTCACTTCATCAGTACAAGCTGATAATCAAGACCCAGCCCATTTCCAGTGGCATGCAGTGCATGTTCGTATATGTCTATCCATCTGTGTACATGTCTATGCATATATAGTATATACTTAATTAATGTTGCTTCATTTATAGCCCTTTCTCTAGTACATGCAGATACGAGTTACACAGTTTCTTTATAAAATATAATTTTACAATAATTCTGGTACACGGTAATTCCCTAATTGGATGATGCAAATTGTTGCTGGAAAGGAAATCAAAATCTACACCAAAAATAATCCAGCAACTATCACTCTAAACAAATGACATGTATTGTTTGAAAGCATATATGTAATTGGTATAGTGTAAATTGTTACAGAGAAAGTAGATGAGTACATGTATCATAATGTATAGAAACTACTAAAGTAAAAATTCCATCTAAGCACACTGGTTAAATTCTTCCTGAGATTTCTGATGCAAAACCAGTGGCATGGCTCTCCACTCCTGCTGTGAGCTTATAGAACATGCCCACATCAAGAGGCTCCTTCTCTTGCCGCAATGAAAGGAAGATATTTCCTCCAATGTACTCATGAAGGACCTTGAGGTTAGCCGAGATGCAGTCAATAAGAAGCTCTTCTTCTTCGTGATCAATTCTGATCTGTCTCGACTCCCAATTAACATTCCAGGACCTCATTGCACTGTAACGCCAAGTCTTCTTCTGTTCCAAGGTCAGAGGATTGATAAGGACCAACCTGTTGTAGGCAACTCCGATCACCTCCTGCAAAGAATTTTAGAGAGATCAGACAGGAATCTAGAAAGCCCAAAGTAGGGTTGGCCCAAAAACATGGCTACCAATGAGACATGCAGTGATCATCTGCTAAGGCTAACTACTGTAAATCTAGAAATTCATGCTGCATTAAATTTATGCAGTTTTAGTTTAATGATGATTCCTAGAATAAGTAATGTGATTTAATTCATGCATACCACCTTCGCATTCGCAAAATACCACAGCAAGCTCATGGTCAAACTCTCCTACCTTTCACACTTAACGTTGTAAAGCTACATGTGCACATACCTGAGCGTTATAGTAATTACGTATATATTATAAGGGGAAATTCCGTGTGATGTAATTTGTGCACGCTGAGACGCCTCATACAAATATGCACGAATTAGATGCACGCATGAATTTCTTGATTTACGGTATACAGAAGTGGTATAATGACATTTGAGACAATAATTGTATTTGGAAGAGTGAGGTGGCTGTAATAGCAAAGAAATTGAGTAATGCAAAGTGCAAAAATGTTTAGCTGGAGTTCCCCCCTTGCTGCATGCAGTGGTTGCTGAGGGAGGTTTCAATATATTCAAATTAGCCATTAATCAATAAACAACAGTTCAATTGAATGTTCATCATTTTGTTTTATCATTAAGAGTGAGAAATGCTAATTAACAAAACAACCACATATTCGCTCCAAATTTCACTTACATCTTTCTTGCTTCGATTAATCCTGACAATAAAGAGGGACACTCCAAAATCTTGGAGTTTCTTCCAGTTGTTAATATACTGCAGTTTGGCATCCATTAGGGTCAAATTCAGCATAGATGCATGAGCTTCAAGGATGCTTCGCACCAACTAACAATAAAAGATCAACATTAATCATTAATATGAATTACAAATATAATAAGGACTTCTTCTAACTGCATCAAGCTTATCTTTTGTGTGGTTAATCTTTTGAATTTTGAGAGTCTAGAGACATCATTGATAACAACCTTTTCAAAATCAGACATTTGGACCCCGAGGGTCTACTTCAGTGACTGAGGTTGGTCAGTAGGTGTCCTCTTTTTATAGCCATTTTTCAAAATGTCTGACTCCAAAAAGATTGCTACCAACTGTGTCTTTAGACGCTCAAAAGATGAATTACAAAGTTTCAAAATCAGTTAAAAGGAGATGTACATAGATAACAGATTGTAAAGAGTATCATCAAGAGTACAAAAGTAGAAGAGTATGCTTATCAGTACATTTTCTAATAATGTTGTATTAACACGTCATATGTAGGCATGGTAACTATGTAAAGGCAATATTAATATTGTTACTACCTGCCTACATACGTATGAACGTTAATATGTCATTTCAGAAAATACTATTAACATGTGAGGATACGCAGTTACACACTTTTGTACTGTACTCTTGATATATTACATACATATTACGTAATACAAATAATCATTGGTTACTATTCCTAACCAACTGATGTTCTAACTTTATTGGGAATGGAGAATGAGAATAATGAGAATGATGCTTAAAAAATAAAATTCTTGTACTCACTACTTTTGTTTTGTGTTTTTTGAGGATTCTTGGCGGCATCACGTCTTCCGGATGCAATTCCTAAATGCAGAATACAGAACCACTCCGTGATTACTGACATCATATCTCAAACACTGCATTACATTTACGTACTTCAGAGTTGGCGGCCGCCTGTCCTCCAGATCTGTTCTGTAAAGCCACCACATTCTTAATGGCGGTATACTCTGTATCGTAGCCTTGCTTGGCAAGCTGTTTACCCTTTGACACCATTCTAAAACCAGCCATCCAGCTACAAAAGTCATCACTCTACACATAAAGGACAAATACGTATGTAGTACAATCCATCATCAAAAACCAGGCAAGTAACACGTATAACTGTTATATACACTTCGCCCCTAGACTTCACGGGATAATGCAAGCTTATAGGTGTTTACTGAGTTATCAGCAGGATATTGCATTGTATAACTATAATAAGAGGCCAAAGTGCCTCTTATTATAGTTATACAACTGTTGTGGAATATAATTTGCCTTGGTTGCCCCAGCAACGGAGAGTATAAGTAAGATACAAAGATAAAAGCTGGGTAATGTATGCAATATTGTGTAACAAAACACTTACTTCTTCAAAGGTTAACCTGATAGCTTCCTCTCCCTGACTTGCTAATGTAAGATTGATAATGTATCTACCCTTTCCAGCATCAATATCTGGCAAGACCTCAGCTCCAGAAATATTAAATCTATTCATCACTGTGTCTGTGTTAGCTTCAGCTTCACTTTTGTACATTGTCAGTGTTGTTCCTATAGCAACAGAGACAGACCAATTTTAAATTTTTGATTAATCTTCCAAGGACAAGAGTACAGTAAGAGTACAGTACAGTTGTTTTAACAAATTTAGATTTTTGATTAAAGCAGCCAAGTAATTGGAGTGCAGGCAACAATAGCCCCACAAGTTTGTTTAACTCGATTTTCTTGTCTAATTTTGTGACAATCTTCTTAAGACAAGAATCTGGTACAGTTGTTTTAAACATTTAAATTTCAATGTTGTGACACTGGAAGGTGCCCAAGAAGAGGTTGGTTGGGTTGAACATTAGAAACAAAAAGGTTAACCAGCTAGGTTATTCCCTCAAGTACTCCAAAAACAAAAGATAACATTAAAAGATATCTATACCTTCAGAGCAAGATTATGCCTACCTTTGAGAGTGAAGTAGTGTTTTTTGGCACCACGCAGGGTTAATCGTGTGGGTCTGAGTTGAAGAAGATAAACACAGTAAAGGAGGCATTTCATTGTTATGTAAGTTTCATATTTGGGAAGTAATGAACATCCTTACTGACTAAAGAATGAAATGATGAACTAAATCCTTGAATATCCCAACCCTTTTGTCCCAAGTCCAAATATTTTTGCTTGGATAAAGTAAATAATGCAGAATCTACTACAATACATATAAACCAGTCATATCTATAAATATAGAAATGGTGTCTTCATCTTATTTTTGACACACTAGTAGAGGTAGGGCTTGCCATAGCCCCTATCTGATAACTATGATGGGTTGTGTAATATTGTGCATTGTTGTGTAATTTTCAAAATGGCATCAATGTACACGTATTTGTAAACATTAAGTGACAACTAAAGATGTAGTCTTTGGAAAGGGTCATCTTTCAACTTTGGGAGCATCTAGTGACTGAAGAAGACCCCCAGGGTCGAAACATCTGGCAGAGAGAAGAATCAGAAAAACTGCGTCTCTAGACGCTCCCCAAGTCGAAAGATGACCCTTTCCAAAGATAAGTTCGACGCAGTTAGAAGAAATCCTTATTCTATTAAAGATGTAGCCTTTACTACTGTAAAGACTGTGTCGGTCACATATCTAATACAGCCAGATAATTAGATTCCGCATAGGTGACCAGATTAAACAGGTCGCACTGTACTACTAGTAATTTGGTAAAGATGATACCAATTATGGACTAAAAAGCTATTGACTATTCTCAGTTGAGAAATTGAACAATACTCATTGAGCACAACATACTGAGAGTATTTGATGGGTCCCTTCAACTGAAGGTTTGGACTTTCCTCCTGTAAAATGACAAAGAGTAGTAAAATGAACAAGCAGAAGGAAGGAAAGGTTTCATCAGTTTTCCTTACAGGTGTGAACTTCTTCTCTTCCTGGCCGAGGTTGGCCTGGAGATTGCTGAGTGCTTCATCAATATCAGTAATCTGTCCCGCCCCCTGCTTCTGGTTGGGAGCAATAGTTGCGGCAAGCTTGACTTGAAACTATATACAGGCAGACGCAGTGAGCGCTGTGTAACATTAACCTAACCTCTAGTGATACTACATACATACATATACATACATAGCCAAAATAATACAATTAACCAAAGTGATAATCAAACCACAAGTACGTAACATCCTCAAACGTGCATGAAGAGGGAAAACATGAAAGAAGCAATTGCTGGGAATCAAACCCAGGACAGCTGGTTATGACTACCAGTGCTCTGCCACTGAACTACAATTACCACAGCAATGCTCCGTTCACGTTTCCCTTCTTATACTGGTTACAAAGAAGTAATTAGTCTTCATTCACTAATCAGTGGTGATTTTCCTTTATCAGAACAAGCTGATAATCAGGACCAACATTATGTAACAAACCCAATCTATAATGAGGTACTTTGATACTACGTACGTACACATACGTACATATAGCCACATATATGCACGATGGGCAATGTATTTAGGTGAATGGTCCCATAATAATATTTACATAGTTTAGCAGTCTCAATTATATATGATATACTGTATGTACGTACCTACATATATTACCAAACAATATGGTAGTCGTGTAGTTCACCAAAATAATAAATGTCATGCCAATAGTATCACTTGTATACAACACTTCAGTGGACATCTTATATGTAACACTATATTCATCTTCTATTAGTTTTGAAACTAAATTTAACTCGATGACAGGGATTTACTCTAAGTTATCTTACTGTATCTCTGGACACTATACGTAGATGAACCATCTCAAGGATAAATAATTTAACTCAATAGAAAATTGACCAATTAACGAATACTTAGTCCCATACATACAGTACGTACCTGCAGAGCAGCAAATGCAAACACCTCATCTTCAGTACAGTCGACGTCTTCTGTCAACACAGACCATTTTGCTTGTTCATATAGCTGGTTGATACGGTTTTCATCCACCTAATACGCACATACGTACACCATATTCACTACAGCCATCACAAGTCCAGGGTGTATGTAGTTTAATATCAACCACAAACCTCTCATTAATACAGATTTATCAAAATTAGATTTTCATGGTAAACAAGTGTGGATGAAAAATCTAAGATACCATTTTCCTACATGCTATATGCCTATTCTGTAAAAGAGCCTATAGGGGAACTAAACCTGAAGAGAGCTTTTGGATGAGGATACAGGAGTCTTTTCTTCCTTCTTTTCCCTTCTTTCATCTTCTTCTCCACTGGGTCCTTCATCAGTGATCCTGGGAGTCTTTGTCTTTTTCTTTATCTTGATCTTCTGTGAATCCTTGGCCTTGGCATGTACTTGTTTACATGTATTTATATGTTTATATATATATATTTATGTTGACATATAGGTACGTAGTTGTATGTAGAACTGTGCTAACGAGAAAGTCTTATTATAAAATGTGCTGGCTCTTACCCTTTGATCCAAGTCTGCAATGGAGTGGTACTTGAAGCGCAAGTAGAGCAAGGAATCTTCGGCAACTTCCTGCTCAGTCAAAGATAAACTGGAATCTAACCATCTACACACACATAAAGTATATTGAAATTAATAAATTAATAATAAATCATCCATATAATTTAGTTAGATCTATGTATTACACAATCAGATTCAGGTCTCCTAATATCAACCCATCACATGTTTGGTACTGGCTCACTTAAACAGGGCTAGTGTAAACGGGATAATAAACAATTCTTAATTACTCTCGAACATCTCTACCTTCTTCCAGCAATATACTATAAGATCACATTTCAAACAATTAAAATGATATAAAAACCAGTGCTCAAGTTTACCATTGAACGAAGTTTAAATAGTTGTGGTTGCAATATCACTTTATCAGCTTGTAGATAGGGCAAGTACAACATTGTTTATGTTTATTGGTCTACATACGTAGGTAACATACAGTTTAGCCGCTGGCCATATACTTTCTCTTCATGAGGGAGAAGAGAAGTAGGGTCTAGGAACTAATGTCAGTTTAACAACTCTCTTATCATCAACACCCTTGGAGCAGCTGTACCAGATGATTGCCAATGTGAAATGATTTGGTAGCAATTTCATTGGCTAAACTAGCCACAATAGGGTGACATAGTCAGCTACAGTATGTACATTAGATCACTAATGCAATCAGGAGGAGGAGAAGGAGTTCCAGACAAGAGAACTGAATTTAGTAGAGGTCATCTCACCTGCAATAGGTGGTTAGTGCCAGGAACAAAGGACAGTCTAAATATTCTAGTGAAGCATTAGATAAGCTTTGGGTTAATTATAACACCATAAGTTGTTGTAATTCCTATGGACAAATGAAAAGGCATCTGTCTGATATCAGAGACTGTTTCTATTAAGAATTCCTTTCAAGCAGCAGTCTCCTTAGTATTAAATTAGACTGCAGCATTCCAAATTAAACTGGATCACTGGAAACATGTGTGCCTTATAGACAAAAGGATTTCTCCTAACTGCTTTTAGCAAGTCTTTATACACAATGCTAACATCAGACATTTTCAACCCACTCAAAAGGATTCAAATCAGAAACTAAACCTCCTGAATAACAAAATAACATTAAAAGTGTCAAATCACAGCACTTACAGTCCATTCAGATAAGCTCTTTCATACACTGTTCTCCAAATTTTGTCGTTGAAAATCCCTCCATCGGGTGCATCTCCCAAATGATTGGCAGCCGCAAATGATGGAAGAATGGGTTGATCAGTTCCTTCGCTAGGATTAACAGCCTTGACTGCAAGCTTTGGTAACTTCTTCTTTGCCCTGGGGCTGTCAGTGACTGAAGTATCTCCCAAAATTTCACCACTTTCAAACGAAGCTGACTGACTGATGGGTGTGGCACCTCGATGAGACCGCGCCTTCTTTGATAGCTTCTTTCCTCCAGTTTGCTTGTCATACCCCTCCTTGTCTAGAGGAGACTTCATTAGTGAGAGCTCCTCATGATGTCTAATTCTGAACTCTTTGCAAAGATCTTCAACAACTTGAAAAACTCTTACTGCAAAATTGATGCGCACTCGATATTGCTTCTTGTCTGGGAGTTCAATAATAACATTTCTGTGAGTTGGCACAAACTCTAAACGTGCATCCGCCTGGATACCGTATCCATGCAGGGTCTGTCTCGGCTTGTCCAACCATATTTGTTTATCTGGCCACCAGAGGATGTAATCTGACCAATCGGATTCAGCTGTACACGGGAAATAAAATGAAACACATCAAATCTACTCACTCTCTTTGTATGTTAAAAAGAGTAAAATGAACTCAGTAGAAGCTAACAGATTTTAGTTTATATTGCACATACGTATCATAATTTGACTTAATCAGCAGGAAGCTTATGCTAATCAATGTCTGGAACAGGTAAATATATATGTATATTTAAAATAGGAAAGTCTTTTAAAACTATTTCCATCCAAATTAGCCTTATTGAACACTGCTTGTATATTGTTCACCTTCATTATGTAGCACCTACTAAAAGTATGATATTGGATTCCAAATCAAACATTCATACTCCCCATGCTAATCTAACTGTCATTAATACCTAAGGATCAGTTAGTAACACATTATAGCCCCCCCTATGGCCTTCTCAAATTAAAGACAGCTCTTTAATCGATATCTGGGAATAATAGTTATACACATATCTTTGAATAGGCCTGTGTGGCTAGGTAGGTTTTCCATGTAGCTAATTATTCGTCTCTAGCCTAAACAATTTATCAAAATTTTTTAATATTCCAACGTTTCAAAACCTATACAGGGATCATCATCAGGGAATGAAAAAACAGTGATGTTGTGACAATATATAACTAGCAAATTAAAGCGTATGTACATTTTAGAAGTGTACATACATTCCGTTGCTGGTGCAACCTAGGCAAATTATATTCCACAACAGTTGTAAAACTACAATGTGATATCCTGCCGATAACTCAGTATACGCCTAAAGCTTGTGAAAAGCCTAGGGGCGGAGTGTATAACTATTACATACATACAGTCCTAACAGGGTCTTGGTTCTTTGTGTCTTGTTTTACAATATTATTTTGCTACTGATCAGATTTGAATTGAAAGCATTCCTTATTTGTTTATGATTCAGAATCACAAGGTCTAAGACTTTCAATAATCTAACACACCATTTTCTTACATGCTACAACTACTTTAGAGTAAAAGGTCTATAGGGAACTAAACCTAGTGAGAGCTTTGGATGAGGATACAAGAGTTTATTTCTCCTTCTTCTTCTCCACTGGGTGAGACAGCTGTTTCTGGGAATTTTATCCTTCATCAGTGACTCAGAAAATCTATGTCTTCTTCTTGATCTTTTCTAAGTCCTTGGCATATACTTTTACGATAACAACTGTATCAATCTTTCTAAGAGATCCCATGATTAGCTATATGAATTATGCTGTCTATTTTGAATAAGCTAGGTCACATCTGATTGGCCAACCCAGAAGGTCTGGCATGAGGAGGCTATACCACATACGTAACCACAAGGTTCTATGTTACAGATGATGTAGCTATGTATATAGCAGTGCCAATCATTGTCTTACTGACATAGTGCAGCCTGTAGGCAACAAAGTGTTGAGATTGAAATGTAAAAATGTACACAATAAGTCTTCCCACAAGTATATCAGTTGAACTCACTGACAACAGATTTATACAAAAGTAATAACATACATACCAATACAGTGTTTCTTTCAGAGCATTTAGCAAGGGGGGGATGATGAAAATAAAAATGTAGGGGGGCAAACATACGTATTTAGTGCACCAATCTTCATTACATAACATTTGTCATTTTAGGGGGGGGGGGATTGCCCCCCCGCCCCCCGAAAGAAACCCTGCTATACACATTATTTTTCTCAACCTGAACTACTTAGCAACAGAAACATTAACTAAATTGATATATATATATATCCCTATGATGTGCAGTTACATCAACTAGTAAGGAATTTAGTCATACATAGATGGCTTTGATTGAGAGAATAATAGAATATTAATTTCACATACATCATCAGACAGAAGCCGGATAAATAGTAGTACATGCTATATAAGGGATTCATTCTGGAACAATTAACATTCTACAAATATCATACAGCTTAAATAAGTTGAGTTGACAAATACATTCAAACCACAAGTGAGTGTATTGAATGGCTGAAATCCTTGCTGTCATAGGTTGGGCACAATACCACCTAATCAGATTGTAATTCTCTGGTGCATAAAATAGAATATTATAAACACCTACGTACATGTAATAGGTATAACTTGAGAACACCCTCAGAAGGCTATCCTCTTACAGTAACATCTCTCGGTCAGGAAACTGAGGAAACTAACACAATAGCCCTTGGGCTATCCCTCTAGATGCTGGGGCCAAATAGAGGCGTGTGAGACACTGTTCCCTGGTACTGGGGCCAAATAGAGGTGTATGAGACACTTTTCCCTGGTACTGGGGCCAAATAGAGGTGTGTGAGACACTATTTCCTGGTACTGGGGCCAAATAGAGGTGTGTGAGACACTATTCCCTGGTGCTGGGGCCAAATAGAGGTGTGTGAGACACTATTCCCCGGTGCTGGGGCCAAATAGAGGTTGATTATTTGATGCCACAGTCACAGGTAACAAAATCAAGTGACACTGTTTCCATTTAAAAGAGGTATTAATGTCTACAAACACAGAAACAGGAGTGTTTCGACCGCAGGTAGAGCAATAGTGGAAGCTTGGGGTAATTAAGACTGTCGTACCACAGCGATCCAGACACGTCAAAAAAGAATAAACGTCTGACCAAAAGGAATTAAGAAAAGGAAAAATCCTTAAAATGTAGCCACAACTTACTACGACAGAGTAGTTAAATATGTGTAGTTTTTACTTCGATAACTTTGGTATTTTCGTTTTCCTCTAAACGTGCAAATAAGCCATTGTATTCCCTTAGATATGTCTATAATATTTACGTATAAGGACTACGGCGTCTGTAGGGGGAACATGACGCCAACTTACCCAATCGATTGGTCAGTTTAATCATGACGGCTCCAATCGTCTCATTGCTGGTCACCAAGATAGTTCGCTGGATCTGTTGTGCGGGCACACTGATAACAAGAGCCCACTCGAGCTCCTTCGATTCGTCTCCCATGTCCTTTGACTACCTACAGTGACAATGTCTCCAACCCAAATCACTTTTACCCCTTTGGTATGAGGTCAGAGGTCAATCTTGGCTGATGACGCGTCACTTACCGCTATGCCCCGATTCTCCTTATATGGAATCTCTCAATACGTCACTCACGCTGGATGTCAATTTTTCTTAATTTTTACAAAATAGTCCTATTATAGAGTCAATAATAATTTTTATAATTCTCCTATACTGCTTTACGAAGAAGAAACAGCTAATTTCTTTAAATGGTCCATAAAGACCTGAAGACTTACGTCATCGGTCAAAACCGTAGCACCTCCTCCATCCTACAGTGATAAGGAGAAGGTAGAGTAGTTAAGCATTTTGGCCTTTTAACAGTTGTTTCAATATAGCTTACATTCTATACAGGAATGCGAAAATAATTGTAAATTGCAGTTAACTATATAATGTCAATTGTTGAGAGAAGCAGACAAAAGATGCACATAAATGTGTCAGTCAATGAACAAGTTACATAGCTTCACCTACTTAGCTAATACACAGAGGTTATTGGACTAATTGCAAATATAATAATGCAGTTGAAGCCACTTAAATTAGATGCCTTGATAAAATGGCCTCCCAACTACCTGCCCATCATGTTTAACTACTACACAAAAACTTAATAATCCATAATCCAAAATTTGATAATCATGACGGCCAAATGTGGCTATTAGAGACTTTAAATTCCAAATGTTTACATTAATTAAAAACCTGTTGTTTATCAGGAGAAATTTGTATAGAACTCAGACACATAAATCTATTTCATCAGTAATACTCCCATTTAACCAGAAATCTTACTTAGTTTAGTCTCAATTAAATGGGTTTGACTGTAATAACAAGAGAAGTGAATGTTATGTACTTAAAAGGATGTTAAGACAAGTCAAAACACTCGACACTTAATAGAGATTCAGAGCTGCTCCACAGTGCCTCACCTGACCCCATCCATACATGCTGTTGTGAGTCACTGAGGGATTCACTTTAGAGAGCAGCAGTCTGGACTGACTTTCTCCTTCCTCTGTTTCAACATAGCGAGGCATTGGAAAACGAGTCTGAAGAATATCCTACATTAACAATAAACCACAGCAAATGGGAACACCTCAGCAAGATCTTTGTAAATTGCGTTTACAGTGCTTAACACATCACAATTCATTAAAAAGTTATTTAAACATTTGCAAATATAACCCTTAATTGTATTTACCATATTACACATGAACGTAAATCTCACAATTTTCACATTTTCACAACATACAGTACATGCATACACAATGTCCTGTGAACAGCTTACAAATGTATACATGAAAGAAAAACGTAAAATTAATATAGCAATCAACACTATATATACATGAGGTCAATCACAATTGGTTTTCCCAGAAATGATAAAGTAAAGGAATCAGGAAGACATGCTCACATGATCACATGCTGCAGTAGGCAACAAAAAGCTAAATAAGCAACTGTGGTCATGCATTTCTCTCCTACCATTGCATCATCCTTGGGGGCCTTTAGGAGTTGCCTAAAATTCTCATGTTCTGGCTGGTCTTGAAAGCCTTGCTTTATCCAGGAATCGATTGTCTAAGACGAACAATAGCACAAAACTCATCTCTGAAATAGTGTTGTTACGAAAGCTAGTAAAAAGCCGAATTATTAACTGAATAGCGCTTGTTTCACTGTGCAACATGTGGAGGTTGGTGAAGTGGGTTGGCTTTTGAGTAAATTTGAAAGTACTTGTGCATTCAATAGACCAAAAAAGCCTCAGTCGTCTAATTAGTTTTTGTGCGAGGCAGCAATAATACATCAATGTCTACAAGAAGGTGAGCCTTCAAGAACAGAATACACGAGTGGCCAGCCCCTATTTAGTGAGCAATCGTGGTATGTTTATCTGTATGAATGTGTGGCAAGTATGCATGTATGTACTTGAATAATAGAAGTGATAATCAAACCACAAATAATCATTCACAAACATGAAGGAGGGGAAAAAAGAAGGACTTGCTGGGAATTGAACCAAGGTTATGACCACCAGTGCTCTACCACTGAGCTACAATTGCCACAGCAATGCTCCGTTCGTATATTGCTACTAAGTAAGTAATTAGTTGCTATTCACACCAATTAGTGGTGATTTCATTTATCAGAACAAGCTGATAATCAGAGACCCACGATAATGAATGAGTGAACGTTAAAATAACAAGGTTCACTTTACCTCTCCATGGAAAATAAGTAAATGAAAAAAAGTATCCAGCAACAGGATTCGATCAGGAAGAATACTGCTGACATCAAGTAGCACAGGCTACAGAAGAAAATATAAATAACATCCACACAGATATTACTTTGATAACCAAACCACAACTAATTACCTTGTAGATATTCTTAGGGATTTTGGATAATGGCTGATTGATTAGATTGGCCAGTTTCAATTACATCCATTATATAATGAAAATGGCCAATCTCATACGTAACTTACACAACTATATTGTCAACTTAGCAAGTCATACACTGTACAGTACAAATCAGAAAATATGAATGTTGTACGCACGTTTCTGTCTCCATTAGTCCTACTGTTACGGGCAGACAGAAAACACGTCCTAAAAGGCATTCCGTGGCAAGCTAAAACCAATAAAAGGTATCTGCTTGTCAGCAACATGTAAAATTTCAAATTAACAGCTGTCATAAAACCTGTTTGCTCTAATGTACGTTTACCCGTAGAACGTTCAGTTTCTGATTTGTACCGTATGTCAGACCTCCCAAGAAGATATTCCCCTCCCCGTCAAGAAATCATGCACTATAAACCAACCGTCTCCACTTAAATTAGAGGTTACCTCTGGTGGGCCATTAAAGGAGTAGGCAAAGAGTGTTGGTTGGATCATTATCAGACAGTTCACCACATCCTCTTGGTAGAGCTTGCTCCTGTAGTAGGCAGACTCGTCCGGACTGTTGTTAAAGACTTGGATGAAAGGGGACCTCCGAAGGTGGAACATAAACTGGGGGAATAGGGAGAAGTTGTCAGGGAGCTGGAAGGTGCTGGGACTGTCCTTTGTGTATTCCCCAAACTTTTGACACTACAGGGAGATATGGACAAAGGAGCCAAGGACTCACAATAGATCAAGAAAAAGATTCCCAGGGTCACTGATGAAGTGTGGAATTCCCAGAAACAGCTGTCTGGCCCAGGGGAGAAGAAGAAGAAAACTCTTGTATTCTCATCCAAAACTCTCACTATGTTTAGTTCTCTATAGGCTTGGCTTTTACTATAAAATAGATGTAGCATGTAAGGTAAATGGTGTACTGTGTGTGTATTAGTTTGTTCATCATGGATACTCATAAGACTCCTCACATTTCATCAAAAAGTGTGTGTTTGCAGTGGAAAAGCTTTCGTAGACAAGTCCAGACACTACAGACACTTATCCTTGAATGTGTAACATAACTCACACATATATACGTAGCTACGTATGTGTAACTACAGTACGTACATACTCACTAAAAGATCCATACAGGGGTAGTGGTTTTCACATTATTTCATAGAACAACATTTGGTTGTAAAACTTACAATTCTTATTAACTGTCTGTCAAGATATCTCAATACATCAGGACCCTCTTGACTTTCAGCTCTAAAGTAATAAAACACTCTTAATTCTCCATATACGTATGTACGTATGTAATATATATTACATGATAATAGACTTCATCATGCTTGGAAAAAACTTTATGATCTAAAGATCTGATCTTAAAGTTTTGATTATCATTATCTTTTAACTCTGGATTATATCCTTCCTTCTTGATTTCCATATGGAAATTTTGGCAGGGAATATATGTTGGTGGAGTGGCGGTTTTGAGAATGATCTGCCAATATTTCAATCCCCAATTACACAGAATGTAGGAGAACAATTTGTCTTGTCAGTAAAATTGCCAAAGTAAAATCTGCCAAATATTCTTTCAGCTCAAAATTTCCGGCCATACGGTATTTTTCACTTCTCAAAAGTATGTATGTACATAGCTGCAGTACAGTCCTAAGTACACATTAACTGTGAAGTAAATAGTGAAAAACTCTTTTTTGTCTAACTTCAATAATATTGAATCTTTGTCGGATTACCTTTCATATTGTGGTATATATACGTACAAGCCATTCATAGCTTGTTACACAACTTCATTTCACGGGTTTAACGGGTTCTTTCAATTTAAGTTGCCTTTACAAAACTATTTTCTACCTCCAAGGGGTGGATTTAGGATGGACGGATCCCTGTTTACAACATACGTAGTATAGGTACTGATAATTGTATCATGGAAAGGATTATTACCTTAAAACTGCCATTCGAGCCATTATAACTGCAGCACATTCTTGATCAAAACTAGCAGATATGTGATTCAGTTGAGTTGCTCCATCTGCCCAACTACAAGGATGGAAAACCAGCTAAAAATACCACACATGGGTCAAATTGATGGCAGGACACACAGATGTAAGTCTTGTATTGATGGAAGGACACACAGATGTATGTCTTGTATTGATGGAAGGACACACAGATGTATGTCATGTATTGATGGCAGGACACACAGATGTATGTCTTGTATTGATGGCAGGACACACAGATGTATGTCTTGTATTGATGGCAGGACACACAGATGTATGTCATGTATTGATGGCAGGACACACAGATGTAAGTCTTGTATTGATGGAAGGACACACAGATGTATGTCTTGTATTGATGGCAGGACACACAGATGTATGTCATGTATTGATGGCAGGACACACAGATGTATGTCTTGTATTGATGGAAGGACACACAGATGTATGTCTTGTATTGATGGCAGGACACACAGATGTATGTCTTGTATTGATGGAAGGACACATAGATGTATGTCTTGTATTGATAGCAGGACACACAGATGTATGTCTTGTATTGATGGAAGGACACACAGATGTATGTCTTGTATTGATGGAAGGACACATAGATGTATGTCTTGTATTGATGGCAGGACACACAGATGTATGTCTTGTATTGATAGGGCAATTTGAAAAACCTAACATCTTCAAATATGACTGTATGGCCAAAAATGTTGGCGAGGAATTATTTGGAAACTACAGTACCTACATATGTACCTATCTCATACTATCAACCTACCTACATATAGTACTGTAAATACCGTGTGGACCTAAATTTTGTGGGAAAACTTTCACAGATGGCCGCCAATCCGCAAAAGTTTAGTCCCGCGAAAATTTAGGTCAATACAGTATGTAAATACAATGTGTACATATGTATACATTCTGTATATCACCCCAGCCTAATTGTTACAATAAAGGGCTATTCAGTAACTGTACACACAGACACTTCAGTCAGTAAATACAGCATAGTTGACCAATACATGTGTATGCATTGCCTAAATACGTAGTAAAGAGGTTTCAGGTGATCCCTAGTTTCATTGACTTGAAGAGACTTCAAGCATCAATCTGCATTTCCTACCATTTCACAGACATCATCAACCTCAAGTCATACATTAACACACTACATAGGTACGTATATGGTCATTGAAACTACCACCTTATCATAGGACTACAATGTAATTAAGAGAAGCCTCCTTGTAGACATCTGTAGCTAATGAAGCCACCCTTTAATACAGTAATGTGCCACTAGCCCTAGAGTACAGGCCCCAGAGGTATTACAGTACTCAGGCTGTGCGTGTGCTTATGTGTCCCTGTTACCACGCTTGTACAGGTAGAGCAAAGATTTAAAAAACAGCATACATACAAGTACGTAGGTAAGTAAATTGGTAATAAAGATTTTTGATTCACAAATTCTTGAAAAAAATACTTCATTTGAAAAATATGTTATTTGCTTGCTGAGACAACTTTCAAAGCAGCCATTTTAATCACCGACTTCTGGGTATTAATATATGTACGTACATAAGCATATTGAAAAGCACTCACTGTCTGGCTACTGTTGCGACTCGAACTCTCTTCTGCCCAGAAGGATGCTGATAGAAGGTGATGAATTGCATTGCTGCCGGCTGGCCTTGGGGAATATTGGAAGCTTGCTACATCATGGAGGGGGAGGGGGAGGGAGAGGGAGAGGGAGAGGGAGAGGGAGAGGGAGAGGGAGAGGGAGACAAGAAACAAAATCAACTGTAATTCAAAGGAAATTGAGACAATTATTAAAATTAAGAGCAGAGAGAAATACTTAAAGTAATTCTTTGAAGTGTTAGCTAAAAGAAGCAATTAAGATCTCCCAGGCTCACTGTATAAGAGAGAATTCCCAGAAACAGCTGTCTGGCTCAATGGAGAAAGAAAGAGACGAAACCCAACGATATCCTCATCCAAGGCTCTTTAGGTTTACCCCAAGTTACTAGTCTAAGAAAATGTTTGCATTTACTGTAAGTCTATCCTCTTTATGCTTCCTTAGCTTCATAGGCATGACAACCACAATGTTTAGAATATGGTGCTCAAAGTATATACATACGTATGTACTATGTGCGTACACACCTGGTTTGCCACCTCGAAAAAGATTGCATAAGTACTGCTGGGATCCGTGGCACACAATCTCCAGGAACATGTATTTCCGACTCCTACTTCCTGCAGGGTCAGACACATATATATAATCATGTGACAGTCATGTGATTTTCAGTATATGAAATCACATACATTATCTGAGACAGATGGTCCCTTTCTGTTCAATGAGAAGCAAGGACCGATCATCCCTGAGATCTTCAGCTCTGGAGAGCACTACAAGTTTGAGAAAAAGTTAATGTACAGAGAAAGTAATATACTGAACTGACTAATACATAACAAGTAATGACAATACATTGTATAGGGCGGCCATGTTTTTTGGTCATCCGTACTTTAAGAGTACTACCATACCCTCTCATAACAACAATAATAATAATATGGATTTGTTGCAACTCAAACGGCAATTAGTTGATACCTTAGATGTTTTAAAAAAAGGAATTAAAGTCTGTGATGAAGTGAATTAGATATCATCATTGATCATTCACTAATATTTAGACTCAAAAATGTGCCAAACTACAATAACTGCAGAGCAGTCTGTGGCAGGTTCATGTTGATTAATGTACAGTACGTACGTATATACGTACGTATGTACTGTACGCATCTAGAAAGTCAAAATATCACCCATCAAATGGTTCACTCACTTTAACTTCCAACGAAGCACCAAAACCCATTCTGAAATCCCCTTTCTGGTCCTTAGAGAACACCTTCTGGAAGGTCTGTTTGAACATGGAAGTGTTGAAGGAGTCGCCCATGGTCATGTGACCGCCAGTAATATTAATTAAATACCGCATCTCGTATAAACCACTCTGATCCAGTGAGTTTGAATATAGGTCAATGGCGTGTCCATTGCTGGCAGCTCTTTTGGCCAGAGCTTCAAAAAACTGAGTTTGTGAGAAGAAAAAGAAAAAGAGAAATCAACCATCAATTCCTTATAACATTGTATGCACACAAATGTATACGTACATATGTGCAAATGAGAATAATCTAACACACCATTTTTCAACATGCTACATTTACTTTAGAGTAAAAGGCCTGTAGGGAACTAAACCTAGCTAGAGCTTTGGATGAGGATACAAGAGTTTTCTTCTCCCACTCTTCTGCTCCATTGGGTCAGACAGCTGTTTCCAGGAATTCCAACCTTCATCAATAAATCTGGGAATCTTTGTCTTCTTTTGTGAGTCCTTGACCTGTATTACTGACATGTATACATTAACATGTATGCACAGATGTATAGTATGTAAGAAGAGAAATATAGGATTCAAAGGCATTGTTGTGTATATTCACTGATAACTTGTACGTACATACAGACAATGTACATGCAAAATAATTGGGAAAATTCAAATTCAAATGGACCGTCCACAGAAATACGACAAAGTTCACAATTGTGAATGTGACTGAAGGTTCCCGAGTTGGACAACACAGTAAAATTGGAATAATTTGAAAATGGAGCACATTTTGCTTCTTAGAATATTCCAGAAAACTATACATGACAACTCAAAGGTCCCACCTGCACGACAACAGTAATTCCACTTCACCCACCTTACTGGCCTTCCTAGTGTACTTGGCATTTCCTTTTCCAAGGTCCAAGTGCGAGCGAATGGTGTCCTTCAACTCATCATTGACCACCATACCTGGACCCTGCATGAAATTAAAACCTAGGAGTGAAAACAATATAGGGCACAAAACTCAAGGATACCATTCCCGTTACTGGTAGCACAGTGGATTGTTGGGATAATGTTAGGCAACACTGGACAACACTCAATGAGAGAGACACAGCAGCATGAGATAGAAGAATAACCTTGCACGTGGTGTGAATAACTAAATCAGAGTTTAAAAGGAAGATATCACGCTAACCAGCCAAGTGAGCAAAGTCTCTCAGCTGGGGTCCAAAGTCCTATTAAAATGGCGACCAGGGATCACCTCCCAATCATCCAAGATTAAATATTCAAAGGATATTGTTCCCATTTAATATTCATACTTCCTGTTTTTCTCTTCCTGGTGAGAGAGGGTCACTTGACAGGAAGCAAAATGGTGGGAAAATTCTCTATAAAAGAGGCAACCTTCAGCAGTCCCCATCAATCACTGAAGACACCCCCAGGTTTGAAAGATTCTAAAGAAACTAGCTTTGTCTCTGGACACTCAAAAGACCAAAGAGATGAACCATCTCAAAGGCATTCCCTTACTTGCACAGTGCATTGCTGATGAGAGAGACACAGTGGCTCACCTCAGAACTAGCTCCTCCGATGAAACACATGATCCTAGCTCCTGCATTGGGGTAGGTCACCTCCAGGAGACTGACAGCCACCGATATGGCCACGCCTGTAGCCCTGTGAGGCCGCTTCCCGGTCGGCACGGGCCAGGGGTCCTTCTGTAAGTCACCAATCATGTCTGTCAGGTTCATATCACACTTCTGCAGCGGCTGAAGAAACCTGTTAGAAAACACATTTTTGATTAATACATATCCAAGTACGTATCTGTATACACCAAATATACATATATGTGACTGTTCCCAGTAGAAATCACAGAAAATGGCATCCCAGCCAAAATTGACTATTTTCTAGCAAACGTGTATACTTAGAGAATCCGTGTACCAAATTTGAGTGAAATTCTCTTCCTTACGAAGGAGATATGGTTGATTAAAAATATTGTACCATAGACATTTTACAGTACCAACATATACGTATGATGGCTATTTTTGCTGATAAATACCAATGGCCACTTTCTGCAATTTCTACTGGCAGCATTCACATATATACATAACAATAACTACATTATAAGCAGTATAGTATAGTTGGCAAACTATAGTCCTACTACGTACATATGTACATATATATATGTGAACTGGACATTTATTGCTGAAGAAGACCTACGGGTCGAAACGTCCTAATACTTTGATTAATAGTAAGTGTTGCTGATACTCAAATTGTAACCAATTCATTATGGACGCAACATCTACCCCTTATTACTTCATATATACAATATGCACATGTAAATACATACAGTACATACGTAGATACACAGTGCAAGGTACAATAATCTAAGGGGAAATATTAAATACAGTAAAACCTCTATTAACGGACACTCCCAATAGTGGACAGTCTCCGTATAACGGACAACATGCAATGTACCAACTTATTTTTATATACGATTAGTATGTTAGTAACTCCCGAATAGCGGACAACCTCCGAATTCCAGATAACGGACACTCGGCCCGAACCCAAGGACTTTTTGTAATACAAAAAACCTCTTTTAACGGACAAAGGGGGCCTTATCTAGCTACGGTTGCAGTCAGATAAAACTGAACGATTTCCATACATAACGAGGGACGCCTCTCACCGAGAATTGATGGAGTTGTTAACGAAGTAAAGCGTCCTATCGACAAATCTTGAATGTACTAACGAAGTAACGTACGTACGGCTGTACCCGTTTCAGATAGCATTGTATACAGATATAAAGCTTTTATTATGAAAACCTCCCAGTAAAGGACAACCTCCGAATAGCGGACAAGTCCCTTTGCACCAACTTGTCCGTTATTGAGAGGTTTCACTGTAATAAGGAATGGGGATTCCCCAATCAGATGTCAAAAGAGGTGGGAAGTGTGCTGCATTTCAGAGACTAACTTATTGTGTGATTGTACTTGTGGTTGTTGGGTGTGGGGCTGGCCGGACTGTGCCTGCTTCTGTGGTTGAGGCTGGGAGCCTCCCCCATGGAGACCAAGCTGGGTCTAAGAACAGGAAGATCAGTAACTCTGAGTAGTACAATGGTACTACGTATATACCCTCATTACCTTGCAACTTTAGTATGCTCAAGTATGAGTCACAATGAGAAGCAACAGTTAAGCAAAACTGATATTAACGTAATATACTACTATATAGTGACTAGCACTTTGATCTGAATTGACATGCCAGCTAAAATGTCCTTGTGTGTTCCAAAACAACATGAATACCTCTGAAACATATGTACTTATACAGGTAAAAGCTATCTACAAGATTTCTTTTCCAAAGATTTCCTAAAACAGTGATTCTTTCACCTCGTACTTGAAACAACAGTGTAGTACTAATTGTAGTCATTAACAAAGGCTTCTATGCATAACTACAGTATATAAACCTATATAGTACCGTCAATTGGCAGTACTTACATTTACACTATATAGTTATTAAATATATTTTTAGTTCACTAATCTTACTTAAGTATGTGTGTACATTTTTAAACTACATATATAATTTCTATAACCGTAAAAGTGACAGTTTAATTCCATTCTATTGTTTCTTTTTTCTATTCATTACTCTATATACCTATATGAAAACAACACTTGTAGACATCTTTCTGAGTGCTGGCAAGAGACATGATATGTATGTGATCTCCCAGTCTATATTAAGGTTACTAAATGGAATTAAATACCTTCAACCTCTATGCTTGAGGAACTAGGAGGGAAATGTTTTTAGCCAATCAAATTGCAACATGCCATCATCACATGACAACAAAGGAAGTTACAGTAAAATATACTTTCAATATGACATTCAATCCCTTAATTACTTACCTCCAACTGTTTAGCAGTTAAATCTTTACTTCCTTGGAACACATAACATTTTGAATATCCATCACAGCCCAACTCATGAATTTGTACCTGACAGAAATACAATTTATAACAATAATATTTTTATTGACAACTTATTCTATAGACTTTTATTCCTAACTTGACTTCAATTTTGTGTTTCTTAGTGTGTACTTATATGTATTTTTGTACTTAGTATTTGGGAGCACTGGAAAGTAGCCTTACATTGGCTAAGTGGCCTTGTCAGTCTAATAAGACAATACAACACAATACGACATTGAGTGGAACAATTTACAATATTTTGATGGCCAGTAATTCAATGGATCATGTCAGGACTTGTGTCAAGCTCTCTCTTATAAGACATTTAACGTTCAAATATCTGATTAGAATATAATTGAGTTGTAAACATTCAACCAATTTTAATATACATAAGGTCTTTTGGTATATACGTACGTACATAAGACACGATACTTGCAAAATTACAACTCGTCATAATTGGCCACTAAAATATGGAATCATTTGTGACTTTCCTCAGTGAGGAAGGTCAGGTTTAATGACCCTACACTCTATTAAGCCCAGCAACATGACAAAGGAGCTCTTACATGTCTTCCAAAAGTGATAAGACCAACCAGGGCAGAGGAGGGCAGCAGACTAAGGCACATCTGAAGAGACTCCTACAGGAATCAGAAGAGAGAGTTATTAAACACATGCTTACGTACATCAATCAAAGTCCAATTAAAATTTGCTACAAATTAGATCTAAAGCAAGCTACATACATAGTACAATCATAAAATCAAGCTGAAAAGAGTTCAAAAGTATACATGACATGTAAATGTAAACTGTTTCTCAGATAAATTTATCTGAGAAACAGTTTAAACATCTATTAATTAATGTGTATTTAAGAATATTCATTTTTGTAAATATTCTTAAAATACACATTAATTAATTAGTTAATACAGAGCACTTCACTTGTAAAATGTACTCCACATTATCAAAATGTTTAATTTATATACAAGTACATATACGTATTTGTATTTACTATGGGTTATTATGGTATTAGTACAATTCAAATACAGAAGCTATAAAATCCATTGCCATCAAAACAATAGCTATTATCAAGATAACACATTTACTGAAACATTGAGATAAATTACTCACTTTAACTGCTTTTAGATTCTCATCATCCTGACACAGATCTACTACAAAGAGGAAGACCATGGGAAGGAGGACATTTCTCTGAAGGGAGTACTCTATAGTTGAAAACTGTGGTATCAGCTCCGCAGGCATGTTTGTTTCTGAAATGGCTGCATAGTGCTGAGGAAACTACAGAGAACAAACAAACAATTCCATCAGGTTTGTCAATAACGACAGGAAGTGGTAAACAATGAACAATGTAAAACACCACTTTCCCACAAACATACCTACTATCATGTATGTCTATTCTAATGAATTAACCTAGCAAGGGCTTTGATGAGAATATAGGAGTTGTACCAAGATAGAAGCATGTACATATAACTTGTTCAGTTGTGATAACATTTGATACTGGTGGCTAGCACGTCAATGTCCATCTAATTCACACGTGCAGACACTTAATACAGGTCGGACGCATGCACGTATGTATACATTACAAACTTACCGCGTTTCTGGAGAAACAGAAGTTGCACACCCAAACTTTAGCTCTGTAGTCCACTTGACTGTGATGGTACACAAAAGTGAGCGCATTACTTGTAAGTACTTTAGTAGATAACGCACGAGGCAGAGACTTACCATAACGGGTTCAAGACAGCTCTACAGTTGGGTCTACTGCAGAGAACAGGCTCGTAACAGATTGGAGGAAGATCCGATCTCTCCTTCAAAGGAGTAAACATACAGGCTAGAGGCACCACCTACATACACAAACCATCGATATAACTTAGGTAATAACTTCACTTTCTTGCTTACTGACAAGTTTCGTAGCTTCAATTCTTGTTGATGGCCACATGTTCCACGTAAACCTAATACCGTCTCGCTCTTCATTCTGACTTATAAAATCTTGGTAAGTTGTCATAGTTCTGCTTTACGCATTAAAATGGAACAAAGCGCAATATGTCCTCCTGCACGAGTGCAGAGTGGGCATTAAATGGAACTGACCGTCTTACCTTGACGTCATACGGTGGCGCCAGTATTCAATTGTTTAAGTACATGTATATCAAAGCTTTCAATTTACAGTATTAGTTTAAAGTATAATTTAAATGCCTATTAATAAATGTGTCCAATATAAGAAATTGTCAATATTCTATTTTCTAACTAGTTCTCTAATTTCTTTAATGACTGTCAGCTGGTCTTGAAGAGCTACAGAATCCACTGACTTGTCCAAATTACCTGTTCTTCCATCTCGCACACCTTGTTCATTCAGGAAACCCAAAAGAGAGCTTGTCTAAAATCAAACAGGTTGAGAATATGTAAGTGAGTCAGCTGATGGTGGATGAAATCTAATTTCTTTATCATGGCACACTCACTTGCTCATCTGTTGGCACAAAAGCATCTAGAGGCAGGTCTAATGGTGTTGGCTGTCCTATTGCATGGTTGCGGTACCTCCAGTGCAGGGTACACTGGCTGACTGCATAGAGACCAGCTGCTACGGCACAGCCGGCCCAATTGCACACACCACTGAGGATAGCCAGATCAGCAGCGACCTTGCATCCTATCAACCCTCCCTTCTCAATGTGATCCACGACCTTATTGTACACCTTTCCCATTCCCAACTCATTCCCACCATCTCCGATACCAATGGTTATGCATCCGTCATAGTCTTTGGATGCTTGATATATATCATCTATCGGATCACAGTGGGAGCTTACGTCCACTCCTTTCATCGTGTAGTGTCTTCCATCAGCTGCAATTCCACTTCTCTCTATTGCCACAAAGCAGTCGTACAGAGATGGCTTAAATATCCCTTTCACTTCACTGTATCCCAGGACCCTAGTCAAGGCAAACTGCTCAGGAGTAACGGCCCCTATTGCGCAATAGTGTTTCAAGCACCCCTTGGTAAGAACAGCGGTCCTGTCATCACATATAAGATGTACTGTGGAACCGTTGGCAGTGAGAGCTTGTAGCATGGCCAAGGCACCTGGAAGGCCATCTGTTTCCTCTTTCTGTAGCTCATCAAAAAAGACTGGAAATCCCGTTGTTATGGCAATCATCTTAGAATGAGATAGGCCCAATACAGCCTTTGTGAAGTCTCCCTTGATGAAGAGATCGGACACTCCTCTCTTCCCTGGATCCTTCAATATCAAAGACTCTAGTCTTGTAAGCTTCTTAAGGACCTCAGATGACAACACAGAGTAAAAGGTGCCTGTGACTGGAATAACATCCAAAGGTGGCACCTGAACATTACCGTCCCACTGAGATGAAGGAATATCAGATATATACATGTGCCCAGGCCTGTGAGTGAAACAGCGATCCAACTCTATTAAAATTAAAAAAGTACAGTTTCCATGACATCAGTAATGTGGAACATTGTGTGGTAGAAGAGAGATCAGCATGCATACAGGATCAAGATGAAGACAAACATTCCTAGGATCACTGATGAACTCCCAGAAACAGCTGTATGGCTCAGTGGAAAATAAGAGAAAAGTAAAAGGAGAAAATTCTTGTTCTTCATCCAAAGTTCTCACCAGGTTTAGTTCCCTATAGGCTTTTACTATATAGGTAGCATGTTGAAAAATTGTGTATTGATACATCATACATACGTACTTGCAGAAGTGAGTGTTTTTAGAGCAGTGACACCGCAAGCCCAAAACACAGGAACCTCTCCTTCCTTCACCTCTGACCTATCTCCATATGGGACATCATCAAGATTTAAAATTCCAATCCTCTTTGGGTCTCCAATGTGTACTGGTCCACCATGGCATGATGGAAACCTAGACGAGATAGTGACCACTTCCAACAGATCAGATATCTTCATTGGTTGCATGCTGACGACCATGTTGCCTCCAAAGAGTCCCACAGGGTGCAGCTCAATGGAGGTAGTATACATTGAAACATTTTTACCTTCTTTGACATTCCTTGACTTGATTCCTTTGTTAGCCAAGGCTTCCTCAAATGAAAAGCTGCAGCCAAAATAGAAGGTCACCATGTCCTCCCAGGGCTCATCAATCAGGGACCGAGGAGAGGACACTACCTCTCCTTTCAATAGCTTATTGTACATAGGCAGGTCAGTTCTAGGTTGCAAAGGAAAGGACAACATACAAAATTCTTACAGAATGACTCATTTTTGTTAGCTTTGCATACAGTATGGAGGATCTGACTGGTGCAATCCAATCCTCTCATTCACAGAGAGAGGGTCTGTGATTTCATCTTAATTAATAGACTATATTTCTTGATCTACCTTATGTCTGAGTTTTGTGCTAGTTTCGGAGCTCCCGTCTCACCAGTATGGCTTCTATAGATAAGGGCCAGGGGGCCATAGTTTAACCGACAAAACGTCTCAAAATCACCTGCCACTTTTGAAGGGACCACTCCAATATTGGCTTGGAGCAAACCCTTTCCCCGGCCCACTGTCGGAGTTGGAGAAGTGGTACTCTCTCTGAATTCTAGTCTAAGCAATTCCCCCTCTCGAATGGTCGCCATGAATACAATCCTGTCTATATAAATATAAATTATTTATATAAACTACATGTATCAATTTGAGGTTGTAGTTTAGCCATGCTTATGTTTCGAATTACAAGCTATATTGTCAACTAACCGACTTATGCACAGGGAAAATACGGTATGGTCAGAATGCTTAGCGAGGTCTCTATGTTGCGCCGCTTATTAAAAGTCTACTGAAACCACCGGCGAGCCCACCGGAAACATGTTCATCAAGCAGCAAAGGGTTTAACCTGGGCGTGGTCTGCTCGCAAAATGAAGGGAAGTGTACTTGTTCTCCTGCTCCTGTGTGTTCCACAGTGTAGTCAAGCGTCTTGTAACACTGTTCATCTCTCCGCTGGAATGCTACATGTTACTTGCAACAATATCAGCCTCCGTGAGCTAGCAAAAAGTCCCACTTTACTTTTCGAAAGTCCCGCAGATGAAGTTGTAGAGTTGTAAGTAGTTGTTAAATGACTAGATTGACTGTATCCGAATTGCTTTTCATCGATATGGCTTACGTACCGGTTTACAGGATTATTTTAGGAATACTTGAAGACGGGATCGAGGCTGACACGTTTTCGGCCTTTACAAATTTGGTTACTCTGTAAGTGTAAGCAACGTAGGTCAGAGAATAATTATTTAATATTTGTAGTGTTCTATTTATAATATACAGGCAAATTCGTGCAAATATTACTAACATTGAAAGAGCATCTTTTAGTGGATTGCCCGCTTTGGAAAGACTGTAAGTAGTAACATTACACAGTTCCAGAAATCCACCAATAGCTAGCAGGCCCTTAGTATAGATAAATATATAGAGTCGCTTTGTGTACCTTATTTATAGTGTGTAGTATTTATCTCCGTCTTACCCTAATAACCACAAGTGGATTTTCAAGCTTATTAAATAATTTGTTTCTTGTAACTAGTACTCTTGGTGACACTAAGATTTCGACCATATCTGTTGGAATTTTTAATGGATACTCAGGTGACTATGCAGCACTGGACTTGTAAGTAACATTTTCGATTTCTTGTAATATTATTATTGTACATACAATAAAGTAATCGTCCTCTGATTTTTTTGTTATAGAAGCCTGGATAATGATGTTCCGCTTTCAATAAATATAAATTTGAAAGCTGTTTTAGAGTCACTTTCAGATTTGTAAGTAAATGATAGCAGATTGTGTTTAGTGTATATCAATAACAATATCATACCCTTTAGATCTGTCAAAAGTTTTGTCTACTGTGACTGCCACATAATTTGGTTTCAAGATGTCCTGGATATGTTTTTTTATGCACCTGGTGATGTACAATGTTTTAGTGAATTAGCTCATTTGAATGGAACAGATTTAAAATTTGCAGAATCCTCTGAGCTCAATAGTACTTGCCAAGGCAAGTGTTGAAATTTGGATTATTCTGTACTGTAGATGCTCTTTATGTGTATATGTGTTATTTGCATGCAGGCATCTGTAACACAACCCTAAATGAATGCGACCAGCATGCTACTTGCTTCAGTACATCAATGGACACGTTTACCTGCTCATGCAATCCTGGGTTTGAGGGAGATGGGTTTACATGTAACAATGTGAATGAGTGCCTCTCTGTTAGTTGTCCCATTGGAAGCACTTGTATGGATGCATTTGGTAACTATTCTTGTGTCCCCATTACCTGTGGGGGGAATGAGGTGCTGGTAGGAAACACGTGTGAATGTGCTGGGAGTTTGGTGAGGAATGAAGCCGGTGATGACTGTGAGTGTCCAATAGGCACTATAGAGGAACAAGGCAACTGCACCTGTGAGGACTATAATAGAACACTCAATGGTACCAACTGCATATGTAAAAATAACTTGGTGGAAGATGCTAAAGGAGATTGTGGGTGTCCTGATGGTCTAGTCTTTTTCCCCATTTCTGGCAGTTGTTTATGTGAAAGTAGCCACATGTTTTACAATTCAACTATTGGTGAATGCCAATGTGTTGGAAACAGAACACTCAATGGTACCAACTGCATATGTAAAGATTACTTGGTGGAAGATGCTAAAGGAGATTGTGGGTGTCCTGATGGTCTAGTCTTTTTTCCCATTTCTGACAGTTGTTTATGTGAAAGTAGTCACATGTTCTACAATGCAACTATCAGTGAATGCCAATGTGTTGGAAACAGAATATTAAATGGAAGCAACTGTGTTTGTGCAGATGGCTTTGTTGAAGATAGCAAGAAAATGGAATGCAAGCATTTTTGTGCTGAAGACATGATATATTCGCCTGTTTTGCAAACATGCGTATGTAAATATCGTGAAATGCAGTATGATTCTTCCTTAGAAAGGTGTGTATGCCAAGGTAATAAAACTTTTAATGAGTTGGAAAGTGGCTGCATATGTAGAGATAATTTGGTTACTGGTTCTGATACCTCCGAGTGTGAATGTCCTCTGGGTCTGGTATATTCTCTGGATACGCTTAACTGTATCTGTCCAGCAGGTTTAGAGTATGTAGGTTCTTCTCCATCTGATTCTTCTCCTTGTCAGTGCATGGATCCAGTAGCTTATTTTGTAAATGGCAGTATTGGCTGTGTCTGCTATAGTGGAGCAGTCAAAGGAGCAGATGACCTCTGTGAGTGCAGCGAGGGATTGGTTCCGGGAGGCACCAACAGCTGTGTTACAGAAGTGATGAGCTTGCTGATTAAGGTAATGTGCATACACTGTGATTGGAATATACTGTCCTGGATTTAGTATCTAGCCGTAAAATCATTATGATTCCATTTGAGTCAATTGCAAATATCATTTCAATAAATTCCTGTTTAATTTATATGGGATAAAAGAAATCTAAAGGATTTACCAAATTGTCAAATACATATTACTGAACTTAAATTGAATTTAAAGCCAATTATTGTATACAGTACATACGTATGTACAATCTAAGTTGAGATATTCTATATAATTGCATATTGTCTTCAATCTTGACTTTAATTCCTCATGGCTGAACATCTGGTTTAATATACATACATATATACATATTTATCGTTTACCCCAGAATTCTGTCACTCTTAACTATATTTGATTACTGTGTAGCTCAATTCTTCTAACCTAAATGCGAGTGACATTATTTCCATCAACGTGGCTGCTCTAGCAAGTGCAATGGAAGATGGAGCTATGCTTAGTACAGTGGATCTTAATTCTCTTGTCTCCATCATTGGAAACACAGCAGGCTTCCTTGAAGACATCAGTGGATCTGACGATATTGAGGAAGCTGTCCAAGTATGCTTAACTCTACTCTACTAAATGCAGATATCTACTCAGATGACCAAAGATATACATAATACAATTAGCTCTCCTATGCTTAATGGTTGCCAGTGACCATTGGTTAAGATAGCCCCTCCCACTGGAAATGGGCTGGGTCTTGATTATCAGCTTGTTCTGATAAAGAGAATCACCACTAATTAGTAAATGAAGACTAAATAGAGCTTTGCTGTGGCAATTGTAAGAGCACTGCTGGTCATAACCAGCTGTCCTAGGTTCGATTCCCAGCAATTGCTTCTTTCATGTTTTTCCCTCTTCATGCATGTTTAAGACTGATTATAATTTCTTACGGTTTTATCACTTCAATTTAATACATTCTGTACGTATGTATGTTGTCTATGTAGTACGTATGTATGCCTATTAGTATAGATAAATTTGTATATTTCAAAAATCCGCTACACATGAGGTACCTCTTGTCAGGGACACTGTTAATGGCAGAAAGTGATCTGAATTCTAAATAGTAGGCATTTCTGTGATCCCACCTGATAATTGGTGTCTAGGAGAACTAGAGCATAACTACATTTGTTAATATGTACATTCAATTATGTTACTGTAATACATAGAGCCTGGTAAATTTGACAAGCTACCTACTTGATGAAGAGCTAGAAGAGGCTTGGGCAAATGTGGACGATCCTGCTGGAGAGGTGAACGTGATCTTAACATCAATTGAGGCGGCGACAGCTGCACTAGTGGAACTGGCCAATAACTCGGACACTGGAATTTTGACAATTGAAACAGAACATATCGGTCAGTTTATGATATATGTACCATTACCATAAAAGACTTAGTGACTACATATATGAAGTCCCCCTGTGAAGTACAACAAGGGCCTTTTTAACTTAGAAAGTTTAAATTTTATATAAACTGCATATAGTAATCAAATACGGATGGTATGTAGTAGCATCTCATGCAGTTATTAGCGTGGTACATAATACTACATGGTGGAAAGGATCTGCTACTGACTGCCTATGACTGAGCAGACATGGTGACCTGATGTGTATATAGGGGTAGGTCTAGAAATATGTAAGGTGGGATGGGGGGCGAGGTGCTAAAGTTATATAGGAGTGTGACATAAAAAGGTATGAGGTTTTAGGCTAGTATTTTGCTAAAGAATAGGCTAATACAAACTCAGACTCAGTGTTTAGGTGCTATAGCACCTAAACACCCACCCTTAATCGGCCACTGATATTCCTTAACATTCTTACTTTCTTGAACTTATTTCTTATATACTCCTTGTATTTAATTAGTGATATCAGATACAATACTTTTTATTGGTCATTGTATATACAGTGTTGCAAGTTGCTTTGCCGGGGAAAAATCCAAATGGAAATGATTGGATGACAATACAGACTGACATTAGTACTGTCACTCTGCCTGCAAGCATTCTAAATCTAACGATGTGTGACATAGCAATATTATCAGGGTCCTTTAATGGACTCCACCGAATACTGCCCATCGATGATGGTGTCAGAAATATGTCTACCAATGAGCCTACTAGAATTCTGTCAAATCTTTGGTATGTAAACCATGCATTGTGTGTACAACTAATTACACCTACGTATATTACAGACTTGTGTCCAAATTTTGACAATGTATATAATAAATCTCAAATGGTAGCAATCATTTGGTTTCAACAGTTTGTTTGTAGAAATGTATTCTTGGCCACTATGAGAGCCAAACATACTGTATGTACAGTACATAAACTATATCAGGGTTTCTTTCAGCTTTTTGCCCAGGGGGGGGGGGAAATGGGATGGTATGAATTATTGGGGGGGTGGCAAGTACGTATCTGTGTGCAAAGCATGTGGCAAACTAGGGTGTCTGGGGGCATGCTCCCCTGGGAAATTTTGATTTTGGACCTTTTATTAGATGCTATTTGGGACTATTTTCACACAGAATTACAATCGACTCACCACTAAAACTATCTAATGATTAAGAAACAGGAAACAGGACTAGAAAACCTAGAAACATTAAAGCTTTTATAAAGCCTGAATTGATTTACATGTAAAATAGAATTCTCAGCATATTCAAGCCCCCTGAAGGAAACCCTGTGTATGAATATAACCGATGGGTAGGGTAGCGGATTAACAATCCTAAGCAGTATTCATGGTATGTGCATGCAGTATTAGCCAATACCTCCTTCTATCTGCCCTGTTTATTATACAGTTCTGCTAGAGACGAAAGAGTGTCTGTTGAGGATAAGATTAATAGTGCTGTTATATCAGTAAACATCATCTCAACATCAGATGATTGTCACGTTAACACATCAAGTTTACTGGAGCCTGTGTCCATATCACTCTCCCACCTAGTGAGTTCAGTGACCTGATTACGTCAGGCAACCGTAGACTCCATTCTCATTAATAGTATACATGGTAAATAGAGAAGCATTTGTAATTATTAAAAAGAAATTGTCCCTATATATGTATATGTATGTACATATTTATGAAGTGATAATGATTATTTGTGTTCATAACGAAATGGTTGAGCATTGGCAATACAATTATTAACAGAAATTGAATATTTCAATCCAGAGGTCTTCATCAGCAAATGAATCAACCATTTCTATTACCATGTTATTATATAGAATTATGTACCAGATTGCCATACGTACTTGCTTGACTTTTAAATGGGTGACTTGGTCATGCAGAAGCTATTGTGAGTCCTTTCTACTGGTGTGTATGTAGGACACAAAACTTCAGTCTCCCGTCTGCATATCTTCTAGCAATCCTGAGTAAGTTACCTTCTAAATAAATATGATTTACGTATATGCTACTTATTTAAACAAGGACATATTTACTGAAAACTAATTTTTGAACTATGATACAGGGGAATTACATGGAATACTGGAGGTTGTTCACCATCTACTGTTACTGACGGAAATACAGAATGTTCTTGTACACATCTTACTAGCTTTGCTATCTTAATGCACCCTTCGCCAATAGAGGTACGTCTGATTGTACCTATACTGTACTGCAATCACTCCAAGTTGTCCTACAAATGTAACTGAGTGGGTATTATATAGAATTTTAGCATCAATCTAAAGTTTTTTTGTTTATTTGTGAATTCCAGGATATTCTTCACTAGTAATGATTATGAATAGACAAGTGCATGCTTAATTCAGCTATCTAGCAAGCTTCTATTGTGTTAAGGTTGAACTAAGTACTTTCATGCACAATTTCAAATTTAACTAGTACATTACAGTATGTACAGTTTAGTGAGTGTGACCACGTTCAATATATGTACTTAAACCAATGTATTATTCAGGTAACACTCAGAGGCCTGAACATTGCCTCTAAAGTAGGACTGAGCATTTCCATTATCTGTCTTCTCATCACTGTGTTTGTACTCTACTTGGTCAAGTAAGTGTATATAAACTATATGTACGTACATGTAGCAGTGCTATATAAACTACGTATATAAGTGTAACCTACCGCATAGCGGGAAAATTTGGCGAGGACTTAAATTTGGCGAATTGGCGAGTAGTTTGAAGCTCGCCAAATTTAATTCTTCGCCAAATTTGCGAATGCAGCTATCAATTTTGAATGTAACGGTACGTTACAGGGCAATCAGTCAAATATAAAAGCTAAAATCGGGCATTTTGCCAAATATATTGCCCGCCAAATTTTTCCACTATACGGTATACATTACTAGTATAGTGGACATATTATCTTGTATATATATACGTAATATGTACTAGGGTATATTAATACATTCCTAGTATAGTGTAACCTGTATTAATATATACGTACAGTGATCACTCCAAACTCTTATATCCTCATCCAAAGCTCTCACTAGGTTTATTTCCCTATAGGCCTTTACTCTAAAAGAGATGTTAGATTATTCATCTATCAGAGAAAATTTAAGTTACTGTTTGTTTTGTAACTGTACATTTTATCTGTAGAGTTAAAAATGATGTTATTAAGGTCCATCGCCAGCTAGCACTGTCCCTGATGTTAACAGAAATAGTGTTTCTGATTGGAGTTGACCGACAGGCTGTACCTTCTCCTGATTGGCTATGCACAACATTTTCGGCCATTCTACATTATTTGCTTCTTGTAACTTTTCTGTGGATGCTGTTTGAAGGCATTCACATGTTTCTCCTATTGGTAATAGTCTTCTATTCAAAGAAAATCATCTTTTTATATTATGCCATTGCATGGGGAACCCCCTCAGTACTTGTTGCTATCACATTGCTTACCAGTTTCTGTGATTACGGCACTCCTCAGTTGTAAGTTGTACTACTAATGTTATAAGTGACCATTTATGTTGCAAAGTTTTAATTTCTATGTACTTAATATGATAGAATATGATCAGACTTTATAAAGTGTGGCAAATGATTATAGTTCATAGGATATCTGTATTTTCATGTTTGCTTAAAAGTTTTTTCTTCTTTTTTCTACTTGTACGTCCTTATAGTTGTTGGGTATCTAGTCCAGGACTGCTGTGGGGCGGTGTGCTGGGACCAATAGTAGTAGTGTTGAGTGTAAGTGTCACCAGCTACGTATATACGTATAATAGTATAATAATGTACATTTTCTCACCACGATAGTATATGTTCAGTCTGACAATGGTTACCCTATACTGTATGTGTACAAATATATATGTATATATACTCTGTTGCCGGGGCAACTGCCTTTGTTTAAATTTCATAACCATGATATAACAGGATTTAAGAGGCTATATACTACATCGGCTTCTTAAATCCTGTTATATCCCTGCCCAAATATGGTAAACTAAGACGTTTCTTCTTGGGAGGTGGACAATTCTCCTTACATTTAGGACAGTTGGAGTAGTCAGGGCAAGAGCATTCTATGAAGTCGTCAGCGTTTAAGCAAAAACAACCAGACGCTAGATGAGCCATCCTGAAAGTCCCGCCAAAATAACGATAAAAAGCGACGGAGTATATATCACTCATACCACGGCGCTTCGGTGTATATATATTTTATATGTACTCGCCCTTGGGTGACTATAACTAATACATATATCCACTCTTCCACTCATAAGTATGTCGACAGTTTTTTGTCATTTAAACTACTGTAAATCTTCTAAAAATTCGTGAACTTTTTAGAAGATTTACGGTAGTTACGAAAGCAGCTCAAAAGTGCAATCTGATGATACATGTTTTCAAAGCTAGCTTGGTTAATTTTTTCCAAAGTTGGTTTAGGGCCTTAGCTTGCTTAGTTAATCTAGCTTCTGAAGTGGTTCTCAAACTAGTGTAACTATGGTTTAGTAATACAGAAAATATGGCTTCTGGTAGTTTAGTGCTTAGTGTCTTATACTCTTGTATGCATGTAGATAGATAAACTTGTATGCATGTATAGATAAACTTGGTGATTCTTATACTTGTGACTGTCATTGTGATCAGAGCAAAGAGAAAGAAGAGTGACAATACAAATGCTGTTGTGTAAGTATATACCATTCCTGTACATAGACATCACCTATCTAAAGAAATTAACCATTTTCCTATCTTTGAGTGGTTCATCTTTTAGTCTCTTGAGCTTCTAGAGATGCAGTTGGTTCTTTTAGAAATCTGACGTTTCAGCCCGAGGGGTCTTTGAAATGTCTAAATTCTAAAAGAACCAACTGCATCTATAGACGCTCAAAAGACTAAAAGCTGAACCACTTCAAAGATAAGTTTGGTGCAGTTAGAAGCAATCCCTATCATCTATCATCATTTTCTTATTTTTTCATTCTTAGATGGTCTCTGCGAACCGCCTTCATTCTGTTTCCAATCCTTGGATTAAGTTGGGTACTAGGGTTCTTCATTGCTGGAGATAATGCAGATTACATAGAAGCAATAGAGTGGATATTCTTCATCTTTGTCACCCTCCAAGGTGTCATGTTGTTCTTTTTGTATTGCATCTTCAACAGAGAGGTTAGAATATACATATATATCAGGAATTGAATGCATGTGTCTAAAGAATGTGGGATTGCAAGTTTGCCCACATCTGCAATCATTCCATGTGCAATGATTTGACAACTCAGTAATTCAGTATACTAGTCTGTACACTAGTGCTTTATCTCGTATTCTTTTAACCACAATGTTTTAATTAAACCTGCATTTTGGATAAATTACCCTAGCATTTAATTGATTTCCGTATGTCACTGTTAACTTGACTCAGTTGGTTTAAAAAGTGATGCACATACTTTCATTATCACAAATCGCAAAGTTTGATCTCTGCATATGCAATTACATTAACTATACAGAACATATACAGTAAAACCTGTGTAAGAGGTCACCTGAATGGTCACCTTCAGCACTTAAAGTCCTAGCAATGAAATGTATAATATGAATATACACAGGGCTTTTTAATTTAGCCACCTCTCTAATAAGGCCGGTGTCACCTGGATTGCATTAGACAGACCTCACTACATGATGAAGACAATTATAGTGTATTGCCTACCTATTTCCCTTTTGTATTCAATTACCACTCCCAGGTAAGAGAGGCAGTAATTAAAAAGTTTCAGAAAAAATATAAGTCTTCAAGATTGGGTCAGTACAGAAACATGAGGAGAGGCAGTACAATGGAATCCTTTAAGGAATCTTTTAGAAGAAAGGTGTCAGTAGGTAGCTTAAAGAATAGTAAACACGTGGGAGATATCACACAGCTGTCTCTTCAGGTATGCATTCTATGTACAGTCTAAAAGACCATCCTGTGGGGTCAACATGCTCATGGCCAGACCTCTATACGTATATATATGTACCTTTGGATGGGGATATATAGTTAATATATAGAATAAGGATTTCTTCTAATTCTGTTAAATCTTATCTTTTGAAAGGATCATCTTACGACTTTTAGAGCATCTAAAGATGCAGTTTTGTAGTCTCTGAGTCACTGAAGAAGACCCTTGGGGTTGAAACATCTAATGCTCAAGAGAGACTACAAAACTGTGTCTTTAGATGCTCTAAGATTCAAAAGATGATCCTTTCAAAAGATGAGGATATATTTCACATACCAACTCTTATGATATTCATGCATAAATTGCATCATATCTTCTGTACATAAACAGTCATGTTTTACCTCAAGACGTTTTAATCATCTTTATATTTATACATTTACATTTATTCTAGAATTCGGAAGAAAGGTTTACAGTTGCTAAACCCTGTACTGAAGGATTCACTTCACCTTTTTATAATGATGGTAACTCAATATACACATATATATAGGAATTAGTTTATATATACACACATACTCATAGCACACTGTGTATACATACAACTGTATAGGAAGAGTACTTTGATAGGTTACTCATATATATTTTTGAAATGACATTAGCATTTGGTATTCATTTAGAAAAATTGCAAATTTATATACCAAATGATTGGTATTTCATAAACAAGCCTATAATCAACCGCTTTGCACCATCTAAACTTTATTGTGAAACACCTAATAAATTCTCCATCAATATTTCCAACTACATGCCCATGTATGTATACTGCAATTCATTTCATTTCTTTGTATATCCTTTTCACTTATCATCTACATATACGTACATGTACATATGTTGGTGTAAATTTTCAAATTTCGATATTTAATAGAATTAGATAATTATATTTTTACTCTGAAAGTCCATTTTATCTATATTAGCTGGAATTGATATTCTCAGGTACTAAGTGTTTACTGTGTCAACAAATCTATGACTGTTCAAGTAATATATAGTTCTATATAGAAATATTTTCAGGTGCTATTTGACAATTTTTATATATTAACATAATACTGCTTTATTTTATGTAGCCATTGAAGAGGAAGAAGATGAGGGAAGCAACATAAGCCATGAAGATTACAATTTACATTGCAGTAATGATACATTTATTGATCCTGCAACAGGAATACCAGAAGCAGATGACTCCTTGTAACTGACTTGTAACTATTCCCTCTTGCAGTTTAACCCTATTTTAATGTACCATATATCTATCTCTCTATATCTGTGTATATATTATGTATGTACATGTAATAGTTATACACTCCGCCCCTTTTCGGCATTTACTGAGTTATCGGTGGGATATCGCATTGTAAAACTATAATAAGAGGACAAAGTGCCTCTTATTATGGTTATCACCAGTCGTGGAATATAAATTTACCTTGGTTGCCCCAGCAGTTAACCGAGTGTATCCAACCTATAGACCTCTTATATATATGCATAAGTATATATAATACTCTATAATGTATGGGATATATATAAAAGTAACAAAAACAATGCTTAAGTTAAAAAATATAGGCTGCATAAGGTATCCGCTTCTATCATATATAACAGAAACATTTGTATGTTTGTAGAACACGCGATCGATCATTGGCATGGCTTTACTTATACGTAGGTACAACACTAAATATACTGGTATACGAAATTAATGTATGGTTAGAGATAGGGCAAAATTAATGTAAAGATTTTGAAAACACATTGGAAATGTTTATATACGTATGATAGACATACGTATATGCCATTTGGTCCAGTTTGCAATCTATAGCTATATACTATGCATATATATAAGTGTGATGGTCTCATATAAGCAACAGAGATATATACGTGTGTATAGATGTATATACTATAGAGCGAAGTGACTAAAAGCTGCATTTTTAATATATAAACAATATTAAGTCTTGTACTATACAATACTATAAATATAATATTATAAAATGTTTCTATCATTTCACTAGTCACTAGTTATTCTTTTATGTTTAAGTTCAATAGTTTCCAATAAAATCAAAGATTGTTCCATCATGCTCTGCCACCTAATTGGGCCATTAAGACTTTGGTAGTGTCTTCTTGCTTCTATATGGAACTCTGGAGTTTTCATTTCATACCATTTAGATTTTGGTTTCTCGAATAAGATTAGTTCCTGGTGGCATTGTAAACCAATTGAACTGCAATCCTCCAGCTCCGACTTCAGCTTCATCAATTCTGTGTATTTCCTCTGCTGAGTATTGTGATCAGTAACATTGGCCTCTGTGGTCCTGTTAGTTGCAGAAGGTTGAAGAGTTCTGTTTAGGATAGGAGCTGTGCGTGGCCTCATTGCTGCAGCTGTTCTGTTTGCATCAGTTCTTCTAGATTGTAATTCTTTTGGAAAGGCAGATTGCTTTTGCTCTATATTCTTTGTGTTTGCTTTCTTGAAGGTCAAGTGAGGGTTTGGTTGAATAGGTAAAATACAAGATTTACTTCTAAGTCTGTCCTCAAACTTTGAACTGATCATGAGAGAGAGAATTGTAATAACAAACTTTTATGGTAGATGTCAGAGCATTCGTATATATGTACATATAATAGTAATGATGTTTGTGTACATTCTTACATGAGTCATGATTACTTGTGTTGTTACAACTTACATCGCCCATATATAGCAGTTATTGTACATTATGGTATTCCTAGAAACAGCTGTCAGGCTCAGTGGAGCAGAAGAATACAAAGAAGACTCTTTTATCCTCCATCCAAAGCTCTCACTAGGTTTAGTTCCCTATATAGGCCTTTTATATAGATTAGCTGTAGTATATATGTCTGAGGAAATGATATTTGGATTACTCGTGCAGTATAAACTTAAAATAATAATTTTACGGTTACTATTGATACGTAATATGATATACGGAGACAGTTACCTTATTGACAGCGATTTTCCCTTGACAGCAAGGTCAGGGGTCTCCATAGGAGTTGTAGTCCTCCTGGGCGTCCTCCTTCTTTTAACTCTGACATCATCGTAAGTTGAACAGCTACTTCTGGGAAAAGCACTATGCTGAGGACTTGGTACAGTTGTCATGTTGATTTGTCGTTTGCGTAAGAGATCCTCAGCAACCACACCTTTATTGTCGTGATACGCCCTCCAAAATGGCGACAGCAAAGCACACTGTTCTGTTTGCCACCTGGAACTCTATTTGTTTCTTTGTGTCGCTTGCCGTTCTTGGATATAATGTCTACATATTAGTCGATTCTACTAATTATCAAGCGATTGTTGGACTTACGGTCAGTAGACTACAACTAGAGGACTGGTCTAGTCGGGAGAAATTTCACCTGCAGCTGGTAATCATTGTAAATTCTTCTTTTGGCGTCTATAGATTTACCACTCTCTCATCGGATTGGCTGTAATATTTGGAGTAACATCCTGCATATGTAAGTTACACATTGCGATCGAAGGGTCGGACCCTTGCAAGCTATCTTTGCAAGATGACAGACCGTTCGCATCTGAGGCCTTGCATTTTCTATTCTATTTCCAATAATTGCGTGTTTAAATTGTTTGTTTTAGATCTATACGGCATTCTATTATCCTTTTCTGAGCGCGCTGTGGCCAGTCTAGTGGTGAGTAATATGCGTGTGTACAGCCAATATATTGCTGCTATATTGCGAGTACGGGCCGCATTTTATAGGCTTCGTGTGTATACTTAAAAGAATTTTCAACACTTTGGCGCGCTTGACTGCTAATGTATACCGTTTTAACAGCCCCTGCATAATCCATTTACTCATGTATGTTTAATTCTGTTGTCAAAACTCTCGTAGTATTGTATTTTAATGGCTGGCGGACTGGTATGTGAAGTGGCTATTGGTATATTCATGGAGTTGAAGAAGAATGAAGAAGTGGTGAGTTCTACCCCAGTAAAATGCAGGTTGAATGTTACAGTATATTAACATTATATGTGATGTTTATTATTTACAATAATTGCCTAGCACAGGCTTAAGTGCAATAAACTCCCTTTTCATTTGAGCGCCTAGTCACGCCTTGACTATAGCCTCCATTCTCTCTTATCATGAAAACCACAAGTGTCTTACTGTGGTGGATTGATAAACAGAAAACAGTCATCCATTTTTAGCTACCGATGTATACCACACTGATGAGCCCTAAAGAGGGCGATGCAGCTGTCTGTGGTTCATTGATGATTTTTGCCATAATTGGATGACTGGGAGGTGATCTTTGGAAAGGGTCATCTTTCGACTTTGGGAGCGTCTAGAGACGCAGTTTTTTTGGTTCTTCTTTCTGCCAAACGTTTCGACCCTGGGGGTCTTCTTCAGGTCATCACTGGTTGCCACAAATAGGACTTCCGTCCCCCAGCCTACTCTTTGTGTGGACATGTTATTGATGTATGTAATCTTAAACATTCAGTATTGTATAAACTAGGGTCTCATAGGCATTCCAGGGATGTTATCAGGTTCTGAAGTGACAGTTATAAGTGCAATAGAGGAAAAGGTAATTGTTTATAAAAAATAACTTTTCTACAATCCTACGATGCATATACCTTCGATTTTACTCTAATTCAGTATCATATCCTTGAGTTTAATGTATTTATTTATATCTTAGTAATACATATGTCCAACATAGATATGTATGTACGTATATACATTCTTTTATATAGTTTACTTGTGTTGACAATGGTACTAGAACTGTAACTTCAAGAGTGAGTTATTGTATCCTTTGTTATATGGGATTTATTGTTTAATTTCTTTGCTTATAATGTTATATCTAGTATGGCTGTATGGGAAATGAAGAGAACTTCTCTATAACGGTAAACTAACCTTAACGTTTGTTTAAACTGTACATAGTTTACTATAATTATTTCCATATACTAGACTTGTTCATTTAAAATAAGTGATTTCTACTGCCTTTTGTTGTTGGTGTTGGAAGTAGCTACACTATTCCTTGTCATTATTCAAGTAAGTATCCTTGTAACTGATCTTTCTGGTTGCCATGTAGCTACGTACGTGATCTAGTAGAGTGTACTATAAATCAAAGTTTAAATTTTGTGTAAAGTGATAAATTGTTGTGTAAGGACCAAGTAAAGTACGCATATGTATAGTTTTCTACCAGTCACTTACGTAATCTACATTCTATGAGAGAATTTAGTCTCTCAATTATACCCCTTTCAGACGGCGGTGTTAGAAGTCATTTCAAATCGGTTTTGATCCGGTTCGGGCGTTCACACGATGTTTCGAAAGCGGATTCGATTCGGTTATCAAAAAAAAAAAAAAAATGATTTGGGTTAGGGGATATGATTCTAGTATCTAAGAGATAATTATTGCTCAACATTAAAGCAGTTGTAACAATTACTCTACAGTCATTTACCATGCATGTTTCTCTCAAGTGATGCAGAAGGTTTTTCAGTTGTGGTTTAATTACTGTATCACTTACTTGTGGTTTAATTGTCACTTAGATTTGACATATTAAGTAGTAATTTAGGTAGTATGGCTTGCTAGACCGTCCAGAAGAAGCACCCAAAGGCATGGAAAGGACGCTCTAGTGGCACTATATTGCGTCATGGCTATGTGATTGATCGAAAAGGTGTTATTTAATTTGTAGTGTTGTCCTTTTTGTCCTTTGGGCACTGATTTGGGACAGTCCCTTTGGGCACTGATTTGGGACAGTCTAGCAGGCCAGACCAATCTACATTGTGAAATGCCTTCAATTATGTCTATTTCCCCAGGTACTGAGTATTATAATTGCCATATGGCATACTCGAGTGGTCTGGGGAGCTTCCAAAAATCAAGTGCACCCAATGCCAAGACTACACAAATGAAGAACACACAAATAATACTAACCTTTGTCAAACAGTCCTATATACTCCCTTACTCATCAAATTGTATCATTTGAACAAACATGCATGTGATTTTCTCTGGGAAGTTAAACCTTATTATGATAATGAGCTAAGAATGTGGCCGGTGTCATGTTTGCCATCATGGATATATATGAAATCTGATTGGGAACTCAATAGGAAGGTGCATGAGGTTGGTTATTAGATTCGGTAAATTATTAGAACTTTTCACACACGTCTTTGGTTAATTCACTTCAAAAATAATCACTACGTTTCACCCTTCTCGGGCTTCTTCAGGTATACAAAAATAAGCTGACAATGGGTTTAAATGAGGTTGGTGTTGGCATGGGATTGGTCCTCACAAGCTCTAGCTTTGGTTGGGGTCTGATGGTGGGCATGGAGATTACACCAGATGATCACATAACTATAGTTGGTTGCCAATTAACACTGGACTTGGAGAGCTGCTTTGCCACTACCACCTTCAAAGAGGTCAGCCTGTCCTAGAGTCAGACTTGCCATAGAGGCTGCAGCTGAAGATGAGATTACCAATAATCAACTCCTATGCACGTCATGGCTAGTAACTCTCCATGAGTGCAGCTTGACTGCACATTCACCTGTCTTTATTTGAAATACCTGCATGCACATGCATAGTCCCAAACTGGTATCCTCTAGCGATACCACAAACACAAGTGTATGTATAGTGTTTACTGGAAAGTTGACTGAAGAGCATCCTCAAACTCTGCCAATCCACCTTCCACAGGCTCTCTGTCCTGTGGGGCTGGGCTCAACTCACCAATGTTACCAGGGTGGCCATTAAGGGTCTGGACTCGACCGGAAATAGTTCAATCTAACAAGTTATTTGAGTTTAAAAACTCTAGGGACTGTCACCCCCACACTCAAATCTGGAAACCGGAAGTACGTAAGCATGCATGATATTTAACGTGAATGTTACATGTGGACTGTATAAAGCTTTTACATAAATATAATGTACGTATAATTAATATATGTCTTTAAAATGTACAGAAAATAATATTTATATGACCCTATTTTATTAGTCCATATGTAGCTATATTACAAAAGAACATGCATATATGAATTGCACCATCTTCGTACAATACATATACATTACTAGATGATTGTGTAATGGAACTCTATAGTAACTGTTACATCTTCTTAAAATAGATATTCTGTATCTAGTTCTACAATCCAGGGTGCCACATAAGAGCCAATCAGAAGCTTTCCTCCAACCTCAACAACTTCAGTTGGATACCTGGCAACTTCCCCTTTTGGATCATGGTAGCTATGGACGATATTCCCTGACCAGTCTAGTTCAACAATTAAACCATACGGTGAAGTGGCTGACAGTACGCTTATGACATCAATTCCAAGCTATAAGTGGAAAATGCATAAGGAATCTACGTATATTATACATGCATATAATATTATACATACATACGTATAGATGGTAAATCTACTTAGAACAATTAATTAAACTATCAATTTAATTAATTCACTGCTATATAACGTTTCAGATAGTTTTGAATTTTAGCAAATATCTCATTGATAGTTGATTACTGTTAATTTTTGAGTTGCAAAATTCACTCCAAGAGTATACAGAAAGGTTTTGTAAGAATCTTGAACAGTTTGTCAGAATTAGTGAACCTGAATGGAGTAAACACACCTTAAGAATCAGTTTTCTAAATAATACACTGCTGAACAGCATTTCTAGGAAAATACCATGCCGAACACCTGGCAGAGGAACCCAGATTGTACCTCGGGAAGAAGTACGAAGATTGTCTGGCAAGCCTGGTAAATTTGCAAACACATCAAGACTTCCCTTTTTAGGTCCTTTTAGGTAATATCTAATAACAAAGAAATTAACCAACAACTTTACATTGAACACTCAAAGATGTATAAATTTGATGCAGTCATAGAAGAAATCCTTAACTGTACCCCTCCTATTGCTAACTCTAGGTGATTTCAAGTATGGCAGAACATTAAAAAATTTCAAAGTAAATTTTACCTCACAATTCTTGCCCTTCCACATTCAGCAATTAGTACAAAATCCTCATTTTCACTTAGTAATAGACCATTGGCAAAAGAGATATTGTTTATCAATAAGTGTGTTTCTCCTGTTGACGGTGTATACATAAAAAGTTTCCCAGAAGGTCTAGCTTCCAGCAGATCATAGATGTGATTACTCAGAATAAATTTGTAAGATGAATCTGTCATTAGAATACTTCCATTATCAAGAACAGCAAAATTGTTCAGAAGTTTGGCCTCCTCTGCTCCAGGAATATCTGTTTTAATGTCCCAAATCAATGCTTGATCACCCGTAGTGACATCAACAGAGTAGAGTCCATTGAAGGCATCCACAACAAATAGTTTATCACCAACAAAATCAACCCGCAAGGGTCGGCCACATTTTGAAACATGCTCTGGATCATCTACAGATATAAATCAAAGATACTCTTACTGACATATTAAGGCTAGATGATAGGGATTTCTTCTAACTGCACCAAACTTATCTTTGAGATGGCTCATCATTTTTTGAGTGTCTAGTGGTGTGGCTGAAGAAGACCTTTGGGGTCGAAAGTTCCAATTCTCAAGAAACAAAATGTATCTCTAGACATCAGGAGACTAAAGAAGCCATCTCAAAGACTAGTAAGTATGTATTTCTTCAGAATGGTATGTCAGTATGTGCATAATGTATCATATAAAAGTAGAGACTATACATACGTAATGTACCAAATATAGAGCATATATGTATGTTACTGCTAATAACACTTCCTACAACGTTCATAAAGATGCAATATTGATGGCTACAACTTTCACCAGGAAATAGGAAATGTCTGACTTATATTGAGGAAAGAGCAAGGACTCACAAAAGACAAAGAAAACAAGGATCAAGAAGAAGACAAAGACTACCAGGGTCATGTACTGATGAAGGGTAGAATTCCCAGAAACAGCTGTCTGACCCAGTGGAGAAAAGAGAAGTAGAATGATAAAATTCTTGTATCCTCATCCAATGCTCTCACTAGGTTTAGTTCCCTATAGGCCTTTTACTCTAAAGTAGATGTAGCATGTAAGAAAATGGTGTATTGATTATGAGAAGATGTAGATGTGTACAATGCCATACTGCATTGAAGTGTCATTCCTTCACGAAATCTTGTCACGTTTACAACCTCATTGTTGTTCAACTTGACGATACGTCCATCAATCAAGCCTGTATAAATCTCCCCTATAAAGGAACACGTTATGTTATCAACCCATATCGCGCATAATTATAAATTAGAAGTGACATATTTACCTTTAGAATTAATTGCAAACGACTCTGGGCCAACTAAACCTTCGCCAACAAACGTTCTCCGACCCTTAGCAAGAATGGTGTTTGGCTGCAGCGCTCCTTCTAAAGCGGGATTTGGCGCCAAGCTGTATAACATGTTAGAGAAAAAGACTGGTTCTCGAGCTCGACCTAAAGCTTAAGATGCACACTCGACTAAATTCGGAAAAGCTAGTGCATACTTAAGCTTACTCAAATGGAACAGGATCGATGGGGATGGGACGAGTCCAAATAGCAACAGCAACGAGGGCGACCACAATTGCCGCTAATATCCCACACTTGGGCAGCCGAAGTAATCTACCCTCACCCCTCCTGGAGCTAGTGCTATCGTCAGCCATATTTATCGGTGCACGAGGTCCCCATTTATATGAGCATTCTGTTTATCTGTATTCCATGTACACCATATTTGCCATTTACTAGTGTGTTATTTGGCTCCTATGATAAGAAGATGGGCTCCAGTCTGTACATGATGGAACCTTCGGGAGGAAACAGATACCCCTTAATGGGCATGGAAGTCAGTTAAGGATCATTTGTACACACTCCTAGAGGAATTTAACAGTCATCTTCGACTCGACTACAATCATACATACATTCACATGCTTAGCAATTTTTTCTATTGTTACATCAGAGGGAGCAGGATTATAGTTTATTAGTACATGTACTTGAGTACACACATTACAGTTCTTTCATAGCATAACTTTCAAGCTATAAAATTAAAAGAGTGTTGGCTACAAGTCGTCGTCATCATCATCTGACTCTAAAGCAGCCTTAGCATTCTCCTCTGCTCTCGTCTTCACATCTTCAGGAACCAATTCATGACGGCCATTTGTATCTGAACAGAGCAATAAAAATCAATAATGATCATGCTTATAAGCTAGTAACTTTTCTGTATGTGTAATGAGGATAATTTGTTGGTTTGGAGGTTGTAATTATAATGGAGAACATGGAGGAAGGCAAACAAATCTTTGAGATGATTCATCTTTTGAGTGTTGCTGAAGAAGACCCCAGGCACTAGTCGAACCATACAACTCTCAAGAAAACAAACTGCATCTCTAGACACTCAGAAGACTCAAGATGAACCATCTCAAAGACAGGTTTGGCACAATTAGAAGAAATCCCTATCATCTAAAGGCAAATGGATGTTCCATATGGAAGTAGGTATGTTATGGCAAACCTGCTAAAAATAATGAGAAAGGACAATATCCAGCAGATCAATGTCACACTAACCTTCTCCAATCCAACTCAACTCTAGAACAAAGTGCTTGTCTTTGGTTTCATCATGACACTTATAAATACTATCATTACACGTTAAGAAATTGTGGGGAACAGATGGATTTTAGGAGGCGTTGAGCTACTAATGGAGAGAGGATACATTTTTGCAGCTTCGTTTACTGCTTCTCGCAGAGAGAGTTCTTTCAGCTAAAAGCGCATAGAAAAACAAGAAATAGCATGTGTAAGTAGGTAACAGCTGTCTCCATAGGGCTGTTATTGCACTCACATTTAGCTTTTCAATTTCTGTCTTGGCTTCCTGCCTGGCTTTACCAATAGCACAACCATTATATCCCTAAGGAGAATGGCGTAGGTGAGTAGTTAGGAGAACAGTACATGTGAGTAGGAAGGAGAACAGTGCATGTGAGTAGTTAGGAGAACAGTGCATGTGAGTAGGAAGGAGAACAGTGCATGTGAGTAGTTAGGAGAACAGTGCATGTGAGTAGTTAGGAGAACAGTGCATGTGAGTAGGAAGGAGAACAGTACATGCGAGTAGGAAGGAGAACAGTGCATGTGAGTAGTTAGGAGAACAGTGCATGTGAGTAGGAAGGAGAACAGTGCATGTGAGTAGGAAGGAGAACAGTGCATGTGAGTAGGAAGGAGAACAGTGCATGTGAGTAAGAAGGAGAACAGTGCATGTGAGTAGTTAGGAGAACAGTACATGCAAGTAGGAAGGAGAACAGTACATGTGAGTAGGAAGGAGAACAGTGCATGTGAGTAGGAAGGAGAACAGTGCATGTGAGTCCACCAGCAGAGTCCACCAGCAGAGTCCACCAGCAGAGTTCACCAGTGGAGTCCACCAGTGGGATCCACCAGCAGAGTCCACCAGCAGAGTCCACCAGCAGAGTCCACCAGCAGAATTCACCAGTGGAGTCCACCAGTGGGATCCACCAGCAGAGTCCACCAGCAGAGTCCACCAGTGGGATCCACCAGCAGAGTCCACCAGCAGAGTCCACCAGTGGGATCCACCAGCAGAGTCCACCAGCGGGATCCACCAGCAGAGTCCACCAGCAGAGTTCACCAGTGGAGTCCACCAGCGGGATCCACCAGCAGAGTCCACCAGCAGAGTCCACCAGTGGGATCCATCAGCAGAGTCCACCAGTGGGATCCATCAGCAGAGTCCACCAGTGGGATCCATCCACTCACCCAGGAGACTCCTGAAGGTTCCATCATGTACAGACTGGAGCCCATCTTCTTATCATAGGAGCCAAATAACACACTAGGAAACGTCAAATATGGTACATGGAATACAGTACTTTATAATATAGACATAGCATAGAGTGTTCATATAAATGGGGGACCTCTGTCTATCTGAATGGTCTGAACAGCATTCAACAAAAATGTCCCCTTTTATCATTCTAATTTTTAATTAATCATTGGAAGTACGGAGTGCATAAGACTGCTTATGTAGATGTATATATTGAGTTGCCTACAAAATGGCTACAGTTTTATCACCTCAAGTTCTAACAGGAAATCACCGAGACTTAGATAGAATTAAGTTGATAATCACTGTTTTACAACCAATATTTAAAACTTTGAAATAACCAAAAATAATATTTTTTGGCACTAGCAATATATAAGTCCATATTACAGTAAAACCTCTAATAGCGGACTCTCCGAAAAGCGGACAACCTCTGTACAGCGGACAAATCATACGCCCCCGATTGACTTTCCCATAGAGCTAGTACATTTCGAACCTCCGAGTAGCGGCACCTCCGAACTCCGGATAACGGACACTGACCAAGCCTCAGACTGATCTCTGACAATACATACTGACCTCCGAAAGCGGACAGTTAAACTAAAGACGAGACGAAACTAATACGATAAAACGATAATAGTACAGTGAACAAAATTAACGTAAGTCATAAGTATCTAGCTACATAAAATAGCTACAAATGTCTAGCGGATCGTACGTAGTCTCAAGTGAATTTCAGTTCCGCCCGCTAGCTCATTTCGCTCCTATTTTTTCAACTATTCAAAGGTCGATGAAAGTGGCCTTAAACCTAAGCGAATGATTTATCCATTTGGTAGTTGTTCATTTTAACTGTCCTAAAACCACTCGTACCAAACCATCTAATAGGAAGTCTTGCTTCTGAGGATCGTACCCAGCATAACCTTTAAGTTAGTTAACCGTTATGTTAGTAAAATGTTAGTGTTTGTAGCTTTCTATAACTTGTTGGTGTGCATTTATTGCATCTCTTGGATCTTGATCATGAGCCATAATATAGTGTCACTATAACTGGTAGCTAGTTACTATTACACAATTAGTTGATTAGAGGGTGATTATGGGCCGACCTCCGAGAAGAGGACAACCTCTGAATAAAGGACAAGATGGTGGGTCCGAGCGTGTCCGTTATTCGGAGGTTTCACTGTATATCTTAACTAATAAACTGACTATTCACACTTAATTAACTAAATATAAAAAGTAATAGTATTTAAATCTGAGATACTTGGTGTAACACTTAACACTTGAGAGGTCATTCTCTTCCATAATGTCAATTCTTAAAGAGTAGACCCATGGTAGCACTGAATAGGGCAGCCATGTTTTTCAGGCCATCCTTAATTGCTTTTACTTAACTTGCGTCAATCATACTCACCAGCATCCAAAGGGTCTGGCTGCACTGTACCTGGTGAACTGATGCACATACCCTGAAACTCTATCAACTAGATGCTACATTAACAATACAAGGGGCCTCATAATAGTAGCCCCATTTGACTGTCATATAATAGCCATGGGCTCTTACTTTGATAGAAATAGGTTCTGTATACATCCCTCTGTACCGGCTTGCTTCATTCCTTGCTGATTCAACAACATTTCTAGCATCAGCAATCAATCCAGCAGCTGTCTACAATAGATGTAACCATAGCAACATATGAATGATAAACTGGCAGTATTACAAATTTTGTAATTAAAACTGTACTAAACTGCACAAGGTATGGGAACAACATCCTTTTGAAGCAGAGTGCATTGATACGTTATAGAATGAATGTTAAATTGATCAACTACTGGATTCATAAAGTTATAAAATTCCTAAATCAAGAACAGGTTCAATCTAGGTTTTGCTAATTGCAGTAAAAATATCAGAGTACTAGAGACACAGGGAGAAGCTCCTACGTCACCTCTCAACTCCTCTCTCTTTTTTAACTTTCTTTCCTGGGTCTACTTTACTGGATAAGTAAATATGATAATTACCTCTGGGATTGCATAAGAATCATTCTAAGACGGCCTAACATCCAAAAATCCTAAGACCACGCCTCCGGACCCACTTAGGAGATATATCCTCAGGCGCTAGACCTTCTCCCCCCAAAATCTCTTTAATAGAGAGAGTCTTAGTCTTAGAGTGATTAAGAAAAAAGGGATCAACTAATCATGCTAGCTGCTGGTTGCATTGCAAGCAACAATACACCTGAGGAATAACAGCCCTGACACAGGCTCATGTTGTCACCGTGGTCAACTGGATAACTTACTAGTCCAATGTGTTGATCTACAGTGAAGATGCGCTGGTTTGAAGTATTCTCATGAAGCTTTGACTTGACTATTTTCTGAACAGCAAACACTACTCCATCTTTGAGACGTAGAGCAATGGCAGTGCTACAGTATGTAGACAGTAGCATGTTCCTTTAATAAGGGGTGCTACAATATGTAGACAGTAGCACGTTCCTTTAATAAGGGATGCTACAGTATGTAGACAGTAGCACGTTCCTTTAATAAGGGATGCTACAGTATGTAGACAGTAGCACGTTCCTTTAATAAGGGGTGCTACAATATGTAGACAGTTGCATGTACATATATAAGGGATGCTAGTTCAGAGACAGCAAGAGAAAGGTAAGTGTTAGTCTAGCTTGCTAGACCCTCCCGTATAAACATCCAAAATCACGAAAAGTGAGAAACAGTCTAGCAGTACAATAGATTAAATTTAAAACTTGTGATAGAAAAGACAAACCATGGTACTCAGCTATTACATGTTTCATGCTTATAATTATGGGGAAGGATGGCAGCATTTAGCGCTTTATCGGGCACACTGATCTCATGGAGCTCCATTGCCCAAACCCTCAGTCACTGGCACCCTTGAGCAACCCACCCACTGTTCTCCACCGCCTTCATTGCATATTCAATTTGAAATACCCTGCCATCTGGTGAAAACTGGGCAGCTGAGAGGTCGTACTACAACAAAGCGATATAATGAAGAGGAATTTCTCATTTGTGATGGACAAAGAGATTGCTAAGAAACTTACCCCTGAGCCAATTGAACTCATTATCGTGGAAGAGTAAAATCCTGGATCCTGTGCTGTACGGTTCTACGTTTTGTGACGTCAGGCCAAAATGGATTAACGTTGCATAATCAAGTCGTACGACTTTTAACAACATTCTCTAGGAAACCGCTATTGTTACAAACCATTTCTTTCGTATTCGTATAGATGGTTTGGGAGCAAGCTAACCAAAAACGAATGTCATTGATGGAAAGAATCAAGTTATGGCTCTTTACTCGGTTTATTGATACAGCCTTCTTCTCCGTGTTTTTAATGATACCTCCCTCTGAAGTGAAATTCATTCGTAAGTGAATCTTGAAATGTTTGCCAATACAAGGCAAATGGATCTTTATCATTCAATTCTGCTTGTATACTTTACACGTGTACATCAACCATGTACAGCGCCTATGTTGTGATATAGATGCCACAGTCATGACAATTGAAATCTCCCATTTTAAAGGTTTCTTTTTTCTATTTGTTCAGTGTCTGTTTCAGTTGGACTCCTAGCAATGGCTTTGTACACAACATATGTTTACCTTCCAGGGTATATGATGCGTATATATGCTTACTTTGCTACAACAGCAGTTGCGGGGGATTTGAGTAGTGTATCATAAATGGAGGACAGACATTTTGTTTCTCACTTTGGTAGTTGCATGTGTAGAGATATTTATATTCTTTTTTGAAATGGCTTTATTTGCCGTTTAGATATTTATCACTTGTATGATTACATGGTTTACAAGTTCTTCATCCCTTGCACTTTCCTTCTATTGAGATTAACTACATTATGATTTCTTGTACATATGTAAAGTCTATTAGTGTGTGAAAATATATGAATTGTGTAATATTTTCTAACTATATATTGCAGTTGCTTGAACTAGCTGTATGATAAATGGCAAAGGTATGTCATATGACCAATATAAATAAATGTATTTTAGAGAATGAAATTAGAAACTAACTCTTGATTAGTTAATGTAAATGTTTTAAGTACAGTTTTACATTTTCTGGTGTGGGATTGAAGTGCTGGTATCTGAACACTTCATGTCGTATATGTGTATGGTCCAGTGGAGAAGGAGGGAAGTAGAAGGAGAAAACTCTCCTATCCTCATCCAAAGCTTTCACTAGGTTTAGTTTCCTATGTCTCTATTCTACAGTAAAGTAGATGTAGCTTGTAAGAAAAATATAATGTTAGTTTATTCACGAGGCTTTTCCAACGAAAGTAGAAGGGCATGCACAATGTAATGATATCCTACACCAAAATGTTAATGGAAATCAAGTTCCAATGCCATACTTCTGAAACCCAGGTCTTTTATCCAGACAGTTAATTTCAAAATCATGGTTCATTCAATGAAATACATGACAAATTTATACAGTGAAGCTGCCATGTAGTGGATATCTGGGAAATATTTAGTTGTCTTTTATATAGAGGCTATATAGATTGGCCAGCAATATTTTATCACTCATGATCACTAAAGGATATGCCTGCTATTCATTATCTACATACGTATTCAGAGAGAGGCCATGCATGTGCACACTACATATCTAAATATTATGAGCATGAAAAATCTAATATACCATTAATTTTCTTACATGCTATGCATATTCTGCCTATAGGGGAACTAAACCTGAAGAGAGCTTTGGATGAAGATACAGGAGTCTTTTCTTCCTTATTCTCCACTGGGTCAGACAGCTGTTTCTGGGAATTCCACCCTTCATCAGTGATCCTGGGAGTCTTTGTCTTTTTCTTTATCTTTATCATGATCTTCTGTGAATCCTATATACTGTACATTGGGATTCAATGTGTGCATGTTTAGTTGATCGTATGTGACTTATGAGGTGAATAGCACTTGTAAAATAGATGGTAACTGCATCTGACCTCTTTCATTATAAACCTTGAAAATGTACCATCTCTCAACACAATTAAACAACAAACAAAACAAATATGAACACACATACTATATATATATTGTTATGAGAGTCTGAAACCCTAAACAACCGGTTGTTATTGGTATATTGTCTTATTATGCATGGTATATGTATTATATACATAATTCTACAGTTTATACACATTTTCAGTATATAGACATAAATGAATCTTGCAAATACAATGTATTTAATTACATTTGCTCATAAGTACAGTTCTAATACAATTAATCACGTAAACATTCCAAAATCAACATAATATTGTATCCATATACAGTATATGCACACTATATGGTATAGTTACGTGCATGTGTGCATATACGTATATGTATATTTTATTTAGATTACCTTAGTATATTGTAACTTGTACTGTATATATCTACGCATGTGCTTGTAAAAATATACATATATAATATGTACGTATATATATGCATATTAACATAGAGAACTACTGATATATATATATATATATAGCTGCTTGGATTAATACTTATATTTGGTAGTTTTCTATTTGGATAATCTCACATGAATTTTAAGATTGTGATCTTACTCATTTTATTGAGTTTGTCAACTGCAGTTGCTAAATGTAAGTTGTAAAGACTGCAGCTGTATATAAACTCATTTCTATATATATGCAATGTATGTAGACAAGTGTGCACGTGCTGCTCAAGTGCAGTAAAAGAAATTTAAAAATGTTGAGATAGCAAGTACATCATAAGGCACTTGCAAATGTACGTATATACATTTTAAACTATATATATATATGTATATCGATTTTTGGTACAACCAAGATCCCTGAAGATGCTTTCATTTGAGTTAAAGTTGACATATTTAAACAATGTATATATACGTACGTATATATATATATAGGGCATTTATCCTTGATGGGTACTTATATATACAGTATACAGTATGTAGTCACTTATTATACTATAATTAATATGTATATCTTCTCCTCCAAATACTCTGCATATACGTATGTATATAGATACTAAGCTACGGCTAAGCAATGGTGTAAGGACATCAAACTCCTACTCTGGCCGTGTTGAGCTACTTTTAGACGAAGACTCAGATCTAGAGTGGTCTACAGTGTGCAGCAAAGGATGGACCATGAGAGAAGCCAATGTTACCTGCAGTCAACTGGGATATGACTATGCTAGATCAGCTGATCCAGGGGCCTATTATGGACCAGGGATTGGAGGGATTGCGTTGATGAATGTTAGGTGTAATGGAGATGAAAAGAATTTATTAGACTGCACTGGAAGGGTTAATAATGCTGAATTCGAAGACTGTGATCACAGTGATGATGTCGGTGTATCTTGCATTAATGGTATATACATACATGCAGAGCACACAAGCACAAATATTTTTAAAAGGATGTTATACTTTCCTGGCTAGTATGGATAGTTTCAAACTCTCACTATTGTATATATATAGGCTAGCTAATTAACAAATCAATCCATATCCCATCATCTCTATACTCTATATAAACCACAAAGCAATTATCCTCACTCTAACGAAGACCTATAGGTCTAATTAAAGCATCCAGCTAGTTGGTATGAATTGTTGTCAAAGCTAAATAACTATTATTATGTACGTGTATTTGTATGTATACCATGTAATGCATATGTATACATATACATGGTGCTACATCTGTATTATGTGTTTATAGGTAAAGTTGAACTGATTAATGGAAGGAGCAATGAACTCTTTACATCAGGGTACCTACACTTTCAACCTTCAGAATCTGATGGTATGCTTCATGTGTGCAACAATGGAGACTGGGGTCTCACTGAAGCAGGGGTTGTCTGCAGACAGCTTGGCTATAGAAAGCCGTATGTTGTTCCTAATATGTCTAACAATATTCTTTACTTCGATGAACCTGAAAGTAGTTTTAAGTGGATTGAAAATATAAACTGTGCTGGCAATGAACAAGCACTCCAAGACTGTGAATACAATATTGTTTTCTATGAGGAACAGCTACAGCCTGGCTCAAATATCACTTGTAATCAAGTGTCTATTCAGTGTTCCGAAGGTATGACGATTTACGTATATATACGTAGATCTAGAGATATAACAAAGGGGGTGTGGCAGCATGAATAATCAATGCACCATTTTTCTTACATGCTATACATTAGAGTATAAAAAGGCTTATATAGTAAAAGCTTTGGATGAGGATAGAAGCAGTTTCTCCTTTTATATACTATTCTTCTTTTCTACTGGGTCATCATTTTACTTTTCTTTTTCTCCACTGGGCCAGACAGCTGTTTCTGGGAATTCCACCCTTCATCAGTGACTCTGGAAATCATTGTTTTCTTCTTAATCTTGGGAGTCGTTTTCTTCTGTGAGTCCTGTATGTAAGGAAGTATATAATGTAATAGTCCAAATAGAGCCCAGGGTCTCTTTTTAAGAATAGCCTAGCTGACCATTTAGAGCCCAGGCCAATATTTGGGCCAAGCCTCTGCTTTATATATTTTAAATGTAATTATGAAGTATAGTGAGAATTATTGATTCTTGTTCATTATCGGTTGGAAAAGAGTTATCCTTAGAAATATGAAAAATTATTACAGTTACATAGTTTGTCCAAAAAATGGCATCAATTTTACATTCTAGAGTAGTGGGAGTTCGCTCCATATTGCATAAATTAGGAAGAAAGTGTTAGAGTAATGTTCTGTACATACGTATATATATATGTAGCTGGGAAAATAATTTTCTATGTAGAAATCAGTGAGGATTCATATATGTATATAAGGTATAATTATGTACATTGTTATGCATACACAGGACACTTTAATCTCAATTTTAAAATGCATTCAAAATGTATGTACTGTATAAATTTATAGGTATATTTCGATTGTACGGAGGTGTTCAATACTCCTACAGATACACTGGAATAGTGGAACTCCTTTACAATGGAGAATGGGGAGCCATCTGCAATGAAGGATGGGGCACAGAAGAAGCTCTTGTATTGTGCAGAGAATTGGGTTTTGCGTCTGCCTATTCTGGATCAACAATACGCTATACAGAAGCCAGAAAAGGAAACAGCAAATATAAAACTTGGCTCAATGAGATAAGTTGCACTGGGAGTGAGGATGGTCTCTCAGCATGTTCCCATTCTGGAATTGCTCCTTATGACTGTAGCTATCAGAGTTATGTCACAGTGGACTGCAATAATGGTATATATGTATTTGCATGCATATTGCATTATTCACTTCAATTGCAAGTAGAGCAATTGCAAATGATCACTACAGTTCAGTTTTTCATGCATACACATAAATAAGTATACTAATAATATTTGTATACTGATTTAGGGTAATCATGTTTTTTCGTATTATCCCTAGCTGGAGAGTACTGCCATAGTCCCTAATATATGTACGTATGTAACACAGACATAAGTAATAATATTGTTTGCCCTAGCTTTCACCATAATAATCTATATACCATACAATATGAGTCACTGAAACTAGTCCTCAATGATATGTGTGTCACATACCCTATAGCTGGAAAATTTGGCAGGAAGAATATTTGGGGTAGATTGCTCAAATTATGGCATTTAGTGGATTTTACTTATAGCAATTTTACTGACAACAGCTATTCTTCTAGCTTAGTTTGGTGTAGTTTAGACATTGAAATATCCACATACTCATGTACATGTATATCAGCCACTTTTATTGAACTTTGGTTATTATGTCTGTATAAGGTAAATTTACCCATATATACGTACATACGTATATACATAACATATGTAAGTTTGTATTATTGAATTTAGTGTACATTTAGAGCTATCAAATGGAAAATTATGAAGCTAAGACTTGAATGGTGTCACATTCATCATTAAAGCATGTTCAATTAGTTTAGAAATTTTGATATACACACACTAGTTCTTAGAAACTTTGAATACTTTTAATTTCTTTTTTCCACTTACTGGATCAAGCATGTAATTTATCATTAATTAGACTCTTTCTCTACACATACTTAATTATATGGGCTATATGCTTGACTCTAAATAGACTTAGCTCTATTGGTACTATTTCTGTATATTCTGTATATTGGCACTATTTCTGTATATGTATGTAGGTGTAAGACTAGTAAATGGTCAGGATGGGTTGACAGGACGTGTTGAACTGCAGTTGTCACCCAGTGTATATAATTCCTGGTACACAACCTGTGATGACTATTTTTCATATTACGAGGCCATTACACTTTGCAAACAATTGGACTATGAGTATTATGCATACTATAGTTATTCAATATTTGGCAGTGATGGAGATTCCCTAAGCAACCATTGTTTTGACTGTTCCTCAACAAATAACAGACTACAAGATTGCTATTATTATTGTTCCAGTTGCAGCAGCTATGAGGATGGTGGTGTAAAGTGCGCTAAAAGTAAGTAACGTACTCCTATATATAGCAATAACATCTCAATCTCATCACAGTTGGTAAACCTATAGTGGCATGCACTTAAGTAATGGGGAATTTTGCCATTTTCAATCTATGTGTATATATAAACAGTATGAATATGAACTCAAATATTATCTGACTACCGTATAGTGGGAAAATTTCGTGAGGTTTAATGTTTGTAATTTTCACGATTTGACCAAATTCACGAAATTTTCCTATTATATATATGTAAACCTCACCTGTATACGTACATGCATGATAGTATATATAAATGTTATGGTTTATATATATACAGTGCAAGTCAATATATATCATAGTAAATATATATCTGAAATGATCACTTATATTCCATATATATATATAGACACAGACATCACCCTTACTGGCGGTTATCAAGGCGTCAACAGTCATTCTGGAGTCATTGAAATCCTTTACTCAGGATCATGGGGCAGAGTATGTGATGATGAATGGGACTTATTAGATGCAACTGTAGCTTGTCGACAACTTGGGTATTCTTATGCACTGACTGCACACGAAGGAAAAGACGTGTTTGGAGTTGGATCAGCCACAATAATATTGGATGATCTGAAATGTACTGGTGAGGAGCTATCTCTCTTTGAGTGTAATCACAGAGGATATAATACCCATGATTGTACATTGAATGAGAATGCAGGAGTTACCTGCTATAAAGGTTAGTATATATGTAGGTGCATGTCAATCAGAAAATATATATAGTTATAACATAGATTATCTATACTACGTAACCTAGTATAAATAATATATGGTTATAATGCTTCATTGCAGATGGGCAATTGAGACTTGTTGATGAAAGAGAATATGAAAATATTGGACTCATCAATCAAATTTTCAATGGACGCTTAGAAATAAAAATTGAGGGCACTTGGGGTACCATTTGTGATAATAGCTGGACCTTGAGAGATGCAGACGTAGCTTGTAGGCAACTTGGATTTCAGTTTGCTGTAAAGGTTTTTTACTTACCTGGAGCTGGAAAAATAAATTTGGACATGGTAGACTGCCATGGAAATGAAAGTACAATCCTTGATTGCTTTACTACACAAGTTGTTGAAACGTCATTTTCCTGTAACCATGGAAAGGACGTAGCAGTAGAGTGTATACACCCTTTGGAACGTAAAGATAAAGGAGGTATACATACAATAACAAGAGGAGAGAAGCATTGCTGTAATAATTATATATACATACTGTAGCTCAGTGACAGAGCACTGATGGTAATAACCAGCTGCCCTGCATGAGTTCAATTCCCAGCAATTGCTTCTTTCATGGTTATCCTTCTTGATGTTTGAGGATGATTATACTTGTGGTTTTGATCATATAACTTCAATTTGTTATGTATATACGTATTTCACCTTTTTTATTTTATGTATATATATACATATATTAGCTCACAGTTCTCTTAGATCAATATTGTATATTGTCAATGTTAAATTCTTTAATTTTATAATTTTTAGTGTCATGTTCTTTTCCTTTATAGTGCTTTTGGACGTCCAAGAGAGATCACACAATTTTGTTATAATAAGCATTTATGATTTTGTATTCTTTGATGAAGGTGTAAAAACAGAGTATAAATTTTATAAGAACAAAGTATATATTGGGACAACAAGAGGACCATTCTTTAACGTAACTGGATTAAAAAGCAGCACTGTGTATAAAATTGAAGTAGAGATATTTCATAATAATATTTCAGTTGGCAGTACATTTATAACAGTTGAAACGTCTCTCCTAGGTCAGTCTTTTATTTATTAATTGATCATGATCAGCAGGCATAAACTGAATGAGTCTCAAATGTATATTTAAATACACTATTTATGCTAAATCATGCCTATCCTCTATATTTTGCAGATATAAGCATTCACAGCATTGTTGTAGAGGAAATGTCTGCTAACTTAGTCCTACAACTACCAGAAAGACTTTACCCTGAGGATGTACTGAAGTACGAAGTGGAAGTAACATCAGAATCTCTCCATTCTGTATTCGAAAGTAAAGAGCCTTCAGTCAAAATTGATGGAATGACAGCTGGTACTGAGTATGCCATAAGGTGCAGAGCACTAGTACATGAAGGTTGGGGAGACTGGAGTGAAGAAGAAACCTTTCAGACTGGTAGTACGTATTGAAGTGCTATGAGGCCATTTTGTTTACTATCCCAGTATATATACATAATATATGTGTATATCTTTCATAAATGTATAGAGGTTTCTACTGATGACTGTTGTAATATACCTTTAGCATGGCCAGGTAAGCTATGTAGGTATGTGTATATACGTATATACATAGATACATAATATTCAGAAAATGGAGTAAACTTATACAACGTAGGCATGTACATACATACATACACATACCGTATAGAATCTGGGTCTCATTAATATTTTGAATTCAGCTTCTTTTATTCCTAAATAAAGGCCCAGGCTTCTATTCAGACAATGGAGTATATGTACTTATATGTGTATAAACCCATTAGCAAATTCTACGTATCTCTCCACGTATACACTCCTGGACCTTTGTTGTGCTTCTTCATGTTACATTCATAATGCTTGACATTTATTGTATTGGAATATATTACTGATTAAGAAGATATTCACAGAAAAAGCTACGTACCTGGCCTAGTGGAGCAGAAGACAAAGACAAGATATGTGCTATCCTCATCCAAAGCTCTCTAGGTTTTAATTTCCTTCTTATAGACAACTAGTCATGCACTGGTCATGCACTGGTCATGCACTGGTCATGCACTGGTCATGCACTGGCCATACGCTGGTCATGCGCTGGTCATACGCTGGTCATGCGCTGGTCATGCGCTGGTCATGCGCTGGTCATGCGTTGGTCATGCGCTGGTCATGCGCTGGCCATGCGCTGGTCATGCGCTGGTCATGCGCTGGTCATGCGCTGGTCATGCGCTGGTCATGCGCTGGTCATGCGCTGGTCATGCACTGGCCATGCACTGGTCATGTTTTTAGATTATTCAGACATTTTGTGTATATAGTGACAACAACCATCCTTACAGTGATACTGTTTGCAGTGTTAGTAGTATCAGTGGGAATCTTCTGGAACAAGTCAGTCAAATTACATACAATACCTAAATACATGTACGTGTTATAAATCTATTTATCCATTTATCTTCTTCACTGAATATTCTTATTTAGGCTGTCAAAAAAAGAAAAGAAGCCAGATAATAACACTCTTAGCAGATCTAATTATAATGATTATAGATTTGTCAACGTAAGATCAGTACCAGTAGCTAAGCCGGAGAGAAGGCCAATACCAGAACCGCCAGATCTGGAACTGGAGCCAGACGCAGAGTGCTCTAATAAAATTGCTCATGAAGATAGTCCTATTGGATCGGTCTACGAGACAATGCCAATGCAAGATCAACCTTCATGAGTTAGAGGTTGATGAGTATTTCAAGTTTGAAAATGAGTCATCATAAATTTAATTGTGTGTTCAGTTGCATGAAAGTATAAAAAAGGCTTACAGTATGTGCATACCTACGTACGTATATACACAAAACATGCATGATAACATTAACAGTTAAACTCTTTAAGTCTGAGTGTGTTTACTATATAAACTGTTCAAAGACATTTACTGTAAAGATGCCTATGATTGCTACTATTTATATCCAGTGAATGATATCAGTCATTGCTACTATTTATGTCCAGTGAAAGACATCAGTCATTGTTGCTATATAATTCCATCTATTAGGAAAAAATATATTCCACTTTCAAAAAATTACAGATTGAAAAGTGTTCATGTTGCATTTCATATAGCTTCAGTACTCTCTCTACAACATATCACTTATGTCAGTATGTTAGATATATTGATTTAACTATTTTCAGCACATAAACCATTCATCAACATAATTTACTGCATAAAACGAAAAAACCCAGAAAATTTTTCTATATAGACTTATGTAATGTGTTAACTACAGTATGTACCAAGGATATACACTTTGTGGGTCCTTTTAATTTGGTAGGCTAGACATTGTAACAAATAATAATTATAAATAGCAATAATGGTATAACTTTGGAACATCGGTATATTAGCATTTAAATTCAATTACTGTAATAAAGGGTGCATGTACTTAAGGCCATGCAGAAAAAAATATTTCACTATATAGTTCCTAGAAGTCTAGAAGTTCCTGAGTTTAAATTGTGTGCCTTAATTTAGTCAAATTTGAAAAAACTTGATGAAGTTGTTTTTCTTTTTCATTGGATTGCTTGCAGTGATGGGGCGCAAGGCCTTAGCAAAGGAAGGCTATATTTGTAATAATAATACTGATAAATTATATGCTGACCTCTCTAGAGTTATTGAAGAAGATGTTATGGATAGCCTTTCTAAAGTTCAAGAGATTTATGTAGAGATTTTGCAACCTACTGTAAATCTGGCTAATGTTAGCAAAGAATGTTCCTATGCATGGGGTGACACTCAAGATAATTGTACCTACGAGTCCAGTAACCTCAAATTTGTTCTGTTTCGCTCAGCAGTCTTCACTTTTATAAGATGTGACATTCTCTACTGCTTAATGTTTCCAGACACAACCTATGGGACCCATGCTCCATTTAAAAAGGTTAAGCTAGCAAATCCATTTTGCAACACTGTCTGGGTAAGTGAATTAGATCACTTGTATATATGATTAGGTATGTATCTGTTAAGACAATATATGATAAGATTCACACCTGTTTTGTAACATTGTATGTAGGATATTTCAAAAGCCTTACAAGCTATTACCAATGGACTTTACAATTTTCAAAAGATAAATCCAAATGTGGGAGTATTACAGGCTGCATATGATCCTGAAATGGAAGATAAAATGGCATTGAACAAGCCTCTTATAATTGTTTGTGTATTGGTTGCCCTGCCTTCCGGATTAACCATAATCTTCCATACATTACTTCTGATTTCAAAGGAGAATATCCTGCACCTTCACAATAGATACAGAAAATGGAGGAACTTTGTTGTAACTACAGTTGTGTCTGTGATGGGCATAATATTATACTATTATGTGTTCAGTCTGAAAGAGGCCTATGATATCCATTATGGTGACTCTAGCTGGCAGCAGACTATCTTCTACTTGAAGATATTTTGGATTTTTTCAGCAATGGCAGTTGCAATTACTTCTGTAAGAATGGCTATTTTGCATTTTAAGAAACAACACTTCAGTGATTTCTGTATTTTCTTAGGTGTCGTTATGATATGTCAGTTTCTTATCCACTATATATACATGCTTACATTGGGACTAATTAGCTGGCCTTTAATTACAGCTTATGCAACTGGACACATCATCTGTCTTACTTGCTTTGTCATATTTATGGCTTATGCAATCTGCTCGGTTTTGCAGTTGTTGTGTAACATATTCAAGTTGTGTATATGCAAAACTAGGTTAGAAAAGAAATGTGTGGCAAATTGCATCTATTCAATTTGTCTGTCGTGTGGATTGGGCTTCATGTTCATTGGTATGCGACAGATTATATGGGTATTTAGCAGGACACTTTTCGACTTGGCATCAAGTGATTTTTCAAATCTGTTCTCATTCTCAAGTGGGTTGATTTTAACATTAATTGGTGTAATAGTTGCCAGCCTTATGAAGATTTTATACAACAAAATGCAAAGTAAAAGTGAAGTCCTGAAATTACAAAGCCCAATAGAAAAAGCTGGATATGAAGAACTAGCTAACTGACAGCTTATTTTATAAAATTTACAAGCATATATTAAATCTGTTATTAATTAATGTACATACAAAAATAAAGATTTACTGCTGTCCTTTAGTATATATAGTACGTACATACACGTCAAAATCTCACAGAGCTGTGCATGTAGCATCTCCCATCATCTTGTTCATTTATTTGTAACTTTCTTAGTCAAACTTGTCATCTGTGATAATGTCCAGTGCATTCTGATAAGTCCTACGAGTTCATAAAGGAGTAACAACAAAGTTGTAAATACATTAGAGAAGACAAATAAGTGCGCGCATACACAGCTGCTAGAATGTGGTACATACCTTAAAAAATTTTAATTTTAAAAGAAACAACTTCACTCAACTGCCATTTTAAAAATCAAATTGCATATTCACATCCTATCCTGTAGTCCATTCATTGCACATTTCTCTTCCGCTTAGTTTGTGGTGTCAATTTACACTAGATCATTTGAACTTGCAATGCCCAAAAACTATGTTGGAATTGAAACTGCATGCGTGCTTTATGATTAATATTTAGATTTAATAGTTTGTACATGTAGACTTTACTAAGATATACATGTATACCTCTGTCATGCAAGTATTCTTTGAACATATGGTTGGCAGATTTATATTGCTCTCAGTTATAAGGCTAATTGACTATTAATCAGTAGTTTGTCCAGAGAATATTTAACAGAGTCCTAAGATCACGTATAATTGTACAACTATACATATACACTTTATACATGTGTACTGAGTTGACAAGTATTCTGAGTTTGCATGAGACCTCAGGAGGCTAAAACAAGAGTGATGAAAACAGATAGCTTGCCAAATGTGTCTATGTCACACTGAAGTCTGACTAACCCTTCAAATTTTCCTATAAAAGCTCAAGCAATAATAATCTTGCTCAAAGGGATTGTAGAGTTTCATAGCCAAATAACAAGGCAAACTGATCTATAGGATACAGAGAACCTGTTAAGCATGTTATTACAGTAGCTGAATTACAGTAGCTGGGAGTTACTAGTTACTAAGTCATGACAAAAATACAAATTCATTAGAAAAAAGTTATTCAATAATTTCTCAATTTTAGGCCAAGGAAGGTTTGGTTCTGTTATGGTTGCATCAGGGTTCGTTTCCACGTTCTTTAGAATTGTTTATTCAAACTACACATAAAATGATTGCAAAGTCACCCCCTAAAAATGTTTAGAACCAACTAGAAACAAGGCCAGCTTTACAAAAATAGAATAATGCCCCACTGTCACATTATTCTGATTTTATATACGCATGATATTATATATATTAATAATGAAGTGTACTACTTAATTGGAGATTGCTCCTTCCTTCCTTCCATGTTATTGTTGATGTTGATGTAACTTCAGCGCTCGAGGGCCCATTTACATGTATAGATCCTCTCTTTATTGTATACGTATATCATTACTACAATATATTATTGATGTTATATAATGTAACTTGTATATTGCAATTGATTATTATTATTATTATGTTTAATATAACTATAATATTTCACAAATTTCAACTACAAATTAAATAGAATTTTCAATTCATGATCATATATTTACTGTCTTCTTCTATAAATTTGTTTTCTTATTCAGTGCAAAATGGGGCAGACAGTCCTAGTGTGCATATGTATATGAACACGATGCACTCAAAATATCAATAATAATAGGAAAGTATAACACTTCTATAGTTCATTTAGTTCTATAATATTAAACTTTATCCTTAATATCTTCTGGACAGTCTGGTTGCTGAGAAGGATGTGCCTTCTTAAAAATATCGTGCTCAGATAGGGTTTGATTTATCCTTCCAATGATTGGGAAAGAAGACATTTCAACTCCAAACCTTTAAGATAGAATATGAAGTATAGAAGTCACTGTGAACAAGAAAGGGTGTTTATTAAGATACAAATGATATTAATAATAATATTTATAGTTTAGGATATAATAGTGGCAAATATGTAATCATCTTAAAGACGTCCAGGGAAACGTCAGTGGTGAGTGTCTGAAACATAAGCATTCATCATTAAAGCCACTAGATGATTGCCACAAGAGAGTGATATAAATGGCCTAATGGAGGAGAAACCCAACAATATCCTCATCCAAGGGTCTTTAGGTTTACCCCAAGTAACTAGTCTAAGAAAATTGTGTTTTAAAGTCTATATATCCTCTTTAGGCTTCCTTAGATTTATAGACATGATAACCACAAATTTATTTAGAATATATATGGTGTTCTAGATAAAAGTATATAGCCTAATAATAGGCAGAGTTGTTCATAACCCAAATGTACACATTGCAGTTAGTTACTATTCCATCACAAACCTGTTAGCATTATATACCTGAGGTACCAAGCAGAGGTCGGCCATTGTTATGTCATCTCCAACACAGTACTTTCCAGCTGTCTTAGAAAGAGTGGTTTCCAAACCTATTTGGCAGTGTATTAGAAGATGAAAGAGATAAACAAACAACAGTTAAAGTTATTTGGTCAGTATTTAAAAGGAACAATGTGTAAGAATGAGGCATAGGGACTTGTATATGCATGTACACTTTTGAAATATTTAATGGAGGATTGAAAAATTCAGACTAGTTTGGATAACAAAAGCAACCATATTATGCCATATACAGTACCTCTAAATCCACTCTCAATCCAATGTTTTCCCCATTCAGCCTTTTTTTCAGGACCTACATACTTCAGCACTCGTAGATTCTATAATACATGTAAACTCCATTCTTATAACTACGTTTGGTTTATTGCTTGTAAAATACAATCAATAATATACTTTGGAAGAATGATTCAACAATTAGATTACAAGGTGTTTTGACCAAGAGGATCTTCATCTACTGCAAAATGCACACATTTTGATAGTCAGCTGATGAAAAGGTTTATAATGTCCCATACCCCTTGTAAAATAAAGTGGTTGTGGTTTGACACTAGCTGATAACACAAAGATGGAGTACCTGAATGGGCTGGATTCCTGAAGCTATGATGTGGCAAACTGACCGAACCTAACAAGATGGATGACTAAGTAGACACACCAAAGGTCAAAGGTCAAACACTATCGCATAATATTACCTGTGCCCTCTTCAATGGATCATCCTTTGGCACAAGATAGGGTTTTCCCCTTGTTTCATCCAAGTACTCTATTATGGCAAGCTAAAAATAGAAGCAGTAGAATCCTTAAAAAAGGACCTTAGGAGTGTTTTGAGTTGAAAATTGTGATATACTAATAAATAAATGGTGTAAATGTAACTTCAATGCGCATAAGTGCATTACTTACAGATTGTGTCAATGCTAGTCCATCAATTTCGAGTGTAGGCACCTCACACTGGGGGTTAAAGGTTTTATAGTCTTCAGTGTACTACACAAGTTTACAAGTACTCATCTCAATATTAAAACATAAACAAACGCTGTACTAGATGCACATCAATTTTGCAGCTTATAAATCTCAAAATCACCTGTTGCCCTCCATCTTTCAACAGGTGAACTGCTTTATACTCGTACTCAATTCCCTTCAGTGCAAGGGCTACATACAAGCAAAAGTAAGTGTAGCATTTATTCTATTCCATTTCCGGCCCATACAAACCTATCCTGACTCTCCAGGAACAGGAACTCCTGAAATACGAATACAGTATGGGCTGCAGTAGAGGAGGTTACGAAATAAAGTAATTGTATTCACATATTTCAGAAAAGTACAATAAATATTAACCTTCGAGGCCGCCATTTTTTTAGACACCACCCTCTTATAAATGGCGGCTTAATTGGGGTTCGATCTGTGGAGTACATTTTGCGATCTGAAATTTGAAGTTTATGATGGCTAGTAGAAATTCAAAAGATAGTGAAATAACGGAAAAGAAGGATGACAGCGATTCGGACGCAAAGGTAGAAGAGTCCAAAAAGAAGACTGACGATGCTCAGGTCGAAGAGCCCAAAAAGAAGACTGACGACGGTGCTAAGGAGAAGACGGACCAAGGTGTCGTCAGGAAATATCTCCCGACATTGTTTTACATTTCACCGCTCGACTCGTCGCATATGGCTGTAGTTGTTGGTTATTTGATCGTTATATTTGCGGCAATTGGTACACGGCTTTATAAATTAAACGAACCGGACCATGTATGGTAAGTCTCTTGTTATGGTAATATCTAATATCTGAAGCAGAACCGAGTTATCTTGCGGTTTAAGCTATAATTGAATTACCTGATTTATTATGGCAGTTGGGATGAGACCCACTTTGGCAAGCATGCCAGCTACTACCTCAATGGAAGCTTCTTCTTTGACGTGCACCCTCCTCTGGGTAAGCTGTTGATTGCTGCTGCTGGGTACGTGTCAGGGTACAATGGAACATTCGCATTTGATAAGCCGGGGGACAAGTATGAAGATCACAGCTACTATGGGATGAGACTGGTAGGTGTGAGCGAGGAGAGGGAGGTGTGAGCGAGGAGAGGGAGGTTTGAGCGAGGAGAGGGAGGTGTGAGCGAGGAGAGGGAGATGTGAGCGAGGAGAGGGAGGTGTGAGCGAGGAGAGGGAGGTGTGAGCGAGGAGAGGGAGGTGTGAGAGAGGAGAGGGAGGTGTGAGCGAGGAGAGGGAGGTGTGAGCGAGGAGAGGGAGGTGTGAGCGAGGAGAGGGAGGTGTGAGCGAGGAGAGGGAGGTGTGAGCGAGGAGAGAAAGGAATGAATTGTACAACTTGTATCCATGCATACGCAGAACACATCCTTGAAGTTGAAGAATGAGAAATCAAGAAATGCTTGTCTGTTTAAATGCAATAGACATTTCAACACTAAGAAATGGACATTTTACTACATACAATACACCCCTAGACAAGTGTTTCTTTGTAGTGTTGTATTGCAATGTAACCTTTCTTCTTTAGTTGTGTGCCATCTTTGGAATTCTGATTGTACCAATTGCCTATATGACTGTCCACGAGTTAACCAACTCCTGCACCGCTGCTGTGATATCTTCTTCTTTTCTCATTTGTGGTAAGCATTGAAAATGAAATTCACAATTTTCAAACTCATTGAAAAGGTTTCGACTGATTGTTATTTTCAGTATGTATTGTTCTATCTATAGCTAGCTACGTATATGTACTTATAGCTAGCTATATGTACTTATAGCTAGCAGGTGCTTCATCACCATTTTTTAAATTTCATTTTCTTTTTTCTTTTGACTTACTTGTATTTTTCTTTTGATTATAACCTCTTTTTAGCCACATGTCTTTGTTGACTATAAATTGTTTTGGATGTAGAAACCTATTCTTTTAACCTCTTACCTCTCCCTACCCCTTCCACCTCTCCACACTGCCCCTCCCACCTCTCACACTGCTCCTCCCACCTCTCACACTGCTCCTCCCACCTCTCACACTGCTCCTCCCACCTCTCACACTGCTCCTCCCACCTCTCCCTACCCCTTCCACCTCTCCACACTGCCCCTCCCACCTCTCACACTGCCCCTCCCACCTCTCCCTACCCCTCCCACCTCTCCCTACCCCTTCCACCTCTCCACACTGCCCCTCCCACCTCTCACACTGCCCCTCCCACCTCTCCACCTCTAGATACTGGTTTGTTGAGTCTGACTCAGTACATTCTGTTGGATCCTCCGCTGATCTGCTTCATTGCTGCATCTGTCATGACAGCCTTCAAGTTCATGGACTGTCGAGACATTCCCTTCTCCTTGGAGTGGTGGTGGTGGCTATTTATATGTGGTTGCACGCTCTCCTTCTCCATTGGGTTAGCCGGATATACGTACTACCTGAGTGACTTTTCTTTAATATGCTGTCCATTGAGTGCTCCTTTGTGTGTTACCATTCCTTTTTATCTTCATTTGCTTGCCTTTTTAAGACTGTGTGATTTAAGACTGTGTGATGTACGTACGTATTTTTAAGACTGTGTGATGTGCGTATTTTTAAGGCTGTGTGATGTGCGTATTTTTAAGACTGTGTGATGTGCGTATTTTTAAGACTGTGTGATGTGCGTATTTTTAAGGCTGTGTAATGTACGTATTTTAAGACTGTGTGATGTGCGTACGTATTTTTAATACTGTGTGATGTATTTTTGCAATAATTTTCTTCAATTTGTAATGCAGTGTAAAGTTTGTTGGACTCTTTGTGATCCTTTTTGTTGGCATGGTGACCATCAAAGATTTATGGGATATCCTTGGTGATTTGAGGAATTCTCTGGTACGTAGGTGTAACTTTGTCATTTATTAAATGTTGTAATATTTCATTGGAAAGTTTGTGTTTAAACAGTATGAACAAAGTGCCATATCACAATACTGAACTGCTATAGTAGCCAGTGTAGTGATGTTATAAATTACCGTTAGAATAAGTCATTGTTTTTTCAGTTACTTTACAAACTTTCATTCCTTGTTGGTATCAAAACATGAGGTGTGTGGGTATATATGGATTAGGGCACACCCATTTGTACCGAAATACAATGTGGTTTGTGAAGCAACCATTCTCTCCTTTGTTTATTTTGTAAACATATAACCCACACCTAATGGATTATGACATACACACGACTTCTTCCTTTAAAGTGACAAGATGTCACTGATATGATCTTTAGCATAGCGATATACGTAGAACACTATATTCTAAACATTGTGGTTATCATATCTTTGAAGCTAAGCATAAAATGGATATACAGACTTTATAAAGAGGATAGACTTTATAAAGAGGATAGACTTTATAAAGAGGATAGACTTTATAAAGAGGATAGACTTTATAAAGAGGATAAACTTTATAAAGAGGATAAACTTTATAAAGAGGATAGACTTTATAAAGAGGATAGACTTTATAAAGAGGATAGACTTTATAAAGAGGATAGACTTAAAACACAATTTTCTTAGACTAGTAACTTAGGGTAAACCTAAAGAACCTTGGATGAGGATATCGTTGGGTTTCTTCTCTTTCTTCCTTCATTGAGCATGTATTATAGGCAAGCCAAACATGAGTTGTAATACGTAGTATAATTATATATCCACTTTTACGTATGTGGGAGAAATTATTAAGGACAGTTTGAAAGATAGGGCAAGACTTAGTCAATTTGTATGGATATACATGTGTAGTTATATTTTAATATGGATAATCACTAAAAGATATTGTACAGCAATTTCAGTATTACAGTACATCACAGCTTTTTTGCTTGGACGTTTGTATATTTAACTTGTAGTTTAGATTTATAATGTGATTTATGTGACACTTACAAATGGTTGAAAAATGCAAGTCGTAACAGTAGTATTTATTAGTGATGAATCACTTACGTAAATCTTTATGTACGTAGTAATCATTTTAATATTTGGAAACAAAATTTGACTGTTCTCCAAGAATACTTTTTCTCTCAGTACACACATTTTTTTATTTGAGCTATTTACAACAAGATTAAAGAATCAGATGTTTAATCAGCAATAATGAGGAAATAACATATCAACTACATACATATGTACTGTACATAGATCAATAAATGTAATGAGAAGTCTCTTTATCACAAATATATTAATATATCATGCAGTATACACGTTAAATGTTCCCATGTGCAATATTTCTGTATAACAAACTAATTTCTGTCTCTCAACAGTTTGACATCTTCAAGCACTTCATGGCAAGGGCAATTTGTCTTATATTTGTGCCTTTTGTGATGTATTGTGCAATCTTCTTTGTCCACTTTTCAGTGCTCTACCACAGGTGAGTAGCAGTATGCATTTTATTGCACAATCTGATATACAAGGATTCCTCTATAAGAATATGTAACTTGAATTCTATAGGACAAATGTTTTGTATTTAAAGTATGTGTTCCCTTATAATAGAGATAATCTATTATGTATTGATCATAAATTTTTAAAGTATATACACATATGTATTCAAAAGGGTTTCAACTTTTAGAAGTATGTACCACTGTATTATGTATGTACGTATGTATGGTGTTGGTACCAAGCAATTGCTTCTTTTGTTTTTTTTTCTCTTATTTGTATTTACTTGTAGATTGATTTTCACATTGATTAATCATTTTCTTAGTAAATATAACAGATACTAGGAAAATTTGACCATTTCTCCTCGGAACAGACTAATTTCCACCACTTAAGATCTTCTGAATAGTATTTTGTATCAACAGACATACGCTGGCAGGCTGTTCTCATACAGAAGTTCTACGATTGAACCTTTTTTTTACGATAATACAAACCATACGGGGAGTGAGCAGTTAATAGAAACATGAATAGTTAAGGAGGAAACACAGAGTAATCAGTTCATTAACTATTGTTACATCTTTTGTAGTTGTCTTCTGCGGACTTTCCAATCTGACTTATCACTTTTCAGACTCTCTGAGTTTAGTTTATTCCATATCTCTGGAATTCTACTTCTATAGCTCCTTCTGTTGACCTGTAATGATTTCGTACTAGTGCAAGATTTCAGCTGATGGTTATGTGGTTTTACTGTTACTACTCGAGCAGATCTACATATATAGCTTGTTAGGTGTTTCCATGGTTACTTTTCCTTGCTATGCAAGTTTATTTTTAAGCATGCTTCTTAGGATACTGACGTAAATGGCTTGCACTCTGTACTAAGTACGTACGTGTGTACATGTGTCTGTATCTGTAATCTGTATACATATGTACATACTGTATATGCATACTAATTTTGATGACTGTGAAATTTTAGAAATTCACTAATTTGTGGGAATTATTACGTACGTACGTACGTAATTAGAATGTTAGTTTTGCTTCATTAAATTTTCTACTACACTTCAATTCACCAAGTGAATTAAACCTGTTTCTTAATAGAGTGTAATTACCTGACAAATACGTAAGTACATTTCAGTCGGAAATACCTGCTGTTATTAAAAAAATTATATGGTTTGGGTGTGTGAATGGGTTCATGAGGTAGTACCAATGAGGTAGTACCAATGTATTATATAGGGCAGGTGGAGTACGCCTACATACGTACCTACTATAACAAGGAACAGGAGGCTAATTTTGCAGAACATATGCAAAAGCAATGATAAATTGTGAATATTCACTGAAACTTTTATACCTATTTAGTACTAATATAATGTACGTATATATTCAAATCTAATACTAGTAATCTATGCTCTATGTATTATACGTAATTTTAAATGTTTAAATGTAAATTGTTGTTTTAAAATAATCTACATCTACAATATCTAATGCATCTGTACACAATCTCATGTGACATGAATATTTTATTTCAAAAAGTCTGGTTATCACACATATGAAGCTAAGGAAGCATAAGAGGATATACTTCGGTCCCCCAGCCAAGATTAGACTGCGGTCACTTGGCTGGGTTTGGTGTAATACGTTCCAGTGATTATCATATGTGTATATATATGGTCCCAGCAGTATAGTGAATGTGTGGCTGATCAACCATAATGAACACCTGTCACCACTGAAATGATAGTTCTGCCATTACTATATTAACAGGAAGAGTAAAAATAATCAATTTTGGCAGTTTAACTTGTTTCAGGGTGGGGGATATTTTAACGAGGGTACCACCTCTAAAAGATATATACTCTGAATGCAATGCTTATTATGTACTCATTGTTTTCCTAATAGTGGAAATGGAGATGGTTTTATGAGCTCTGGCTTCCAGTCAACTTTGGTGGGAAATGACTTGTACGAAAGACATGTACCTGAAGGTGAGCAGTGTGATGTACAGTCTGTCTGTTGCTATGGTTACCTTTACTGTCCATTAGACGTAGCCTATGGGTCCATCATCACGCTGAAGAGCCACAGACCCGGCGGAGCTCTCCTTCACTCCCACCACCACCTCTACCCTGAGGAGGCTGGTCCTGTTCAACAACAGGTACAGTACGTACTTGTGTATGTTTATCTAGTGTAGTGTGTGTCTACATGTGTGACAGTGAGTGTGTGTGTGTGTGACAATGTGTGTCTACAGGTCTGTGTAGTGTGTGACAATGTGTGTCTACAGGTCTGTGTAGTGTGTGACAATGTGTGTCTACAGGTCTGTGTAGTGTGTGACAATGTGTGTCTACAGGTCTGTGTAGTGTGTGTGTGTATGTGTGTGTGTGTGTGTGTGTGTGTGTGTGTGTGTGTGTGTGTGTGTGTGTGTGTGTGTGTGTGTGTGTGTGTGACAATGTGTGTCTACAGGTCTGTGTAGTGTGTGACAGTAAGTATGTGTGTGTGTGTGTGTATGTGTGTGTGTGTGTGTGACAATTTGTGTCTACAGGTCTGTGTAGTGTGTGACAGTAAGTATGTGTGTGTGTGTGTGTATGTGTGTGTGTGTGTGTGACAATTTGTGTCTACAGGTCTGTGTAGTGTGTGACAATGTGTGTACATATGTCTACAGATCTGTGTATTTAAATCTATTGTACCTGTAAACCAATATTGATAGAAATCAGTGTGAGCATGTGGTGCTATAAATTTCTATTAATACTGTAAGTCTATATTATTACACAGTGATTTATTGTGAGTAATAAAATATATTTGTACATACAAACTATCTAATGAGGTTATTCAGTTTGTTGTTCATTCCTGCCATAGTTTGTGTCTTTAAACTTCCAGCATGCATAATGCACCTTCATTCCTGATGAATTGTTGTCAATCCGACAGAAAATGTACAGTGAAACCTGTAATCCTCCACAGATTATAAGATTTTACTGTACATCCATACGTACATATGTATATAGGTACATTTGCATGTACAGAGGTTATGGGTGATCTTTCTTTCTACCTATAAGCTATGAATATAATTATACTAACATTATCCTATTAGAACTAGGTACATTAAATAATCTGACTAACTTTGATTGGATTTCTTTTCCTTCTGTACTGTGCAAACAGCCATTTCTAAGAAGTGATCCTTCCCCTTTTCCAAGAATGAATTTTAGATGTCATTTAATAGTCCTGTTTAATAGGTGTATCTATGTACGTAGGTTCTGTACCACCTGCGGTATCACATGAACCATGAGAACCGAACACTCCAGTAGCTCATGTCATTAGTAGATAGTTGTTACTATGGTGATGTAGTTATGTATTAGAGAGAAAGTTGTGCTTTATGCTAGTTTTAGAATATTTATTGTATCAAATATTTCTCCTTTCCTTGAAGATAACTGCCTATTCACACAAGGACGACAACAACAATTGGTTGGTCAAGAAACCAGACCAGGAAGTTAGTGAAGGTAAAGGGAAAGTTTAACCTAATATCAGCTTAGGACATGCCAGGAATGCTATGAATTTCTTTACACCTTGTGAATGTCATTAAAACTTGCCAGCTGCATTTCAAATTACCTCATTGTACTGTTTGGTATGCACTCAGAAGGTGCAGGTGCATGGATGTGGGTGATGTTAGAATTTGAAATTCTTGTTGGTCCAGAGGATTGAGTGTTATTACTTACCAGCTGTCAGCCTTCAGATAAGGTGGCCAGGTGCACGTGGTAAGATAGCACTTACTCCCCAAAGGCCGCTACACCCCCATTTGCCTACGCCATACATACATAACATATCTCTGCTTTTCCTGTTTCACTAATTACATTGTAAGTGTTTCCTACATTGAAAAGATTCCATTTGAAAAGTACTTATTTAAACTACATATTATTATATGTACTAATGTAGGATGGTAATTGAAATGTTTATGTCAGCAACATACAAGGACTAGCAGAAATTGAGTATTTCAATCTGGAGGTCTTCCTTAGTATTACTTTTTAAGTTGCTGATACTCAACCATTTAAATTACCATTTGGAATGTAATAATCCTTATGAGGGGTATATGAAGTGATGGTTGTTTTGCTGGTATACATATGTACGTACTTGATGTACTACGTACATCAATGCCAAAGCTATTTAGGAGGCTGTACATTTTATACTATGTATGTAGCTACGTAGGTTTATTATGTACGTACACACTATCACATGTTTTGTACTGTAAATATTACCTTTGACTATGTCATGTGACCATCACGTGACCATCACCTGATTTCTGTTTCTTCCTTGACACATAATATGTGTACATAGATGATGAGGTTGAAATACTGAGGAATGGGGATATAGTACGTTTGGAACATGTTTCGTGAGTTCAGTATACAGGGTGTTCATGCTATGGTACGTACGTACTTACATCATACAGGCTCTTCCAGTCAGACCCCAATAATTAGTTGCTGCACCATTCTCCGTATGTATAGTAGTATGTGTAGTAGATTTAACTTTAAATCATTTTAATATGTATGTATATCTGGGGCAACTCATTGTGTATATCAGTAAAGTAACAACAAGTTTAAAAACTAACAAATACTACTGAAAAGATTAGTTACCCCACGTTGTTTATTTTATTTTTATATCTTTCTTCCACAGGACGCGGCGAAACCTTCACAGCCACAATGAGAAAGCTCCGTTAACTAAGGACCACTTACAAGCATCTGGTTATGGAAAGGTACGGGAATATTTTGGCAAAGGAATAATAAAACTTTCTCCATCCTTGTTTCTGTGAAATCATGAATACCTTTTTGTATTGTTGTAGGATGGTATTGGCGATGCCAATGACTTTTGGAGGGTGGAGATTGTAGGTGGAGGTGAGAGGGACCCTGTAAAGACTGTATCCACTATTATGAGACTGCGACATGCGAACGTTGGCTGCTATCTCTATACACATTCAGAGCAGCTGCCAAAATGGTAGGTCACATGGCAACCCTATGGTAGGTCACATGACAACCCTATGGTAGGTCACATGACAACCCTATGGTAGGTCACATGACAACCCTATGGTAGGTCACATGACAACCTTATGGTAGGTTACATTACAACCCTATGGTAGGTCACATGACAACCCTATGGTAGGTCACATGACAACCCTATGGTAGGTCACATGACAACCCTATGGTAGGTCACATGACAACCCTATGGTAGGTCACATGACAACCCTATGGTAGGTCACATGACAACCATATACATAGATTATCTTTCGGATGGTTCATTCTTTGACTTTTTGAGCGTCTAGAGATGCAGATTTGTTGTTAAACTTTAGCCAGGTGATTTGACTCTGGAGGTCTTCTTCAGTAACTGAATCTATACATAGATTGTCCATTTACACATGAATAATCTATAAAATGCTCCTATACGTAGATAGGGCTGACATACATATGAGGTTAAGGAAGCGTGGATAGAATAGATTGAAACATTATTTTACTCCTAAATTCATTGCTTAGAGAAAACCTATAGAAATATTCAATGCTATGTTAAGACATACGTATGTACGTACGTAGGTTTGACAGTTACTGCCTCATTGATGTATAAATTGGTGTTTTGATGTCCTACCGTGTTTAACAAGTTGTAAGTTGGTTGATATGATGCTTCTAATCTTTATTGTTAGAATTATGTAAGCCATCCTTCTCATAATCATCTTGAAATGGAGCTAGGCTAGCTTAAAATATGTAAGTTGTCATATGATGAACATGCCTCTTTACTGTGGACAAGAAGACATACGTATGAATGTATTTGTTCAGATTCTTCATTGGACCATGTAACTGGTTGGACATCCTAGACTTACATGCATACAATTGTACAAACTTGAGGAGTTTTACAGAGTATCTATAATGTCTGCTTGTCAGTTAATTAACCCCTCATATGTCTAATTAGAGCTGGTTCACTGGTAATGACTGCAACAATGCCTCTCTGATATACAAATTAGCTACCTCTCTGATATACAAATTAGCTACCTCTCTGATATACAAATTAGCTACCTCTCTGATATACAAATTAGCTACCTCTCTGATGTACTAATAAACAGATATTTCAAGTGGGCTCAGGGAGAGGGAGTTTTGACCCTTCAGTGTGGGACTATAGGACTTGAAGCAGCTCAATTCTATAACAGTATCAGTGGCTGTCCATACCATGCAGTCTGCTTCCAATTTATATCCTATTCAGTAGGAATTTATGAGTGAATGACAGTGGTAATGTTTCACTTCTAAATTATTGGAATTTCACTGCCTGATGACTTCCAGGGTCACTGATTCAGAGCAGAATTTGCTCTACATCTCTCTTATCCACAGATAAAAAGAATTATTTGAAGTTTCTTATATGGCCTCATTTCTGTATTACTAATACGTACATATACAGTTTATGTATCTAGCCTTTACTTAGTACCTTATAAGGGTAGCATGCAAAATGTTAAAATGTAACCTTTGAAAGGATCATCTTTCTTTCAAAAGATAAGTTCGACACAGTTAGAAGAAATCCTTATTCTATTTTGAAATATGTATCTTGTTTTTCCTGTACTCTTCATTAGATATGTACGTGTAAGGCAGTATTTTGGATTTCAATTCATTGCAATTTATCACACAAGGCTATCCTTTCTTGTCGTCCAAGCTGTCACTTGAGATGTATTGTTTTGTGAAATATTGATCTACTGGTCCTTATTTGCCCATAAAGGATCTAGAACCTCACCTACGTATGTATGGTTAGCATGCATGTGAGATTAGGGAAATGTGTAGAACAGACTAAAACTATTCCGAGGGAATTCCTATAGAGATTTGGATGGGGATATACCAATCCTTCCTCCACTGGCCATATACGTATGTATGTACAATACTATGTATAGATGCATATTTCCTGTTTTCTTCTCCATATTTGGTAAATTATTTATCACAGCTTTAGTTGTTTGGCTGCTAAGTAACAAGTGTAGAATTGCACATTGCTAAGTGATATACGTGCATAGTTGTGGATAGGTTGATGTAGGCCTGGAGTGAACAATGGTTGCAGTGATTAACAGTGAACCTATTTTTAGCCAATATAAGTACTCTGTGTCAGCATCTCTTTGGTAATTGTACTGTTTAACCTTCACAATTAGTGCACCTAAATAATTGCAATTAGAAAGCAATTAACTGAGTTTGCTGCAATTTCTCCTTCAGATAAAACCCTCTTTGACTTACCATCACCTGTTTCCATCCCCCAGACCATCCCTACTTGGGAAATATACTCTCATATTGTGTATAGCCTTAAGTTTGAAACTGAATACAATGTACTTCCAAGTAGATCAGATTACTGAAGCACAAACAACATTATTAAGATATATATTTATACTAAACCAGTGCACTTGTGATACATATACAAAGAGTGAATTTAGCATTTGTACTACGTATATACTGCATGGTTATTGCACTGCATATTGACCAGTGTTTCCCCACCCTGTAGGGGTTGGGAACAGCATGAAGTGACCTGCTGTCCACATCCATACGATCCCAATACATTGTGGAATGTTGAGGGACACGTCAATCCAAAATGTAAGTTTACCTTCTATTAATGCATTCTTCTTACTTGAGCAGTAATGTATGTGAGGTATTGTAGAAGTAATGTACTGTATGTGCTGTAGATTTAAGGTGCAATCTGATTATAATGGAGTTTCAGGGGAAACAGAAGAAAAGTCCTTACATTAAAAATTCACTGTCATAACTATATATAACATAAACTCTGATTGCACTAACAAACCAGTCACTACTATGAAATTTACTTGATGAGGATTTTTATTAAAAGGAAATTCCACTGTACATCAAAGGAGCTACAGTTTGTAGTACTATTAAATGTTACTATAGGCACTGAGCTGGCATAATTTGGTAGGATAAATGGCTCAGAAGGCCAGATTTTTTTAGTCAGTGTACTTATTAAGTTGACCTATACATACCTGATACCTTTAGTATCCCTGTAATGTGGTAGTGGTATGCATGTAGTCACAGCTTATGTTCAACATCAAGTAGTAATCACATTACAGGCTAGCCTTTAAAGTGGTTAGTTAGCTTTCACAAGCATTACATCAATGGCCTATCCCTATAGCCTGTATGTATTGCTTATATGATTCATTCAAAGGTGAGGAGTGGTGATGTCAATGAGAAGATATGTCTTTATGAAAATACTTGGCTCTAGTCTTGTTCCTGGAGGATGGGCCAAATACTTTGATCTGCTTACACCCAATGTTTATCTTTCAAATGAGGCTGCAAAAGCTGTTATTTTAGACACCTTTATTCTCTTTAAACCTATTTATGTGTTTGTTTGGCATTGCATGAGTTTATAAGGCAATTATTTCACAGTGTTTGTGTTTCTTCTGCAGTACCAAATGTATCTGGTTCATTTTACAAGCCTTCCTTCTTTCAAAAGCTTTATGAATCTCATTTTGTTATGACTGTGGTAAGTCCAGTTATATATAAGTCTATTACTTAAATTGTACACATGTAATAGTGATTGATTGCTAGATCAAGGTGTTTAATATTTATCAAATTTTACTTTGTATCTGCTTCACTAATTTTCTCATTGTATCATATGTACAATATATCACTGTAAGTAACTTTATTTTCCTAGTAATAACTATTGAATTTTACTTTGTACCTGCTTGACTAGTTTCTTATTCTATCATATATCACTGTAAGTAACTTTATTTTCCTAGTAATAACTATTGAATTTTACTTTGTATCTGCTTGACTAGTTTCTTATTCTATCATATATCATTGAAAGTAACTTTATTTTCCTAGTAATAACTATTGAATTTTACTTTGTATCTGCTTCACTAGTTTCTTCACTAGTTTTCTTATTTCCTAGTGATGTAATTGTGTAGGAATTCAGATTAGTCCCACAGTGAGGTTCCAAGAAGTGCATTTTATTAGATGAATAGTGGGAGTGATAACCAGACCACAACTGTTTTATATATGAATACATGCGTATTGTTTACATTGTTTTAGAGGGAAAGCCTGTATTTGTATGACTGTAACTGAGGCCCGCTGGTATGTTCTGCCAATGAGTTGTAATTGGTCCAGTGATGGCCTCTTCATGTTTAAATGTTAAACTTAACTAAATGAGGTCTTCATTTCAATTGGTTGATTCATCAGCCCAGAACAGGCAGGCATGTACAAGTCATGTTTGTACAGTAATCTCCGTCCAATCAAATCACAAGAGCAGTTGGTAATCTCTGCTTATTGCATAAGAGTCCTCTCATAGTTTGCAACTAATTATTAATAAATAGTTTTTACTTTACCTCATACAACCTTCTATGTCAATTAGATGATGATTTCTTCTAACTTATCTTTGAGATAATTCATCTTTATTGTCTTGAACATCTAGAGGTGCAGTTTGTTTTCAATTACTGAAAAGACCCCCGGGTCAAAATGTCCGATTCTAAAGAGACAAACTGCATCTCTAGATGCTCAAAGGAATAAAGATGAATCTATGTGAATTCTTAAAGATTCATCTTTGGTGGTAAAATGGAAATACGTATTGTTAAGAGTGTGTTTATAAAACTAACCTGCATTATACATACATACGTATGTACGTACTGTAGCTTTGTAGTATTTTTAGGTGTAATTGTGTGTTGTTTTATCCAACCTACGACATTCCTCTATTTCATTAGAGCCTTTTGGGAAAACATATTGAAATGATAACACTCTCCTATAGAATGTAATGATAAAACATACCATAACATTAATAGGTTATGATAGCTGCCATTCTCCGGCTACTTCCCCATGGAACTGGATTTAAGAGACAGAATATTGTCTTTGCTCGCATTCTTTTGATGACCTGATTGCTAATTGGATTCCCCTCATCCAGAGTATTCAGTTTGACCAGCCAATCAGCTTGGAGACTGATAATGTTTGAAACTTATAGCCAATCTCATCCCACTCAAAGTTATTCCTTCAGCCAGCTGATCAAACTGATCCATTAAGCTGTCCCATGGTTAACTGATTACAGTGAAACTTGTCCAATGTGGTCCACTTAGGACCAGCCTTATAAGGGCCCCCTTTTGCTGGGACATTAATAGCCTTCTGTACATTGGAGGTGACTGTTCTATTCAGATGATCACTTATAATGGCTTTATTGTGGTTACTGAATGTATTACTCTTTGTAATGACATTAAGATTGCAAGTGCTTTACTTAAAGCCATTAACAAGTGTGTAAGTCAATGACACAGAAGACATTACTTAATAATCTATGGTGTAACTATAGATACTGAAGAATTGTTTCCTAGAAATCTCTTGTCTCTATGTACAGAATACTGGGATTACACTTTTAGGTTGAGTGTTGTTGCTGTATTCACTGGGACAGACCCTACACTAATTGAAATCTACACTAAAGGAAATTGACACTGAAAATTTGTAGTACATTGAAAACCCATTGTTTTTATTATTACTTGTGAACATGTGTAGCTTGTATGTAGTGAGGTGATAACACTCTGTAACTGTCCATTCATTGTTCACTGTCAAAGGTATTCTAGTTACATACTGTACATGTACATACATGCATACTTATAATTAATTGCATAATGTTGAGTAACATGTAACATTCTTTTAGTGCAGGTGTGAACACTTGTACACCTGCTTTGTATAGGTCTTGTACCTTTGATGCTAATGATATTCATAGTGATGTTTAATAGTATTCATGAGTCTTTCTAGTCTAGTTTGCTGTGTCTAATATGACTTTCCTAAAGAGGTTTGTGTGTCTATTTATTAAGAGTTTAGCTCATTCCCAGACTGTTTACCAATCTATTGCTGTACTGTTTGGATTTGGAGGGTAATTTATTAAAATTTACCAGCTTTAGCCTAATTTGTACAGTACATTATATTGAAAAGTGGTTCCAGTGATAGTCCACTTTTCATCATCATAGCCTTTGCTTATAGCAATTAGCTCCCCTTTAGTGTCAACTTTAAGTGAAAGGATTTATTGGCTAATTCAGTTGCCACGCCAACCATTGTCAACTGTGTATATATTGTGGTTTGTTGTGTGTTTGCATATATATGTGTGTCATGCAATGAATGAGTGTGGTCCTCCTAATGGTAGATGACAATAGAACTACAATACAGGTGCCCACACTGTAATGATATTCACAGTTTTAAGCTTAAGTGAATTAAATATATTCATGTTACAAAGCTGCATTCATATACTTAGCTTATTACTATATATGTAGTGTCTGAAGTGTTTGTAGACACACAAAATGGTATTCATAGAATAATGAGATTCATGATTTAATGTGTTTATTTGTTAGCATTTTATTCAGTTATGTTTCTATGGAGATTGTCTCAAAAATGTGCTTTTCTATGACTATGTGGGTTTGACAGTTCACTGCACCTGGTTATATATTTAGTATCAAATTAACTATATTCATTATGAATAACCACATTATGAATGTTATTACTAAATTATAAGGCCTATACTGTACGTATACAATCTATATAGTATCCTATATAGTTACATATGGGGCTCTCTGTATGTGTGGTGTGAGGATATTGGTGTTAGAGTGCTATATAGCTGAGGATATTTGTATTACTGTGCTATGTCTTTGATAAATGATGGGGGCTGGTTGTTGCATACATTGAGAATAGTATTAGTTAAAATGAACCTCAGAAACACAATATTTTAGCTTTGAGGTTCATTTGGGTGCATCATCGCATGTCTTTTCAGTTATTCTGTGTTTTATGCCAATGACAATCTGGTATAAACTTAAATAGCAGCTATTCAGAATTTGCAGCTGTGTCTTGTATATAAGTGTATACAGTTTTATATTGAAAGGGTACAAATTTGTACACTTTGTACTAGAAACAGCTGAAAATGACCCAAATTCTGAATAGCTTTTATGTAAGATTTTAAGGGTTTATATCAGATTGTGTTCGTGACGGTGTACACTTGTAAGTTTCAGCTTTGCTTTCTCCATACAGTCCAACAGTAACCTGAAGCCAAAGGAAGGAGAGGTCACCTCAAGACCTTGGCAGTGGCCCCTAAACACAAAAGTGAGTCAAATACATATACTTACCAACTTGCAAGTCACTTTATATGTCATTGAGATTATTGTAATGATGTTTGCTAAAACCTATTTAAACAATCACCTCTGAATTACAGTTAGAAAGTTTTCATTAGTCTAAGGTGTTTCTACTTACTAAATGCTCTCTCTCTCTGTTGCTCTGTTGGAAAAATGAGCTGTCAGAGTCTGGAATATTTAGTTTACAGCTTTTGAAAATCTAAACTACTGGAATGACCAAATTTATCAGTCACGTTTCTCCTCTCCAAACTATGTGTTATAGTAAATCAAATGTGTTATTCTACTTATCCCTCAAGTTAGTACATACATACGTATGTGTGTGTGTATGTGTGTATATTTCTTTTCATGATATTGTTTACCTTTTCAATTGCCTACATTTATATGTAACTAATGCCTAGGTACGCATATTATAAAGTTAATCACTGCAGGCAGCTCTCTCTTTGGAATGTCTCTTTAAGGCACTGAGTGATAATATTGTTAGGTTAACACATCCATGACATCAAGTGGGAGTGAACTGTCTCCTTGGTATATTGACCGTAAACGTCCATAGAATTATGCGGTCGTTAATAGGATATGAGCATGCTGCATCATTTTTATCATTTCCCAGATTCTTTCCCTTATTGGTGACATATTTCAGAGAATAGTATACCTTTAGTGTCCAGATTGGCATTGTATCAAATTCCGAGTCTATTAGCCTTGTTATTATAGACACCGACAAAGTGAAAGTTGCTACAATTAGTTCACAAACAAGCTCTCCTCATGATCAAGGATGTGGTGATGCTATATGTGCTTTATTTTCATCTCGCTGTAGGGTCAGGTGTACTCTGGCGGTGACTACAGAGTCTACATGTTGGGGAACCCAGTGAGTGTGTTGCAGGTTGCTGTATTTGCTTTCCACAATGCTTTAGTATGCTATAGTACAGATTGTAATGATTTAAGGTTTTAAAGTTTTCCATCCATCCACCCATCCATCCATCCATCCATCCATCCATCCATCCATCCATCCATCCATCCACCCATCCACCCATCCACCCATCCATTCATCCAAAATTGGTTTAGATTTTAATGTCAGTCTTTCACTAAATGGGCTGTAATATATTTAGGCGAATTTTAATCATAAAAGGCCTTTCTCAATCAGCAAAAAATTTTTTCCCTTGTCTAAAATAGGATCTGTACTAAAGTGACATAAAGAAACAATTTTTGTAATAAGTAGGAGAGAATCATAAGTATGTACATATATACAGTGTACTCTTTAGCCACACATATAGCCATGCAAGATGAGTTTGACACAGTTAACAGAATCCTCACATAGCCAGTCTATATCATACACACCGGTGGTTAATTAAATATTTATAGTATTCAGATGTTTGTGGTTCACACTCCTGTGTTTAATTGTTTCAGTCTGGCTCTTACCCTGACTTCCATAGCAGTGATATTTTCCCAATGACATCTTAGACAGGCATTTGAGGTGTTAAATCACAGAATTGAATATTTTGTCTGTGGTCAAGTTTAGCTGCTAATGAGGAAACCCCATCATCAAGGAACAAGTATTAACAGTTAAATAAGGGAAGGAAGACTGTTTGAGACATGTGCTGACCTATATACTAAGCTAAAGAATCCTTGAGCTCACTCTTTATCTCCTGAACTTGTTCTCACCTTCCTTTTGAAAAGCTGCAGACTTATGTGAATTTTTAATAATAAACATGTTGTCATTTGATATGGTATGATAGCCCAAATCTTTTGATGTATTTACTCATCATTAAGGCCACCAAATATGGCAGTAAGAGAAATTGTTGCAGGAGTATATTATCTGAATGTGATATATGTACGTAAACTGTACACCATCTCCTTCAGTATTATTCACACCTCCACGGAGAACAATTAAACATTGAATTTTATCTGAGGCATAGTTTATATTGTAAACATAAGTATTATAAATAAAGTGTCCCTAGTATACATAGTGCTACATGAACATGTACATGTAATATGTTACGTTGTATATATAATGGTACTAGTATCAACTTTTGCTTACAGTTGTTTCCCATATTTGGTATCCTGTTTGACTGTGTATCCTAGCAACCAAGCCTTAACCTTTTTGCAAGTTTTATGCCTGTCTCATTTGCTTTAGTTTAATTGTATTGATAGCAGTGTATGTGAACATGTGTAGCTGGTATACTTTGTCTCACTTGGAGAATGCCCCTTCTGTATACTGGCGCCTAGTAATTCTAAAATATGTTAATTGCAAACTTGTCACTTGGTGATATTTCCAATACCTGTCAAATGAAGCTTGTTTAGAAGACATATTGTAAGTAATCTTCCCATGCCTAACCCATCATTGTCTTGCTTTTATTTACATAACTCCTGCCAATGACCGTGAGATGTGTCCCGACTAGTTAACCAGTTGGTTGGATGCTGCCAACGATTGGTAAAGGATAGTGTTGTAACTGAAACAATTGTGAGGTGTGGAATTAAATCAATGTAGTTTTGTATATACCAGCTGTTCTAAGTGAAGTAAAAATACGTAGCTGTATTGACATACCTTTTCCTTATATTGCGATGGAAGGTTTTCGAAAACTACTCTTCTCTTTGTGATGACATTCCCTTAAATTTGAATCTTTTAATGGAATTTGAAAGTACTGTACATACTTCCTTTTATCCTTAGACAGTCTGACGAATAGTACATATACATACATACCAGGCAACAGTATTTGAGCCATGCACTGATTATTTATCTACTTTGATTCTACATAGTAGGTGTTCAAGTTTATATAGCTGTGCAACTAGAACTGAGTTAATGCCATACGTATATAGAGTACATAGGGTAATTTTTGTAATTTTGTAATGGATATATGTGTAATTCTAAACTGTTAACTTTTTATTCTGAAGGTATAAAGCACTCAGCTTATCTTTAACTCATCCTGTGAAGATGTGTGTGTGTGGTAAACATTTATTTATTTGTTTTTCCTGTCCCATTACGTCTATGCCAAGCAGACGGATATATGTGTACGTAACTTACACTGTTTGCTACATTATTTGGAAGTTGGTATATTTTGTAATAAGATACATACTTACAGACTTCATATTTCAATGGAATTTGGAAAAAGGTTTTTAATGATGCTTAGCAACATATATAGAGTGTCAAGAGGTGAAGGAGCAAAGAAATAAGCTTCAAACCACTATCAGAACCTTATGTTTACTTAATCCTGGCATAAACCACCTAAATTTAAATTGTTAATATTTGCAGCCATTAATCCTGTGCTATTATACGCTAATGCTTGGTATGCAGGTGTACTTGCATGGTGGAAATGTCATTTAGATGAAACCTTTGTAGAGAATGAAATTCCAGACAAACAATGTTAATCTCTCAGTTCTAAATCAGCTACCTACAGTATATTAAACAGGCTAAGGAACTCTAATAAAGCAGATGAGATGTCTGGTCTAATCTACTTAGGAGAGGACCAGTGTCTCCCTTGTGTGCTTATCACTGTTACCATAGCAACTAATGTTTCTCATTGGAATTCTTGTAATCTTGTTACAAATATAATTTTCTTTGAAAATCGATGACATTTTATTTAAAATGATTTTCTTTATTCTAATTTCTCTCTTATACCTATTAAATTGTATGAATTACTGCCAGTATTCATGAAGTATGTTATTGCAATGTTGTATTCAGTAAATATATTGAGAGTCATTTGAGTTATGATTGTCGCTTTCATTTAATGTATTCTACTGTACACATAACAAAGTAGAAATAAAAATTTGTTCATACTAAATGATATATTCAATTTCTCATTGTTTTCATGTTGTTTTTTGTATTACATTATTCTCTTTATTTCATGTTTACTGTATTATGATATTCTACGATAATAATAATTTAAACCAATAATAATCAAAAATGATTGATTGATTCTCTTTTTATTGTATAGGTGGTTTTCTGGTTAACGGATGCCATGATTGTTGTATATCTCGTTATTCTTTTATTGAAACTTCTCCTGGATAAGAGACAGATCAAATGGAACCTTTCTGTGAAGAGTGAGTCATCTAGTAGTTTTGATTGCTACTTCTGTCAATTCTGATCACTAAACTTCTTCCTTGTCTGCAGTTGTTGTACATATTTGTAATTTACTAAAGATCTATTATATTTGTGATCCCACATCTATCAGTTGGAATGGGAACTTGTTAGGTGTAGGTGTGAAAGACTGTTATTAGTGGCCTAAAGAATGTGACTTGTTTTGCATATTTTGTTAAAGCACTGACAAGAGAGAGTTATTCAGCTTTAATCACATAACTAATGCTTCATGTACAGTAAATAATTAGTTTACATTATTTAAGAGTCTAATGACAGAAGTTTTCAGTTGCTAATTGATAACTGTATAGTGCTAATTTTGGCCCCCTTTGAAAAAAATATGTGAATATCGTCATAATTCAACTCTGGGCTAACCCTTCCAATTCATGCCTCTTAAAGGAGTACAGTGACCAAGTCCATATAATAGGGAATAGCATCTGCCCTGTGTCATTCAAAAAGATGGTTGAATTATGGATTATCTATGACTACGTAACCATGGACAGGTGTTTCATCATTATAAGCACATATGTTTGTATGAAATTAAATGTCATCCGATCAACAGTTGTGGCATTCCTTTTTGGAGACACACTTTTTAGTCCTTTGAAATAATTTTATTAGATCAGTTTAATGTGTCACTTATTTCTCAGCAGTACCTGTGTGACCTTTAAGATTTAACAAGTTTGTTAATCTGCCTGAGAACTGTGGCTTCTTTGATTATAGATACATATTTCTAACAATGAAGTGGAAATTTGTGTCATAAAGTGTTGTTAATTTCTAAATTCTAATGGAGTTAGAATTGTATATTTCTTTCTCTAGTTTGTTTGGAGCGCTACCTATATGCAGGAACGTGGCTGTTCTTGGCCTGGGCCCTCCACTACTTGCCCTTTTTCATGATGGGAAGAGTGCTGTATTTTCATCACTATTTTCCAGCATACATATTCCAGTGTATGCTTGCAGGTATGTGATCGTCATGTATGAAAAATCTAATACACCATTTTCCTACATGCTATACCTACTCTGTAAAAAGCCTATAGGGAACTAAACCTGAAGAGAGCTTTGGGTGAATATGTGCAGTATGTACAGTATATGACCTTGTAACATGTCATACATTCATATCAGAATTTTCTCTATTGAAATGGTACTGTATGAATTTGGAAAATTTACAATTCACTGGAGAAAATATAAAGAGTGGACTTTTAATTACTTGAACTGACCAGAACTGAGAGAATGAGAGAGAATTTATAGATTATTGCAATCAGTTTCTGAGGATGTTATACAACTGCATGTGTAGTCCACTATATTAGTTAACTACTCTGGCAGAGTAAGGGCTTATCCAGACACAAATGTAGTTTATTGATATTGTGAATGATGCACTGTATTCCTATTCATAGGGGTCACCGTTGAATTCTGCATCGGAATGATGACAGCTGTTTGCAGTTGGAGCTTGCAACCCATCTTGTACCATTCAGCAGTAGTGGCAGTGCTAGGGGGTACCGTCTACAGGTATGGCTTCTGTCTTTCAGTGTCATCATTCTCTTTTCCTTCTTAGCAAAACAATTCATTTTTCTGCTATGACATTGAACTGAAAATTGCCTGATTCCTCTCAACATTCTGAGATAATGTCATTCCTTTAGCGTCAATTTTTAGTTATACCTATATAGAGAACTTTACTGTTGTGATTGCTTGTAGGTAGCACCAGCTTTGTGTCATGCCAGTTGAATATTGTTGACCTGCTGAAGTCTCCTTGTAACATTTTATTACTAATGTACTTTTTTAATGAATGGCTAGGTATATATGTTTACATGCGACCAGCAGAAAGACTTGATATGCTATTGATTGTTCAATATATTGAAGCTACTGGAACAAAATTCGGATTCCAATTAAAACCCTTCTAGCTTTTATTTTATTTACTGGGAAGCCACTTAACCAATGAGTTGTTTTATAGAAGTTAAGCCCTTGGCCTAAGTAAGACATTTAATGTCTGAAAGTATAAAGGAGAGTTTTTTATTATATTGTCACTTCTATCTCTGTCACTTCTATCTCCGTCTCTTCTCCAGTTTTATCTTGTTCATGCCTTTGTCATATGGCATGGATGGACCCCGGGCTGATGAAGAAGGTAGCTCCATGTATGGTCTAAGATGGCTGTCAACCTGGGAATTTTAGCTTTGACATTTGACTTCTTAGGTGTGTTTGATGTGTTCACTGGCTATTTTTCATTATAGTTATAATGACATTCATTAGCTTATTTAATTGTATTCATAAGCACCGTTCTTATATAAGGGCATATCTTGTAGGTTTTCGACATTGAAGTTCAGGTTGTTTATCTGTGTAGTTTTGAAAAATGGGCCGTAACAATTCCTCCTCAAGTTTAAATTCCCCGACCGTTGGTGAGATATTCCATAGTCGATCTGGTTCTAATTTGTCAACGCGTAGCGATGACACTGTAACTAGCAGTTTGATTACTCGCAAAGCGATTCGCAGCGTGGCAGAACTTGCTCCTCTCACTGTCTCGTGCAGTAGTGAGGATGTCAGCTACAGAAAGGAGGCAAGGGAGCAGAGACATTCCTTCTGCCACGTACCGAGCAAGCTCGCTGTGAAGGACTTTAGGAGTGTTGAACAGAAAAGTTTGAAATTCGCAGTAGTTGGTGATAGCGGAGTTGGCAAGACTAGCCTTTTAACTTGCTTCACCTCTGAAAAGATACCAGAGACGCACGCTCCAACTATATATGACAAATTTAATGGTAAGCAATCTCGTAGCTGTATTACCTAGCAATAAAATAATGTGTGTAGCTATGTATTAGCTTATAGCGCGAATGTGCACTTTATTATATTGTTTTCTTTCCTGTAGTAACTCATAACGTATATGGAAAGCGGCTCTCTATAACTTGGTGTGACACAGCAGGACAGGTCAGTACTTCGATTCACTCGTATAATTGGTTCCCTAGTTTGCACTTCGCCCTATAACTAAATTCATGATTTTAATAATATTCATTGGAAATGTGTACATAAGTAATTACATAATTGTCGTCTTTTCATTTTTCAGGATGACTTTGCACATCTACGCTCTCTGTGTTACCCTCAACTGAATGCAGCTGTGGTCTGCTTTTCAGTAGTGAACAGAACATCATTTGAGAATGTAAAGGACAAGTGGATGCAGGAACTAAAACATCACTGCCCAAATGTACCCACAATTCTGGTAGGTACGCAAATAGACAAAAGAGCTGATGAAAAAGTTTTCAAAGATCTGAAGAAGGCAGAATCTAGACCAGTCACTAAATCTGATGGCATAAAGATGGCACTTCAGATAAAGGCGATCACTTATTTGGAATGCTCTGCTCTGACGCAGCAGAACACCACAGAACTCCTCAAGGAGGCAGTGGTAGCTGCGCTCGGATTGAACTCTGATACTCTAATGAGCTCTAATGCACAGTGTGCCACTTGTAAAATATTATAACACTGCATTGCATTAACTACATTGAACTGGTTGTCAATCTTATTCTGATTATTTTACTATTATTTGTCTCTCTTTTCTTTTTATTTGCGGAACAGCTGTTAAATTTTGTGTATTCATGTCTTCAATGTATCATCAATTATCATTTTCGTTTTTTTTTCCATTGAAACTTATAAATCTTGTGTTCACTATCTTTAACTCTGTACACCGATGACGTCATAGTAACGATGCGACATAGGCTACGCCTTCCCAAGTTGTCAGCTCTCATTTCTTGTGCCCACCGGAATGCTGCCGACATATGGCTAAATAGGCAAGGGTTGGTATAACGGATAACGTGGTGAAGATGGCGAATTTCGAAAGTACACGGCACTAGTGTGGCTTCATTTGATTCAAGTGGTATCAGCTGGTTAAGGTACACTTGAAATTAAAAATGTTATCTTCGGTAATCTTAATATTCTTTAAAGTTTTACACTCACTTTGTTTCCCTATAGAACCGAGTGGATAAGATGGATACTATTTTGCAACTTCATTATTTTCCAATCCTAAATGATTATCATCAGTCGACCATATTGAACATTCAGATTGCCAATGGACAGACCACGTTTCGTGATGTTCTGAATGTTGCTCTTGACAAGGTGTACCCCTCCGCGCACAATTCAAGCTCTTCACCGAAGCAGCAATGGGAAGAGAAAGACTGGGCGATTTCAGAAGTATGGAATAGTCTGCAGCGCGAGGTGGCATGGAAAGAGAATCCCGCCAAGTTGCTCAACCAATGGGGAAACTTTAGGAAACAAGTAACCTTTCTTTTGAAACATAGAAAAACAAAGACATGGTCAAATAGGCAGGTTACGAAGAGAGGAGATAATAAAAAACGAATGGGCAGCTTTGTATTGAGGATGAGAGGCCATATGAAGGACTTGGTTGAAACAAAAAGGACTTTATCATCTACAGAAACAGGTAAACATGCTAGCAAAGTATGCATGTTTGAAATTTGTCTTCTATGTCAATATATATAGTTGTAACATTAATTATATGCATCCCATAGATTTTTGAAGATGTTTATGTCCATTTTCTATTTTAGCTAGTGATATTGTATTACTGACAGAAAAGGTGGCATTGCTCGCAGTAAACTCTCAAAGAGTCAAAAAGGTAGATAGGGCTGCATTAATAGATGATATTGAGATATTTATGGACATGAGTTTGCTTATTTGTAGAAAATACAAATCACAAAAAGAGACCTGGAACTTGTGGATAGAATTGAGACTTTGGTTGGCAGAGCTCAGTATCTTAAGAAGGAAGCAGACGTAAGCAGCCTGCTGTAATGTCTTGCAATCCTGGCACTTGATATTGCATGTCTGTCTGTAGGACAATCTAAGATACCATTTTCCTACATGCTATGCCTATTCTGTAAAAGAGCCTATAGGGGAACTAAACCTAAAGAGAGCTTCGGATGAAGATACAGGAGTCTTTTCTTCCTTCTTTTCCTTTCTTTCATCTTCTTCTCCACTGGGTCAGACAGCCGTTTCTGGGAATTCCACCCTTCATCAGTGATCCTGGGAGTCTTTATCTTTATCTTTATCTTGATCTTCTGTGAATCCTTGCATGTCTGTCTGTAGGCTAAAAATGAGCTGAATGCCTTTCAAAGGTCCAAAATGAAGGAACAACGAGCTATTCTTGCTAGCAAACAGAAAGAGCTAGCTAACCTTGAGATTGAGCTCAAGGATCTAAGGCACAAGAACCTTACATCAAAGAAGAATGAGGCAGAGAAGACACAGTGGCGTGTTAGTGTGTGTGACGATGGGAGCTCGCTTCAGCAACAGCTAAACAAGTCACCTGCATGGAGCAGATCACAATCTGTATATGATAATCTTTCCACAGAAACCACACCCTCTACCTTGCATGGAGTACATGGTAGTGTTAAGAGGGTCTCCACAAAGAAGCGTACTGAACTCAATGTCATTACTAGGAGGAATAGTGAAGAGGGTCTTGTTTTGAAACTTTCTGAAGAAAAAAGGAGGTCAAGTTTGGACTCTGAATTGGACTCCTCTGACTTTGTCAAGAAACTGACATTTGATGACAAAGAGGAGCCAAAGGCTGCAGCACCACCATCAACTACAGAAGACACAGATGCACCTTCACCAATTAAGAAAACTAGCATAAAAATTTCTGTATTTCAAGGAAAAGGTATTATATAGGAATTGTCCCTTCCTAGACCTAAATATAATTCAGGGTAGACATACACAGAGATAGCCTGTATAGCTTTGAATGAGAGTATATAGGATGTTTTTATTCTAGGCCAGATAGCTGTTTCTGGAGTTCTGGGTAGAAACCTTTTATTCTGGGGCCTTCTTCCTTTCTTCTTCTCCACTGGCCGATGGTCATGTACACAGTCTTTCCTACACCAAGTTGTGGAGAAATTACTTCAGTATTCCATGTTGACATTATACTGCCCTTAATGTGGTATCCATGGTAACACTACCCCTTTCATGTACATAGTTCAAAATGGTTCCAAACCAACTCAGCCTCCTCCCCCTGCTGTACCTCAATCTTCCAAAAGCCCTCAAATAATCTCAGAAATGTGCGCCAAGGTGAAGGGCATTCTCAAGGTCTCTGGCAGTGGGAAGCATTCTAAGAGGCCTAGGGTCGTCTTTGACTCTGTACCTCTTCTCTTCAGTGCTGCCCTAGAAGGGGAGTTTAATCTCTTTGTGACTGCTTCCAAGAAGGTACCATATACGCTTGTAGTAACTACTACTAGTTTATACGTGGCACTGTTCTGTGTCATATATTGTACAACGATAGGTTAATACTCAGGAAATAATTAATAATTAATATTCAATTATAGTCATTTAATAATCACTTATTTCTCATTTCCTTTATAATAGCATGCTGATGTAGGGGTGTATTCTGTTAGATACTATTCATTAACTGAATTTTATTTGTATATCTGTTAAAGTAATTCAAATGATTATTTTTCAGGTTGACTATCTCAATATTGCCAGTTTTCAAGGAGTGACCCCTCTTCACTATGCAGTTTGCTCTGGTTGTATGGAAATAGTGCGCTATCTTGTTTCCAGAGGTTTTGATATTAACAGACCAGATAAGGATGGATGGTGAGCTAATCCTGTTGTAGATTATATAACTCTAATGGGCAGGGTTCAAAGGTGACTATATACACTAATATTTCATGCTTATGCTGATGAAGACCACCGGGTCGAAACATTCAGTTTTGTTTAAATACAATTGTTGCTGAGTCTCAATAAATTACGATACTTACTAATATTTCAGGACGCCATTACACTGCGCTGCTTCGTGTTCAAACTTGGAAGTATTACAGTATCTAATTCATAATGGATCCAGCATCTACATGAAGACATTAGAGGGATTAACACCTCTCAGGGTAGCTTTTGAAGAGTTAGAAGATGTCGGACAACAGCGTGACACAGCAGCTGGAAAATGTCTTGATTATCTGCTTTGTCAGTTGGTTAAGTGACAAACAAACTGATTGCAATAACTGATCTTGTTATAGGCATCATAAAACACTAATACACACATTTTTATATCTTCTGATTCTTACAGCATAACCTTTGAACAGGTATTGTGCAATTAACTCCTTGTCATTGCTCATTGCAGTTGCACAACAGGAATTGAGCAGTATCAACGGAGGAACAGTTTATGCACTGTTTGACTATGAACCACATGAAGAGGATGGCTATGATATCGATGGGGAGACTGGATTACCCTTTCTTCCACTTACACAAAATGATGCTCTAAAGATTATCAGCAAAGGAGGAGAACAGGAGAGAGAGGAGGAATTCTGGTGGGTGGCAGAGAATAAACTTCATCAGAAAGGACTTGTGCCATGTACACTGTTAGGGGTAAGACTCTATTTCTTTACGACCTCTTTATATCCAGGGTACCTATACAATGTTTCTCTTCCTTTGTAGTCCTATCCAAGATGTAAGTCCTGATACCCGATGTATCACAAAAATACTTGTACCAAATTTTAGTTTGCTTTTATGTACCCATTCATGTAATATACTTTAAACTTGTACAGTGAACTTTCCTTTTTGATTGCATGTCTATTGCAAGTGTGTATGCAGTGTAAGTTGTATTGAGCGTAATGTACATCTGACAAGGAAAAACTTCCAGAAAGACTTCCAGGGTCACTGATGAAGGGTGGAATTCCCAGAAACATTTGTCTGGCCCAGTGGAGCAGAATAAGAGGAGAAGACTCCTGTATCCTCATCCAAAGCTATCAGTAGGTTTAGTTCCCTATAGACCTTTTACTGTAAAATAGTGTAGTACATATAGGAAAATGGCATAAATAATTGTGTCTGGCAAACAAAATATGATGTCTAAATCAGTAAATCCGGAGTCCACTGATGGGACATTCTGAGCTTAAAATTAGTTTTTTTTCCGAAAAAACATGGCCGCCCTATTCAATTAACACCTAATTGTTATTATTATTATTATTATTATTATTGATTTAAGTGCCTCATGTGCAGTTGCACACTAGGGCTAAATTTGCCCTAATAAAAAAAGATCGGATTTTCTGTTCTTGCAGTCGTAAATGTCAATATGTGTTTCGATTATCTACAACGACTTTTTAACCGGTAATTCCAAAAAAATTTAACCGGCAAATACAAGTTCTAAATCGTCATTAATTTTTCCGATCTAGGAAACAGGCTACCCTAAAATATAAGTTTGAAAGCGATCTACACAAAGGAAGTTAATCTTAAAATTTTATTGTGGTCTTCTCGGGCGCCATTTTAAATAACAAATTTGAATTGCCATGACTTGTCACCAAGAAACTTTCGATAAGCGAAAAACAAGTAGTTCGAGTTTAAAAACTCGTGGGGCTTCCGCCCCCGAATTAACTCGAACTACTTGGTCGCATCGTTGGGATTTAATATATATATTCGTAATACTAACGATTGAGGACGCTTAAGTGTCCTGAACTTTATAAATAACGATGGAAAAGCTTCGTTAACTAAAGCTTCCTGAACGCCGCCATTTGCAAAAACGATATATTGACGTATAAATTAAGTGTAACAATAGTTACGTATGAACTAGTATTATACATATATCGACGTATAAAATAAGTGTTATAATAGTTGCGTATGAACCCGTATTATATACAGTACAAGTTACAATATACTAAGGTAATCTAAATAAATAATTAAATAATTCATATGGCTCCAAGAAAGAACCTAAAAACAAAATGGGCATATCATCATAAAGTTTAGGGTATAAAACTCGTTTTAAATTAAGGGATTTTTCATTTAGGCCTCCGTTATATATAGATATATATATATATATATATCTATGAGTGCTATATTAAGCATGTTTAAATACAATCAAGTACTACACAGTGCAAGTTACAAAAATTTACATGGATGCAAGTGACTCCCAAGATAATCACACTGAGGTATATAATATAATACGGATGCAAATGACTCCCAAAATAATCACAATCAGGTATATTAAACGCTACAAGACTTTAGCCACACTGAAATTCTCAACTGCTGCATACAGATCTAGAGTAGTAGTCTCTACAGATCATATAAGGTTAAACGCATGGCCTTCCAATTACCTTTTCACACCTTAGTATAGTTTAATTTATTTCATGAACAATGTCCCTGTGTGCAAGTTACCAAATCGTCTCTAACCCTGTTGTTTATGTGAATGCATGCAAGCAACCAATGGTACTCCTAGCTGACACTCAAGGCAAGTCAAATCTGCGGTGATTATTGGCTGAGACCCCCTGCCTGAGACTGGAATTTTTGCTGATAATGGCATGCAGATGCATCATCTTCAGTCTATACTAAGGTGTGAAAAGGTAATTGGAAGGCCATGCGTTTAACCTTATATGATCTGTAGAGACTACTACTCTAGATCTGTATGCAGCAGTTGAGAATTTCAGTGTGGCTATAAAGTCTTGTAGCGTTTAATATACCTGATTGTGATTATTTTGGGAGTCATTTGCATCCGTATTATATTATACACCTCAGTGTGATTATCTTGGGAGTCACTTGCATCCATGTAAATTTTTGTAACTTGCACTGTGTAGTACTTGATTGTATTTAAACATGCTTAATATAGCACTCCTTATTCCTACACATGGACAATTATATACCCCTACGTATCCAATTACACTCCTACACACGTACACACATGGATAAGTAATAGAAAACATAAGCAGAGATGACGGAGCTTAAAGTACCACAGTTTTACTACGGTCGTCTAAACGAATTTCTTTTATTTCTTTACATCAATATATATAGCAACACTTTTGGCTTAAACTTAGCATGAACGTATACAAATACGTTTTATCTAACCTTCGCTACAACTCGCTTATTCGGTAGCTCCTTCTCGTAGGAGAGCGTCGACATGTCATAGCCGTTCTCGAAAGGATGATCTTCTTTAGCAACGAGTCGGTGACGTTGCGTAGATTCTCAAAATGTGTGTACGGAGCGACATACGAAGGTGTTGGTGACGCAATAGAAAAACATCACAATACATCACCAGCTTGCGCAATCGTAACTTTGAATTCTTCATTAGTCTGGCGTTGGTCCGTCACGCCCACAAGTAATATTTAACAGGAAATAAAGTGGGCAAACAAGTTACTTGAAAAAATATGGTTAGCTGTATCGGATCTTTTCGGTCTTGTTTACTGTACATTGTTGCAACAGTGGCCATCCTTTACTTTTAACTTCATTTTTTAAATGGAGGTGAGATTAGTTAATAATAAGAAAGTATGAGGAACTAAAAATGCATTTGTAGACGCAAGTTGCAGTCTTTGCATGGAGAGTAAGTATATCCATTTAGCGTTGTACATTCGTAGCAACAAAGAGCATTAAATGCAAGTCAATTTTAATGGTAGATTTTGTCAGCCATTTTGTTCACCGGGAAGTGCGAAATTTAAAGTGACTCCATTTTTGCAGGATTCTATGCGTTACGCCCACATAACGGTGTTTGAGGAGTCTATGCGTTACGCCCACATAACGGTGTTTGAGGAGAATGGGTGCACATTTTATACGACGAATCTTACTCCTCTGTGGAATAGTCGTAGTAGCTGTTATCTGTTTAACAATTTTTGGGAAAACCCGCTATTTTGTGGCACAAGATTTAGAAAAGGAAGCTGTCGCTTTGAGACATTTAGCATTCAAAAGTACTCCCTTCCCGACTAAACCCTTGAAAGGTATGTCACTACAATCTTCTCAAAATCCAATAGCCCGTTCAACGAGCATGCAATCAGCGGAAACAACGTCATCTCACCAAACGCAGGACTCACAGTTTTCGAAGAACACTTCAACTCCATTAAGCAACACAACCTCAGAGAAGCTTACTAGCTCACGGAACACTTTTTCTTTGAGTGATATTGAAAATATGTTTGGTCGTATTATCCCAACCAAGAAATGTGGGAACGGTACCCTGACGTTTAAAGAAAGGATTTGTACTAAATATGAAAAGATGCGGTTTATGAAAAACTCACCAGACAAGGTTGCCTTGGCTAGTTTTCCAGGATCTGGTAACACATGGAGTCGTCTCCTCCTGGAGGAGTTGACAGGATATTTTACTGGATCTGTGTACTGTGACGGAAAACTATTGTGTACAGGAATGCTTGGTGAAATGATTACTAATCATACCTCAGTTTTGGTTGCAAAAACACATCTTGGTGGAAAGGGCTGGACCAAAGTGATTTATTTATTTCGTAATCCATGGCACTCCTTCTTATCCTGGTACACTTTCATGAGATTCCAAGACCACACAACCTCATTTAAGGAGTCTAAAATCAACATTCCCGATTCAAGTTTTAATAGGTGTTATGATAGGTGGAATAGCTTGTGGAATTATTATGTATTTAATGGAAACTTCATGCTTCACCTCCTCAGCTATGACTTACTGAAAACGAACCTAGAATCAGAACTCACTAAAGTTGTACAATTTCTAGGTTTAGAGTTGGATGAAGACAAGCTGAGATGTTTAGTTGAAAATCAGCTAAAGACAACTAGTTACAAGAGAAGTGGGCAGTATGACTTTCCGTATAGCAAAGCCCAAGCTTCTCGAATTCAGTCATGGATAGATGAGAAAAGAGATCGGCTTGAAAAGTTGGGTGTCAATGTAACTTCGTGGGTCTGGTGATGTTGAACATTTTGGTATTTATTTTGTAACATCATATGTACATTCAGCAATCAAAGACTTACAGTTGCGAACCAAATTTTAGTTGTAGTAATAGTAATATCAATCAAGTACTGCACAGTGCAAGTTACCAATTAAATTTAGAGATGCAAGTGACTCCTAGGATAATCACAATCATGCAAGTATATTAAACAGTTCAAGACTCAAGTTAGTCACACTGCATGCTGTGGGCTTGAAAAAGCATTGAAATCCTCAACTTCTGCATAGAGATCTCAATTAGTAGTATACAGATCATGTATAAGGAAGAACACATGCATCAGTAAATCAAACGCAATCTGGTATAAACCCTTAAAATCTCAAATAGTAACAGCCTGTTGCTATTCAGAATTTGCAGCTGTTTCTTGTATACAAGTGTATTACAAATTTGTACACTTTGTACTAGAAACAGCTGAAAATGACCCAAATTCTGAATAGCTTTTATGTAAAATTTTTAAGGGTTAATGTATTCCACTTGATCAATGCCTACACCTACCTTGACCCGTAACTTGAAGCTCTAATGCACACCTGTTTCCACCTTCCTTGCCACGTACCAGGGTTGGAAAACCTTTTAGCCTGTGCATATCTATGCATTGAGCTGGCGGAAGGCCAGGGTATGCAGTATGTCAACTAAACACTGTTTTTTAGGAGTTGCCATTGCTGGTGCACCCCTTACCTTTAAAGCCAGCCATGCTATTTATCAAAATACTCCCAAATGTGACGAGAGAAGTGCACCGGGTGCAAATACTTTAAGGACTGTAGATCTATTTAGGCATGGCCATACAATATGAATGTACCTATGTATACGACACCCTGTGCCTGAGAGCAACAGGCATCCTTTGAAATAACTAGAGTCTGGCCTATAGAAGTGTCCATGCTCAGGTTCCCAGCCTATACCGTATACCTACCAGGTAAGAGGGTGACCGCTTCAAGCATAAATTTACCACCCCTAGAAGCTTTGGGGTTAAGGTGCTAACCGCATACTGCCATGAGTCAGACCCAAACATTTGTGAAGGGGAGACTCCCCCAAAGCATAAAGACACAATATAAATACATCTAGCTCCAACGGAAATTGAATTGACTTGACTGATTAGAGACTACGCCTTACAGACTAACTGTATGGTGAATAATAACATAGCAATCAAAATTATAATAACTGGGCCTTTGACCCTGAACAGTAATGTAAAATACATCTATACATATATACTACGTACGTATATAAAAGTTAATATATATATACCACGAGTGTAAGTGTAACAGGTTATACAGTACATTTTTTTTTTTTTTAAATTGGGGAATGAGCTAGTACTGATGAGACTGATGCCAGTTCCTCCCTTGAGGTCTGCAGATAGCATTGATAGGCCGAACTCTCCCAACGGCCCAGCATCTTGATTTTTGCATCGGACACCCCTGCTTTGAGAGCGGTCGTTGCGGCCCCTATTCTAAAGCTATGGCCTGTATAATGGCTAGCGTCAATACCGGCCACAGAGAGACCTTTTTGCATTTCTTCAACCAGCCGGACCCTAGTTAATGGACTAGCATCCTTGAAGGTGAAGAGAGGGCCATCATGTGGACGTCGCAATACAAGGTAATCAAGGAGCGCTGAGACTGGACACAGGTCAGTGCCTGTCTTGGAGAGAAAGATAGAAACTCCTTTTGCGAATGGGTCTGTCTTTGACTGTTTAATCTTGATGGCTAACCTGGAAACTGTCTGGGTAGATCGTGAGAATGAAACGTCAGAAAGCGAAAGGTGCCGAGCCCTATCATAAGAGCTAGCAGATGGTACTGTAAACTCAGCACAACGAAGGAATCCGAAAAATCCAAGACAGGCTGCTGCCCAAAATAAGCGATTGGAATATGAGTTTGGATTCGTGCTCCAGACCCTCTTCAACTTGCGAAGGACTGATGGCGTGATTGGGAGGCGGGATCTGTCTAGCACACCACGGTTGGCCTTAAATCTCTTAATACCTCTAAGGACTAGCTCAACTCTTGGTGAGTAAAGTGTAACGGACAATAAACCCAAGTTAATTAGGAGGTTACGGATTGCAGATAGGTATAATCTGATGGTTGATACTGCTAAACCATCTTCCCCCAACTGAGATATAAATAATAGAATAGTATTCTCTGTTGGGGGATCAGAAGGGAGTTTATATTTGCTGCAAAAATCTAAAAATCGTTTTTGGCCTGAACTATATGCCTTTTTGTAGTGGTGGCTAAGCCATAAGAATAGAATTTCTGAAGAGCGACCTCCACCGGTTTGATATCCAATCTGGTCTTTCCAGTACTAGCAACGACCAGAGAGGGATTGGGATTGGGGTGGGTTCTGCACTGAGGGTGGGGACCTGAGAATAAACGCAGGATAATGTGTTACGTGAAATGCCATCGGCTAATGTATTATGTATGCCAGCAACATGACAAGTGGCTAGGGTAAATTTATAGTAAGCTGAGAAGAAAGATAGGCATCTCAAGAGGTGCATCACCACCCCTGAGGGTTCCTTGGAGGACCCTTTCTTGATGACTTGAACTACAGATGAGTTATCTATGTGGAACTGAACATGATGCCCATGCAGACCATTGGCTACCCCACATAGCACAAGCGAGGACCACAGGGACCAATTCTTTTACCATAATGTTCACTGATTCCCACTCTAAAGGCCATTGTCCTTGTAACCACAAGTTGCCCCAGAGTGCCCCGCAACCGAACGTGCCTGATGCGTCAGTGAATACATTCATGGATGGGACCACCTGCTGCGTCAGGTTGAGAAATGTGATTCCATTCCAGGAATCTACAAAGGTTGACCACCAAGCTAAATCAGATCGAAGGTTTACATTAAGGCGAATGTGGTGGTGGGGTGCCCTTGGAATTGACAACAACACTGAAAATGACAAACATCTTTAATTTACCAGAAAGGTGGCCTTAAAGACACGTAAAGGTGTCTTTAAGGTGACTTTCCGGTATCCAGTAAAGGTCCTTAAAGGTAGAGCATCTTTCCATATTTAAGGTAAACTTATCCCCAGGAATGCTACACTTTCAGTGACCTTAAAGACACTTTAAATGTACTTAAAGGTAATAGCGCTAGCGCCTTTACAGTTATGGAAAGGTATACTTAAATACCTTTCATATTTTCTATATTCACTCATATATTGTGCCATAAAATAAATTAAACACTGTACAAAAATAATTAAACAAAAATTTAGGGTTTAATAAAAGTTAAGTTTAGTTTCTCCTTATTCTCAAACTTCAATCAGTGACCTTGGTAGCAGAGAGGAAAGATACCAATTAGGTACATATTAATTAAATCAACAGTACACGTACAGTTAATTTAAAACTTACTTCTAAGCTTCAATTAGTTGAAGTGAATAATACAGAGAGGAAAGACACCAACTACAGTGAAACTTCTAGGCTTCAATCAGCGAATAATTCTGTTACCAGAGAGTAAAAAGAGTAAAAAAGACACCAATTACATACATTGCACACACTGTCAGTACACTTACTTCTATAAGTTTCAATCATGATCAGCTGCAGTGAATAATGGAAAGACACCAACTACATAATTAAATCAACATTGCACTCACAGTTAAACTTACTTCTAGACTTCAATCAGTGAATATTCCTGTTACCAGAGAGGAAAGACACAATTAAATCAACATTGCACTCACAGTTAAACTTACTTCTAGACTTCAATCAGTGAATATTCCTGTTACCAGAGAGGAAAGACACAATTAAATCAACATTGCACTCACAGTTAAACTTACTTCTAGACTTCAATCAGTGAATATTCCTGTTACCAGAGAGGAAAGACACCAACTACATAATTTAATCAACAGTGCACTCACAGTTAAATTTACTTAAAATCTTCATTCAGCAAATTAACCCTAACTAGCTATAGAGAGGAGAGTGTTTGAATAACCATGTAATCAGCATCAAAAAAACTAATCATCACATAGAAACATTTTCTTGAAATATTATTAAAAGAATTTTCAAATAGTAGGCTTACAAAGAGTGCATGTGCCTCAATACTTACATTGTAGAATTCACCGTCACTATTTTAAGGTGCATCTCCAATTTGAAATAAATTAACCAATCAATGAAGAGATTACGTCATAGTTCATAAAATGGCTACCAATTAAATACCAAAAGTAAGTCACTATATAGCTTGAATGTTTACTGCCCTATATTGTATGGTATGTCCCTATATTTCAATTTAAAGGGTCCTTAGGCACCCCACAAACTTGATATACTATATGAGTCCACCATTATAAGCAGCAACGGTAAAATGGTTAATATAAACTGAGACTTAGTAAATTAGCTAGCAACTAGTCAGATTAGCAATAAAAAGTTCTCTTAGTATGTTCTTTATGCTACTACATGTCTTGGTGTGCTTTGTGATACTAGTGCTTCCCTTCCATTTATAGATACATCGCTTATATGATTGTTGTCCCCTCCTTCTGGGGCTGCATTTATGGCCCATTTAAACTTGTCATAGTCTGCTGGCTTTCTTCTGCTGGACACCTGAAATTCATCTCAAACTCTTACAGTTTTTAACTGTTTTGCCCTCTTTTATTCATCTACTTTTCCCCCTATAGCTATAAGTTGTCATTTTATAAAAATGAAACATGTGATCCATATTGTTGAAATTGCAGCTGCATGAATGTGCATGTGGGTGCTTGAGTGGTTGTTTTTGTTCGAGAGATGTAATGGCATACTAGGTAGTTATACAAATGTAAACAAAAGTCTTGAGGAGCAACCAATGGTAAAATTCCTTAGCATTTCCCACTCTGCTGCACTATGCTACACCACAAGTCAAGTTGATACAGCCTCATGCAGAGCTTGATTTTACAATGTATTCCAACATGGATATGGATATAGAAAAAACACTCATTGTCACTTCTGTTTTCCTATCAGCAGCAAATAAACCTGTTAATAGCATTAATTGGAGACAGTGTCACCAATTGCAAGAGATAGATCCCTCCAAAATTATAACAGAGAAGTCACAAAACATGCATGGTATGCCTTGTTTATGAGGATATGTATATTTTAGAACAATATTGCCCAATGAACTATCAATTCTTAAGGATACAGGAAAACATCACCTTCCATCACTATACTTTAAGTGTAAGTCCATAAAAATAGCATCACAGGTACATATTTGGGTTGTTTTCTAAATATCCAGACAGTATATGTCAACAAAAGTGAGAAGATATTTGCTGTTCTGTCATGGTTCAAAGAGGTTTCAACTATTGATACAGAATTCCCCTTCAAAAGGCCATTAATAAATAAGGAAAATTAATACCATTCCTCCGGGACCAGCAACATTCATGCCTGTCGAAAGGATATTTTGCCACATTGCAACTGCCAAAACTTCATAAGACCAGCTTCTCATTCAGAAGTTGGTATTCCACTAGGACAGAAACACTGCATTTACAATAATCTAATTTCTACTGAAACACTATCTTCATATATATGGCCTTACACTAATCACATACTTATCTATGCTCCATTTGCCCATGCAGTTCTCTTATTATATATATATATAATTGCTTCAATTGAGGAAAATTAATGTTTAAGAGATGTATTGAAGTCATGATATTTTTGACATCTCATGACCCTTACATGTACATGTCAGGTTTAGTTCCCCTATAGGCTGTTTTACAGAATAGGCATATGTATAACATATATAGCATGTAGGAAAATGGTATCTTAAATTTTTCATGTTGTGCCCTTGTATATATACCAAAGCGATAGCGAATGATGCATTATCAATCTATATACATATAGCATGTGATAATGTACGCATATATACTCATGGATTGGAGTGATCTAATTATAGCAGTCTTCCTATATACATAACATTATTTAGATGATCCAGTCCTTAAAGATGTTTGTAAGTTGCTTAAAGATCTGAAAGATTATCTTTCTTGTACATGTCTTTAATCTTACTTAAAGATTGTAAAGATACCTTTACTGTCTTTAATCTTACTTAAAGATTGTAAAGATACCTTTACTGTCTTTAATCTTACTTAAAGATTGTAAAGATACCTTTACTGTCTTTAAATTTTCTTAAACACAGTAAAGATCATCTTTAAGGATTTCTTTAAGCATCTTTACAGCCTTAAAGATGATATTCATTTACAGTGAAGTTGATCATCCTTAAAAATGGCCGACCCTGAGGAACTACCCTACAAGCAAATTGTAGAACGCCTATTAAATGTTCCAGCTCATTTCTAGTACATGATTTTTTAGCCTGCCAACTAGTAAGCTCCCTTTGCAAGCGTGAGAGTTTGTCTGCAGGCAGGCAGGCTTGCATTTTTTCTGTGTCGATTTGGATACCTAAAAATGTTAGGCTAGTTGTTGGACCCTCCATCTTCTCCATTGCCAAAGGTACACCCAATTGCGTGCAGATGGCCATAATGGAGTTGAGAGAATGCTGACATTCGGGTGTAGCTGGAGACCCAACCACCAGGAAATCATCTAAATAATGAAGTATATTGAGCATTCCCTGCTTCCTAAAGATCCACTCTAGTGCATCCGCATATGCATTGAATAGGAGTGGGGCAGACCGCAACCCGAATGGCAACTGATTATCAATAAACACTTTGTTCTTCCACTGCATGCCCAGAAGGTACCGATCAGCTGGATGGACAGGGATAATCCTAAATGCCGAAGCAACATCGATTTTTGCCAACAAAGCCGACTTCCCGAGGCCCAGAATTAAACGAGCTGTATCCTCAATAGAGGAATAAACCATGCTAGAGTCAGCCTTGGCAATGCCATTATTAACACTAGAGCCCTTAGGGTATGAGAGGTCTACGATCAACCTCCATTTACCAGGCTTATTGGCTTTTGGAATCACTCCAAAACGGTTTAGAATAACAGAATTTGGTATTAACTTGGGGTCAAATGGACCAGCAATGTTACCTTGGGCCAGCTCCTCATCCAAGTAGTGCTCAACCACTGAGGGATGACATATGGCTGACTGCATGTTCGACTTGGCAGACCTGCAGGAAGCCTTCTGGTCGAAACCAATTCTAACCCCTTCCTCCAGACCAGACAGCAATTGACCAACCCAGGCTTAAGTGGGTGATCAGCCAACATAACTGAAAAGACTTCAACTTTTAGTGGCGAATGTACCTTTATGGCTGAGCTGGGCAACACAGATGGACTTACGCTGCGACGCCCTTCGTTCTGGAGATGAAGGAACCAGGTGGCTAGCAATGGAGACATACGGAAGCACGTTGGCAGCACGGGGGAGACATTTGTACCTATATGTGGATATGCATGAGGACTATTACGGACGAAAGCGCCGAATAATTCACTATATAATAATGATGACTATAGATAAGTGTAATAAATGAATACAATTAGATTGGTGGTTAACCTGCTAACCTGTGTGTATATACAATAGTATAATAATTTTATATAAGGTGAGTTGCAATTAGTATATATAAATTAATGTCCTCCATGAGATTGTTTTACAGATAAATTCTAACAAGCATAAGGTTGCTTTGACTATCTATCATGGAAATACATGCTATAATAGCGATTAAAGCGTTATGATAATGCATGCATTTCTAAGTTCTGCCCTAAATGTTATTGGGCAGTTGGGCCCTTCTTTACTGCATGGCTCGCAGAGCCTGTGGTGTGTTTTTGCCCGGACGGACAGGCTGATGCCCTATGCTGGGGGCTTAGGCAAGTGGAGCAAGCATGGTTGAACTTGCATGCCTTGAAAGGACAGAAGGTGCCCTCATTCCACCTATCACAGGTGGCTGAATTTGGAGCCCTCCTTTTCTGAGGCAGTTGGCTGGACTGGACCGGTTGAGCAGCTTTTACTGTGCTAAGCGCCCATACTTCCTGGTCCAGCTTGTTCCATTTTATTGATGGATCTGCCACCACATTAGCCCTAAATGCCCTTTCGTAAGCGGCCCAGGCCAATCCCGGGTGGTCCCTGGCTAGCCTTGCGACAGTCCCGACAAAAGTCAAAAGTTCCCCACCAATGGAAGAATTGACAGACAAAAGGGCTTGGCTGTATGTACAAAAGGCCAACACCCAATCAACAAACTTGTCAATAGCAGGGGCCTTCTTTTTCTTTCCATCGGGGTAGAGGAAAGACTCCTGAATCCTTTCAGGTAATAGTTCAGACAACTCCACATAAGACTTGCTTTGGATTCTTTTTAAAATATCAGATGGAATGGCCGGTAGCCCGCCACCCAGGACAAGGCCAGCAATGGGCTTTTCAGTACTAGATACAGTATTAGGAGTGCTGGCAGCAGTGGTGTTGGAGGTGCTTCCACTGCCACTGGCTTTTCCTTGAGATACAGAGATCTCACTGGTAGTACCACCTGAGGGACCTGCCAAGAGTGCAGAAACAGGCTCAAACCTGGACAGAGTAGCCTCATTTGACACTGCAAAAGGAAAAGTAAACAACCCAAAAAATTGAATGGAGCTACCAACCTTTGTCTTGCAACCTTTACAGATTGCTAGAATAGTGTATACCTTGCAGCTATATACACCCAAGGGGAGTAAACTGCTAAATAACCCTACATGTACATGGCCAGAGAAGAACCTAAGGCTCGTGACTATATATAGAAGCACTATATATCTGTAACCAACGCATGCCCAGCCGAAACTGCCACTTGAGGCCTAACTGCCCCTGCCAAAAGACCGCTACTCAAGGCATAAACCACATCTGCCACCACTCGAGGCATAACCCACACCTGCCAAGAGACCACCACTCGAGGCATAAACCACACCAGCCAAGAGACCACTACTCGAGGCATAAACCACATCTGCCAAGAGACCACCACTCGAGGCATAACCCACACCTGCCAAGAGACCACCACTCGAGGCATAAACCACACCAGCCAAGAGACCACTACTCGAGGCATAAACCATATCTGCCACCACTTGAGGCATGACCCACACCTGCCAAGAGGCCCCCACACGAGGCAGTGATTTTTTTTTTTTTAAAACTAACATATGCCGAGAAACCACCTCTCAAGTTAACTGAGTCCCTTAAACCAGTTTGAAGTACAAACCCACACCAAAAAAAAATCACCAACAGCCCTATATAATTATCTAGAACTAACAACATGTAAACATGTAAACATGAAGCGAACCGAGAAACCTGTGACCAATGGCACTAGCGTCGCGTATACAATTACAGGCTCGCGCTCGAACGCTCGAACGCAGAACACTTCGATAGCTGTGGACCTGTATCTATATATATCCAATATCTACGAGTGCGGAAATAGCCCGAGTGGCACGGCCAGCCGGGAGCGAGCAGTAATGTATCAAACTAAGTCTACCTATGTACCAATTAACGCTACTAATACCTAATATACACGAACGAACTATAGCGTAAATTATTATACTATAGCTGTACGCGTGACTTACCAGACTCGGAAACGGGTGGTTGTGACGAGACGCTTTTCTCCTGCTGCAGCACAGCGACCTGCTGAATTAACGAAACCTGCATGGCCCTTTCGCTGCTCCTCTAAGCTCTTCTTGAGTGCCTCTACGGCTTCCATAACGGCAGAAAGGTCAGTAACGGGCGTAGCTTGGGCGTCTTCGGAGGACATAACCTAACTTGCAATTCTCAGTATTTCTTGCTTAGAAAACTATTACTAAGGTGTCTAATGTTAACGTTGCTATGTAAGAGATGCAGCTGCATTTTTTGTGTTCAAATACAGTAATTGATTTATATGTCTTTGTATATATAGCTGTGTATATCTCTATATAGTATGGCCCTAGTATATAGCAGCGCCAAATGGCAGCCATGTTCCTTGCTGATTCCCCTTATTTAACTATAAAAATTGCCCATTGACGTAGCGCTCCATACATTAACTCTGTTTAACGTTAATGTTTTATGTTAAACATCATTTTATACCAGATTGTGTTATCAGTAAACATCTAATTTCCAAGCACATTTCAAGTGCAATAAATATATAGGAAGGCTTACAACTTTTGCAATCAAGGGACTGGGACTGAGACCAAATAACAGTTACCATAATTTCAAGTATACAGTTGCATTAGATTTGTCTTAAAATATATACTGAATTGCTATCATGGAGTGAAGGTTCAGCTGTCCCTTTAAAATACACAAACAATCCTTGTACCAGGACTTTGCTTTGTGGATTATAAAAAACAGCTATAAGCATTCAGACTGAATACCACCTTTCTAAAAATTTGTGTTGGGACAAGCTAGCATGTGGCTTGTATTAAGCTTAATAATTAAATTCCTAAAAGATTGAATTTCTTAGTTCTTAGTAATTTGTCCTTTGGTGAGCTATGTCTGTATATTTTACTTTCACTTACAAAAAGCTCTAAATCTATATATGTTTAAATATTAAGGAACAAATAGGGGAACTTTAAGCCAATCTTAAAGCATTGATTATATCATTATTAAACTCTGGATATTACCCCTGCCCACTAATGTACCCTGGTTGGGCCATAGACAGCTATTTCGTCCTTATTAGGACTCATCACTCAAACTTCCATCGCATGAGAATGAAACAGCTGAAACTGAGTAGAGTAAAAATACACTCGCCTGTTATTCGACTACTCGCTTGTGGTAAACAATATATCGATGTAAACTTCATTTTTACTAAAATTATAAATTATACGAGAACAATAAAAATTTTCTACAAAAATAGTAAAGATGTAGGGATGGCACAAAAAGCAGAGAAATAAGAAAGGGATGTTACACAGTGAAGCATTAGCTATATATGCATGAATCATACCCTTGCTTGTAGGATTCATGCATAGCTAATGCTTCACTGTGTAACATCCCTTTCTTGTTTCTCTGCTTTTTGTGCCATCCCTACATCTTAACTATTTTTGTAGAAAATTTTTATTGTTCTCTAGTTTCTGTACTTTTTATGGAGCATAAGCTAGGAATTCGTGTATTTTAAACCACTTTGGTTTTGCAATCTTCGACTGATATGACGTCATTAAAATGGCGAATTTATTGAGGTCTTGACTCTGGGGCCATGAAAACTGTCATACTCAATAATAGCGTTATCGCTCTCGCTTCTACAAAAGAATACAGCTCGGAAAATTTAGAGTATTTTCGCTTAAGAAGTAGTCCGAAGGCTTATTTCGTTTTTTAGTTACAGCGGGCGAAGAAGATGAAGAAGAAGATGAAGAAGAAGAAAACGAAAATGGGAGATTTCAGAGTTCGTTCATTTGCCAACGATACACGGTCGCTTGCCTTCAAGGCCAATTTATAGCATGGCTGTTCTATATTTAACTCTACATAGTCTCGTTTCGGCGATTTTCAGCCTAATTCGGAATTTCGCTCCTATACCAATGTATGGGGAAAACGAAACAACCAGTACCATCCCTACATAGAGAGTACTACCGTACTCTCTGATAGAGAGGGATATAATGATAATAGTTTGTCGGCCATTTTGTTTCGTCGGGGAATAATTGAAGTGACTGAAATTCTTTTGCTGTTATCATAATGCCATGCCAAGGTTATGTTAACACCAAGGGATTCCATAACAGTGTTCGAGGAGAATGGGCGCACCTTTTATACGACGAATCTTACTCCTCTGTGGAATAGTCGTAGTAGCTGTTATCTGTTTTACAATTTTTGGGAAAAGCCGCTATTTTGTGGCACAAGATTTAGAAAAGGAAGCTGTCGTTTTGAGACATTTAGCATTCAAAAGTACTCCCTTCCCGACTAAACCCTTGAAAGGTATGTCACTACAATCTTCTCAAAATCCAATAGCCCGTTCAACGAGCATGCAATCAGCGGAAACAACGTCATCTCACCAAACGCAGGACTCACAGTTTTCGAAGAACACTTCAACTCCATTAAGCAACACAACCTCAGAGAAGCTTACTAGCTCACGCAACAGTTTTTCTTTGAGTGATATTGAAAATATGTTTGGTCGTATTATCCCAACCAAGAAATGTGGGAACGGTACCCTGACGTTTAAAGAAAGGATTTGTACTAAATATGAAAAGATGCGGTTTATGAAAAACTCACCAGACAAGGTTGCCTTGGCTAGTTTTCCAGGATCTGGTAACACATGGAGTCGTCTCCTCCTGGAGGAGTTGACAGGATATTTTACTGGATCTGTGTACTTTGACCGAAAACTACTATGCACGGGAATGCTTGGTGAAATGATTACTAATACCTCAGTTGTGGCTGCAAAAACACATGATGGTGGAAAGGGATGGACCAAAGTGATTTATTTATTTCGTAATCCATGGCACTCCTTCTTATCCTATTACACTTTCATGAGATTCCAAGACCACACAACCTCATTTAAGGAGTCTAAAATCAACATTCCTGATTCAAGTTTTAATAGGTGTTATGATAAGTGGAATAGCTTGTGGAATTATTATGTATTTAATGGAAACTTCATGCTTCACCTCCTCAGCTATGACTTACTGAAAACGAACCTAGAATCAGAACTCACTAAAGTTGTACAATTTCTAGGTTTAGAGTTGGATGAAGACAAGCTGGGATGTTTAGTTGAAAATCAGCTAAAGACAACTAGTTACAAGAGAAGTGGACAGTATGACTTTCCGTATAGCAAAGCCCAAGCTTCTCGAATTCAGTCATGGATAGATGAGAAAAGAGATCGGCTTGAAAAGTTGGGTGTCAATGTAACTTCGTGGGTCTGGTGATGTTGAACCTTTTGGTATTTATTATATAACATCATATGTACATTTAGCAATCAAAGATTTACAGTTGCAACCCAAATTTTAGTTGTAGTAATAGTAATATCAATCAAGTACTGCACAGTGCAAGTTACCAATTAAATTTAGAGATGCAAGTGACTCCTAGGATAATCACAATCATGCAAGTATATTAAACAGTTCAAGACTCATGCAAGTTAGTCACACTGCATGCTGTGGGCTTGAAAAAGCATTGAAATCCTCAACTTCTGCATAGAGATCTCAATTAGTAGTATACAGATCATATATAAGGAAGAACACATGCATCAGTAAATCAAACGCAATCTGGTATAAACCCTTAAAATCTCAAATAGTAACAGCCTGTTGCTATTCAGAATTTGCAGCTGTTTCTTGTATACAAGTGTATACAGTTTTATATTGAAAGGGTACAAATTTGTACACTTTGTACTAGAAACAGCTGAAAATGACCCAAATTCTGAATAGCTTTTATGTAAGATTTTTAAGGGTTTATACCAGATTGTGTTATCAGTAAACATCTAATTTCCAAGCACATTTCAAGTGCAATAAATATATAGGAAGGCTTACAACTTATTGCAATCAAGGGACTGGGACTGAGACCAAATAACAGTTACCATAATTTCAAGTATACAGTTGCATTAGATTTGTCTTAAAATATACTGAATTGCTATCATGGAGTGAAGGTTCAGCTGTCCCTTTAAAATACACAAACAATCCTTGTACCAGGACTTTGCTTTGTGGATTATAAAAAACAGCTATAAGCATTCAGACTGAATACCACCTTTCTAAAAATTTGTGTTGGGACAAGCTAGCATGTGGCTTGTATTAAGCTTAAATTCCTAAAAGATTGAATTTCTTAGTTCTTAGTAATTTGTCCTTTGGTGAGCTATGTCTGTATATTTTACTTTTACCCTGGTTGGGCCATAGACAGCTATTTCGTCCTTATTAGGACTCATCACTCAAACTTCAATCGCATGAGAATGAAACAGCTGAAACTGAGTCGAGTAAAAATACACTCGCCTGCAAGTGACTCCTAGGATAATCACAATCATGCAAGTATATTAAACAGTTCAAGACTCAAGTTAGTCACACTGCATGCTGTGGGCTTGAAAAAGCATTGAAATCCTCAACTTCTGCATAGAGATCTCAATTAGTAGTATACAGATCATGTATAAGGAAGAACACATGCATCAGTAAATCAAACGCAATCTGGTATAAACCCTTAAAATCTCAAATAGTTGCTATTCAGAATTTGCAGCTGTTTCTTGTATACAAGTGTATACAGTTTTATATTGAAAGGGTACAAATTTGTACACTTTGTACTAGAAACAGCTGCCAAATATCAAACATTCTGCTGAATCTGAAAGAGACAGTGGAGAACCAACCACAGCCACACTTACAGGTTAAACTTAGGTATCTTCATCCATACACAGCTTGTATCAAGCACTGCAGTTCAATACATGCTTAGTTTCATTCTCTGATAGTTCCTCCCAAGTTAGGCGGTCATTTTGGTTCTGCCTTTAATTGTTTATTCTATTAAACGCCCATTGTTCCTCATGGTTAAACACGAGGTTAAAACATGGCTGAACCTGGGTTGAACACCAGGAAGCTTCTTGAGATTGCTTGTACACTGCCAGTCACGAGTGCAGAGTGTGAACGTTCCGTTAGTCGACTGCGGTATCTGAAGACGTATCTGCGAAGTACCACCACAGAGGATCGTCTGAATGGCCTGGCAATGCTCTATGTACATCGAGATATCCCCTGCCCCATTGAAACAGTAGTGGATGACTTTGCATGTGCACAACCTAGAAGACTAGAATTATCTAACCTATTTATTGAGACAGCAGAAGTGTAAAGAACTAAACATAATAATTATTTCACGTTTCTACCACTGACATGCATATTTTCATATCTTGGTGCTCTTCACTTTTTGTTGCTATGTTATTGCTTGCTTACTACTTACTGCAATTAAGCATTAACAATTATGCTTAAATCAAAATTTAGCTATCCCGAGTGAGTTGCCCCCAGACCCTCTCCCCCTTCCGCCATGTTTTAACATCATACTGTTCGAGTTAGCCCCCCCCCTTCACAACATCCTAGATCCGCCACTGCAATTCAGTATAAATAGGAAATTAGAAAATTCATGTTGCTGACACTCAACAAGGCTTTATTCTCATAATGATCGCAACAAACACTCCACATGGACAAGTAAAAATATTAACAGATAACGTAAGAAGAGAAGACAGAGCTTAAATTACCAAAGTAATACGGTCGACCAAACGAATTCAGTCTTTCGCATCAGTATAGGAACAACTCTGCCTCAAACTTGACGGGGACGTATACAAAAACGCTTTTCTAACCTTCGCTACAACTCGCCTGTTCGGTAGCTCCTTCTCGTAGGAGAGCGTCGACTTGTCATAGCCGTTCAAATCTTCTTTAGCAACGAGGGGGTGACGTTTTCGCAACGTCACAAGATTCACTAAATGTGTACGGAGCGACATACGAGAGGTGTAGATATATATAAATATATATATAATACGAGTTCATACGCAACTATTATAACATATTTTATACGTCGATATATGTATAATACGGGTTCATACGCAACTATTGTAACACTTAATTTATACGTCAATACATCGTTTTTGCAAATGGCGGCGTTCAGGAAGCTTTAGTTAACGAAGCTTTTCTGTCGCTATTTATAATTTTCAGGACACTTAAGCGTCCTCAATCGTTAGGATTAAGAATAGTATATCAAAGCCCAACGATGCGGCCAAGTAGTTCGAGTAAATTCGGGGGGCGGCAACCCCACGAGTTTTTAAACTCGAACTACTTGTTTAAATGGAGGCGAGATTAGTTAATAATAAGAAAGTATGAGGAACTAAAAATGCATTTGTAGACGCAAGTTGCAGTCTTTGCATGGAGAGTAAGTATATCCATTTAGCGTTGTACATTCGTAGCAACAAAGAGCATTAAATGCAAGTCAATTTTAATGGTAGATTTTGTCAGCCATTTTGTTCGCCGGGAAGTGCGAAATTTAAAGTGACTCCAATTTGCAGGATTCTATGCGTTACGCCCACATAACGGTGTTTGAGGAGAATGGGCGCACCTTTTATACGACGAATCTTACTCCTCTGTGGAATAGTCGTAGTAGCTGTTATCTGTTTAACAATTTTTGGGAAAAGCCGCTATTTTGTGGCACAAGATTTAGAAAAGGAAGCTGTCGTTTTGAGACATTTAGCATTCAAAAGTACTCCCTTCCCGACTAAACCCTTGAAAGGTATGTCACTACAATCTTCTCAAAATCCAATAGCCCGTTCAACGAGCATGCAATCAGCGGAAACAACGTCATCTCACCAAACGCAGGACTCACAGTTTACGAAGAACACTTCAACTCCATTAAGCAACACAACCTCAGAGAAGCTTACTAGCTCACGCAACACTTTTTCTTTGAGTGATATTGAAAATATGTTGGGTTGTATTATCCCAACCAAGAAATGTGGGAACGGTACCCTGACGTTTAAAGAAAGGATTTGTACTAAATATGAAAAGATGCGGTTTATGAAAAACTCACCAGACAAGGTTGCCTTGGCTAGTTTTCCTGGATCTGGTAACACATGGAGTCGTCTCCTCCTGGAGGAGTTGACAGGATATTTTACTGGATCTGTGTACTTTGACCGAAAACTACTGTGCACGGGAATGCTTGGTGAAATGATTACTAATACCTCAGTTTTGGTTGCAAAAACACATGATGGTGGAAAGGGCTGGACCAAAGTGATTTATTTATTTCGTAATCCATGGCATTCCTTTTTATCTTTTTACACTTTCATGAGATTCCAAGACCACACAACCTCATTTAAGGAGTCTAAAATCAACATTCCCGATTCAAGTTTTAATAGGTGTTATGATAAGTGGAATAGCTTGTGGAATTATTATGTATTTAATGGAAACTTCATGCTTCACCTTCTCAGCTATGACTTACTGAAAATCAACCTAGGATCAGAACTCACTAAAGTTGTACAATTTCTAGGTTTAGACTTGGATGAAGACAAGCTGGGATGTTTAGTTGAAAATCAGCTAAAGACAACTAGTTACAAGAGAAGTGGGCAGTATGACTTTCCGTATAGCAAAGCCCAAGCTTCTCGAATTCAGTCATGGATAGATGAGAAAAGAGATCGTCTTGAAAAGTTGGGTGTCAATGTAACTTCGTGGGTCTGGTGATGTTGAACATTTTGGTATTTATTATGTAACATCATATGTACATTCAGCAATCAAAGACTTACAGTTGCGAACCAAATTTTAGTTGTAGTAATAGTAATATCAATCAAGTACTGCACAGTGCAAGTTACCAATTAAATTTAGAGATGCAAGTGACTCCTAGGATAATCACAATCATGCAAGTATATTAAACAGTTCAAGACTCAAGTTAGTCACACTGCATGCTGTGGGCTTGAAAAAGCATTGAAATCCTCAACTTCTGCATAGAGATCTCAATTAGTAGTATACAGATCATGTATAAGGAAGAACACATGCATCAGTAAATCAAACGCAATCTGGTATAAACCCTTAAAATCTCAAATAGTAACAGCCTGTTGCTATTCAGAATTTGCAGCTGTTTCTTGTATACAAGTGTATACAATTTTATATTGAAAGGGTACAAATTTGTACACTTTGTACTAGAAACAGCTGAAAATGACCCAAATTCTGAATAGCTTTTATGTAAGATTTTTAAGGGTTTATACCAGATTGTGTTATCAGTAAACATCTAATTTCCAAGCACATTTCAAGTGCAATAAATATATAGGAAGGCTTACAACTTATTGCAATCAAGGGACTGGGACTGAGACCAAATAACAGTTACCATAATTTCAAGTATACAGTTGCATTAGATTTGTCTTAAAATATACTGAATTGCTATCATGGAGTGAAGGTTCAGCTGTCCCTTTAAAATTCACAAACAATCCTTGTACCAGGACTTTGCTTTGTGGATTATAAAAAACAGCTATAAGCATTCAGACTGAATACCACCTTTCTAAAAGTTTGTGTTGGGACAAGCTAGCATATGGCTTGTATATTAAGCTTAAATTCCTAAAAGATTGAATTTCTTAGTTCTTAGTAATTTGTCCTTTGGTGAGCTATGTCTGTATATTTTACTTTCACTTACAAAAAGCTCTAAATCTATATATGTTCAAATATTAAGGAACAAATAGGGGAACTTTAAGCTAATCTTAAAGCATTGATTATATCATTATTAAACTCTGGATATTACCCCTGCCCACTAATGTACCCTGGTTGGGCCATAGACAGCTATTTCGTCCTTATTAGGACTCATCACTCAAACTTCCATCGCATGAGAATGAAACAGCTGAAACTGAGTCGAGTAAAAATACACTCGCCTGCTATTCGACTACTCGCTTGTGGTAAACAATATATCGATGTAAACTTCATTTTTACTAAAATTATAAATTATAATACAGGGGCGTAGGAAGTAGGTTAAGAATGGGGGGGCTGTAATAATGTGAGTAAGGTTTGCGAGCGAAGCGAGCGAAAATTTTTTTGACGTTTTAATATACAAAATGGCGGCAGGAGACACTTGGACAGCGCAGGGAAATGAATGGGCTACTGCTAGCCGTACGCGAGACTAATCACTGCGAGGCTTTAGCAACTTCAGACATCAGTCCAGTACAACAGACTGGCTACTATATTGGGCAAGTTGTGGTATTCATACCTTCATTGTATGAACTTCACAACTTGGCAGTGTTGCCCTATTTTTAGGAGGGGCCCAGCCCCCCTTCGCTGGTGCTTGGGGGGGCGCCAGCCCCCCGCGCCCCCCTGCTTCCTACGCCAGTGTAATAGAGAGGGATATAATAATAATAGTTTGTCGGCCATTTTGTTTTCGTCGGGGAATAATTGTACCTGCGAAATCTGAAGTGACTGCAAATTCTTTTGCAGTTAACACCAAGGGATTTCATAACAGTGTTCGAGGAGAATGGGCGCACCTTTTATACGACGAATCTTACTCCTCTGTGGAATAGTCGTAGTAGCTGTTATCTGTTTAACAATTTTTGGGAAAAGCCGCTATTTTGTGGCACAAGATTTAGAAAAGGAAGCTGTCGTTTTGAAACATTTAGCATTCAAAAGTACTCCCTTACCGACTAAACCCTTGAAAGGTATGTCACTACAATCTTCTCAAAATCCAATAGCCCGTTCAACGAGCATGCAATCAGCGGAAACAACGTCATCTCACCAAACGCAGGACTCACAGTTTTCGAAGAACACTTCAACTCCACTAAGCAACACAACCTCAGAGAAGCTTACTAGCTCACGTAACACTTTTTCTTTGAGTGATATTAAAAATATGTTTGGTCGTATTATCCCAACCAAGAAATGTGGGAACGGTACCCTGACGTTTAAAGAAAGGATTTGTACTAAATATGAAAAGATGCGGTTTATGAAAAACTCACCAGACAAGGTTGCCTTGGCTAGTTTTCCAGGATCTGGTAACACATGGAGTCGTCTCCTCCTGGAGGAGTTGACAGGATATTTTACTGGATCTGTGTACTGTGACGGAAAACTATTGTGTACAGGAATGCTTGGTGAAATGATTACTAATCATACCTCAGTTTTGGTTGCAAAAACACATCTTGGTGGAAAGGGCTGGACCAAAGTGATTTATTTATTTCGTAATCCATGGCACTCCTTCTTATCCTGGTACACTTTCATGAGATTCCAAGACCACACAACCTCATTTAAGGAGTCTAAAATCAACATTCCCGATTCAAGTTTTAATAGGTGTTATGATAGGTGGAATAGCTTGTGGAATTATTATGTATTTAATGGAAACTTCATGCTTCACCTTCTCAGCTATGACTTACTGAAAACGAACCTAGAATCAGAACTCACTAAAGTTGTACAATTTCTAGGTTTAGAGTTGGATGAAGACAAGCTGACATGTTTAGTTGAAAATCAGCTAAAGACAACTAGTTACAAGAGAAGTGGGCAGTATGACTTTCCGTATAGCAAAGCCCAAGCTTCTCGAATTCAGTCATGGATAGATGAAAAAAGAGATCGTCTTGAAAAGTTGGGTGTCAATGTAACTTCGTGGTTCTGGTGATATTGAACATTTTGGTATTTATTATGTAACATCATATGTACATTCAGCAAACAAATTAAAGACTTACGGTTATGAACCAAATTTTAATTTTATTTTAGTTGTAGTATATAATAGTAATATCAATCAAGTACTGCACAGTGCAAGTTACCAATTAAATTTAGAGATGCAAGTGACTCCTAGGATAATCACAATCATGCAAGTATATTTAACAGTTCAAGACTCAAGTTAGTCACACTGCATGCTGTAGGCTTGAAAAAGCCATCCCTACATCTTCACTATTTTTGTAGAAAATTTCTAGTTTCTGTACTTTTTATGGAGCATAAGCTAGGAATTCTAAACCCATTTAGTTACGCTATCGACGACTGAATATGACGTCATTAAAATGACGAATTTATTGAGGCCTTGACTCTGGGGCCATGAAAATCGTCATACTCAATAATAGCGTTATTGCTCTCGCTTCTACAAAAGAATACAGCTCGGAAAATTTAGAGTATTAGAGTTGTCGGCCATTTTGTTTTCGTCGGGGAATAATTATACCTGCGAAATTTGAAGTGACTGCAAATTCTTTTGCAGTTAACACAATGCCATGGTCATAGATGATCCGTATGTTAACACCAAGGGATTCCATAACAGTGTTTGAGGAGAATGGGTACACCTTTTATACGACGAATCTTACTCCTCTGTGGAATAGTCGTAGTAACTGCTATCTGTTTAACAATTTTTGGGAAAAGCCGCTATTTTGTGGCACACGATTTAGAAAAGGAAGCTGTCCTTTTGAGACATTTAGCATGTCATGGATAGATGAGAAAAGAGATCGTCTTGAAAAGTTGGGTGTCAATGTAACTTCGTGGGTCTGGTGATATTGAACATTTTTTGTGGGGGGGGGGGGGTATATATTTATCCAGAAATTAGGTTTTAGTATGGTTTCCTATTTGTATGTATAACTGTATCAATCAATGCAATCAATCGATCATTATTAAAGTGCACCACACCATAAGGCGCTAGGCACATGCAGAAAAAAGGGCCCAATGTAGCACTAGCATGCATGTGTCAGCTAAAAAAGGGCCCAATGTAGCACTAGCATGCATGTGTCAGCTAAAAAAGGCCCCAATGTAGCACTAGCATGCATGTGTCAGCTAAAAAAGGGCCCAATGTAGCACTAGCATGCATGTGTCAGCTAAAAAAAGGGCCCAATGTAGCACTAGCATGCATGTGTCAGCTAAAAAAGGGTCCAATGTAGCACTAGCATGCATGTGTCAGCTAAAAAAGGGTCCAATGTAGCACTAGCATGCATGTGTCAGCTAGGTATATATAGGGGTGACGCAGCCAAACATATAGAAGCGATGCATATGATTAAGTTCAGTATGCCCTACCACTTCTGCATGATTAGTCTTAAAATTATATGTCATGCACCAATAAATAAGATAGTTAATACCAGAACTGACTGACTATATATAAATTATTGGGGCGAGCCTGAGCGAGCCCCACACTGACGAGTTGAACGCCGACCGCGTCTATATATATGTATAAGAGAACAATAAAAGTTTTCTACAAAAATAGTGAAGATGTAGGGATGGCACAAAAAGCAGAGAAACAAGAAAGGGATGTTACACAGCGAAGCATTAGCTATATATGCATGAATCATACAACACCCTTGCTTGTAGGATTCATGCATAGCTAATGTTTCACTGTGTAACATCCCTTTCTTGCCGCGCAATGAACACCCTCCCAGTGGTGATTCAGGGTCACGCAGTCTCGACACCGTCCTGCCTCCATTTTAATTGCGAAACGTCTGTGCGCTACGGCTACGGCGCACACCTACTACTCGCTCAGGCTCGCCCCCACGATGATTATCATCTGCCTATAACTTAGTCTAACTGTCCTTTTTCCTGATACGTCAGTCACATGTTTGCAGGCCTACTTTTTTTTTTTTCACCTGCACATGTCCATAATTAATCAAAAGGTAAGTACAAAAATAGATATCATATATTGTGTGTAGATGATTGGGGTAAACAGCTTACAAAAGGGCAAAATAAAACATTACAGTTCGAAATTAAAATAAAGATAAATACAACAGATAGTGAATGGTGACATGTGAGGGCTAGAGTTACTCCAGCTCCTGCTCAAGAGCCCTACGAAGGCACAGCACAGTTAATAAACTTGGCTCTAGCATAACTACTTATAGTGTTAATATGTTAATGGTTACTTTAATTAGAGTTTTCCAAATTTCTTTTGCACCAAATAGGACCAGAGGATGCAGCTTCTGATTACCTTCATTTCCAGCTCTTTTCTTTCTTTTTTGTTGACTCTGACTACATTATAGGCTGTCAAAACTGGCTGTGTTGATGAAACCTCTTGATCCTACTTCTACTGTGATCAGTTTTGCGTTCTCTGGCATCTCCTTTCTAAGTTACTGTATTTGAACCTCTTTCTCTCACGGGCATGTTCAAAGGCAGTTTCAAATGCAATGGTCAGCTCAATGATGATTATGGATTTTGAGGTATCATTCCAGATGACTAGATCGGGTCTCAGATCAGTTGTTACAATATGCTGTGGGAAGGAGTATTCGGTGTCCGGGAGGTCCACAGTTAGTTTACTCCCATTAGGAAGGTGGGGCTTGAGACAGAGATACAGATCCTTTAGCACACTGTCGTGTCTGAGGTTGAAACGGTGATGATTCAGGGCAGTGCTGCAACTGTTTAGAACATGTGAGAGGGTCTGCTTTTCAGGGCAAAGCTTGCAGGTGGGCGATGGAGACTTCTTCCACAGATGGAGGTTGGCATTGTGGGGTAATGTATCCATGGTGGCATTGAGGGCAAATTTGAAGACATATTCCGGTAATTTAGTGACAGTCGTGGACCATAGTACAGGGGCTCTGTCAAGGGGAAGATGCATAGTTTGACCCTGAATTGACAAACTCTGGCAGTGCTTGATGCGATGTTCTTGGTCTTCTGCTGAAATCCTAGCCTTGACCGACTTCATTAACTGCTTTCTATTGCTACCAGGGTCTTCATGCATGACAGGAATGACTTCTTGGTATGGTTTGAAGCAGGAACGCTGGTTAGAGCTTTCTGCCAGTGTCTTCTGTGTGGCTATGTGTCTCACAAGGGGATGCAGTATGGGATACGGCCATGGCACATTTCAGCTTCTTATAGGTGGTGACCAGGGAGGGTAGTTGTAAACCACCAGCCGATTGGTGTTTGCACTTTTGGCCAGTCCAGTCAAGCGCTTCAGGAAGTTTGTTGTTAGTGGCTCAAATTTCTTCTGCAGCCAGGTGACATCAAGGTCAGAAGTGGCAAAATCCCATAACAATCATGGACAGATTGCGTCTCGGTACAGTTTCAGCTTCTGTTGTTGGGTGAGAAGGGTTTCATCAACACGGTTTAATAACAGCTTCAACTTCCTGTAGGTGTCTTCTTTGGCTATTTCAGTTTTCCTCTGTAGGAGTACTGGTGCACCTAGAAATCTGTACCTGCATGTATCCAGCAGGAAGGGGATGACATCATTATTGAGTTTCAAATTGGGGTTGGTATAGGCTTTCCCAAGGAGGCCTTTCTTGTTAATAGTACAGTAAATTAAAATTTGCTCTTAAAGTTTTCTTGGCAAATTTATAAATACTATTAATAACGTCCCAATCAAAGAGAGAAGAGCTAGCTAACCACAAGGTACTATTTTTGGTATACCTGCAGGTAACCTCGGTAACATGCTTTTGGTAGAGTGCATTCAAACCTTATATAGCCTATTCTCTATAGTTATGAAAAATTAGTGACAAAGAACTTGTATGTGCTAACACGTTAGCATTAGCTAATGGGGGGAATATCAATTAAAGGTGTATGAGAAGTAAAAAGAATTTCATAAGTGTTGTTTATGCCTGGGACACAGGTTTATTAATGGCATTGAAAGGAGCATTAAATCCTGGCAAGGCTGATATATACAAGGTGCATATCAGAGAGTACGGTAGTACTCTCTAAGTAGGGATGGCCGAAAAAAACATGGCCGCCCTATTCAATGTATTATCAATTAACACCTTATAAATCAACAACGATGGGATTTTCGGTTGCATTCGAGTGTTTGCAGTCGTTTTTGAATGCTTTTCTAAACGCCAAAACATGTTTCGATGCTCTACAACCTTCGCAAAGTGGTTAACCCGAAATAGGCCAAATTCTGAAATTCCTCATTTTTTCTTCTTCTTTTTTCAAATGAGCTAGCGCAAACATGCGAACTTACGCAGGTACATACAAATACTAAATCGTCATGAATGTTTCCGAACTAGGGAATAGGCTACCCTAGATTTCAACGCGCCCCATCCGAAGCGTGTTACTTTTGAAAGTTCCAAATTTAGGGCCTCTTCGAACGCCATTTTTTAATTAAGTTTCAAATTCTCTGTATATAAAATAAGTAACTCGAGTTAGATATATTTGTGGTACTGCCGCCACCCGCGATCGAATTTCTTAGTCGCTTTGCAGGGCCTATATACAGTCGTATTCTTAACGATTTTGGACCCTTTAATATCCTTAACTGAATGTTAAAGAACGGTAGAAAACATACTTAACAAATTTGGGATCTTTTCGGACGCCATTTTTTTTAATTTAGAGCTCTCTATTATATCGTCTATTCTGCTACTTTTTTCGAGTTTTCGCCAAGAAAACTTTCAAAACAAATATTCGATCCCTACTTCTAGTATATACATGATGCGCCCAAACATAGAAGTGATGTGTATAGTTAAGTTTCAGTATGCCACTTCTGCAATGTTAGCCTTACCATATGATCACATTCTTGTTTTGTTACTTTTTCTAGATGTGCCAATCACTGTTATAGTGCCATCCCTACTTTTAACTTCATTTTTGAATGTTTTTATTTAACTTATATACAAGGTTAAACAAAAGAGGTTAGACAGGGAGGTTTATAGTTTGGGGAATCTTCACTAGGTGTTTGTCTTGGTCCCACAGTGTTCTTGATCTTTCCCAGAAGATGTTCTGGGTGCAGGTGATGGCTGTCCTGGCAGATCTGGCTAAGATGTTTTTGGCTGTTTTTTGGCTTCTGGTTGCTTGGGCAACTGCATCCTTGGTAGCTATAGGCTTCAGATAGTGACCTAGGATGCCAATCTCCATTGTGTGATAGATTTTGAGGTCTGGATGACTGGCTTGCATGTCTCCTAGGGTGTTTGGCTCTCTGGAGGCCTTCTAGAGAATGGTTAGTTCCATGATTAAGACTGATTTCTCCGAGATGATCACTATAGGTCAGGTCTTAAAAGGGTGGAGGTAAGCCACAACGGGATGGTTGAGGGTGGGTTGTCCGAGGTTGATGGGTGATCACGAGGGGAGACAGTCATGCACAGCCTGCTCTCAATAGGAAGGACAGTTGGCCCAAAGGAAGACCTAGCATGATCCGGCTCTACAGCTTCTCCTGCTTCTCTAATTTGGTGATGTCGGCAATCTTCCTTTGGACAGTAAGTTTCTCAATGTTGGAATCGAGGTCTTCATCAGCAGCACTATGGATGTAGGCTGAAGCAGCTTTAGTGAGTTAGCTAAGGTTGTAAACTGAGAGAAGACTTGGGGATACTGATCGAAGATATCCACAACATCTGAAGTGGCCACCTATACTTCTTTGAGGTGTAATCTACGTTTCTCTGAGACAAAGGCCTTCTCAAAAGGACTTCCAGCAACCAACAGGAGCTGTGAAAAAAGTAAAAATGAATTTAGGAAATTAAATGGGCCAATTGTTTAACTATACTTTGCTGATGTTGTAGAACATGTTTTTGACGTTCAGAAAAGCACGCATAAATATAGACGACTGCAGATAGTTGAATATAAAATCTCTTCATTGTTGTATTAATTGATAATACAGTACATTGAAAAGGGTGGCCATGTTTTTCTTCGGCTATCAGAGAATACTGCCATACTCCACATACAGCATGATCTGATACTCGAACGTTTTCAATTAAATCAAAGGTTTTAATTCAACACACCTTTTAATTAGTGCAGCTTCAGTGATTAATTACAAGTAAACACTATAAAAACACTCTAATTAGAAAAAAAAAAACTATTTGGAAAAACCTGTTAAAAACACTATTCCATTGGAAAACCTATGTTTTGCCATACTTCAAAGCCAACACATCTCCAACCTCATTGAAAGCTAATAATGCCTACAGTAGAACAATATTATGGTTAATACATCAAACAGCAAATGGATAACCAAACCACAAGTATTCATAGACAAGTATCACGAAGACAAACACAGCAAATCGTTGGGAATTGATCTTGAGGTCTCAGAATTTTTGGATCTGATATTGATTTTAGTTAAAAATTACTTATCCAGTAAATTAGATCCAGGAAAGAAAGTGAAAAAGAGAAGTGTGTTGCATGGGAGGTGACTTGGGAGTATCTTAGTAACACACAATGGACTGATGTAATTACGTGCACCCTGCAGAAATAGTGACATGTAAACTTGCTAAGGTTGGGCTAGATTGTACTTTCTTTTAACCATTTCGTAGAATGTCACTGTAAAAGCTTATTATTATGCAGCATTAATTCACTTCATCAAGCATCTCTCTAGTGTGGTCGGCTGAGAGACAAATCCGAGCTCTGCCCAGCAAAAGGGGCGTGGCAGGAAAGCCTACCACTACTGTGGCTATCTTCCTCTCCAATAGCATCCGTGAGAATGTCCTAAAGTGTACATAAATTACATCAAAAATAATTTTCTTTACTATCTTGGAAGTATTAGAAGTGTATATGCTTATACGACGTTACTTACGCAAACTTTCCTGGAAAATACATCAATATAGGAACAACTGGAGAGTGGTCATTCCCGTATACCACAAACCCCAACTCCTTCACTTTCTTGCGAAAATACCTAAATATTTTTGAAGATGCCATTCTATACTATAAGCTGTGCCTTCATATTCTGACACCCTACCTTGTATTCTCAGCTAAAGCTTCAATCCTACGATGCCCTGAAAGACAATTAAATAATGTAGACATTTAAGTTTAGCAGAAGACGAGTTATTATTATGTAAACCTATACTGACCATCTTGTGTGCCATCTTTACCAAGTATGATGTTAAGAGATGAAATAACTTGTTGTGCAACTGGAGGCATCATAGGAACACCATATATGGCACTATGGGACTCCTTCCTTATATGGTTGATGATATCCTACATACACATGCATATGTGGCACTTAGTATAGTATGTATTTGACTCTTACATGATGCTATTGTTAAGCCACATATAACACTTAATAGCAGTTTGATATTAGCACTTGTTGTACTATATTAGCCACGGTATTGGCAGTTGTCACTGATTTTGTAACTATGGTGGCATACAGAACTGATATTCGCTATTGCATGGCAATTTTCTCTTATGAGAAGTGGCAACGGTCTTGGACCTAGTCTTTTCCGGACCCTGGGAGGCAGCAAATAAAATGGCATCAGCTGTACAAGGTCTGGGTACGAGACTAGGCCAAGGTCAGTGTAGGAACAACAATGACTATGAGGTTAGGTCAGTGTAGGAACAACAATGACTATGAGGTTTGGTCAGTGTAGGTTAAAAGTTATTTCAGTTTCAATGATAGCACATTTGCTGTCATGTTCCACACATAAAAATCTAACTACAGTGTAATCTCATTATAGTGAAGCCCCAGGGCCCCAAAAAAGTTCTTATATCGAATATTCACCATATTGAATAATGTAATGTAAATAACTACAAATGTTAACTTTAATGTGGCAAACTGCAGTATACACCCACATGTATGTATTATGAAAAATAATCTGTAAGTTTCCTGTGGGGCAGCTGCTTCACCTGATAGACAATGTGAATTACATAAATGTAGGGTTTCACTCAATGTTAATTGAGTGAAACCCTACATTTACCTGTTATCTTAAGAAAAGGTGAGTTACTCTGTAGTGTAAATTGGTTATAAATAAATCAGCTGGACTTAGAAATACCTCCTTGTAGTGGGAAATTGGCTATAAACAAATTTGTTATCATGAAAGTTTATTGTATACAAAAGCATATAACTTTAGCGGGGCTAGTAAAGTACTTCACTATACTGAGACATTCACTATAAGCGATTTCATTATATGAGATTCCACTGTACTTAGAACTGTAATAAAATACAATAAAAACAAGCTCTCACATGATTGGCTGCAATGTAGCCACCACAGGCTCCAAAGCTTTTGGTGAATGTTCCCATCATGATGTCTACATCATTTGGGTCACACCCCCAGTACTCAACCACGCCCCTTCCTGTTGGACCAATGGCTCCAATGCTGTGTGCTTCATCCAAATAAAGATATGCCTGGATGGACATGTCAATTCACAGGAACCATCAATTGTAGAGTTCCACTTCATGTGATTTCTACAGTACTTAGCTTTACATACTTTATATTTCTTCTTAAGAGCAATGATTTCTGGTAACTTCACAATTGATCCTTCCATACTACATACAGTACATGCAAAAGTAGTTTAAAGGTTCTACATACATATATCAGAATAACTAACCTATATATACCTTCAACCACAATCAAGATCTTCTTCCAAGGTCTGTGAGTACGGGGTTGGCCCTCAATGATGGCATTCTTCAGTTTTCTCTCCAAATCAGCAAAATCTTGGGTCAAATGTAATTAATAAAATAAAAATCAATATATAAAGCTGGCAAAGGCAATAAGACAAGATTGGTTCACCATTATGCTTAAATACTTCAATATTAGCTCCTGTCAATCTAGCTCCAACAATCAAAGAGGTGTGGTTACACTCATCACTGATAAGAAGGGAACCCTACATGGATAGTGAAAGTGTTGAATATTTTGTGTACAATGTTTACATAAGATAAAAATGATTTTTTTGTATTTTTGGTAACTCATAGCTACAAACAGTTGAAACTCACAGCAAAGAGAAAGAATATTGATGCATATCTACTACATGTCCTGTACATGGTTAAATACAGTGTCCCTACATTAATTTGCTTTCATTTTTCAAATCCTTACCTTGGTAATAAGACTCCTCATGTTAGTGGAATTGGTAGCAAATCCCATTCCAAACACAACAGCGTCTTGTTTACCAACAAAATGAGCAACCATCTTCTCCAATTTAGACAACATATCCAAGTTCCCTGTAGTATATACATAATAAGTACTTAAGGAATTATCCTAAAATCTGCCCAAACCATCACCACAGCATTAAATTTATATGGCTGATTCTTAAAGCTGCATATTCCAACAAAATGAGCAACCATGCATTTGTTCAACATTAGATAAAATATCTATGTTTCCTGTATGTTAGGAATCATATATAAATCACAGAGAATAATAATAATAATAGCTACGTTTATATACACTATTCAAGCCAAATTGAACTCCATACCATATTTTGCTCTAGAGCTGCAGTTTCCTACGCCATACTTTCTTATAGTATCCTTTACAGCCTCTGCACATGGACCACTGTTCTCTGCAAAACCAAGATAGTTGTAGGATCCTAGATTTAGGCACCTCTTTTTGGTACCAGGAAACCTAACAATGATTAGGGAACAGTTAGTATTGCGATAATAATGTACATGACTTGGTACTATACACTCATTCACTTTCAGTAAATGTTTATATGCTAACTTGTATACAGAATTAGAAACATATATGTATGTCGGTCAGTCCTCCAGCCAACCAGGCTAAGACCTTGCTCACTTGGCTGGTTTGGTGTCATATAATTCCAGTAACTATCCATCTCATACAAATGTTCATGTGTTTAACTTCAAAAGAGACTCACTTGTAGGTCCAGTTACCATCATCACTCTCTCTATCAACTACATCCACATAAGGACCAGCTACAGAAGCTATGGGTCGCTCCCAGCAGTCACGGATCAACATGTATATGTTGCGAGTAAAGAATCTTTCAAACTCTCTAGTCATCTTGAATGGATCCTAATATTGAGTATACACATTCTTATATACCAACATACGTATATATAGCTATAGCTCAGTAATAATGTTATTGTTATTGTTATTAGTTACCCCTTCAGCTAAGGCTGGTATCATAAAATAATAATAATACATGTTATAGCAATAAAAATTTAGTGTAAAGTCAATCCATATAGAAGTCTTGCAGGCAGCTTTTAAATAAAGGGAACTCACGTTTCTATCAACATTTTCTCGACCTGATTTAACAACGCCAATCTTTCTTAAAAAGTCGACAACGTGACCTCTAAGGGTTATAACAGCGTATGCTAAATACGCCCATAGAGCCAGCTTCATTGGTGGGGCTTCAAAGTATTCCTTTCCGTACCTGTGGCCATCATTACGGGACACCGCTGGCATAGGACCAGACTTAACGTATTCGAACGCTAACTCCTTGTCCGTGTTGTGTTCTTCCATTACGTCTTTGGTTTTTAAGTAAAAATTAGATTATAATCATGATTGTTGATTTGTCATATGACACCGATTGCGTAATACCTTCGACGCGTTACGAAATTTCTATCATAATAGCGCCAATGTGGACAATATTCGGTAATTACGGAATCGAAGCGGTCTTTCTGAAGCGATCTAAATTTAAATTCCGGCGAATCGAAGCGGTCATTCGGAATCGAAGCCATTTAAATTCTGGCAATCTGAATTGAAGCGAATGTCCGTTTTAGTATAGTGCAAGTTACAATATACTAAGGTAATCGTAAATAATTCAAATGGCTCCAAGAAAGGAAAATCTATAGGAAATTTATATGTCAATTGGTCAGATCACTTTGAATCCAATGTATAGAATGCAATAGAAAAACCACTTTACATCCCCAGATTGCATAATCATAGCCTTGAATTCTTTATTATATCTGCAATTTTAATTAAGCAAAATTTTGCCAGACATTTGTCATACACATGTACCATGATAGCTATATGTTGGCTTCACAGTGATCTGACCAATTGTCAATATAACACATTGTTTCAATATAAATTTCCTATAGGTTTTCTATAGTCCTATGGCATTTTATATGCAGACTTTGTCCTCTGTTTTCTAACAAACGGAGGCCTAAATGAAAAATCCCTTAATTTAAAATGAGTTTTACAACATAAACTTTATGATAATATGCCCATTCTGTTTCTAGTACCTTTCTTGGAGCCATCGAGCCCCACACTAGCGAGATTGTCGACTTCTGGTGTATGTAAGTATGTATATATGTATTTACGTACAACAGTTTAGGCCACAAAGCGGCCCCAACGACCACAATGTGGCTAAATACTACTTGCAATTTCGTCAACGTAACTCCAAAGCTGAGATTACTACGCATGTGCATTTGATTTGTCCTGTACATGGTTTGGTATGGCAGCTAAACGGATGCTCCAGCAGTTTCAAGAATTTAGTGAAGTGTGTCACCCAGTGCTCATGGCTACAACTTCCATCGAAGCTTTCATGGGCTGTCACCATTCACAAATCACAGGGACTGACTCTGGTGATAGACATTGCACGGAAAGAAGGAGTTTTCTGCTGGATTGACATTTGTGGAATCGCTAGACTGTTCAACAGCCAAAGAATACAGGAGAGGAACGAAGATTGCAAGACCTATACATTTAAGAACCTTGCAATTGGAAATCTTTCATATGACTTCTATGCACTGAATATTACATTAAGATATGAAGGTGAATATGACTGCTTTCAGCCCAGAACATCTGACTCCATTAACATTGATCGAGCAACAGCACTAGCTATATAGGATCACTTACATACATATCTTTTGTAATTACTATAGTCTATATGGCTTGCTGCAGTGATGCCAGTGTACATGTGTACGTTCTTGCTGAGGCTCGCCCCCTGTATGTCATACATATGTCTAGTATCATTTATTTAGATTATACCTTTGTAACTTGCACTATACTAAAAACGGAAATTCACTTCAATTCAGATTGCTGGAAATTTAGATCGCTTCGATTCTGGATGACTGCTTTGATTCAATGACTGCTCTGAATTACCGCTTTGATTCATCAGAAATTTAGATCGCTTCGATTTCTGGATGACCGAATATTGTCCACTTTGGCGCTCCACGCAGGCCCAGCCAAAACATTTCCATGCAATGTATTGCAGAACTCATAAAATGTCTTCTATAAGCTTCTGCAGCAGCCAATTCACATGAACTATCCAGCTCACAATCCTAAGGGCATCAGGACATCAGGACTATGAGGTGTAAGAAAGCTGGAGGTACACCTTCCTGTAAAAACTGCATGGGGGGCGGCCCATGGCCCTCCTGCCACACACCCCCCCGGTTCCGACGCCTATGCTCTAGTGTGGAGTTGCCAAAGGCCTGTATACCGACTTTCTTGCCGACAGACTGACTGCTTGATCCCCTTCACAATCGTGTATATGGCTGGATACATTGCATGCATATCGGATACTCGCAGGATAAAAACTATCAATTACTTAATCATGTTTTCTCCTGATGAAGGTTCCAAATTTAGCTGATTAATGTCTTAGTGATATATAGCTACTGTAACTGCTTTGTTGTCGAAAGTTGCTAATTTTCACATATTTTCACTGCGCCTGGCACCCCTACACTCGAACTATACTATACTAGCTGGTTCTTTATAGATGAGGTTGATTTTCTTTTCAGTATATAAGTCATAGCTGAGAAGATGTTTCCATTAAATATATACATAATAATTCCACATGCAAGTATTTCCACTTATTGTACTGCCTATTAAAATTTGAATAGGGAATGTTAATTTTAGACTCCTTTTAAATGAGGTATGTATAAGCGGATAAGAAGGAGAGCCATGGGTTATGAAATAAATAAATCACTTTGGTCCAGCCCTTTCCACCATCTTGTGTTTTTGCAGCCACAACTGAAGTATTAGTAATCTCTTCACAGAGCATTCCAGTATGCATACAGTAGTTTTCCGTCACAGTACACAGATCCAGTAAAATATCCTGTCAACTCCTCCAGGAGGAGACGGCTCCATGTGTTCCCAGATCCAGGAAAACTAGCCAAGGCAACCTTGTCTGGTGAGTTTTTCATCATAAACTGCATCTTTTCATATTAAGTACAGATTTAATTCTTAAAATGTGAGGGCACCTTTCCCTTCCTGATTGGGATAGTACGACCAAACATATCACTCAAAGAAAATGTGTTACGTGAGCTAGTAAGCTTCTCTGAGGTTGTGTAGATCTAGACCCTATGGCTAGTTACCCATATAGATGTATTTTACTATGAAGGATACCTCATGATCCAAGCTCACAGAAGAAAAGAAGATATGATGGGAAATGAGCTACAATCATTGAAAGTCAGGGTAAAGCCCTGGAGGTTATTAGGAAAACCAGGTGTGGAAAAGAATTGCTGATAGTTTACCATCAGGATGGTTTTCCTTTGTTCTCCAATCAAGCATGCTCAGAAACTCTTCCAACTCTAGGCAACCTATGCCAATAGAAGATACACCTGGAGACATGATGCTGTCCTAAACCACCTCTCAAAGGCCCTTATAGAATGTCTATTCTAACAGTCAGTTTATGCTGATATAGACATTTATAGAGCTACTGAAACCCACTGGCAACAATTCCTTGCCAAATACTTGTTACCATTGCAAGAACAGATTTAGTAGTCTATAAGGAAGGAGGAGCTCCAAGAATAATTGCATTCACTATCTGTACGAACTCCCCCTGAAGGTCTCAAGGGTGCAAAACCACAATGCAAGGGGAATTACCAATGTTGCTGCAAAAAGAGATCACCAAGAAAAATATTGTACAGACGAGGCTGAAAAGACTTCCACCAACTGCTCATAAACCATTTACATGAGTACAAATGTCAAACACTGGTATAAAGAATTGTCTGTTTAAAATCTTTATTATTGAACCAAGCCAGACAGTGGTGTGAACTTAGTCATATGTGTTACTGATTAAACTTATTGCCGTCTGCGAGATTCACCCCCCTTTTCTCTTTCACATGATGTACAAATTTTCATGGTTCATGATGTGGTTCAAAAGAACGCATACATTATAGGTGTGCATGTAGCCATAACAACAGGAACAAGCTGAAAATGGCATCGTACGATTTGTATCAGGACACATCACCTCAGGCCAGGTAATCACGTGCGAGCTATTTGAGCCGTACGTATTGCTTACAGCGTGAAAGAGGCCCAAATGGTCCGCCATGAAGAGAGTAAGGAGCTCTCCTCCGAGTACGCCAAGTTGGGTCCTATGCCTGTCGGAGGAGCTACGGGATTGAGTGAGGAGGTACACTCCTTTCAGTCTCCAACTTTATCGATAGCGGTGTGGACGTATATATGCTACGCTTTGATGACTTTGCGAGGACATATTGTAGATTTCTTGAGAAAGATTGGACTAGTCAAATCTGGAGCGATTGATAAAAATGTAAGTTATTTTAACTTGACTAACATGTAAATAAGTTGACTACGTGAATAAATTCTATTCTGTAATACTTACAATAATGATTTATACGCATAATGGAGTTTGTTATGTTTCTGAAGGATCCTTTTAAGATGACCCAATTCTACCAAGTTACTCGAAATGTCTACATGTTGATCCGTGACTGCTGGGAGCGACCCATAGCTTCTGTAGCTGGTCCTTATGTGGATGTAGTTGATAGAGAGAGTGATGATGGTAACTGGACCTACAAGTGAGTAAACCTTGAAGCCTATATGTAACTTTGTGTATAGTACCAAGTCATGTACATTATTATCGCAATACTAACTGTTCCCTAATCATTGTTAGGTTTCCTGGTACCAAAAAGAGGTGCCTAAATCTAGGATCCTACAACTATCTTGGTTTTGCAGAGAACAGTGGTCCGTGTGCAGAGGCTGTAAAGGATACTATAAGAAAGTATGGCGTAGGAAACTGCAGCTCTAGAGCAAAATATGGTATGGAGTTCAATACTGTTCATAATGATAAAGCTGTAATATTGTCATATATTATTGTTAATATTGTGTTCTCTAAAATAACCAATTCTAAATATGGTATGGAGTTCATTCCTATATAATGAATAGTAACTGTGAAGTGTATACAATATATGAAAGAAGATAATTTAATTGTGTTCTATTGTTTATATGCATTTTAGTTCAATGTATTCAGTCATACTGTTACGTATTTCTCGTGAGATGTGAGTGTGCGGAGTTATTACAGAATTGTTTAATGATACATGATTTACCCAGCTCACCTGATGATGCCTGGCAACTAATTGGTTCAGATGGCCCCTCCCACTGGGTCCTGATTGTCAGCTTGTTCTGATGAATGACGTTCAGTAATACTACTGTAAAAGACATTTAACCATTATGTATCCATATTTTTAACCATATACGTATCTACGTACATTTCAATGAATACATTTATGTATGTATGTATTACGACCACCTATACTTACTGTATACTACAGGAAACTTGGATCTGCTGTCTAAATTGGAGAAGATGGTTGCTCATTTTGTTGGTAAACAAGACGCTGTTGTGTTTGGAATGGGATTTGCTACCAATTCCACTAACATGAGGAGTCTTATTACCAAGGTAAGGATTTGAAAAATGTTAACAATGTTTAGGACATGTAGTTATGCATCATAGGGAAAAATGGTAAGTACGTAGTATGCTTGACTGGCAAGGTAAGTAGTATGCTTGACTGGCAAGGTAAGTAGTATGCTTGACTGGCAAGGTACGTAGTATGCTTGACTGGCAAGGTACGTAGTATGCTTGACTGGCAAGGTACGTAGTATGCTTGACTGGCAAGGTACGTAGTATGCTTGACTGGCAAGGTAAGTAGTGTTGTATATATGCTTGAGTAGCAGCATTTGTTTTGTACTTTGCAACAATTTATACATAATAACTGTAACTATTTGTAAAGATCTTATTATTAATGTGTTAGGAAAAAATAACATTTTCATTTTCCCATACATAATGGATTAGGAAAACATACAAATATACATAAACTATCAGGAAATAGAAAAATACTATTTCCTAGATGTATCACTAAAGACAATCCCTTTGGATGGAGGATTCAGTTTCACACTGAGTGTTCTCCATCTTTTCATGGGGCTTCATGACTACAAGTTGAGAGTGTCATTTAAAATTGTCAAGATACAACACTCTCTCTTGTCCTTCAGGGCTCCCTTCTTATCAGTGATGAACTGAACCACACCTCTTTGATTGTTGGAGCTAGATTGACAGGAGCTAAGATTGAAGTGTTTAAGCATAATGGTGAACCAATCTTGTCTTATTGCATTTAATGCATTCTTTCACTGGTGAATATACTATATTGTTAGATATTGAAGACCTGGAGAGAAAACTGAAGAATGCCATCATTGAGGGCCAACCTCGTACTCACAGACCTTGGAAGAAGATCTTGATTGTGGTTGAAGGTATATATAGGTTAGTTATTCTGATGTATGTATGTAGAACCTTTAAACTACCTTTGCATGTACTGTATGTAGTATGGAAGGATCAATTGTGAAGTTACCAGAAATCATTGCTCTTAAGAAGAAATATAAAGTATGTAAAGCTAAGTACTGTAGAAATCACATGAAGTGGAACTCTACAATTGATGGTTCCTGTGAATTAACTTGTCCATCCAGGCATATCTTTATTTGGATGAAGCACACAGCATTGGAGCCATTGGTCCAACAGGAAGGGGCGTGGTTGAGTACTGGGGGTGTGACCCAAATGATGTAGACATCATGATGGGAACATTCACCAAAAGCTTTGGAGCCTGTGGTGGCTACATTGCAGCCAATCATGTGAGAGCTTGTACATACCTTACTAGAACAATACATAATACAGCATCAATTTATTAACTGTATGTAGGATATCATTAACCATATAAGGAAGGAGTCCCACAGTGCCATATATGGGATTCCTATGGTGCCTCCAGTTGCGCAACAAGCAATTTCAACATTTCATGTGTTACTTGGTAAAGATGGCACACAGGATGGTAAGCATTGGCATACATACATGTGATAGATTTGGTAAAGCATTTCATATATATGTATGTACATACGTATGTAAATCTTAAAAAACAAGTAGTCCGAGTTTAATAACTACCGCCCCCCGAATTAACTCGAACTACTTGGTCACTTTGTTGAGATTTAATATAAACTAGAGAACAATAAAAATTTTCTACAAAAATAGTGAAGATGTAGGGATGGCACAAAAAGCATAGAAACAAGAAAGGGATGTTACACAGTGAAGCATTAGCTATATATGCACGAATCATACAACACCCTTGCTTGTAGGATTCATGCATAGCTAATGCTTCACTGTGTAACATCCCTTTCTTGTTTCTATGCTTTTTGTGCCATCCCTACATCTTCACTATTTTTGTAGAAAATTTTTATTGTTCTCTAGTTTCTGTACTTTTTATGGAGCATAAGCTAGGAATTCGTTGTATTTTAAACCACTTTGGTTTTGCAATCTTCGACTGATTATGACGTCATTAAAATGGCGAATTTATTGAGGTCTTGACTCTTGAGCCATGAAAACTGTCATACTCAATAATAGCGTTATCGCTCTCGCTTCTACAAAAGAATACAGCTCGGAAAATTTAGAGTAATTTCGATTAAGAAGTAGTCCGAAGGCTTATTTCGTTTTTTAGTTACAGCGGGCGAAGAAGATGAAGAAGAAGAAAACGAAAATGGGAGATTTCAAAGTTCGTTCGTTTGCCAACGATACACGGTCGCTTGCCTTCAAGGCCAATTTATAGCATGTTTGTTCTATATTCAACTCTACATAGTCTCGTTTTGGCGATTTTCAGCCTAATTCGGAATTTCGCTCCTATACCAATGTATGGGGAAAACGAAACAACCCGTACCATCCCTACATAGAGAGTACTACCGTACTCTCTGATATTCATAATCTTAACGATTGAGGATGCTTAAGTGTCCTAAACTTTATAAATAACGATGGAAAGGCTTCATTAACTAAAGCTTCCTGAACGCCGCCATTTGCAAAAATGATGTATTGACGTATAAATTAAGTATCTTTCCGTAACATGAAGCCATACAACGTAATCGGCAAATGAAAACAATATAAGGGGCTGCTACAGGCAGCCCCTAATAATAATAATAATAATATATACATACCTACCTACATACGTAGGACAAAGAAGGATTACGGCACTTGCTGAGAATACAAAGTTAGCCATTTCATATGGTACTGCTTTAGTGAATTATGATGATTTGGCTTATTTTTGTTATATGTAGATACTTTCGTCAGCGGGTTAGAGAGCTAGGATTTGCTATTTATGGACATGACCATTCTCCAGTTGTCCCAATATTCTTGTATTTCCCTGGAAAACTGGCGTGAGTGCTGTCTTAATGCTGATGATCCTGTTTTATAATCGGAATTAACGTTGATATTGACAGAAAATTTGATGGCTTGGCTTCAAACTGGGTTTATTTAATATATTGGTGGAATTTAAATATGATGGTGTGATGCCATTCAGTCAACAATGGCTGGGTACACTGTTACTCTGTCTGGTTACCATAATAACTTTGTTTACGTGAATGTGTCCTCATGAAAAATCTAAGATACCATTTTCCTACATGCTATGCCTATTCTGTAAAAGAGCCTATAGGGGAACTAAACCTGAAGAGAGCTTTGGATGAAGATACAGGAGTCTTTTCTTCCTTCTTTTCCCTTCTTCTCCACTGGGTCAGACAGCCGTTTCTGGGAATTCCACCCTTCATCAGTGATCTTGGGAGTCTTTGTCTTTTTCTTTATCCTGATCTTCTGTGAATCCTTGGCAATCATGTTAGTCAGAAGTGTAACCTTACCTTACCCAGCAGTGAGGAAGGTCAGCTGCCTACAAATATACTATGGCCTGACTATTGGTGTGTATTGTCGCCTTTGTATCCATCAAAGAAAAATGGATTCCTCTAATACTCAATTAAACAATGTTCCTCAACCTCCATGTTCCTGACTTGTTCCTCAAAGGTGCACTGTAGCTGTACCAATGTCCAAAGTAGTATTTACGAACTACAAATGTGTACATATATGTGATGTGTAATATGAGGTATGTATTATATATGCATATAAATATTGAAGGATTTTGACTTGGTGGTTATCTGCGTGATCACCAAACCTTCAAATTAAAATCCCCACCAATTTTTCTGGTTGTACAGTACATATATATTGTAATAATGTAGTATACATAAATATATACCATTGAGGATTATGTTTTATAGTCACAATCACTGCTATGTACACTTTAGGGCATTCTCACGGATGCTGTTGGAGAGGAAGATAGCCACAGTAGTGGTAGGCTTTCCTGCCACACCCCTCCTGCTCTGCAGAGCTCGGATTTGTCTCTCAGCCGACCACACTAGAGAGATGCTTGATGAGGTTACTATACACAATTCTGTGACTAGTTTCACATCTGTTTTTCCTCACAATGCCCATACTATAGTTATTATTATTATTATATAAATATAGTTATATGCATCTACGTATAATACTCAGAGGAGTATTTGGGGTTTCATGTTGCTAAGAAACTCTTGGGACAATGTTGCACAATAATTTCAATTGCTCGTACCAATTTACTTAGCCAATGAATATTGATAAATTATGAATGTGATTATAAAAAATAGCAAGTTGAAAATTCCCTTTGATATACCGCCTATACTGTATACAGTGGAAACAATTTATTCCCCTAAAATACAGATACCTCACTTATTATTAAGTTAACACTCCCAAACATCCATATACAATCTTTGGGATGGTTCATCCTTTGACTTTTGAGCATTTAAAAACGTAGTTGGTTTTTGATTCTTCGTCAAACGTTTCGACCCTGGGGATCTTCCTCAGTGACTGATGAGGAAGATCCCCAGGGTTGAAATGTTTGACGAAGAATCGAAAACCAACTGCGTTTTTAAACACTCAAAAGTCGAAGGATGAACCATCCCAAAGATAAGTTCGACGCAGTTATAAGCAATCCTTATTCTATTATCCATATACAAGTACATATATGTATGTAGTAATGAGATAGAGGGCTTACTGTTGAAACCACAGAGTATAGTTAATGTTAGATGTAAAGATTCATTTATTCTTACTTCTTAATACATTGACTATTTATATATGTTACATCACATTTGTATACTATTTAGACATGTTATATCAAGTTTGTATACTACAGTGGAAACTGGTTAACAAGTACTCCTGGGTATATACCATGCCTTTTAGTTTTCGTTATCAGTTCTTGTTAGACAATAGTACTGCTATAAAGTTTTACAATATATACAGCTCCATATATGGTCAAAAGTAGTCATTATAGTCTTTGTCTTTGTAAAAGCTTCAATACAAATATTTTCAATTAAAATTGATAAAATAGCACTTTTGTTTCTTCTTTATTTTCTAACTCGTAGGTTAAATCGATAATTAAACTAATAATCAGTCACCAATTTCTGTTTGCGTTAACAGTACGTATTCGTGTTAACTGGTAGCTTTTTGTAAGCGTGTTTGTGCTAGCCAGTTTCTACTGTATTTATTCATGTTATATCAAGTTTGTATACTGTTATATCAGTTTGTATACTATTATATCAAGTTTGTATACTGTTATATCAGTTTGTATACTATTATATCAAGTTTGTATACTGTTATATCAGTTTGTATACTATTATATCAAGTTTGTATACTGTTATATCAGTTTGTATACTATTATATCAAGTTTGTATACTGTTATATCAGTTTGTATACTGTTATATCAAGTTTGTATACTGTTATATCAGTTTGTATACTGTTATATCAAGTTTGTATACTGTTATATCAGTTTGTATACTGTTATATCAGTTTGTATACTATTATATCAAGTTTGTATACTGTTATATCAAGTTTGTATACTGTTATATCAAGTTTGTATACTGTTATATCAGTTTGTATACTGTTATATCAGTTTGTATACTGTTATATCAGTTTGTATACTATTATATCAAGTTTGTATACTATTATATCAGTTTGTATACTGTTATATCAGTTTGTATACTGTTATATCAGTTTGTATACTGTTATATCAAGTTTGTATACTGTTATATCAGTTTGTATACTGTTATATCAGTTTGTATACTGTTATATCAGTTTGTATACTGTTATATCAGTTTGTATACTGTTATATCAGTTTGTATACTGTTATATCAGTTTGTATACTGTTATATCAGTTTGTATACTGTTATATCAGTTTGTATACTGTTATATCAGTTTGTATACTGTTATATCAGTTTGTATACTATTATATCAAGTTTGTATACTGTTATATCAGTTTGTATACTGTTATATCAGTTTGTATACTGTTATATCAAGTTTGTATACTGTTATATCAGTTTGTATACTATTATATCAAGTTTGTATACTGTTATATCAGTTTGTATACTGTTATATCAGTTTATATACTGTTATATCAAGTTTGTATACTGTTATATCAGTTTGTATACTGTTATATCAAGTTTGTATACTGTTATATCAAGTTTGTATACTGTTATATCAGTTTGTATACTGTTATATCAGTTTGTATACTGTTATATCAAGTTTGTATACTGTTATATCAGTTTGTATACTATTTATTAATAAATTGACTTAATCTTAATATTGAACCCTTGAATCAAGGTACCTTGCTAAAGAGGACATACACTCAATCCTCCCTTATCTGGACCCCCCAGATACGGGCACGTTCCTCTACTGGGCAGCATGAAGCGGTTGCTGAGTCAGCAAGTAAACAAAATGACAATGACAATGGTTGCGTTCATGGCGATTTTTGAAGGCAAACATGTTTACTGATCTTATTGATTGCCAAGAATGTGAATAATAGTTAACTAGTTCAGCTGCGAAGTGTGATGTCGATTTTGAAATTCGTTTTCCTCGCACAGCAAGCATCGTAGCTTACTCAATTTGTATATAAAACAGCTATACTCTTCGAGTTTTCTGAGTCCCGGGCATATATGAGTTTACGGACAATGCCCGGTCCCAAGGTGCCCGGATAAGAGAGGATTGAGTGTATAGGCAGGTCTGGCCTCAATGATTCTGGATAGGGGTTCAACTGTATTTGTATGATATATTAAATCACTTCTCTCTTTTGTCCACATGTAGGCACTTTTAGCTTTCAATGAACTTGGTGATTTGTTAGGGTTAAAGTATGGTAAGAAGTGATCACTGATGTAAAGCGTTAAATTTGGATCAGAATAATCAAAAACTTAGTAATATCTATATAGCTAACAGTCTCATATAATCAACTGTAAATTATTTTATATATTTTAGTAATATGAAACATTCAATATTTTTTTTCCAGTGATAATTGCATAACAGGAAATGATAATAAATGGAGTTATAAGTTAATATTGTTAGTGCATAATTTCCTTGTTGAATAGCTACTGACACTCTCTGGAGGAGGAACAATTTCTCTCTCTTTTCTCTGGAGGTCTGCTCCATCCTTCTACCCAGCTCTGACAAAAAGGTCAGGGTAAGGGGAGCACATGCACCTGAGGTCTCCACTGCCACTGGAACAAAAATATGGGAAGCCTGGAAAGAAGAATACTTGAAATTGAACGAATTTATGGGGGCGCCAGGCACGAATTTTTTAAACTCGAAATAGTACTTAATTATTCTCTGGTATCTGGAAATAGAAACAGCTAATTTCAAAGTAGAGATCATACTTCTATGGGTTGGCCAACCACACAGAAGTGGAATGCTGAGGTTTAGCCATACACTATCACTTCTGTGTTTTGTGCGTACCATGGATAAAGGGGAATCGCTGATTTATTAAGTGTTGATTGATATACATTAATTTTCGGCCAACCTACTAGAGAGGTGATAATGTAATTTTATTTCGAACATGACCGGAAACCAGTTGAGGTTAACGTTTGGCGCCGGGTCAGTTCGCTTGCATGTAGCCAGTTCCTCGCTTCATCTCCTAATCGTGCATGTCAGAATTATCTAGGAGCTGCTATCGTACAGAAACCTATATAGTACTTTCTGTGTTTGGCGATTAGTCTATTAGTCTAAAGGAAACGCGATTGACGGCGCGGCAATTTAAGTACATTCTTTGGTCGATATGGTGAGAAACATACCTGGGTCCATAGCCACCACAGAGATGTCCTCAGAGTACGTCAAGTCGGGTCCATTGCCATCGGTGGAGGACAGCCAAGGGAAATACGGGAAGGAGTCATACCAGCCTATACCAGTTTTTGTAGCCATCTGGACCTACGTATCTTACTTTATACTGACAGTGCGAGGCCATTTCATAGATATCTTGAGAAAGATTGGTATCGTAAAAGTGGGAAGAGAAATTGTGGACAGCAATGTTAGTTCAAACCTATATTGATAACACCGTAAAGTTATTAAATGTAAATTAGTGTAATATATGCCAGTTTCTGATTAACATTTGTGATATTAAACAGTAAAACGTAATTTTTGCCTGAGTGTTTAAATAATGAATTCTGTCATTTGTACACATGCTGACCTTTATTATACATGATCGGATGCGAGCAAGTTATAAGACAGTCGCCTAATTTGATATATGCCCCCTCCAAACTGATACACTGATCATGTAACTTAATTGAGTTGAAAGGTTAAACAACCACTTAAGTGTAGACAGTCAGCATTGTAGTTATATGGTCTTCTCTGTTCTGTGTGTGTATATATAATATATTTATGTTGGTATATAACAATGCATATACTAAATATTAGGATCCATTCAAGATGACTAGAGAGTTTGAAAGATTCTTTACTCGCAACATGTACATGTTGATTCGTGACTGCTGGGAGCGACCCATAGCTTCTGTAGCTGGTCCTTATGTGGATGTAGTTGATAGAGAGAGTGATGATGGTAACTGGACCTACAAGTGAGTCTCTTTTGAAGTTAAACATATGAACATTTGTATGAGATGGATAGTTACTGGAATTATATGACACCAAACCAGCCAAGTGAGCAAGATCTTAGCCTGGTTGGCTGGAGGACTGACCGACATACATATATGTTTCTAATTCTGTATACAAGTTAACATATAAACATTTACTGAAAGTGAATGAGTGTATAGTACCAAGTCATGTGTATTATAATCGCAATACTAACTGTTCCCTAATCATTGTTAGGTTTCCTGGTACCAAAAAGAGGTGCCTAAATCTAGGATCCTACAACTATCTTGGTTTTGCAGAGAACAGTGGTCCGTGTGCAGAGGCTGTAAAGGATACTATAAGAAAGTATGGCGTAGGAAACTGCAGCTCTAGAGCAAAATATGGTATGGAGTTCAATACTGTTCATAATGATAAAGCTGTAATATTGTCATATATTATTGTATATATTTCTAAAATGGTTACACAAGTCTCTTTGAACATAATACCACTGATATACCAGTTTCATGATAAATTGTTGGTCGTTAACATTTAATGTATGTCATTGTTCATTTGTTTGTGTGCTCATAATTGGCACTGCAGTAAGTCTGCAGTTAGTCAATCTGTGTTGAGAATATTTTAAGGAAACACTTCTTTTTGAAATGCTGCAGTATTATAGTGGAATCATTTGCTTAATAGCTTGTTAATATTGTGTTCTTTAAAATTAACAATTCTAATAGGCTCTATACAGCCTTAAGAATCAGCCATATAAATTTAATGCTGTGGTGATGGTTTGGGCAGATTTTAGGATAATTCCTTAAGTACTTATTATGTATATACTACAGGGAACTTGGATATGCTGTCTAAATTGGAGAAGATGGTTGCTCATTTTGTTGGTAAACAAGACGCTGTTGTGTTTGGAATGGGATTTGCTACCAATTCCACTAACATGAGGAGTCTTGTTACCAAGGTAAGGATTTGAAAAATGAAAGCAAATTAATGTAGGGACACTGTATTAACCATGTACAAGTTAAAAGTGTAAAGACATTCCTGCGTCACTCAGATCAACTGTTCTCAAAAACAACCTATATTCTAATTTAATGTCTTTTTTATGTCATTAGCTGTGAATACCAATTGTTCCTCTATCCATTATTGCACCCTGGTGGTGCCTTGCTAAATGATCATTTATTATAATGATTCTCATTTAACACAAAAAGGTTTCATTGATAACTTTATATATACGTATATTAGAATAACACTTATATACGTATATATAGGTTATGCAATACATAGTCTCATTTAAAGTTTCGAATATCACTTTTGTAGTTACATCTATTCTGTGTATTAGACTGTTACGTATATTAGCTCATTATGTTAATTTCATTTAATTACCCTTAGCAATCCTGAGGACTGCTATTGGGTTAAAAGTGGCAACCACATCAATTCAGCAGCCATCCCAACTTCAACAACTTGTTTAGTTTAGCTACATGAAATGATATTTGCTGACCACGGTTGTACGTAGAAACAGCCATTATAATAATGGCATATCTGTAAATTTGTGCGCTCATATTGAACTTGCTTACTGTACTTCAAGCAACATGGCTGAAATCTTATTTTGTTATTTTCAGGGTTCCCTTCTTATCAGTGATGAACTGAACCATACCTCTTTGATTGTTGGAGCTAAATTGACAGGAGCTAAGATTGAAGTGTTTAAGCATAATGGTGAGCCAATCTTGTCTTATTGCATTTAATGCATTCTTTCACTGGTGAATATACTATATTGTTAGATATTGAAGACCTGGAGAGAAAACTGAAGAATGCCATCATTGAGGGCCAACCCCGTACTCACAGACCTTGGAAGAAGATCTTGATTGTGGTTGAAGGTATATATAGGTTAGTTATTCTGATGTATGTATGTAGAGCCTTTAAACTACTTTTGCATGTACTGTATGTAGTATGGAAGGATCAATTGTGAAGTTACCAGAAATCATTGCTCTTAAGAAGAAATATAAAGTATGTAAAGCTAAGTACTGTAGAAATCACATGAAGTGAAACTCTACAAGTGGTTCCTGTGAATTGACTTGTCCATCCAGGCATATCTTTATTTGGATGAAGCACACAGCATTGGAGCCATTGGTCCAACAGGAAGGGGCGTGGTTGAATACTGGGGGTGTGACCCAAATGATGTAGACATCATGATGGGAACATTCACCAAAAGCTTTGGAGCCTGTGGTGGCTACATTGCAGCCAATCATGTGAGAGCTTGTTTTTTATTGAGTTGGTTTTATGGCTTTGTGTGTGGGTGTAACAAAACTGTGCTATAATTGTTGAAATCCAGTCTTCCAGGCGGAAGTTGGGGCTGGGTAGGAGACTATAATATGGCTGTTAGAAGGATTTCAGATCTTCAGATTTTAAAAAGGAAGCATACAGAGAAATATATGATTGCTGTGGCAATTGTAGCTCAGTGGCAGAGATTCAATTCCCAGCAAGTCCTTCTTTTGTGTTTTCTTCTTCATGATGACTACAATTGCAATGATTACAAGTACTTGTGGTTTCATTATCACTTTGATTATTCATGAATTGTCTGAAGCACCACAATTTGTATGTATGTGTATAGGATATCATCAACCATATAAGGAAGGAGTCCCACAGTGCCATATATGGTGTTCCTATGATGCCTCCAGTTGCACAACAAGTTATTTCATCTCTTAACATCATACTTGGCAAAGATGGCACACAAGATGGTCAGTAGATTTGTGTTAGAGTTAACCCTAAATAATTTCACTTTTAAGTAGTCCAAGGATTCATATACCTTTTATACACTACTGTATGTAGTCCAAGGATTCATATACCTTTTATACACTACTGTATATATAGGTCAGCAAAGAATTGATACCCTTGCAGAGAATACAAAGTTAGTTTGGAAATACCTACAAGTACTATAGGGAAGCAATGTATAGATTTAATTATGTATATTACTGAAGAAAATCAGTCCTGTATGCAGAGAAAACTGGTTAACAAGCACTCCTTGTAAGGAGTTTTACTTTAAGTTCTTGACATCAGTAGCCTTACTATTATCCAAAATAACCTTCAAAAACACTGTAGGAAGTCACTTAACTAAACACTTTGGGGACCAAATAGTGTTTGGATTAGATTGGATGTTTTAGGAACTTTTATAGCTGTGCTGTCTCATTAGAATGTGATTGATTTAACAAAATATGATTGATTTAGGTAACATGAGACTTATTAGCACTTGACACTATAAACACTTATTACCATCTCTGTTGAATAAACCACAGATGGATGATGGCATCAGTAGTGTTAGGTTGAGTGATTATAACTGGTGTTTGGATAAGCAACTTCCTACTGTAGTCTGTAAATGTAATTGCATTCACCAGCTGCCTTACTTATCTAGTTGAGTGGCATTTTGTTTTGCACTGATTACCTTATTCTGGTGATTTTGAATTTGGCAAAGGGAAAGCCAGAAATGCACCTTTTGAGATCATCCATTAACTTCTCTCTTTCTCTCCAAAGAAGTTCCTTTTTGAAGCAATTAACTATGAATATGGTTGATTTGCAACTTCCTGACATTATACTGTATATATAAGACCTTGTAACCACCATATTGCATCAAAGATCGCAGGCACTATCTATACTAGTTTTGATCAACAAACTAAGCTGTATTGTGTCACTGAACATCTCTGTAGTGATTTATAAGAAAATAAGAGGATGTTCAACTTCTTTAGTAAAAATATATTCATTGACAGAAATGGTGGAATCCTAAATTGGCAACCCAGATTACCTTAACTACACCTATGTATATACGTACCCCGTAATACGTAATTCAAGAACTAGAGGAATGCATACTGATTACCTTTTGTGTGTACTTCTGATTTACCTGCGTAGCCCTCCTGTGGTTGAAGTTGGCCAGGGATTACATGGTTGTCAGGCCCAGGTTTATGCATTGTACACTTTTGTAGACTGTTCAATTATTTAGGCTTGTATATGTAAGAGTGTTTTTACAAAAGTAAGCATTGTGTGTGACTGGTAATTGTTTTTCAACTTTTTTTGCAAAGTTTGTGTTCCGATGCATACCCTTTCTTTAAAGGTACTTTCGTCAAAAAGTGAAGGAGCTTGGTTTTATTGTCTATGGAAATGACCATTCTCCAGTTGTTCCAATAATGATATTTTATCCAGGAAAAATTGGGTAAGCTTTCATTTTTTTGCACCCCCGTGATATGAGTTTTTAATAATTGTAGTGTGAACCTTATATACAAGTAAAATAATAAGCATTTATAAAAAATGATGTTAGAAGCAGGAATGGCAGTGTTGCACCAGTGACTATAGTACATCTGCAAAAAGTTATGAAACAAGACAGTGATTATGCGATAAGGCTAACCATGCAGAAATTGCATACTGAAATTTAAGTAGCTTAACCATACACGTCTGTGTTTGGGTGCACCGAGCTAGGGTGGCCATTTTTTCGGCCATTCCTACTTAGAGAGTGAATCATTGCTAGTTATGCTTCACTGTGTGGTATCAACAGTACATAAGAGATAAGAATGTGCAACTGTGTATCCTTATAGTAATAATATTAATACAGTACTTTTTGGGTCAGTTGTCCAGACCGGATGTTGCAATCGGTAATTTGCGACTACCATTTGAAACAAACTTTCCCACTAGAATGACGTCACCATGCATGCGGCAATAACCTTTTATGATTACTGATTCCAATGTCCGGTCTGGACAACCGACCCAAAAAGTACTGTATCAAATATAGTTTGTGACGTGTTACTACACATTTTTGGAAAATGCCATGCAAGGTACAGATACGTAGTTGCACACTCTTATCTTTATATACGTACTCTTGATTGTATTCATTGTTGTTTATATGTGTAACTATGATCTCTATGAAGTATCTGGTCCCGAATGTTGTTGAAGCGGAAGATAGCTGCTGTCGTGGTGGGATTCCCTGCTGTACCACTGCTGTTGTCCCGGATACGGATCTGTCTCTCAGCCGACCACACCAAGGAGATGCTTGATGAAGTGAGTGGCACATTAGCGGTCTTTGTAACCACATTTATCACAAGTGTTTAAAGGATGCATGTATCCTCATCCAAAGCTCTAACTAGGTTTAGTTCCCTATATATAGGCCTTTTACTCTAAAGTAGATGTAGCATGTAAGAAAAATGGTGTGTTTGAGTATTCATGTATGTATATCATCAGGTATGAGTGTTCTTGTGAGAATTGTTAACCATATTTTTGCAAACTTTTTAGTGTATGCTAAAGGTCTCTTATAATTGTTGAAGACTGCTTTTTCACTATAGGCCCTTGATGCTATCAATGAGACTGGAAGTATCCTTTCTCTTAAGTACAACAAATGAGAAATGAAAGAAAGATTAGAGGAATTTGGATTATGTAGCACAGCAACTCTGTTCTACTACTAAGTTCTAGGCACTGTAGATGTTTTGTAGACAAAACGTTTTTGCTTCATCTTACATTTTCCCCCTGACTTTCACTCAATTATAATGGCCCAATATTAATACGTATATCTAGTAGATGTTTAGTATATTGTTGTGTAGCAAAGTACCCTCTATGGAATTAATGCCAGGGAATATAACAATTTACAGTTTTGCTTATCGCCATTGGATTATACAGTACAAGTAACATTATGCTGGTCTATTATTAATTAAATATGCAATGTACACTTATACATTGCTTTTGAATTTGGTTTGTATACCTATATACATATCCTCCTCTTCTAGCATAAACTTAAAAGGCACCTTAAAAGTAAATATGATATATATTTAAGCAGGGACCTACTTAAATTTACGTAAGTTCATGTCTAATTTGAGTTTGAATAGGGAGGCGTGTGCATCGGAGGGGTTTTACTCAAATATGGCAGAGGGGAAGCGAGACCCCGTGCGGGATTGGTTTTTCTTATCCTCGCCTATGCCTGCTGAAAAGAAGGCTAATACGTTTCAGAGTGGCCTAGCGAAGCGACAAGATGACCGCACAGGTCTGTCTAAATCTACAGCCTACTCCAAACTGGTACAGCTTAGCAATCGTCTAGATAGCATGGACACGGAGGAACTCAATTCTTCCAAAACAGCTTCAAGCGAATGGTACAGTTATTTCGATGATGAAAAGGAAATGTTCATACCGTCCAAGCCAGTAGACCCGAAAGCTAAGCCCGGGGACGATGCGTATGCACCTGTACAATCGACAGACGTGTTTGACAAGTATTATCAGACAAGTCACACGTACAATACATCTCATCCTATTACGCCAATATACGAGAATATAGTCGACACCATCGAAGGCAACCAAGTGACAGTCATTGAGGGAGCAACAGGTTTGTATTTAATTGAATATTCAAGCCTGTATTGTTTGGGGGATAGTTGAGTGTTAATGTGGTATATGGTTATCAGTATTGTTTGGGGGGATAGTTGAGTGTTAATGTGGTATGGTTATCAGTATTGTAATCTCACCTCCAGACTACATTACATAGTACTTTTTGGGTCAGTTGTCCAGACCGGAAAAGGTTATCGCTGAGTGTTGACATCATTCTAGTGGGAAAGTTTGTTCAAAGGTAGTCGTGAGTGCTAACCAATTACCAATTGCAATGTCTGGTCTGGACAACTGACCCAAAAAGTACATACTGTAGTTATGCTACCTGGAGCTGACACTTTACATTGCTCTACTGGGAGTTCTGTTTGTGTCCCGATTGAAACACTTACCAAGGATATTCAGTGTGTTATATTCAGTAGATTTTATTTTTGGAAAGGTATGCACGTAGGTACCAAATGTCATATGAGCTTAAAGTTTCAAAATTAGTGTTCATGCTGTGTGTTCTGCAGGAAGTGGAAAGACCACCCAAGTACCTCAATACATATTGGATGCCTATGCCACCAATAGGCGCCATTGCAATATTGTCTGTACCCAACCTAGACGAATAGCAGCCACCAGCATAGCCAACTTCATTTGCAAAGAGAGGAAGTGGCAATTGGGCACTCTTGTCGGATACCAGATTGGGCTGAGTCACTGCATCTCTGAAGACACACGTTTAACGTTTGTAACCACTGGCGTTCTGCTCCAAAAGCTGATTTCAATGAAGAACCTGAACCAGTATACTCATGTCATTTTGGACGAGGTCCACGAGCGAGATCAGGACACTGATTTTTGTCTGCTGATTGTGAGGAAACTATTAAGAACAAACTCACCCAATGTAAAGGTAGGATGGTTGATGGCTGTCTTTTTATTTCAAACTGATTGGGTATATAATTATGTAAAAGTCAGTGTATTGAAGCAGTATATAATGTACGTAGATGATAGGGTTTTCTTCTAATTGCACTAAATTTATCTTTAAAGTGGTTCATCTTTAGTCTCTTGAGTGTCTAGAAATACAGTTTGTTTTCTTGAGTGTTGCTGAAGAAGGTCCCCAGGGTCAAAACGTCCGAATCTCAGGAAAACAAACTGCATCTCTGGACACTCAAAAGCCAAAAGTTTAACCATCTCAAAAACAGTACAGTTAACATCAGGTAAACTGCAATCGACAATGCATAACTGGTCTGCTTATTAAATATTAAACTATTTCTTACATAACTACTCACAATTGATTATTGCTATTGTTTGTAGAGTGCATATATTGATTGATTGATTGATGTTACTTAAGTTTAATTTCACACATACATATGAATAATCAATGCACCATTTTACTTACATGCTTTACAATCTATGTACATACGTATGTGTACTAAATTTTGATAAAAAGGTAATTGAAAAACTCGTTGACTTTGGAGACTGAGTGAGCGATGACTGAATAGCTGCAGGAAATGAATCTTCTACATGCACTTCTAAAATGTTTCACTTTGTATTTTGTTAGGTGATACTAATGTCAGCCTCAATTGACACTCACCTGTTTAGAAATTATTTTGCATCAATTCAAGATGGCTGTCATGAGCCAGCTCCGTTAGTGAGTGTGCCGGGGAAAGCCTACAATGTTGATTTATTTTACTTGGACAAACTGGCAGGAAGAAGAATAGGAAAGGTTAAGCGACTCTTTAACCTCATTTCTGGTGTTGAAATTTAGTTTTGATGTCATAGGTACCTGATATGGATATGCACAATCTGAGAATTACTAGGCCTATGATGGAGCTTTGTGCCAATCTGATTCAAAGTTTCGACAGACGAGAGAGGGAACAGGAAAGTAGAATGTGAGTCCATTAGCTCAATGGCGTCTGCAGTGTTATTACTGGTTCTCTCTGGTTGAGATGTATGTTCTTCTCCACTATTCACAGCCGTGGTCCTAGGAGCTTGGAGAGCCTGGGAACTCGTGGTACCGTGTTGGTCTTTCTTCCTGGATTACCAGAGATCAAAGGAATGGATGCTGTCCTGAATCAGTTACTCTTTAATTCTCAGTATGTGTATAGTAATATACTCACTGTACATACATATCTTGTAATACATTCATTATAATACATTCACTGTATGTATGTGTGTTGTAATACATTCACTGTATGTACATATCTTGTAATACATTCACTGTACATATCTTGTAATACATTCACTGTATGTACGTGTGTTGTAATGTTATGTACACCCATATAATATGGTTATATAATTGGTGTGTGTACATAGGCTGACTGTGATCCCGTTACACTCCACTGTCTCTCTGAGCGAGCAGCAAATGGCCTTTAGGGCACCAGACAAGGGAAAGAGGAAGGTCATCCTGGCGACCAACATTGCTGAGAGTTCAATCACTGTGCCAGATATCAGATATGGTGAGACAACACTTAGAGGGGAAGTCCCCTTAATTAACAACAATTAATTAACATTGTCCTCTATTTTGCAGTGATTGACTTTTGTCTCTGTAAGGAACTGTTGACGGACCCAAATACTAACTACCAATGCCTCCAGTTGGGATGGACGTCCAAGGCTTCACTTGAACAGAGGAAGGGTGTGTCTTAGTTATAGTACATCATTGCTCTAGATAATTATGTTACTTGAATTTTCCTACCTTTTAAGGTCGAGCTGGTCGTGTGGCTTCCGGAGAGTGTTACAGATTGATCAAGGAGACTACATACAAAAAGCATTTATCTGAATACAGTTCTCCAGAGATGCAAGTATGCTTCTTTGCATATTCAAATACTGCATGATTCTACCCACTTCTTGTCCCTCCTTTCCAGAGATGTCCTTTGGAGACTACAGTATTGCGAGCTAAACTGCTCGACAGTGGAGAGCCCAGGAGATTACTTGCCTCTGCACTGCAACCCCCAAATTTGGAGAATATTGAGCGAACCATATTAAATTTGAAGCAGGCCAGTCCATTTAGATTGTGGCATAACTTTTATCAATTGCTTTTTGAGTTTTATGTCATAATTTATGCTAAAAGTAACCTTATAGCCTTCCCCATCAGGAGAACCAGTATAAAGTTTTTGTACTAGATAGAGATAGCTCTAAATATTGCAATACAGCTTTCTGTAATTGACCCATACAGTCCCTGTTTTTAATCATTATTAACAGAGTCTCTGTTCTTAATCATTAATAACAGATTCCCTGTTCTTAATCATTATTAACATAGTCCCTGTTTTTAATCATTATTAACAGAGTCCCTGTTCTTAATCATTAATAACAGAGTCCCTGTTCTTAATCATTATTAACATAGTCCCTGTTTTTAATCATTATTAACAGAGTCCCTGTTCTTAATCATTAATAACAGAGTCCCTGTTCTTAATCATTAATAACAGAGTCCCTGTTCTTAATCATTATTAACAGAGTCCCTGTTCTTAATCATTATTAACAGAGTCCCTGTTCTTAATCATTATTAACAGAGTATTTATTAATAGAGGACTTATTATCCAAGCTTACCCTGCTAATTATTCATTTTTGCAATGTTCGGCTCATTCCCATTTTGTAGGTCGGAGCACTGTCCATCTACAGGGGTGAAGTTCTTTCACCTTACGATGGCGACCTGACATTTGTTGGTCGTGTTTTGGCTAAGCTGCCGGTGGATGTGAAGATTGGGAGGTTACTCATTCTTGGTCACACCTTCGGATACCTCTCGGAGACACTGGTGATTGCTGCTTCACTGTCACTCAGAAGTTTCTTCAAAAGGTCTTACGTGAGAGCATTTGAATCAAGCAGGTACAGTGCAATATACGTACGTACATTTATACATGTACGTATATATAGTCTGTATATAATATGTACAGTACATAGTAAGTATAGTATGCCAGAAGTGCACAACCAATCTTGTAATTTGCAATGTAAATTTTTGTTTTGAACTCCATGAAAAATCTAAGATACCATTTTCCTACATGCTATGCCTATTCTGTTAAAGAGCCTATAGGGGAACTAAACCTGAAGAGAGCTTTAGATGAAGATACATGCACATTTTACAGTTTGCCACCCACATGTAGCTGGAGGACCACAAGTCCTAAAATGATTGAGACACTTTGCCTAAATTTGTCAACTTTTTAGTATTGTTTGAAGTGATTTGCTGCAGCTAAGATGTAATTACTCTATGCTCATTACTTACGTACGTATAAATGTAGTTACACCACATGTAACTACTGATAGTAATAGAAACACTATCAAATCCATTTTGATTTACAAAATTAGCTCTATCTTAAATCAAAATGTATGACACATACAAAATCAGATACGCTTTTTGCTTTAATGCAGTACTGTACATATGTCTGAAGTTAATTAATGACCTTTTTGTTTTATAGATCAAAGCTTGCCTACTCTTTTTGTTTTATAGATCAAAGCTTGCCTACTCTAGCAACTCGCAAAGTGATTGCATTGCCATGTTGATTGCTTATAAAGATTGGCTCTTCCGAAAAAATACAGGAAAATTTAGAGACCACACAATGGTTAATAATTACGTATATACAGTTGGTTACAGATAGTTTAATTTCAGTATACGTAACTCTGTATTTTAGGAAGCTGAATGGGCGGAAAGGAATTATATACAAATTAAAGATATTAATATGGTATTTCAACCCAAATCATCAATCCACCCTCATTCATGCCATCCCACCCTCATTCATGCCATCCCACCCTCTTTCATGCCATCCCACCCTCATCCACATTCCATATAGCTCCCATCCATGCACCCTTCATCCAGCTAATCCTCACTCAACCAATCAGCGTCCATCCATCCACATACACTGCTATTTCTGTATTTGTAAGGTTGCCGATCTGGTTAAAGAACTTGAGGGTCGTCTAAAGTCCTTCAATATCCAAGCAACAAAGCAGCTCCTGAGGCCGTAGGAAGCACTACTTTGTCTTTAATGTGTAACCTCTCCACATTTTATTGTTTTCCTTTTTAGTGATTTTGAAGAACTTGATGCAGATGACATATTAATACTAAAAGTAAGACTGTGATGGAGGATGACGCCATTTTATTCACTCTAGTCTAATTCCTAGTGCCTCATAACTGGAGCCTTTTATCCTAACTACTTCTCTATGAACAAAGTGGAGGAAGATTTGGTTGCCAAGGAGATGTATGGACTGGACCCCAATACTACTGTCATAGTCAGTTGAACATGGCCACATTACAAGTATAGCTGGGACCTCAATTTCTATATCTTGTTCTTTTTCAATAACAATCAATCAATCAATCAATCAATCAATCAATCTTTTTCAATATCTACTTGTACAAATCTAAGACTCACTATTTCTTAGCATTTCCATGAACAACACCACATACTGTACATCCATTAATGTGAAGCTGAAGTTTAACTGCAGAAAGCCATTTTGTCTCAGTTGCTAAGAGACTCTTTATTTTTGGTTTAGTTGCTAAGAGACTCTTTATTTTTGGTTTAGTTGCTAAGAGACTCTTTATTTTTGGTTTAGCTGCTAAGAGACTCTTTATTTTTGGTTTAGTTGCTAAGAGACTCTTTATTTTTGGTTTAGTTGCTAAGAGTCTCTTTATTTTTGGTTTAGTTGGGAAACGTGCCACCTTACCCTCAGCAGTATAGAGCAGCTCTATGTCAAATGTTTGATAATTGTGGCGCAGGAAAGAAAGTGTGCTTTCAATCTAGCAAGTAAGATTGTCTAGCTTTGTTTTCAAATTTGATTTAAATTGTTTTGACTTGTGAGTGGTTTTAATGCATGGCAGATAGAATGCACGGTGCTCTCCAATTTAGGGCCTACATTGTGTTTGAGGGAGCTCGACCTTCACGGCAAGAAATTGAAAGAGAAACAACTAATGCATTACCAAGTGTGCGAATGGCTTTAAAACTAAAGGAGTTTGAGGAATCACTGCATCTCTTTTCTTCTCAAAAATGTGACGAAATTGAAAAATCAAATCAACAAACAACAATAAAGTCGGAAAGATTTTATGTTACAGATCAGAACAAGTAAGATTACGTACATGTGTTTTTCTTTCTTCACTATATCGCGTACATTACACTGTCTACATTTTTAACATGATGCAATATAGTGACAGTGATAGAAGAACATAGATATCTTTCCTTAGTGATACGTACGTAGTCATTTTTAATTATTCAATATTTATGGTCACTGATGAATTCAAATTTTGATTGGGCAGGTTCAGTGTGTGGGCAATAGTTAAATTATAAAAATTGAGCTGCACTTTTGATCTACTGTGTAGCAGTAAATTTTGTGGGTATATATACGTACATACGTATGTATATTTTTGTGAAGCTCTTTGTAGCTTGATTTTTCAAGGATTACCCACACATGTGCTGTATACGTACGTATATGAATACAATTTGAGTCAAGAATTTTCAATTTTGAATAAAATCCTTAAAAATAATTACTCCCCTTGAAAAATTCCTGCTATTATGTACATATATCATAAAAACAATACAGCAACACAATATGTAAGATGCACAACTAGTGCTATCTAGGCACATATACGTACATGACTGAGAGATTAATCTCTTCTCTCATATCCTGCAGCATCCAAAGCTTTGAACAAAAACCACAAGTTACCCCAGCAAGTTCTCCCCAGAAGGTGCTCAAACCACAAGTGCTTCCCAAACACGGGCAGATTCACCTCATGGTGTACGAGATTGTTGATCCTGGGCACATTTGGGCACAGAGAGTGGATACCTCAAGTGTGTCCTATCTGAATGCCTTGGTGGAAGCCATCAACCAGCGTCCAGAAGCCCTGCAACCGGTGGCACGGCAAGGCCAGCACCTCGTGCGATACCCTTGCTTAGCTCCCTACTCAGGGAATGGTCTCTACTACAGAGCTGTGCCCGTATCTGTAATGGAGAATAGCCATCTTGCTGTGGTTAGCGTGATGTAGTTCGTGATTATGTATGTTTTGTTCTAGTATAGATTTGAAGGTTGTTACATGAATAATCTAATACTACATGCTATGCCTACTCTGTAATAAATTAAAAAGCCTATAGGGAACTAAACCTGGAGAGAGCTTTGGATGATAATCTTCTCTTTCTTCTTCTGCTCCTCTGGGCCAGATAGCTGTTTTTTTTTGGGAATTCCACCCTTCATCAGCAACCCTGGGAATCTTTTTCTTGATCTTTTGTGAATCCTATTTATCTTTGAGATGGTTCATCTTTAGTCATGAGCGTCTAGAGATACAGTTTGTTTTTCTTGAGAGTCAGACGTTTTGACCCTGGGGGTCTTCTTTAGTGACTGAGGGTGACTACTGGAGGTTGCCTATTTTATAGAGAAGGCAAAGAGAGGTAACCTCCAACAATCACCATCAGTTGCTGAAGACAACCTGCCAGGGTCAAACATTCGACTCACCGGAAAACAAACTGCATCTCTAGATGCTCAAAAGACTAAAGATGAACCATCTCAAAGATAAGTGAGCAATTAGAAGAAATTGCATCTAATTGTTATATATTGCACAGATCCTGCTATTGCTGGCAAGTCTTTAGTTTTCTTGATTACTAGGACACTGCTTTCACTGCAACTTATATGTATACGTATGTATACGTATGTACCTACATATGTATGTGTGTATAATATACCTACCTATGTGTATGTATATTAATAATGTAGGTAAATTTTGTGGATTATGGCAACAATGAACTGGTGGCTACTAACACTCTCAGGGAGCTGCCATTGGAACACTGTCACCTCCCAATGCAGGTAGCTAAGCAGATATAGCATATGAGAAAAATGTTGTGTCATGATATTTCAGTCCTTCCTCGACTCCCTCCCTCAGGCCTTTGAATGCTTCCTAGCAGGAGTAAAACCCTCCCTAACAAAGTCTCCTGATGGGCAGTGGACCAAGGAAGCCTTTCTCCGCTTCAAACAACTCACCGATGGCAAAGTGTTGGTAGCAGAAGTAAGTTTACTGTATGTTAGACATGTCTGAGGCAGTTATTGCTCTGAGGGGGCGTGGTGGGGATTATTGCCCCTCCCTTTGTGATTCCAACCATATTGTTTTATTATATTGGGCACATGTGTTGTAGTTATTAAAGTCCTTTTACTAGCCTGTGTACTGCCTTTTGACTGATAACTGTGATGAGAAAATACTTTTGATTGTGGAAGAAGGCCATTTTATCTTTGTAGAAGAAGGCCATTTTATCTGACTTCTTTAAATTTGATGTCATTTATATGATCAACATCCAGTGTGTGAAAAGTTTAAATATGCAACAAATTTCAATAGTTTCCCGGAGGGGAGGGACATCCCCTCAATAGGCCCTAGATATGATATATATATATACATAATAGAATAAGGATTTCTTCTAACTGCATCAAACTTATCTTTGGAAAGGTCATCTTTCGACTTTGGGAACGTCTAGAGAAGCAGTTTTCTGGTTGTTCTTTCTGCCAAACGTTTCAACCCTGGGGGTCTTCTTCAGTGACTCACTGGCGTCTCTAGATGCTCCCAAAGTCGAAAGATGACCCTTTCCAAAGATATATATACGTACTTTTGTATGGTACACATCCAGTGGTTTTCTGTTTTAATTGTGTTAGATATTTTCTCAAGTTCAAGGTACCCTTCGTGTGTTTTTGCATGACACTTCAGAGGAAAGCCATGCCATTAATATCAATCAGCAGCTTGTGATGGAAGGATATGCAATCAATGCAGAGGAGCCATATCAATCTAGGGTATGTACGTATATATGTATATATGTGTATCAATCAAGTGTATGTATGTATGTATATATATTATATATACAGTGTCACCTCGATAATCCGCCAACCTCACCAATCCACCTATAATTCTACTAAACAAATTCGTTTGTACAGAAAAAGTATATACGTATATATTCCGCCACCTCACAATTCGGCCTCCGCCAGGCATTTTCGCTGACGAAATGCCTATTTAATATGTAATTTGCACCAAATAATCCGCCAATATACCTAATAGTAATCTTAGACGCCACTTCCAACATTATAGTAGAGAAAATCAAGGATTTCATTCGAAAAACAGCCAGTTGTCAATTAATCACCCACGCATTCCAGTTTCATCGTAACGTTCCACCGGGAACGGAAGCCGCCATTCGTATACAATAATCAAAAGGTATTCAAATGCCAACCTCACTAATCCACCAACCCCACTAATCTGCCATATTTTTTCCTTGCACCAATTGTGGCGGATTATCGAGGTGACACTGTATGTGTATCAATCAAGTGTATGGATGTATATGTGTGTGTATAGTAATATATTCATGAAACCTTTTTTACCCACAAAGATTGCCAGGGAGCAAGGTATAGCTGAGGAGTTTTATGAGTCCAAGAGACCCTACTATAGACATAGACTGGATTGGGACGTGAAGACTACATTTGACATTAAGCCATCTCTGAGGAATAGCTCTGTAAGACTGGAGGATGTAGGGAGTTTCATACAGATGGAGTGGAATTTGTCCGACCAGCCCTACACATATGCACAGAAAACTGGTAGATACCCTCCGAACAGTGGCCAGATTGCGAAACATGTTCTAAAGGGACCTTACAACCCTCTTGAGGCTTCCTTCCTTTCATTGACTTCAGTTGGACAGTCAAGGTGAGGGAATGGGACTTTCCCCATACTTTCCCCATACTAGCTGACTATCCCATACTATTGAGAAATAGCAATCTACTTTAAGGTGGGCTGTATTTATTTGTCAACATCAAATATAACTAGTAACAGCAAGTGTTTTCTAAACACCAACTAACTAGCTTCCAAATCACTCCGCTGTGGCTCTAAATATTGTTTGAATACTTCCAGATATTTCTTTGTGTATTTGTAAAGAGCATGGCCAAATAAAACTGAAGTTTTAATGTGAAGTAGACTTCTGCACTGAGTTGACAGAAGGTATTATGTAGTTATTTGGGAACTACACCATTGTAAATAAAATACATTCCTGGTATGATTAATTCGCTATGAGATGGAGCAGAAGATGGAGACAGAACCTTTTGCCATAGGCTAGCACCTGCAAGCTTTAGCAGTTGTGCTTGCACTCCTACATATAGGCTATGAGTTACAGCCGCAATACATTTTCAGTAATTATCAGTATTTCAATATCCCTAATTCATTGTACAAATAACATTTGGTACTATGCAAATACCAAAAGATGCCTAACTACACCAAAATACCACCCACCCTTAAATGTTTTCAATTACTATTACATTTTTATGTAAGTGTTTTCCTATGATCCAAAGGAGACCATGTTTATGTGAAGGTTATGTACGTACATGTATATTACACACTGCTGATTTGTGACGGTCAGGCTAAATTTTGGATATATTTACGTAGCAGCAAGCATGTATGCAGAGACCATCTTAAAGATCTTACATGCATTTGTACTTTGTGGTGTAGACGATTTGATGATCTCTTTTTTCATCTAATATGCTGATATCTGCTTCAGATTAACTCGCATTGAGAAGGACTCTGTCAATTCCATCACTTTGAATGATGCTCCATTTGAGGAACACAGTCGACTAATGGTGGCTACAAATGTAGCCATTAATCCAGCAGGAAATGTTGTTTTGGCCAGGTATGCACATGCACATGGATTACTACAAGCATTGTGTTTCCTTGGATTTCCAATTTCCGATTCCTATCAAATGAAGCAATACTTGCTATATTTTATTTTATGTGATAAGAAGATGTAGATAATTCTTAGTTTGCCCCGCCCACTGGTGCCTCCCGAGGAGCTTAGGGAGCTAATGATTACGAAACTAGTCCCCATTGTCACTCAAATATAGTGGAACCATAGACGGGTTGCTTTATCCTGCTAGAAACTAATCGTGCTCAGTTTATGACATATGAGGGGCCTATCTACTATTTATTACTAGTTTGTCCAAAGTGAAGTTAACTGGTCTTTGATGATTCTGATGGACCAGGTGTAACTAAATTAAAAGATGGTTCCATCCTTAAGTGTCTTCAACTTAGCAAGCTTTCAAATGTCCATTATTGCTGTACGTAGCCACATTGTATTATTATTAAAATGTTGATTTCCTTTGATTCAGAAACACAACTATTCTTCCAAACCTTCATGGACTTCCTTCACTTTTGTGTCTATTGTTCAGCCCCTACGTGGAAATGAGGTAGGCCAGATAACCACAGAACCACAACTGTTGTGTTTGTACCATATGCATATAAAACACCATTTTTATTTGATATGATAAACATGCACATGATGGCTAAGAAAGATGTAATAGAATAGGCTACTTTCCTAGCCTAATTACAGTACTTAGGGAAAGCTTATAAAGCTTTGAATACAGATACAGTTTGGTGCCAATTTTCCTCAGGCCTCTAATTTGTATATACAATAGGAGTGCCTGGTGCACCAACACTATACAAAGCTCACCCAATACTGGATATCTGTGGGGAAATGTGTACACAATAGGGGAAATATGCATTTTCATATATTGGTAACATTATTGTATTAACATGGTTGAGATTACCTTGATTCCATACGTACGATGCTTACGCTATTTAGTTCTGTTATGCAATGTATGGAGACTCCTTGATTTTGTTGATGTTTTCTGTTGTTGTTTGTTTTTGTTTACTTAGGACTGACAGCTGTAGTACACACTACACAGGAGCACTGTGTGGCCTTGGCTTTGATCCTGCCACTGGTGAATCACTCTTCCCACAGCATGACATTGAAATTTCATTTGATGTGTCAATCCAACAGCAAGACCTAGATTTGGTGAGTTTTGTGAGATCAGTCAAAGCTGGGGTTAATCAAAGGCTAGTGCTGTTGCTACATAGTAAACTAACTGTTTAAATATGTGCATTTTCAAAGCTATAAAGATTGATCAGATCTGTAGGATTAATTGCTTGATACTGTAAAATTAAGAATGGTGTATTTTATTTACAGTAGGACTAACCGTTTTGTTAACTAAGAGGTTATTTAGTGCTTGTTTGAATGAAGTGCATTTACACTGTATTGTGTTGTTATTAAATGTTGGATATTTACAAAAAGGTGAATGTTTTTTAATTTTTAGTTTTCTTCCTTTACTGCTTGTGATGAAGTAGATTAATGATAGTCTTATTGCATATACGGAATTCAGTTATACTGTAACTGATGTATTGTAGATAAACCATCTGCGCAAAGCCATCAACCTGGCTGTAGACAGTGATGAGGAGACTGGTACAACCATGTGGGGCACCAGAGCTGTTGAGAAAATTCAGTTTCAAGTGAAAAAGCAACTCCTTGAGTATGTTGCAAGCCTATTAGATGTACACATATGCATGTAACACATCACACAGAAGAGGAAGGAGTTTCTATTAGAATAGGAGAGGGCAGGACACACCCTTGAAAGATGGTTACCCTTCATTGAAATTCTCCCCTATCATGCAAATATCTGGGCCTTAGTCTCAGGGGAGACACCATTCAATGCACCACCAAAAATCTCCCCCCTGGATCCCCCTTGAAAAATTTTCTAAATGAAACCCTGAAAAGTGATGCTTCCAACAGAGAGTCGCAAGGGGAGGGATTTATGGTAAAATAGGGAGGGTGCATGGTACCTTGATCTGATCACAATGATGGAAGATGTACGTATCTGAATTCTTCTGTTTAATTTACTGTTCTCCCTGTTCTAACTAGATTACTCAAGTTTCCTCGTGACTCATTGGCCCCCTTCTCCTATCCAAAGCCTTTCAGGTGGAATATGGTCCCCCCTTTGCAAGTGGTCCAGCCAAAGCGTAGTACAACTGACCAGGAGAATACTGATGCCCCTTTCCTTGCCCTTCATCCTGGAATAGCTCTGCTTGAACATGGAGTAGGAGCATTTGTCCCACCGGCAGTTAAGAAGAAGAAAGATCACATAAAACAGCTTCATAAAATGGCTTCAAGGTTAGGTTTAGAAATGTCAAAAAACTCAGAGTATAATGTGTGATATCATCACATGACCATACCATGACTTTAGATAAAGGCTTCTACATATATTTGTGTTTCTGTATAAAATTCACAAGTTGAATGTACTTAAAATTATGTTTGACTGTTTATGCCTAAAGAGCATTATCCTCCTAGCCTAGCTGTTATTATTATATTAGGGTTTTTGGAAGTGTCATTTTGAAAATAGAATGTCTTTCTATGCATATTTCCTACTAGTTAAAGATGTGTTTATAATTTGGCACATCGAAAAACGTCTTAGCCATCTTTTGGTTTTTACAAGACTATTAAGATTTATTTTAAGACTATACACATTTTTCTGTTTCACACTTTTGCCTGCTGCAGATTCAATATATAAATTTCAACTTAGTGACTCATGGCCCCAGCCTGGCTTAATACATCCACTTTTTTCCATCTTTATGTGCATATATCACTATAATAAATCTATTAATATTACATTTTAATTAAAAATGGTGGCATCAGGGAGTTTAAATTAACCAAAGTGGCCTAATAATTCGAGTGCAGCAAAATACTTTTTTTTTAACTTGAATTACATATTTGTTTCAATCATCAGTATTTGTGTTAATTTACTGCTGAACACCCTGAAATGTAGCAGTCTTGCATGATGTGATTGATGTCTATATAATCCTATTCAAACCTTATTTGTGGCCAATTAGTGTTTAGTAAATGCTATCCCTTTTCTCTATATAGCTCCCAGCAGGCAATTGATGTTGAGTGTCAACTTTGCAACCAATCATTTTTAACTCCATATTCACTTCTTAAGCACTTACAAACTAAAGCTCATCAGTACGAAGAATCACTTTTACTGGAAGAACTTCAAGGGCCAGCTTTTTGATTTGGTATAATCATCAAGTTGAAACGTGTTGGAAGTTTTTAATAACAGCCAATCATTTTGATATCTTTTAATTTTAAAATTACATATTGTCCCATATTCAGCGTTAATCAAACATACGTACGTATGTACATGTATATGCATGTTATAAGGTATGCAAACTGATTGAAGTGGTAAGCATGCAGATATTCACTCCTGCATATATTTTTAGAAGTATTCAAAAAATATAAAAGTAGTGTATAGTACAGTAGGCCCAATAGAATACGTATTCAAGGGACTGACTAGAATTATTAATTCAACCAAATTATTCAAAATGCTTCATACAGTAAGTATTTGTGTTACACAACATGTGCACTAGCTAGGGTAATTATTATGAATTTGAAATAATCACCTAACTTTTATTCCAATATCAAATTATTAGATGTTATGCAAATGAATTGAGACCACCACTAGAAAGTATTATTACTTTATCCATAATACATGTACATATATTCTTTTATTAAGTGTTATTGGGGTCCCACTGTACATGTATGTATGTACCTTATAACTTTAAAAAAATAGGGAAAATGCATGTGCATATATAAATTCCAGTTAAATAATAAATCATTAATTTTCAAAAGGTAAACATAGGGATGGCAGACCTGGAAACTTATCAAAGTATAAGACTTGTGGTATTGGCTAGCCATATATAATGGGCCTTATAGGGGTGGCATATATATATACTGATATTTAGTATGATCACTAACTTGCACATCACTTTTATGTTTATATGCACCTTACAGAATTGCATGTTACCATAATTTAAGTGCAATGTTTTGTACATACATAGTTAAGTCACTTAATTAAGTTTCAGTATATGTTGGTAAGGTATTTGGGCCATCCACCTACGTATACGTACACTCTGAACATTGATCCTTACTTCGGCTACATTATATATAAATGCCATCCCTATGTATTTACTTCGAATTCCGAAGCATGCAGTTACATATGTAGACATGTATGTAGCTACGTACATGCACCTGTTCCAGTAACAATTTCTGATATATAAATACGTACATGCATGCAGCGTGCATGAAGTTTACAAAAGAGGTTAAGAACAAAACTATATTCTTGTATGGCTGATTAAAGGGAAACATGAATTTCCATGCCTGCATGCATGTGCTAGTGCTGTCTGTTGTCACACTGTCAACGATAGTAATTATATACTGCTGTAGTTAGCACCGTGGTCAATTTATATATACCCATGGCCAAAGACTGATGCCACAATAACAACAGCCACCAGTATCGGATAGGATATGTAGAACACTATTACAAGAATGAGGCTGATAATTCCATATTTTCTTGCCTCTGGTATGTTATGTTTCTCCTTCTTTATAATGCCCTGTATAATAGGTTAATATATTATGGACAGAGATCTATATACATGCATTGAGTATATATCTGCTTGGATATTGTTTTTGATACATGCATATATGTGTGCATGTAAATCTTAACTGGGCCTAGGCCTGCATGTTTTATATGGTATATATTTCCAATGATTATACTTTAACACATGCAGCATATATATATATCTTTATATACTTTATGATACTATACCCATTCTGTTGCTAGATCCTAGCTTTCTTGGAGCCATATGATTATTTATTTAGTAACTTGTACTGTACTTTTTATTTTATATATACATGCAGGATAAATGCTGTTAACACACTTATATATATACCCTTTAATTCAATGATTTAAAAAGTTTTTATGTATATGTGAATTCGAAGTTTTAATTTCATTTGGCATGTATAATTGGATATTAACTTACAGCAATAGCAGTTCCTATAGCTGGAATAAGACAGAATAGCCCTGGAATCCAAAACAGCACACCTGCAAATATCATGGTTGTCACAGCACTGATGAACAGTGCATATTTGGGCAGGTTAGTAGTCACGGCAACATTATGTGGATGGTGTACTAGTACTGTTGCAGTTGCTGCAGCTGGCCGTGCTACTGGTTGCCATTGTATTGACTGGTAGGCAGGTAAAGTTACAAGCTGCATGGCCATGCATGCATGGTTGATTTGAATTACATAATACATATACGTAAATAAAATAGAAAATCTATATATATGAAGTATATTAAATGAAATTAATAGAATTAAAAATATAAGTAGACCCATATACATACATATATTCTCCATGCATTAATTTATATACTTTCAAATTAAACTGAATTGCATGCAACTCTCTCTCTCTATATATATATATACATGGAGTGTCTATGATCGATATATGATTAATATTGCATGGCGTTTTACCTGATCATGAGATTCTGCCAGCTCCATCTTGCAATTATTCACCTTATTCGGCTGTTTTACTCTTGAAGTACTAGCCAAAGGAGTACTGCGTAAGATTTTTCTCTATACATTTTATTAAGCTAATATATACGTATGCAACCTATATATCATGAAACGTTTTAAAATGGGTTAATCAGAAATTATCATCCCGGCTCTTTTTCAACATTATCGCTGGCGGATCATGCAGCTTATACATGGAATATATATGCTCTCCTTATACGGGTCAGTACGGTTGTCTATACAGTCTAGTATAAAAGTAAAAACGTCCGTTGCAAATTGTTCGGGAAACAGACTGCAAATGGCTAAAAGTGACGGTACCCAAAGTGACCGCGGTATGCATGGAATCGGTCCGATTTGAATCCGTCCATGGCCAGAAGTTGTAAGTCGAGGCCTAACACAGTTAAGAAATAACATGTACACTTACCAGACTTTAGCAATACTATACTGTATATATAACAGTACATCCCTTATATACTATAAGTACAGTCGATAATCCACGCCCCCGTCTATATAATCCTGAACGAATTCAGAAAAAGTATACTAATAATCGTACAGGCGATAAATATCGGATTACGCATGCACTGTATTTCCAAATTTCTGCATCATGAAAAGTCTTTCTCATCCATCCATCAAGACACATTCAAGTGATGGGCCGCAAAAACTGCCTATTAGTGTAAAATTGCTTGGAACGATTCTCTGGTCTGGAATTAAAGTGAAATAATTTGACGATTTCTCGAAGATACGTGGAACAAGAAGTACGTTCTCCTCGGCCTATATGAGTCTGCCAAATCGAGAAGAACTGGTTATTCTCACGCAAGTGACACCCAAAGCTCAACTCGGAACGTAGTAATTTGCTTCGGCAGATTAGATAAGCTGAACGTTACCGACGATTCCGGCCGGCCTCTGAGTGTCGTGGATGAAAGCGTTCGGTATGGCCTACCTTTTTTTCTTTAGAATTTCGTTGGCTGTCGATTGGCAAAATTTTTTAACGACATCCATATATTTTATTATAATATTATGGATAGATACTACTTCAACAACAATCAAGTATATATGTACTAGCCTATACAGTGCACGTTGATAAAAAAATCTTTGAAAGTTTTCTAGTCTTTGAGATATAATATTCATATTATTACGCAATTATGCCGTTATGAAAAAAGAAAAATTGAACCATGCTCTTTGTACTACCACTCTATCAGATATGAAGCTAATACTTGGTGACAGCATTTACGTACAGACAACTTTAAAGCATGCCCAATGAACACTGGTAAAAAGTTTGGGTCAGTTTAAGCCAGGATATCTATGAGTCCATTAAAAGAAATTTTAGCTACTGGTAACTCCTGATTCAGCTGATATTAAAAGATACATTATGAAAATTTGAACAAATGCATGAAATATGGCATAATTATAAGGAATACAGGAAATATTGTAATAACAAAGTTTGCAAAAGAGGTTTATATGCAGATTAATGAGCAAATATTCTTGGCTGGTCATGAGTAACCTCCATGCTAGCGCTGTTGTCACACTGTCAACAATAGTAACTACTGTTGTAGTAGGAATAATAATTATAGCACCGTTGTTGTTGATTTATATACCCAAAGACTGATGACACAATAACAACAGCCACCAGTATCGGATAGGATATGTAGAACACTATTACAAGAATGAGGCTGATAATTCCATATTTTCTTGCCTCCAGTATCTTCTGTTTCTCCTTCTTTATAATGCCCTGTATATAGGTTAAGCATTACATATAATACATATAACAAGAAACTTTACTAGGTATATATACATATGTACGGTTTTAATCAGCCAGGAGGATAAGTGGATAATGTCTGAAGTTTTTACACTGTACCAGCCATGTGACCGAAGTCTCATCTGACTGGGTAGGGTGACCAAACTCCTATTTAAATGGCCTGTGATTACCTAGCCATCAAAGATGAAAGAAGTAATCAAAGAACCACATGCAGACAGCCATTTTATACCCTACTTAAAGTGTATCAGGGTATACAGTGGTGAATTTGAATGAGTGGGTCGATTTACCACTCCATCAAAAGTGAAACACTTGTGGTTTAAAAAATAAAGATGGAGGCTGCAGTCTAAGCATTCACAATGAAAGGGGGAGGGGGTAATGCACTATATAAGCCCAAAGGCTATGATGATAGAATCACTTATCATAATCTTCCATGACTATTATCCTATCATTCAGAGATTGTAATGATCAATCATATCAAACAAAATAAATCTTGGTGCATAAGGTAAATGGCAGCATGCAAGGCATACAAAAACACTACAGTAACTGCATAATTATAAACTTACAGCAACGGCAGTTCCTATAGCTGGAATAAGGCAGAATAGCCCTGGAATCCAATATAGCACTCCAGTAAAGACTATAGTTGTCACAACACTGATAACCAGTGCATATTTGGGCAGGTTAGTAGTCACGGCAACATTTTGTGGATGGTGTACAATTGCAGTTGATGGCTGTGCTACTGTTACTGGCTGCCATTGTATTGACTGGTAGGCAGGATTCAATTGTAAAGTTGCAGGCTGCATGGTTGATTTGGATTATATTAATGGAGAATACATATCAGAGAGTATGGCAGTACTCTCTAAGTAGGGATGGCCGAAAAAAACATGGCCGCCCAATCTAATGTATTATCAATTAACACCTCGTAAATCAACAACGATAGGATTTTCGGTTATATTCGAGTGTTTGCAGTCGTTTGGCATGCTTTTCTAAAAGTCAAAATATGTTTCGATGCTCTAGAACCTTCGCAAAGTGGTAAAACCGAAATAGGCCAAATTCTGAAATTCCTCATTTCTTCTTCTTTTTTCAAATGAGCTAGCGCTAACATGCGAACTTACGCAGAAACACACAAGTACTAAATCGTCATTAATGTTTCCGAACTAGGGAATAGGATACCCTAGATTTCAACGCGCTCTATCCGAAGCGTGTTACTTTTGAAAGTGCCAAATTTAGGGCCTCTTCGAACGCCATTTTTTAATTAAGTTTCTGATTCTCTATATTTTATAAGTAACTCGAGTTAGAAAAATTGGAGGTACTGCCGCCCCCGCGATCGAATTACTTAGCCGCTTCGCAGGGCCTTTTATACAGTCGTAGTCGTAACGATTATGGACCCTTTAACATTCTAATCTGAATGTTAAAGAACGGTAGAAAACTTATTTGACAAATTTAGGATCCTTTCGGACGCCATTTTTTAATTTAGAACTTTAGATTATATCGTCTATGAATCTACTACTTTATTTCGAGTTTTCGCCAAGAATACGTTCAAAACAAATGTTAACTAGAAAAAAGGGGCAATACAAGTTGAATAAAAACATTCAAAAATGAAGTTAAAAGTAGGGATGACACTATAACAGTGATTGGCACATCTAGAAAAAGTATGATATATGTATATGGGTCAATACTGATATTCTTAATTCAGTTAATTTAATTCAAATTTATGCATTATATATATGTACTTTCAATATTAATGAGTGCAATATTGCTTGGCGTTTTACGTCTATATATTACCTGATCATGAGATTCTGCCAGCTCCATCTTGCAATTATTCACCTTATTCCGCTGTTTTACTCTAAGACTTGAAGTACTAGCCGAATTAAAAAAGGAAGGAGTACCGCGTAAGAATTTTCTCTACATTTTAATAAGCTAATAAATACGTCCGATTCCCTTGCCAACTATTATCATGAAGTGCTTTAAATTGGAAATTATCATCTCGTTTTTTTTTCAACATATATCGCGGATCAGCTTAACATGCATGGAATACGCTCTACTCACTACCTTATATTGCATGTGGTCTTGAGAGTATATATATACATGGCTGCCTACAGTCTAGTATAAAAAAGTAAAAACGTCCGTTACAAATTGTTCGGGAAACAGACTGCAAATGGCTAAAAGTGGTATGCATGCATGGAAGCGGTCCGGTTAGAAGTCTTCCAGAAGTTGTAAGTCGAGGCCTAACATGCATATATACAGTTCTAAGAAATAACACTTACCAGACTCTAGCAATACTATATACCTTCTGTATAATTATACCTTATACTGTATACATATATAACAGGATCCCTATTATATACAGTGTCACCTCAGTAATCCGCCCCCTCTTTAATCCGCCTCCTCTTTAATCGGTCCGGTATATTTTTCGGACCGCGTCGGACCGACCGGACTGGTCCGGTCAGTAAAAATGGCGGTCTATTTTTCTGACCAATGCCCACCAACAGGTGCACGTAGTTGTGTGACCTTCGTGGATGCTGTTAAGCGACTCACTGCATGGATAATTAAGGCTGCTATATCTTTAGGACTCGGCACTGGTCGGTCTACGCTGTGACAGTTTGTCATGTGAAACCTGGTTTACACCACGATGAGTGTGAAGTTACGTTCTAGGAGACTCGCAATAACATGAGTTTCACTTCTTCGCGCCGGGTTCGCGCATGTGCATGCATGTATTGGGTTGTGCAGAACTAGCGCGAGAGTACTTCATATCTCCGGTTAACGTCTACATGGTCTGACCACGGTCAGAAATTTATACCAGTGGTCCGACATTTATACCGGTTACGCAATAATTTGGACCGTCCTATCTTTTGTATTGGTCGGTCCGGTCCGACGCGGTCCGAAAAATATACCCGACCCTTTAATCCGCCTATATCGTATTCAGAAAAAGTATAAGATATTCCACCACGTTCCTCACAATTCCGCCTCCGACAGGCATTTTCGCGGACGAAATGCCTAGCCAATATACCTAATAAACAATTGTAACCTACGTAGTAATCTTAGGCGTCGCTTTCAACGTTAAAGTAGAAGATTTCGTTCGAAAAACAGCCATTTGTCATTAATCACCCACGCATTTCGGTTTCATCTCTCCATACAAAGTTAAATAAAAACATTCAAAAATGAAATTAAAAGTAGGGATGGCACTATAGTCTGAAACTTATATACGAATACACATCACTTCTATGTTTGGGCGCATCATGTAGAAGTAGGGATAGATGTACCCAAACATAGAAGTGATGTGTATAGATAAGTTTTATAGAAAAATAATTACATTACATCACATTATAAGCCTTTTGGTCTAACAATGTCTCCAATAGAGCAGTCACAGCCGATCATTTAGTAGAGCTCTTTAATTACCTTATTGACAACATTTATGTATGTGTAGACGGTTCTGTATTTAAGCAATGTGTGGGTATCCCTATGGGTACTGACTGTGCCCCTGTAGTTGCTAATCTTTTTCTGTTTGCCTATGAGTACAAGTTTATGAAAGGACTACTTAAGGGTAACATCACCCTAGCTATTAAATTTTCCAATCTTATAGGTATATTGATGACCTTTTATGTATCAATAACAAGGACTTTGAACTGTCAATTAGTGACATTTACCAAAGAACTTATATATTCTTATAAAAAGACAAATATCAGCCTTAAAAAATCCCCATTTTTACACTTAGATATAAACATTACTGGTAACCAATTTATCACTAAGGTATATGATAAGCGAGAGGACTTTAACTTTGACATTGTAAATTTCCCCCATCTAGATAGTAATATTCCTAATACCCCAGCCTATATGGTGTCTTTATTTCACTAACTAATTAGGTATTCCAGAATATGTAGTGACTTCTCCAGTTTTCAGGCTAAAAGTCTGCAGTTATGCAGTAGGCTTATTAAACAGGGTTACAAATACTTTAAGCTTAAATCAACCTTTAAAACCTTCCTATCCTGGCAGCCTCTAGTTAGAAACAAATAGAAGCAAAAAGTAGCTATAGTATGCTTAAGGACTGTCTTGTGTTACCCCATACTGTGCTACCCCACCTCCAAAGAAATGTTAATACTGTAAGACCTAAGGGTAGACTTATGTAATATGTCCTATATACTTGTGTCCTGTAATAGTTATGCGGTGTCTGTTTTACCTGACATAAGCCAGATTACTAATAGATTTAATTCTTTAAATTTAATTTCACTTACATTCCTTTCATAAAATTAAATTTCATCATGTGTCCTAGTTAACACCTTATTCAACTTTTGGCGCTAAAATAGTGTATATAAGGATTCACAGAAGATATCAAGAAAAAGACAAAGACTCCCAGGATCACTGATGAAGGGTAGAATTTCCAGAAATGGCTGTCTGACCCAGTGGAGAAGAAGATGAAAGAAGATGAAAGGAGGAGAAAAAGAGGAAAGAAAGGAAAAGACTCATGTATCTTCATTCAAAACTCTCTTTAGGTTTACTTCCCCTATAGGCTTTTTACAGAATAGGAATAGCATGTAGGAAAATAGTGTATTAGATTTTTCATGTACATAATTGTATTCATCTTTCTTACGGTAGGCCATTTATGTTATTTCGCAACTATGCAGTTTTATGAAAAGAGGAAAAACTGAATCATGCTCTTTGTGCAAATACTTGGTGACAGCGCATTTACAGATAACTAAAAAGCATGCCCAATGAGTGTGAAATTTTGGGCCTTATAGGCTATATAAATACCTTTAAGGATATCTATATGTCTATAAAAGAATACGGAATTTATTACAATGCAATTACACATAATATTGATCTGTTCATAAACTGAAGACAGTGCTGCTTTAATTTTAGCTACTGGTACTCCTGGTTCAGCTGATATTAATTCCTAGATGGTGACATAGATGTTGTATGGGTTCCGATATTCCCTAAATATAAGGTAAGTATAATAGCGGTTTCTTCTGAGAGTCATCTTGTCTGGCTCCTTGCTGTGTTGCCCTCTCCTCTGCTGATGGAACATGTGGCCCTATAGGGCCTGTGGTGATTACCCAATGAGGATAACCATTGGCCTTAAATACCCTCTTCAGATGAGCCAGTTCATTATTCCTATAGTGCTGGGGTCACAAATCTTTTCCGCTCTGATTTTAGACATCTAATTATCCCAATTTTGATCCTCGGATGGTGATGGTTAAGACACGAAATGGCAGGCTAAAGAAGAAGGGGGTAGTTTACAGAATTCCATGCCAGCACTGCAACAAAGTTTATATTGGTGAAACAGAAAGGACTTCACAGAAGAGGATAGCGGAGCACAAGATCGCGGTCAGAAGGGGAGATAGAAATAATGGAGTTGCTGTGCATGCATGGGACACACAACATGAAGTGGACTGGGAGAAAGTGGAGGTTATCACCGAGGAGAGACACTATTGGAGAAGGAGGGTTCTAGAGGCCATTCATATCCGGAGATCAGACAATACCAATCTGGACTGTGGACTGACATTAGATTCTGTATGGTACCCATTTATTGAATGACTGGGTAACACTCCATTCACAACTATTCACAACTATTCAAGTCATGTCATACCCCACCTCTTAAAAATGAACTGCTGTTTTGTGTTATTTACTTATAGTTGATGAAGGTCTGTAGCATAGTAACTAACTAACTACTGCGCATAGTAAACATCCTGTGATGATTTTATATTGCTGCTGTATCTGTTGGTTTGTAATTTAGCTTTCTAGAACTTTCTGTGATGTATATATGCTATTGTACAGAACTTAATAATGATCTTTACCCGAAAGTGACTCGAGTACGGTTAAGTAGTGTTACGATAATATAACTCGTCACATTGGTGACCCCGACGTTCTATACCTGATACTGCTGATCTCGATGGCAACTCCGCAACCCGAAGGGACAAACCAACCAGCCGTGAGTCTTGCTGCCATTTCCGTCAAGATTCCCCCGTTTTGGCCTGCTGATCCACAAGTCTGGTTCGCCCAAGTTGAGGCCCAATTCACAACCCGCAATATCAGCTCGCAGAAAACGCGCTTCGACTATGTTGTCGCCTCTCTTGCCCCCGAATTTGCTACGGAAGTCCGCGATCTTATCCTCAAACCGCCAGAGGAAGACCCTTATGACGCCCTTAAGGAACAACTAATCCGCCGCACAGCGGCTTCAGAACAACGCCGTCTTCAAATGCTTTTTAACGCTGAGGAACTTGGCGACAGGAAGCCAACTCAACTTCTGCGACGGATGCAACAACTCCTAGGTGACTCCGCAGGACCAGAGCCAGATAGCTCCTTCCTTAGGGAACTCTTCTTGCAGCGCTTACCAGGTAGTGTTAGGATGGTTTTAGCCTCTACAGGTAACGCTATGTCCCTCGAGGCTCTTGCCCAAATGGCGGACAAAATCGTAGAAGTTGCAACGCCTACGATCTCCGCAATTAACACCCCCCATATTTCATCGGAAGTGGACCAGCTACGGAAGGAAGTTGCACACCTCAGAGAGATTATCTCCTCCCTTAACACATCACCGGGTAGCTCCAGACCCTCTCGCTCAAGAGGACGCTCGCCCAGCCCACACCCAGCCAATTCTACTCCTACCACTTGTTGGTATCATCGACGGTTTGGGGAAAAAGCTCGCAAGTGCAACTCACCTTGTGACTATTCGGGAAACGAGCCGGCCAGTCGCTAGTGGCGACGAGCGCTACTGGCCTACAATCAAGTCGCCTCTTCTTTATTAAGGAACGAGTAACTGGTATGCATTTTCTGGTGGACACAGGAGCTGAGGTGAGTGTTATTCCTAGATCTAGTACTGCAGGTACCCCTCAATCCTCTCCACAACCAGGGCTCACCTTACAAGCAGTCAACCACTCCCCTATTATGACTTTTGGTAATTGCTCCATTACTCTCAACATTGGTTTACGTCGCTCCTTTCGTTGGATGTTTGTCATAGCCGATGTGAAACATGCTATATTAGGTGCTGACTTTCTTCGTCATTACAACCTCTTGGTGGATGTCAAACACAGTGCCTTAATAGACACCCTCACACACCTGCAGGTACATGGTTTACTGACTCAGGAAGCATCTCCCAGCCCCAGTCTACCAGACGTAGTTCCTCAGGATGTGTTTGCAACCATTCTGGCTGAATTCCCGTCCATTGTTCGCTCCCACCACAAGGAACAGCCCCTACAGCATGGAGTAACCCATCATATTAATACTACTGGTCCCCCAGTCAGTGCCCGCCCTCGTCGGTTGCCTCCTGAGCGCCTACATATTGCCCGTCAGGAATTCAACCGTATGTTGGAATTGGGAATTATTCAGCCTTCTTCCAGTTCCTGGGCCTCACCTCTGCACATGGTCCCCAAGAAGACACCTGGAGACTGGCGCCCTTGTGGAGACTATAGGGCACTTAACGCCATCACACAACCCGACTGCTATCCCATCCCTCACATACAGGACTTTGCCGCATCCCTCCATGGAGCCACCATTTTCTCTAAATTAGATCTGGTACGTGCTTACCATCAAATCCCTGTGGAGTCCGTTGATGTTCCAAAGACTGCTGTCATCACACCATTCGGCTTGTTTGAGTTTCTACGCATGCCATTTGGCTTGCGCAATGCCGCTCAGACCTTCCAGCGTTTTATTGATCAGGTCCTACGTGGTTTGCCCCACAGCTACGCCTATATTGACGATATCCTCATTGCTAGTACCACCAAAGAAGACCATAAAGTCCACCTCCGACAGGTCTTCACACGTCTCAGAAAGCATGGGATCCTGATTAACCCCTCCAAGTGTGTCCTTGGTGCAGAGTCACTGGAGTTCCTCGGGCATCATGTGGACAGACATGGTATTCAACCAGTAGAGGGGAAAGTGACAGTTATCCGACAGTTTCCTCAGCCCACCACCCAGCGCAAATTACGTCAGTTTTTAGGATTGATCAACTTTTACCATCGCTTCATCCCTGACTGTGCAAAGATCCTACAACCACTTAATGTACTACTAGCTGTCCCATCTAAAGGTGAAGACAAACACCTAATTTGGATGGAACAGGCTGTTTCTGCCTTTAACCAGGTAAAGGAGGCTCTAGCCAAGGCCACCCTTCTATTTCATCCACAACCTGATGCCCCCACTTGCCTCATTACTGACGCATCAGATGTGGCTGTCGGTGCTGTACTACAACAACTTATAGGAGCAGTGTGGAGCCCTATTGCTTACTTTTCTAGAAAACTTCAGCCAGCTGAAACTAAGTATAGCACCTTCGACCGTGAGCTCCTAGCTATCTATTTAGCAATCAAGCACTTTCGTCACTTTGTGGAAGGTAGGACATTTCATGTGATTACTGACCACAAACCCCTTACCTTTGTTTTCTCCATCCAGACTAAGCAGCATTCTCCTCGGCAGATACGACACCTGGACTTCATTTCACAGTTCACCACAGATATCCGGCATATCAAAGGTGTAGACAACACGGCAGCTGATGCCCTGTCCCGCCTGGAGCTGGATGCATTGCATGAAGCTGGAGTTCCGGCCATTGATTTCAGGGCCATGGCTAAAGCCCAAAGTGAGGATACAGCATTGCATAATCGTGAGACCTCATCTTCCCTCACACTCCAGGAGGTTCCCAGTCCTAGAGCAGATGTTACTTTGATGTGTGACACAACCACTGGAGTTCCCCGGCCCTATGTTCCACCTGAATTTCGTCGCAAGGTTTTTGACAGTTTGCATTCCTTATCCCATCCAGGTATCCGTGCTACTCAACGCCTGATAACAGCACGCTACGTCTGGCCTGGTATCAACAAGGATGTCCGCAAATGGGCCCAAGTTTGTCTTCAATGCCAACGATCAAAAGTACATCAGCACACAGTTACACCAACATCCACCTTTGCAACTCCGGATGCCAGGTTTGACCATGTTCATATCGACATTGTTGGCCCACTACCATTAGTAAAAGGACACTCTTACCTCTTGACATGCGTTGATCGTTTTACCCGTTGGCCAGAAGCTATTCCTCTAACAAACATCTCTGCAGAGACAGTAGCGCAAGCTTTTGTTTTGGGTTGGATTGCACGATTCGGTGTACCCTCCACCATCACCACTGACCGAGGTGCTCAATTCGAGTCTGCCCTTTGGAGACAGTTGATGAACTTACTGGGATCTCACCGAATTCGAACAACCGCCTACCACCCTTGTGCTAATGGATTAGTCGAGCGTTTACATCGACAGCTGAAAGCAGGACTGATGACTCACTTACCCCAAGTGCAGTGGATGGACTCACTACCTCTAGTACTCTTAGGTATTCGCACGGCATTGAAGGAAGACTTGAACTGTACCGTTTCAGAGTTGGTGTATGGCACCACCCTACGCTTACCAGGGGAATTTTTCAGCACCAGCCAGGACATTGACACTGTAGATCCGCTGGCCTATGTTTCACGCCTCAGGTGTACCATGCAGCAACTTCGGGCTATACCACCCCATCATCATTTAGCTTTCTAGAACTTTCTGTGATGTATATATGCTATTGTACAGAACTTAATAATGATCTTTACCCGAAAGTGACTCGAGTACGGTTAAGTAGTGTTACGATAATATAACTCGTCACAGGTCCACGGACCGAAACGTTCTATTATATATTAAATTTGTATACAAGAATCTAATGTACATTTACGTAGTGCCGTAACTTTGTCAATTTGAAAGTTATGAAGCTCAAACTTGGTGTCAGCATTCACAGCCTTCCATAAAACATATCCCAAGAGTTTTGCAAATTTTGATGTTCGCTCATATTTGCCCTATCTCTCACCATACATTAAATTTGTATACAAAATCTAATGCACATACAAGAATCTAATGTACATTTAGTGCCATAATACTGTCAATTCGGTAAATATGAAGCTTAAACTTGGTGTCTACATTCACAGACATGTGTGAAACATTTCCAAACAGTTTAAGAAATTTTGATTTCTACATAAATTTGCCTTATCTCTCACCATTCATTAATTAACCCTAATTGCGTAATACTATAAATGGCCGACCTTGAGTAGGTGTAAGAGTGAAAATGCGGTACTGTATATATTTCTGAAAAAATAGAACTTTTTGAAAGATTTCTTATACACATGGATATGCACTGTGTAGTACTTGATTGTTGTTGAAGCTGTATCTATCCACATATATTATATGGATGTCGTTAGAGTGAAATTTTGCCGATCGACGGCCAACGAAACTCCAAAGAAAAAAAGTTGGACCATACCGAACGCTACCATCCACGACGCTCATAGGCCGGGATCGGTGGTAACGCTCTGCCGAGTTGAGCTTTGGGTGTCACTTGCGTGAGAAGAACCAGTTCTTCTCGATATGGCCGACTCATATGAATCCTTAAAGATATCAGATGCCAATCCCACATTACGTGGAACCCCCCCGAAATCCGGATTATTGGTGAGCACGTCTCTATGGCACCAACCGATTAGGAGACAGCTTCAGAGTCTAAGCGCTACCAAACCCCTATGGGAACCGCTACCACCATAGGGATGTGTCCAGGTAGGCCTACTTTATAAGGTTTTGCGCTTCTATTTAAACAAGAAAATTTCAAAAGGAAACGATTGTGGTTGGCGCAATTCCATACTTAAGAATAGGGTATTTGCGAGAAAAATGTAGTCAAATTATATCAAGTTAATTCGGGATGAGTGCATCGTTCCAAGCCATTTTAAAGGTATATCCAGTATTCGTGGTTCATCTAGAAACTGGGAAAAATGGATAGAATCCTGTAAGTGTCTTGATTGGCGGAGGAGACCAACTTTTCTGGTCCCATGTAGAAACGATTTTAGCGAGAGGTGTTCTGATATGAACGTAAACAGGTATAACCAGCCACACTCAATCTCAATTGCAGTAATAGCATAATGGCTACCTGCCTCTATGTAAAGACCTTCTAACAGCTGCGTTCTGGACTGTCCCTGCGTATTTCTAGTTGCCCCATTCATGTCAAAACATTTTAACTTGGTATGCCGATAATTTGCATAATAGTATCGCACGATATATATACTACACCATTTAAGGTCGTATAGTAGAAATTTAATGTACATTAGAGTGCTGTAGCTCTGTCAAATGGAGAGATATGAAGCTGAAACATTGTGTAAGTATTTACAAAGATGTATGAAAGGCTTCCAATGAATTTTGCAAATTTTCATATCTACTCAAGTTTGCCCTATCTCTCACCATATATTAACTTTGTATAGCAGTAATTGAAAGTACATTTATATATATATATATATATGGCTGTAACTCTTCCAAATGGAAAGATATGAATCTGAAACTCTAGCTCAGTAATCACAGAGATGAATGAAAGATTTCCAATGAGTTTTGCAAATTTTGATGTTCACTCATATTTGCCTATCTCTCACCATACATTAAATTTGTATACAAGAATCTAATGTACATTTAGTGCTGTAACTCTGTCAATTTGAAAGATATGAAGCTCCAACTTGGTGTCAGCATTCACAGGCATCCATAAAACATATCCAAGGAGTTTTGCAAATTTTGATGTTCACTCATATTTGCCCTATCTCTCACCATACATTAAATTTGTATACAAGAATCTAATGTACATTTAGTGCTGTAACTCTGTCAATTTGAAAGATATGAAGCTCCAACTTGGTGTCAGCATTCACAGCCTTCCATAAAACATATCCAAGGAGTTTTGCAAATTTTGATGTTCACTCATATTTGTCCTATCTCTCACCATATATATAGTGAATTTTGTTAAGGATAAGCTCAAAAGATCAGTAAAAGTACAGTATAATTCTACGTAGCTACTGAACGAATTCAGAAAAAAGTATACTAATAATCGTACAGGTGATAAATATCGGAATACGCATGCACTATATTTCCAAATTTCTGCATCATGAAAAGTCTTTCTCCATCCATCAAGACACATGAAAATTTGAACAAATGCATGAAATACGGCATAATTATAAGGAATACAGCAAATATTATAATAACAAAGTTTGCAAAAGAGGTTTATATGCAGATTAATGAGCAAATATTCTTGGCTGGTCAAGAGTGACCTCCATGCTAGCGCTGTTGTCACACTATCAACAATAGTAACTACTGCTGTAGTAGGAATAATAATTATAGCACCGTTGCCGTGGTCGATTTATATACCCAAAGACTGATGACACAATAACAACAGCCACCAGTATCGGATAGGATATGTAGAACACTATCACAAGAATGAGGCTGATAATTCCATATTTTCTTGCCTCCAGTATCTTCTGTTTCTCCTTCTTTATAATGCCCTATAGTTAAGCATTACATATATATAAAATAACAAGAAACTTTACTAGGTATATATAGATATACACATATGTACAGTGTAAAGGTCACGAGGATAAGTGAATAATGCCTGAAGTTATTACACTGTACCAGCCAAGTGACCGAAGTCTTATCTCGCTGGGTAGGGTGACCAAACTCCTATTTAAATGGCCTGTGATTACCTAGCCATCAAAAATGAAAGAAATAATCAAAGAACCACAGACAGCCATTTTATACCCTACATAAAGTGTATCAGGGTATACAGTGGTGAATTTGAATGAGTGTGTCGATTTACAACTCCATCAAAAGTGAAACACTTGTGGTTTAAAAAATGAAGATGGAGGCTGCAGTCTAAGCGAGACTCAGCATTCACAATGAAGGGGGGTTTATTGCACTATATAAGCCCATGCAAAGGCTATGATGATAGAATCACTTATCATAATCTCCTGTGACTATTACCCTATCATTCAGAGATTATAATGATGCACTAATTAACAACAGATAATGTTCAAAGGTCTAGTTACACTTAATCATATCATAATCAGAGGCAAACAATGGTGAGGTGAATGGCAGCATGCAAGGCATATAAAACACTACAGTAACTGCATAATTATAAACTTACAGCAACAGCAGTTCCTAGAGCTGGAACAAGACAGAATAGCCCTGGAATCCAATATAGCACTCCAGTAAAGACTATAGTTGTCACAACACTGATGATCAGTGCATATTTGGGCAGGTTGGTAGTCACAGCAACATTTTGTGGATGGTTTACTGATGCAGTTGGTGGTTGTACTACTGCTACTGGTTGCCACTGCACCACTGCAGGCTGGCTGGTCGGGTTTCCTTGATATGATATAGGCTGGTTGACAGGATTTGCATAAGCCACAGCTTGGTTTGGGTTGGCCAACTATGCAAATGAACAAATTATTGGTGTAGGTGGATATTATTCTCTGCCTAATTAAGAATATCACTGCTATAGATTTAGACCAAAAAGTCAGACCCAATCATAAAATTCATTTTTGACCTACATTCCTTTAATTTCATCACGTGTCTTAAATTACACTGTTGGTGTCACTGTATATAATACAACTAAATTCTTCAATAACTAGTTACATAATCTGATTCATTGCCCTCCCCAGGGGACATGAGTGGGCAGGGGTAATATCCAGAGTTAAATGATGATGATACATACTCTGATGTTTTAATTTTTCATGGAAACTGGTAACTAAAGACAGCCAATGCAGTATTCAGTGTTTCTAACCAACCTGTATGTTTGGTTGACATGCAATATAATGGTAATTGGTGAGAGAGCACTGGAGCAACACATATTTTTATCATAATGTAAGAATTAAAACATTACCGACTACTAATATTGATCTTCTTTATCAGTAATCAAATGTTTCAACTATATAAAGTATATATACATATATACAGTGGAACCTGTATATAAAGACCACCTGTCGGACCGAACTAAGTGGTTTTAGATACAGGTGGTCTTAATATACTGGTCGCATGCAAAACTATCTTTCTTAAATGATATGCATACATGTACGTATATCCATATATAATAGATAATAATTTAAAAAATTTGAACCTGAATAGCAGAAAAGAAATCAAATAGTCCCCTATAACTGTAATGTTGCATAACATACACATATATAGAAATCCCCTGTGGCTTCTATCGAGACAGATAACAGTTCTTATCCATCTAATCACTTAGTCCATCCTTTTAGCACATTTCTACTAATTGCAGACATAACCAGGTTAATTATGTTAACATTATGGCTCCTGTTGGTCTGGAAAACAGTGACATCCTAAATTTATAGGCCCATGCTGTGGTAATAGTTTGGCTATAAGTTATTTGTAATTCCAACCTCTTAAATGATAAATCACGGTATCTTGTCATTCATGACTTTGAGTATCCCGACAGTATCCTAATGATATTGGCTTAACAAGATTGGGATTAATTATACATTTTAGTTTGTTTATAGCTATTCCTGCACTTATCTATATTTTGCCTGAGGGATTTCCCTGCTCCGGATTCCCCTCCAAAAAATATCTAAGATATGCTTGCTGCCTACCCTAGCCTTCTGCCAGCTTACTGCATAATATATACACAGGCTAAAGGTTCACCCTGGGTCCTGATTAGGAAGGCATATTAGTAGAAGACATATACACTTCCTCACCACTTGCATGGTATAAAGGGGTTCTTCATGGCCAGACATTGATAGAGTGTATGGACATTAACTGTAAAGCGGTTTTTTTCTTTATAAAACATTGGTAACAAGGGAGATAAAAGTATGTAATTATTCGACAGTGGAAAAAGATGTTTCATAGCACGACAGAGTCCTTACACAGTGATCAGATAGAGTGCTGAAGTAGCCCCGGCCCTTAGGCTCTGAGCTTGAGTTTGTAGTAGCCATTTTACACTTTAAAACATACTTCTCAAACCCTTTCTCTATCACACTCCTAGCACCCCCTTAAAACTTTCAAACCCTTTCTCTATCACACTCCTGTATTATCTAGTACCCCCTTTCAGATCCTTCTCTATCACACTCCTATATTATCTAGTACCCCCTTAACACTTTCAGATCCTTCTCTATCACACTCCTATATTATCTAGTACCCCCTTAACACTTTCAGATCCTTACTCCTATATTATCTAGTACCCCCTTAAAATTTTCATATCCTTCCCTGTGACCGTCCCCGGAAACAGTTGCTGCTGCTATAGGTATACGACAGTATTACGTATATATAGCTATAATATAGTGATCGAAAGATCGGCCTCATAGATTACCTGAGGTTGTCCCGGATAAGGAGGCGCTTGTTCTTGTTGGTTGTTTTCCTTTTCAGGTTCGAATTCCATCTTGTTCACTTAGTAGGTAAGTTTGGATGTTTTCACTTTCTTCGATCAAACCTATAATAAGAATCCTTACGGTATACACTTGTGTATACACTTGCACTCCAGCGTATTTCAGCCAACTGCAACCTAGCAACTTAATACTGCCGTGCTCTCTAATAAGAAGCCCCCGGTCACTATACTGGTGTCCTTTATAATTAACCACACTAATGAGTACGTTCCTAACATTAGCTAATAGCTGCATGCATGGACTATATACTATATATACTAATTGATAGAAATGTGCGTAGGCACTTTGCACTGCTGTATTTTAACTAATCCAATTGCAAGTGATCCAAATATTTGAATACTTATACAATAAATAACAAAATTGGGCCTTCTAAACTCTGTCATATAAATTGTATGTTATGTATCTAACCCAGATGTAGAGAAGATACTTAATGATTTTTGCCTATATTATGCATGCAGAACAGTCTATATTCCTAATAACTGATAGTATTTTATTATTGTACGTAACAGCAACCTCCTACTGAGGAGAGGAGCTACATGATTAATTGAATTGAATATTGTTTATGAGTAATGTCTTGTTGAAAAATGAAAATAATACAACAAAAACTTATAATAAAGTTCAAAAGATTGGTCATGTGCTATATGCAATACACAATTAATGTACAAAACTGTAATAAACAGCAGCTAATGTTGGTCAATATTGAGCATCTGGTACATGCGTGGTTGCATGGTTAATTGCATGGTAAGCATTATGTAGAATATACTAAACACAGCTCACATTTTTTGGCCGTTATAAGGGCAGCATAAGCTAATAGTAATAGTAAGGCCGTGCACAATAACTAAAATACCGGTAACTATCATAGCTATTGCAGGTATGACCAAACACTGTGGACATGATAATAATAGCCACTAGTACTGGATAAGATATGTAGAACACTATTAGAAGGACAAGGCTTATAACTCCAAATCTTCTAGCTTCTTCAATCTTCTGTTTCTCCTTCTTAGTGACACCCTATAATATTTAAAATGGATAATACGTATATAGACTTTATATACATTAGCTTGTTCAGAGGGAAATTGCTGAATAGCTACCCTATGTATGGGACTTGTAAACTTATATTATAAAACTTACAGCGGTAGCATATCCTATAGCTGGAATAAGACAGAATAGCCCTGGCATCCAAAACAGCACACCTGCAAATATCATGGTTGTCACAACACTGATAACCAGTGCATATTTGGGCAGGTTAGTAGTCACGGGAACATTTTGTGGATATTGTACAATTGCAGTTGATGGTTGTGCTACTGTTACTGGTTGCCATTGCACCACTGCAGGCTGGTTGGCAGGATTCACTTGATAAGTTACAGCTATATTCTATATTTTGAAGGAAAAATATGAGAGCTATATAGATAGATGTTGATTATTGTTTTAGGGAGTAAGTCATGAGTCATGAGGGAGTAAGTCCATCGGAAAATAATTATAAAGGTTAGAAATATACACACCTAAATCTGCATATATCGGAAAATAGTGTCGAATACGGATAAACCGAGGTCGGATATACAAGTGTTATATATAATACAGTCAACCTGTTAAAATTATAAAGACTAATTAATATCACACATATATAAGGGCCTTAACCTGTAGCTGTCCCTGAGGATAGTGAGAGGGATTCTGGCCCGGCGTTTGAATATTTTCATTTTTATTTTCAAACTCCATACTTCCGACTAGTCGTCGTTCGATTGCTCTAGCTCAAACTCCGTAATTAGAATCCGTACGGTACGTAATTGCGTATTTTAACGTGCACACAAGGTAGGAATTGCGCAATCCCTGGTAGTCGAGTTGTGTGAATCGGTGACTCTAGACCAGACATACTTTACTATACATTAATTTTGTTATAGTGACTCATGGGCCCGGCTTGGCCTAGTGCTGCCTTTTTAGTTATAGCATGTGTCACTTTAATAAACAATTATTATATAAATGAATGAGGTGGTGCTATAAGGAGAACCTGCATGTTCTGTCTCTATAGATCTAGCATGCATACATTACACACTATATTGCTTTACTTATAAACTATAGTTAATAACTGAGCCTATATAGCTCTATAATAATCACTGGAACGCGTATGACAGCTATATTCAATTTGGTTGATATACCTAACCACTGTTACAACAATAAAAGTAGCCACCACTATTGGATAAAATATGTAGTGTACTATTACAAGAATGAGGCTGATAGCTAATTCCATATTTTCTAGCTTCCTCAATCTTCTGTCTCTCCTTCTTTACAATGCCCTATAAATATGGTTATACAATATATATTTGGATTCAGAAATACATTATACCGTAATTTGGGGGCAAACCACGAAAATATTTTAACACAATTTTTTTCCCATGAAAATTTCACGAATTACTGTATATATGACTTAAGGCCAGTGCCATTATTAATATATATGGCCATATTAAAATTATTATCATAATGAAAGTTACTTTCAAGGTTATTAGTTAATTGAATGACCTGCATGTTTCATGGACTACCAGATTATATAGTCTGGAAAACTCTAATTCCTTCAGAGCTATATACGTAGGTCTATATTATGCAATGTATAATTAGATGCATGACATTGACGGAGTAAAGGTTCATTGCTACGTTTGATATATGATAGTTAAATATTAGTTGAACGTTTTTACCGCAGCAGAGCGAACTTGAACAATTATTGGAACGTACTTATACATACATACTTATATACATCGGAGAACCGGAAGAAGCCTACAGAAGAGGTTGTACGAGCACCTGCAAGCAGTGATGGCAACAATGGAATGGCAGTCCATGCATGGGACACAGGACCAGCATCAACTGGGAAGGAGCCTCCATCCTCAACAGAGAGACCCACCAATGGAGGAGAAGAGTAATAGAGGCAATACAAATCCTGAGATTTTCTCAAAGAACTGTCAATCCGGATGGTGGCCTGATCCTAAGTGACCTGTGGAAGCCCTTTATCTGATCACATGTAATATAATTCAGTAGCAGTATTACACCTTATGACATCATATGGTATCATTCCCACCTAATTTGTGTTTTTAAGTGCTGTCTCTCTGCAAGTGTAACTGCTATTGTTACTAATAATTGGCTGAGGAAGGTCTATACGGACTGAAACATTCCAATAATTGTTCAAGTTCGCTCTGCTACAGTAAAAATGCTCAACTAATATTCAACTATCATGTATGACATTGTCAATAAACTGCATGCACTGTAATGCATATAATATATATATATAGCTTGTTCAGAGGAAATTGAATTAAAGTACGTACAGTATATACATATGCATGAAAAATCTAAGATACCATTTCCTACATGCTATATGCCTATTCTGTAAAAGAGCCTATAGGGGAACTAAACCTGAAGAGAGCTTTGGATGAAGATACAGGAGTCTCTTCTTCCTTCTTTTCCCTTCTTTCATCTTCTCCACTGTGTCAGACAGCTGTTTCTGGGAATTCCACCCTTCATCAGTGATCCTGGGAGTCTTTGTCTTTTTCTTTATCTTGATCTTCTGTGAATCCTTGGCTCTCTATGCTAAATCTAGGGGCCTTAATTATATACACTATTTTTGGCGCCAAAAGTAAAATAAGGTGTTAACTAAGACACATGGTGAAATTTAATTTTATGAAAGGAATGCAGGTCCAATTAAATTTTATGAATTAAATCTATTATTAATCTTGCTTGTATAGGTAAATCAGACTCAGCATAACTATAGACACAAGTAGGACATATTACATAAGTCTACCCTTAGGTCTTATAGTAGTAACATATCTTTGGAGGTGGGGTAACACAATATGGGGTAACACAAAACAGTCTTTAAGCATACTAGCTACTTTTTGCTTATACTTGATTCTAACTAGAGGCTGCTGGGATAGGAAGGTTTTAAAGGTTAATTGATTTTAGCTTAAAGTATTTGTAACCATGCTTCATAAGCCTATACTGCATAACTGCAAACTTTTAGCCTGAAAACTGGAGAAGTCACTAAATATTCTGGAATACCTAATTAGTTGTAAAATAAAGACACCATAGGCTGGGGTATTAGGAATATTACTATCCAAATGGGGGAAATTTACTATATCAAAGTTAAAGTCCTCTCGCTTATCATATATTTTAGTGATAAATTGATTACTAGCAATGGTTATATCTAAGTCTGTACCTGGGCGGACGGCCTGGTAGCCTTAAGTGGCGCGGGCTTAATATAATTTTACCCTGCATGGGGCTTCAAATTACTACTAATTTAAATATGTACTTACAGCAATAGCATATCCTATAGCTGGAATAAGGCAGCATAGCCCTGGAATCCAAAACAGCACACCTGCAAATATCATGGTTGTCACAGCACTGATGAACAGTGCATATTTGGGCAGGTTAGTAGTCACGGCAACATTATGTGGATGGTGTACTAGTACTGCTGCAGTTGCTGCAGCTGGCTGTGCTACTGGTTACCATTGCATTGACTGGTAGGCAGGATTCACTTGTAAAATTACAAGCTGCATGGCCATGCATGCATGCATGGTTGATTTGGATTACATAATACATAAATAAAATAGGAAGTCTATATATACGCGGTACTTAAATGAAATTAATAGAATTAAAAATATAAGTAGACCCATATACATACATATATTCTCCATGCATTAATTTATATACTTTCAAATTAAACTGAATTGCATGCAACTCTCTCTCTCTATATATATATATATATACATGGAGTGTCTATGATCGATATATGATTAATATTGCATGGCGTTTTACGTCTATATATTACCTGATCATGAGATTCTGCCAGCTCCATCTTGCAATTATTCACCTTATTCGGCTGTTTTACTCTTGACTTAAAGTATACTAGCCAAAGGAGTACTGCGTAAGATTTTTCTCTATACATTTTATTAAGCTAATATATACGTATGCAACCTATATATCATGAAACGTTTTAAAATGGGTTAACCAGAAATTATCATCCCGGCTCTTTTTCAACATTATCGCTGGCGGATCATGCAGCTTATGCATGGAATATATGCTCTCCTTATATGGATCAGTACGGTTATTTATACAGTCTAGTATAAAAGTAAAAGCGTCCGTTGCAAATTGTTCGGGAAACAGACTGCAAATGGCTAAAAGTGACGGTACCCAAAGTGACCGCGGTATGCATGGAAGCGGTCCGATTTGAATCCGTCCATGGCCAGAAGTTGTAAGTCGAGGCCTAACACAGTTAAGAAGTAACACTTTTATACAGTTCTAAGAAGTAACACTTACCAGACTTTAGCAATACTATACTGTATATTATTATTATTTTTATTATTTTTTTTATTTAACGTGCCACATGCATAGCACTAGGACAGACTGTCCTATGAGGCACACACCAATACATCATGACAAATAAATCAGTTCAACAAAACATCAAGTCATCAATCAAAAAGGTCAACTAAATCTAGCAGTCCACATCTTCAAAATCATAGAGTACGGTAGTACTCTATAAGTAGGGATGGCCGAAAAAAAACATGGCCGCCCTATTCAATGTATTATCAATTAACACCTCATAAATCAGCAACGTTCAGATTTTCGGTTGCATTCGTGTGTTTGCAGTCGTTTTTGCATGCTTTTCTAAACGCCAAAACATGTTACGATGCTCTACAACCTTCGCAAAGTGGTTAAACCGAAATAGGCCAAATTCTGAAATTCCTCATTTTTTCTTCTTCTTCTTCTTTTTTCAAATGAGCTAGCGCTAACATGCGAACTTACGCAGGTACATACAAATACTAAATCGTCATGAATGTTTCCGAACTAGGGAATAGGCTACCCTAGATTTCAACGCGCTCCAACCGAAGCGTGTTACTTTTGAAAGTGCCAAATTTAGGGCCTTTGAACGCCATTTTTTAATTAAGTTTCAAATTCTCTGTATATAAAATAAGTAACCCGAATGAGTAATATTTGTGGTACTGCCGTTACCCGCGATCGAATTTCTTAGTCGCTTTGCAGGGCCTATATACAGTCGTATTCTTAACGATTATGGACCCTTTAATATCCTAAACTGAATGTTAAAGAACGGTAGAAAACATCTTATCAAATTTGGGATCTTTTCGGACGCCATTTTTTAATTTAGAGCTCTCTATTATATCGTCTATTCTGCTACTTTATTTCGAGTTTTCGCCAAGAAAACTTTCAAAACAAATATTAACAAGAAAAAAGGAGCAATACAAGTTAAATAAAAACATTCAAAAATGAAGTTAAAAGTAGGGATGGCACTATAACAGTGATTGGCACATCTAGAAAAAGTAACGAAACAAGAAAGTGATCATATGGTAAGGCTAACATTGCAGAAGTGGCATACTGAAACTTAACTATACACATCACTTCTATGTTTGGGCGCATCGATCCCTACTTCTAGTATATCCATGATGCGCCCAAACATAGAAGTGATGTGTATAGTTAAATTTCAGTATGCCACTTCTGCAATGTTAGCCTTACCATATGATCACTTTCTTGTTTCGTTACTTTTTCTAGATGTGCCAATCACTGTTATAGTGCCATCCCTACTTTTAACTTCATTTTTGAATGTTTTTATTTAACTTTATAATCTTAAGGATTGAGTGATGCTTGCATCCTTGATCCAGAATGGCAAATAGTTTATCATCATCAGTCATCAAATCAAACCCCAGTGCTACCCGTGACAAATACTGAAAAAGGTCCACCCGCTCATCCTTCCATCTCTTGCACTCCAGCAGCCAATGTTGCACATCTTCCACCTTCCCCAAATCACACTCCCCACATGTTCTCTCCGCTCTCTCGAGACCCCTCCACCTTCCACATTCAATCCTAAGTGGGGCTGTCCCACCCCTGATCATCATCATCATCCGTCTCTTACCCTTATCTGCCACATCTAAACATCGAGATTCACCACCTTTCTCCTTCAAAAGTTTCAACAAGGCCAACTTGGGTTTTGTGACTAGTTCACCATCCCATTCATCTTCCACCTTCCTTCTCGCACAAGCCTGTAACATCATTGTGATTTCTCTACATGACAGCCCTTTTACCTCCTTGGCACCGATTCCACACCAACCAAAACATTCCAGGTATTTTTTCAGATTCTTCATCCATCCTCCACCACTCTTAGCTGCCTCCAACACTGCTGCCCTCAAAATCCTTCCTTCAAACAGTGGATTCGTCATAACCTTCAACCAGAATGTAACACATCTCACCCTTGCAAGCCAGACCACCGGGAAAGCATCAGCCTCCATCATCAGGGATACCTTTGGGTGGCGCACACCCACCCCAAAGAAGATTCTCAGGGCCCTTAATTGTAGCTGGTTCAACCCATCTAACTTCTGATGGCAACCCCAGATCTCTGCCCCATACAACAACACGGATTCCACCAGTGACTGCATCAACTGCATAAACGACCTGCCGTTCACCTCCCCAACTGACTCCCGACACCTCCACAGCCAAGCACCTAATGCCTGAGACCCCATTTCCACCCGATGCTCCACCATACTTGAGCAGCCCAAACTGTCATCCACCATACAGCCCAAGTACTTGTAAGTAGACACCCATGGGAGCTCCTTCTCACCAATACTGAAATGATCAGCACACTTATTGACCCCTCTTTTCCTCATGTGCATTACCGCACTCTTTTCCACATTTATCTCAACGGACCATTCCTCACACCAACTTTCTAAGCACTGGAGACTCTTCCTCATATCATCTGCACTCTCAGCCAATAGAGCTGTGTCATCGGCAAACAGCAGACCAGGTACCATAATTTCGTCACACATCACCCCACAATCCTTATCCTTTAATTCAGTTACCAACCCGTTGATATACAAGGAAAAAAGAACTGGAGATAACACACACCCCTGCCGTAAACCTTTTGTCACTTCAAACTCTTCACCTAGGCATCCATCAATTCTCACTTGAGACACACTACCACCGTACAAACTCTTCAAGAAGGTGAGGAAGCACCCATTTACACCATAACCCTCTAAGCAACCCCACAGCTTCTTCCTGTTCACCTGATCATACGCCTTCTTAAAGTCAATAAAAGCTGTTAGCATCCCATCTGACTTCTTTGACAGCATTGACTGGCCAATCAACAGCAAAGACAGGATTTGATCCCTACAACTCCTACCACTGCGAAAACCACCCTGTTCGTCAACCAAGGTACCTTCTGTTTCTAAAAAGGTAGTCAGCCGCATGTTCAGAACCATGCACATGATCTTGCAAACCAAGGATGTCAGGGATATACCTCTAAAGTGTTTGGTGTCACATACTCCCCTCACCCTCTTCTTTGGGACTGGAACGATAATTGAATGTTTCCACAAAGAGGGCACCACTCCAAACTTCCAGCAGACATTAAACAATTTCACCCACACATCTGTTAAACACTCAGCACTCATCATCTCAACAGAAATACCATCTTTGCCAACTGCCTTCCCTTTCTTTACTTTACCCAATGCCCACATCACTTCTTCTTGAGTGAGTTCATCCTCCAAAACCTTACTACTCCCACCAAGCCCTTTAGCCTTGCCATCACCATTCAACGCATGGCAACCAGTGGGAGACTCTTTACCGCCTTGCAACACCTCCTTGAAGTGTTCACTCCAGACCTTCCTGCCTTCCTCACCAGATCGTGCCACGCCGTTCTCATCATAGACTCTGCCAAAACCTCCAGGTGGATTCTTATAAGAATCCACCTGGAGGTTTTATACTAGAAATGCCTAGTTTCTTAACTTCTCTTAACTTCTCTTAACTTCTCTCCACCATTTCTTAGGGTTACCTAATAGGTTCTCTAAAGCTTGTCGTTGAGATTGAAGAAATCTCCTCTTGGAGCCTGTGACTATATTCGCATAAGCTCTCCGACTAACAATATACTTCTTCCTTTTGTTCTTCCTATCCTCGCTATCCTTTGCTCTCAACCACACATGCTCAGATTGATGAAAAGTTTTCCTCAAGGCCATCAGGTCCTTAGTAAACCACCTATGATTCCGTCTAGCTGCATACGTTGATCTGCACCTAACCTTTTGTAGCCCACCAAACATCACTTCAACCAGCTGAACATAGATGCTATCCATAAGAGCCTGATCTCCATCAAAATTATGCAGCTCCTCCTCAACGCTCCTAACCTCCTTCTCCTTACCACCCAGGTAACCATCTGGGACCACATACCTAAACTTATCACCAGTGGAGTTTTCTGTATCATCATCACGGACATTGCTGGCTGCTGAGTTGTCTATCACCACCTCCCATACAAGTGCAGAGTGGTCTGGAATCCGCTCCACTACCCTTCCAGCATGGAACCTATCCACAAAATCAGTCATTGACACCACCTCAAAGTCAGAAAAAACCTCTAGGTCATCCTTAAACAGCAGGCAATAATCTACCACTGAAGACCCCTTTGGTGAGACACAAGTGAAGTCACCACTTCCAACTCTTCCATTCACCATGCACAAACCTAGCGACCTAGTCCAATCCACCATCATTCTACCCTGCTCATTAATTACCTGGTCTTCTGAGACCCTACAGGCCACACCTTCAGCCTTATCCATGTTGCCACATCTAGCATTAAAGTCACCACAGAGAATGACAGTACCAAGACAGGCGTACTTGCTAACTTGTTCGGACAACCGCAGCCACCTCTCCTCATTGCACACCTCTCTCCCTGATGAGATAGGAGGGATGTAACATACAGCAAGCAATAACACCAACTCACTAACCACACTCGAAAGTTTTACCCACAGAATGTCTTCAACCTCATTATCAAGCACCTCACATGACCAAGATCTCAACAGAGACTCCTTCACAAGTACACCCACACCGCCAGAGCCACGAACTGCTTTCTTGTGGATGACCTTCCTATTGTTACCAAACCACTTATACCCCTCAAAAACCACTTCTTCATCTTTACGTAGCCAGCTCTCAACAACACCGACAATATCAGGCTGATACTGTTTCAAGACCAAAGACCTCACATCATTTTCACCAACACCCCTGCCCGATTGTGTCTCTCCTCTACTCAGATTAGACCACCCACATACATTCCAGCACATCATTGACAATTTCCTCACAGATTTCATGTCCAAATCCCCACCATTGATATCACTGTTTTCATCAACCAAGTCCCCATCAACCATCCTTCCGCAGCAATCCCCCCTCCCCATCCCCCCTTGCCCCTTCACCGGCTGAGCACTCTCACTGAAGCTACCCCTAAAAAAGGGGATCGCTTTTCAACCTTCCAGGCCTCACCAATATCAGTTCCATCCAATCTGCCCAAAATTTCTTCCTCACCTTTCAGCCAAAACCACCACCTTGATCTATCATTACCTTCTTTGGATACCCTAATGACCCCAACTTTCTCTGCCTCATCAAACTTAGCCTTCAAACGTTCCTTAACATCATCCACTGACACCTTCTTCCTTGTCCCCCACAACTTTCTCACGCCAACATACTCTCCGTGCCTATTTCTTGCACCAACTCTTGATCCTGAATCACTCTTCTTCTGTCCTACTTCTCCCAACCTCCTATTACCACACTGCCACAATTTCTTGCTCTTTGCACCATCTCTCGACCCTGAGTCCTTCCTTTCTCCCGTTACTGGAAGATTTACAGATACAGGCTTCCCTCTCACCTCCACCAGACTCCCAGATCTCTCAACCTTCTTCCACCCCCCTTCAATGACCATCATTTTCTCTGTCAGCTCATCATTCTCTCTCTTCAATTCCTTTACAGATCTTTTCAGTACAGACATCTCACCCTGCAACTCCCCAACGAATCTCGACAATTCCAAAACCTTCTTCGACAGACAAAAACAGCAGACAAACGCTCTTCCATCTAACACACCAGCCCCTTCTTTCATTCTCAAGCACTTCAGGTGGAACCACCCCACACAAACCTCGCACTGTACCATCTCGCCAGTCTCCTTCCTGACGTTACAAAAGCAACGCACCTGGCCATCATCACCAGAACCATCGCCAGGATCATCACCATCCGTTCCAGGATACCTCTCTAGTTTCTCATTGCTCTCTTTGGATTTGCCCAGTTTTGAATCAAGTTGTGAATCAAATTGTGAATCAAGTTGTAAATCAAGTCTTGATTCCTTAGCCGCCATTTTTCTATGTGTATATATAATAGGATCCCTTATATACTATATATATAAGTCGATAATCCACGCCCCTCTTTATAATCCTATATAATTCTACGTAGCTACTGAACGAATTCAGAAAAAGTATATATATATATATGCTGAATGAAATAGCAGCCCTTGAGGGTGAGTCAAGTTGTGCAGTTTTGGGAAGGAAGAGAGACAGGAATATGATGATGAAGTTAAGGGGAGGTACAGCGGCATTCCAGATAGAAGTGGGAAGGTGGAAAGGAGTGGTGTGGGAAGAGAGGCTATGCAAGGAATGCAATAGTGGAGAAGTGGAAGATGTCTGCCACTGGATGCTGCGTTGCCATGCATGGGACATCGTGAGACGGCCCCTGATGGAGCAAGTCAGCCAGTATGATGGTTTCCGAGGACAGTGTCTTGAGAAGCAGACTGCATTTATTCTATCTATGGCATGCACCAACTATTCCATTTTAAACTATATCAGTGCAATGTGGTGTGCCAGATTTGGCCTGTGATGTGAACAACTATATTATATATATTATTTATATTTATTGTCATTTTTAGTGCTACATTGGACTTTTGTAATGTCCTAGCACCTGTTGGTGTGGTGCACTTTAATCATGATATTGATTGATATTGATATATTAATAATCGTACAGGCGATAAATATGGGGCCACAAATATCGGATTACGCATGCATGTATTTCCAAATTTCTGCAGTCTTTCTCATCCATCTATCAAGACACATTCAAGTGATGGGCCGCAAAAACTGCCTATTAGTGTAAAATTGCTTGGAACGATTCTCTGGTCTGGAATTAAAGTGAAATAATTTGACGATTTCTCGAAGATACGTGGATCAAGGAAACACGTTCTCCTCGGCCTATCAAGACACATATGAGTCGGCCATATCGAGAAGAACTGGTTATTCTCACGCAAGTGACACCCAAAGCTCAATTCGGAACGTAGTAATTTGCTTCAGCAGATTAGATAAGCTGAACGTTACCAACGATTCCGGCCTCTGAGCGTCGTGGATGGAAGCGTTCGGTATGGCCTACCTTTTTTTCTTTAGAGTTTCGTTGGCTGTCGATTGGCGAAATTTTTTAACGACATCCATATATTTTATTATATGGATAGATACTACTTCAACAACAATCAAGTATGTACTATATACAGTGCATATACACGTTGATAAAAATCTTTGAAAGTTTTCTAGTCTTTGAGATATAATTATTCATATTGATTTAGATTCAAACTATCACTAGCCAAATGAAACAGATTTTTTCATCCAACGTTTCAGTAGCAATTTCAGCTACCTTCATCAGGGATTAATGACAAAAAGATATAGCTACACAGAATGATTGTGGTGAGTTGACAGTTAGTGATATGATACCATTCAGTGAGTCCAAATTGAAAAAAGGAAATTAAAGGGAGGAAGTAAAATGATAGTATATATCGGTCCCGAATATAACTAGTTTAGGAGGGCCTTGTATTCGAGAGGAAGAGTCCCCTTTTCCCTGTTCAAGGTATTAGGATGGTTCTGGATGTGCCAACTTTCAAGAAGGCATCGTGTGGTGACATATGGGTTGGAGTCTATTACTTCAGCTTATGCTCGGCAGTTTCTCCACCATCTGAATGATATCAATCCACACATCCAATTCACATCTGAAGAGGAATCTGTAGAGGGCACACTACCCTTCCTAGATGTGTGTGTTCATAGAGAATCTGATGGTTCCATCTCTACGTCTATATTCCGGAAAGCTACCCACACTGATCAGCATCTGGCTTTCAATTCCCACCACCCAGTGGCTCACAAAGCTGCTGTTGTGAGAACCCTAGTGGACAGGGCCCACAAATTGTCATCTACCTGCTGTGGGAGAACAGCTGAGGAGAGAAGAGTTGTGGAAGCTCTGCAAAAGAATGGTTACCCAACTGGATTTATCCATAGATACTCAAATGTTGAACCAAGAAGAGAGAGTGCCAGCAGGTCAAGACCAAAGACCAGCCTTACCGTCCCATATATATCAGAGCTATCCGAGACTCTTAGAAGAATCCTCCTATACCATTAGATATCAAAGTCATCTTCTCTCCCCTATACACTTTGAGGAGGAGGCTGGTTCATCCTAAGGATCCAATTCCATCTAACCAGCGCAACTTAAGGGATAGTATACCGAATCCCATGTTCGGACTGCGATAAGGTATACATTGGACAGTCAGGACGTAGTCTAAACCACAGACTGCCCGAACATCATCGTATACCATCAGAAATGGTGATATGATAGCATCTGCTTTGGCTGAACATGTATGGTCCACGGGCCATTGTGTTGACCTATCTTCAGCTGAAGTAATAGACTCCAACCCATATGTCACCACACGATGCCTTCTTGAAAGTTGGCACATCCAGAACCATCCTAATACCTTGAACAGGGAAAAGGGGACTCTTCCTCTCGAATACAAGGCCCTCCTGAACTAGTTATATTCGGGACCGATATATACTATCATTTTACTTCCTCCCTTTTATTTCCTTTTTTAGGGGCTGCCGCAGGCAGCCCCTTATATTGTTTTCATATGCCGATTACGTTGTACGGCTTCATGTTACGGAAAGATATATATCTATATCTATATATATAATACGGGTTCATACGCAACTGTTATAACACTTATTTTATACGTCGGTATATGTATAATACAAGTTCATACGCAACTATTGTAACACTTAATTTATACGTCAATACATCGTTTTTGCAAATGGCGGCGTTCAGGAAGCTTTAGTTAACGAAGCTTTTCCATCGTTATTTATAAAGTTCAGGACACTTAAGCGTCCTCAATCGTTAGTATTACGAATATATATATTAAATCCCAACGATGCGGCCAGTTAATTCGGGCGCGGCAGCCCCACGAGTTTTTAAACTTGAACTACTTGTTCAATTTGGACTCACTGAATGGTATCATATCACTAACTGTCAACTCACCACAATCATTTTATGAACTTACAACTTAACTGTGTAGCTATATCTTTTTGTCATTAATCCCTGATGAAGGTAGCTGAAATTGCTACCGAAACGTTGGATGAAAAAATCTGTTTCATTTGGCTAGTGATAGTTTGAATCTAAATTATGATTGATGAACCTAGCCACACAGGCTTATTCAAAATTATTCATATTATTATGCAATTATGCGGTTATGAAAAAAGAAAAATTGAACCATGCTCTTTGTACTACCGCTCTATCAGATATGAAGTTAATACTTGGTGACAGCATTTACGTACAGACAACTATACAGCATGCTCAATGAGTGTTAAAAAGTTTGGGTTAGTTTAAGCCAGGATATCTATGTGTCTATAAAAAGAAATTTTAGCTACTGGTAACTCCTGATTCAGCTGATATTAAAAGATACATTATCAAAATTTGAACAAATGCAGCACAATTATAAGGAATACAGCAATATTATAATAACAAAGTTTGCAAAAGCGGTTTATATGCAGATTAATGAGCAAATATTCTTGGCTAATCATGAGTGACCTCCATGCTAGCGCTGTTATCACACTGTCAACAATAGTAACTCCTGTGGTAGGAATAATAATAATAGCACCGTTGCCGTGGTCGATTTATATACCCAAAGACTGATGACACAATAACAACAGCCACCAGTATCGGATAGGATATGTAGAACACTATTACAAGAATGAGGCTGATAATTCCATATTTTCTTGCCTCTGGTATCTTCTGTTTCTCCTTTTTCATAATGCCCTATAGTTAAGCATTACATATAATAAGAAACTTTACTATATAGGTATATATACATATGTACAGTGTAAAGGCCCACGAGGATAAGTGAAAATGCCTGAAGTTAAAGGTCTAGTTACACTTAATCATATCATAATCAGAGGCAAACAATGGTGAGGTGAATGGCAGCATGCAAGGCATATAAAAACACTACAGTAACTGCATAATTATAAACTTACAGCAACAGCAGTTCCTAGAGCTGGAACAAGACAGAATAGCCCTGGAATCCAATATAGCACTCCAGTAAAGACTATGGTTGTCACAACACTGATGATCAGTGCATATTTGGGCAGGTTAGTAGTCACAGCAACATTTTGTGGATGGTTTACTGATGCAGTTGGTGGTTGTACTACTGCTACTGGTTGCCACTGCACCACTGCAGGCTGGCTGGCAGGATTCACTTGATATGATATAGGCTGGTTGACAGGATTTGCATAAGCCACAGCTTGGTTTGGGTTGGCCATCTATGCAAATGAACAAATTATTGGTGTAGTGTTTACTAAAAGGTGGATATTATTCTCTGCCAAATTAAGAATATCACTGCTATAGATTTAGACCAAAAAGTCACCCCAATCATAATTCATTTTTGACCTACATTCCTTTAATTTCATCTTGTGTCTTAAATTATACTGTTGGTGTCACTGTATATAATACAACTAAATTCTTTGCTAACCAGTTACATAATCTGATTCATTGCCCTCCTCAGGGGACATTACCGACTACTAATATTGATCTTATTTATCAGTAATCAAATGTTTCAACTACTAAAATATATATACGTATATACGTACAGTGGAACCTGTATATAAAGACCACCTGTTGGATCGAACAAAGTGGTTTTAGATACAGGTGGTTTTAATATACAGGTCGCATGCAAAATGATTTCTTAAATGATATGCATACATGTATATCTATAAATAATGGATAATAATTTAAAAATGTGAACTTCAATAGCAATAAAGAAATCAAATAGTCCCTTATAACTGTAATGGTGCATAACATACACATACGTATATAGAGAGAGATAACAGTTCTTATCCATCTAATCACTTAGTCCATCCTTTTAGCACATTTCTACTAACTGCAGACATAACCAGGTTACTTATGTTAACGTTACAGATCCTGTTGGTCTGGAAAACAGTGATGTCCTAAATTATAGTGAATTTATACTATGGAGCAGTTATTAAACATGATTAACATCAATTAGATTAAATACAGATGATGAAAGAGGTACAGTATCTTCTAGCTGCAGCTATATGCCCATGCTGTGGTAATAGGTTGGCTATGAGGTATTTGTAATTCCAACCTCTTAAATGATAAATCACAGTATCATGTCATTCAGTATCCCAACAGTATCCTAATAATATTGGCTTAACAAGATTGGGATTAATTACGTATACATTTTAGTTAGTTTATAGCTATTCATGCACTCATCAATATTTTGTCTGGGGGATTTCCCTACTCCCTAAAAATATCTAAGATATGCTTGCTGCCGAGACTCTATGCTGCTACCCCAGCCTATACACACCCTCACCACTTGCATGGTATAAAGGGGTTCTTTATGGTCAGACATTGATGGAGTGTATGGACATTAACCGTAAAGCGGTTTTTCTTTATACCCAATTAAAAATCATTGGTAACAAGGGAGATAAAAGTACATAATTATTCGACAGTGGAAAAAGATGTTTCATAGCACGACAGAATCCTCACACAAGGCTAAGTGATCTTATTATCAAAAGGTCTATCCGATTATTAAGATAGAGTGCTGAAGTAGCCCCGGTCCTCAGGCTCTGAGCTTGAGTTTGTAGTAACCACTTTACACTTCAAAACATACTTCTCAAACCCTTTCTCTATCACACGCCTATAGCACCCCCTTAAAACTTTCAAACCCTTTCTCTATCACACTCCTATAGCACCCCCTTAAAACTTTCAAACCCTTTCTCTATCACACTCCTATATTATCTAGTACCCCTTAAAACTTTCAAACCCTTTCTCTATCACACTCCTATATTATCTAGCACCCCCTTAAAACTTTCAAACCCTTTCTCTATCACACCCCTAGCACCCCCTTAAAACTTTCAAACCCTTTCTCTATCACACTCCTATATTATCTAGCACCCCCTTAAAACTTTCAGATCCTTCTCTATCACACTCCTATGTTATCAAGTACCCCCTTTGGCATTTCTGGACCATTGTAAAATTTATGCGTTTTTTAATTATGCGATTAGAAAGATTGCTGCAGCATTGCTGTTTTCAGCAGCATACTGACCAATAGCAGCTCTCTGTTCATCGCTGAAGGCCGTATTAGCCTTTCGTTTACGATTTATTTATAGAACTACGGTATACTGATCGACAGATCGGCCTCATAAATTACCTGAGGTTGTCCCGGATAAGGAGGCACTTGTTCTTGTTGGTTGTTTTCCTTTTCAGGTTCGAATTCCATCTTGTTCACTTAGTAGGTAAGTTTGGATGTTTTCACTTCTTCGATCAAACCTATAATAAGAATCCTTACGGTATACACTTAGTGTATTCATGCACTTGCCACTCCCACGTTCAGCGAACTGCAACCTAGCAACTTATTAACAGAACCTCTATATAACATCCCTACTTAGAGAGTACTGCCGTGCTCTCTAATAAGAAGCCCGGTTACTATAATTAACCACACTAATGAGTTCCTAACATTAGCTAATAGCTGCATGCATGGACTATATACTATATATTCTAATTGATAGAAATGTGTGTAGCCACTTTGCACTGCTGTAATTGACTAATCCAATTGCCAAATAGTTGAATACTATGCAATAAATAACAAAATTGGGCCTTCTAGTTATAAACAGTCATACCATGTTTAGACAAGTTATACCATGCATATTGTATACAGATATTAATTGTATTGTATCTGATATTGTATGTTATGTATCTAACCCAGCAAAATTATATATAATAATTGTTTTTTGAAGAGGTGAGTGGTAAACGACCAAGAGGATGGCCAAGGAAGAGCTGGAGAGAAAATATTTAATGATTTTTGTCTATATTATACAGAACAGTCTATGCCTAGGAACTGATCATAGTATTTTATTATTGTACGTAACAGCAACCTCCTACTGAGAAGAGCTACATGATTAATTGATTGAATATTGTTTATGAGTAATTACTTGTTGAAAGCCAAAACAACAAAAACTTATAATAATAAAGTTCAAAAGTTAATTGGTCATGTGCCATAACACAATGTACAAACTGTATAAACAGCAGCTGTAATTTTGGTCAATATTGGGCATCTGGTACATGTGTGGTTGCATGGTTAATTGCATGTATGTAGAATATACTAAACACAGCTCGATTTTTTGGTCGTTATATGCATAAGCTAATAGTAATAATAGTAAGGCCGTGCGCAATAACTATACCGGTAGTAATAGCTACTGCAGGTATAACCAAACACTGTGGACATGATAATAATAGCCACTAGTACTGGATAAGATATGTAGAACACTATTAGAAGGACAAGGCTTATAACTCCAAATTTTCTAGCTTCTTCAATCTTCTGTTTCTCCTTCTTAGTAACACCCTATAATATTTAAATAGCAGTAGAATGGATAATATATACGTATATACATGGCAAGGTTAATGTCTATAGACTTTATACACTTTTATATACATTAGCTTGCAATTGTTCAGAAGAAATTATAGTTGCTAAATCAAAGTCTAATAGCTACCCTATATATGGGACTTATAAACTTATATTATGTAACTTACAGCAACAGCAGTTCCTATAGCTGGAATAAGACAGAATAGCCCTGGAATCCAAAACAGCACACCTGCAAATATCATGGTTGTCACAACACTAATAACCAGTGCATATTTGGGCAGGTTAGTAGTTACAGCAACATTTTGTGGATATTGTACAATTGCAGTTGATGGTTGTGCTACTGTTATTGGTTGCCATTGCACCACTGCAGGCTGGTTGGGAGAATTCACTTGATAAGTTGCAGCTGTATTCTATATTTTGAAGGAAAAATATGAGAGCTAGATGTTGATTATTGTTTTAGGGAGTAAGTCATGAGTCATGAAGGAGTAAGTCAGTCATACAGACTGTGACCATTAACTAAGTGGCTAGCTAGTTCATTCGCACAGACTATATATTACTCTTTCAAGGGATTGTGTAGATGGTCTATGCTCGCGAGATCTCTGTTTAATATATAGTGGGTCCTGGTTTAACTCACATTGTTTGGAATTGTCGGATAAAATCAGATGCCAGATAAAAAAGGGCTGCGAAATACAGAGCAACCTTAAGCATGAATTATCAAAAACCATATGCATAGCATTAATTAATGCTTATTTCATCGTTTTTCTGTCATTCTCTGAAACTTTCTTAATTTACTCCGCAACCGTCGGATAATAAAGGTTAAAAATAGACACACCTAAATCTGCATAATAGAGTAAGGATTCCTTCTAAAAACAAGTATTTCGAGTTTAAAAACTCGTGGGGCTGCCACCCCCCGAATTAACTGGCCGCATCGTTGGGCTTTAATATATACATTCTTAACCCTAACGATTGATGTCGCTTAAGTGTCCTGAACATTATAAATAGCGACAGAAAAGCTTCGTTAACTAAAGCTTCCTGAACGCCGCCATTTGCAAAAACGATGTATTGACGTATAAATTAAGTGTTACAATAGTTGCGTATGAACTCGTATTATACATATATCGACGTATAAAATAAGTGTTATAATAGTTGCTTATGAACCCGTATTATATATAGATATATATCTTTCCGTAACTTTAAGCCGTACAACGTAATCATATAAGCGGAGGCTCCCCCTAAAAATCTGCATGTATCGGAAAGTAGTGTCGAATACGGATAAATCGAGGTCGGATATATTACGGGGAATATGGATTTAGATCGGTTTCAGTCAATTTCGTTAGGTTAAATAAGATTGTCGGTTAACTCGAGGTCGGTTAAACCAGGGCCCACTGTACATATAAAAGGGGAAGTTCGCGCGGTAAATTATGACTGTGAATTGCTATGTGAATTTATTTATTCACTAAACCTATATTATCTAGCACCCCCTTAAAACTTTCATATCCTTCCCTGTGACCGTCTCCGGAAACATGCAGTTGCTGCTGCTATAGGTATACGACAGTATTACGTATATATAGCTATAATATAGTGATCGAAAGATCGGCCTCATAAATTACCTGAGGTTGTCCCGGATAAGGAGGCGCTTGTTCTTGTTGGTTGTTTTCCTTTTCAGGTTCGAATTCCATCTTGTTCACTTAGTAGGTAAGTTTGGATGTTTTCACTTCTTCGATCAAACCTATAATAAGAATCCTTACGGTATACACTTGCCACTCCCACGTTCAGCGAACTGCAACCTAGCAACTTATTAACAGAACCTCTATATAACATCCCTACTTAGAGAGTACTGCCGTGCTCTTAAAGAAGCCTCGGTCACTATACTGGTGTCCTTTATAATTAACCACACTAATGAGTTCCTAACATTAGCTAATAGCTGCATGTATGGACTATATACTATATATTCTAGTTGATAAAAATGTGTGCAGGTACTTTGCACTGCTGTAATTGACTAATCCAATTGGATATTTTTACAACAAATAACAAAATTGGGCCTTCTAATTATAAACAGTCATACCCTGTTTAGACAAGTTATACACCATGCATATTGTATACAGATATTAATTGTATTGTATCTGATATTGTATGTTATGTATCTAACCCAGCCAAATTATATATAATATTTGTTTATTGAAGAGACCAAGAGGATGGCCAAGGAAGAGATGGAGAAAAAATACTTAGTGATTTTTGCCTATATATTATGCAGAACAGTCTATATTCCTATAATAACTGATAGCATTTTTATTATTGTACATAACGGCGACCTCCTACTGAGAAGAGGAGCTGCATTATGAGTAATTTCTTGTTGAAAATGCAAATAATACAACAAAAACTTATAATAAAGTTCAAAAGATAATTGGTCATAAACAGCAGCTAATTTTGGTCAATATTGAGCATCTGGTACATGCGTGCATGTGGTTACATGGTTAATTGCATGGTAAGCATTATGTAGAATATACTAAACACAGCTCACATTTTTTGGCCATTATAAGGGCAGCATAAGCTAATAGTAATAATAATTGTAAGGCCGGGCACAATAACTTAAATACCGGTAGCTATAATAATAGCTATTGCAGGTATAACCAAACACTGTGGACATGATAATAATAGCCACTAGTACTGGATAAGATATGTAGAACACTATTAGAAGGACAAGGCTTATAAGTCCAAATTTTCTAGCTTCTTTAATCTTCTGTTTCTCCTTCTTAGTAACACCCTATAATATTTAAATAGCAGTGGAATGGATAATATATATGTAATATATAGGTATATACACGGCAAGGTATATACACGGCAAGGTTAATCTATAGACTTTATACACTTTCATATACATTAGCTTGCAATTGTTCAGAAGAAATTATAGTTGCTAAATCAAAGTCTAATAGCTACCCTATATATGGGACTTATAAACTTATATTATGTAACTTACAGCAACAGCAGTTCCTATAGCTGGAATAAGACAGAATAGCCCTGGAATCCAAAACAGCACACCTGCAAATATAATGGTTGTCACAACACTGATGACCAGTGCATATTTGGGCAGGTTAGTAGTTACAGCAACATTTTGTGGATATTGTACAATTGCAGTTGATGGTTGTGCTACTGTTACTGGTTGCCATTGCACCACAGGCTGGTTGGCAGGATTCACTTGATAAGTTACAGCTGTATTCTATATATATTTTGAAGGGAAAATATGAGAGCTATAGATAGATGTTGATTATATTGTTTAGGGAGTAAGTCATGAGTCATGAAGGAGTAAGGCAGTCATACAGACTGCTAAGTGGCTGGCCATAGCTAGTTTATACGCACAGACTATATGTTCCTCTTTCAAGGGATTGTGTAGATGGTCTATAGAGTAATTAATTATATTGCGGACCCCACATTTTACCGAGCACAATCAAATAGCGGACGGCATCTCCAACTGCTGACAAAAGGCCAAGGACTATTCACAAGTAATCGCTAATCTCTACTGTTGTGCGTGACACAATTGCCGTCTACCGTGCAAAGTTCAAAGTTCATTCAATGCACCCAATTACTCAATCAGACATTTTGCAAATGAAACACTCGTAGATTGGTACTGTTACACTGGTACTTGTTAGCATTATATGAAACGCTGCTCACTGTTTATGTAGGTGATATAGCGCTGTCCGTGTGATGGTGTCCGAACATTGTATACTTACTCTACTCTCGAGATCTCTGTTTAATATACAGTGGGCCCTGGTTTAACTGACACTGTTAGAAATTGTCGCAAATAAAGCAACCTTAAGCACGAATAATCAGAAACCATATGCATAGCATTAATTAACGCTTATTTCATCGTTTTTCTGCCATTCTCTGAAACTTTCTTAATTTACTCCGCAACCATCGGATCATAAAGGTTAAAAAATAGACACACCTAAATCTGCATAAAAGTAGTGTCGCGAATACGGAGAAATCGAGGTCGGATATATTACGGGGAATATGGATTTAGATCGGTTTCAGTCAATTTCGTTCGGTTAAATAAGGTTGTCGGTTAACTCGAGGTCGGTTAAACCATGCAGGGCCCACTCTACATATAAAAAGGGGAAGTTCGCGCGGTAAATTATAGCCATGCAATGTGACTGTGAATTGCTATGTGAATTTATTTATTCACTAAACAGCATGCATCAATAGTGGAGTGTTATATATAATACAGTCAACCTGTTAAAATTATAAAGACTATAGCATCACACATATATAAGGGCCTTAACCTGTAGCTGTCCCTGAGGATAGTGAGTGGGATTCTGGCCCGGCGTTTGAATATTTTCATTTCTACTTTCAAACTCCATACTTCCGACTAGTCGTCTTTCGATTGCTCTATAGCTCAAACTCCGTAATTAGAATCCGTACGGTACGTAATTGCGTATTTTAACGTGCACACAAGGTAGGAATTGCGCAATCCCTGGTAGTCGAGTTGTGTGAATCGGTGACTTCAGACCAGACATACTTTACTATACATTAATTTTGTTATAGTGACTCATGGGCCCGGCTTGGCCTAGTGCTGCCTTTTTAGTTATAGCATGTGTCACTTTAATAAACAATTATTATATAAATGAATGAAGTGCATGGTGCTATAAGGAGAACCTGCATGTTCTGTCTCTATAGATCTAGCATGCATACATTACACACTATATTGCTTTACTTATGAACTATAGTTAATAACTGAGCCTATATAGCTCTATAATAATCACTGGAACGCATATGGCAGCTATTTATATTCAATTTGGTTGATATACCTAACCACTGTTGCAACAATAAAAGTAGCCACCACTATCGGATAGAATGAGGTTGATAATTCCATATTTTCTAGCTTCCTCAATCTTCTGTCTCTCCTTCTTTACAATGCCCTATAAATATGGATACACAATATTTGAATTCAGAAATACATTATACCATAATTCAGAGGTAAACCACAAAAATATTTTAACACGAAAATTCCATGAAAATTTCCCGAATTACGGTATATATGGCTTAATTAAGGCCAGCGCCATTAAATATGGCCATATTAAAATTATTATCTTAATGATACTAATCTCATTAAAGTTACTTTCAAGGTTAATTGAATGACCTGCATGTTTCATGGACTACCAGATTATATAGTCTGGAAAAACTCTGTAATTCCTTCAGAGCTATATATAGGTCTATATTATGCAATGTATAATTAGATGCATGACATTGACAGAGTAAAGGCTCATTGCTACGTTTGATATATGATAGTTGAATATTAGTTGAATGTTTTTACCGCAGCAGAGCGAACTTGAACAATTATTAGCCATAGAACGTACATATACATACATACTTATATACATCAGAAAACCAGAAGAAGCCTACAGAAGAGGTTGTATGAGCACCGGCAAGCAGTGAAGAAAGCTGACGGCAACAATGGAATTGCAGTCCATGGGACGTACACAGGATAGAGGCAATACAAATCCTGAGACTTTCTCAAAGAACTGTTAAACTGGATAGTGGCCATGGCCTGATCAAGTGACCTGTGGAAGCCCTTTATCTGATAAATCACATGTAATATATTTCAGTAACTATTTTTAGCAGTATTACACCTAAGTCCTTATGACATCATAATGGTATCATTCTCACCTAATTTGTGTTTTTAAGTGCTGTCTCTCTGCAAGTGTAACTGTTATTCTTATTAATAATAGGCTGAGGAAGGTCTATGGACCGAAACATTCCAATAATTGTTCAAGTTCGCTCTGCTGCAGTAAAACGCTCAACTAATATGCAACTATCATGTATGACATTGTCAATAAACTGCATGCACTGTAATGCATAAAATTTATATATATACGTAATACAGTACAAGTTACAATATACTAATATATATATATATAGCTTGTTCAGAGGAAATTGAATTAAAGTATAAACATATGCATGTATAATATAAGTATACCCTGCATGGGACTTTTTTTACTACTATACTTTAAACACTTACAGCAACAGCAGTTCCTATAGCTGGAATAAGGCAGCATAGCCCTGGAATCCAAAACAGCACATGTACACCTGCAAATATCATGGTTGTCACAGCACTGATGAACAGTGCATATTTGGGCAGGTTAGTAGTTACAGGAAGATTTTGTGGATATTGTACAATTGCAGTTGATGGTTGTGCTACTGTTACAGGCTGGTTGGCAGGATTCATAGCATTCGTGATCTCTATATGTACAAACGTACATAATTACTACAATTTAATAAATTAAACAAATAGAGTTCGAGTTAAAAACACTCAATATATAGGGCTATATATATATAATGAACTGTTTGAATTTTAAATTAAAAGGAATATATGCAAACAAACTTATTATGCAAGGGATAGGTCCTCTAGATTGAATTTATTTTGTTATATATAGCTAGCTAGCTACCTGTAGCTACCCCTGAGGATGTAAGTTATGCTGAGGGGAAACGTTAATGTGTTCTAGCAATGGATTATTCTCATTTGAGGCTTCAACATCCAACTTTCAGGCCGTTATATACACACTGTTTGGTCGCAATTGGCTCTCAAAAACTTGATATAGAATCATTACGAAAATCAGTGGTATATGTAGACTATATAATATATTTATACTATGATGCTTTGTAACTTGCAGTGTATCTATGTATGTAAAAATGAGTTTGAAAGTGGGCACTGAATAGGAAATAGGATATACATAAAAATAGACCGATATAGAAAATTAAGGATACATAGAAAATAGATAATAAAAGTCAATAGAAAATGCAGCCCACCTCATGTAGAGTACGTTGCTGTTCTCCATTTAATTTTCTTATAGTATGTATAAGACTTTCAAACATTATATTTACTGATGCTAAAAAACATTGATTAATTGACACTATTCAGTATATTGCATGTTTAAGATTGTGGAGAGGTTGCTATTGGTAGTTTTATGCATTGTTGATACATTAATGTATGAAACTTTATCAATGCTTTGTATTAAGTAAAAATATAACAAAGTTAACAAGTTGATCAGTCTTCGTCACTGGATAGCACTTCCACATCTGCATTAGAATGCAAGTAGAGAGTGGTAATTATCTAATCATTATTCAATGCTCATCAGATAACTCACCTTCTGCCTCTCCTTCTGGAGAATCAGTGCTACCGGCTATATGAGTAACATCCTCCTCCTGTCAGTGGGTACAAGTAGTCATAGTAACTAGACTAATTATAGCAACACATTAAACTATAAGCTTCATTGCATGAAAAGGATAGTAATTCAAAGACATAATTTTAAAACCTATATAAGAGAACAAACAGCGCTATAAATAAAAGACTTAGGATATCCATCAGTATCATATATAGTCCAAGAGTCTATAGTCTTTGCAGGGTATACTGTAGGTGTTACTGGGAAGACATACAAGGAGATATTGATGCCTTCTGCTATACAGTTAGTTAGACTCTGAATGAATTAGAAGATAGCTGTGAGGAGATACTGAATTATCATTATTTCAGATGATGTATATATCAAACAAGGACCTATATACCATTACCACAGCGCTGCATGGCTATGAGATAGGAACACTGTCATTTTTGAGGAACACTGTCATTTTTGTAATAGTATTATGGAATACTGTAAAGACAGTAACATATATAGAGAGACAGGATTCAAATACAATCCACAAGACATTACTTGGATCTGCATGGTGTGTTACAATTTATGGCTGCTACTGAAGTTTATAAGTAGTTTCTGGTTAGTGTCTTTGAGAAGCAGCTTCTGTGGGGAACCTATTATCTTTTATTATTTCTGCATTTCTACAAGTAATTTTGCAACAAATACCTCAACAACAGATGTTTGGGAAAGTAATTCTTGCCCACGAAGATCCCTATTCTTCAAATTACCCACCCAAAAAGCCTCTTGGCAGTTGAACTCAGTCAAAAGATCCTATAAGATACATAAAGAAATGCAGATAAGATTCAAATAGGAGGCTAAAATTAACTAAGTGTTTGTTTCCTTTCTGCTACTGTTTCTGTAACTTTAAGGATATTCAAGGGTCAAGAATCATAAAGATTACAACTATTATAGGTGGCTGCCAGGTATAAACCTAACAAAGTGGTAAAGTAAGTGTTGGGTGCAGCAGTCCCTTGAGCATTTTAACTTACAAGTCTTGCTTTACCTGCATTACTTGTTTAAAGGGGAACTGACATTAAAAAATAAGTATTCTCTCAACATTTTACAATCGATATTAAACCTTCCAAGGTGAGGGATGATAGTGATTAGATAATGGCCATTGTGATACTTCTGTACATGGGAATTGTTATTGACAATTCGTCAGGCCTCATTATGTAGACTACATTGTGGGTACATTTCATTGAAAACTGGAACCTTAAAGTTAAGTATGACAAAGTACCCAGGAGGGCATTAAAAATCTCTATAAATCTATATGAAAAATTCATCACCAGTTATCCATTATGTGGGGTCATTTGAAATTTAAAGGGGAGCCAATGATTGGCGTTCAGGCTAATTGAAAATGAGTAAATAGTCATTAAGGTAAATTGGAACTTTGTTCAGTGAATTGTTAGGAATAAATGTCCTCCATTCTCAAACTACATTTTCTTCAGATACACAAATAAACAATATCATTGAAGCTGGAATCAAAGCCTCATCCTGAAAGAAATAACTTTTGATTGTCTCTGCTTTCGTGTATGTCAGTTTGAACACACATATAACCTATACTAAAGACAAGCGAAACCACCTTAGAGACTACCAATAATGGTTTAACCACAAAAGGCCGTTAAAAGGAGGTGGCACGTTATCACCACAGTTTTCCCTAAGTTGGAATTGATTTCAAAAATTGAAAAGATAATTAATACATATGTATGTCTGGCTGTAATTCATTTAGTTCCTTGTTAAGTAACCACATTGAACTAATGATATCTGATATACCTGATATCTGATACCTGATAAGGACACTTGAAGCAAAATACTAAACTTGTTAACTATCTGTTTGATCTATGCACTGTATATGTATAGAGAATCATGTACATAAGAGAAATCCTATAGTCAAAACTACAGGAAATACTTACTTTAAACTTAAATAGCAGCATCTCTAATGATCTCTTCAAAGCTGGAACTCTGTTAGTAAGTGCAAGGTCCTTCTGTACCTATACACATGTATGCATTTACATGGCTGTTATGTTTACTACTCATATGATCAGTACAAAAGCACTGTACATTTAATGCAGTTCAATTACATTTAATATTTGAAGTGTACGTATTTCCAATTTATAGGAAACCAAGGCCTAATATAAAATTCCCTCAAAATACTGCAAAATATTTGGCTTGTATGCTCCTCCTAACAGCCACTGAATACACAACATTACATTAGATTAATGTAGTGTTTTAACATACGTACATCGCATATACATACATAAGTACACCACAGACATAAACAACCTACATACCTATGGTCTCATTAGAAGATATAAAGGTGTTGGCTATTTTAACAGTGTCTGAGTCTATCACATGTTTACTATATAATTTAGCAGCACATTCCTATTAAACCTACCCACTGCCTTATATACGTATGTAGTCAACAGTGCACAAAGGAGTATTGTATAACATATTACATGTACCTGTATGTACATATGTACACACAAATATACCTTTGAGTGACCACAAAAGTGTTGTAATGATCTTGTACTTTGCTGAAATGACTTAATAAAGGATAAAATCTCATCTTGTTTTGTCCTAAAACTGTATCTTAGAAGTTGTATTCCATTTCTTAGGAACACTTCAACAAACTGATTACCAAACTAGAAAAAGATGTTTCATGTAACTCACTAAATTACCAGACGGCAAAGGGTCTTACTCTTAGAGCTGTTCCTAAGAATGGTCTCTTTTCAGTAGTCTACATATTAGAAAACAAGACAGCAAATGATGAAATGTGAATGATCAGTGGACTGGAAATTATTACACAGAACCAGCCAAGTGACCAAAGTCTTAATGATACAGATCGAAATGAATCTCACTAAGGAAGAGGTATAATGACTCAATAAGTAAAGATATCAACCAACTGTATAGTTCCCATACACAGGAAGTGGTACTTTGGGTGTTACTAGGAAACAATACGGTTACTGTAGAGAACATGAGACACGGTTGAAATAAAAATCATACTTCACCTATGTATGTATTATACGTATATACATGTAACAACACATACGTACCTTGACAAGAGTAACAAGGATTTGCAGCAATCTTACAGACACATTCAGTACAGCTAATCCTTCTTCCTGTGCCTATATAAATATACCATGGGCAGTGATAGAAGAGAGGTAAGCTGAGTGCTGAGTGTGCATAATGTAGCAGCACCTGAACAGAACCAGAGAAGTCCTTTCGAGCCAAAGATGTCTTCAGATGGTTCACAAGACCGACAAAGAGAGACTGGTAGTAGCAGGCCATTGTCTTCCTGTGAGTATTGGAAGTACAACAGACACTAGTTCCACTTCCCTGTGACCCCATTTTGATTAATAATGTTGTACAAACTGAATACACAGACACGTTGAAGAAGAGCCTCCTCAGGGTTGATAAATGCATCCTTAGACACAGATTAGACACTCAAAAGTTGAAGGATGAACCATTTAAAAGATATACAGTACATACATATATGACTGTATGTGATATTAGATTGTATTAATAATATATTTCACATATATACATCGGTGCACACGTGTATGAAGGAGGAAAACCCTACTGAGAGAAAGTAGAATAGCATTCATTTTGCTGTTCTTGGTCTTCAATTTCTGCTTGAATATAGCTTTCAAAGTTATCCTCTAACACCTTTTCAATCTGCCGAAGAGGGTCATCTGACAGTGAAATGTAATATCTACAGAGTTACGTATGCAAGTATTGTAACACATCTCATTCAAAGCTACCCATAAGATTTTAAATGTAAGGAATCTTAGGATTTTTAGTAACAGAATACCAATTGGCTTTATGCAATTTCACTCTCTCCTACCTTGTTAGCATGTTGAAAAGTCAATATGATTCTTTTAAACAAAACATTTACTGTATACATTCAATTTCTTTCTTATTTGTTTCTATACACAAATTTACAATACACATAACTCACTTCATAATGGTAGTTATTGCTTCCTTTTGCTGCTGAGGCGTCTCATATTGACTCCATGCAGTTTGGAGACATTGCTTGCAGAGCTCAGCTAATAATAAGAAAGGAACTGTAAAAATCAACCTAATTACAACCTTACATGAGTCAGGGATGTGGTCTCATGGTGACAGTGAAGAGGGAAGTACAATCAATACAAATACCCAAGACTGTAATGGGGTTCATAATTGTACCGTATACAGTCATATGCCTGATTTTGATTGGCTGTTTATAAATATATACTTATGCACCAGGTTGTCTGCCATCACCAACAGAAGTTGTCAACAGAAAATGCATTATTATTGATCAGTCACACTTGTATCAGGTACAATAATGTAAAAATTAAATGCACAGAAATTGACCTGATTTTTAACATAATATGAAATACAAAGCTGTACATACGTAGCCTTTCCTGAGTCATACGTACCTGTAAATCTGGAAATTGTGTGTTTTATGTAATTCATTGTTCCTTAGCCACACAGTTATGTTAGTTATAGGCCACAAAATGGTGTTTTAGATCATGAGTGCATACTGCACAGTGTCTTACAAATGATTTCTTTTCCAATGTCTTCCTTTGGAATCACTTTTGAGAGATTCACAACACATTTGACAAGCGCTTGGGCACAAGTTAAGGTTGGCAAGGCGACTGAAAGGCTTTTGAGATAATTCAAACTTTGTCTACAAAAACAATAAAGTGGGATTCAAAGAGGATTACTTAACACTTTAAAAATGTCTACGTACTTCCCACAAATTTTATTTTATGGTCATTTCATAGCTAGTTCAATTATATTATGTTTAATTATGTTTATGTTTGTTTAAAATAAGCTTTAGTCTAACAAACTTGTAGATTCTAGCTCGTGATGGTTGTTCTGCATTCTTGTGGCGTTCAGCAAATCCTGTACATATTTCATTCAGAATTTTGGCATTATCTTGTTCCATTAAATTTGGCCTGCAAAAGTACAGTAATATACCCTCGACAGCACTAGTTTAGTCTACACACTGATATGCCTTATGTATATTGTTTATCACATATAGCTAAAGTAACTTGTCCAGTGCATACCAGGCTAAAAGAGTGGAAAATAACTTGAATGTTGTTGTCAATATTGTACTGTGATCCTTTGCTTCATCTGAGGTCAAATCAACCATATCCTCAATTCCGTCATTATCAGCTCTCTGTGACTGTTATATATAATCAAAAGTAAGTAAACTATCAAATCTGCAAAAGAGCTGAACTGTCATGTGATTATTATGTGACAATACAATTTGTGAATGAAAACACTTCAAGAGTGTGTAATTATACGTATAACACTGTATACATTGGCTTGGTGATGGGATAAGCAACTCATTAAGTCACTATAGCAATTGCCATATTGTACAGCATGTACGTACATACATGTAATGGAAACACACTCACTATAATACAGGTGCAAAATGGCTGTTTATTCATATATAGCTGCACAATAGTATATGTATATAGATTTGACCCTTGAGTCAGTAAAGAGAGTTCACAGTATTATTATTGTCTATTTTGTATCTCTATCATTGTGGGTAACTGCTGGTGAGTATTACAACCACAAGATGACCAGAGGTTTACCTTAAAGTAGCTTGTAGCTGTCTCCACATGCAAGCAAAGAGCTGATTGGAGATCTACTACCAATCTAGCCATTGAGACTGAAGAAATGGCTTCCACAGGCCTCTGTACAGTAGAGTGCTTACTGCTTGAGGACAGACGCTTGGGAGCAAAGACTGACATGCAACTAGTGATCTTTCTGTAAAGGTCATCCAGAAGAAAGACAATCTGATTGGTCTCCAGTTGGGCCACTTCGTTCACCTACACATAATAGGGTTATTATAGGCTACGTATCAGCTTAGAAGAGTATAAATGAATCATCAAAACACACTATTTTTCTTACATACTACATCTAATTTAGAGTAAAAGAACTATAAGGAACTAAACCTAGTGAGAGCTTTGGATGAGGATACAAGAGTTTTCTCTTTCTACTTCTCTTCTTCTCCCCTAGGCATGTATATCACAACCTGCTAGATTACCAGAATACCCTGACATGTCATTTTCCATGCGTCTCTCTTAATAATGTTTGAGAGCAACTGATTATTAGCTAAATTATAAATAAGATATTAACGTGTGGACAAATCTATTGCTGGACCTTTCAAGTGTTTTAAATTTACACTATCTATAAATCTATAATGATATGTATGTATAAACCCTTTAACACCACAAGGGAGGGCAAAATACAATGTATAGCAAAATTTTAAGTTGGTAACTACGTAGTTCAATTTGCTATTAAACATTGTCAAGTAATTTGAGTTTGAAAACTTATGAAAGCCATACAACTGAATCGCAAAATGAAAATAACAATCGGTAATTTGACTTCAATATTCAAAGGAGGGACCCTATCACATGTAGCAGGGTTTCTTCTGGGGGGAGGGGCAAGGGCAGGGGAGGGGCAGAGGGGACATGCATTTGTCCGTTTTCCAGAGCTACCAGAGTACCACAGCACTATACTTACAATACACTCACTGTACAAGCTCCTTCCACTGATATGTGTACAGCATATAATACAGAATAAACTCACAAAAGGTGTAGACGGCAATGTGCTACCTGAATGCAAGTACTTTCTCTCCATAGATTCATAAGTGAGCACCTTGAAAACATTGATGGACAATGGTCTATGGAAACACAATGTATATATATTATTACTGTGCAATAGTAACAACTTAAAATGATGGACAGCATACATAAGTATATAGGTAGCATACATAGGTATATAGGTAGCATACATAGGTATATAGGTAGCATACATACGTAGGTATATAGGTAGCATACATGGGTATATAGGTAGCATACATAGGTATATAGGTAGCATACATGGGTATATAGGTAGCATACATATATAGGTGTAGATACAGCATACATAGGTATACAGGTAGCATACATACGTAGGTATATAGGTAGCATACATATATAGGTGTAGATATAGCATACATAGGCACATATACATACCTGTACAGACTTCTTAAAGAGATAAGGTTTGCTGCAGCAGTTGGAGCTGATATCACTGAACTAACTGTAGTCTATACAACAGAAAAGTAGTGCAGATTATGTACACCTTACTGACTGACTGAGCTACCTTACTAACTGACTGATCTACCTTACTAACTGACTGAGCTACCTTACTAACTGACTGAGCTACCTTACTAACTGACTGATCTACCTTCCTAACTGACTGAGCTACCTTACTAACTGACTGATCTACCTTCCTAACTGACTGAGCTACTTTACTAACTGACTGAGCTACCTTACCAACTGACTGAGCTACCTTACTAACTGACAGAGCTACCTTACCAACTGACTGAGCTACCTTACTAACTGACTGAGCTACCTTCCTAACTGACTGAGCTACCTTACTAACTGACTGAGCTACCTTACCAACTGACTGAGCTACCTTACCAACTGACTGAGCTACCTTACCAACTGACTGAGCTACCTTACCAACTGACTGAGCTACCTTACCAACTGACTGAGCTACCTTACCAACTGACTGAGCTACCTTACCAACTGACTGAGCTACCTTACTAACTGACTGAGCTACCTTACTAACTGACTGAGCTACCTTATTAACTGACTGAAATTCAAAGTATTGTAGCTATGCATGTACATGCTAGTACTTCTAATATAAATACAGTAGGTTCAGACTGTCTGTCACAGGTGTAGGGCAGAGAAGCCTGCACTCCAGAGAGAATTCTAATCTCCTCCAAGTATGTAGTACTCACATCTAGGGTTATATTCTTGGTTGTAGACAGGTTCTTTGCTATTGTGGTATTGTTGGCCGCTCCTCTATGGAATGAGCATGGACAATGTCGTTAACAGGCTTGTACGTATATACTGATATACACCTATAAATATCTTTGTTACTTGAGCGTATCTGCAACTAAACTTAAGGATTGTTGATGAAGATTCATGGGCCAAAACCTCCAAACACTAGAATTTGTGTTTTAGACAGCTTAAACAAATCAACTAGATTAGTGAACACAATGAGAACTACTCCTTACCACAATGTATGTGTACATTTGTTCACACAATCACTCAATTCCAAGGGGACTTACCCTTTAGGCTTACGTGCCTTCTTCCCTTGGCCTACAGTGGAAGTAGCTGGTTCCCATTCCAAACCCAAAAGTTGGTATAGAAACTGATCAAATGTTGGTGTTACTACATTGGTAAAATCATTTCAATGAAACATTGATGTATCCTTGCCTCATTTTAAACTTTAAAGTGATAATAAAACCACAACTCAGTCTAGAGACATGTATGTGTGTGTGTGTGTGTGTGAGTGTGTCTATTTTTAAAGTCATAAAGAGAGTCATCGTAGAAGTTAGCAAACTCAACCAAACCACGTGGGCTGCCATTTTTGGTTAAAGTTCTTACATCACTGTGGCATAATGTATTCCAATAACTCACACCATTATATTTAGCTTCCTAAGTACTTAGCTATAGGACCACACATAATTAATACTTTGATCACTAATGTAATAATCAAACCACAAGTATTTATAATATTCTTATGAGTGAGTCTTATATGGTCATAAAAATATGGAGTGCCGTTTGGGTAAAAACTAAATTGTGATATAAAATATATCATTATATCATGTATTATATATTGCAATAGGAGCATTTGGACCAGAGGCACAGTCCTTTTTTCAGGACCTGGGTCGGTGTCTGAGGGAGTCAATGTCAGAGCCCCCATCCTACCACTATCTGCTGCAGAGGATTTCAGTGGCCATACAGAGAGGCAATACAGCGGCCATCCTGCATGGGTACCCACAGATATCCTGAGCCGACTTCTGAACCTTCCTACCCTATTTAATCCACATACGTAGGTGCTAGTTGTGTACATTCACTATTAATTTTATTGCAATTTAGTGTAACATTTTTACCCAAACGGCGCCCCATATAAAAATCCATATACATAATATATACACTTTATAATAATAATAATAATAATAATAATAATAATAATAATAATAATAATAATAATAATAATAATATACAATAGAATATGTACATATTAGAAAGCATACATTTCCTACAAGCCTCTAATAGCTTTTCAACTTCTGTAACATTTTGCAATCTCCTCAGGACCTTCCATTTCATGTCGTCATCATCTTCACTGGCAAAGGCGCAGACTGACTCGAGGAACCAGTTAATACAGAGATACAAGGACAGACAAATGCACTCCTTCACATGGTCTTCTTGGCACTCGAAGGTCCCATCCGTCACAATTTCCTCACTACACATGATCAGGGGACAGCCTAGAAGGGCATCAATCTCCTCCATCTGGCCTCGATGAAGTGCAGCAGTGCAACACCTCAGGAGATGGAAGTGGGTTGGAAGACACATCACACTGCTTCTACATATACAAATATTACCACATCACATTACATCACATTACATCATATTATATGCCATCCATTAGTCTGACCAATACGAATGTTCCATTGAAATAGCTTACTTGCCAATTTGTCTTTTTCTTAGTTTCTGATACTGTGTCAGAACCATAGGGAGAAGGTTTAAGGTTATTGTGGATTCTTCATGTGAGTCTAACCCATAATTTTTTTGGACTTTCACAGGAAGATCACTATTGCAGGGAATACATCAGAAAAAAGCACAAGCATTCAAACGGTGCATGGATTAAGATGTTAGCTCTCTAGCTAAAGAGAGATTGAGGCAATCAAATTCAAAAAGTGTTCTTTTAAAGACATTTTCAGGGGTAAAATACTGGTAACATTCTACTGAAGAACTGTACAATAAATGTGTGCTCCTAATCCTGACATGTTGGTAAACAGGTACGTAAAAATGATGATTTAGATTATTTATGGATGTAGACACATATCAAAACACAAGAGTATTAAATATAAGGCTACATATAGCTATGGGTTCTAACTTTACTTATTTTCAAAACTGCACAAATGGGTCTCAGAATATAAGCAGGGGCAGCTCTGAAACTAGAATACATCTCTAACAAGAAGGACTCACAGAAGATCAAGAAGAAGATAAAAGATTCTCAGGGTCACTGATGAGGGGTGGAATTCCCAGAAACAGCTGTCTGGCCCAGTGGAGAAGAAGAGGAATAGAAGGAGAAAACTCTTGTATCCTCATCCAAAGTTTTCACTAGGTTTAGTTCCTAAAAGCCTTTTACTCTAAAGGAGATGTAGCATGTTGAAAAATGGTGTGCTAGATTATTCATGAATAGGTACGTACGCTGGGAGGGGGTCTTGAGGACCATTAAGGTAGATGTCAGAAAGGGTGTCACTGGTATTTGTACTTATCAGCTCCTAGGAGAAGAGGAAACAGAAATAAAATAAAAATGTACGTATTTACTAACATACACACCTTTTACCACATATCCACATTCACACACATGCACACATTCACACACATGCACACATTCACACACATGCACACACTCACACTCATGCACACACTCACACACATGCACACACTCACACACAGACATTAACACACACTTCCTACACATTCTTAATTGGCATCACCATCAGAAATAGAAATATACATCATTCATACAAGTCAGTGTTATCTAACACAGTGATTTTTGCAATGGCCAATTGATATTCTTACTAAAAAGGTTGGATCAAAATTTCCTTCCCTAATTGCAATAGACATTTCATCATTAAAGAGATTTGTGATATCTGCAGATTTCTGACACCCATCCTGAACAATCTGCTCCGTTATAGATCTGGCTAAATGAAGCTGTGATTCCCTTTTAGGGTCCTTGGAATGAATACCTTGAAATTCATCAAGACTAACATCTTCATCACTGGAATAAAGATATTAGAAGATAGGGATTTCTTCCAACTGTACCAAACTTATCTTTGAGATGGTTCATCTTTAGTCTTTTGAGTGTCTAGAGATGCACTTGGGATTGGGTCGAAACACCCGATTTCAAAAGACCAAACTGCATCTCTAGAAGGTCAAAGGACTAAAGATGAACCATCTCAAAGATAACAAAGACATTGTATGTACCTTATCGTATAAGGCTGATATATTTGGAAGGTTACAAGTTTATAGCACTCTTAAGGGGTACTTACAGGTGCTTACAGGTTGTGAAATAATAGATGTACGTATTGCAATATTGGTCTATACTGCACTACTGAAGTATACATATACGTATGTACATATATTAGGCTATTGGTCTTGTGCAACTTCTTATTATATATATATACCAATACACAGTACTAGGGTGAAATTAACACTGGAAATTATTATGCCAATATAATAATAATAATTCACATTTCATCATAACCTTTGCAGAGGGTTAGTGCAATTAATTCCCTTTTTCATTCTACATACACATACAGCAGGGTTTCATTTAGGGGGGAGGTGGGGCATTCGTACTAAGTACTCCACTGTTTTATTCCCTTTACTTTCGATTTTATTGCTTTCCTGTACTATATCACCCTAGTTATTTCTTGCATGCATTCAGGTTAATTTTAAATGATTTCCCAGCCTCATGCTATTTACTGTATTCTCATCCTACCCCATTTTTTCATGCCCCATATTTATTACTGGGTGTCTAAAATAGTAGCCAATGTCTAAAGGCCTCCGCAGTCTAAATAAGATACTTGACTGGACTAGCTGTATACGTATATAAGTTGATGGTGTGTTCAACTGACACTTTCTGGGCAAGCTGTACAATCAGCTTGACACCACCTATCACTCCAATGTGTCTATATTGCTGACTTGAGTGGGCCAGTTGTTTACTAATAATAGTCCTCATTTCATCCTACGTACGTACAAATATATACCATAAATCTATATATAGGTATGTATATGATGTAGATATACATGATGTAGATTGTTATTATTGTTATTACTAAGGTTACTCCTTCAGACCAAGGCTGGTATAAATGGGGGACCTGACATGAAACACATAAAACAAAAACAAGGACACACATATACATGAAATAATACACAGGTTCTAAATTGTTATTATAACTAGATGTGTATAAATAATGTAATTAATGTAGATATACTGTAAATCCCTTTATTTAAGAGAAACCAAAAGTTAGCGAAACTGGATTTTACCCCTACATAGCGGAATTTAATATTAGCAACTTACAAAATGCATGGAAGTTTTGTTAGTTAATTACAGTAATAAATAATTACAGTAGTACTCTATTTAGTAGTAATACTATATTTAGCGAACTCTAATTTTAGCGGTAAATGTCAAATCGCTAAATATAGCTAAATTTAAAAGCACACTAATAATAAGGGATTTACAGTATACGTACATGTATATACGTATGATGTACGTATTTTATATGTATATATGTAATTAATAAATCATCTTTGTTTTAATGAGAGGTACTACATATAAACCATAAACACTATCTTCACAGAGCAAATTAACAAGACTACTGCTCAACAAAAATGCAATCTGAGTTACTATAATTATTAACTAACTAATTAATAATATGAACTGCAGGAATGTAACTTAGAGAGAGAGAGGAAGAGCTCTATGTGGTAGAAATCAATACAGTGTATATATGTAATTTTGTTTTGCAATAATTTTCCATAATAGAATAAGGATTTCTTCTAACTGCATCGAATTTATCTTTTAAAAGGATCATCTTTCTACTTTTAGATGCTCTAAAAGTCGAAAAATGATCCTTTCAGAAGATAAATAACTTCTTTAACAGGGATATACTTGCTATGTAACTATATGAATATAAATATAGACACTAAACCAGTACTTATAGTCTGTTGTTGCGAGCCCCTGGAAATTCCCATGACGATGCACACACACACATTGTATGTACATACACCCAAATACAGAGACATCTGGCTGTAGGAAGCTCTAAAGAGTTGGTCAGGCCATCACACATGACAACATGATTTTATTTTATCAAAAAATGCCAAGTGCAAATTCTCTGAGTCTCCGACGTATAGTACAATTTCTGCATGTTCTCGACGGCTTAGAGACTTGCCATGTGAAAGATTACATCAGTAACAAGATGTCCGACTCCAATGGATCCTAGTCTAGTCAACACTTTCATTGACTCATTGTGGCTTTCAAGTTTACTGAATTGAAGCGCTTCATCAATTATTTATGCTTGAAGTTGAGATAATTACAGTGCACACATTACAAGCTTTTTTGTCTTTAATCGCCAGAGCTGCCAGTGACTCTGGGCTAACCTTGACTTGCAATTGGCCTTCAAAAAATGTGTATGTGCTGATAGTTGGCCATGGCCTAGGCAACCGGACCAGCTCCTACGGCCCTGGACATATATGGTATACGAATGTAGAGCTTACTCTGAGAGAACTGTCCTCATCAGCTGCCAGTAGGCTAATGATGCTGTACAACTTTCTGATTTGTGGCATTGACAGCCGCTCTAGGTAGTCAAGGATACCCTAAATCAGTGAAAAGCATCCATTCTGAGATTGTACGTACATGTACGTATGTACATAGAGACAAACTATAATAATATTGCTATGCCATTGTATGTATAAATGATACGATATTGCTATGCCATTGTATGATCTAACCTTGATAAAGATATCATATCGTCTCATGTCATTGGGTCTTGACTTTGTGAGTGATGACAGAATAGCAAATGCTGCATCAATCTCCACTGTATAGCCACTGCCTATGTGAGTCACAAGTGCAGCAACAACCTCCTGGATTTGAGAGGAAATGCATGTCTATTTACCTGTCTGTCACATACGCTCACCTGTCTGTCACGTGCGCTCACCTGTCTGTCACGTGCGCTCACCTGTCTGTCACATGCGCTCACCTGTCTGTCACATGCACTCACCTGTCTGTCACATGCACTCACCTGTCTGTCACGTGCGCTCACCTGTCTGTCACATGCACTCACCTGTCTGTCACGTGCGCTCACCTGTCTGTCACATGCACTCACCTGTCTGTCACGTGCGCTCACCTGTCTGTCACATGCGCTCACCTGTCTGTCACGTGCACTCACCTGTCTGTCACGTGCGCTCACCTGTCTGTCACGTTGACTCACCTGTCTGTCACATGCGCTCACCTGTCTGTCACGTTGATTCACCTGTCTGTCACATGCGCTCACCTGTCTGTCACGTGCGCTCACCTGTCTGTCACGTGCGCTCACCTGTCTGTCACATGTGCTCACCTGTCTGTCACATGCGCTCACCTGTCTGTCACATGCGCTCACCTGTCTGTCACGTGCGCTCACCTGCCTGTCACGTGCGCTCACCTGCCTGTCACGTGCACTCACCTGTCTGTCACGTGCACTCACCTGTCTGTCACGTGCGCTCACCTGTCTGTCACATGTGCTCACCTGTCTGTCACATGCACTCACCTGTCTGTCACATGCACTCACCTGTCTGTCACGTGCGCTCACCTGCCTGTCACGTGCGCTCACCTGTCTGTCACGTGCACTCACCTGTCTGTCACGTGCGCTCACCTGTCTGTCACGTTGACTCACCTGTCTGTCACGTGCGCTCACCTGCCTGTCACGTGCGCTCACCTGTCTGTCACGTGCGCTCACCTGTCTGTCACGTGCGCTCACCTGTCTGTCACGTTGACTCACCTGTCTGTCACATGCGCTCACCTGTCTGTCACCTGTCTGTCACATGCACTCACCTGTCTGTCACGTGCGCTCACCTGTCTGTCACGTGCGCTCACCTGTCTGTCACGTGCGCTCACCTGTCTGTCACATGTGCTCACCTGTCTGTCACATGCGCTCACCTGTCTGTCACATGCGCTCAACTGTCTGTCACATGCGCTCACCTGTCTATCATAAACATCAAAGTATGAAAAAGCATTCTTGTAGAGAACGGAGGCAAACGATACAACTGGTGTACTTTGGGAGCACAAAAGCGACCAAGCAAGCGAAAGGATACATGAAAAGTACTCCTTCAGTGTCTGCAGAGGAAGTAACATACGTAGTTTGAAAGATAGAACAGAACTCACTAATAGTTCTACGTATATACAAAACATATCCAGTACATAATATACACATACATCATAACATATATACGTATGTATGTACGTATATGTATGTATATATACGAACATTAAATTATTAGGTGTACAATTCTTAACATACAGTATTACATGTATGTAATATCAAATACAAAATATAGTAGTGTGTGTTTGGTTCACTGGAAACTGTTCTTTATTAATTTCAGATTGTGTAGGACAAAGATATATACTTTTCTTTATGATGTTATAATACTAATGCACTTTTAAATAAGAAATTCATTGAAGATAAACTCTCCATACAACTCATAAATGGCATAAAAACCATATTTTAGAAAATGATGTTCTGTACAGTACATACGTACAAGATACGTATATACTGTACATTTTTTAAAGAGTAAAATTCTACTTAAAACACATAATAACATAATAGATTGTAAGTATCTTGGGAAAAATCAGTCAATCACTGAACATGTACATACATACATAGTCTAATTAACTACTACTGGTAGTGTAAACATCCTGTGATTATTTTATATTACTGCTGTAATCTTTTATCTTAAAGGTACTGTATCTGTTAGCTAGTAATTTAGCCTTCTAGAACTTTCTGTTAGTAATGTATATATGCTGTTGCACAGATCTTATAAACCCAAAAGTGACTCGAGTGTAGTTAAGTAGCGTTACGATCTTATAACTCAACACATACATCCTTACCTGTGATCCTATACCAAATACTTCACAGAGAAGTTCTTCTGTGAAGAGTTTATTTTTGACTTTGGCAATAAAAATATTTTCGATAGATTTCTTTCTAGTAGGTATAGTAAGCAGGATGAACAGAACCAGGATATCCACCACTTTGTGGCCATTTGCAGTATTCACTGATTGAATAGCCTACACACAGATAAGTTATACAGTACCTACGTAGGTACCATGTTTAACCATCTAGTAGAGGATCGAATGGAGGCATCTTACTTCAAGATATCATACAAATATGAAAAATTATTAAAGTACGTAAATACTGTATCCATAAAAATCCTAAAAGCTACAATCAGTTTTCTTCTAGCTTCATCAAACTGAACTTTTGGATAGAACTACATCTTCGACTCTTTGACCATCTAAAAATGCAGTTTTGATTTATATCTTTTGGTCAAACATTTTGACCCCTAAAAGTCAGTAATGAAGATCCTCGAGATAAATATTTGACCAAAAGATTTGAAGAAACAAAAGAGGTAGCATCCGAAATAAAAAGGTATGTTATAGTTTGACTGAGTATTTGAGGCTACCTTAATCCATGCATCTGCTACAGATTTCTGAAAACAAATGGTAAATCTCAGCGTATCTAGTATGGCCTTCTTGTCCGAAGAGCTACACAGACTGGACAAAAGAGAAGACAGATACAAGCTATAGCTTGAATAAATAAAGACTTAAGTTAGTTACTGGTTAGTATAAATTAAATTCTGATCATAGGATAAAATCAATATTATTGTACTGGTAGAAAGGTCCTTTAAAAGAGCAGTTATGTAAGTAATTAAAATCAATCTCACTCAATTAATGCCTTCCATGTTTCCAATGTCATTCACATGTCTCAGTAGAAGCATATAGCAAACTTACCTCTCTCTTCTGTCTCCTTGTGTACTGCTGCAAGTAGGGACTATAAAACCTACATCGAAACACTCCAAATGGTTCCTCACTTCTAAAATTAACTAAAAAGGATGACAAATTATAGGGTAAAACAGGAGAATTAAACTGCTTTCAAAGGTTAATGAGCAAAATAAAAACCAAATGTTCTCTCTGTTATGCATTATCATGTTCTTGTCCTTACTTGAATCACCCCTTTACTGTCTCCTGTTAGAATGACAAACTTGAGGAGGGTAGGAATGTGGACGGTGTCAGCCGAGCTCAGGGCACGTATGGCCAGGTCTAACACCTGATAAAATAGTGTGGAATATGATTGAAGTTTGTGAATGAAGGGCTGCATAGAGGACTCCCTCAGACAATTTCCTATGAGAACATGAACCCCATAAACTGCTTCGACAATATATCCCTACTGGTGTCCACATGTATAAAACTTACATCAGATAAAAGATTTTTATCTGTTATGTTGAATTTCCCTAAACACTCTACAAGAGCCGGAACAAATTCACTGTCCAGTATAAGGTTATCCCTATATATAATACATTCAACTTCTACAATATACATATCATAAACAACAAACACAAGGGAGACATTGTGACCATTATAATGTTGTTACAATGTACATGAAAAATCTAAGATACCATTTTCCTACATGCTATATGCCTATTCTGTAAAAGAGCCTATAGGGGAACTAAACCTGAAGAGAGCTTTTGGATGAGGATACAGGAGTCTTTTCTTCCTTCTTGTCCCTTCTTTCTTCTTCTCCACTGGGTCAGACAGCTGTTTCTGGGAATTCCACCCTTCATCAGTGATCCTGGGAGTCTTTGTCTTTTCTTTATCTTGATCTTCTGTGAATCCTTGGCTCTCTATGCTAATTAAATCTAGGGGCCTTATATACACTATTTTTGTACACTGGTAAAAAATGAAGTAAGACTCGTACCTTCTCACTGAAAATGTGATTGTAACTCAAATGTGGTAAAATATTACCTACCTCGGTGAGATTGTCTCACTTCATTTTTACAGTGTACATACGTACGTACGTAAAACATACAACATAAAATCTGGTCAAACTGTATTGCTACTAGCATTTAAGAATTAAAAGGAATCTGATAGACATGCCATCTCTTCTTTAAAATTAAAATTAATAATCATGGATGCCTAATATTAGTTTCCCAGCAACACCAGTGGTTGAAACTCAATAAAAGAACCTCAAAGGAACATGCAGCCAGGATTATAGGAATTAGAAGTGAGAGCATTTGATGAGATTTGCCCTCAAGATTGGCACCTCGACTACTTTAGGAACATATCTTTTGAAAGGATCATCTTTCGACTTTTAGAGCATCTAAAGACACAGTTTAGTTGCTTCTCTTGAAGACGTTTTGACCCAAGGGTCTTCTTCAGTGACTGCATCTATAGACGCTCTAAACATCAAAAGATGATTTGTTCCTTTCAAGAGTTCAACACAGTTAGAAGAATCCTTATTCTATTACTTTATGAACATACTGTAGGAATTGGTAGTACTATGATTAAAGGTCTCACTTTAGTACTGTGGCCGCCTCTTGGTGCTGTGCATCATGAAGGATTTCAGGCAAAAGGACTATAATGCCCTTCTTCAGAGGTGGGGAGGCCACTTCCAACCTCTCAAGGAGCTTCCTGCAGAGATCCTACATAATCAAAATGCAGATCTGCCATAGGCTTGTTTAGGAACTCCCACTACTAACACTATTTGAGCATCAGTAACACTGACTGAACAGGTTTGAATGAATGATAGAGTAGACTTTCTGAAAAGTATTAGCAATGTTGAATTAGCTAGAAGAGTGTAAGTCTACATTTGCCATCTTTTAGACCCCTTGGTCTTCATCAGCAAGTGTTGCTCAAATAATTTTCAACCATAATGATTGCAACAAGTAATCTTTATCGTTTCATACGTACATCATATATCCCTAAGTCCTATAGTTACTGTATCTGAAAATATTAGCATGGAATATATTTTGAAGTAAGGGAGTTAATTGCATATAGCATTCCTCCCATTGGCTTCATAGTACATGCTCCCACTAAACCATTCTGTATTGTTGAATACTGCAGGTGTTCTTGGTCGTCTCTCAGTTAATTCATACGTATGTAAAGAACTAGCAGTAGATAATTGTAATCTGCAAAACATCAGTTGAAAGTCAGGAGATGGGAGATAGGGAATGATAAAAATGAAAATCCCAAGTAAGAAATCAGGAGAGATAAATCTACAATTGGGCATGGCAACAGGTTGGCTTGCAGTGACCATTTCCGGAGGGGGAGCCAAAACGTGTTCTCCATTTGCTTAAAAAGATAATAACAGACAAACGTATGCCAAACAGAGAGTGCAACTTACCTCTCCATCCACTAGCGCATCTAATCCTTTCATTTGAGCCAGAAGGAGGAGATAATGCTCATCGTCCTCATCCATGATTGCGTCCATCTGGTCAAAGAGCAGCTCCATCACATGAGGCTGCAAGGACTCCACTTGCAGAAGGAGATGAACAAGACTATCCTGCCCTCCCGGTCTGGTGCTAATGTCAGAAATATAGTAACGATTGTACCAGCTGCTTTTAAAGGTTCATTTTTGTTCTACTGTACTTTCTCACACTGGCTGTTTAACATATTACTGGGTGACCATTACAAAGAAATTAATACATATGCAGTGTAATAGTAAGTTATTCAGGACTTTTCCTATTGATCAACTGATAGTCATGACCACTAAACTCAGCTTGAGACAGGTTCCACTGTAGTACAGTACATGTAAGATTCAGTCATCCAAGTTTGGTCATACACACATGCTAGTAGAGGTGACACAAGAGGACACAAGTCTACATATACGTACAGTGTACGTATATTTAATATTCAATTCTATTCCATACGTACATATATAATAATTATTCTATTCTATTCCATATAGCATATATATTTAATACTCTATTCTACTGTCATGAACATGAGGTTAAGAAGGCATACAAATAGAACAGACTATAACACTACTTTCCTAGACCCATGACTGAGGATAGGCCTAGTATAGAGCTACAGATGAGGATAGGCCTAGTACTATAGAGCTACAGATGAGGATAGGCCTAGTACTATAGAGCTACAGATAAGGATAGGCCTAGTGCTATAGAGCTACAGATGAGGATAGGCCTAGTACTATAGAGCTACAGATGAGGATAGGCCTAGTGCTATAGAGCTACAGATGAGGATAGGCCTAGTATAGAGCTACAGATGAGGATAGGCCTAGTACTATAGAGCTACAGATGAGGATAAGCCTAGTGCTATAGAGACACAGATGAGGATAAGCCTAGTGCTATAGAGACACAGATGAGGATAAGCCTAGTACTATAGAGCTACAGATAAGGATAGGCCTAGTACTATAGAGCTACAGATGAGGATAGGCCTAGTACTATAGAGCTACAGATGAGGATAGGCCTAGTACTATAGAGCTACAGATAAGGATAAGCCTAGTGCTATAGAGACACAGATGAGGATAAGCCTAGTGCTATAGAGACACAGATGAGGATAAGCCTAGTACTATAGAGCTACAGATAAGGATAGGCCTAGTACTATAGAGCTACAGATAAGGATAGGCCTAGTACTATAGAGCTACAGATAAGGATAGGCCTAGTACTATAGAGCTACAGATGAGGATAGGCCTAGTACTATAGAGCTACAGATGAGGATAGGCCTAGTACTATAGAGCTACAGATGAGGATAGGCCTAGTACTATAGAGCTACAGATGAGGATAGGCCTAGTACTATAGAGCTACAGATGAGGATAGGCCTAGTACTATAGAGCTACAGATGAGGATAAGCCTAGTGCTATAGAGACACAGATGAGGATAAGCCTAGTGCTATAGAGACACAGATGAGGATAAGCCTAGTACTATAGAGCTACAGATAAGGATAGGCCTAGTACTATAGAGCTACAGATGAGGATAGGCCTAGTACTATAGAGCTACAGATGAGGATAGGCCTAGTACTATAGAGCTACAGATGAGGATAGGCCTAGTACTATAGAGCTACAGATGAGGATAAGCCTAGTGCTATAGAGACACAGATGAGGATAAGCCTAGTGCTATAGAGACACAGATGAGGATAAGCCTAGTACTATAGAGCTACAGATAAGGATAGGCCTAGTACTATAGAGCTACAGATGAGGATAGGCCTAGTACTATAGAGCTACAGATGAGGATAGGCCTAGTACTATAGAGCTACAGATAAGGATAAGCCTAGTGCTATAGAGACACAGATGAGGATAAGCCTAGTGCTATAGAGACACAGATGAGGATAAGCCTAGTACTATAGAGCTACAGATAAGGATAGGCCTAGTACTATAGAGCTACAGATAAGGATAGGCCTAGTGCTATAGAGCTACAGATAAGGATAGGCCTAGTACTATAGAGCTACAGATAAGGATAGGCCTAGTACTATAGAGCTACAGATGAGGATAGGCCTAGTACTATAGAGCTACAGATGAGGATAGGCCTAGTACTATAGAGCTACAGATGAGGATAGGCCTAGTACTATAGAGCTACAGATGAGGATAGGCCTAGTACTATAGAGCTACAGATGAGGATAGGCCTAGTACTATAGAGCTACAGATGAGGATAGGCCTAGTACTATAGAGCTACAGATGAGGATAGGCCTAGTGCTATAGAGCTACAGATAAGGATAAGCCTAGTACTATAGAGCTACAGATGAGGATAGGCCTAGTACTATAGAGCTACAGATGAGGATAGGCCTAGTACTATAGAGCTACAGATGAGGATAGGCCTAGTGCTATAGAGCTACAGATGAGGATAGGCCTAGTACTATAGAGCTACAGATGAGGATAGGCCTAGTGCTATAGAGCTACAGATAAGGATAAGCCTAGTACTATAGAGCTACAGATAAGGATAAGCCTAGTGCTATAGAGCTACAGATGAGGATAGGCCTAGTGCTATAGAGCTACAGATGAGGATAGGCCTAGTACTATAGAGCTACAGATAAGGATAAGCCTAGTGCTATAGAGCTACAGATGAGGATAGGCCTAGTGCTATAGAGCTACAGATGAGGATAGGCCTAGTGCTATAGAGCTACAGATAAGGATAGGCCTAGTGCTATAGAGCTACAGATGAGGATAGGCCTAGTACTATAGAGCTACAGATAAGGATAGGCCTAGTACTATAGAGCTACAGATAAGGATAGGCCTAGTGCTATAGAGCTACAGATGAGGATAGGCCTAGTACTATAGAGCTACAGATAAGGATAGGCCTAGTGCTATAGAGCTACAGATAAGGATAGGCCTAGTACTATAGAGCTACAGATGAGGATAGGCCTAGTACTATAGAGCTACAGATGAGGATAGGCCTAGTGCTATAGAGCTACAGATAAGGATAGGCCTAGTGCTATAGAGCTACAGATGAGGATAGGCCTAGTACTATAGAGCTACAGATAAGGATAGGCCTAGTACTATAGAGCTACAGATAAGGATAGGCCTAGTGCTATAGAGCTACAGATGAGGATAGGCCTAGTACTATAGAGCTACAGATAAGGATAGGCCTAGTGCTATAGAGCTACAGATAAGGATAGGCCTAGTACTATAGAGCTACAGATGAGGATAGGCCTAGTACTATAGAGCTACAGATGAGGATAGGCCTAGTGCTATAGAGCTACAGATAAGGATAGGCCTATAGAGCTACAGATGAGGATAGGCCTAGTACTATAGAGCTACAGATGAGGATAGGCCTAGTGCTATAGAGCTACAGATGAGGATAGGCCTAGTACTATAGAGCTACAGATAAGGATAGGCCTAGTGCTATAGAGCTACAGATGAGGATAGGCCTAGTACTATAGAGCTACAGATGAGGATAGGCCTAGTACTATAGAGCTACAGATAAGGATAAGCCTAGTGCTATAGAGCTACAGATAAGGATAAGCCTAGTGCTATAGAGCTACAGATAAGGATAGGCCTATAGAGCTACAGATGAGGATAGGCCTAGTACTATAGAGCTACAGATGAGGATAGGCCTAGTACTATAGAGCTACAGATGAGGATAGGCCTAGTGCTATAGAGCTACAGATGAGGATAGGCCTAGTACTATAGAGCTACAGATAAGGATAGGCCTAGTGCTATAGAGCTACAGATGAGGATAGGCCTAGTACTATAGAGCTACAGATGAGGATAGGCCTAGTACTATAGAGCTACAGATGAGGATAGGCCTAGTGCTATAGAGCTACAGATGAGGATAGGCCTAGTGCTATAGAGATACAGATGAGGATAGGCCTAGTGCTATAGAGCTACAGATGAGGATAGGCCTAGTGCTATAGAGCTACAGATAAGGATAAGCCTAGTACTATAGAGCTACAGATGAGGATAGGCCTAGTGCTATAGAGCTACAGATAAGGATAGGCCTAGTACTATAGAGCTACAGATGAGGATAGGCCTAGTACTATAGAGCTACAGATGAGGATAGGCCTAGTACTATAGAGCTACAGATAAGGATAGGCCTAGTGCTATAGAGCTACAGATAAGGATAGGCCTAGTGCTATAGAGCTACAGATAAGGATAGGCCTAGTGCTATAGAGCTACAGATAAGGATAAGCCTAGTGCTATAGAGCTACAGATGAGGATAAGCCTAGTGCTATAGAGCTACAGATGAGGATAAGCCTAGTGCTATAGAGCTACAGATGAGGATAGGCCTAGTGCTATAGAGCTACAGATAAGGATAGGCCTAGTACTATAGAGCTACAGATGAGGATAGGCCTAGTACTATAGAGCTACAGATGAGGATAGGCCTAGTACTATAGAGCTACAGATGAGGATAGGCCTAGTACTATAGAGCTACAGATAAGGATAGGCCTAGTGCTATAGAGCTACAGATAAGGATAGGCCTAGTGCTATAGAGCTACAGATAAGGATAGGCCTAGTGCTATAGAGCTACAGATAAGGATAAGCCTAGTGCTATAGAGCTACAGATGAGGATAAGCCTAGTGCTATAGAGCTACAGATGAGGATAAGCCTAGTGCTATAGAGCTACAGATGAGGATAGGCCTAGTACTATAGAGCTACAGATAAGGATAGGCCTAGTACTATAGAGCTACAGATAAGGATAGGCCTAGTACTATAGAGCTACAGATAAGGATAAGCCTAGTGCTATAGAGCTACAGATAAGGATAGGCCTAGTGCTATAGAGCTACAGATGAGGATAGGCCTAGTGCTATAGAGCTACAGATGAGGATAGGCCTAGTGCTATAGAGCTACATATAAGGATAAGCCCAGTGCTATAGAGCTACAGATGAGGATAGGCCTAGTACTATAGAGCTACAGATGAGGATAGGCCTAGTACTATAGAGCTACAGATAAGGATAGGCCTAGTGCTATAGAGCTACAGATAAGGATAGGCCTAGTGCTATAGAGCTACAGATAGGGATAGGCCTAGTGCTATAGAGCTACAGATAAGGATAAGCCTAGTGCTATAGAGCTACAGATAAGGATAGGCCTAGTACTATAGAGCTACAGATGAGGATAGGCCTAGTACTATAGAGCTACAGATGAGGATAGGCCTAGTGCTATAGAGCTACAGATAAGGATAAGCCTAGTGCTATAGAGCTACAGATAAGGATAGGCCTAGTACTATAGAGCTACAGATGAGGATAGGCCTAGTGCTATAGAGCTACAGATGAGGATAGGCCTAGTGCTATAGAGCTACAGATAAGGATAAGCCTAGTACTATAGAGCTACAGATGAGGATAGGCCTAGTACTATAGAGCTACAGATAAGGATAGGCCTAGTGCTATAGAGCTACAGATGAGGATAGGCCTAGTGCTATAGAGCTACAGATAAGGATAAGCCTAGTGCTATAGAGCTACAGATGAGGATAGGCCTAGTACTATAGAGCTACAGATAAGGATAGGCCTAGTGCTATAGAGCTACAGATAAGGATAAGCCTAGTGCTATAGAGCTACAGATAAGGATAGGCCTAGTACTATAGAGCTACAGATGAGGATAGGCCTAGTACTATAGAGCTACAGATGAGGATAGGCCTAGTACTATAGAGCTACAGATAAGGATAGGCCTAGTGCTATAGAGCTACAGATGAGGATAGGCCTAGTACTATAGAGCTACAGATAAGGATACACCTTATACTGATTTTACTTTCTTTCCACTGGCCTCACACTCTTACATCAGGAGTGCCAATCTTAGCACTGATAAAAATATATTCAGCAGGGCAAATACTTATAATTTCACAGCTAGTCATTAAGCAGATGTCTTAAAACAACAGCACCACTTAAAAAGACAGTGACACTTGGTACATCATACAGACTCTTAAAGAAATAGTCAATTATACTGTAAGCTGCCCATACCGACCTGAGCTGAGATTCCGATGAGTATCTTGTGGGTCCAGTCACTAGTTTCATTCTAAAAAGGAAAAGACTAAATAAGTTACAAGTATAGAAGGCAGTACAATAGCTTAGCAGATAGTCTGATAGTTACCCATCTTTTAATGTACAGAGTAATCAGCCGGTACTGTGCTTACATACATACGGATGTGGACATCCCTATAGTATAACAGTAGAATACTTAACCAGCTTCTAAAGGACTTAAGGGTTTTCAATCTATTTCATAATGGTTAAGACAATCCTATAATCCCTTCTACAATAACCTATATAATCACTGGGAGATATGACACTTACTATACGTACATACATACATATACATGTCATATGGTACTCTTCCAGTTCCTATATATCGCTGCCGTGTACATATGGTTAGGTACACACAGTAGCATATACAGACGTCACTTCAAGCACTCCTTCAACTACAAAGTCGATTCCATGCATATTTAAGAGGGACCACACCTTTCAGGGTCCTTCAGTTGAGACTCAAGTGACTTTAGCAACGCTTTCTTGTCCTCCTAATCATGACATACAATAAATTACATACTAATATATCACTGTGCTACACTAGCTAGATCCTGCATGCGACTAGTATTCACCTTGTTTCTAGCGAGATTACCAGCATTTCCCTGAACGGTTATCTGGTCAGTGGCTGGACGAAAAGGGAAGCAAGTTGGTCAACAAGCGCAAACGGTAAAGCAATGCGTGGCTAGCATACTCAATTCCACTATTCCGGGTCCGAATTTCAAGCCAATTCTCTGAAGAACATCAGGAGCCGAACCAGGAGTACTCCTTTTTGGATCTAGAAGTTCATACAACGTGGCTTCAGTTTGAATAAATAGTTACTTGATAACCACGGCCCTTACCACTTCTGACGGAGGTCTCTGCAAGTCTTTTCCTTTTGAACATTTTGCAGCTTTGATCTGCAAAAATCAGCGCGCGTTTCAAGAAAATGGCTGATAACACAAGAGTGTAATACAACTACATTCCAAACATATAGCAATCACGTAGCTTAGTTTATGCATTCATATAGTGATTATAATGTGTGCGCATAGAACTCCGCAGTATACACGCAAAGAAAGGAAAATAAGCGATTCTTAAGTTAAAACAATCTAACCACAATAGTAATGATTTAAAAATGACAAGAGTCAGGTGGTATCCCTTGTCCTTCTTCTTCAATTTTCCTTTTCTTTCTTTCTGTCATTTCTTCAAAAAACTCTTCAATATCTCTTCGTTTGACAACTTGTCCATTCTCAGCAAACTTTTTCAAGTAACCCTTTAATTCAGAAGATAAGTCTTTATAGTCTACAGGGAGTATAATGACAAAGGATGGACAAACTATGTATATACATAGCATTGTTTTGTATATATATTTATGAATAATCTAACACACAATTTTCTTACATGCTAAAATTAAGGCCTATAGGGAATTAAACCTAGTGACAGCTTTGGATGAGGATATAAGAATTTTCTCCTATTTCTCTTCTCCACTGGGCCAGACAGCTGTTTCTGGGAATTCCACCCTTCATCAGTGACCCTAGGAATCTTTATCTTCTTCTTGATGTGAGTCCTTGACATGTATAGCATGCATACATAAAGTATATACTCTGCCTGGGGTGCATACAGCTATAGAAAGGCTTATACGTATGTATGTATCTAATAGAACATTTCAAAATATGGATCCCATGCATCTCACGGTGAATTGCCTCCACTTGCTGGACATGACTGAGGTTCTGTGAAAGGGCTGTCAGTCCCTGCTCCAAGGTGGATGAGGTGCTGGAACCATCCTGGGATTTTGCTTCATAAACAGCCACACTGTCATCCTCACTTAGCAAAAACTCAACATTTGATGATTTATAAAGAGCCTATACGTATACGTACATATGTAATGATAACTAGCATCTGCAACATTTATTCATCAATTATCCAAACATTTTGACCCAAAGGTCTTCATCAGCAGAAATAATGATTAGGGAGGAAAACCACTAGATAAGTAAGTAGGTGTTACCATGACTACGTAGATAAATGATGTCATGTGTGAATTGCACAACATATACAGAAGACCTCCAGGTCGAAATGTTCAATTTTGAATTGCATTTGGTGAGGATTTCAATTAGATGGTTTGGTGGTCTCGTGAATAACCGATAAATTTAAAACCATCATTATTTTCGTTTGCAGTTACAGCTGGCTATTATGATAACTAGATAGAGCCGCAGTATACGCGGATATTGTTGACCAATGGCTGCGTATACTGGCTGCTTTAAATAAATTCAGTTTGAAGCCAACCTGTCAAATTTAAAGCTGTCAAATATTCTGGCTATATGGTCTGTACTTTTTGTATTCAAATAAGTATCTTACCTCACAACAAGTACAAGTACAAAGCTTTCTTCTCCAGTTATTGAAGAAAAATCCAGGTCCTAACTTCTCCCAGAAGGACTGATCATTCTTCTTAGTAAGATCTTGCAAGACACAATATTCCTTCTTAGACTGATCATCCTTAACTGTCTCTTCCCTCTTCTCAGTGTCATCACTGTTACAGGTTTGTCCATTAGTAGAGAAGTGTACACCTTCTTCATCTCCTAACTTAGCCTCTTCGAGACTCTGTGGCTCATAGATTCTCAGAAAGGAATGCTTCCTCATACAGTCACCACACACCATTTCCTCGTAATCCAACGGGGGTGGTTGCCCCAGGTGCTAAGCAGAACAAATGTCAACTAATGTACAACACAAAAAACTACTTAAGTCAGGGCTGCATTTGCCCCTCCCCCCTGAGCTAATTTCCTATAGAGAACATGAACCCCCCAAACTGCTTCAACACCCTCACACCATTGTCCCCCTAATTTTGAAAAAAAAATCATTTTATTCTCCCTCCAGCCCCCAGTTCTGCATGCAGCCCTGTATGTGATTGAAAGATTGTGTACACAAATAATCTAACACACCGTTTTTCTTACGTACATACTACATCTAATTTAGAGTAAAGGCCTATAGGGAACTACATCTAGTGAGAGCTTTGGATGAGGATATAAGAATTTTTTCCTTCTACTTCTCTTCTTCTAGACACTTACCCGTGAATGGAACCAATCCTCACAAACTGAGCACTGAATCATTTCATCTTCAACCTACAGACATTGTACAAACAGATCAGATTAACCTAATATGCAATATACATACAAATATGCGTACAGTGCTGAAAATAACTTTTTGACACTGTCCAAATGAGCTTAATTTTGATTGGACTCTTATAATTTAAATCCATTAGCTGATCAATCAATCATTGAGATTGCATCACACTGATGCTTCTGCATCATCCAAATCTGTGAACCTCTTCTTGAATGTTTTGTAGGTACAGTAATATGTACGTACGTAGGTCACTTCTGTGCCAGTTCACCCTCGGTGCTTTGGAAGGGTGTCCCTTCATTCTTAAAACTCTACCCGAACAAGAACAAAAGAGCAAAAGCCATTTTGTGTTCAGACAAAATGTCCAATTGTAACACTGATTTTCCATGTCAACTAAATTCTAAATTTTGCATAGAAATTAACCAATGACCGACAATTATTTTCAGCGCTGCACATATGTACATATACATACATACATAACAAATATATACAGTATCTACATACAACTACATATACGTACATACATACATACACGTAAGTACCTCGTCTTCTGGATCAGGGTAAGGCCTCTCACAAATACAGTAGAGACCCTCAAAGTTATGATTGTAAGTGTTCTTCTCATTCACTGTATCCTTTTCCTAAAATGATGTTAGAGCATTAATAAAACCATTACAATAGAAACCTACTATACTAACTTACAGTAGCTGTATGTGGCTCAACACAAAGTGCAATTTTAGCAAACAGGTTTTTGGTGCTTATAGTGTGGCCTCTCAATGATACTCTATTTAAGGTGACATGGCTATATAGAATGGTATAAGTTCAAATGTTATTCTCTTCAGAAATTATGTTAACGTATGGCTTCCTGTTCGTAACCTTGTTAGCATCGAACATTGAATGGACAAAAAGGATTTACGTAAAAAAACACCTTTACTAATACAACGTATGTAACGTAAAGCTTGCGCAAAAACGTTTTCTCCGATATATGGTCTTAAAATTGATGGCAATCAAGGAAACGGTTAACCGGATATACAACCAGTGAATCTTTTTTTACTAACTTGTGGTCCCCAGGACAGAAGTAAATATCATTTCAAGAATTGTAATGAAATAAAATCATTATATGTTTATACTAAAACAGTTTCAGTTCCAAGTAAACACATACCATAACAAGTGATACATGTCAGATTATCAATCTTCTCATGTATACTATTACATAATACAGTATATACATAAAAGGTTTGGAGCACAAATTAAACTAAGTGTAAGTTTTGCATTACAAGACACACTGATGAGGTGACAAGGGCTGATTAGCCTAGCACCCAAACCTTACAAATATCTGCCCTTATATATATATTATAGATGCAGTTCCCAAACTATATTTAGAACTGGATAATTAACCTCACAATCTTAAAACTGAACAAACATAAACGGGTATATAAAGAGCACTTTAAACTGAGGTTCATGATCAGCAAGCTAAACCAAAACTATTATGCAATCCACTATTCTACTACTGTTATTGGCACTTACTGGTGAGAACATATTACTGGAAGTCTATAAACTCTTATAATTATACACATATGTTTGTAGAATAATCTAAGCTATATACGTATGATATCAAAGTTATTTTACAAGTTTTTCATTTCTCTCTACAAATAGATGCTACTAATTTGCCAGCAGTCAGCAAAATAACAAGAAGACAGTCCACTGAAACACAGACGTGTACTACTCCTCGTGATGGACGTGATGGTCTAACTGGTCCACCTGGTCCTCAAGGATTAGCTGGGATGCCTGGAACACCTGGCACTCCGGGAAGAGATGGACAACCAGGAACCAAAGGGGAGAAGGGACAGGAAGGTCCTACAGGTGCACAAGGACCATCTGGTTTGAATGGAGGAGTGACTTATGTAAGATGGGGAAAGACCAGATGTCCTAATGTAACTGGAACAGAAACAGTCTACGATGGATACACAGCAGGAACACATCATACTCATTCAGGAGGAGGAGCTAATGTGATATGTCTTCCAAAGGTACCACAGTATCATGCAGAAGCTTCCACTGATAATCCTAATAAAGCAGAGTTATTTGGTACTGAATATCATATTTCGGGAAGCCAACAATACCTCAGAGGATATTATGTTCAGAATGCTCCATGTGCAGTGTGTGAAGTCAGTACTCGTTCAAAACACTTAATGATACCAGCACTCTATGACTGCCCAGCTGGTTGGACTGAGGAGTATGATGGTTGGCTGGTAGCTGAGAGGACAAACCATGTAAATCACAAAGGAAGAATCACCTACACGTGTTTGGATAAGAACCCTGATGTCATACCAGGCTTGTATGCTGCCAAATATGAAGTGCTACTGCATCATGCGGAAGCAACATGCACTGGAATTCCCTGTCCACCTTACGATGATCGTAAAGAGCTCTCTTGTGTTGTGTGTACCAAGTGAGACTCTGCAGCAACTTACGTACAGTAGTAATAACGTAGTGAAATGTGGGAACATTAGTAATTAGAAACATCTAACAGTCTAGTAGTCACCTTGAACTTCATTATCTTTGTTGCAGTAATCAAATCATTCAAAAATATAATAGGAGCATGCAAAATTTACCCTTCATCCATAATTTAAGTGAGCTACGTATACAGTTCAGCCTCAGTAGAATAAAAACTATTTAAAAAAAATGAAAAGAATGTTGAAATACATAGGAGGGGGCAGTGCTACAAAACTGGCTATATATAGATCCCATCAAAATATAGTGACATGTACTAAATGTGTGTTTGGGCATACCATCCCTATATACTTCAGCTAACCATGGTGTGCCCAAACACAGAAGTGATGTGTACATGATCAGTATGTGTATATGCTGCTTTTGTATGGTTAGCTGTATATATATCTCAAGATCACTGTCTTTTTGATACTTTTTGGGGTGCCAAAGGCGCCCCTATATTGTTTTCAGATATTATGTTAACATATGGCTTCCTGTTCATAACCTTGTATGAATATATTTATCTGTCAACAAAATGGTGGACGCTCGACTGGCTTTTGTTTTCTACTTTAAAATTAGTTTTCTCTTCCTTAGCGTCGAACATTGAACCAACGAAAAGGATTTAGAATTCACTTTTACTAATACTATGTAACGTAAAGCTTGCACAAAAACGTTTTCTACGAGATATGGCCTTGAAAAATTGACGGCATACAAGAGTCGACCGGAATCAGTTAACCGGACATCTAATAAGAATCAGTAAGTAGTTCAAGTTTGCATAGGGGCCCCACATGTTTTTTAAACTCGAAATACTTGTTTGTAAACATTTATCATGCATTTTTTTACAAAATTCACAGTCATGACAGTACGCATTGAAAACTTGTATAGTATAATCTGTAGATCCGCTATAGTCATAGTACAGATTATTTATGTTAGCTTGAAATATTCTTACACGATTTAACAGGCTCTGAAAAAGAAAATGATTACATTTCCAAAAGAAGGGCGGGGGAACTACATATATACATATACTCTAAGGTTCTAAGGATTCAAAGAACTCCCAAACTCAGTAATGAAGGGTGGTATTCCCAGAAACAGCTATGATTATCTGGACCAGTAGAGCAGATGAAAGGAAAGACTCTTAAATCCTTGTATTTTGTGTTTAATTCACATCTCCCACCAATCAAGACTACTTATTATTGACACTTAGAAATAAAAAAATAAAAACTATCAAGTAATTATAACTAACAGGCTAAATATTAATCAACACCACCTGTGTAATGTAAAATCGGGTGACATACATACTACTGAATACCTTACTTAAATCTTATGATCTGTAAGTATAAGTAAAATTGTCTTAACTTACTGGTTGAAGCTGACATTTGAAGTCTTCTCCAAAAGTACCGTTTCCACAATCACATCTGAAGTTTCGCTTAGTGTACAGTTCGTAGAGGTCATGTCCATCATGGCACGCTAAGCTACAAGCCAAGCACACGCCAGCTGGGCCACTGCCCTGCTCCTGACAGGTAGCACAGGCATAGAGGGCCTGACGAGACATGTAGCCCTTGAGAATACAAAAACAGCACCGGTTGGCAGAATAAAGTTTTGGTAAAGAAACATGTACTCAAATACATCTTGTACCAGAAGTTTTCTGTTGGGAAACTTCTGGGTCCGTGGATGATGAGAAATTTAAAGAATAATGCTATAAATCTATAATTATTAATAGTTCCATCTTTGTTATTCTCACTACCATTACCATTGGAGATATGAGCTGTAAACTTTGTTGGCCACACTACTCATGTAGACACACTTTTCAAGGAAAGACCAATGCAAAAAGAGAAAAGACTGTTTCAAGCATAAGGTATGGGAGGAAGGTTCCGGACACTTGGCCGACCTTTTACTGTTTCTCCAAAGAGTGTCAGCCATGCTTAGCTAAGATATGTATGCATACACCTTACCTTCCTGAATGACATACTTTCAGAGTATATTTACATACATACATACGTACATACAAATAGTACAGTATGTGATGTGAAACTGTCAAGCTACTCTTATAATCACTCGAGTCCTACAACCATAAACTGAAGCTCAACCTAGCCACTTTATACAAATCCTTGGAGCCCCATCCTCAATAAAGAGAGTCGATCATTTTAAGCCCCTGTTATTAGGGATTATGTATTCTACATACGTACCTCCGGATAAGTGCAGTTCTTGTCATCACTAGGACCTAGTACGGCCCTTGCCGTTGCCTCGAGGTTTTCCTCTTCCTCTACCACTTCTTGCATTGACAACACTGTTCCTTCTTCTGGATCTTCTGCCTCAGTATACGTAGTAGCCATTTCCCTCTCTTTCGCGCCGCAATGATGGATTTTAAAAATTTAAATCGGAAACGAGTTGACAAAAATGGCGGACCAGTTTGACTTTTATTGGAGCAAAGAGGATATCATACAGAATACTCCTTCAAGGAGGGACGATATATCATACGAAACAGAGACAAGATATCGAAAGGAAGGGGCTTTGCTTATATATCATTGCTGTACTGAGATGAAACTGTATCCTTTAATCTCTGTGGGAGTATAAGACTTAGAACTGTGTTTGTATATGTTGTGTTGTATGTTTCTAATACTAGCTAAACCAAGGAATGCAACTTGAGTCTTATTTGACCATGTAGATATGACATGAGTATTCTAAAGCACCATTTCCTGTAGCGTACGTTTGAGGCTTTAAATAGAATACGCTACTTAGGACATGTTCTTTATTATATATGTATGTATGTGCTTTTGTATATATGTAGCCTTGTAGATTAATAAATAGGTAGGTATGTAAATACTACCTGTATGTATGAAAGAAATAATGTGATTTTCCCTTGTGTGAAGTTGCATGATATTAAAAACATTTGTGAGCCTTGACCCTTGTTAGTCGTAATGACACTCAAGCTACAGGAGTAGTATTTTTTCAACGCTTTTTTATGTTTCAGAGTTTCAAACAATTTGACCGTTTCATTGTAGCCACAGCTTGCTTCCTCTTGGCAGGGAAGGTTGAGGAGAACCCTAAAAAGTGTAAGGATATATTGGCCATCATTAAAGAAACATTGACTGAAGAACAATTTAAAAGATTTGGAAAAGAACCAAAGGTACACACCAGCAGGGTTTCTTTCAGGGGGAGCCCCCCTTGCTAAATACTCTGAAAGAAACACTAACTAGTATGTACGATGCATCCCCTCCAAACTGGTGCTTGTGCATGTAACTAATAGAATAAGGATTTCTTCTAACTGCGTCAAACTCTTATTTTTTGAAAGGATCATATTTCAACTTTTAGAGCATCTAAAGACACAGTTTGTTGTTTCTTCTTGATTGTCAGATGTTTTTTTCCCTGAGGGTCTTCTTCAATGACTCTGACAATCAAAAAGAGACAACAAAACTGCATCCTTTGACGCTCTAAAAGTTAAAAGATTTTCGTGTTGACATATTTCATGGTCTGAACCAACCGCACTTCACGAACAAAGGAACGAGCGGAAAATTTGTGCGAGAAATGTTTGTGGTTTGGGCTAAACACAAAAATATTTTAACAACAAAAATTTCCCGAATTATGGTATTATACATACATATGTACGTACCGTATTTGACTGTGTAAAGGCCGGGCTTAAAATAATAAAATTACTGGAAAGAAATAGAGGCCCAAGCCTTCATATTTGGACGAATGCAGTACATTATATTTATAAAGTTGATTACTAGAAGTTAATTAGCAGAATGACAGAAATCTTATGTTTGCCTTCCACTAATTATCCATATTACATGTTGACCCTGTGGTCTTCCTAAACCACTCACCAATACTATTATATTATCTATAATTTGACTAATGATTAAATACTGTGATTATGCTACGTATAGGCCTACATCCAGATGGCCTTCACACCTCTGTCTCCACTGATTGATAGAGACCCCTTCTGCTTCTCTGTGTATCTGTTGTGAAGACATAGTGCTGGGTTTATAGGTACAGGGCCTCAGGCCAATAGTTAACCTCTATAGTAAACTCACAGGGACCAATTATCAATGAAGCTATAAGATAATTTCAATTAATCACCTTACTTTTCCATATCACTGACAGGGTTTCTTTCAGCTTATTGGGGGGGCAAGTACATATCTGCGTGCAAAGCATATATAAAACTAGGGTGTCTGGGGGCATGCTCCCCTGGGAAATTTTGATATTGGACCTTTTATTAGATGCAATTTGGGACTGTTTTCACACAAAATTACAATCGAATCACCACAAAAACTATCTAATGATTAAGAAACAATAGTAGGCATATGGACTAGAAAACCTAGTAACATTGTTGTATAGAATATTGTGCATTTCATGTTATCATTTATTGTGTCATTAAAGCTTTTAAAAGGCCTGAATTGATTTACATGTAAAATAGAATTCTCAGCATATCCAAGGAGGGGGCAAGCCAAAGCCAAAGGGGAGCAAATGCCCCCCCCCCCCTTAAAGAAACCCTGACTGACCAGAATTTCAATAGTATATTTCAATGAAAAGGTTCAATAATGCACTTAATTGTTTCACTACCAGGAAGAGGTGCTAATTCATGAGAGGATCTTGCTGCAGACTATAAAGTTTGATCTGATGGTGGAGAACCCTTACACGTATGTGCCCAGTATAGCAAACAAGCTGTTGAGGTCAAATGGAAGGCAACTGAACCCAGAGGAAAACGAGTCCCATAGAGGTGAGATTTATTGAAGCCTTGTTGTAGCTGTTGGAACCTGTAAACATTTCCTGGTCATGATTCTTCTCTGTGTGTCTGTGTTTAGAGAAGATGAACAAGATGAACAAGGTTGTCCAAATGGCGTGGAACTTTGTCAATGACAGGTTGGTGATGAAATGTCTTCTGTTCCATATTATTCTTAGTCTGTTTCACAAACTGAAGGATTATTATTGTAGACATTTTGTTGTGAACAGGTATAACTAGGATTATGGTATGCATTTGTGGTTTTGAGTATGAATCCAGAGGTGTATAAAGCCTGATTGGGTGGAGAGAGGTTGCTTGGTAACCAGATTAAGTGGATGGAGGTTGCTCAGTTACCTGATTGGGTGGAGAGAGGTTGCTTGGTAACTTAGTAATAATCGGGTAGGAGGAGTCTGTACTATCAGTAATACCATGTTTCACTGCCCCATACAATAAATTCTAAAAGCTATGCAGGTTTTTGGAAATATTTCTTGCTGCTAATTGTACATACGTAATACATTAGTTAATACTTTCTCTAGTTTATGTACAACTCTTTGCTTGATGTGGGAGGCCCAGACACTTGCCGTAGCCTTTATATTTTTGGCAGCAAAAGAAGCAAAGGTTGAAATCCCTTCTCTCTGTGGGACCAAGAGGTCTTGGTGGAGACAGTTTATTGACAGAGTTGATGTTCATGACTTAGAAGGTGAATATGCATATTCTGTTTTGTCTTATGTAACAGTTTCTATACATGGCCAAGCGGAGGGAGAAGTAGAAGGAGAAAACTCTTGTATCCACATCCAAATTAAAGCTCTCACTAGGTTTAGTTCCCCATAGGCCTTTTACTGTAAAGTATATGTAGCATGGTGTGTTATTAATAATGTCCTTTTCTGAAGAGCAATGGGTGCTGCATCCTTACCTACTTACTTATCAGGGGAATATTCTTTAATTTATATTGTGCATAGTTACATGAATCATGTCAAATTTATGTGATGCTGTTTATCTAGATGAGGTGCTGAAGGATCAGTTAATGCTGTTTTTAGTTTTCCCATTTTGGTGTCCAAGCTAGTAATGAAAAGTATTAATGATAGCACCAGCTTTGCAACACCTATAGCAATACTTTGCCCTCCAATTTAATGGTTCAAGCCTTTGTATTAAGAAATTAACTTATTTGTACGTTTATATCTCTTCTTATTACACGTATGTACTGTTAACCATTACAATTTTGACCTACCAGTCTCTGCATTCACAAGGACATATAGAATATATATTCTCTATTATGTTAGCCTATAATATGTGTTCACTGTTCTTTTTTAATTTTATTTTCTTAAGCTAGATTCTCTCTGACTAGATATTTCCCCTCTTGCAGCATATATGATACAGTTGTGGTTTGATTATCATTTTGCCTCAACTGTTTATGTACTGTAATAGATATAGGGAAGGAGTTGAAGCACTTGTATGAGGCAAAGGATAAAATGCATCCAGCTGAGGCAGCAAATCCACCTGACACAAATGAGGATCCCAGCTCCATCAAGGACACGCCCACACCTACACCAGTAGTTCCACTTCACCCCCCTGGTAAGCAACCCTATAGTTGTGTATATGTGAATAAAGCTGCCATTTTTATGCCATCTCTTCTTTAGAGAGTACTATTATAGTACTCTTCAAGATGCTTTGTAACATTCTGTTTCTGATATTCAAATGGACTGAAATCATTTATTTTGTATGCATGCTTTGGGCTTTTATTCAATGATGCATTACATGTACATGTATGTGTGTAAGAGCCTCTGAAGTAGCACAATGAAGTAAGGTGATGAAACCATCTTGAGTCTCTATGTTACTTACTTCGGTATGTGCATGTGTTCATGTATAAAACAGACCTGACTCTTTCCGTGCTCTAGATATGTAGTAAGAGAAAATCTGTAGTTGTTAGGTAGTACAAGTGTGTATGCATGTGTGTGAATGTGTGTGTTTGTGTGTATGAATGTGTGTGTATGTGTGTGTTTGTGTGTATGCATGTGTGTGTATGTGTGTGTTTGTGTGTATGAATGTGTGTGTATGTGTGTGTTTGTGTGTATGAATGTGTGTGTATGTGTGTGTTTGTGTGTATGCATGTGTGTGTATGTGTGTGTTTGTGTGTATGAATGTGTGTGTATGTGTGTGTTTGTGTGTATGAATGTGTGTGTATGTGTGTGTTTGTGTGTATGAATGTGTGTGTATGTGTGTGTTTGTGTGTATGAATGTGTGTGTATGTGTGTGTTTGTGTGTATGCATGTGTGTGTATGTGTGTGTTTGTGTGTATGCATGTGTGTGTATGTGTGTGTTTGTGTGTATGAATGTGTGTGTATGTGTGTGTTTGTATGTATGCACGTGTGTGTATGTGTGTATGTGTATCTTTGTGAACTCTGTGTATGGAACATTTTGATTTTGTGCTGGTATAGTGTCTGCTGTGTCGCTGGCTCCTTCCCTAGTGCTCCCCGTGGCTACATCAATCCACAACTCCCCACAAGGACCTCAGCAAACCAAAATTCCCAGTGCAATGGAGGTGGCTGCCAACTACGCCAGGCAAAGACAGCAAAGCCTCACTGGACTTACTCAAGGACCAATTAGTCCACACTCCTTCCCTCTTCAGATCCCAACCCAGCTAGATTCTGCCTTAACTCTCCAGCTTGCCCCACAGTATAACAAACAGATCTCCTTACCAAATCATCCTCTGATGATTGCTGATTCTGTGGGTATACCTGCAAATATTGCTCTGCCTGGAAATCCTTCAGCAACAGTTACTGATATATCAAGACTGGGGCCCACTCTCCAAGATACAGCACAGTACAATCCAATACAATTATCCAGTGCCAATCCACCCCAAGTGGGTGTGGTAACACATCTTCAAAAAAGTTATATGTCTAGCACTGGAACTGCCCAAGCTCTCAAAAATACTTTTCCCAATCAATATTCACATAGAAGCTCTTCCTCTCACCACACACAACATCCAAGTTATAGGAGACATTGATCCATTCATGTATTCCATTGCTATTTAAGAGTCACCAAAGTGAATGAATTATTTGATCTTGAGAACATTTTCATCAAGTCCCAATAGTCTAGTTATACTGGAAATTTTGTGTCAGTGGGATTGTTGTCAAAGTTCGAAGTAGAATTTAATACCATGCAAACAGTACACATCTATTTTTAATAACTACAGTATTTAGAATCATATAATTTTTAATCTAGGAGTTGTATAAGTATGTAAGCTTCCTGAAATAATGTTTGTCTTAGCAGAAACTTGGAGGGGTAAAGATTTTTTCATCCTTGATGCCAAGGGTTACATCATACAATCTGAAAATAGGAAGAAACTATATGTTTAAAAGACTGTCATACTTAACTTCAGTCTCATTTCTCAAGTGAACTTACGAGGTGTGGTACCACAGGTTTGCTTCTGTGTTAGCAAAGTATTCCAGTATAGGAATGCACTGACTCACAGTGAAAATACCAGCATAGTGTCCTACAGGCAATTACATACTAATATACTTGATAAATAGTCAACAAATATACTCACTGTCTTGACGGAAATCATCTCGCCAGATCTGAGTATCTACGTAGCCACCTAGGACAGGTTCTATCCCAACTGTGGCAGCTCCTTCGTAATGGCTACCATTCAACACTCCCAAGGGCCGTAAATATCCTCGCAAAGTAAATTTCGTACAAGTCTTTGCATCTATGTTAATTTCATAGCCTATTCTCTATAAGGAAAGCATATTGAAAAAGAAACACTAAAACAGTGCAATGCGCAGACGACGAACTAGGTCTACTTACAGAATTATAGAGTAATATTTGACCTATCCTCAGTCTTGTTCTGTTAGCGAAAACAATTTCTTCTTCAAAGGCCTCTCTCTGGTTGGTTAGGTCATAGTGTATCGCTGCTACACCAAATTCTCCCTGCAGAGGGTCCAATGTTACAGCAAAGCCTTCCCACTGATCGGGTGTTTCTACAGCAAAGGGAGAATTTATGCAACTAGAGTATTAAGGAGTAACAATCAGGTCTTACGACACAGTCTTTGAGCTTGGGTCGCTATTACTACAGCAGCAAAAAGAACAAGGACCTTCATTTCTGCTCTATACTCCCTCAAGTTGCTGGAGAACCAACGTGACCTTTGGAAAAATAGGCGTAGGTGGTCCGATCATATGACACCACACACGCCCTCCTTTAGCTAGCTGGTCACGATCCACTCTATCTAACGAGATTTGCTAGCTGGTCTTCGTTTAGCCCATATTTTCCAAGAAGGACAGACATGTTTCGTGTACTTTTGGCTCTAGCTGTGGTAACAGCATGTGTTTACGGACAGGGTGCTCCTAAATGCGGTAAGAGTGTCACTATTTCTGTTACAGTAACAAGATTTTCAATTATCGATCGCCTTCAACCTGACCTGCAGTTGCCCCTCGAGAATGGACTTCATACGTTCTAGAAGTAAGTTAGGTGCCGTTTTATACAGACTAACTGATTACAAACTAAAATTATAATAATGTAAAATACCTTACCCCGTACCTTCTGTTAGAATGATCCCAGCAGACAATTACAGATTTTCGGCAAGCTTTATTACGATTCGACCAAGCAAAGTACTCTCTTGGTAGGGGAAGCAGATGGAATTGAAATAGCAGTCTATCGTATCTTTCCTGATGTAAGTCTATCATGGGAGCTAACGCCAAAGATTTCTAACATTTTGATCAAACAATTTTACTTTAGAAAAAGGAATATATCATCAACCAAATCGAAGAGACCTGTGAATCGTATGAACTTACAAGGCAATGGAGACCATTCGAAGTGGATCCTAGTGCCTTCTATGGTGGTACTTACTATTTAGGTTCAGCAGACGTAGAAGGAGATGGCGTAAGAGTGTCTCATTGGTACACCAGATTCGGAGGAGGTAATATCGACGTTTAGTAGGGATAACTTTGGTTACAAATTTAAGGATTTCTAATTTATTCTCAGATACTTTGTTCCAGTCAATTGTCAACACAACTGTAGTTAATTGTATTCCAGTGCAGGACTACTTTTACTCACAAGCTACTGGTTTTGTTTCCACAAAGTGAGATTCAATTTGTTACTGTAACAGTATTAACATTATAATGTGTCTAGTTTGTCACCTAATACATTCTCTATATCCAGCTTCTTTGATGTGACAGTACAAGAAATACCAGATAATATCTTCGCTGTACCTCCTATCTGTAAGAAGTAGAACAATAATATAACTGCTAGGAACATGTTAGTCTAAGAGAATACTTTACATAAGTTGAAACTTGGTTATTATTACCTGTAATTGTCAATAATTGTCAACATTGTGGACTGGCAGAGTTGGTTTCAAGATACAAGACAGACAAGTGTTGAAACACTATGCCAAGCTGTGTCTAATGAAACATATTATCAGAATCTACACTGATTATAATGAAGTGCACATAGATTGATTAATATATACGTATAATTCAGGGATCTTATAAGACCAAAGGATAGATCTTTCTTCTTCCATCTGTGATTGCTTTGTTCGTAACTTATAATTTTGTTTTTGCTATCATTCTAAGCTATGAATGAGAGGTTAGATCTATATAACAAGAATACAAAATGGCAAACAGTTGCAGATCTTTGTAGACATATATATCTCGATGTGCATGCAATGAATTATTTCAGTTTAGTCTACCTTAGGCAGCATAATTGTTACTCCTTTGTCTGTTCACCATAGTAGAACATACTTTCAAATGGCACACTTTCAAGAGACCCTTGAAATGTTGCCTCCTATATAATAATAAGTTATACCCATTTAAAGTTTACAAAACAAAGCATTTAATATACACAGTGCCTAGAGTACCGGTACCGGTAATGAAACGTATTACGTTAAAGTGCCGGTACCGGTGTCACAGGAAATCCGACTTCCCCACTTTACGGTATCCCCGTGTAGAATTTCCTAGGACATTCAGTATCCGGATACCAAATATCCTCAGGATATGTAGTATCCCTGAAGGTACCCCTCACGAAATATGGCACCCCCTTCTTTCACCACAGATCAACGATTCGCTGCTATGCGCTCTTTGACATGCACAGTTTCAATCAAACCCTGAAGTCATAGTTGCAGAAGCTTGTGAACAATCGCCAAGATGACTGCATGGGATGATCTCCTGGACAACATTCTGTTCGCCTATCGGACAAGCCACCAGAATTTGACAAAGTGTACTCCATTCCTCTTGATGTATGGACGAGAAGCTCGCCTTCCAATTGATGTCACTCGAGTGCAGGAGAATCCTGATGACGAACTCGACATGGATGCAAAGGTGCAGAGGATGCTGGAACTGCAGAAAAAGCTTCACGACAAAGCATATGCCAATATTGAGAAAGCTCAGGCCCGTCAGAAGCTGCAGTATGAAGCCAAACATAACACCTCCAGAAAGTGCTGGTGCAAGCAATGAAGAATGTATATAGGGAGGAAGGGTGGCAAGCTTGAACCTCAATTTACAGGGGGTCCCTACATTGTTGCTGAGGACCTTGGGAAAGGTCGCTACCACCTTGAAGATGCAAATGGTAAGTTGTTGAAAACTGCCATCAATTGTCATCGCCTGAAGAAGTGGTTTGAGCCAGATGCAGGCAGGCTAGTCTGCAAGAGTGTTGATGGAGATCCTGATTCTGCCCGTGATGGAGATGCTTGCAATGAAGATGTCCACAACAGTGAAACCATTGATGTACGTAGATGCCCATGATGGAGATGCCATTGATGTAGATGCCCATAACGGAGATGCCCATGATGGAGATGCCATTGATGTAGATGCCCATAACGGAGATGCCCATGATGGAGATGCCATTGATGTAGATGCCCATAACGGAGGTGATCTCTGGAAGAGAATTGGAGATGTGCCCCTCACTGAAGTGGACAAGAAGGAGTTGCTCACTGGAAAGTGGCTGAATGATAAAGTGATTCATGCATCCCAGCTTCTGTTGAAGCAAAGGAAAGTTGGCTCCTTGCAGAATCCTCTTTTTGGCCAGACACTGAGTTTCGCGCCAGTTAGAGATGACTTTGTACAGATCCTGCACTCTGAATCCCACTGGGTGACAGTGAGCACAATTGGGACTCAACATCCCACTGTTCGTGTGTACGACAGCATGTACACTTCATAGCCAGCATCCACAAAGGTATACTCCTGCAAACCAAAGAGAAGTCCATAACACTTGAAGCAGCCAAATGGCAGTGATTGTGGTGTTTTTGTAATAGCTTTTGCAACTGCGCTATGCCATGGTCAGGTGCCAGAAGAGGAGTTCTTTGATGTCACGCAATTGAGACCTCACCTTGCAGACTGCATTGACAAAGAACACATGCAGCCATTTCCAGCTAGAAGAAGGAAGTGCCAAAAGAAGACAAAAAAATGCAAGCCATTGACAGACAGAGATTCATGATGTTGATTTGAAGTGGCATTGTGGTCTCTGTAAACTTGTCTAATTTTATGTTTTCTTGTATTCTTTCAAGCATGTTATGAGTCTCATTACAATTTATTTTGCATGGGGTATAAAATAGACTAGGAAATATTGCATGGGGTATAAAATAGACTAGGAAATATTGCATGGGGTATAAAATAGACTAGGAAATATTGCATGGGGTATAAAATAGACTAGGAAATATTGCATGGGGTATAAAATAGACTAGGAAATATTGCATGGGGTATAAAATAGACTAGGAAATATTGCACCCAGGATGCAACATTTCCTGACTTCATATAGGGGTTCCAAGTTTCCTAGGAAATTCGGTACGGGGGTGCCATATTTCCTGGGGTGCCAAATAGCCTGTGACACGGGTACCAGCACTCTAGCCACTGTGTTTAATATATGATTGTGATGGGGGCCCCTGACAACTTTTAAGAAGCTTGGCTGCACTTCTGGCATGCTGATTGATAATCGTAATTATAATGTTCTCTAGTTGCCACCTGTGTAGTACAACTTTTTGATTTCGCCAAGAAAATTTTTAGCATTAGTTTTTTTTCAAAATCATTGTGGTTGTCATTATCAGTAATAGCAAACATGGTAAGTTTTTGAAGATGTGCATTCCATTAAATTTGCCTGTTTCTTGTATGTGTGTACATGTCTCTAATCACAACCTGTTGCTTTCACCAAGGATTACCCTACAACATTAAAGAGTTTATTGTCTGGAGAAAATGTGCTATTTAAGCGTGAATTTCGTCCAGCTGCTCTTGGTCTGCAACACTTTGCCCATGCTTCAGAAGGAGATTGGCAGAGCAACTGTTTACATAGAACGACTGATTTGTCGCATTTGCACAAATTAAAGGTAAGCGACAGATCTAGAGTAATGTTAAAACACATCCCCCCTTACCTCAGAATTTCACTCTAACTATATATTATCACATGCCATTGCCGGGTATCATAAAATGGTTTCCCATTGTCCGAGGCTAACATTCTTACTCTTTCAAACCCATGTTATAACTTTCCTGTACACTATTGCTTCTATAATTGGTATTTCCTCCCCCCTAATACCAGACTCTAATTATTCCGAACACAAAGAAACCTGTTTATACAGAACATAGAATTATAGGACTGATTATATGACTATGAATCTTGTTTGTGTAGAATCAGTATTTGGAGTATGTCAAAGAAAAGTATCATTTATGGGAGGAAAAGGTGGCACTGACTCAAGAGAGAAGACGTATCATGGGAAATACCCTTCACTTGAGGGACCAGCTCACAAACCAGTCTAATAATTTCACCAATCATCAGGGCTCAGGTATTGTGAATGGAGTAGTGGTCATATATGTATGTAAGAATATGGATGATCACCGTAAATATATTATATGCCAAACCAGCCAAGTGACCAAGGTCCTACTAAGATGTAGCTTTATGTGCACTCTTTTTTCAGAATTTATATAAAATGATGTAGTTTCCAACTTCCCACTGAATCCAACACAATCCTTAAAAATACTGAAATTGGCACTTGCCAATAATACATCATTTAATAATATAGGAGGTGCTTAGCTTCATATACAGTATGTAATAGTAGCTTTTCACCAAGTTATTTTATTATTCAGACCACTCCAGAGGTCATCTCTCTGTCCAGTTGCCTCATAGCTCCATGCATGTTACATCAGAAAATCCTCAGCTGTATGCTGGGAAGCAGTCTGTGGAGACCTTCCCTGGGACATCACTCTTGCCCCCACAAGCCCAAGAAAATTTCCAGTTTGGAGTTGGGCCTCAAAGGACTATCAAACATGCTACATTTTTGACTCAGGACCATACAGTCAATGAATCCACTCCATCTTCCATCACCATGGCGAGCCAGGAAGGTGGTACCAAACTGTCAGAAAGCACTACCTCCTCAAGTCTGCCCGAGGGCGGTCAACCACATTCATCTGTCCATGCACCACCATCTGGTAATGCTGAGTCAGCAGTTCTGCCATCCTCTGACCTGCCTGTTGAGCCGAGTATTGAGAAAGGCGATGGAAAATTGGAGATTTCTGATATGACTACAAGTCAGTGGACAGATGATGATGACAGTCTTCACCCATCCATCCTGACCAGCCCACCACATGGCGAAGGAAAAGAGATTCCTGATCTTACTATTCTCGACTTGGCCCCTCAAACTGCGAGTATTCTATGCTACAATGAGTCCCATCGCTCTCTTGAAATCAACCAATCACATGAACTTCCACCAGCGGAGTCACACCCATCAGTGGAGTCACACCCATCGGTGGAGTCACACCCATCAGTGGAGTCACACCCCTCAGTGGAGTCACACCCATCAGTGGAGTCACATCCATCAGTTGAGTCACACCCATCAGCGGAGTCACACCCATCAGCTGAATCACACCCATCAGTTGAGTCACACCCATCAGTGGAGTCACACCCATCAGTGGAGTCACAGGAAGTACTGCCATCTGAAAAAGAAACAGCATCAAATCCTGACAACCTCTCCAGCACTGATGCTTTAACAGTAGCTAGTTCCAAGTAAGTGTCCCATATATAGTGCCAGTGTTGAATGATACATATAACTTCCCCTAACCCCAAATGTAGGGAAGATAAATCTATAAGCTACCAGCAAGTTGAGGAAAGTGTTGACCCCGTGAGAGCAGATGATCCAATAGTCAGTCCAAAGAACTTGCTGTCTCATCTAATTCCTGGCATTCCTGTTGAAAAAGATTCCACAAATACAAACAGTGATATTTTGTCTGAAGCAGAAGATCAACCACTGAATGAGAGTGAAGCATACAAGAAATTACTTTCAAGCCTTCACAGCTCCATTGGAAGAGACAGCAAGAAACCAGATGAGCAGGGTGGATCACTGGATAGTTCTTCATTAAGTGAATTGTCAGCTGTGAAGCAAATGGAGGAGGAAGTATTAGCTAGTAATGTAACACCAGATGCTTCCAGTAAAAGGTTTGTGTGCACCATCTTACAGAAGAGACATAGTTCCGTAGCATTGTATGCATGCACATTACTACTCTGAACCATTTGCTTCCTCAGAGTATACTTATGTATTTTCAGAGTATATTTATGTTACAGAATATATTTATGTATTTACAGAGTAGATTTATGTATTTACAGAGTAGATTTATGTATTTACAGGTATAATAATATGATATAGGAACAGAGTTTTTGATATATATTTCAGCTGATGAAGGTCCACGAGACCGAAATGTTCTGTAATAATTCATTTTAACAGTTATTTGCTATTAATAAGCTCAAGAACTTTGATACTATATTATGGACTTAATAATGAACCTCTATGATATATGTTTCTATATATGTACATTAACAGACATGGCAGAGCAGCTGGTGGTCATAACCAGCTGTCCTGAGTTCGATTACCAGCAATTGCTTCTTTTGTGTTTTACCTCTGCATGATGTTTGACTGACTATAATTACTTGTGGTTTGATTATCACTTTAATTATCCATGTAAGTAGTGCAGGCCGAGTTTATAAGTACATATGCTGAGAAATTCATGTCAAGGACTCACAACAGATCAAGAAAGAGACAGATTCACAGGGTCATTGATGAAAGGTGGAAGTCCCAGTAACAGCTGTCTGGCCCAGTGGAGAAGAAGAGAAAGAGAAGGAGAAAGCTCTGGTATCCTCATTCAAAGCTCTTGCAGTGTTTAGTTACTCCCTATAGGCCTTTTACTCTAAAGTGGACGTAGCATGTGAGAAAAGATTACTCATGTAGTATCTTTCCAATGAATAAAACATTTTTCCATTATATGCACATACATTGATACATATGTCTGTTACATTATGTATTAGATTGGGTATACTGGCACCGGACTCACCAGCTGAGGTGAATGCCAGTTTTGATGCCAAGTCTACTGAAGTTACATTGCAACAAGCGAAAAATTTAACAGCATCACTCAAGAAGAAGAAAACAGGTAGGCTACAATATTGCATGGTCTAGCTGTTACCCCAAATGAAACCGGAGGCCACCTGACCGATTCGATGTTACTGTTTCCCATTGACCAGACGAGACATTAATTTTGAAATACAGCGATGAAACTATTTTCTTTGCAAAAGAATAAAGTCTAATCATATGATATAGATTTGTCTTAGTTCAGTTACTAAAGTGCTAGCTATTTTGTAAGGGTAGACCCTACGTACTTCGTCATTGCATTGGTAAGGAGAAGCGGATCTAGCAACTACGTATTTGCAATTTTACACCTCACATATGCAATAATTGGCTTCCGTATGGAGAAGATGTAATCTGGTTGATGTTGGTACAACTTAGACAACCGGACAAATATTGCAAGGTCTCGTAGACAGAAGCAGGGAGATGGTTTGGCTCTGTTACTAAACACCCCAGTGCCACTGTAAAATGGGATGGTAGCAATTTCATTGGTTGGCTCAATGTGTGAAATTGACAATAGTTACTAGACCATGCAACTCTTATGCTCTGGCATAATAAGAAGTACAGGCTAGTCACTAGGCTGGGATGTCTTTACACTTTTAACATGCTAAGTTTGTGGCGGTTAATTATAGATTATGAAACAAGATATTTCAGGACATTTTGGTCCACAGACCTTCTTCAGTTTTTTTTTTCAGCTGATGAAGGTCTGCGGACTGAAACATCTTGAAATTTCTTGTTTCATAACACTCAATAATTAACCGCCATATACTCAACATAGCGATGAACCTCTACTCTATCATGCAAAGTTTGTCTTCGATCATGCTAGGTTTCTGGGGAGACAGTGATACAGAGTCAGATGAGATATCAGAAAAGACACCTGGAGATGGAGACAAGGATAGCAATGACTTTGACTTTTATGCTTAAACAAAACTGACCAGTGTGTTCATTAGGAAGTACATACTTTCATCTTGAGCTATGTGCTTCTGCTCTGAACTGCACCTTATCAATTATCTAGCCATTTTGATTGGTCATTGATTTTAAGATTTTGCATGTGAAATGTTTCCTTCAATTTATGACTAATACATACGTATACAAACTTTATGATACAAACTAACCAGTGATACAGTATGTCTTTCCTCCTTTTGGTGTGAAGTAAGGTCTGCAGTTAACGGCATTAAAACCTATAGCTTGTTAAGATGGAGAAGACCAAACAAGTAAAGTAGCCATTAAATATAACACAATAATTTCCATGGTTGCGTATATCTACCACATCTTCAAATTCCCAACAACATGTGTACAATTCCAAGCATAACACATGCAAAATTTACGTAATTTCAACACATGTATTCTAACAGGTTTCATATATATATGTATACGTGTATACAAATGTCACACAAATATAGCATAATGTTACCCATATAAGGAAATCATAATATACGGAGTATAAAGTAAAGCCGTAATTCTAGTATTCAGCTCGCTACAGAATTTTGAAAGTGTGTCAGGATCTGAATGTTAGTTATTTCTGAAATGTAGTGTGGAATCCTTTTTTGGTTTCTGTCAAACCAAATATGAACCTTTAGGAATTATATAAAAGCTTGAGATTCGAAGTTATATATATTCTTTTTTCATTTTCAAAATACATTCCATTCCTACTTAGAAAGTAATGCCATACTCTCTGATAGGTACGTACGTACGTATGTAGAACATAGGACATATATATTCTATCCTGTAAATAATTATTATGTTGCCTTGACAGAGAAATCAATTTAATATAATACATAATCAATCAGTTAAATATATTCTTAATTGCTTATCCTTTTGTAGTTTTAGGTTTTGAATAGTTATGGGAAACTCCCTTCCCAAATCGTTATGTTGTAAGTGTGAGCCCGACACTGACACCACTGAATGGGTTGAAGACACTCCTAGTTCTCACAAAGGATATGCTGATCTGGTTGTTAGTGCTAGTGCAAGACAGCAAGAGATCAATTAATGTTCACTACTTTGAGCCAACTGTGTGTGGAACTGTATTAAATGGACTTATATACGTACATAAGTACATGTTAAGGGCGTATACCACAATACGTATATATACGTATGTGTATATACATTTAGTGCATGCAACTCTGTCAAATGGATAGATATATATGAATTCTTAAGCTGCAACTTGGTGTCAGCATTCACAGACATCCATAGAACATATCCAAAGAGTTTTGCAAATTTTGATGTTCACTCATATTTGCTCTATCTCTCACCATACATTAAGTAATAATTTCTGATTCAGGAAAGAGTGCTGATCAAAACTCTTTGACTGAAATTTAAGAAATTGTTTGTCAAACGAAGAATAGCATCTGAAGGATTTGAGATGACAACTTCAATTTTATAAACAGCATGCTTGGAAGGATATACATTCATGATTACCACCATGTAGATTCTCTCTTACTATTAATGTGTGGTGTCTGAATATATATTGAATAGCCATCCCTTCCAAGCAGTTTGGTCCATGATTTTAAGAAGGGGGGATATGCTAATTAGATTGCAGCTACCATAGAAATATACAGCTAACTAGGAATATAGGAACTGAGAAAAATGGGTGGGTTACATCTCCTTCCTGCCCCCTATACGTACAAGCATTTCCTAGTAACTTTACCGTACACGTATATTTCATCTTATGATGACTAAATGCAACTGTATATATTATACGTATTTCATTCAAGTGGGTGTTACATAAACCTGAGTCCTCATAACTATCCGTACTTCAATTAATTACATTAAATGCTATCTACGTAGGTAATTCTAGTCTGTGTTATGTTTTAGTATTACACAAGTAGACAACTTCAACTTCAACAGGTACACATTGAAATTATTTAAAATCCTACATCATCCAAGAAAATATTGAAATATTCATATTGTCAAATCAAAGTGATTTCACAGTTTTGCATGCATTTTTATGGAAGTCCTCTCTGGTTGCCATGGTTTTCCATAATACTGAGACACTACCATACCTACATGTATGTACATACACAGTATATAATACTATACAGTCACATGATAAGGAAAATATTTGAATGTTATACATATTAAGCTAATGCATTGGTAACTAAACAATTTCAAGCAGAATATTCACCAGTATTACAGCTACAGGGTGCAGTACAGATTATACACTGAGTAAAATAGGCATACGTATGTATATAATCAGGTTATATTCATAAAAATTCACATGATGATAAGCAAATAGTCATTGGAAAGTATTACGTCAAACCAGCCAAGTGACCGAAGTCTAATCTTGGCTGGGGGACCGAAGTTCTATTAAATTGGTAACCAGTGATTGCATCCCAGTCATCCAAGATGGAAAACATTCATCAAAGAACCAGATTCATACATATACTAATACACACACCCAAAGGAAACAAGTTGTTGTTGCATGCCACTTACCCAGTGCTGTGTATACTTGTTGTAATCTCTGCTGATGCAACACTTTAACCAGACGCTCCTTTCCAGCATTGAACTCACTGTGTCAAGATAAACCAGAAAGTCCTTCATTTCCCACAAAGATTAAGGCAATACACACTCATTTTTAAATTACATTCCATGTGTGGGAGTGAGTGATGAATTTGCAATTTGGGATAAACAGGAATAGGCCCAAGGTGTTGCACAGTACACAAGTACACAAGTGATACACCCACATACATCTATCAGAAAGCAACTCCCACTCATGTCTCTAAAGCTGATCTGTTTGTCTTTTGGGCTGTCCTACATTTATACAGCCTAATGTACATAACAATTGGTTGTTCTATTTTCAAGGGAGGCTAAAGAACTGATATTCCATGAGGAGACAAACAAAGAAACTAAATTATTTGAGAGATCTAGACTTGCTATCTTTAGCTCTGTGTTTAATTAGCTAGTCATTAGAGTGACTTCAAGTCACTTTACAAGAAAGGGGTATGATAGTTAAGAAGGGGGTGTGATAGTTAAGAAGGGGTGGGATAGTTAAGAAGGGGGTGTGATAGTTAAGAAGTGGGTGTGACAGTTAAGAAGGGGGTGTGATAGTTAAGAAGTGGGTGTGACAGTTAAGAAGGGGGTGTGATAGTTAAGAAGTGGGTGTGACAGTTAAGAAGGGGGTGTGATAGTTAAGAAGGGGGTGTGATAGTTAAGAAGGGGGTCACGGTGTGATGGTTAAGAAGGGGGTCACGGTGTGATGGTTAAGAAGGGGGTCACAGTGTGACAGTTAAGAAGGGGGACACGGTGTGACAGTTAAGAAAGGGGTGGGTGTTAATACCCCCTAAATGTGCCCCTGATGGTATATAGTAAAGAAGGAGCATGCACAGTAACTAGAAATAATACAGGAATGAGAATGAGATAATATAATATGTACGTATATTATAGTATTCTGATAGGCTCCATACTCCATTAAACTATGTATATCCTATAGCTATAAGGTTTGTCCCCTCACCCTTCTACTTGGAGTAATATCTTCATTTGAGTGAGAGAACTGAGTGTATTACGTATGATGTCCAATGACAACACTTCTACTGATGATATGGCACCACTGTAGTTAGCCTTTGCAGCTAGGAGCTGAGTCTGTTTCAAGAATATGGCCATGCTCTGAACACCACCCTTCAAACTGAGCAGATGTCCACTGGTCAACTATGAAGGGGTGGGCAGAAAACGTGGCATGGTCACACAGGAGTAATTCTACCTACCTAGATATAAGCATAGTAGGCATAGGGTAGGCAGATAAGTGATTCTGCCCTAACACAATAGCAGGTGTTTCCCCAGGGGAAGTCCCAAGTCATGTCTAGCTAAAGGAATATGGAGTACACAAACTAACCCAACTTCCTACTACAAATGGATGAATTATATTTGAAAGGAATTTGACCTCTTCCACTAGTCTCAGCTCAACAGACCCTTTCTGGACAACAAGAAAGCCCCTGTCAACCATTTTCTGGAGTGTTTCATGAAAACACTACATTGAAATAGAGAATATGGTGCCTACATATAGGTTTACATACACTTTGAAAATGTGATAGTAAGATAACTCAATAGATAAGAATTAATTGAGTACCCAAAGAATAACCACTAACTGTTAATAAACACCTACTTAAAGGGTAGTTAATAAAGTAACAGTACTAACTACACATTAATAATGAATAATCCCCCTGACAAAGACAGAACATGAATGTTAAGGGTGGAATTCCCAGAAACAGCTGTCTGGCCCAGTAGAGAAGAAGAAAACTCTTGTATCCTCATCCAAAGTTCTCACTAGCTTTATGTAGTTCCCTATAGGACTTTACTTTAAAGTAGATGTAGCATGTAAGAAAAAATGGTGTGTTAGATAATTTATGCTTTCTTTAACTGACCTCTTCTGCAGTTATTCTTGTTGGGAGAATAAACTCCCTTTGTAATGCTTCCCTTAAAATTGTATATTCCTCACAGAGTGTTGCTATATCAGAGACAACAAACTGTACCATCAACAGTTGTACAGTAGGTCTGATATGCAAACAAAATCTTTTGAAAGGGTCATCCTTCGACTTTTAGAGTGTCTAAAGATGCAGTTTTTCTTGCTTCTTCTTGCTTTCAAATGTTTCTACCCTGAGGGTCTTCTTCAGTCAAGTCGAAAGATGACCCTTTCAAAAGATAAGTTCGACGCAGTTAGAAGGAATCCTTACTCTATTATACAAAGAAAATATTGCACAAGTCTTTATGGTGCAAGTACTTTCACTAATACCCACACCAACGTTCAAGGAATGATAGGCTAACCCACGTATACACCATCTAAGAGAGGTTGTGAATACTTAGCCAAAGGAGTAACTAGAACTGTATCACTACACACGAACATCCATAGAAGAGCAATCTAAACATGTACATACGTACCAACACTACAATGAAAATATCTGCAGAGATTGTTCTGCATGCATACAATAACATCCTTAAATTGCAGATATTGAGACAAGGAAACATACGTAAATATGTATGAATACAAGAGGAGCTAGCTCAATTATTGCACTAAGCTAGTGCAACGGCCATGATATCATACAGATCAAAGTCTTATCTTGGTTGGGAGACCAAAGTCCTATTGAATGGTAACCAGTGATCAATCTCAGTCTCCCAACCAAGATTAAGCTTTGGTCTGGTTGGTCAGGCGTAATAACTCCAAATGTGATTATTAAATGAATAAAAAAAGACTAAATACTACTTTCCCAAACACTTCTCTAGTTATTATTTGTTTACTAACAGTTAAAGGACTTCAGTGCCACACATTTTATTAATACCTAACTGAGGTCACCTGTTTCTGCTGTCTGGTTTCCAAGCAACACTGCAGCCAATAGAGACTCTCTACTAAACAAATGAATCAATTGGTTCCTGTACTGTGAGAGAGTTAGCTGTACAAAGGCAGCATCCAAAATGGCATCAAAATCCTGTTGACTAATAGTACTCTTTCCTATGACATTCAAATATAAGCTACTAGATCTCTTCAATGAATTCCCTGTCAACCTTTGCTTGGACCTAATGATGCCTTCCGGAGTGGTCTGAACAGATACATGAAGGAGGCCACAAGCCTTCTCAACTAATGTCTTATCTATCACCATATCCATCATCTGGCCACCCCTCTTTGTGACCTCCTTTGACAACCACAGAACCTTCATTGACAAGTCATCTAGGTAGATGAAAAGAGAGTACACTAAATTATCAGGCAGCAAGCTTTAAGGGCAGACTTTATGGCTGAACTGGTTGGTTATTCAAATTCACACACTGCTGCACATTATCTCATTTACATAATATGTATCACCTAAATCACTGGTTCCATGCACTAAATAAACTTTATGCTAATTAAGGTCGACTTGTTTGTGTAAATGTGACACGTAACCTTTTGTCAAAATGTGCATGCATGTACACGTATACGTATAAAACTCATTTCCTATGTGACGCATTTATAACTAAACTTAACAGTATCCATAGGAAGGAGCCAGTATATTACACACCACTAACCAATTACTACATTGAATACTATATTACATTAAACTTTTAAGAGCAAATAATGGCAACAAAGTCTACATAAAGTATATTTCCCAGCACACACTCCTACTCTACCTGAAGTTATATAGCACCTTTTCATTAAAGTTCTCCTAACACCAGTTCAGCATGAATAATAAATTCATTTCATTATCACCAAATGCTAGTCTGTTCTCCTGTAGCTTACCACTAGACAGGCCATCTGGATGTTGTAACAGAACTGTGGCTACTAGTGATGTAAGGGGCAGTCGCATTGCCCTGTGAATGTGGTCAAGAACCTCATAGCCCACTCTTGAGACCAGATCCTTATCCACCGCACCCCTCCCACCTCCCCCTCCAGTTTGCAGCGAGCGCCCAATTCTGCTGATACCCAGAGACTGACAGTAGTCATGTAGAGAGAATGGAGACTGAAAGGTGATGAAAATCTTTCCATAGTCTTCAGAGAGAATACTGGTTACTTTGAATAGGCCCTAAAAGAGACAAATGTAAAGATAAAGTGTTAGAAGTGATCAAAGGAAAGCTGAAATGTCTAAGATTTTAAAAGTTGTCATATTCAGTAATTCTATATATGAAAATCTGACTGCTCTATATACGTATGTACCATTCAAATTGAAAACACACACTTAGCTTGGAATTGTTGGCTTTTAAATGTCTTGAATAACTTGATTAATTACTTAAGCCGCAGCACTTAATGAAGCTACAGCAGCCAGCATGCATCATCATAATCATAGCATACCTTTGTAGATTCCTTTGGCTTAGGTATTCCCAACAACTCCCTTGAAAACAGTTCTTCTTCTAGAGTCCGTTCATAGCTAATTCCAATTGGTACAAACATGACATCAGGAATCCAACCACACAAGTATGGTTCCAGAACAACTGAAAGTAGACCTGTATCCACATGCAGAGATGTACGTTGGTTTACCAGAATTTAATAAAAAATTGATAAAAACACATTTTACATGGGACTACAAAGTGAAGGCTATCAGTGAATAATATTCTTCTTACATGCAATACATCTACTTTAGAGTAAAATGCCTATAGGGAACTAGACCTATGAGAGCTTTGGATGAGGATACAAGAGGTTTCTCCTTTTACTTTTCTTCTTTTCCACTGGGCCAGACAGCTGTTTCTTGGAATTCAACCCTTCATAAATGAACTTGGGAATCCTTTGTCTTCTTCTTGATTTTCTGTGGGTCCTACTCACTTGTATTCTAGTCTCAGAGCTGCCCCTGCTTACGTATATTGTGTGTACGTACTGTAATCCCTAAGTAGGATAGCATCATTCCTATACACTTCCAACTTCCTACATCATGTTTTATTTAACTATACATGTAAGTAACATCTTCTCCGATCACCTGTACCCAGTAGTGTTACAGAAACCCAAAAAGTACAGATCCTCCTAAGCACTGGAGCCAACACAGCATGGAGACCACATGCCTAATAAGTAAACTATAGATTGCACCACCTACTGTGGGTTGTGAAGGTCAAATGTGCATTCATTTTTGTGAACTAAAACTTAGTGAATAATGTGACTACACTGGTAAAATATGCATTCCAAGAATTCACAGAAGATCAATATAAAGATAAAGATAAAGACTCCCAGGATCACTGATGAAGGGTTAAATTCCCAGAAACAGCTGTCTGACCCAGTGGAGAAGAAGATGAAAGAAAGGAAAAGAAGAAAGAAAAGACTCCTGTATCTTCATCCAAAACTCTCTTCAGGTTTAGTTCCCCTATAAGCTTTTTTACAGAATAGGCATAGCATGTAGGAAAATGGTATATTAGATTTTTCATTCATTTGGTATGATCTAAAACTTGAATAATGTGACTACACTGGTCTAATGTGCATTCACATTTTTGTTAATACTAATTGGGTATTGGTTCAAATTTCATGAAAACAATTACATTAAGGGTGTAAGCTACATTGATTGGCACATGCTAAACAGTGGGTGGCCTTTCAATGAAACACTTTCATTGGCCAATAATCACATCAAGAGGGTTCAGTGGAACCTGTATGTATGAATGGTCACCCTGGAACCTAGTAGGGTTGGGTCGAACCCAGTTTATGAGTGGCCGTATGAAAACAGTATTAGTATCCTACAGTAGTTTATTTATAATGGTGTCTAATGAAGCCAGATAAATTAGTCCATTAAGTGACTGAATGAAACATATTACACTGCATTCAATTACAAATATCTTCTTCATAATGCTTTCTATTAAGGAGAGTGGACAGAATTGTCTAGTATTGCACTATGTGTGTCTGTGAGAGTAAGCTGAACTACATTTTTGGGACAAGTAATTGAAGGTGTGCAAATCAGGATTTCTTTTAGTAAGTATTAGAAGAGGGAAGGGGGGAATACAATCTAGTTCAATGTGTTTGTTTGTTATTAAAACAAGTATTTCGAGTTTAAAAAACTCGTGGGGCGCCAGGCGCCCCTAAGTAAACTCGAACTACTTGGCTGGTGCAAATTAGATGTCCGGTTCTAGTTCTAGTTAGATGTCCGGTTAACCGATTCCGGTTGACTCTTGTTCTATGCCGTCAATTTTACAAGGCCATATCTCGTAGAAAACGCTTTCACGCAAGCTTTACGTTACATAGTATTCGTAAATATGGTTTCTAAATCCTTTTCGTTCGTTTAATGTTCGACGCTAAGGAAGAGAAAGCTAGTTTTAAGCTAGAAACGAAAGCCAGCCGAACGTCCGCCATTTTGGTGACAGATATATATATATATATACAAGGTTACGAACAGGAAGCCATACGTTAACATAATTTCTGAAAACAATATAGGGGCGCCTGCGGCGCCCCAAAAATTGCAATTTGATTTTTATTTAAGCGAGCAATAAGGGGAATTCAAATCCCTTTGCTCTTCAATACAAGAAACCCTGTACACAACTTCACCACACACCACTACATTCCAAACACTACTGTTTAGAATAATGGACACCTTATACAAACTGTTATTGGACTTATCATACAATATAATAAGTAAATGGCACAATCCTTCTCAAACAGGATCATGTGACAGTCATATTTCAATGTCACACACTACACCTACATACGTACCTAGTTTGGGATGCATTGACTTTGACGTCCTGCTCCTGGTACCTTCGATAAAGAACTCAACCGGAGAATATCCAACTTTTAAATGTTGCTGCACATATTCACTAAACACTGCCCAATAGAGGAGATCCGACCCAAACGTCCTCCTCATAAAAAAGGCACCAGACCTCCTAAGAAATGAACTAATCCCTGCCATTCCCGTAAAGTCCTGTCCAGCTGCTATTACTGGTATTCGGAGGTTGAAGGCAAAAAACACATAAGTGACCAAAATAAAATCCAGGTAGCTCCTGTGGGAGGGCAGTAGCACCACTGGCCAATCTCTTATAGCCTTCTTAGCCTACATCAACAAACAACTCAAATTATAATCATATTCATGAATGCTCCCAGTTGCTTTAGTACAGAAAAATGATTTAGTACATACGTAGTACAGGATTCAAAGAAGAACTTCCAGAAAGATTTCCAGGGTCACTGATGAAGGATGGTATTCCCAGAAACAGCTGCCTGGCCCAGTGGAGCAAAAGAAGAAAGAGAAGACTCCTGTATCCTCATCCAAAGCACTCTCCAGGTTTAATTTCCTATAGGCTTTTAAATTTGTATTTACATTCATTAAAATAATGGAGACAGCTATAAAAACAAGCTTATGTATGGTTGAATAGACAAGCTGAATCTGCATCAGCTGGGTAACTTTAGATCTCTATGGTAAATGTCACTTTTAAGGCTGCATTGTGGTTATATAAATAGAACAGGTGAACAGGTTGTAATCAGTCTGTGTACAGTGTTTGAAATAAATAATTGGATCTAGATTCTTGTCAAGCAGAAATAGGTATGTATAGTAGAGGGTGCATTCGCTATATGTTAATATAATAACTACAGATGTAGGAGGATCCATATTTATACTGGAACTCCTTATATAGATACGTAATCTAGTGAATATCTTTAGCTGAACGAGAAGCACCAATACGGTCTAACATAAGGTGCTGTGATCAAGTATTTGTATACACAAACTAGGGAGGCTACACCATAGTGTGAATGTGGGTGGTATTACACGAAACTATCCTTCTGGTGTCCTCAACTGCTTATAGTGTACTTGGCCATATTGTGTACTTGTTCTCTATATAGAATATTGTTTGACAGCCAAGCTCTCCTAATTCCTCTCACTAGAGCTCATAGTCCTGTTATTCATAATCTCTTACATTCTCATTACTATTGTCCCATTCTAGTTACCTAACATGTAGTAAACTACCCAAGTCTTAATTCCTCGGCATTGCGTCTTACATCCTATAGCAATCAGCTCCAAATTATCATATACAATAATTCATGAATAATATAACACACCATTTTTCTTACATGCTACATCTACTTTAGAGTGAAGGCCTATAGGGAACTAAATCTAGTGAGAGATTTGGATGAGGATACAAGAGTTTTCTCCTTCTACTTCTCTTCTTCTCAAATTGCCAGACAGCTGTATGTATGTGTGTCATGTTCTAATACTTCATTTGAACACAGATGGGGGCTTGCATGACCAAGGATTGCTGCTGGAATGTGGGCGAAAATGAAGCAGAGCACGTGACCTCTACAAGGGAACCTTCTGTTGCTCAACAAGCAACAGAAGACAAATACAATAACTCTGAAATGGTCACTGGCTACTGCAAATAGCCTTAAACACTTTAATTGTCTCAGCTCATTTTTACGCATTTTATTAACCTTTTTATTGAAGTAAAACTGCCTGTTATTAATTATTTGGCATAATAGCTACCTCCCACCTGATCAATGCCATCTTGGTTGACGTATATTCCCCTAGTTAAGCTGCGGAGTCCTTTGCGGACCAGATAAGCGAGCGTGCGGAGTGCAGGCAGGAAAAACTTGTGACCCATTTCTTCCAAAATTTCTGCCACTTCGTCTTGGACATTCTTCTGGGTTCGTCCACTCTTGTGAGAAATCTTTTAATTAATATAATATAGTGGAAATACGTTATCATGAGTACAGAACATGTGACCAGCGATGAAAGCCCCCTTACCTCTTTGATGACTCTTTGAAGTCGGTCGCTCTGCAGCACAGCTTGCTTCATTTCGTGTGGAGTCTTTTCATAGCCTTCGTAATGCTTGTATAGCTCGGGATTATGCGTACGTAAGCAGTATAACCAATCACTGACGGAGTAGTCATCCATGAGTACATAATCGCGGGATTTATTAGATGTCGGAGCTTCAGCCATTTTTGTCTAATCTGGGCTCTAAAGATGGCAGAAAGAAAAGGTGAAACGCCAATGGTGTCGGAAGACGGTGGTAGGGACCAACCTGACTTGGGATATGCCGTAGATAAGAGAGCTGAAAAGATCCTTGGTGAAGCTAAACAAAAGGAACAGTCTGCGGGCTCGTTCCTTGGGAAAATCTTTGGGTAAGTTGTCTCCTTCAAGACGGACTGAATGAGACGTTCTTATGCTCGGAAATACTGCTTTTATTTTAATGTTTTCTATCCAGTGATGTACATTCAATTATATATTACATCATTAAAAGGTATATTTGCTCTAGATCTGTGTACATGTTCCTGCATGGATTCGTTAATTTGTTGATTTTGCCCACTTCTCGTATAGTGGCTCTAAACAGGAAGATGCAGCCGAGTTGTACATAAAGGCGGGAAACATTTATAAGGCCAACCAGCATTCTAGAGGTGAAGTTGTTTTAATTGTTGTCCATACTTCAAAGTAACCCTACAAGTGATAACTATTATTACCTGCTGAAATTCAATACTAAGATAGTCGCTCCTAAACGGTATAGAATCACGGTAGGTTTATTTCTTAATATTTTAGCAATTGTAAAGCTGTACTTTATTTTAAAAACCTTATATGCATGTACAGTATTGCTGAGCCGATAGCTAATACAAAGGAATGCCATACTTTACCAGCCAAGCACTTGTAGACACCATCCCCCATAACACCATGTAGTACGTATACTGTCTTAGGCAGACTATCTACATGTACATAATCACTACAGACAGTATCATAATATAGAACACCATTTCCTATAGATTTGTGTCTTGGATAAACATTTACATAATATTGTGTATCATACCCCATATACGTACGTATGGTAATGTTTGCGAGATGAAATTTTGAATGAAAAGATTTCATATTTTAATATTTTTGTGAATAGGTGGGAGTAGGGATATAAAATATGCAGAAATGGAAAATAAGCATTCACAAATGTGTTGGCATTTGCAAAATTCATGAATATTTTGTCTTACAAACATTACCATGCATATGATATACGTATAGTGTGTGGAATAATAAATATGTACGTTTCTTATTTACTTGGGTCAGCCAATTGCTTTTAGGAGGTGCACTCTTTTTAATATCTTTATTTGTTCCTCTGAAACGCACATATGGAAATTACTTTGACCATGAGGGCACTTCACTCTACACAATCTACATCATTATGAAATTCCTTTTGATACCTACAGTACTTACATACATCACCTGACTAGCTTGCTTTTTATAGGATAATTGGCTAACATCTAATATATTCTTTTTGATACATATGTACCAAGACATGTATGATTATCTATCCTATACAGCTGCTGGATGTGCCTACAGAGAGGCAGCTCGGGTGTACCAGAAATTGGGCTACAATCACGAGGCTGCCACCGCACTGGTAGACGCTGGTAACCTGTCAAAGGACAGTGACCCCCAGATGGCTACCGAATGCTTTCGTGAGGCCTCGGAGCTCTTCATGGAGTTGGGCAGATTTGTGATAGCTGCCAAGCATCTTCAGACGATTGGAGAGATAAATGAAGCGCGAGGACAGAGCTTTTATGACCAGGTGACCCTTTGTAACATTGCAGGCTTCTTCCAAACATGTCCAGCTTAGCTTTTTTGAAAGTCATCTTTTGATTCTTTGGAGTATGCAGTCAATCTTTTTCAAGCAATTCCCAGCACCCATTATTCCCTTTAAAAAGATTCACTTGGTTGAAACATTGGAAACCAAATGGTTTTCATCAACTGTGTCTTTAGGCACTCCAAAGAATGAAAAGATGAGCTTCCAAAAGATGCATGCAACGTTTAGTACACAAAATGTCTTAAGTTTTACTTTATGGGGTATTGCATAATTTCCAATCATTGCGCTTGACCTTTACATTTAATTATGTATTACAAACAGGTTGCCATGAAGTACAAATCACCACTGTACATACGTAGCTAGAATCTAGTAGCACCTTAACTTCTTTGTAGTGTGGGTTGCTATTAATCTGATTACATACACTCTCTAGATCAACTACCTACCTCAACTAATTAACTGTTTATGCAAATGTCAATTAGATTATATGAAATGAGTAAGTTAGTTAGCAGATTTCAGCAAAGATTCAGTCAATTAATGCATGATAGAAACCTCTAATCACTTTGTACAAAATTAATAATATATACATTTGTATTGTGTGAAACATGATGTTTAGGTGTACTTTATCTGAATTTGAAAGGTTTGTTATTAATTAAATAAATCTCTACTGTGATCTGCTCACAAAACAAACTCACTTCATTAAGATTGAATAGATTACAGATATATTCACAAAACAAACTCATTTCATTAAGATTGAATAGATTACAGACATAATATAAAGTCTACATACATAGGTAAACATGTTGTTACACTCCATGAACACTGATGTTAGGTATATACATACGTATATTCACATTGGCCATACATGTATTCACATTGGCATGGTGAGACTGTAACTTTTTAACTCATTTGTTGTACATATGGCTTCATCTTCAGAGAAATGGTCCCCCAGTTTGTGGTCACACATTACTATACATGTACGTAGGAATACTGTATAGGTCACTGCTTGGTAGTGTCGGTGCTCTAGATCTAGGCACCTAAAATGCTATTCTTGGGGTTTGTTATATCATTTTGTGCCTGTATGCATGTACAGTGGAACCTTTCTAATCTGGTTACCTATGGGACCCAATTTATCTGTCCGCATAAGGCAGCCCTATTATGAGAGTTTGAAAGTGTGGTGTAGTGTGATTTTTTGGGACTTGACTGAAGTGGCCACTTAAACAGGGATTCTAGAGGGGGACCATTCATACAGATTCCACAGTGGGTACTTTAGGTTTATTTGTTCATTTTACACTTGCTACTGTAGTCGATTCAGAACTTTGAAAGGGCAGCTGATTTCTTTAAAGGAGAAAACCAGAGAAGGTATAGAATATGCTGTGTGTTGTGTACTAGTAACTGGATTAAACAATTATAGGGGCTATGAAGCAAGAATGAATTGTGTATTTTGGTGTATGTTTTTTGTTTCCTAAATGGCCAGTATTAGACTAACTTGAATCTCAGATTTCCTCTTTGTAATTACATTTGTTAATGCATAATGCATTTACTTGGTCAACAAGTTTCATTGGAAAATGTGTGTAGATCTGTGTTCTGCTAACTGTTGGTCGCTATGCATATCCCAGCAAATGTTCTGCTGCTGAGTCAGCAAGTTTTGAGAATAACTACAGAGTAACTGTATTAGGTACATATCAATTACTTTTTAGTTTAGTTGGTTTTCAGTGAGTGTGTGGAGTTTGAGCATGCAGTTGTGGGAACAGTATACCCTCTATATAGTCTAGTCTTGCTGACTCAGCAGTGTTCAATGTGTAATCAGTGGTGCTTAAATTATCCTGACCAATCAAATATTACCAGCAAGATGTATGTATGTGTGAGTGTTTGTCTTCCTGGTCTTGTTAGATAAGCTTACTGTGTTTTGCTTAGTTGGTAAGTTTGTGGTATCTGTGAGTGCTTATGCAAAGGTGGTGTGATTTATTGGTGGGAGCATTTGGAGATTAAGGAATTTGTAATATGTGCATTATGGTACTAACATAAGGAGTTTTCACATTCTTTGTTGTATAATAGTATGCTGGAGATATATGGAGCATGTTACATAAGAGATAGACAGTGCTTAATCCAGCAACTAAATATCTCAATTAATTTTATGTGTATCTATTTGGCGAGAGTACAACTATTTAACTAATTGTGTAAGAAGTAAGAAGAGGAAGTTAAAAACATGGTGGAAACATTACACTATTAATTTTAATGATAATATTATTTGCTTTTATCCATTGGTGGCCTATGTTGTTCAAATTCACTTTAAATGGAGGCTAAAATTTAAAGGCAGTGAATAGATACTTTTTAAAAAATGGCCAATACTTTCAGACAAGGTTGGATAGTAGTAGATAAAGGGATGACTGTCCCTTTTAACACTTTGACTAGAGCACTGGATTGTTCATAGGTTGGATATATTCATCTCCAGTTTTAGTTCCCTATAGGCTTTTAATTTATTACAGAGTTGGCATATAGCATGTAGGAAAATGATTATTTAGATTATTTAGAGAAGCTGCTGTCTCTTCCTACAGCTCTGCTAACAAGTGTATGCTGCGAATTGCTATCATATCTTCCAACATGGGCAACTATGAGAAGGGAGGACAAGTGTTTGAAGACGTAAGTGTATGCCACTTCTACACATATGCTCTGTAACTGATCAACATACTAAAGTGTCTACAACTATCCTACAAAAACTGTTTTTATAGTGAAATTCCATCAACTGACTAAACAGATTATTGTGAATAAGACCATAAAATGTTTTAAAACATAATTCTTTTAAATATTAAGTAGGATATTAAGAAAAAACAGTAATGTTCTATCTGTATGTGGAACTATTAAAATTATTACAATCATGTGTCCTGTGTGAAATAGGTTTCACATTGTTGCTTATATAATGTACATTGTATTATGTAATCTGGTACGTTGCTTTGTTTTTATGTAGCTTGGCAACTACTGCTCTGAAAACCAGCTACTGAAATATTCTGCCAAAGACCACTACTTCAAGGGGGTAATTTGTCATTTTATTCTTTCTGGCGCTGGAGGTGCAGCGGTACGTACGTATGTATATCCCATATTAAGCAGATATTTTCAGGTTCAATGTTGTTATAGGTAGCATTAATAAATAAGTTAGATGCACTTGGATACTATCTTACTTGAAAGCATTAAATACCTGTCCTCTAATTAAAATAACATGTCTGGTTATCATGTAAGACAAGCTATAGCCAATCAGAATAGAGCCTACAAAATTATGTCAGTACCAATTGTTTTTGGTAAATACATACGCACAGTACGTATGGATATGAACTCTAGGCAATGAAGGTGAACTTCTATGAACTTCTGTATAAAGTTCCATTAAATAGCTAATTGATGTACTGTAAATATACGTAGGAATATTGTTATTGTATATATAGTCATAATTGCATGTTCCATAGATGCATGTGTTACAGATGTACGTATGTTGCTGATAGAGCTAATATAGATGTGTTACTCACAAAGGCTCTGACATATAATCCTAAATGTATGCACAATATTTCTGGAAGAGTGTATGCTATCACAACTTTCATTTACAGGAGACAATGCAAAGGTATATTGAGAAGTTCCCTGCGTTTGAAGGATCGAGGGAACAAAAGTTGTTAGTGGTCAGTCAATTAAGTTGGTTAAACTCTAGCAGTTTATAGTATCACTGTATGTTACTTAAATTTGTACTGATACATTTGACCCAACCATTTCCTTGTTGAATGTAGAAATTGATTGAGGAATTTAACAAACAAGATGAAGATGCCTTTACTGCAGTGGTACGTTGTGACACTATTCAAACCAGCATACATGCTGATCATGATAGATCTACTTGTTGTTAATGCAACCATAGTGAGTCATGCGTACATCCACCCTTTTATGCACAAGTCTAATAAACAAACTATCTGTAAGTACAAACTGGACTTCTTCCTAATTGTAAAATTTAATAACCCAGTAGTAGAGAGACTATCTAAGACATTCTATTGGTTTCCAATGGTCTTTGGACATACGTACTTTGTGTATAATTGTGTACGTATATAGTCATCTACTATTATTCGCGACCTACATATATAACCTTTCCTACGTATATCTATGTACATAAATACGTATTACTAATGCATGGGTGGAATTGTATAAGTTATAGTTTTGCCACTCCTATAAATTCAAACAACTACGTACGTATATACATAGTTACGTACATTCTGTCTCAATGCATTACATTGTACTCTTTACTGATATGTGCGTGTGCAGCTACGTGACTTTGATTCAGTTTCAAAACTGGATGAATGGTTAACTAAGCACTTACTGATTGTGAAGAAAAAGATTAACGAACCACAGGAAGACATTAACTGAGAATACTCACCTCACTGCACCTCAACTTAATTTGTAACTTGAAAGAGCTGTTTAACATTATACCATTCCACTTTAATAGTAGATGTGTTACACCTGGAATGGTATTTTAGGGTATATGTGTTTACCTATATTTTAGTGTACTTCAATCTCTTCCCTCAGTTGTTATATATACGTAATGGATACACAACAATACTGGCTATGTATGTGTATATTAAAGACCAAATCCTGATTGCATGGCTTTTGAGAAAAATTTTGTCTGTTCCTTTTTCATATGTCTTTGAGCTGCTCCCTCCATGTCCTTCATGAAGCCTCCAAAGGCAGATGGTTTGCCAAGAGCAGGATTATTGTTTTTGCCACCCTTCATCTTCTTCATGTACCTTGGCTTGGTTATGGTGTCTTCTTTCTCTGAGCTGGTGTAGTCAAATTCGTTATCAGATGTATCCGATGATGAAGATACAACTGCATATATGTACAACCATAACATCGTAATACAAACATTAACATACATAGGCAAAGAATGCATAATATGAATAAAAAATAATGTTGTACAAGTTTCCTTTAGAATATTTGACGAGGGGGCAAAAGACAGTAATAGACTTTGTACAAAATACATGACAGCAAACGTTTGAGGGAGGGAGGAGGAATACAATAGACATATTTACCAGTGATTTGTAGCTTATATATACAGCACTAATTCCATGATATGTGTATGTACATATGTATATGTAGTTCATAGCACTGACATGCACATCCTATATTCAACAACTTGTAAAGGCGGGTGTGTGAAGGTATTACATGAATATTCATTTTGCTATTTAAAGTGTAAATTACAGTAAAATGCATATTTAGTGTGACCTTGTGAGGAGATCTGATCGTGAAGTAATTACATATGAATCCTTTTGTCAGCAATGTGTAATTAATGCCCCTATATGAGTGCTTTCAACAACCAACCCGAGTTGTACATGCATGTATAGCATACCATCATGAGCTGTACATACCAAGGACTCACAGAAGATCAAGAAGAAGACAAAGATTCCCAGGGTCACAAATGAAGGGTGGAATTCCCAGAAACATCTGTCTGGCCCAATGGAGAAGAAGAAAAGTAAAAGGAGAAACCTCTTTGTATCCTCATCCAAAGCTCTCATAGGTTTAGTTCCCTATAGGCCTTTTACTCTAAAGTAAGAAAAATGGTGTATTGATTATTTATATGAATGTATATAACATACCAAGAGCTTTCTGTTTTGCTTTCTTTAATTTTGCAATTTTCTTTGGATTATCTGCTATATCCATAGCATTCATGACTTCATCCAATGTGACACCAGTCTCGTCTAGGCCCTTGGTTACCATCAGTCCTTTCACTTGTTTTAGGCCTTTCTTCTTCCTTTCCATCAACTTTTTGCGCTTTCTTTCTATCTTTTTCTTTAGTCTCTTCTTGGCCAACCTTCTCCTCCTGACATTACAGATCAGCATCACCAGAGGTAGGAGAGGTAAGTACACAAAGAAGCAAGCCCCCAGGATGAAATAGATAGTGGAAGTTCGACTCTTTCTATATATATATATATATGTACATAAAAATGGCTAACTTACTGTACATGTACGTACTATGTATATATGTAGCTACGTATCTATATTACAAAACAAATTAAACTGCATATATATAGCCATTTCATACACTGGAACAGTACATATATACGTATATTATTACCGTATATTGAGAAGAATCATTTAAAGATGCATACGTGGGCAACTTGAATGGTTGGAGTACATGTGAAATACTTTTTAGTGTGTTCTCTATTGGCTGTTCCCAGAAGTACACCTAGTATATCTATTGGCCGTCCATCCTTTCCTCTGCAGCAAATGTGCATAAATAGCATCTTCATCATTCCCAGGCTCAGGAGGCAGACAAGGATAAAAACTGCCAAGCTGAAAGGGCTCTTTAGCGAGTCTGTAAACCAGCAGTGGGTACATATCTCTCTAATTACTACATCAGGTGTCCAAAATGGGTTTTGGAGGTTGTGGTCCTCGCAGAACAATGAGGCGGAGGTTTGTATCTCTCCATTACACTCACACTCGCACTGCTGAGCACAGTAGCAAGTTCTGAAAGTTGAGAAAGTGACTACCTCCTTATCTAACTGAGAACCACTGTTATCATAAAGTACAACTACATAAAGTAAATAAACATTCATTACCAGAAATTAGAAATGAACATTTTAAGGAGTTTATATGAATGGTCATGCATTTAGTCCTTACTATGACAAGTATGATTCATTTCTTCGTTAAAAGAAGTTGATAATTTAAAGACAAAATCTCCCTGCTGATAAGGATCAATTGTTAGATGCTTATCAGAGACTCTTATTATTCCTTCAGAACAATCTTCAACAGAAACCTGCATATTTCATCATGAATGAGTTGATAAACCTGTATATATTCTATGTACGTATATGATAATCAAATAGTCATTGGAACGTATTATGCCAAACCAGCCAAGTGAACACAGTCTAATCTTAGTTGGGGGAACAAAGTGCTATTAAATTGGCAACCAGTGATCACCTCCCCAGTTTGGCATAATACGTTTCAGTGATTTGGTTATCATTAATTAGACACAAATATGCATTTGTTGTATATACGTACCTATATATGTTATACGTAGATATACCGATGTATATATGTTATAGTTATACACTCTGGCCCTAGGCTTTTTGGCATTTACTGAGTTATTGGCGGGATATTGCATTGTATAACTGTAATAAGAGGCCAAAGTGCCTCTTATTATAGTGATACAACTGTTGTGGGATATAATTTGCCTTGGTTGCCCCAGCAACAGGGTGTATATATAGATATACAATTTGTAGCAACAGATGAGGACATGTGTACTTACAGAATAATCTGCCGAGACTGTTCCAATATTCTGTACTAACACATATAGTTGACCAGCACCCCCTAAAGCCTCAAAGTCTTGTATGTATGTTTCTGTTATTCTAGCAGGACTCCTGTGGTTACATGGTATCAAAGTTAATACATAAATCATTCATCCTTTCATGTGGATATATATGATATATGTTTTGTGAAACTATACATACTATACATACAGCCAAGGATGCACAAAAGATCAAGGGTTGCTGATGAAGGGTGAAATTCCCAGATACAGCTGCCTGGCCCAGTGGAGCAAAGAAGATTCAGCTCTCTCCAGGTTTAGTTCCCTATAGGCTTTTTTATATATTACAGAGTAGGCATAGCATGAAGGAAAATGATTATTCATACCTATGTATATGTATATATGTACGTACACACACCTATTTTCAACAAATGAAACAGAATCTGCTGCAAATGTTAGTGTTACAAGGCTTTGCTGATAGTGATGGCTCTTGTACACCAAACTAAAGGTAGTGTTATGATGAATGCTCTCCACTTCTGTGATGTTCTGCCCATGAAAGGGACCAAGGAGATCTCCATAAAAGGTCGTAAAGTATGGAGAATCTGACTGACTTTCCTTTTGAACCTTAGAACACATGTATATGTACTATAAACACATGACTATCTAATAGTTAACCGTTGCTAGTCTATGTACATTATACATTAATTTCATGTATTTACGTACAGGAATAGTGTCTGAATTATACATTGCCAATATCATTTTTCCTATACCAAATGAAAATATTGATGTATGTACGTATGCATGTACCTTGGCCTTTTCAAAGATTTTCCTCGGAGTTACTAAAAAGCAACTACATATAAAAATTGTCAGATCTAAAGTCAATCTTAAAGCTTTGAATATAAATCATCAGATTTTGGATTACCCACCCACTTAATAATATGCCTCCTGAGAAGCACATTATCATGTATATATAATAATATACATATATACTTATACAAGGATATTGACTATACTTCAGACTAACGAATATCTTTCTTGTCGACAGCCGTTTGGTTGAAATTTGAAGCCCTCATAGGACACTCCGAGTCTATTGCATACACGACCACCCATATCCACCATATGCTTGTCCACTATTAGCCATTCTTCAGGTCCCTCCTACACCAGGATAGGAGGAATATATATAATATATATCTATAAGTGTCTTCATTTGCATATACGTATATATATACAGTACATCAAATTGTATCTGTTCCCTTTTAATTTCATCTACACTGTATTTTGATCGAGCAGCAACAAAACTATTCCAATCGGGAACCAGCAAATACTTGTGGTTTAGCTGGTTGATACTCTGTGTTGTTTCAAAGTCTCCTTCCCAAGTAGCTTTGACCTGGGAGGTGGAGAGGGGCGTTTAAGGCTGCATATGTAATATAATTTAGATTTCAATACAAAATGTAAGTGCTAGCACCATTGGAGTTGATGTAGAGCCTGCTTGTGTATTGGCTGTATTATCACCAATCTTTTCAGGTCCTACTGTTGCATATCCGATAGTTCTCCAAAGCTCTGATTCTGAGCCATCACTTGCTACTAATACAGTGTCATACTGCTGTATGGTCACGTTGATCTGATAGGTTAAGAAGGGATCTCCTATCTCAAACACATTGTACCTTTAGATGGGCAAAATATATACACATTACCATGACGAATCATACATTCCTGACTGTAGCTGTATTATATTATATACAGTAAGATGTATACATTTAATTCAAAATTACAATAAACAACATTTTTGATATTGTAAGGATACAATAATATATACTATAAGCTATACTATACTATAAGCTAAGCTATACTATAAGCTAAGCTATACTATAAGCTAAGCTATACTATAGGCTAAGCTATACTATAGGCTATATAACTGTCTGTTTATATGTCCCCATTGATACCGGCCAGCCTTGTGCTGGAGAGGCAACCATATTAATAATAATAATAATAATAATAATAATAATAATAATAATAATAATAATAATAATAATAATAATAATAATAATAATAATAATAATATATTATACTACAGAAGACATGTATATATCATGATAATATATTAGAAAGTGCACACGTCACGTGTTTATACCAAAGTGGGCCTTGTCTCATGCAAACTGCCTGACTGTATTTATGCACTTCATAGTGATATTGTTTGTAGCCAGCTCCTCTTCTGTACTTCCATCTTTGGGAAAGCTTTTCACTTGTATCAGCACCGCAGCAGTAGCCCTGCATGTATATCAGTAAGATATTGAATCTAGCTTGGATTCTATTGTATATACAAATACATGCATGATTAGAATGCTTATATATATATAATACAACTCTGCATACCTCGCTATACTTGACTACATTGCCACTATTATCAAATTGATAGCCACAGCTTGCTCTTGTGGTATCTCCATTATTTTGCCAAAGGGGACGGTCATTGCATGATGTTATTCCAAGAATCCAATTATAAACATTTACCCAATATTCTCTTGGACTATTATTCACGCTCTAAATAATAAAAATAAAAATTAATTAATTAGTGAATCCTATAATGCACCCATGCGATATTTAACTTCTTACTCCTAGATATCTCAGGGGATAATTAATGTGTACATCAGATTTCGTTACACTAATCCGAAATGGCTTTTTCAATTGTTCTTTCTTTTTGTGAATCCCCGAGTTGTTGCTAACGTAACGCATGTTTGCATATATGTGATTAGACTCCCCCTGTAAAGGACGGACGGAGCATTAGAATAGTACTTCCAGTGCACAGACGAATCTTACAAACCTGGCCATTTCTGACTGCTAATGCAACAACGAATTTTTTACTGCAGGATTGTCCAGTGTCTAAAATTGGTTCGAAACTGCTGTCTGTCCTCTTACAAGCCTGTATTTCACTGGAAGCTAACAGAGAAGCTTGGCACAAAAGAGGTAGAGCAAGTAAACTGAAATAGACAAGCATCATCCTCGCATATTTACCAATGAATTTGGTTGGTGGAATTTACCGGTAGAGAGCGGAATTCCTTGTTCGGTTGATGTCGACATCGCAGTTGACGAATTCGAAAATGGCGGAGTCTAATAATGGAGCTGATCACGCATTTAAAGTTGCTGTAGAATCTATCCTCCAACGAAAAATTAAAGAGATCACTAACGAAGAAGAAGTGATATATGAAGAGTAAGATTCGCTATTAAAATACAACGAAAAGGACCATTTATAAAACAGCCCAGTGAAGAAGAGAAGGAGAAGGAGAAAACTCTGGTATCCTCATCCAAAACTTTAGTTCCCTATAAGCATTTACTCTAAGTAGATGTATCATGTAAGAAAAATGGTGTGTTTGATTATTCATATCTGCGCAGGAAGAAAACTCCATCTCAAGTCCTCACGGATTTAGCGCATAGGGTGGATTTTTCGACGGAATCTGAAGAGGAGAATGATTTGCCGCCTCCTACAAAGAAGAAGGACTCCGACAAGTGGACTTGGGAGTCTGTTCATACCAAACTAAAGTATGTCTCAGTTTAGCTAGCAAATTAAATATATCATCATCATCATTAAACTCTGGTTCCCAGCAAGCCAACTTTGGTTCCACCCATTACCTCTTTTTACTCCTCAGGGGACATGAGTGGGCAGGGGTAATATCCAGAGTTTATATCAATGCTTTAAGATTGGCTTTAGATCTTAAAGTTCCCCTTTTTTCCAAATTAAATATAGTTGTGATATTTAGTGACTTCATCTTCTCTACTCTTCTCTGGTAGCCATGCATTAACGGAAGTAAGCATTCTGTCGGATCTCCTGCAGATAGTAAAGCAGCACAGTAAATATATTGCACTTGACCAAGTCAGACAGCAGTCGTTGACCTCTTTTGATGCTAAACCTTCTTATCAAATAGTAGTCAAGAAGAAGGTATATCCATCTATCAAAACCTTTTATTATAGTCAAACTTTGTATATTTTAGCCTATATGTGATTGCTATAAGGGCCTGCTTGCCCAGTTATCTTACTGTAGTTATAGCTCTTTAGACGCCGAAGATTCAGTCTTTCCCACCCAACAAATATATTGGCATAGTAATATGTGGTCAAACTTCCTATAGGGAAATTCTCTGACATGATTCTTATATGATACTGGAAATACAGCTTGTTAACTGTCCAAATATGTTGTTTATATTATTCGTAAATTGGCTAGTGTTGTTCTAAAGTGATAGAGATTTACTCTTTCAGTATTTGTTGCAATCTCTTTCTTCTCAGGCGCTTGGAGAGGCAGCTGAAATTTTATCAAAAGGTGTGACAGCTCTCAAATCAGAAGCTCATTCCACTGGTCTGCATGACAGTGATGATCGCTACCTTTCAGCACTGACTGAGCTGAGGAAGAGGTGGAAGCTCCGTCGAGCAGCCAATGGCATTGTGGTGGATGTTACCTTTGCTTCAGGTATTTTAATATACCTATGAATCTCATTATAATGAAATCACTTATAGTGAATGTCTCAGTATATAGTGAAATACTTTGCTAGCCCCAGCAAAAGTTGTAATACTATTATATACATTCAATATAGTGAATATTTGATATATGGAACTAACTTTGGTCTCCATTGAGCTTCACTATAATGAGATTCCACTGTATGTATGAATACTACACAATTTATTATGTGCATCAAGCAAATGTTAAAATTTAGAAGAATATTAATATTTAAAAAGACTCTAACATTTGAGTATAGACATGTACGTATATACGTATATGAGTAATCAATACACCATTTTTCTTACATGCTACATCTACTTTAAAGTAAAGTCCTATAGGGAACTAAACCTAGTAAGAGCTTTGGATGAAAATACAAGAATTTTCTCCTTCTACTTCTCTTCGTCTCCACTGGGCCAGACTGCTGTTTCTGGGAATTCCACCTTTCATCAGTGACCCTGCGAATCTTTGTCTTCTTCTTGAATCCTTGGCTATGTATGTCCACATAATATTTTGTACCTAATAAGTGTAAATTATGTACAATTAGGTCTAAACCAATATTCCAAACAAGTTACATGTACATTCCTATATTGTCTATAATTATATGACATACATATAGCTATGCATTGGTCTTGATTTCCAGCTGGTTCGCTGTTTTGCCCTCCATCTTCCTATGAGATCACAAAAGGTCTGACAGATTCATCTTCCACCTTATTGGGATCTCTTCCAAAGGACTTCATTAACATCAACCTTCCAGCTGAGCTGCAGGCTGACAGTGAGATACTGGTCTTCCTCTCTGACACTCCAATGAAAGGTACGTATTTATGACTCCAAGTGCAGTATTAAAAGAGTGTGGGGGGGGGGGGGGGGGCAGGTAACATGGAGGGGGTCGAGTACAGAAGTAGAAGAATAGATGTTTGTAATTATGATATATTGTCTCAATGATGATCTGGGTTGGCTGGCATGATTCATATTTCTAAGGGTAACTCTTTCCCCCATTATCGGTTTGGAAAAGAATTACCCATGGAAATATATAACTGTGCTCTATATATGTATTCTACTTGTGAGTGTATAGCCAGTTTTAAATCACATACGTAGTTAGGTTCATTGAGTGGGTTTGTGTGTTTAGAGGATGCACACATAGTTATGTCATTGGTTATTATGAAGAACTAATAAATATTGCATTTTTATTTCCTAGATGAAGATACAATGAATAGGTTTCTGAATGTACTTCATTATCCACGAACAGCCTCTTTGCCAAGCTGGGAACAAAGGCTTCTAAAGGCTCAGAATGTAATATTTAACAAGGAGCTCTTTACTAAGGTAAGAATTCTCTATCCTAACCTAGTGTCTATCCTAGCCTGGCCACTATCCTAGCTTGGCCACTATCCTAGCCTGGCCACTATCCTAGCTTGGCAAATGGTGAGTATGTGGTCTTTTTGAGTGTGCTCCATTTTTCTGCTCATGTAGCTATGCCATGGAATTTACAATACCCGTCAGTTGAATGTTCCTTTTGAGATGCTCCAAAATCAGCTTCATATCTATGTAAGATCACCAGTATAGTTCCTTATATGGTCATTCAGTACATAAGTAGCACATTTATATACATACATGCAGTGCAGTGACTATTTATACTCATTTTGGTAATGAAGAGCTACTAATTGAAACATTAAATTTCATGTTTACTGATAGCTCAACGGGAAACATTAACCAGATGCATACATATATACAATGCATGAGTAATCAAAGTGATAACCAAACCACAAGTAATCATTCTCAAATATCTTAAGTAATATGAAAATAACAATTGCTGATAATCGAACCCAGGATAGCTAGTTATGACCACCAGCTGCTCTGCTACTGAACTGCATACAATTGTCACAGCAATTCTCAATTCATGTCTCCTCTTATACTAACCACAACCAGTTCTGTGAATACAATATCATTACTACGCCCTACCAGTTTATACGTACGTACATAAGTGTGTGTGGAATTATGTACCTTTAAAGTATGCTTGATTATTACATACATACAAATAGCTTTTGTGGTTCATGTATAGCTAAGAAAAAATCGATGGCTTACAGTTGCCTTTGTGACAAAAGTAGAAAAACCCAGTTCCAAAATGGTGAGGCACTAATAGATTGACTGGCAGTGTACCATTGCCAAGTCCATTAGAGTTTGTTTTGCTGTGTAGTTTGATTCTCTTCCCGTGATACAACCTATTTGGGAGCTTGTTGTGAGCCTAAAGAAGGGCTTACGTCAAATCCACAAGAACAACTCAGAGGTTCACCATCCCAAACCGGCTACTGCAAGTTTTGAGAAACCTGAAATACAAAATGCAGGAGTAAATGCACTAACCAAGGCGGAAATCCTAAAGCTGCAGCCAGAACCAGATCAGCTCAGGTACTGAACATGTTCACAATAGTATCTAGGGGTTCCTTTAGAAAATATCACAGGGGAGGGGCCAACTACGTATAATATAGTAACATTTTGAGGAGAGATTTTATAATTATTTGCTCTTAAAAATAGCAATTGACTATCTTCAAAGTGGGCCCAATTCCACGGCTTGTGGACTCCCTAAAGATACGTACCCTGATATCATATCTCATTTGTGATATTATACACTGACAGTCATAGCAAATTAGGTGTACATATTAATATTAAAGCTTGGCATTATCATTTATTATAATGTATAATGTAACTCTTTCCTAGTGAGGTGGATCATCAAGCTGTGAAGCTATTTGAGGATTTCATCACCCAGGCTAGACACCTGGATGCCTTTGAGAGGTAATATCGAACTGTATTGTTAAATAAAAAAATCCTACTGGACTGTGTAATTTTGAGTACATCAACTGCCTACATGCATTCATATTTATTGTTGATCTGCAGGGTAAATCGGTGGGTGAGGGAGGTTGTAGACACTTGTAAGGATCCCTTAGCCATGCTTCACTGGGAGCCCGACCCTGATGGAGTTGTAACATATGGGAAATTGTTTCTCATGCTAGATGAGAGGTGAGATTCATCTGCCACTTAAAAATTGTAATATTACTATTACTTCTGACACACTGCTGTGTGAATTGTTGAATAATTGATAGTTCATATAGTGGTATTTTGTTAGTGTTCTAGTAAAGAGGTTATTCATTAGACAGTCTTTTCATGTTGCATTAGCTTTATACATAAGTAAATATTTTATGTCCTAATAAACATTCTGATAAGTACTACTGGTACGTTTATTAATCTACATATGTATAGAGAATCAATCCTACATACATACGTAGCAGTGAGCCTAATACAGTATGCATATTTGTTTTACATACACATACATTTGTGTACATTAGATATGCAGTTAAGTTTTCAGTTGCTTCTGAGAGTGTGTCAGTGGAGCTAGAGCAAGGAAGAACACTAACAGTTCCTCTTGTCTGCGATAGAGTTCAAGGATCCATCAGGAAACAGGTAACAAACAAATAGTGAATATTCTTAAGTCAAAGGTCATGCATATGTATGTTTTACAGGTAATTTTGTTTAAATTAAAAATGGCTAAAGAGTTGGCACTGGAAGCTAAGTGGAGAGTACTGAGTATCAATCCAGTCTCAGCTAATGTTGAAGAAGGATCAGAACAAACTGCTTTGATGTTGGAAACAACTGATACCTCCAGGTACATTTGTGGATATTTCTTACTTAAGCTTATGTGTGTCTGAAGAACATGTGTACGTATGTACATACCTACTGTACATACAGTATGTATACTAATTCTCGTGCTAGTTAAACTTAACTAGGTTAAAATCCAAGTGAAATGGTATATTTTAAATATACAATGGCTATATACTACCTGGAAAAAGATTTACCTGCTAAGAATCTGTATCCTTTTTTATTGTATTCATTAATTAACTTGGCCACTACCAAAATGTTTGTGCAAGAAACCTCAATTAATTAATAATTCAGTCTGGTATCTGAAGTAGTGGTCCAATTAAAAAGTAATGTTTGATTCTCCAAAGATTCTTTATCACGTAAAAATAATTGTAATTAATATTAGTCATGATGACTCCAGTAGTAGAAAATGCACATTCCAGACCTGGAGGGGTTCATAAACCTCTCTATAGCCGCCCTTCACATATACATCATTATATCAACACCGCTTACCTAAATTGAGGTTGTATTGGTAAATATCTATCCCCTATCATCTCTGCATCACAGTATCACCAGTTGATCAGATGATGAACTCAAACTGTTGTTTGTTTGTTTGTTTACAGGAAAGTTGAGCTGTTGCTCAGTTGGGGTAAGGCCACTGTGTGTATCTCATGGACTGATTCTACTGCAGTTAGGGGCCAGACTGATGTAGCCGGCAGGAAAAGAACTGAATGCTACACTTTAGGACTGCAATATGGAAAGAATTTTAAGGAACAATTTAGTAACATTTTGGCAATGAAAATTTAGTCATTACAGATTGTGGACGCTTTTGATTCTCTTTGTAATACAATTTATCGTGTGTTCACTCATACATGAGATAGGTCCAGCATATATACTCTACTGTCACTTGTGTCACAGACTCTGAACCAGTCTTATTTACAATACAATACTCAGTTAATTAATGTAGCAGATTTGATATACAATTGAGGGGAGGTACGTACATATATATACATGTACGTAGGTGCCATGTGATTGCATCAACACATACATATATATATATGGCTACTGAGTTGTAACTTGTACACAAGGACATGATAGGAAATACGTATATATAAGTGTCAAAATGTATACTTAAGCTCTCTTGCATGGAAATGTGGTGGAAGTCTCCTCCAAATTTGGTTGATTTCTTGCAAGAAGTATTGCAAATAGTAGACTATTGCCACCAATAATATATATTGTGGTGGTTTTACATATATACCCACTAACTTGCATATATACGACCCTTAATGTACAGAAAAATCTGCTATACAAAGTTAATGTATGGTGAGAGATAGGGCAAATATGAACAAAAATTGAAACTTCTAAAACTCTTTGGAAATGTTTCGTGAATGCTGACATCAAGTATTAGAATCACATCTAGATGTTTGTTGGAGTTATATACGGCCCTTAATGTACAGAAATATCTGCCATACAAAGTTAATGTATTGTGAGAGATAGGGCAAATATGAACAAAAATTGAAACTTCTAAAATTCTTTGGAAATGTTTCATACATGTCTGTGAATGCTGACATCAAGTATTAGAATCACATCTAGATGTTTGTTGGAATTATATACGGCCCTTAATGTACATTAAAATCTGTCATACAAAGTTAATGTATGGTGAGAGATAGGGCAAATATGAGAAACATTGAAACTTCTAAAACACTTTGGAAATGCTTCATGCATGTCTGTGAATGCTGACATCCAGTATAGGCTTCACATCTTGATGTTTGTTGGAGTTACGACCCTTAATGTACAGAAATATCTGCCATACAAAGTTTATGTATGGTGAGAGATAAGGCAAATTTTAAGTTTCATCAAAATTTCAAAAACCAATTGGATATGCTCTATAGATGTCTGTGAAAGCTGACACAAGGAATCAGCTTCATATCTCTAGATTTCCATTCGATGGAGTGACAGCCCTCAATGAACAATAAATTCTGGTATGCAAAGTTAATGTATGGTGAGAGATATATAGGGCAAATTTTAAGTTTCATCAAAATTTCAAAAACCCATTGGACATGTTCTATAGATGTCTGTGGATGCAGACACAAAGAATTAGCTTCATATCTCTCCATTTGATGGAGTGACAGCCCTCAATGAACATTAAATTCTGGTATTCAAAGTTAATGTATGGTGAGAGATAGGGCAAATTTTAAGTTTCATCAAAATTTCAAAACCCCATTGGACATGCTCTATAGATGTCTGTGAATGCTGACACAAAGAATTAGCTTCATATCTCTCCATTTGATAGAGTAACAGAACTACAGTTAATTGTACTCTTTTGTATAAGAAAATTGCGTAATACTATATATGGCCGACCGTTAGAAGGTATAATATTATAATAAAGAGAAATTCCATACTATATCTAAAAATCTAGAATACTTTCCAATTTTTTATACATATGGATATGCACTGTGTAGTACTTGATTGTTATTGAAGTACTCCCTATCCATACGTATATTTTATATGGATCTCGTTAAAGTGAAATTTCGTCAATCGACAGCCAACGAAACTCCAAAGAAAAAAAGTTGGACCATACCGAACGCTACCATCCACGACGCTCATAGGCCGGGATCGGTGGTAACGCTCTGCCGAGTTGAGCTTTGGGTGTCACTTGCGTGAGAAGAACCAGTTCTTCTCGATATGGCCGACTCATATGAATCCTTAGATATCAGATGCCAATCCCACATTACGTGGAACCCCCCCGAAATCCGGATTATTGGTGAGCACGTCTCTATGGCACCAACCGATTAGGAGACAGCTTCAGAGTCTAAGCGCTACCAACCTCTATGGGAACCGCAACCACCATAGAGATGTGTCCAGGTAGGCCTACTATATAAGGTTTTTCGCTTCTATTTATATGAAGTTTTGTCCAAAGAAAACGGTTGTGGTTGGGACCTTTTTTAATATATTTCTCGTTATTTCCAGATCAGTGAATTGTTTCAAGCAAGTTTAAAGACATAGGCAGTATTAGTGGTTCACCTGAAAACTGGGAAAAGCGAAAAAAATCCTGTAGGTGTCTTGATGGGCCGAGGAGAACGACTTTTCTGATCCCAATTATTTTCGAGAATTCGTCAATTTATTCCACTTTAATTCCAGACCAGTCAATCGTTCCAAGCAATTTTACACACATACGCAGTATTTCCAATACATCTCAAAACTGTGGCAAATGGATAAAAGCCTGTATGTGTCTTGGTGGAGGGAGGAGAGCGACTTTTCATGATACAAAAAACTAGATATAGTGAGAGGTCCGATATTTATCGCCTGTACGATATTAATGTCTATGATCGATATTTCAACTAGGCCGGTTTTATTAGATGTCTGTGAATGCTGACAGAAAGAATTATATAGCTTCATACCTCTCCATTTGATGGAGTGACAGCCCTCAATAAACATTAAATTCTGGTATACAAAGTTAATGTATGGTGAGAGATAGGGCAAATTTTAAGTTTCATCAAAATTCCAAAAACCCATTGGACATGCTCTATAGATGTCTGTGATTGCTGACACAAAGAATTAGCTTCATATCTCTCCATTTGATTGAGTGACAGCCCTCAATGAACATTAAATTCTGGTATACAAAGTTAATGTATTGTGAGATATAGTGCAAATTTTAAATTTCATCAAAATTCCAAAAACCTAACAGACATGTTCTATAGATGTCTGTGAATGCTGACATAAAGAATTAGCTTCATATCTCTCCATTTGATTGAGTGACAGCCCTCAATGAACATTAAATTCTGGTATACAAAGTTAATGTATGGTGAGATATATATAGGGAAAATTTTAAGTTTCATCAAAATTCCAAAAACCCATTGGACATGCTCTATAGATGTCTGTGAATGCTGACGCAAGGAATTAGCTTCATATCTCTCCATTTGATGGAGTGGCAGCCCACAATGAACATTAAATTCTGGTATACAAAGTTAATGTAAGTATGGTGAGAGATAGGGCAAATTTTAAGTTTCATCAAAATTCCAAAAACTCATTGGACATGCTCTATAGATGTCTGTGAATGCTGACATAAAGAATTAGCTTCATATCTCTCCATTTGATTGAGTGACAGCCCTCAATGAACATTAAATTCTGGTATACAAAGTTAATGTATGGTGAGATATATATAGGGAAAATTTTAAGTTTCATCAAAATTCCAAAAACCCATTGGACATGCTCTATAGATGTCTGTGAATGCTGACACAAAGAATTAGCTTCATATCTCTCCATTTGATTGAGTGACAGCCCTCAATGAACATTAAATTCTGGTATACAAAGTTAATGTATGGTGAGATATATATAGGGAAAATTTTAAGTTTCATCAAAATTCCAAAAACCCATTGGACATGCTCTATAGATGTCTGTGAATGCTGACACAAAGAATTAGCTTCATATCTCTCCATTTGATGGAGTGGCAGCCCACAATGAACATTAAATTCTGGTATACAAAGTTAATGTAAGTATGGTGAGAGATAGGGCAAATTTTAAGTTTCATAAAAATTTCAAAAACCCATTGGACATGCTCTATAGATGTCTGTGAATGCTGACACAAAGAATTAGCTTCATATCTCTCCATTTGATTGAGTGACAGCCCTCAATGAACATTAAATTCTGGTATACAAAGTTAATGTATGGTGAGATATATATAGTGAAAATTTTAAGTTTCATCAAAATTCCAAAAACCCATTGGACATGCTCTATAGATGTCTGTGATTGCTGATACAAAGAATTAGCTTCATATCTCTCCATTTGATTGAGTGACAGCCCTCAATGAACATTAAATTCTGGTGTACAAAGTTAATGTATAGTGAGATATAGGGCAAATTTTAAGTTTCATCAAAATTCCAAAAACCCATTGGACATGCTCTATAGATGTCTGTGAATGCTGACGCAAGGAATTAGCTTCATATCTCTCCATTTGATGGAGTGGCAGCCCACAATGAACATTAAATTCTGGTATACAAAGTTAATGTAAGTATGGTGAGAGATAGGGCAAATTTTAAGTTTCATAAAAATTCCAAAAACCCATTGGACATGCTCTATAGATGTCTGTGATTGCTGATACAAAGAATTAGCTTCATATCTCTCCATTTGATGGAGTGACAGCCCTCAATGAACATTAAATTCTGGTGTACAAAGTTAATGTATGGTGAGATATAGGGCAAATTTTAAGTTTCATCAAAATTCCAAAAACCTATTGGACATGCTCTATAGATGTCTGTGAATGCTGACGCAAGGAATTAGCTTCATATGTCTCCATTTGATTGAGTGGCAGCCTTCAATGAACATTAAATTCTGGTATACAAAGTTAATGTAAGTATGGTGAGAGATAGGGCAAATTTTAAGTTTCATCAAAATTTCAAAAACCCATTGGACATGCTCTATAGATGTCTGTGAATGCTGACACAAAGACTTAGCTTCATATCTCTCCATTTGATTGAGTGACAGCCCTCAATGAACATTAAATTCTGGTATACAAAGTTAATGTATGGTGAGAAATATATAGGGAAAATTTTATGTTTCATCAAAATTCCAAAAACCCATTGAACATGCTCTATAGATGTCTGTGAATGCTGACGCAAGGAATTAGCTTCATATCTCTCCATTTGATTGAGTGGCAGCCCTCAATGAACATTAAATTCTGGTATGCAAAGTTAATGTTCGTATGGTGAGAGATAGGGCAAATTTTAAGTTTCATCAAAATTTCGAAAACCCATTGGACACGCTCTATAGATGTCTGTGGATGCTGAGAAAAAGAATTAGCTTCATATCTCTCCATTTGATGGATCCCGGAGTGACAGCCCTCAATGAACATTAAATTCTGGTAATGTATGGTTAGATATAGGGCAAATATGAACAAACATTGTAACTTTTACAATTCTTTGGAAATGTTTCATACATGTCTGTGAATGCTGACATCAAGTATTAGAATCACATCTTGATGTTTGTTGGAGTTACAACCCTTAATTAATGTACAGAAATATCTGCTATACAAAGTTAATGTATTGTGAGATATAGGGTAAATTTTAAGTTTCATCAAAATTTCAAAAACCCATTGGACATGCTCTATAGATGTCTGTGAATGCTGACACAAAGAATTAGCTTCATATCTCTCCATTTGATAGAGTAACAGAACTACAGTTAATTGTACTCTTTTGTTAAAGAAAATTGCGTAATACTATATATGGCCGACCGTTAGAAGGTATAATATTATAATAAAGTCAGAAATTCCATACTATATCTAAAAATCTAGAATACTTTCCAATTTTTTATACATATGGATATGCACTGTGTAGTACTTGATTGTTATTGAAGTACTCCCTATCCATACGTATATTTTATATGGATCTCGTTAAAGTGAAATTTCGTCAATCGACAGCCAACGAAACTCCAAAGAAAAAAAGTTGGACCATACCGAACGCTACCATCCACGACGCTCATAGGCCGGGATCGGTGGTAACGCTCTGCCGAGTTGAGCTTTGGGTGTCACTTGCGTGAGAAGAACCAGTTCTTCTCGATATGGCCGACTCATATGAATCCTTAGATATCAGATGCCAATCCCACATTACGTGGAACCCCCCCGAAATCCGGATTATTGGTGAGCACGTCTCTATGGCACCAACCGATTAGGAGACAGCTTCAGAGTCTAAGCGCTACCAACCTCTATGGGAACCGCAACCACCATAGAGATGTGTCCAGGTAGGCCTACTATATAAGGTTTTTCGCTTCTATTTATATGAAGTTTTGTCCAAAGAAAACGGTTGTGGTTGGGACCTTTTTTAATATATTTCTCGTTATTTCCAGATCAGTGAATTGTTTCAAGCAAGTTTAAAGACATAGGCAGTATTAGTGGTTCACCTGAAAACTGGGAAAAGCGAAAAAAATCCTGTAGGTGTCTTGATGGGCCGAGGAGAACGACTTTTCTGATCCCAATTATTTTCGAGAATTCGTCAATTTATTCCACTTTAATTCCAGACCAGTCAATCGTTCCAAGCAATTTTACACATACGCAGTATTTCCAATACATCTCAAAACTGTGGCAAATGGATAAAAGCCTGTATGTGTCTTGGTGGAGGGAGGAGAGCGACTTTTCATGATACAAAAAACTAGATATAGTGAGAGGTCCGATATTTATCGCCTGTACGATATTAATGTCTATGATCGATATTTCAACTAGGCCGGTTTTATTAGATGTCTGTGAATGCTGACAGAAAGAATTATATAGCTTCATACCTCTCCATTTGATGGAGTGACAGCCCTCAATAAACATTAAATTCTGGTATACAAAGTTAATGTATGGTGAGAGATAGGGCAAATTTTAAGTTTCATCAAAATTCCAAAAACCCATTGGACATGCTCTATAGATGTCTGTGAATGCTGACGCAAAGAATTAGCTTCATATCTCTCCATTTGATTGAGTGACAGCCCTCAATAAACATTAAATTCTGGTATGCAAAGTTAATGTATTGTGAGAGATAGGGCAAATTTTAAGTTCCATCAAAATTTCAAAAACTCATTGGATATGCTCTATTAATGTCTGTGAATGCTGACATACAGATTTAGCTTCATATCTCTCCATTTGATTGAGTGACATCCCTTAATGTACAGAAATATCTGCCATGCAAAGTTAATGTATGGTTAGAGATAGGGCAAATATGAACAAAAATTGTAACTTCTACAATTCTTTGAAAATGTTTCATACATGTCTGTGAATGCTGACATCAAGTATTAGAATCACATCCTGATGTTTGTTGGAGTTACGACCCTTAATTAATGTACAGAAATATCTGCTATATAAAGTTAATGTATTGTGAGAGATAGGGCAAATTTTAAGTTTCATCAAAATTTCAAAAACTCATTGTATATGCTCTATAGATGTCTGTGAATGCTGACACAAAGAATGAGCTTCATATCTCTCCATTTGATTGAGTGACAGCCCTCAATGAACATTAAATTCTGGTATACAAAGTTAATGTATGGTGAGAGATAGGGCAAATTTTAAGTTTCATCAAAATTCCAAAAACCCATTGGACATGCTCTATAGATGTCTGTGAATGCTGACACAAGGAATTAGCTTCATATCTCTCCATTTGATGGAGTGGCAGCCCACAATGAACATTAAATTCTGGTGTGCAAAGTTAATATAAGTATGGTGAGAGATAGGACAAATTTTAAGTTTCATCAAAATTTCACTATAGATGTCTGTGAATGCTGACACAAAGAATTAGCTTCATATCTCTCCATTTGATTGAGTGACAGCCCTCAATGAACATTAAATTCTGGTATACAAAGTTATTGTATGGTGAGAGATATGGCAAATTTTAAGTTTCATAAAATTTCAAAAACCCATTGGAAATGCTCTATAGATGTCTGTGGATGCTGAGAAAAAGAATTAGCTTCATATCTCTCCATTTGATGGAGTGACAGCCCTCAATGAACATTAAATTCTGTTTTGCAAAGTTAATGTATTGTGAGAGATAGGGCAAATTTTAAGTTTCATAAAAATTTCAAAAACCCATTGGAAATGCTCTATAGATGTCTGTGGATGCTGAGAAAAAGAATTAGCTTCATATCTCTCCATTTAATGGAGTGACAGCCCTCAATGAACATTAAATTCTGGTATGCAAAGTTAATGTATTATGAGAGATAGGGCAAATTTTAAGTTTCTTCAAAATTTCAAAAACCCATTGGACATGCTTTATAGATGCCTGTGAATGCTGACATAGAGATTTAGCTTCATATCTCTCCATTGGATTGAGTGACATCCCTTAATGTACAGAAATATCTGCCATGCAAAGTAATGTATGGTGAGAGATAGAGCAAATATGAACAAAAATATTAAACTTCTAAAAACTCTTTGGAAATGTTTCATACATATCTGTGAATGCTGACAGCAAGTATTAGAATCACATCTTGATGTTTGTTGTAGTTATGACCGACCCTTAATGTACAGAAATATCTGCCATAAAAAGTTAATGTATTGTGAGAGATAGGGCAAATTTTAAGTTTCATCAAAATTTCAAAAACCCATTGGACATGCTCTATAGATGTATGTGAATGCTGACACAAAGAATTAGCTTCATATCTCTCCATTTGATTGAGTGACAGCCCTCAATGAACATTGAATTCTGGTATACAAAGTTAATGTATTGTGAGATATAGGGCAAATTTTAAGTTTCATCAAAATTCCAAAAACCCATTGAACATGCTCTATAGATGTCTGTGATTGCTGACACAAAGAATTAGCTTCATATCTCTCCATTTGATTGAGTGACAGCCCTCAATGAACATTAAATTCTGGTATACAAAGTTAATGTTCGTATGGTGAGAGATAGGGCAAATTTTAAGTTTCATTAAAATTTCAAAAACCCATTGGACATGCTCTATGGATGTCTGTGAATGCTGACACAAAGAATTAGCTTCATATCTCTCCATTTGATTGAGTGACAGCCCTCAATGAACATTAAATTCTGGTATACAAAGTTAATGTATGGTGAGATATAAGGCAAATTTTAAGTTTCATCAAAATTCCAAAAACCCATTGGACATGCTCTATAGATGTCTGTGAATGCTGACGCAAGGAATTAGCTTCATATCTCTCCATTTGATTGAGTGACAGCCCTCAATGAACATTAAATTCTGGTATACAAAGTTAATGTATGGTGAGATATAGGGCAAATTTTAAGTTTCATCAAAATTCCAAAAACCCATTGGACATGTTCTATAGATGTCTGTGATTGCTGACACAAAGAATTAGCTTCATTCTCTCCATTTGATTGAGTGACAGCCCTCAATGAACATTAAATTCTGGTATACAAAGTTAATGTATGGTGAGAGATAGGGCAAATTTTAAGTTTCAGCAAAATTTCAAAAACCCATTGGACATGCTCTATAGATGTCTGTGAATGCTGACACAAAGAATTAGCTTCATATCTCTCCATTTGATAGAGTAACAGAACTACAGTTAATTGTACTCTTTTGTTAAAGAATATTGCGTAATACTATATATGGCCGACCGTTAGAAGGTATTATGTTATAATAAAGTCAGAAATTCCATACTATATCTAAAAATCTAGAATACTTTCCAATTTTTTATACATATGGATATGCACTGTGTAGTACTTGATTGTTATTGAAGTACTCCCTATCCATACGTATATTTTATATGGATCTCGTTAAAGTGAAATTTCGTCAATCGACAGCCAACGAAACTCCAAAGAAAAAAAGTTGGACCATACCGAACGCTACCATCCACGACGCTCATAGGCCGGGATCGGTGGTAACGCTCTGCCGAGTTGAGCTTTGGGTGTCACTTGCGTGAGAAGAACCAGTTCTTCTCGATATGGCCGACTCATATGAATCCTTAGATATCAGATGCCAATCCCACATTACGTGGAACCCCCCCGAAATCCGGATTATTGGTGAGCACGTCTCTATGGCACCAACCGATTAGGAGACAGCTTCAGAGTCTAAGCGCTACCAACCTCTATGGGAACCGCTGTCAGAGGCGTAAATGACTCCCCGTCGGGAGTGACTCCCCCGTCATTAGCGCCTTAGGCGGAAATGACGTCCCTTGGGTGGGAGTGACTCCCCACCCATTTTGGCGGCAAACTGAAATGCTGTGACGGTCGGAAAGGGTGCCATGGAGGAGTTTGCTACTGTTGAGATGTACATTTGCTCCGCTGCATAGAGCAACAATCCTTGGAGCCATTTCCACTCTCCAACCAGTCACAGCCAGGAAAAAGGAAGCGGATGAAACACATCTTCATCTCTGTTCACTGCACATGTGCACTGCCTGAATCATATGATCTTCACATGATTCAGTGCGACTCATGCCAATTGTGGTTTCACTTTAAGTGTGTTAACATCAAGGTGAACCAATCACCTGACACATGGTTGTGCTTTGCTTGCAGGTAGTTCTTGTCTTGTAACAGTTTATACATCTTACTGTGTTCATCTTGTAACCATGTTTTAACATGCACCTTTGCTTGCTGCTGCTTTCGAAAATTCCTGTTCAACGTGTCGTCCTCAAATGAGCAACGAATGTGCAAGGGGTCAGTAACACCTCTAGGCAGGAATGACTCCCAGGGAGTCATTTCATCTAGAAGGGATTCATTCATGCCTAGGCGAATGTGAGTGGGGAGTCATTCACACCTAGGCAATAGTGACTTGGGAGTCATTCACACCTAGGCCTCACAGACTGGGGAGTCCCTCAGTGGGGGAGTCATTAATGACTATGACACCGCAACCACCATAGAGATGTGTCCAGGTAGGCCTACTATATAAGGTTTTTCGCTTCTATTTATATGAAGTTTTGTCCAAAGAAAACGGTTGTGGTTGGGACCTTTTTTAATATATTTCTCGTTATTTCCAGATCAGTGAATTGTTTCAAGCAAGTTTAAAGACATAGGCAGTATTAGTGGTTCACCTGAAAACTGGGAAAAGCGAAAAAAATCCTGTAGGTGTCTTGATGGGCCGAGGAGAACGACTTTTCTGATCCCAATTATTTTCGAGAATTCGTCAATTTATTCCACTTTAATTCCAGACCAGTCAATCGTTCCAAGCAATTTTACACACATACGCAGTATTTCCAATACATCTCAAAACTGTGGCAAATGGATAAAAGCCTGTATGTGTCTTGGTGGAGGGAGGAGAGCGACTATTCATGATACAAAAAACTAGATATAGTGAGAGGTCCGATATTTATCGCCTGTACGATATTAATGTCTATGATCGATATTTCAACTAGGCCGTTTTTATTAGATGTCTGTGAATGCTGACAGAAAGAATTAGCTTCATATCTCTCCATTTGATTGAGTGACAGCCCTCAATAAACATTAAATTCTGGTATACAAAGTTAATGTATGGTGAGAGATAGGGCAAATTTTAAGTTTCATCAAAATTCCAAAAACCCATTGGACATGCTCTATAGATGTCTGTGATTGCTGACACATTGGAAATGCTCTATAGATGTCTGTGGATGCTGACAAAAAGAATTAGCTTCATATCTCTCCATTTGATGGAGTGACAGCCCTCAATGAACATTAAATTCTAGTAATGTATGGTTAGAGATAGGGCAAATTTTAAGTTTCATCAAAATTTCAAAAACCCATTGGACATGCTCTATAGATGTCTGTGAATGCTTACACAAAGATTTAGCTTCATATCTCTCCATTTGATTGAGTGACAGCCCTCATTGAACATTAAATTCTGGTATACAAAATTAATGTATTGTGAGAGATAGGGCAAATTTTAAGTTTCATCAAAATTTCAAAAACTCCTTGGATATGCTCTATTAATGTCTGTGAATGCTTACACAAAGATTTAGCTTCATATCTCTCCATTTGATGGAGTGACAGCCCTCAGTGAACATTAAATTCTGGTATACAAAGTTAATGTATGGTGAGAGATAGGGCAAATATGAACAAAAATTGAAACTTCTAAAATTCTTTGGAAATGTTTCATGCATGTCTGTGAATGCTGACATCCAGTATTGGCTTCACATCTTAATGTTTGTTGGAGTTACAACCCTTAATGTACCGAAATATCTGCCATACAAAGTTAATGTATATGGTGAGAGATAAGGAAATTTTAAGTTTCATCAAAATTTCAAAAACTCATTGGATATGCTCTATAGATGTCTGTGAATGCTGACACAAAGAATTAGCTTCATATCTCTCAATATTCACAGGGATGTATGAAAGGCTTCCAATGAGTTTTGCAAATTTTGATATCAACTCAAATTTACCCTATCTCTCACCATACATTAACTTCGTATAGCAGTCATATGTACAATACTTCAGGGAAGGCATACAAATGATTTACTGATCCTAAATTGGTATATTAGTTGAGTCTGATCAGGCGATACAGATGTGTAGCCATATATACCTAATTACAGATTTCAGAAGTGTTTAAAATAAAACCTTATAATTTTATACATAATGAAGTTATTGGCCTGCCTGAAGACATAGAATTGTCTGTCCTGTAGTCTTTTACCCCATTATGATCATGATACAGTAGGTTCATGCTGTCAATTGATGCTAATATTCACATGGAAGATTATTATTTTTCGTTATATGGCCCTTAAGATTTATTATCAAGTGGCCAGTGACTTTGTACCTTAAAATAAGCTTTAGTAACACTGGTTCATATCTTACATTGAAATGTATAAATTAAAGGATTTAATTAGAATGGATACCAATCAAAATCAATTAATCTTAGGAATTTGACATAATTTCAATGCATAAACATAACCTATAACATGACTTGAAGTTTCCATATATAATAAGCCTTCTTTATTCAATGGAATTAAAGGTTTGAGTTCCATGATTGAAGCAACATAAATGCACTGTAATCGTACAAGAACTTGTATAACATATTAGCTGTTATTGATCCATTTAAAGCTTAAATGTAAGTTATAAAGGTACGTAGGTTGAAATCATATCTTTTGCTCTATGTATATGAGAGGAATTACATGGATATTTGAGAAAACCATGTTAATTAATATGTAATTAGAGAAAGAGGTCAGTTTGATTTAACATGCACAAAACAAAATGTACATTATGTAGATTGCAACATGAAGATGATTTATAGTACGTGCTTTGTAATAATTTAGCAACATTTTTGACCATGAAAGTTTTATCAACTGGAACTGAATATATATATACACAAGTTATAATATCAATCTTGTTGTAATGATTCAATAACATGTACACATATAGGGAATTATAGTTGTATATACTAAACTTCACTTTTCTTTGGTAACTTCGCTTTCTTTCTCTTTTCTTTAGCTCTTAATTTGGCTCCGTCTAATCTCTGTTTTAGTTCAGTCAAAGATGATGACTTCTTCCTTGTTTCAGTATTTCGTTTTGTACTTTTTTGTTTTGAAGAATTTTTAATTTTTGATGACTTTTGTTTTGCATTTCCCTCTTCCAAATTCATTAAGGCGTCAATGTCTGCTTGTTCACAATTGCCAAGGTCTTCTTGGACATCCTTATGGTCCTTTAAGGACTCTGAATGTGGTTGGATTGCTTCATCTATCCACTCATCATTCTGACTACCTTCCTCACACATTTCCCATTCGTTGTTGTACTGTTCCTCCCCTGGGGGCTTGCTTGGATCCAGCACATATTTGTGCTCAGTGCCATCTTGTTTTGCTTTGCGAATAACATACCTTTCTGCTTTGGATTTAGCTTTTGCAGTGTCCCTATACCTCCAGACAACCTTCTTTCCAAGCATCACAAACGGAATGAAGCAACAGTAGAAAAAGAAGAAAACAGATCTCAATATCATTATGAACCTGATGTCAGTTAACCTGCAAGGTGTGATAAGAAATGAAGAATCACGCATATATAGACTTAAAGATTATTCCTTACAACATATATGTACGTATATGTATCATTTTATGTTCAATACATATATATATAGCCATATTAATTTTGTTGTAATATCCTGTATATAATAATATATAGAGCACAATACTAACTCTGTATGACAGGAACAGGCATAGCTACTATTCATCCAATTCTCTTCTCTTTTAGGCTTTTTTCCTAACTTTAGCAGCTTTTTATTTCGTCTCTCAAATCTATCCTTAGCTGCTAGAGCTCCTTGGCATTTGCCACCACAAATGACTGGCATTGGACCTGCATATATTTGAACGTGGATAACTAGCTATAGCATATACATATATTCATCCGGCAATTACAATGTGTAATCACAACTTTATATATATTATACTATATGTACTTTAAAGTGTGCAGACAGCTATTGTGCCCATCAAGGTACCAGTATTAACAATGTTACTTATATATATACATGTATGCAGGGCATGTGTTTAACAAACCCTGTTGAGGAAGTAATCCCTTCTTTTTCAATTCTTCTGCCAACTCTTCTGATTTTTTCTTTCTACAACAAAATATTCCTCCAAAGCTTAGCTTAATAAAACCAAGAATAATTAGAGTTCCTCCAATGATTAATGCCAGACCATGAGCTCCAAGGGATTCTAAAATCAGAAATAACACTCTTTTTCCAATGTCATCTGGTACATACACTACCGGTGGCTCAGGACACAGAAGCTGTTCACTTGGGTTACACTGCAAACATGTAAAATTACTTTGGTCTGTTGAACTTGAAGGTATTTACATGCATCATATACATAAATAGTAGAGTTAAAAATACAGTGTGTGAAAGTTAAAAAGTAAATATATTTGTGTTAATGTGAGCTGTTATCCTGCCAACTTCCAATTATTTGCACTTGCATTAAGTATGCTTCATTGCAAGTATCCTAGTGGAATTGTAGTTGCAACTAGCACATGTATACTGGCTTATATAACATGTAAAGCAAAAGCAAAGCTCTCTTCAGGTTTAGTTCCCCTATAGGCTCTTTTACAGAATAGGCATATAGCATGTAGGAAAATGGTATCTTAGATTTTTCATGTACGTATGTATATACCTATGTAAATGTAGACAAACTCACTACACAGCCACATATTCCATAGCAGAAGCAGGTTCCATTTGTACTGAAGGACACCTGTGCACTTTGGATCAAAGCATAATCAGCATCAAAAAGTTGCACTGTAAGTTAATACAGAAAGGAACATGCATATACGTACGTATATACAATATACATTTAGTTGTGTACATACGTACCTTCACAGGAATGAGCAGCACCAAGTGAGCGGTAGGTTCTGATTTGAAATGTCAATTCTCTGACTTGCCCAGGATCCAAGTGGACTGTTTTCCCACTTGTCTTTGTAATGCCTTGACTACATGCACTAATAGATACCTACGTACGTATATAGTCATTAGTTGCATAACTAATGTGTATATTAACAGTGCAAGATGTAGGCAGTGGGTCAATACCAAAGCTGCAGTTGTAGGTATATATACATATACAGTAAAATCTCATTATAACAAAATCGCTTATAGTAAATGTCTCAGCATAGTGAAGTATTTTGCTAGCCCCAGCTAAAGTTGTATACTATTATATACATTCAATAAGTGAATATTTAATATATATATATATATATATATATATATATAAGGTCCCATTTGAGCTTCTTTATAATGAGATTCCACTGTAATACAACTGCACATGCATGCACAGTATATACTGTACAACCATGATGCTTTTAATAAATAACTCACTGAGAATTCAGATGAAACTTCTCCAGTATTCTCCACCTCTACATAGACAAACCCACTTTCTGAGAGAGCCTTGAAATTGGTGGCATAAACATTTACTATCCTTCCACTTGCTCTTTGTGTATATAAATGAATATATATATGTACATTGTCATATACGTACGTATATTATATTATAAGATCATATACATATATATGTATATCACTTACGTAATTAATATGTAGCCTATATAAACCAGTATATACATTTCATACTGGAAGACACTCACACTGAATAGACAAATGTTAAGTCTGATGCATCTATGTGGAACGTAACAAGTGTGTTCTGAAAATCTGAATACTTGAATTTTAGTACCACAGAGCCATTCTCAGCTGTTGTAGATTCGTGAATATCTCCAAAATATTGTAACATATAGTGTCCTTGGTTCCCTCCTTGTCTAAGTGTCTGCAAATATACATAAATACAGGTGATAGTGGAATTCCCAGAAACAGCTACGTATCTGGTCCAGTGGAGAAGAGAAGTAGAAGGAGAAAAATCTTGTATCCTCATCCAAAGCTCTCACTAGGTTTATTTCCCTATAGGCCTGTACTAGTAAGTACGTAGATGTAGCATGTAAGAAAAATGGCGTATTCATATAATGTTATTAGACATGCTAATTTGATATATATTAAATTGGGTCAATTATTAGGACTTTAACACACGTCTTGAGTAAATTTTGAAGTGAACCATTCAAGACGTGTGTTAAAGTCCTAATAATTGACCAAATTTAATATCAATGTCCATACAATGTATATACATAAATCATATACGTACATACTGTCTAAGCAGATACATGTAGCTACAAGTATACTGAACTCACATTATCTCCATTCCATATATCTAAAGGCTGATTGTGTAAACAGCTACACATATACGTACATATACATAAATGATATTATAATTATATGTACGTATGTATACGTATATCAAGTCAATATATGTATACGTATATAGCACTAAACTTATATTGTGTTTTTGAATTGTAATTGAGTACGTATGTCAAAATTGATCATGCATGCATGAGTACTAATCAAGCGCATTTAGGACTTGGTCCCTCAGCACTTACATGGTAGGGACTTTGTGGTCCCCCTAGCATTTGGTTCATCAGCTATTTAATTACTATCATATATAATTGTTTGGCAAAATAATCCAGTAATAAAATACACATGTGCACTGTGACATTGGCAATGGATACCTATTATATATGAATAATCTTAGTGATAATCAAACCACAAGTATATAATCATTCTCAAACATTAAGAAGAGGGAAAACATGATGTTGTGTAATATATGTATGTGTATGCTACATACGTATATGCACATATATATGTAGTATATATACAAATTTGAAATACTAAGACGCTGACCTTCCCTGATCCTGTTGACAAGGTTTAGTCTGTGTCCTAAATGCTGTAAAGTATGTTCCAACTCTGTTACAAGTCCTTCCAGACAGATCAACATCATGTTTGTCCACAATCAACCAGTCTGAAGGACCATTCTATACAATAGGAATATATTACACACAGAATAAATTATTTAATTCATTCTACACATATTGGATGCATATACAGTGAATCCTCAGTTATCCGAACCCCATTGGTCAAATGGCACAAAAATTTTGTTCGGATAAGTGAAAAGTTCGGATAAGTGAAATACAATCAAATATGTAGAACAGTAGAACGATTTCTTTGGACGATCAAGCACGCCAACAAAACACGTATAGATTCAATACTTAAAACTGTTCTCTTTCGCTTAGGCTTCGCAGCGCTAGTAGACTCCGCCATCCTCGATCGAGGATTCACTGTATATATATACATGCATGTATAGTTACACTGTATGCCTGCATAGGTCCTCACGTTGTATTGTACTGGTGGCTCTTGATTTTTTGGCCAGTGAATTATGTTTGGTATTAAAAGGTACTTGGTTGAAAAATCTTTGACAAATGTGCCTCCAAGCAGTTCACCATGTATTTCAGCAACAACCTACAAATTATATACATAATATATTATACGTAAGCAGCATATCATTAAAATGGTCAGCTGTGCACATGCAAGTGTAATATATAGCATATATAAAATATGCATATGCCTACGTAAAATAAACTATGTATATTAAATACAGACTTTTCCATTTTCGGATCTTCTGATTGGGACCTCTGGACTGACACTAAAAGATGACAGTGGTCTCCATATGACATTAAAGCCATTTGGTGACTTCTCTTCAATCCCACCAAACTCTGCTATATCAATGCTTATATTGTAATACAACAGACCAGGACCAATTTCATAGACATCATACCTGAAAGAGTATATATTTCAGGAAATGAGATAATACAGTTTACTGCAACTAATTTATATATTGCATGTACGTACGTATGCAGACCCTTTTTATACATGGTACCCTCACTATAGTTCTAATATTATATATGCTCTTCTTAAGTAAGTATATTGAGTATATATTTAGTTTCTTGTACATAATATGAAGCTCATATATTGTATATATAGATATACTGGCGTATATATAACAAGACTTACGTATATATAATATGAATAATGTACTCATGATCCTAGATGATACGTGACTTTATAGTCAAGATTTTTATAATTAGATGTTGATGCTCCGTATATAATGTACGACATCAGCATCAATTTATCAAACATCAAACAATCTATAGCTGATGACCAAAGGTCCACAAGCAACCACATGCAAACTAGCATGAATGTGCAGACTGTGTCTACCTTCCTCGCCCATGTGACTATTGCATAAGCACCCGCATGAACCTCTAATTTGCTAATGCATAACCCGATCATGTGACCTATTGTATGTATAATAGTGCAAGCCCATCGGTCATCCCATTAATCCTGTTTGACCTACGGCTAGATACACTACATTTATCACAGCACCAAATCTCAGGTTTCATATGGTATATATGAAATGTACTTAAAACCTTTAACGTAGGGATTTTCCAAGTATATTGATTCGGTGCTTTTCAATAACTATAGGTACAAATTTATTTCATATACAGACTAGTATTGGTTACTGACCACAAGTCATGGAACCGCAGACAGTGTGCTGAAGCATGGACTCCTCCAAACAGATGACAGCTATGGTTACCTCTTATGTTATCTATTCCTTCATCAAGGTGGAGTATGCCACCAAGAGAACACACACAGCAAAATCCCTGACTGTTAAAAACATATGATGTACCATCATGAAATTTCCCACAAGCCAACTCGGAGACAGGTAGCTCCCAATGATCACGGCAATCCCTCTGAAGTGTACTTTCTTCATGTGGCTTTGCATTAGCAGACTATTATATATATATGTACATATTGAGATAGGTGAAGGCTAAGTATTATACGCATATACGTATATGTAGATATGATGGAATGGATGAATGTATATATACAGATGGACATGAAATGATAAGGGGTATATACTTGTTGGATCATTATGCATTAGCAACACTTAGGTTTGAACGTTTTGACCCTTAAGGTAAGTGAAGTGAAGTATAGAAACTTTCAAACTTGTGAATCACTATAATAGTTGCTGATGCTCAAAATTACCAACCACAGATCTAGATTGCATGACGTGTAATATGGCCCATAGTGAATCCACTCACCCCTCTATAGTAGAGTTCATAACTGATGAGTGCAGGAGATTTGTGTATTTCTACTTTAAATGGTTTCTTTAGTCGACTGAGTTCTGTACTTCCTTCTTCGTATATTTGATCAATATTAGCATACAATGACTCGCTTCCGGACTTTTGGCCTGCTTTCAGACCCATTGTAACGACAATTTTCTTCTCACAAGGAACGCCATCTGGTGAAGTCGGTTCTGCAGAAGAACGCTCACAAAGACTTACATGACTTTGACTAATAAGGCTACTCCGAGAAAATGTAACAAATACAGAGAGAAAGAAAATGTTTGTTTGAAAGCCAGGCAATAGCATCACCACCATCACAAAATTTGCTGCCACTTGTTACTGGATTGCAATTGGTCGATTCAAACATGTTTCCAATAGCCGCGAAAGTCTGCGCGTCTTAAATCCACGTGCTTGTTTCTAACTATATAAGTTATAGGTGTTGGTTATCTTCTCTATTATGACTAAATTAAAATGTAATATCAAGCGAATAGGATGGTACGAAAAGAACATGGCCGCCCTATTTTTAGCTTTTTAAGCTTCCAAAACAGCTTTTTGTACAATATTAATTAACTAATCTGAAAAAGTGATTAATGACTGTAAGTAGGTGGAACAGCTATGGGCCTACTTACGGATTTCCTCATTTTCTTCCCTTTCATGGCACGCTAGCCTATATAGTAATAGATGTACATGTAATCTTTATTGATCTTGGATGCATATATCGTCTAAAAATTGTATCATGATGCGCCCAAATTATGGAGTGATGCAGTTAATTATATAAATTTCAGTAGATATGCCACTTCTGCATGGTTAGCCTTACATGTCTTGCTTCATTTCTAGATCATGTGCTAGTCCCATGGACTGCCATCCCTATACTTTTAATCTCATTTTACAAGTGTTTCTACTGTAACATTTATAATTGCATGCATATGTTCATATCTACTATTCATCTTTCCTTTTTGGTATATCAGGTTGTGATTTTCTGATCATGTGCATGCAGCGATGCATGCCCTCAAACCAGTCACTTACATGGAAAGATAGCCCATATCTATACTCTCCTTGCTTGTTATGCACTTTCCAAAGGATTAAATGGTATGAAGCACTTTTGTGTTATATACAAACTGCAAGTTTCTAAACACAAATACATGCGTGCACTATTACCGCTGCCACTTCAGCTATTCTCCTTGACAGTTGGCTCCACTTGGGCCTGTTTGGTGTTATAGCTGTTTCAAGTTAAAATCAACTTTGTTGCACAGATGGTCTCATCACTGGTAGTGTAGTACTTGGCCTTCCCCTCTCCAGCTCGGCACATGCACCAATAGTGGGTTGAAAGTACTTACCATTTGCCATCTCTGCTGCATGGTACATTTTGGGGCATCCTGATCAGTACATGCCCAAAAAATCTCCATTATACAAACATACAAATATTACTATATGTATGTAAGGTGAAAGACTGAAATTGTACTATATATATATATATATATATACGTACGTATATACGTATATATAATGCATGTATACGTAAATACTAGTACTCTTGTACAGTCTATATAAAAAGTGCATAATTCCATTCTGTATATATGCGTACATCAATTGCAAAATTCCCTGGAATTATTAGAATACATGATGGCATTTCCTACAAATTAGGGTCCTATAACTGTATGGGTACTGAAAGTTAAACCTGTAATTTCAACTACATATGCATCTCAGGTTTCATGAGTTTGTACATACCATAGATCATATTTTTGAAACTGAAAGTTCTGAAAGCTTTCAATGTGTACGTGTATAAATATAATAGTTAAAAAATGAAGTCAGAAGTTAGGGATGGCCAGTGTTGCAACAATGAATAGTATACATCTGGAAAAAGTATTGAAACAAAACAGTGACCCACGAGAGATACAGCACACCATATACAGTATTGGCATACTGAAATAGGTTACTTAGTTACACATCATTTCTGTTTTTGAGTATACCATTGATAACTGATCATGAAATTTCTGATCAGCATCTAGAGATTTTAGATTGTATATAGACTGAAACCGTACTATATACAAGTAAATAAAAAACATTTACAAAAATGATGTTGGAAGTAGGAATGGCAGTGTTCACTAATACATCTGCAAAAAGACACTGATTATATGATAAGGCTAATCATACAGTAGTTGCATATACACTGAATGGTGCGCCCAAACACAGAAGTGTATGGTTAAGTTACTTAAATTTCAGTGTATATGCAACTTCTGTATGATTAGCCTTATCATACAATCAGTGTCTTGTTTTTTTAACCTGAGATTTGATCCTGTGATAGCTAGGACCCTATAACTGCATGGGAACTGCCGGCATTCAACTATACAGTAATATCATCATAATAGTTGCAATTCCATATAATGCAGAACCATATTTCAGGTTCCATGCATTTATATAATTTGTATATATTGAAACCTAATCTTTTAATTGAAATGACGTACGTGCGTATTGCACTGTTTTTGATCTGCCTGCACGGCTTCATACCTTTTGCAACCTGACATTTGGCCTTGTGTGGTTGTTCCAAAATCCAATTTGAAAATTCCTATACATGTATATACTTCAGATTTTTACTGCATGACTTTCCTAAGTGTAATATGATCCCCATCTACAGCTATATAATGAAATCCAAATCATGTCAAGTATATCACAAGCCAAACTTTACAAGAATATATACCATAAGAAATTGGGAGATAAGAAACTGGGAGATGGCAATATGTCCAAGGATATGTGATATGTTGAAGAAGGAGTTCCACTGGACCAAGCTGTTTTTCTGTGATCCAGATTGGAGAAATCTTGCTTTTACACCAGTATGTATATACTTAGTATCAGTTAAAATGTTCATATATACGTATATACATATTATTATAAGAAGTAAAAAGGGGTACTTATTGTGTTCATAATGAATTGGTTACAATTTGAGCATCAGCAATACTTATTATTGATCAAAGCAGAGGAAGACCTACAGGTCGAGACGTCCTAATACTTTGATCAAAAATAGGTGTTGCTGATGCTCAAATTGTAACTAATTCATATTATTATTATATACCATAAGTTAGAAATTGCATGAGAGCAAAACTACGTATGCCTTATAGTTAATATTCCTTTCTCTACTGCAGTGGCTACCTTACAACCTGTGGCAAGTCCTGTACATAGGATACCGCTGGATTATAGCACTTTACTTCCTCATATGGCTTGCATGCATTTTTGCTGTAGTTCCGACTCCAGGAATACTTCTCATTTTCCTGACAATTTGGGGATTCATTACCTATGTTGCCTATCTCCTTATTGCTGCCATATCCTGCACTATCAAGTTCAAAATGATGTACTCTACATGTAACAACTACAACCCTAGTACTACTGAGAGAAATGGACAGCATTCAATTGAGGAACAAGCTAAGAGTGGTGTTATTTGCCCTAAAGATAAGCTGTCTTGGTATCAAAAGCTTCATTGGGTGTTCTTTCAAGTTGCTACTCTGCTGCAAGTACTCATCGCAGTATTATACTGGAGCCTTTTAGCAGAAAATGACAATGTATTAAATAAACCTATAAACTACCATGTCCACCTCATCGGTGGTATAATGTCACTAGTGGATGTTGGTATTTCTGGAATCATTATAAGCATCTATCATGTCTATACTGTCATGATCTATGGTAGCATTTATGGTGTATTTTCTGGTGTATACTATTTAGCTGGCGGTAAAGGTATCAATGGGTCCAACTACATATACCCAGTGCTTGACTATAGTACCAAACCTGGAGAAGCAGTTGGACTATTGATACTTACAATTTTAGTCATTGTGCCAGCATTTCATCTGTTGATGTACTTTGGCTCACTGCTGAGAAGATGGGCAGTTTGGCACCTCAGAAAATCCTGCTGCAAGAAAGAGACTAACGTGGATGTAGAGACAAATCAAGAAAATGTTACAAATTGAAACAATCATAACTGAATTCCTGCTCCAGATAGATTAAAACTACCGTTAATAGTTAACTCTTATAGTTTATAGGAAATTAGAGGAGCAACATTCATATGCTTCTATACTATTTTGTTTTGGTACTGTAAATTTGATTTTAAGGTGCTATGCATAATTTTCTTGTTCAAGATTCATAAGGTAACTCTACAAGTAGGGGATTGGCTGATTAAAACATGGCCTCCATATTTAATGTTTATGAATTAACACCTCATAGCAACAAAGCAATTTGTGGTTACATTAAACTAATTATATTTTAAACTGTCAAAACATGTTTCAGTATGGTTTACTACAGTTGCAAAGTGGCCAAACTGTAATGGTCCCAATAATTGCAAGATTTCTCATTTTCTGCCATTTCTACAACTAGTGCTAATTATTTACTTAAAAAGGTGCCCACTTTTTGGTACCTTCAGAACTAACTTGCTTAGTGTAGTTTGTTCAAACTTAGTGCGTTGTCTTTCCATAGTTCTGATTAATGAAAAATATGCTAGACATATTCTGAAAAATGAAATGTCAGACTATCTGGAGATTTTTGCATGTTAGTATGGTGACCATGTTTTTCCCGGCCATAAATACGTACTCCAATAAAAATGCTTGACAAATTAAATAAATAAACTCTTTAGTATATACACTGCCAGTCAAGGGAGGTGGATGTGCTTCTCTGGTTCAGTTAGTCTGCCTTTTTACCCAGCTTTGGCTTGGTTGGAGCTCCTCTCTTTAGCCTTGCTTCTTCCTGACGCTTTTTACGCTGTTCCCTTTCTTCTTGTTTCTTTTTCTTTAGTTCATCTTTCTCAGTACTAACTTCCTTTGGTGCCTTAGAACCACTATTATCAGCAAAGGAATCACCCCACCCATCGTCATCCCAACCAGATTCATCCGGCTCTTTCATTGTGAAAAGAGGTGGTTCACCTGTGACAATTGTGATAGCTATCATCACGTGTCATAGGGTGGAAACTTGACATACAAAAACATAGGAAAAGTGTGCTTTAAGGTCTAAGGGAAATTGTACTTTAAGTCTAGTATAAGAAAACTGTGTTTTTAAGTCTATCCTCTTTATGGTTCTTAGCTTCATAGGCATGATAACATTATGTTTGGAATATGGTGTTCCAGATTGTTAATACGACATAGAAAAGGACTAGAATTATCTATTAGGTAAAAGCAGAATTGGCTTGAACACTTAAATGAATCCTCCCTATGCAACTGATTCACTGCCTGCCATGTAGTATAGTGTATGACATAATTCTGGAATTTATAGATCTTAGAACAAATCACAAACTGGAATACAATGTTGATCTTAGAGCTTGGATGTGTCCTCATCATTTGACTCTGGCTTAACTCCACCCACTTATGTCTCCTAAGGAGCACAATGAGCTAATTGGCAGAACCAAAGTTCACTTTTCGAGAACCAGAGTCTCCCCTTAGCCACTCAAAAAGGTGGTTGAGCCATAGATTATGATTATGACATCCAAGCTTTAAGATCAGCTCTTGATCTTAAAACGGTTAAGTGACAAAAGCAAATCAGCTAAATGGTATTAAAAACTTGTTTAAAGGGAAACTTACTCTTTTTACTATGAGTTAGAGTTTCCAAAGGCTAAGAAACAAAAAAAGAACTTTCTCAACACATCATCTACGTACGTGCCATAAGTAGATATCCACATGTCTATATACCTCAAAGGGCTCAAAGTCATCCCATTCTTCAGATATACCAACTGCTTGGTCCTGGCTCTCGTCTCTGGGAGGCATGTCTCCCCATTCGTCTTCATCCCAGGACATGTCATCCTGAGGATTGACCTACAAGTTATTGGAAGTGATAATTAACCACAAATAATCAATCTTCAACCACCATGAACTGCCTCCAAAACCATTAATCATAATAGAATCAACAACCCAAAACCACCTCATTAGGAAGAGCTGCTGATTAGAATACAACAATTAAGGGTACAGTTTCAGATTCTTGCATTACCACATTCACATCCCCCACTCAGTTTATGCTCTCATAATATACTGTAAATCAGGTTTGATTTTTAAACATTTCACAGAACTGCTTTCAACCTACAAGCTCCTGTTTAAATAAAACATATATAGTACCAGCACTGTAAAACTGTGAGTTAATATAAATTCAGCATCCTTCTATTCAGTAAAAAGATAACTTCGTTAAAAAGAATCGCTTAATTCCTTAGGATCAATGAAAGCACATAAACTGGTACTAAACCACATAACTAGAAGCATACCCTAAACCAGGTAATGAGCACAATATCTCACCTGGGAATCATATCTGGATACACCATCTGCTGCTGGTTAAAGGGGTAGGAAAATGTTTAAGTTAAGTAGCAAGCACACAAAAGTCAGCTGATATACATACTGTCTGATGACTTCACTCCTTCGGAATTATCTGTCTTCTTTTCGCCTTCCTCCTTGTGTGCTGAAGGCACGTCATTTGAACGTTCCTTTTTGTTGTAAAACTTGGAAAGGGAAAATCCCTGTGTCCATGATGACCACGAGGCTTTGCTGTGATCAGCTATATGGAGTTTCCAAGATTAATTACTTGTCTACCTAAATATAGCTAGCTAGTACAAGCTATATGCATGATCCTTCCATACCATCACTTCCACCTGCTTCCATTTTACTCGAATGATCCTTAAGAACTGCCACTAAAACATCAAGGGTCTGGAAGGCCTTTCAGTTGAAAAAAAAGGTTATTAGCATAATAATAGTGAATATGATAGAATAGAGGTTCACTGCTAGCTATTAGAGGGGTGAGGGTTAGTTAATGAGCTTTCCATAGTTAAAGTGTTAGATATAACCACGTTATTCAACTGATGAAGGTCTGCAGACAAAAGGTTTTGAAACTTTGTGAATTTTTTGCACTGCTACTAACCAGACCATACAGTGAATATGTATGGGAAAATGTTACGCAGAACCATGCAGCCAAGTGACGGCAGTCAATCTTGGCTGGGGGACCAATTTGAAAGTTATATTAAATTGGCAACCAGTGATTGCCTCCCAGTCATCCAAGATGGAAAAATTCATCAAAGAACCACAGACAGCTGTTTTGCCCTCATTTGGGTTCATTAAGATTAGACTGCGGTCAATTGGCTGGTTTAGTGTAATGTTTTCCAGTGAATATCATCAGAGCATTTGTACAGGCCAAGTGCAATTAACTCCCTTACTTCAGTGAATATGTACATACATGTATTCCTATTTACTCTGGCAAGCAGTTTACCTTTTCTCTAACAGTTTTGTCACTGTCCAGCAGTACCTGACATAAGGTAGGTAGTATTTTGTTAGCAATTTCATTGGGAGGGAAACAGTCATTTGTGGAAGCCAGACCACTCAAGCCAGCCATTTTAGCTGCAGGAAAGGGGTCCTTTAAGGGCCTCAAGAAGGCAGAAGATAGGATTTTATGCTTTGTCTACAGAATGCAAGGATATAGATATGTAAGTAAGTCACTACCAAATGTAATAAGCTTGTTATAAGCTAGGTGATTGGATATGTTGTGTATCAATTAACGTACTCCTTTATCCAAATAAGGAGCTATTTTGGCAATCACGACTGTTGTATTGGCTCTAATCGGTGGCTGCAGTAGTGGAGATGTTTGTATAATAAATATTTTCAGTTGTTTGTAGACATTTTCAGATGTTTAGAGAAAGACACAACAAATAACAGGTTTACCTCCTGATCCAGCTGACATTTAGCTAGGAATTTTAATAAGCTGCCATTGAGTATCTTTGAGTCAAGTTTTGGAGCTAACAGTACCATGCTCTACAATGAAGTACAATTGTTACATGACATGAAGAACATAATAATATAAGCAAACAATAATACATTGTTAATTGTGTATGTAAGACCCTAGATTTAGGACAAAGAGCCCAGTATTCACAAAAGATCAAGAAGAAAACAAAGATTTCCAGATGAAGGGTGGAATTCCCAGAAAAACCTGTCTGGCCCAGTGGAGAAGGAGAAGTAGAAGGAGAAAACTCTTGTATTTTCATCCAAAGCTCTCACTAGGTTTAGTTCCCTATAAGCCTTTTACTCTAAAGTATACATAGCATGCACAGTAAGAAAATGGTGCATTGATGATTCATTATATTGAAGGTTTACAAATCTCTGAAAGATAATAAAAGAAAATAGTAAATTGCGCGAAGCAACTTGATGTTATAGAAATAATGAAATAACTTTATGCTACCCTACATAGATGTTCAATTAGTTACAGTAATGAGCCATTGGACCGTCTTCATGCAAGGCTTGGTACATACCTTCACTGTTTCCTCTCTGATGGCTGGTACTGTATCAGTGAACCCCATACAGAGGTTTGGAAATATGTCGTTACTGACAGTTGCGGGTCTCAGCTGTTCAGCAAAATTACTCAACTATAGTTAGTAAAGTGGTCAGATAATGTATTGCAGAACATGATTTGTAATGAAACTATGCAATACAATTAAAACACAATACAGCATAAACCCTATAATTTGATTCTTAACACATGTAATACTGTACATGTAAAAAGATATATTGGAGAAAAAACTTCAAGATTCAACCAATCTAAGTGGTAGTTAGACAACTAAAACTAGGGGGATTACCCTAAAGATGATTATGAGAATGGCTTTGTTAAGGGGGGAGGACACTGTTAAGAATAGGAACCAGTTGATTGACTAAAATGACGATTGGAAGAACAACGGGTGTAAATGTCAATATGTTTCCTCTTCCAAAGTTCTAGGGTTTTCCTAAGTAACACATTCAGGAAATCAGCCCATTGTAAGTCTTTCACCATGGCCACCTATTGATGTCAACCATGTCTCTAGGAAATGGTGGATATACATATACAAAGTGTACAAAATTCTATGTACTTATGTACATATGATGACTAAGAGTATACAGTAAGCAACAAGTTAACAAACTAATATAGAGATGCATATATATACTGTAAAATCACTAATATTAATGTCAATTATACGTATATAGTGTTTTATCATATATGATTTAATTAAATTTAACGTTTTGTTCAGAATACTCGCTCCACACTACCCAGTTGTGTGGGCATCTGTAATAATAAACACTTTAGGAACCATAAATATTAGTACATGATATCGTATCAATAATTTCACTAACATTAATGACGTGCTAATATTAAGGTTTTACAGTATACATGTACTCATGTACGTACATAGCACACTACACTCATCTTGTATATATGTATGTACGTATATCTCTTTACGTCTGCCTAGTTTGTCATAAAATAGATATATCTGTTATTTGAGTTCACAATCTCATAAAACCAGTTAAAAGGAAAGTTTATTGGTACGAGTTATAATAACCCAACTTAGGGATGAATTGGAAACTTGTTATCAGTTCAATATGTAAGTAGGTATGTACTGTACACTTACTGGACCACAAACGTGCTTCCCCAGCTGTGTTATGAAATACTAGCTAATTAATGAGGTTAGTACATTGAAAGTGTACATATAGACATAAATACAACACTTTAAAGTGGCAGAAAATTACTTAATTAACTTGCTAATACAATGAATTACCAGGCTATAGGCTAGTTTATAAGGGCTAGACAAACACAAATGCTGGCTAGTTCTTTGAAGATACACAAACCAGGATAGCCAGGCAGGGCTGCATGCAGAACTTGGGGCCAGAGGGGGGGAAATGAAAATTTTCAAAATTTAGGGGGGCAATGATATGAGGGTGAGCAGTTTAGGGGGTTCCGAAAAGTCTAGTGGGGCAAAATCAATCCTGGGGGGGGGGAATCCCCCTGCCCCCCTCTATGCAGCCCTGCAAACACAAATGTTGGATGTGTGCATGATTAATTGTTATGTAAATATGAAGCACAGACCTGTTTGAGGAGTTGAACTCTAATTGACCGGTCAGATGATGAAAACAGCTTAACAATAGCAGGTACAACACTAGTCTGATACTCCTTGTCATCCAACCACTGGCCTACCTGTGATTAAATGTAATATATAGTACGTACATCACATGTACAGTTTAAACACATACTAACTATGTTTGTATTGTACACATGGAAATAAACAGAAAATTAACTGTGCTTATCTTGTGTGATATGGAAAGTTCTCCTAAAATGTGCCTCTGTCAGAAGCAAAGTTAAAAGAGTACAGGTAGACCTCCTTAGTCAGTACTACATTATTGTTTAGGTAAAACGTATAGTATATACATTGTAGAGAGGCAGTCATAGTACTTGGCGTGTCTATTAAGAATGGTATGATTTTTGCATATACATACGTATGTATGTCATCCAATGGTTGAAGTACGCTCATAATAATGGAGGTAGCAAGGACTAGTAATATCATTTAATGAATCGATTCAGCTGGAATCCTTAAGTTTATTACAACTAATAATTAGGTTCTACTGTAAATCTCAGTTTGTTCAGATGAATAGAGTATCACAAATTAGTACACATGGAGACTAATAATAATGTAATTAGTTTGTAGACTTGTAGGGAGTACAGAAGCAAGTGTTGTGGTAATTCAGTGACAGAACCTTGTGGTCACAGCCAGCTGTCCTGAGTTCCAATTAGGCTTTAATCTCCCTCACACTGATTATCACTTAGATTACTAATTGGCTTTAATATTCTGTGGTCCTATACCTTAAAGTTAAATAAAAACATTCAAAAATGAAGTTAAAAGTAGGGATGGCACTATAACAGTGATTGGCACATCTAGAAAAAGTAACGAAACAAGAAAGTGATCATATGGTAAGGCTAACATTGCAGAAGTGGCATACTGAAACTTAACTATACACATCACTTCTATGTTTGGGCGCATCATGGATATACTAGAAGTAGGGATCGATGCGCCCAAACATAGAAGTGATGTGTATAGTTAAGTTTCAGTATGCCACTTCTGCAATGTTAGCCTTACCATATGATCACTTTCTTGTTTCGTTACTTTTTCTAGATGTGCCAATCACTGTTATAGTGCCATCCCTACTTTTAACTTCATTTTTGAATGTTTTTATTTAACTTGTATTGCTCCTTTTTTCTTGTTAATATTTGTTTTAAAAGTTTTCTTGGCGAAAACTCGAAATAAAGTAGCAGAATAGACGATATAATAGAGAGCTCTAAATTAAAAAATGGCGTCCGAAAAGATCCCAAATTTGATAAGATGTTTTCTACCGTTCTTTAACATTCAGTTTAGGATATTAAAGGGTCCATAATCGTTAAGAATACGACTGTATATAGGCCCTGCAAAGCGACTAAAAAATTCGATCGCGGGTAACGGCAGTACCACAAATATTACTCATTCGGGTTACTTATTTTATATACAGAGAATTTGAAACTTAATTAAAAAATGGCGTTCAAAGAGGCCCTAAATTGGGCACTTTCAAAAGTAACACGCTTCGGTTGGAGCGCGTTGAAATCTAGGGTAGCCTATTCCCTAGTTCGGAAACATTCATGACGATTTAGTATTTGTATGTACCTGCGTAAGTTCGCATGTTAGCGCTAGCTCATTTGAAAAAAGAAGAAGAAGAAGAAGAAGAAGAAGAAGAAGAAGAAAAAATGAGGAATTGCAGAATTTGGCCTATTTCGGTTTAACCACTTTGCGAAGGTTGTAGAGCATCGTAACATGTTTTGGCGTTTAGAAAAGCATGCAAAAACGACTGCAAACACACAAATGCAACCGAAAATCTGAACGTTGTTGATTTATGAGGTGTTAATTGATAATACATTGAATAGGGCGGCCATGTTTTTTTTCGGCCATCCCTACTTATAGAGTACTACCGTACTCTATGATATATTATGCTATACTTATTCAGTAGGTAGGAGAATAAGTCAGTACAGAAATGTCACATGTTCACATCCACTGCATAATAGCATATGTACAGTACATACCTTTATAAGCGGTTGCAGAATTGATATGCCAGCGTTCCCAAATTGGAAGGACGTGACCAACTGTGGCAAAAGCTTCTTCATGCAGAACTGTTTTGGAAATCTATCCAAGTGTTTGTCTAATTCAATAAGGAAGTCTTTCCGACTAGCAGCCTCCATTACCTAACAAAGAAGAACACGTAAACTTGTATGCGTAGTGCTAATATGTATATGTAGGATTGACGGCATAATCCAATTTCAAATCCTCACATGTAGTTCTTCGATTCCCACAGCCAAGCTCATGAGTGGGCCTGCCAAATAGCCTCCGTGAGCTCTCATTTCATTCAGAAGGACCTTTGGCTCTGGTCTGCTTCTCGGGTTAGCCGACACCAGCTGACAGTAGTGGGGAACTAGAGGCTTTGGAATCTACACATGTTACAGAACAGGAATACATACGTTCAAAAAACATGTTTAGTAATAACTTTAGTGGTTGTTCTGCCCGGATAGAGTGGGAAATGGCAGCACTCAACTCTGGTGTACCAGGTCATGGTGTAAATCCCCAATAGGACATTCAATGTTATTATGACAAGATTGACTTCAACAAGGAGGGAGGTGGATGTTATTTTCAATCAGACTATGAAGTCTGAAGCTGAATGATTAATGTCTCCATTAATATGGCCTGTAAAAGCTTACACACTTAATATATTAAATTAAATTAGCTATATTCAACTTATTAAACAAATTATGTACATTTGTGATACCCTAGTAGTTCTGCCTGTATGTGGTAACTACCAGCAACAGTGCCTCTCTCAGTCCTGAAGGATAAAGAGGTCATATCCAAAGGTCATATCCAAAGGTCATATCCAAAGGTCATGTTCACACAGAACTCTAAATACAGTAATTTTTGGGTCTGTTGTCCAGACAGGATGCTGCAATCAGTAACTCCTGACTACCATTTGAACAAACTTTCCCATGTCACCATGCATGTAGTGATAACCTTTTATGCTTACCAGTGTAACCTAAAAGTACTGTAATCCAACTAAGCTATTTCAGACCTATTTATCAGCATTCTTATTCCACAAAGTACTCACAATGCACTTTAGGTTAGAACTTGTTACAGAAAAGGTCAATTTGATCACCATAAGGTACATGTATGTATGTGCATCTACATCTATTTGACACTGATTGGCTAACATACGTACTTTAGAAGTGTTCCTCAAACTGGACACTTCTCTCAATTCTCCATTAAACAGCTCATAGATGAAAACTCCCAGTGACCACATGTCTTTAGACCTATACATGAACACATATAAGATATATTTGTGTATTATTTACATTAAGAAACCCATGTAAGTCCAGAGTATACAAAACAAATTACATTGTGGATAAACTTGAGTTAAACTTCCCTATATGAACCCTAAATAACCCTAATCTAATTACAACCTCAGAATTTGAGCAGCCTTGCATTTTCAAAGGTGTTTGGTGTGTAGAGATTAGAACATAACAAATCTGCCAATAAAATGGTTGGTTTCATGGCTAGGCTAGGAATGCTTGTCAAGATAATTAACAAATAGACTAAGGAGGAATACCAATATAAAAGTGATTATGTGATTTATGAAGCAATAATTTCATGGTATATACACATTACATTACAAGGTTAAGGACAACACAAGCCTTATACTACAGTGGAACCTGCATGAACAGTCACCTCTCTTGGACAGTCCCTTGCTACACCTGGAATTTTACATTATACTTTGCATACATTTAAACCCTGATACTGCGGTCACCTGTCTAATGCAGCCGCCAGATAAATTAGATCCCGTAGGTGACCGGATTAGGCAGGTTCCACTGTACATTATATATATATAGTAACTGGAAATGATATCCTTATTAGGTGATTGAACAACATATGACACTCTGCATGACTTGGTAGTGCAGTATTACACCATCATCGCCACACACACCACTTGTGTCCTCGCTGCCCGCCCTTTCCTTCCGGAGGATCATATTTGAGTACTGGCTTGACCGGAGGAGTGTCACCATGCTTATAAGAGTACTCCAAACCGGCTATCTTCCATTCTGTTGCAGCATCCACAAACACAGTTGACAGAGAAAGGTTGTTGTGAACAAGCTGACATTGTGAAAGGAAGTCCAGCCCTTTCTGTTGGAACAATAATATAACAATAATATAACAATAATATAACAATAATATAACAATAATATAACAATAATATAACAATAATATAACAATAATATGATGCTTTAATATAACAATAATATAACAATAATATAACAATAATATAACAATAATATAACAATAATATAACAATAATATAACAATAATATGATGCATCTATCATATTCTCTGATAATATTATAAGTACATACGTATATTAGTAATAGGGATTAGTTTAGCATCATTAACACTAATTATTATTAGATTGAATGTATTGATCCAAAATGCTTCTTCAGCAATGAATTTTGAATAAATTTACTGCTACATTTCAATGGTATGTAATTATGTACAATATTAGAATAGGAAGAGAATAGAATTAGAATAGAATTTATTCAATCTAATCAGATTAATATACAGCATATAAAACCAATGCATGTTAATGTTAGTGATGTAATCTCTACATTATTAAAGTATTCCTCAGAATAGGCCAAATTGGTGGTGTACATTGAAAGTATTGTATTATGGAAGTGGGTCAATTTCAGGGCTGTACAAAAGACCACCTAAACAGATCATCTATTGGTTCAGTCTCCACTGTCAGGTATAGCTGTGTCCTGCTCAATGTATGTATGTCTTACTCACTAGCAGCTGAAGAATGCCATATTTGATGAAGAAGTCATTTGCCTTATGTTCTGATAAGACTGCACTGAGAGGTAACGCTCTTTCTGTGACAATCCGGATCTCTTCAGAAGACTAAAATAAATAACATATGTAACAGTAATGGTATTGTATTGACCTGCAGCTCAAAATATATATAATACACTGCACTTACCTCAAATCCATCAATATATTTAAGTATGTTCGGATGTTTCATTGTCTTTAACTTTACATGTGCCAGTCTTGCAGCCTTCACCTAAAGTTAGTAAACTTATTACAGTTGCAAACTAATAATAATAATAATATATATTCATACCATACTTGCCTTACCTTCAGTAAAGACACACACTTACCTCACTCTCCCCTTTATCTGACAGCTTGCACACTAGTACTGTCACTTGAACAAGATCAGGCTACAATATGAAATAAGAGTTAACGTAGCTACTTGTACTAAACACGTCTTGTAGTATACAACTAACACAGCTAGTGAATTACATCACGTCTGGTTACAAACAAACAAGGTCTTCACTCTCACCTTTCTGTTCCCTTTAATTATACTCCATAAATTTATATCAAATCCTCCTTCTTCCAGCTCATAAGGAAAATCACCAGCTGTCGCGTTTGTAGACCATAGCATACCACTGAGTTTTGAGACCCACGCCATTTTTTCAGATTGCCAGTAGCCTAAAGACTTAATTGTCAAAATGGACGTTGTTTAGAGGGTCGCAAAGTGGTAGGCCTATCCAGCATTAATCGAGAAATATTTTTTCACGTCTAAGTTTTTAACGGGTGGTTGTTGTAACTTCAAGATGACGTACTGAGAACCAATTCTTGTTCCCGGACACTATCATGACAAAGAGAGGTATTGCTCAAATCATGCATCGAGTAAAATACCAACCACAATCAAAATCGTTCGGTCCTTTCGGAGGTGGGATACGATTGTGTCATCTTTTTGCTAGTGAAAACCTTGGTGGTCGAAACGTTCAATAACTTGTACAAAAATTACTGTTGCTGATGCTCATATGAAATCCACTGCTCTTATAAATTGAACGCGACAAATAAGCCATATCATTTCACGATTGTGTTTGTACATTTGTCAACGGCCAGTGCCAACAGGTAAGTAAGTTGTGTTAGTCAATCTAGATAAACTTTGTGAAAAGTGTTGAACATTGGAGAAACTGCTCCCTTGTAAATCTCTTACAGTGCACCCATACTCTATAAAGCCTGAATCTGTCCAGTTAACTGTACCAACCTCACAGCATCCTGGATACACTAGAAATTGGGACGATACCTCAGATGGATGCAGTAATATTAGTCAGGTGGTCTATGTATCTTTCTGGACCTTCTAGACAATGTAGCATAAAGTGAGTATATCATAGATATATTTTGGACCATAATCCAATGAAGACATCATTAGACAAAAGAACTCCTTTTAAAGATATACAAATTATACAGTAGGTATAATCAATATAACTCATACTTACTATAGGCAATTCCTTAGATTTCATTTTATAATTTATTATAATTAAAAATCATTTGAATTATTAAAGAAACATGTTGCTAGTGACAATATCTCAATCAGAACAAGGAAGCAATAATTATGGTTAGAGTCCTATATATAGCCAAATGACCCTAGTACTAAGAATTAGTCATTGAAAATGAAGTAGCCTAATTGTACATGACTAATACAGTGATTCCATTGAATACAAGTAAAAAACATTTACAAAAATGATGTTAGAAGTAGGAATGGCAGTGTTCACTAATACATCTGCAAAAAGTATCGAAACAAGACACTGATTATATGATAAGGCTAATCATACAGAAGGTGCATACTGAAATTTAAGTAAGTTGTAACTGAACTATACACTTCTGTGTTTGGGCGCAACAAGCTGAAGTAGGAATGGTGTGCCCAAACACAGAATTCAGAGTTTAGAAAATTTAAGAAACTGGATGTAATAATCTAGAGTTGACATGTACACTTTGGTAATTATTTAAGTTTGCTGTAATATATATTTATATATACTGTTTGATATCTGTGTATATTAAGCCAGTACTCTCCAGGTAGATACCTATACATTAACCAGTGATCAGAGACAGTCACACTTGCAACAGTAGGCCTGTGCACTGTATTAATAATTATTTTAGATTTACTGTCTTCTACTGTATATACATAGAAGCAGTTCTATCTTTAAAATATTATTACTGGCAACAATCAAGTTATGTGGCTTCTTATATATACAGTGGAGCACGGATATAACGAACTTCAAATTGCAGTAAATTTATTTCGTTATAACCGAATTTCGTTATAAAAAAGATACGTTTTCAGGCACGCATTGTATCCATACTCGTCACGGTAAATTATAGATTGAATGTCTATAGCTCTAAGTCATTTGTTCGTTTTTTTTTGTAGTACATTGACATCAAAATAAATTATAAACGATCGCGTGATTCGTATACGTACGATTTTCAAGTTATAGAATGTCACGCAGGACTGTAACTAAAAAGGTTCGTTAGTGTAGTTTGTACTTTGCAATTTTCAAACTCCTTCGCATCTTGCTTGATTTCCTTTTCTATGGCTACAAGATGTGGTAAGCTGATAGCTCTTTCGTTATAAACGATTTTTTCCAAGATTCGCCCTAAAATTTCGTTATAAATCGAAGGTTTTATGTTGTTTAAAACCGTTTTTTCAAAACGTTTCGTTACAACCGAAATTTCGTTAAATCCGTGTTCGTTATAAACGTGTTCCACTGTATTTGGAAAGGCCTTGTGTGAGATGGCATTATATAAGGTAATTTTTCAGGGAATTTCCCTTGGAAAGTACCGAAGTTGTTGGGCTTTACAAAGTGTTGAAACTCCCACAAGATTTGTGGGAGTTTCAATTTGTTTATACAGACAATGTGTCTCGGTAGAGGTTATGGGATGATGTCATAATCGCTTAATTTTATTAGTTACCCTAGTCAAGGCGCCATTTTGAGTGGCAAAAGGACTCTATTCGTTCCCACTTAGAGTGGCAAATAAGCCGACAGCGATGTCAAGAAAGTATTCGCCCTACTTTTATGAACTCGAAGACGCAGAGAAGTATCGCTATACCCAAAAACCTGACAAACTTGGTGGTATAGATGATCCTTACCTTCAAGAACCAAGCATTGTTGGTGAAAATTGGACAAATTGGCATAAAATAGAAGCATAGAAGCATGGAATATCCAGATATCTAATTCAGACTCCTAGACTCTACACAGGTGAAAGTTTAAAGGCCTACAAGAGCCTTGAAGCCCTACAATTATTATGTCAACGGATGGATTGATAAAGTTAAAGTAGTTAAGAATTACGAAGATGATTGAACCTCACTACATGGTTACAGGTAGCAGTGAAGCAGAATGGCACTTTATTTTGTGGCCACTGTTCCAGCATTGCCGGTCTGGGTGCAGCTTGTTCGCACATTGCAGCACTACTCTTGACACTGGAAGCTAATACCAGAACGAACAAAGACACCTCATGCACCTCATTTCCATGCTCATGGTTGCCGCTGACTGTTCAAAATGTCACTGCCCATAGTAGATCTATCACCATACAAATAAGCCCACCGTTTAATTTCATAGTCCTTTTACCAGATAAAGAGAATCTAGTTTTTCACCGAAAGTTTTTGTCCCTACTGCATACTGTATTTGTGTCTCACATCATTTTGTGGGTGTGTCATTAAATATATATATATAATTAGTCCTTTCAATAGCTGCTGTATGCATTCCAGTGGCTGAGAAACCATCCAGCAATAGTTTTGATTGGTTGAGCTCGAGGACTCTCAAGAAAGTTAACGAATTACCTTTTCTCTAACAGCTTTGTCACTGTCCAACAGTACCTGACATAAGGTAGGTAGTATTTTGCTAGCAATTTCATTGGGAGGGAAACTGTCTTTTGTGGAAGCCAAACCACTCAAGCCAGCCATTTTAGCTGCAGGAAAGGGGTCCTTTAAGGGCCTCAAGAAGGCAGAAGATAGGATTTTATGTTTTGTCTACAGAATGCAAGGATATAGATATGTAAGTCACTACCAAATGTAATTAGCTTGTTACAAGCTAGGTGATTGGATATGTTGTGTACCAATTAACGTACTCCTTTATCCAAATAAGGGGCTATTTGGGCTATTTTCGCAATGACGACTGTTGTGTTGGCTCTAATTGGTGGCTGCAGTAGACATAAATAAAGAGGTTGCATTAGTAGAGATGTTTGCATAATAAACATTTTCAGATGTTTAGAGAAAGACATAACAGATAACAGGTTTACCTCCTGATCCAGCTGACATTTAGCTAAGAATTTTAATAAGCTGCCATTGAGTATCTTTGAATCAAGTTTTAGAGCTAACAGTACCATGCTCTACAATGAAGTACAATTGTTACATGATTTGGAGAGTATGCTAATATGAACAAACAATAATACATTGTTAATTGTGTATGTAAGACCCCTAGATTTGGGACAAAGAGCCCAGTACTCACAAAAGATCAAGAAGAAAACAATATTTCCAGGGTTAATGATGAAGGGTGGAATTCCCAGAAAAAGCTGTCAGGCCCCGTGGAGAAGGAGAAGTAGAAGGAGAAAAATCTCATATTTGCATCCAAAGCTCTCACTAGGTTTAGTTCCCTATAAGCCTTTAGCCTCCCTTAGTTCTATAAGCCTAAAGTATACATAGCATGCACAGTAAGAAAATGGTGCATTGATGATTCATTATATTGAAGGTTTACAAATCTATGAAAAATAATAAAAGAAAATAGTAAATTGCGCGAAGCAACTTGATGTTATAGAAATAATGAAATAACTTTATGCTACCCTACATAGATGTTCAATTAGCTACAGTAATGAGCCATTGGACCCGTCTTCATGCAAGGCTTGGTACATACCTTCACTGTTTCCTCTCTGATGGCTGGTACTGTATCAGTGAACCCCATATAAAGGTTTGGAAATATGTCGTTACTGACAGTTGTGGGTCTCAGCTGTTCAGCAAAATTCTCAACTACAATTAGTAAAATGGTCAGATAATGTATTGCACAACATGATTTGTAATGAAATTATGCAATACAATTAAAACACAATACAGCATAAACCCTATAATTTGATTCTTAACACAGGTAATACCGTACATGTAAAAAGATATATTGGAGAAAAAATTTCAAGATTCAACCAATCTAAGTGGTAGTTAGGCAACTAAAACTAAGGGGATTACCCTAAAGATGATTATGAGAATGGCCTAGTCAAGGGGGAGGACACTGTTAAGAATAGGAACCAGTTGATTGACTAAAATGACGGTTGGAAGAACAATGGGCGTAAATGTCAATATGTTTCCTCTTCCAAAGTTCTAGGGTTTTCCTAAGTAACACATTCAGGAAATCAGCCCATTGTAAGTCTTTCACCATGGCCACCTATTGATGTCAACCATGTCTCTAGGAAATGGTGGATATACATATACAAAGTGTACAAAATTCTATGTACTTATGTACATATGATGACTAAGAGTATACAGTAAGCAACAAGTTAACAAACTAATATAGAGATGCATATATATACTGCAAAATCACTAATATTAATGTCAATTATACGTATTCAGTGTTTTATCATATATGATTTAATTAAATTTAACGTTTTGTTCAAAATACTTGCTCCAAACTACCCAGTTGTGTGGGCATGTGTAATAATAAACACTTTAGGAACCATAAATATTAGTACATGATATCGTATCGATAATTTCACTAACATTAATGACGTACTAATATTAAGGTTTTACAGTATACGTACATGTACTCATGTACGTACATAGCACACTACACTCATCTTGTATATATGTATGTACGTATATCTCTTTACGTCTGCCTAGTTTGTCATAAAATTGATAATCTGTTATTTGAATTCACAATCTCATAAAACCAATTAAAGTGAAAGTTTATTAGTATGAGTTATAATAACCCAACTTAGGGATGAATTGGAAACTTGTTATCGGTACAATATGTAAGTACGTATGAAAAATTTAAGATACCATTTTCCTACATGCTATGCCTATTCTGTTAAAAGAGCCTATAGGGGAACTAAACCTGAAGAGAGCTTTGGATGAAGATACAGGAGTCTGTATGTACTGTACACTTACTGGACCACAAACGTGCTTCCCCAGCTGTGTTATGAAATACTAGCTAATTAATGAGGTTAGTACATTGAAAGTGTACATATAGACATAAATACAACACTTTAAAGTGGCAGAAAATTAATTAACTTGCTAATACAATGAATTACCAGGCTTATAAGGGCTAGACAAACATAAATGCTGGCTAGTTCTTTGAAGATACACAAACCAGGGCTGCATGCAGAACTTGGGGCCAGAGGGGGGGAAATGAATATTTTCAACATTTAGGGGGGGTAATGATATGAGGGTGTCAAAGCAGTTTAGGGGGTTCCGAAAAGTCTAATGGGACAAAATCAATCCTGGGGGGGAATCCCCCTGCCCCCCCTCTATGCAGCCCTGCAAACACAAATGTTGGATGTGTGCATGATTAACTGTTATGTAAATATGAAGCACAGACCTGTTTGAGGAGTTGAACTCTAATTGACCGGTCAGATGATGAAAACAGCTTAACAATAGCAGGTACAACACTAGTCTGATACTCCTTGTCATCCAACCACTGGCCTACCTGTGATTAAATGTAATATATAGTGTACATCACATTTACAGTTTAAACACATACTAATGATGTATATATGTACACATGGAAGTAAACAGAATATTAACTTGGTTTATTTTGCTGTGATATGGGAAATTTTACTAAAATTAACTTATCACAGCTTCTGTCAGAAGCAGTTAAAAGAGTACAGCTAGTCCTCCTAGCTCAGTACTGCAGGTAATATGTACAGTATATACACTGTAGAGAGGCTGTCACAGTACTTGGAGTGTCTGTTAAGAATGGGATGACTATTGTATGTACGTATGTACGTATGGTTGAACTACGTACGTTCATATCAGGGTATCAGGTATTCTTATTTTACCTGGGAAGCCATTAGCCAGGGGCTACTATAATTGGCACACAGAAATGGAAAAATGGAGGCGGCAAGGACTTGTAAAATCATTTAATGAATCGATTCAGCTAAAATCCTAAAGCTCAGTATAACTAATAATTAGGCTCTACTGTAAATCTCAGGTTGTTTGAATGAATAGAATATCACCAATTAGTACATAATATGATATGGAGACTAATAATCACGTAGGTAGTTTGTAGTTAGTACAGAGGAGACATAAATGTTGTAGTAATTGTGGTTCAGTGGCAGAACCTTGTGGTTACAGCCAGCTGTCCTGAGTTCCAATCCCAGCAATAATTATACTTGTGGTTTGGTTATCAGTTAGATTACTAATTGGCTTTAATAATCTGTGGTCCTATACCTTATATATTATGCTATACTTAGTCAATAGATAGGAGAATATGTCAGTACAGAAATGTCACATGTTCACATCCGCTGCATAATAGCATATGTACGTATAGTACATACCTTTATAAGCGGTTGCAGAATTGATATGCCAGCGTTCCCAAATTGGAAGGACGTGACCAACTGGGGCAAAAGCTTCTTCGTGCAGAACTGTTTTGGAAATCTATCCAAGTGTTTGTCCAATTCCATAAGGAAGTCTTTCCGACTAGCAGCCTCCATTACCTAACAAAGAAATACATGTAAACTTGTATGCGTAGTGCTAATATGTATATGTAGGATTGACGGCATAATCCAATTTCGAATACTCACATGTAGTTCTTCGATTCCCAAAGCCAAGCTCATGAGTGGGCCTGCCAAATAGCCTCCGTGAGCTCTCATTTCATTCAGAAGGACCTTTGGCTCTGGTCTGCTTCTCGGGTTAGCTGACACCAGCTGACAGTAGTGGGGAACTAGAGGCTTTGGAATCTACACATGTTACAGAACAGGAATACATAGGTAGTTCAAAAACGTGTTTAGTAATAACTGTAGTGGTTGTTCTGCCCGGATAGAGTGGGAAATGGCAGCATTTGACTCTGGTGTACCAGGTCATGGTGTAAATCCCCAATAGGACATTCAATGTTATTATGACAAGATTGACTTCAACAAGGAGGGAGGTGGATGTCATTTTCAATCAGACTATGAAGTCTGAAGCTGAAGGAATAATGTTTTCATTAATATGACCTGTAAAAGCTTACACACTTATATATTAAATTAAATCAGCTATATTCAACTTATTAAACAAATTATATGTACATTAGTGATACCCTAGTAGTTCTGCCTGTATGTGGTAACTACCAGCAACAGTGCCTCTCTCTCAGTCCTGAAGGAGGTCATATCCAAAGGTCATATCCAAAGGTCATGTTCACACAGAACTCTAAATACAGTAATTTTTGGGTCTGTTGTCCAGACAGGATGCTGCAATCAGTAACTCCTGACTACCATTTGAACAAACTTTCCCAGGTCACCTTGCATGTGGTGATAACCTTTTATGCTTACCAGTGTAATCCAAAGAGTACTGTATATCCAACTAAGCTATTTCAGATATGTTTGTCAGCATTCTTATTCCACAAAGTACTCACAATGCACTTTAGGTTAGAACGTGTTACAGAAAAGGTCAATTTGATCACATAAGGTACATGTATGTATGTGCATCTACATCTATTTGACACTGAATGGCTAACAAACGTACTTTAGAAGTGTTCCTCAAACTGGACACTTCTCTCAATTCTCCATTAAACAGCTCATAAATGAGAACTCCCAGTGACCACATGTCTTTGGACCTACAGTATATATGAACACATATAAGAGATATTGTGTGTATTATTTACATTAAGAAACCCCCTTTAAGTCCAGAGTATACAAAACAAATTACATTGTGGTAGAGTTAAATTTCCTTATATGAACCCTAAATAACCTGTCCCTAATCTAATTACAACCTCAGAATTTGAGCAGCCATTTTCAAAGGTGTTTGGTGTGTAGAGATTAGAACATAACAAATCTGCCAATAAAATGGCTGGTTTCATGGCTAGGCTAGAATGCTTGTCAAGATAATTAACAAATATGCTAATGAGGAATTGCCAATTTAAAAGTGATTATGTGGTTTATGAAGCAATAATTTTATGGTATATACACATTATAAGGTTAAGGACAAAGTAAGCCTTACACTACAGTGGAACCTGCATGAACAGTCACCTCTCTTGGACAGTCCCTTGCTACACCTGGATTAAGTCCAAAATTTTACATTATACTTTGTATACATTTAAACCCTGACACTGCGGTCACCTGTCTAATGCAGCTGCCAGATAGATTAGATCCCATAGGTGATCAGGTTAAGCAGGTTCCACTGTACATTATATATATAGTAATTGGAGATAATATTATTATAGGTGATTGAACAACATATGACACTCTGCATGACTTGGTAGTGCAGTATTACACCATCATCGCCACACACACCACTTGTGTCCTCGCTGCCCGCCCTTTCCTTCCGGAGGATCATATTTGAGTACTGGCTTGTCTGGAGGAGTGTCGCCATGCTTATAAGAGTACTCCAAGCCGGCTATCTTCCATTCTGTTGCAGCATCCACAAACACAGTTGACAGAGAAAGGTTGTTGTGAACAAGCTCACACTGTGAAAGGAAGTCCAGCCCTTTCTATATATATATAGTAAGACAAGTCAAAAAATGCTATATTCGGATGTTCATATTTGGCTTAAATCAAACAGCTGACACAAGTAACAACCTCAAAATAACTTTTGGATGGTCCATCTTTTGAGTATCAGTTTGGTAAATATTTTGCTGACTTAACATGTATACAGCAAGTATAAGACTTCTCATCAAGTGTATTCAAAGTTTCTAACTATGATTGCCACAGGATGATGATCATGATGAATGGCCGAAGAAAATTTGTACCGTGTATGTACTTGTACAGAGAAACTGTGCATACACAAACATACAAGAGGAGATGGATTTACATATTCGTATATAAATATTAGACAATTAAAACTATTAACACTCTCACCAACAGCTGTAAAATTCCATATTTAATAAAAAAATCATTCTTTCTATGTTCTGATAAGACTGCACTGAGAGGTAGCGCTCTTTCTGTGACAATCCGGATATCTTCAGAAGACTAAAATAGTAATTACTGTTAAAAATTGTTGTAACTTTTTAATTGTAGCCACTCAGTGTAGCATCACATACCTCCAGACTACCAATGTACTTCAGTATGTTAGGATGTTTCATTGTTTTTAACTTGACATTTGCAGACTGTGCAGCCTTTACCTAATCAAAAATCATATATATATTAGATACTATAAATGACATATATACGACCTTATATTAGTTGTAAGGGTTACCTCATTTTCTCCTTTACCAGACAGCTTGCATATTAGTACAGTTACTGGAACAGAGTCAGACTACATATAGCAAGGGAAAAGTTTTACAACAAGTAAACAATAATAAAAATAAGCCTATTATACTGTATTTGCATCAAGTAGAACTACATCCATTAGTCCATTAATACCTTTCTGCGTCCATTAAGGACATTCCATAACTGTGAATTGAATCCTTCTTCATCTATTTCATAAGGAAAGTCACCAGCTGTGGCGTTGGAAGACCATAAAATACCACTCAGTTTAGTGACCCACGCCATTTTTTGTCTGATGAGATCAGAATCTAATTTTATTGTTACGTATTATTTCATCTACATACGTCATAAGAAGCAGAAATCTTAGCGAGTGATGTCGGGAGTGTCAGGCAGGGAAGGTGGAGGATGTTACCCATTGGCTGCTTGAGTGTAATGCGTGGTGCACCGAACGCCAGCCTCCCTTACAGGCAATGAAGCATATAGCCAACGATTTTGATAATCTGTGCGAGGATGATAAGTTAGTTTTAGTTCTGGACAAGGGATGCCAGCATTTGTCAATATTGAAGAGTATTATGAAGATGTGGACTGCTCGGTTTTGGTAATGAAGTGATTGCCTCCTTTTGTTGTTGCTGAACTGACTATTGAGTTTATGTATTATTGTATCACTAGGACATATGTTTGTTATTGTTATTGTTTTGTGCCTCCTTTAAATTTTATAATAATAATAATGATAATGATAATAATATGGGCCTTTCTAAGGGAAAAACCCTAACCAATCGGTAGTTTCCACCAAAAAGTACCGATTGGTTAGTAAAGAATTTCTTTTCACAATGGCCATATTGCGTCATGTTGGTACCGTCATGTGTTTGTAACAATCGTTAAACGTAGTAACGCTGAACTCTATTTTCAGTATCTTTGTGTCATTTAGACATTTGTAGAATTTCTATAATTTTGCTACTGCAATTGGACGAACAACTGGGCATCTATCCAAAGAGGCGGTTGCTTAAGCAAACTAATAATGAATGAGAGCTGGACTCTATCCAGCATTTCACGGATCTTTTCCATGCAGGCTGGTAATGATTTATAATTTATTTCTAGACTAAGTTTCAGTGTATTATTAAGTAAATCTGGTGTGAATAATCGCTATATTTGCGCGATACTCTAGGAAGGGGAACAAGTCAGTTTGTTTACTTCAATATTAAGAAGAGGAGTAATCTTATTGGAGCAAACAACTGTGACTTCCATCCTGAATGTTTGATGTGTAAATCTAAAGTAGTAATCCTCTTCCTACATGAGTCTTATATACAGCACAAACATGCCGTTTGATGTACTTGATTGATTGTGTGGTTGTTTGAGAGTATAGGGCAAACACTACATATTAAATTAGAGAGTACGGTAGTACTCTTTTAGACTCTAAGTAGGGTCAATGTATTATGGATTAACACGATATAAATCGGCAGTGAATACGTCTTTAGTTCTTTTAAACTTCTAATGTTTCTTTTTGTACGATGTCAATTGTGGGAAAGTTGTTTTGAAGAGCGCATAAAGGCTCGAAGTTAAACTGCAGATCTACTTCCGGCTTTCCTCATCTTCATCTTCTTCCTTTTATTTCACGCTCGTGCATTGACGCGCATATTATAGATAACTACATCTTAAGGTCGTATCGTCTAAAACTTTTAGGAACTAGGATATAGGAACGCTTCTGTTTTAAAACGATTTGAGTAGAGATGGCTACTTAATTATGGCACGTCAGATTATAGAGGAAGCTTTTTGTCGCCATTTTTTTAATTAAGAACTCTCGGTTATCTCTTTGACTGCGACGTTATTTGGACTTGTCACTTCAAAAGAAATTTTAACAAGTAATATTAACAAGAAAAAGAGGTAATACAAGATAAATAAAAACATTAAAAAATGAAATTAAAAGTAGAGATGGTAGTGCTCCCAACCGTCACTAGCAAATTTGGAAAAAGTAGCAAGACAGGAAAGGGATCATATGACAAGGATAACTTCAGTTTTCCCAATGCGCCCCTGGAAGTAATGTGTATGGTTAAGTCACTTAAATTTCAGTATATATATACCACTTCTGTATGGTTATCCTGATCCCTTTCTTGTTTTGCTACTACCTTTTCCAGATTTGCTAGTGACGGTTGGGAGCACTACCACCCCTAATTTCATTTTTTAATGTTTTTATTTATCTTATATAGAATACTGGTTAAAGAAAATGACAGAGAACCCTAATCAGGAAAACGAATCAATTTCTATAACGTTTCCTGCATTTGGTAAGTCATCTCACAGAGTCAATGAATGCATTTCTATTTGCTAGAAAGTATGATAACTATAGTATATATACAGAAGTGGCATACTGAAACATATCACTTCTGACTCTTTTTGTAATCAGGGAATGATACACAGGTCCTACAGAATCTAGTAGCTAAAAATGTGAAAATTTAATCATATTGTGCATGTATAATGATCTCAATATCTCAATCAGGTTACAGTTAGCACTCCCTTGTAGATTTTGTACACTGTGGTGACTCCAGAAATATTTTCAATTTTAATGGTATTGTAATATTTAACTTGATTACATCCTAGGAGTATTTTGTAATTAAGTATATATGTACTTAATTGTACAGTAGTATGTAACTTGACATTGCTGTATATATATATATAATTACAATCCATATACATTAATCACACATAGGTTTATACATGCTCATGAATGCTCTAAAAAGTGAAGAAAAATATCTTTTCTATTGGGCTGCTGTTAACGTTGCTATTAAACCCATTAGATTGGGTACAGATAAAGCTGTAGTACTAGTACCAGTAACATCCCTTCATCAGGCTGCTGATGGATTTCCTCTTTATGCGGCATTTAAATTGTCAGCTAAGAGTTTTTCAACTGATTTATCTGCTAATGGTGATATTATCCTTCCACAATGGATCAATATTATTGGAAATATCCAACTAACTTGTTTATCTGATAATCTGGAATCTGTAAAAGGGAATGAGTTCATAATGAATATGGTTTTAAAATATATAAAAATAAAGATGTCACGTGACATCTATCAGAGGAATGGATTCAATGTTTCTAATAAGTTTCAACATATTACTGATATTTGTATCAGTACTATTGAGAATGGATTGAAAAATACAAAGGTTAATTTCTTTTGTGAAAAAGTAGCTATGATCCTAAAACAAAGCAATACCATTTTTATGAATGTCAATTTATTTGCTAAAATTGCTGATCAAATAAACTTTCGATTTCAAAAGATGTGTTGTTTGTTCCTGGCAGAGAAAATGCATTTGAATTCATTGTGCACGGTATCATCAGTACCTGAAAATGTTCAAATAGTGCTATTTGGACAGAGGTCTGGATTATATATACAGAAACCTTGCTTGCTTGATCTCCTAGAAGTACTTGAGAAATTACTGGACCAGGAAATGACTGCTAGTAAATGTTTAGTGTCTAAAATGGCAATTGAACACCTCCATGGGTTAGTGCATCAAAAACAATTCGGTTTTACTGAAAAGGATGTAATATATTATCAACTATCCGAAGAGGTACTAAGCAGTAAACCAAACATAAAGAAGATTACACTTGATTCAAGGATGAGGATTAATGAGGGTAGTAAAGATAACAAACATTTCTATGAGCTCTTGAGCACCTGGTTAAGAGGAAGCAGGGATATGAAGTGGTCAATTCTGTTGGAAACATTGTGTCAACTTAAGAACAAATGTGATTATGACATGATGATAAAAAGGGAAGAATCGAGTGATCTAGATATATTTGCTTTACAACTTGTCAGTAGTGCTGAAGCAGGCAGTATTCAGGTATGTAGTTTTACATGCTCTCATTATGAAGCAACTGCTTAGAGTACAATCTGCTGAATTTTTAATGAGGATGCTGTGATTTGACTGGCTTTTGCAGATATGACTAGTACTTATATGCAGTTACATTCAGGGGTCACTTATATAAAATTTCATTACAATTGGCCATTGCCATATTAACAGTATATACTGTATATAAAGTAAAATGAAAACAATTAAAAATGAAGTTGCCATCCTACTAATACTTCTAACTTCATTTTTAAATGTTTTTGTTTCTTACTTTTTTCCTCTTAATATTACTTGTTTGAATTTGTTTAGAAAGACTCTTTTGCGGCAAATCGAAATAATGTCGCAGTCAAAGAGAAAAGAGTCAAAAACCAATTTTTTGTCTTCTTTATTTAGTCTTAAAAAAGCATATACCATTAAAAAGGGCGAAATAGCTATAAGTAATTCATATATAAGTAGATGATTTTCCATCTTGGATGACTGGGAGGTGCATGATCAGTGGTTGCCATTTTCAATACTGATGTAATTCCAGTGAATTAGCTCAACCCATGCATATGGTATGAGTTTGAGATTAATTGTTATCTCATCCATCTAAATTAAGACTGTCCACTCAACTATATAGCAGCTTTACTAAAACACCTATAATACATAATATAACGAAATAACGAATAAACAGTCTCTGCTCCATCTCAATATCATTTATTTATTATAATTACCAGCTGATTAATTGTCTCCATATATTGATCACTCACACTGGCAGTGATATAATTTGTCAATAAAAGTTAGGGTGAGATGGTCATAAATGTGAAGGAACATATTGTGAAATGAATTACAAAAAAGCATTTAATCAATGGTATAAGAACTCGAGACAGTGTAAGAAAAGATCAGTTTACAAATTACCAGTTTTCACCAGATCTGAATGTTCCTGGACCAGCAATGTTGTATAAATTCACCTTTTTGCTGTGGTAAGTGGTATTATAGTCTTTCAAGAGTATATCTCACCTATATGTAATTAATATGTAACTAAATCACTCTAAAATTGGATCTTGCATTATACACTGTCACCAGAGCTCCTACCTTGACTGCCTGGAAAGCATCCAATTAAAACAAACCACTCTAATCAATGAATCCAACAAACTGCTTAATGCCAAGCGGGGGAAGCTTATCCACCTATAAAAAAGCACCTATCAATAAAAAATTGTACCAAAAATTTTCAATATCAATTTGTAAATTTCTATTAAAATGAAAATTTTATTTTTTGTCATAATATTGTGGGAGACTCTTTGCGTGGTCTGTGCACCAGACTCTTTTTGCGTGGTCTGTGCACCAGACCGAATGACGTCATAATAAATCCCGGAATAAAAAATGGCGGTATTGTCAATTTTGGTCAATCAAGTGCCGTATTTTACAATGCAGAGTAAATCTGGAAGTACTCTGGGACTTCAGAATAAATTAAGGTCATTTATGAATCAATCTGCTCCTTTTATAAAGGAGTCTAAAGAAGAAGAGGTATGCTAGTAGGACCAGTTAAGAGGGATTATAAGATATTAGAATTGAAAATTAGTTTAGGTGTATATAATCACTTATTATTAATAGCACGTACTCTCTCTACAGGAGCCTCAAAGTGTTTTTTCTCGTACACTTGCTTGTGAAGATATAGACGTAGTTCTACACTTTGAAAATGGTGCTATAAGGTCCGGCAGATCCATTGAAGGTCGAGGTGATAGATGTAAGATCAAGGCAAACATGCAGTTGGACTAGTTTTAAAGTTTTATTGTCAATTCAAACAATTGAATTTACGTGCTGTACATTATTTCTTTACTATAGGTATCAGAGGAATTTTGAGGACTCCACCCAAGAGCAATATCTCCATTTATGTTGAGCATCAGAAGTCCATAATATGTAATTTTATTGATTGCTCTTGTGAAGTAGTCATTGATGGCATACCTGAGACTTGTCTAGGAAAGAGGTCTGATCCCGATGATGAATGCAGTCAGTTGGTGTTTGATGAAGCTCTCTATCAATTGTCAAGTCCTATACCAGATGGTGAATCTTTAGGATACTGTCACGCCAATACTAGTAGCGTTTCTAGTGAGATAATTTATGAAAGTGAGTTAGTGAGAAGCTAATAACATACACATACAAAGATTGAAATAGTTTTAAGGGCTGCTATATTGTTTTATTTGCCGATTCCGTTGTATGGCTTCATGTTACGGAAAGATAGATATAATATGGGATCATACGCAACTATTATGTAACACTTAATTTACACGTCAATACATCGTTTTTGTCTCGGCACTGAAGTACTGAGACATAGTGCCAGCATAGACTATCTATACTACGTAACGTTACGTACGTGGTGGTACGTTTAATGATATTCAAGTTGAATTACCGTATAGTGGGAAAATTTGGCGAGGACTTAAATTTGGCGATTTGGCGAGTAGTTTGAAGCTTGCCAAATTTAATTCTTCACCAAATTTTCCTTAAACATGATAGACAGCTAAGCAATATTGTGTCTGTACTTTGTTTTCAGAACACTTTATATACAACAATAACATTGAGCATATACATTGATATCATTATGACAAAGTGTCTGTTGTTGTTGTCATACAGTATTATCAGTATAAAATGATTGTGTTCAATAAACTGCAAACATTCTGCAAACTTCACTTTTTACTACAAATCACAAAATATAATTACCGCTAACATTTCTGGCTATACGGTAATATGCAATTCACTAAGTCGTGCCGAGATATTTTGCAACATTTGTTACAAATGACGGCGTTCAGGAAGCTTTAGTTAACGAAGCTTTTCTGTCACTATTTGTAATGTTCAGGACACCTAAACGTCCTCAATCGTTAGGATTAAGAATATACGTATATTAAATCCCAACGATTCGGTCAAGTAATTCGCGCCCCCGACTAGGCGTAAACGCAGTTCAGACCCTCACTGCCATCCATTTTGAAATGTAACATGATATTATCATTAAATTAAAAATATGAAAGTCAATATGGCTGCTCACTTTGAGTGTCCCAAAGAGAAATTAGTAGTCCCCACTTTTCCAATAAATAAATAAAAAATGTTTTCCGCAGGAAAATTTTAAGTTGTTCTTGTTGTAATTTGAGACGATGGACGTTATCCTAAGGTCCAACCTTGATCTCGGGGTGCTAGACCAAGGAAAATATTAAAGCCACTTTACACATCGAGTAAGCTGTCTACATTGAAATGCCAACCGTCGTTCGATGCCTCACCGTTGGCCCTTTAGGCTGTAGGGTAAGATGGTCCTCTAGCCCATTTGTAACTTTAGCTACACTTGACACAAAATTTAGATATGGGCCTAAATAAACAGAATACGGTGTGTTATCAAATGAAAACAGGTTTTCAGATAGCTTGAGTCAGGATAACCAAATTTTGACTGTATTACTGGTTTTAATTGTCTGTAAATAATGTAGAAATTTGTATAAAGATTCATTGGTACGTTGTTTGTATGATAGATAGGTTATTGAGCTTTCCGTAGCAGCATGAAACAATTAACTTATTTCAGGACATTTTAGTCTGCAGACCTTCATCAGCTAAATAATACAATTTGAGTTACAAAACCAATCAAGAGAACTGATAGGTGGAGAAAACTAATGTTATGAGTTATTGCAAAATGTTATTAAAAATAGTACAATATGAAATAAATAGTTATTGTTATGGATGGTTTGGTGGTGCGGTGTAGGGGAGCCAGATCTTATCTATTGGTACTCCATTGTCCAAGCTGGAGGTTCGGGGGCTGATATTCTCAGCGCCACCCAAAAGTGCTCACTGGAGTCATGAAATGCCTTAAAGTCATAGTGGATAGAATTTGCTACAACACTGAAATCCAAGGAACAGATTGACTCACAGGAACGAAACTACTACAGCCAAAGATCCAAAGATCCTGTTCCTACCCTATACAAGGCCATCAGAACCGCTGTGCCTGATGTGGCCTAGGCCTCACCACTTTTCGAACTCCCTTCTTGAAATTTCCTCAGCTTTCGGAAGTCAGAAAAACACATGCATGGAGGTTATCTCACTAATATTGAACGATTTTACTTACATAGTATTTATACATATGTATGTGTATACATACGTATGTAATGCATGTTCACGCTACCTAAACTTTCTGTGATGTTAATTAACAGTTACCCCTAATTTAGTGTAATTCATCATTCTACTACTTTGCCATACTTTCTATCAGAAAGAAGACTTGTAAGTAATAAGGTAGCCATTTTGTGGTCCCTTGAATATCCATTTTAGATAGTTTTGACCTTTAAATGGTTCTAGCTAGTAAGTTAATGTGTTAACGTCAACCTTTGTGGTATTTGTTGTTATCACAATGTAATGTACTCTGTATTATTGTGTGATTTATGAAAGATGTCTTCTTGTTTGTATACATAGTTGAGCAGTTATTGAATAGTGAATAGTAATCTTCTTTGCTTTTACTGTTTTATTATATCCTCTTACATTAGACTGTTCAATTGGTAATGAGGATCTAATTCTACCTGAGATGACATGTATCAAGCTCTCATTCAATCTAAACCTCACTGTTCAGCACTGGAGTAAAGTGTTGTGTTATCTCGGAAAGGCTAAACATTTAGAGGATCTTACATTCAAGTTGAGGTGTTTCTCTGAGGTGAGTCAAGTAGTGTGCTTATTTAGTGTGTAATATATGATGAGATGTGTGTTAATGATTTAAATATATATATATATATACAACCTCAATAGAACTAATATCAGTCCTAGCTAAACCCTCTTCTCTGTGGTCAGCATCGTCAGCTTCTACCTCTTCACTAATGCCATGTTTCACAACTACACATCAGTGAATGATGAGTACACCAAAGTTGTACGTATGTGTTTTACTAAGAAATTAGGTAATCAGTTATGTATGTGTAGTCTTTGGGTATGCACAGTTAATTTAAAGGATTTATGTAAAATGCTTTATGACACCCTCTGAAGCTGCATACATGTCGTATAATGTTCACCTTACAGATATCCACATATGATAAATACAAATGTGACTCAGTGGAAAGGTCCTTGAGGGAAAACTCATCACTGAAGACAGTGAAATTGGAAATGCACTCCTATTGTCCCAAAGAACTGACTAGATCATGCTTGATTGGAGTGTTACATAACCAGACTATGACAGATGTCAACATTTATGCCAGCTGTGAGTAATACTTATTTATACCCTAAATCAATATACTGTATACATACGTATGAAGGTATAAATCCATTGATACACATGTACATGTACATTTTCAAATCCCCCACTGCATGAGTCCTTCAAAACCTGTTAACTTTATGTTTGTACATATATGTATCTCCTTTTAGATTATACTCAGTTTGAAATGTGTCTTGTCACATGTGAATCTAGTCACATTAAATCATTAGAATTGAAGGATGTCACTCTTGAATATCTTGTAACAGTACTTAAGTTTTCCAAGAGGAATCAAACATTATCAAAATTGTTATACCATGAAACAAAAGTAGTTGCTAGTAACAATCAAATACAATCAATGGTATGTACATTTTGTATTATGATTAATACAATTGTACTGTTCCATTATTATCCATTATCTGGTATCACCTTTAATTGTAATAAATATTTCTTGTTTATTTAGTATCAACCTCTGGAAGACTTGTTAAAATGTCATTTGACACTGAAACAGTTCCACTTAAAGTTTCACTATCCTTCTGGTCTCTTTAGACCTTGCTTACTTGTTTCATTGAGCAACCAAACATTAGAAGAATTGAACTTTGAAGCTTATGGTAAAATAGTAATTATGTGATTTGGTGAAGTCTATATATTGCCGGATATACTCCAATATACAATACAATGTATTCAATTGCCACAGTCATGTATATACGTATGTGTATATAGCCAAACCTCAGTATAATGAACCCCCTTGGTTCCACAGAAGAAGTATGCTATATCTGGGTGTTTACTGCATATAACAGGTTTCAATGTTAATGATTTCCATTGACTTGTCAGTTGAACTTCAACTTTATGCTGTTATTAAATTGTTCTGTTTGCCAAAGGATCCACTACAAATGGATTTGCTCTATACTGTCTTTATTAAATCCCCAGAGAACAAAATTTTATTTTACATATAAACTTTCCTCCTATAGCCACCATTTCTATTAAATGAAGTCACTCCATTAGCCAGAATTAGTTTGTTACATCCTGACTATTAGGGTAAATTTGTATGGAAAGAATTTTAGGATTGTTCCAGCCATGGTTTACTGAGGTTTGACTGCATGTAGGTGTAATTAGGTACATTTGATATAAATGTACGTACCTCAATGTTAGCTTGATTAGACTTACATACGTACGTACTTTACAAATTTTTTCGCTTTTTGGTTGATTTTTTATTTTATGCAAAATAGGTACAGCAGTGTATTCTCTGGATCAACCTGACCAGTGCTTGCTGTCACATGTACCCTCCCTGACACTTGAACTTGCTCCTCTTCATTGTACTGAAGTGTTGTGTTACCTTGCTAAAGGGAACCTGGAGAGTATTCAAGTATCACTGAGATGTCCAGAAGAGGTTTGTATTGTAGTACTCAGTTTATAAAATCCTTAAAAAGTCTATAGCACCAGTTATAATTACTGTACATACGTACATACGCAAGAGTAGAAAGGTACAGAAACAGGAAAGTAGTCATTAGTTGAGATCAATACTGCCAAGCCTCACCTACGTACATTTGTATAATCAAAATTTGTATATTATTGTCTGGCATAGTCTGTTGTGTTTTATACCTGTCTCCAGCCAATGGAATGTTATGTATTTGAATAATATAATAAGCATTGTCAAGTACTTTTGGTATAAATATTGAACCAGGTCAGATAATATATGCCAAAGTCAATGACATTCCGTACGGATGTATATACGTATATGCCTGAGATGTTTTACAATATTTGACTGTCCTCCCATATTCTATAAGTTTGTTTTTGTGTTCGTAATAACAGATAATTGTCATGTAACATATACCGTATATCGGGATATGAATGCAAGTCTTAGATTAAAACATTGTGAATTATGGGTTTAAGTAAACATTGTGATAAAAGAATGCGAGATAAAGCTTTCGTGTACGGGATGTATATACAAAAATTACTGAGGTGTCAAATCAATACATGTCAAAAGATTGTGCATACAGTCAAAACTTGCAATTCGCATTCTTTTGACACACACATTCAATTCCCGATATATGGTAGTATGCATATTTCATATAGTATACTATATCAATGGTATTACCTGTACAAAGTTTTGTATTGTAGTGTTCAGTCCTTGAAAACTATAATCACGTCATAATGCTGTGCATATGTAAGACTAGAAAGATATGGAAAGTAATCATCAGCTGTGATCGATGCTACATTGAAAAGTTTCACCTACACCCCTGTAGTCTGTATTTTATTACCTGACGTACATAGTTTGTTTTGTACCTTAATCTGGTAACTGACATGTCTTGTTTTGAATGGCATAATAAATATTATCAAGTACTCTCGATAAACTATTGAACTAGTTACAATGAAGACATGAACAGTGACATCTTATTCTACATCCCCACACTTGTTCTACGTCCTCACACTTCTTGCAAGCAGTACCTTCCTACCTATATATGTACGTATGTCTTTGTGAGGTGTTCTACAATAATTCCAAAGCTGTCAAAAGGTGCAATAGAAGTGATGAGAGCCATGCAGAGAACTGTTCTCTGTTCGGCTGTAAGGATATTGAGGCGACATCTATCTGTTGAGGGATTGGGGCCTGGACGATAAGTAGTCCTGTCCCAGTCCTTGCCTGTCGACCTCTGGAAAGCAGTGGTGGATTGGTGTATGGAGGTACTCCCTCCTATTATGACGGTCAACTTTGGCCTGACGTGCACCTGTCTGCTGCTGCCGGAAGGAGGCAAAGCCGAGGCTTCTGGCTAAAAACCCAAAGAAGGGAAAACATAACTGACTGAGGGTTGTCCAAGCCAGATACTCCTTGCCTTAGTAAACTAAGGCAAGAAGTAACAAGATTCTCCGTTAAGGCTTTTGTTTCTAAAGTAAAAATATGATAGACAATTTAGTCCATTTTGTTTGTTATGTGTGCATACGTACGTACGTACATGGTATAGTTTGAGATTGCACTGATATTCAGCATCAGTGCAAAGTGTCAAAGACACAGAGTCTCTACAGTGCCAAGGATCAGATATATATATAGGTCACAGGTGGTATTGGTAAGCTGTCTTATAATTGCATTCGAATAAGAGCATATCGACATGAAGTAGGTACTGAATTAGAATGTACATATGGTGCACTTGTTATTAAATATTAAATTACGTATTGTTGAATAATACAACCTTCAGCATGTATTCTAATCATACAATCCGCATCATTATGAATTTAGACATCATCCTGTGATGAATGCAAATGTGACTCAGTGGAAAGGTCCTTGAGGGAAAACTCATCACTGAAGACAGTGAAATTGGAAATGCACTCCTCTTGTCCCAAAGAACTGACTAGATCATGCTTGATTGATGTATTACATAACCAGGCTATGACAGATGTCAACATTTATGCCAGCTGTGAGTAACACTTATTTGTACACTAAATCAATATACTGTATACATACGTAAGTATATACACATTTTCACCTAAAGGTTTGTACGTTACACAGTTTAGTCAGTAAAGGTGACATGTATGACAGTTTATTTTTGTTCATTAAATTGTGAGTTTGCTATGTAGATGTATGAGAATGTAACTGGTCACACAATAAAGCCCTTGTGTGTATATATTTATTTATAAGTAGCACACAGTGTAAGTTACAAAGGGATCAATGCTCTATATACGTAGACATAAATATGCTTAAGACAGCCACAATCAAGTGCATGCATACATACGTATGTCATACAGTGAAAGATTCAGCACCTCCACACACAATATTATAAATTTGGATTTTTAAGGTATAGAGCTTTTACATACAATATGTCCACTGCCTTTGGTTCCTTTTTAAAAGTACCAATCACTTCACAGACATTTCTTTTAAGTTTAAATTAAATGTCTCAATTTTATTGACTGGAGGATTTTTTTCATAGTCACTGTAACCACTAACAGCTATGGGATGGTAGACACATTGGTACCTTTAAGTTGAAGTATCTACAGGTGTCCATATTTGGGTGTCCCCAACCTACTGTAGGTATGTACATATCATGTTTATTATGAGATGGTTTTAAGTTGTAATGTTACAATTTGCATGAATAAATTAGAGAATGAGTAAACCCATTTACATTATCAACTGATGGTCCCCACTTTTGAGTGCTAAAATCATAGTCTAAATTGCAACAATACACAAGAATTAGTGGTTAAAGATGCTGAATATATTGTTATTGTGTGCACAGTACTTACGTATATGCTGACAACAGACACAGTGTTTGGACAATTTATATACCATTGCATGAAACCTCTTAACTAAAGTAAGAAACTTTCCCAGACTGCCTTTTTGTTTAATTATGTACCGTATATGTCCGAATAGAGGCCCGGGCCTCTATTTCTTTCCAGGGAGTTTTGACCTGGCCTCTATTTGAGCCCAGGTTCTATAAAATTACCTTCACCTTAAATTTGAAGGAGACATCGTACAACTTCCTTTTAGACATCGTTTGCTTGCAGCAAGAAGCTCACGCGTAGCGGTTGTTGCACCTCACAGTTGCCCGCAGAGCATAAACCGTGTCGATCGAGAGGTCTTGCGTATTGATCGGGTAAGCCTGGCCACTATTCGAGACGAGACCCGGCCTCTAATAAAGAATTGGCCTCGGCACCCCCTGCCTCTATTCGAGCCCCGGCCTCTATTTGAGCCCGGCTTCTATACAGACATATACGGTATGTAGATGGAAGTATAATGAAGTTTTCAGACTCAATGGCTTTGCAGCTGCTAAGACATTTAAACAAGAATAGGACAAAACTTTAATATTACTTTCAATAAATGATAGGTGTAAAGTATTAACTGTAGTAAATGTTCTTTCTTTATAATTAGGTTTTAATGAAAATTGTTGTGAAAAAATGGAGGAAATGGGTAAATTATACTATTATCATTCAATGAACCTACAGAGAATCCTGTTTTGTCTTAAATGCAGAATTAAATCTCATATATATAGCTGGAAATAAATCAAAATTGAAACCTGAAAACTCTGATAAGGAGCAAAAACTGTCTCAGGACGGTGCTACAAGGCCTAGCAGCTCCATTCAGCCTGAAAACTCTGATAAGGAGCAAAAACTTTCTCAAGACGGTGCTACAAGGCATAGCAGCTCCATTCAGCCTGAAAACTTTGATAAGGAGCAAAAACTGTCTCAAGACGGTGCTACAAGGCCTAGCAGCTCCATTCAGCCTGAAAACTCTGATAAGGAGCAAAAACTGTCTCAAGATGTAGCTACAAGGCCTAGTAGCTCCATTCAGCCTGAAAACTCTGATAAGGAGCAAAAACTGTCTCAAGACGGTGCTACAAGGCATAGCAGCTCCATTCAGCCTGAAAACTCTGATAAGGAGCAAAACCTGTCTCAAGACGGTGCTACAAGGCATAGCAGCTCCAGTCAGCCTGAAAACTCTGATAAGGAGCAAAACCTGTCTCAAGACGGTGCTACAAGGCCTAGCAGCTCCATTCAGCCTGAAAACTCTGATAAGGAGCAAAACCTGTCTCAAGACGGTGCTACAAGGCATAGCAGCTCCATTCAGCCTGAAAACTCTGATAAGGAGCAAAACCTGTCTCAAGACGGTGCTACAAGGCATAGCAGCTCCATTCAGCCTGAAAACTCTGATAAGGAGCAAAACCTGTCTCAAGACGGTGCTACAAGGCCTAGCAGCTCCATTCAGCCTGAAAACTCTGATAAGGAGCAAAAACTGTCTCAAGACGTAGCTACAAGGCCTAGTAGCTCCATTCAGCCTATTGAATGGGAAAATGAAAGATTTGATGCCAATTTAAAGTTATTCTGCAATGGGAAGGTTTTCCCTATTGATAAGGAAGATCTAGATGATAAAAGTAAGGCCAGAGTAGTAGCACTGGTTAGAAGTTGGAATGTGTAGTTACATATGTACTGAAATAGGACCTATGTACGTATGAAGTATGTAAGTATTATGTATCATTTTCTTACTGTAGCTATTTCAAGCATTTTTAATCCGTTTGACTGCAATGTGCCTGTTTCCACTTCTGTTGAACAAGAGAAGGAGTCTAAACAATGTGATTTTGATGGTGACTGTAGTAATTCATTTATTGATAAAATATCCGAGACTTGTCTAGGAAAGAGGTCTGATCCCGATGGTGAATGCAGTCAATTGGTGTTTGATGAAGCTCTCTATCAATTGTCAAGTCCTATACTAGATGGTGAATCTTTAGGATACATTCATGTCAATACTAGTAGCAATTCTAATGAGTTTTCTCAGGAAAGTGACAGTGGTGATCCAAGTAAGTCAAACTATTTAATGTAAACAAATGTTTGTATCATAAGAAATTTCAATTTTACCTTGTAGAATTGGATTATGATTCATTTCTGAAGCAACAGTTATTCAGAGAGAAAAGCCAAAAGGTCTCTACAGTTATTATTGCTTTTGTTCTCTTGTATGTGTATGTATGCTTAGAATGTCATTTTATCAATGATATACCACACAGAGCCATTTTCAGTACATTTTCAAATGAAAATGTACTTAAATTTGTTGCAGTAGTTCATTAGTCTACTAATACCGTATACAGGAAAATATCGGCAGGAATTTTAATTTGATGGCTTGGTAGTCTCGTTGATAACTGCCAAATTTAAATTTGTCAAACTTTATGTTTGCATAAATAGTAACGATCGGTAACCAGACCGAGTGGCAGTGTAGACAGCCATTGTTGACTGCTGACTGGATGACATCACAACCTTGAGCTGCAACACCGTCAAATTTAAATACCATCAGATGTTCTGGCTGTACTGTAATTTAGGAGAGCCCATCTTGAACTGTTCCTCCATTCAACTTATTTAGGCTCAAATGGCTGGTCATCCGCCATGTACCATTAACATAGTGCATGGCTCTTTTGTAATGGAATCAGTTCCTCTCTATGAGAGAGAAGATGTTTGTCTCTTGTCAGCAGGCACCGAAAGTTGCTTGCCTGCCCTTGAAGAGAACATTATTAGTGAAGAGCATGAAAGTGTTCCCTTTAACAAGGAAAAGTCAGCTTTTGTAGGACCAGCCACTTGGTCAAAACAGTTGCTGTTAACCGTAAAGGGTGAAGTAGAAATTTGTTCTTGCAGGAGTGATATGCTTGATGGCCTCATTTTTCCGTCCTGTGAGTACATTCGGTCACATTCTACAGCACATAAATCTAATTCTCATGTCTCTTTTTAGCAAATAAGCAGCTTTCAGTTGATTCTATCAGTGACGGTGCACCTTTACAAGTCTCCCACAGGGCATTGCCATCTGACTATCGTCAGTTGCGTAGGGAATATAGTCGACTGATTCCATATACACCATTTCAGCTCTACAGGAAGATTCATCTTCTATGTATAGGTACGTAGTTAAGGTTCTGTCATCCAAATATACAGTACTGGAGTTTACAAGAAAACTGTCTTTTGTCATTTTAACGTAACGATATGGGTAGCTGTATATTTAAGGTAGTTGAACATGCCTTTATTAATTAGTTTGACATTTTCAGGTGAAGAATATAACAAGTTACAACAAAGTTACAGTCTAGAGTCAGTTCAAGAATTGAAGGCTAGAACATTGAATTTGAAAGAAAAAGTACCACAAGATGGAGGTTCAGTAGTTGAATATGTGGTAGATTTTGGTGGGTGAATATGTGGCTGTGTGAATCATGCAGTTCTATGTTAATGTGTACATGCTGTCTTCTTTACAGAATCAAACCAAGTCTACCTTACTAATGGCAAATGTGTGGAGAGGCCAGAAAAGAAGAAACAAAAACTGTCTCAAGATGGTGCTACAAGGCCTAGCAGCTCCATTCAGCCTATCGAATGGGAAAATGGAAGATTTGATGCAAATTCAAAGTTATTCTGCAATGGGAGGGTTTTCCCTATTGATAAGGAAGATCTAGATGATAGAAGTAAGGCAGAGTAGTAGCACTGGTTAGAAGTTGGAATGTGTAGTTACATATGTATTGAAAATAGGACCTACGTATGTTCGTATGAAGTATGTAAGCATCATTTTCTTACTGTAGCTATTTTGAGCATTTTTAATCCGTTTGACTGCAATGTGCCTGTTTCCACTTCTGTTGAACAAGAGAAGGAGTCTAAACAATGTGATTTTGATGGTGACTGTAGTAATTCATTTATTGATAAAATGTCTGAGACAGGTCTAGGAAAGAGGTCTGATCCCGATGGTGAATGCAGTCAATTGGTGTTTGATGAAGCTCTCTATCAATTGTCAAGTCCTATACCAGATGGTGAATCTTTAGAATACTGTCACGTCAATACTAGTAGCAACTCTAATGAGTTTTCTCAGGAAAGTGACAGTGGTGATCCAAGTAAGTCAAACTATTTAATGTAAACAAATGTTTGTATCATAAGAAATTTCAATTTTACCTTGTAGAATTGAATTATGATACATTTCTGAAGCAACAGTTATTCAGAGAGAAAAGCCAAAAGGTCTCTACAGTTATTATTGCTTTTGTTCTCTTGTATGTGTATGTATGCTTAGAATGTCATTTTATCAATGATATACCACACAGAGCCATTTTCAGTACATTTTCAAATGAAAATGTACTTAAATTTGTTGCAGTAGTTCATTAGTCTACTAATACCGTATACAGGAAAATATCGGCAGGAATTTTAATTTGATGGCTTGGTAGTCTCGTTGATAACTGCCAAATTTAAATTTGTCAAACTTTATGTTTGCATAAATAGTAATGATCGGTAACCAGACCGAGTGGCAGTGTAGACAGCCATTGTTGACTGCTGACTGGATGACATCACAACCTTGAGCTGCAACACCGTCAATTTTAAATGCCATCAGATGTTCTGGCTGTATTGTAATTTAGGAGAGCCTATCTTGAACTGTTCCTCCATTTATCTTTTTAGGATCAAAAGATTGGTCATCCGCTAGGAAAGAGGTCGGATCCCGATGGTGAATGCAGTCAATTGGTGTTTGATGAGGCTCTCTATCAATTGTCAAGTCCTATACCAGATGGTGAATCTTTAGGATACTGTCACGTCAATACTAGTAGCAACTCTAATGAGTTATCTCAGGAAAGTGACAGTGATGAACCAAGTAAGTCAAACTATTTAATGTAAACAAATGTTTGTATCATAAGAAATTTCAATTTTACCTTGTAGAATTGGATTATGATACATTTCTGAAGCAACAGTTATTCAGAGAGAAAAGCCAAAAGGTCTCTACAGTTGTTATTGCTTTTGTTCTCTTGTATGTGTATGTACGCTTAGAATTTCATTTTATCAATGATATACCACAAGAGCCATTTTCAGTACATTTTCAAATGAAAATGTACTTCAATTTGTTGCAGTAGTTCATTAGTCTACTAATACCGTATAGAGGAAAATTTTGGCAGGAATTTTAATTTGATGGTTTGGCAGTCTCGTGGATAACTGCCAAATTTATATCCGTCAATACTTACGTTTGTATAAGAGATTACGGCTGGTAACCAGACCGAGTGGCAGTGTACACGGCCATTGTTGACTGCTGACTGGATGAAATCACAACCTTGAGCTGCAACATCGTCAAATTTAAATACCATCAGATGTTCTGGCTGTACTGTAATTTAGGAGAGCCCATCTTGAACTGTTCCTCCATTCAACTTATTTAGGCTCAAATGGCTGGTCATCCGCCATGTACCATTAACATAGTGCATGGCTCTTTTGTAATGGAATCAGTTCCTCTCTATGAGAGAGAAGATGTTTGTCTCTTGTCAGCAGGCACCGAAAGTTGCTTGCCTGCCCTTGAAGAGAACATTATTAGTGAAGAGCATGAAAGTGTTCCCTTTAACAAGGAAAAGTCAGCTTTTGTAGGACCAGCCACTTGGTCAAAACAGTTGCTGTTAACCGTAAAGGGTGAAGTAGAAATTTGTTCTTGCAGGAGTGATATGCTTGATGGCCTCATTTTTCCGTCCTGTGAGTACATTCGGTCACATTCTACAGCACATAAATCTAATTCTCATGTCTCTTTTTAGCAAATAAGGAGCTATCAGTTGATACTACCAGTGACGGTGCACCTTTACAAGTCTCCCACAGGGCATTGCCATCTGACTATGGTCAGTTGCGTAGGGAATATAGTCGACTGATTCCATATACAGCATTTCAGCTCTACAGGAAGATTCATCTTCTATGTATAATTAGTTAAGGTTCTGTCATCCAAATATACAGTACTAGAGTTTACAAGAAAACTGTCTTTTGTTATTTTAACGTAACGATATGGGTAGCTGTATATTTAAGGTAGTTGAACATGCCTTTATTAATTAGTTTGACATTTTCAGGTGAAGAATATAACAAGTTACAACAAAGTTACAGTCTAGAGTCAGTTCAAGAATTGAAGACTAGAACATTGAATTTGAAAGAAATAGTGCTACAAGATGGAGGTTCAGTAGTTGAAGACATGGTAGATTTTGGTGGGTGAATAAGGGGCTGTGTGAATCATGCAGTTCTATGTTAATGTGTACATGCTGTCTTCTTTACAGAATCAAGCCAAGTCTACCTTACTAATGGCAGATGTGTGGAGAGGCCAGAAAAGAAGAAACAAAAACTGTCTCAAGATGGTGCTACAAGGCCTAGCAGCTCCATTCAGCCTATGCATTCAGAGCTTGAAGATGCTATATATAGTAAATCAAGGATAAATATTGGTGAAAGAATTGCCCCAATTGGGCAGGAAGATGTCAGTGACACAAAGAAAGTTTTAGGTCCAGTTCAGAGCTCAAATGTTGACTTGAGTGTTGGAAAGGGATCCAAGCTGCATTCATTCACAATGGCCCTACAGAGGAAAATTAATCCACTTGGTCGTCAAGATGATGAAATATCACCAGCTTCAGAATCTACTCCACCAATGACTGCGGTTTTAGCATTTGCTCACAAGAGTGGTGATATGTATGGAAATCAACCTCACTGTATCAGTCACATGACAAACATTCCCCCTCCCAATACAGGTACAAAGATAATATAAAGAGAAGTTGTAAATCTATGTACAGTATTTTATATTATACCATTAATGTTTACATTGTAGTTCATCCAAGTGAATATGTTAATGCAGCACAAAGGAATGCACAGCTAGATCCTTTGAGTTATGTTGTCAAACAATCAAGACAATGTGGAGTAAAATTTGAAGTGATAAATTTTATTAAAGGTCTAAGACTTGAATGGATCCTTGTTTCTTCTGTTAAAGATACTGTAAAGTACATTTTAGACAGAGCACAGCTTGAAAAGATGTACATTCATATTAAACTTAAAGATAAAGTACAGGTTCAAGATTTCACTGTTGCTCTAAAGTCTTCAGGAATAACTTCAGACATTGCAAATTACTTAAATGCTAAGTGTAAGTAGTGTGGATTATGTATTTGTTTATGAAATGTTAGAATATGTAATTTATACATACATACATACGTATGGTCTTATTTAACAAGTACATAGTCCTGATGTTCTGTATGTTAATGAGGTTTTATTATTTGTGTAACCGATGAATTTCTTAAATGTTTATACATTGCCTAGCTAACTATATCATTAATTGTATTTGTACATAACTGTAGTTTGTGAAAATCCAAGAGGGGCCTTCAATGATGTTAAAGACTTGGCTGATCAATTTGACATAAAACAGTTAATGAGAAACTTACAGCTTTTCATTACAAATGAAGATCATCTAGGTGTTTTGGATGAATTGCAGATAGTTGTTAGTAAGAGAGGCTCTAAACCAGTCAAGAAATCACAAGTCGTCCATGCTTTGTTTCTGAGTAATGCTGACACTGCATTTATCTCTGATGTCATTTTACAAGGTACGTACCTACACTAGCTTGCACAGTACAGTGGTAAATTTACTTATACAGTATGAATAAAAAAGCTAATAGTAATCTGGCTTCCAGTTTGTAACCTCATATATATATATATGTGTGTGTGTGTATGTATATTTATATCTGTCAATGAAATGGTGGACGCTCGGCTGGATTTTGTTTTCTAAGCTTAAATTAACTTTCTCTTCCTTTGTGTCGAAAATTGAACCAATCAAAAGGATTTAGAAACCACCTTTACTAACTCTATGCAATGTAAAGCCTGCACAAAAAGGTTTTCTACAAGATATAGCCTTGAAATTGATGGCATTATGTGACGACCAGGCATCTAATAACCAGCAAGTAGTTTGAATTTGGGGGTGCCAGGCGTTGTCTATTTCATTCTGTCAATAATGGATTATGTTCTAGTTAGTGTTCTAGTTAGTTTAAGAGTTTCTTAGGCATTTGTCATCTTTCCTTGTTCCCTAAGGATGCCCATGATGTTTTCAAAGAACAATTATTCAATAAAGTAGAGAGAGCGATTGGCTCCTACCAGTAAATGATGATACATTGTATTCTTGTCAGATTTAGTTCACAAGTTTGTCGATTATACGTACTCTTAAAAACACTTTTCTCTGAACATATTGGCTATATGTGTAATGACAGCTTCTTAAGGGTTAGTCTGTGGCCCTTGTTGTTTAGCAGAAAGCGTCACATTATCCTTTGCTATTCATCAATTAGTAGAAATTGTCCTATGACCTAATGTTTATAAAATTTCTGTTTCACCGACCATTACCTTTTTTGATCCGTACGGCACAGTGCTCTTATTACTAGCTTTTGTTTTGCAGGTTTGGTTGAGCAACTTCCCCCTTTGCAAGACATTGCACAAATTGCAAAGCCTCTCCTCTCACAATGGGATAACATATGGACAGATATCAGAAAATCTTTTTATTTTGAATGTCCTAACAATCCACTAATAGACCTCCCAGAAAATGGTAGATCTGAAAAAGAGGTGCTCCACTGTCTGGGTGTTTGGATTGCTTATAAATCTGAATCAAGTACTCCTTCAGTGTTGAATGAACTTTCAGACATATTAAAGAAAGTTGGGCTTCATAAAGTCATCACCATTCTGATCCCAACGTATGAAATAGATGAAGATGACGGCTCCTTTATTGATTTTTCCTTCACAAATATATTGACTTCTCAAGTTGTTGAATGTGATCATGGAAATAATTCTAAAACAGTTGAAGCTACATTTGGACAACAAAGTATGTTTACCAATACAATTTTCTTCATTTCTTAGTACGTATACACTGGTTAACCACTTTGCTGATGGTAGAACATCAAAACATTTTTTGATATTTAAAACAGTGTACTTAAATAACTGCAAATATTCGAATGTAACTGAAATCACTTTGTTGATTTATGAGTTGTTAAATGATAATACATTGAATAGGGTGGCCAAGTTTTTGTAATGTACTTCCTTTTTGGAGAAAATAGGCTAATAAAACCAAAAGTAACTCCATTTACTAACCTTTGGCAATGGATTAATGACGGTCAATATCCAAATGCATGGGTGGGTAGAGGGTCATGTGATATTCATATGAAATTAATGACAATACTTGAAATATGTTATTTGGTGGACCTTTCTTTAAATGGATTGTAGTTAAGGCCTGAAAAAATAGGAAATAATTTTAGTTCATTAGTTATATAATGACTATTCAGTCATTAAAGGATTATTGAAGTTTTACTGTGTCTATATCACACAATGCTATATGTACGTACGTACGTTTATAACGAACACTGATTTAACAAAATTTTGGTTGTAATTTTAACAATATAAAACCTTCAGTTTATAACAAAATTTTTGTGATAAATCTTTGAAAAATTTGGTTATAACGAAGCTTTCCTGGTCTGGTGCTTTGTCTTCGATGTGTTAATTTTGTGAATGAAGTCCATGCATAGTGGTTACAAATGTGTATAATGAATTTGATGTTATTTTGCTCTCTAGTAATAGCTAACACCTTGACACCTTATACGTATAGTATTTTTGTTCTGTTGATTTTAAGATGTATTCTTATAGCAATTTTCATCTTGCTAGATTAGTTAGGTACGTATATACATACGTACGTACAAATGTAGTTTAATATTTGTTCTAATATTTGTTAATTTGCTTTTGTTTTTAGGTTTTATAGCTAAAAGAAAATCAAAAACAAGAGATATAGTTCATGAGAACTTAAGTGAAAAACTAAACAAGGAAGAACAAAAGGTATTGGAAGATGTAGATCATGGCAGAATTTCTCAAACATCAGATATATTCCAAAAAACTAATATTAAATCTATTACTAATATGGAACTTTCAGAGGATCATAGACCTGTCCGTAAACAAGATACTGCACATGATGTACCTCGCGATGCCCCTGTTGGTGAGTCCAACCAGTCTCAACCAGGCTTTTTTGTACCTATCTCTAAGATGAATGATGAGGACTTCCTTATAAAGCAACCTCTTGATCCTAAGAACCCCACATCTGTGGTAATTCATGCAAAAGCAATTTACCTTTCTGGGGATTACCCAAGATGCAGAGAAGTCTTATCCATACTAGATCGACAGCTTCTACTTGATGCAGAAATCCAAAGAGCTAGAATATTTGGAATTGCCATCAGCTTCTACAGACAAAAAGCTTATAAAGAAGCATATCCACAATTTGATAGGTTGGAAGATATCGCTATGCAACAAAATGCATCAGGAGACGTAGCAGTGGCCTCCATCTACAGAGGTGAGATGAGACTAGCTCTGAAGGAGTACCCTAAAGCCATTGAAATGTACAAACAAGCACACACTACTTATGATGTGAAGAATGTTGCTCACAAGTTTGGAGTCATTATCATCTCAAAGAGTGCAGTCATTCTCAAACTGGCCAACTGTTACAAACTTACAAGCAACTTTAGAAAGGCAAAAGAGATCTTTAAAATGGCTGTAGAACATTCCGTTCAACTGAGAAAAGAAGCTGAAGCTCTCCCAATCAGTGATACTAAAAGAAAGGATAAAATCACACAGGCCACAAAAGATGAAATTTCAACTCGCCACGCTCTGGGAAACCTTTACCAGGGAATGTCTGACTGTAACAACTCCTTGGAAGAATACAAGGAAGCTCTCAGACTACAAGAGACACTAAATGATCCACTTGCTCTGGGATGGGCTAAAGGCAACTTGGGTAATGCCCTTCTTGGTCTGAACAGAGTACATGAAGCTATCCCATATCTAAAAGAAGCTTTTAAATTTGCAAAGAAATATGAGAGATCACTGCTTGGCATTGGCAGGGCTGCATCCAACCTGGGAAATGCACTCCAGACAGTGAAGAGATACAAAGAGGCAAATGACTACTTTGAGATAGCGTACGGTCATGCAGTGTTCTGCAATGACGAACCTGCCCAGGCTAGAGCATTGGGTAACCTTGGCAACATCAAGACCTTACTGGAGGAGAACTTGGATGCACTGAACTGCTACAATGAGACACTGTCCCTCAATTGTGATGAGCAAGCCAAGATTAATGCTCTCCAGAATCGTGCACAGCTGTACATGACACTGGCCCACAAGGTGAACGAGAATGTTGGAGAGTGGGATGAAGTTCCCTCTGATGTGGTTGCAGCTGAGCCATCAGAATCTCAAAAATTGCATTTACCTGTACAAGAATCCGAATCCTCACAGACTCGCCATAGTCGTTTGGTTGTCAGTGAAGGAAAATATAGGACCAGAGATGGTCTTGACAACATGAAGGACATAGAGGACAAACATAGCAACAGTGACCATGAAGTGACTTCAGCTATTGTTCCCACTTCCACTCAACAAAGCAGTGATAGTCCACAAGAACCAACGTTTGCCTCTGATCAACATTACTTGAGCTATCGTAAGTACTATCTTCTCAAAGCCAAAAATGATCTTGAAGAAGTCATGACACTTATTGAGTCTTCCTTTGACAAAGTTAAGGGAGGTACTGGTAGTGAAGAAGACACAGATTCCATGGCACTTTCCTTGTTTGAAGCCAATTCCAGGGCTTTCTACAACCTCCAGCGCATTCTAGTGTTACTTGGGGAGAAACAGGAGTCACTGAAAGTGGCAGAGGCTAACAGAGCTAGAAACCTTGGAGAGATCCTGTGGCAGAAGAGAATGATGTCTGGTACAGTCAGTTTGATGCATGTCAATCGACCACTTGAGCTCTCCTCCATTTGGGAGTTTGCACAGCAAGAGAAGTCACCGGTGGTGATGCTGAGTTTCACTACTTCCTGTATGTTGGTGCACATTATCTTCCCTGGTCATGCCACTGAATCATTAAAAAAGCCTTCTCTAGTCACAAATGTGACTAGTTCCTCATCCTCACCATCATCCTACACTGCTTCTCATACTGAGCCAAAGACACTCATTCCTCCTCAAAATTATCACTTTTTGAAGATACCGCTCCCAACGGATCTTTTCACTGATCCTACATCCACAGAGAAAGTCAAATTTGACCAGTATGTGTCCAAGAGCCTGATTGACTACCTGAATCAAAAGGAGTTTGACCTCTTTGAGCCCATTACACTGGAAGAGATGAACACTCCATTGAATGTGCTTTTTGACAGTCTCGCTTTTAAATTTATTGAAGTCATTGAAAGCAAGATGTCATCTGTCAGAGATCTAGTCATTATTCCTGATCAGACAGCGCAACTGTTGCCATGGGCTATACTACAGGATAAGAGCACTGGAGTGTTCCTAGGAGATAGGTACACCATTCGAGTGTTTCCGTCCATCTTCACCATGGGAATCATCAACAGTCAGCCTCCCGTGACAATCACCCTTCCTTCAGAAGATCGCTTCCTTGTAGTTGGTAACCCTACCATCCCTAAGGTCACCCACAACAACAGGGAGATATCACTGGGTCGTCTTCCTCATGCTGAAGCTGAAGCAGTTCAAATTGCTCACATTCTGGAGGCTCCACCTGTACTGAAGGAACAGGCTACCAAACAGACCATTGTATACAGACTGCAACTTGCCAACATTGTCCACATTGCCACTCATGGATCAGGGACCCAAGGATACCTGGCATTTGGTGCCAGCATACCCACACTATCATTAAAACAAGCAGTAGATGCTAAAGAAGCACTTCTCTTCATTGAAGAGATCCAAAAGCTTCAATTGAATGCCTCTTTGGTGGTTCTGTCCGCCTGTGATAGTGGCAGGGGACAGGTGGCCAATGAAGGTGTCAACTCTGTTGCTAGGGCATTCCTAGCTGCAGGTGCCCAATCAGTGCTTGTGTCTCTTCTCAGAGTACCAGACAAGAGTGCCAGCATCTTCATGAGCTTCTTCTACCGTCTTCTTGCTCATGATGGCTACCCGACCTCCAAGGCCATCCAGAAGAGCTCAATGGCCATTCGCTGTATTCAACAATTTTCACAGCATGTCCATTGGGGTGGTCTGCAGTTAATTGGGAGAGATATTTCTATTGAATACAACAAGACCTGTGATACGGCCAAAGTGAGCGCTCGAGTTGGTGACCCAACTCCGTTCCCCAGACTGGACATCATGGAAGAGATGGAATTTGCCTTGTTCAGACAAGACAGATTGCCTCCCAGGGATGTTGTGGTGAGTCTATTTGGCAATGCATTTATTGTAATGTTAAATATTATGAGTTATGTGCTTTGTTAAATATCAGGGAGTATGGTAGTACTCCCTATGTAGGAATACGGTAGTACTCCCTATGTAGGAATGACGCGTTTTTTTCGTTTCCCCATACATCGGTATAGGAGCAAAATCCTGAAATAGGCCGAAAATCGACAAAACAAGGCTATGTATAGCTAAATATACAATATACATACTCTAAATAGACCTTAAAGGCAAGCGAATATGTCCCGCTGGCGAAATAATAAACTTAAAAAATTCCCATTTTCGTCTTCTTCATACTCTTCTTCCTATTCTTCTTCTTCGTCAGCCATAACTAAACATCTATATAAGCTTTTGGACTAATTGTTAAACGAAACTGTTGCAAATTTTCCGAGCTGTATCCTTTTGTAGAAGCCAGAGCGATAACGCTATTATTGAGTATGATGGTTTTCATAGCCCCAGAGCCTCAATAAATTCGCCATTTTAATGACGTCATAATCAGTCGAAGATTGCAAAACCAAAATGGGTTTAAATACAATTGAATTTGAAGCTTATGCTTCATAAAAAGTATAGAAACTAGAGAAAAATAAAAATTTTCTACGAAAATAGTGAAGATGTAGGGATGGCACAAAAAGCACATAAATAAGAAAGGGATGTTACACAGTGAAGCATTAGCTATGCATGAATCCTACAAGCAAGGGTGTTGTATGATTCATGCATATATAGCTAATGCTTCACTGTGTAACATCCCTTTCTTATTTATGTGCTTTTTGTGCCATCCCTACATCTTCATTTTTGTAGAAAATTTTTATTTTTCTCTAGTATTATTATAATTCAGCAAGTATAGAGTTGCAATTACTGTAACAGTTGTAAATATGTACGTAATTGATAGTGTGAAGACTAATGTTTTCATCTTTACCTACAGCTTGTCAAAGGAATGAGTCCTCATGATCCCTCAGAAGTAGTCAGAGATTTTGTGTGCAAGAATTTCAAGCACTTTCCAGGTGGTGTCTTCTGGTTGAACTGTGCCACTGATGACTTCTTGAAGGCGTCACTGCAGGAGATAGAGGCAACCATTCCTTCACTCACCAAACTGCAGAAGGACCCTCCTGAGATCAAGGAGACCATGAAGAAGAGCCCCAAGTACCTCGAGTCCAATATTGGTAAGAGCTTTGAGAATCATTTCCGATTATACATTCTGGACCATCCATCCAATATGGAGACTGTCATTCCACTGCTACCAGACCTGAAGCATCCTCAGACTGATATCATTGTGATTGGTCCAGATGATATGGATACAGACCAGTCCTTTACCAAGAAGGTAGACATACTGCTCCTGAGAGGATGTGCCCTGGTCAATGTTGGCCATCTGGAGTCCTACAGTAGCATCCAGAGAATGGCCTACAGCCTTGTCCGTTCAGCTGAAGAGTTCAGCCCCTACAGAAAGGATATTGAAGCTTTCCAGGTAATATCTCGCCTGTGCTATGGTTGTGCATCAATAGTGAGGATTTTTGAAGGAATGCTAAGTGACTCTGTTGATCCAACCATAGTCTTAAGAGTAATAGCACAGGAAGTTAAAATGGCAGAAGTTATTCAATGTAGCTATGAAGTTGATCAATATGCTTCAGAGCCAGTTAGAAATAAAAGGAAGACATTTCCGCAAACCTTGATCAAGAAATTGAAATCAAGAAATAGTAATATGCAAACTAAGATGAGTCCTCTCATTGCTGCAGAAGAACTGCGAAGTCTCACTTTAGCCGAGAGATTTATTCTCAGTAGAGGTTATAAAGGCCAGCCAGGCTCCATTCCTACCTTGGCTAAGTTCTTGGAAATGAAACTTGGATCACTTGAGCACTTTCTCCTTCAAAATTTAAGCTATGTTAGCCTTCTTCTCACTAGCCAATCCTCTCAAGCCGCATTCTGTTTTCCTGAGTACTTTGTACTTTGCTTAGCTGATGGTATTGCAACTTCTGATATTGAAGGAAAACACTGTGGATATGGAATTATGAATAAGCTGAAAAAACTACAGCTAGTTAGACAATATCCTCAGCCAGTTCTGTCTCCTCCTGAGGGGTCCCCTAGATGTGATTTGCTTTATGTACCAGATGTTGTGCAGAGGATAGCTACTTATGAACTAGATGATACTGATGCTGCTTTTATTGAGGCTTGCATAAACCGAGTAGCAAAGCAAGCCTTGTGTGTAAAGGACTATGCGACTGATCATATTTTGCTACTCATAAAAGGATGTTGTGGTTCACAAGGGTATATATAACTAAGAAATATATTTAGATATTGCTGCATGTGATTAGGTAATGAATTTAATACCTACTTATACACTTACATGTACCTATATATCATAAGCCCTGATAGTCATAAGTCTTTATAGCTTATAGCCTTTGACAGTTGTATTGTAATGCACATCTCATGCAGCACTGTTACGCTATTGTTTTATTATTAAAATTTAAATAAAGTCTGATCAAAGTTGGAACATGTATTTCCTATGGAAAATTTATTTCAAGTATGTATGTATGTATGTATGTATGTATGTACACATTGCATTTATATAGGCCGGGAGAGGATATATTATTATTATTATTATTATTATTATTATTATTATTAGAGTGCCCATGCATACAATGAATGTATAAAAGGCAAACCAAAAGTAGTTAAGGGGCATGGGGCTATACCTGGACATGTCTAAACCATTGCCACTTAAGGCTACCAGGCTGTCTGCCCAGGTACATAGCCCGACTGCCTAGGGATATATATAAAGGTATGGATGGTACTAAGTTAAAATTTACTATATATTAAACTGTACGTATATGTTAATTAGTACAAAAAATAACTGCAAATTTTTAATAGGTGTGATTTTAACTTGTTATAGCAGATGCTGTTCCTATAAGTATTGGAAGTTTAATAGGTTAAAGTTTTATGCAGTTCTCTGTATACTCGTACTCATAAAAAAAAAAAAAAACAGAAGAAGGTTAGCAACTATAAGGACACAGTCAGTACCCATATGGATACCTATAGCTACATATACACTTTGCTTAAATACAGAACCATCTATATGTAAATGTTATCAACTAGGTTAGGTAGGTAAAGGTCAGCTGTGATTACTTGTTGAAAGGACTTGCCTGTATATATATGATCACGTGCTAGTTTATATGTGTATATATAGACTATATATGAATATAATTAATACACATATTATATATATGGCTACGATATATACATATATCACATGAATCAGTTTAAAAACCGCCTCGACCTTTGGACACGTGTTAGATCTAGTTTGACCAGAGTTATAGACGAAATATATAGACTTTCTACAGGTAAATATATCTAATTCACTATATAATATATATGTATATATTCGTATACGTATTTTACTACAAATATATTTGCATTCTGTGCTGATATTTATACGTATGTGTATGAAATTATACGTACATATATAATACGTTTATTTAAGCAACTAGTTAATATTATACGCATATATACAGTGCAAGTTATATATATACATATATTATACAAATAAAATCAGCGAGATAAGTAGATATGGTTGTATATTTTACATTAATTTGAAAAAGTACTATTATTTAAAGAGACCTGGCTATATGCTGTATGAGGAAGATAGTAAACAAAATTTCTGGTTTGATACGACATATAGGATATATCCAAAACTCCTTTCACAAAGAAGTAAATCAGTATATAGGTCGACGTTTAGATAAACCCGACACCAAATCAATCTCGATTTGTTCAGCGACTCAGTCGAGTCAAATCCTTACTGTAGTACGTAGGTCTCCAGAATATGCCGCCTGATTTTACATGGTTTCAGGAAAATGATTCACCGCTGTATACCACCGTAACATGCATGTAGATTTTTACATGCTCGATTTTTTTCTTCTATCTTAGTTTTGGAATCTGACGTCACGGTACTTTCCAAGGTGTAGTACCTCTTATCCTTATTTGGTAAAAGTATGCACCGGGGTTTGTGTTATTTCGCAATAATCGTAGTGCACACGGCCAGCTCCCTTTTCCTTTCTGGTAAGTTAGACATTTTATTGATGTCATGTGTATAGGTTTTTAATGGTATATATATAGAATGAAACCTAATACATATACCTTTTGTTATATCAGAGAGTATATACTCACTAAGTAGGATGGTTGGAAAAACATGGTTGCCCTATTCAGAATATTTTCAACTAAGTGTGGACATAGTCCAAATACTCATGGGACAAGCACTAATAATAAACTGTTGCTTTACTTTCAAAATGGGAGGGGCTGTACCCCCACCCCTTCACTATGTATATGGCTATATTTATACATGTAGCTTTGTTTTTATGATGTCATTGGTCTTGACCTTCAAGTAAAATACAATGGCTTCAAAATAGTATGCTCCCCAACAATAGATTCATTAATTACCGTGGCAATGGCCAATGTAAGGAAATACTGTCTCAGGAAAAAGTTGAAAAGGAGTGTTTTTTACCCAATTTTTACTTCGATGGCAATTTAATTAAAGATGAAACGGTTGGAAACATAGGTTTAATATATTTGCTGATATCACTGTTACAGTGTTAGCTAAGCTGAAGACATTTGAGTTGAAAGGTAGCGATAGGTAGTGCAGTTTGTTTAATGTGAGAATGTAACTACGTACACACAGCGAACATGGTCTGATGAGTTTGTTACACATGAAAAACTGAAGCGATGCCACCTTGAAAAAGGTCACAGGAAGTGCTGAAGCAGATAACTCACTCATTACATTCGCTCGTAATTATCACCTCATAAATCAACAACAAAGAGATTTATGGTTATGTTCGACAATTAGCAGTCATTTATATAAAAAGATTATCAAGCACATTTCAATGCTGTCGTACATTAGCAAAATTAGCAAAAGGTTAAACAGTTATAGGTCCTATACCAAAATTCCTATTTTTTTCTTTTTTCATATGAACTAACATGCAATGCAAACATGCAAATTCATTAATTTCTCTGAACTAAGGAATGAGCAGTCCTAATTTTATCACCAAGAAAATTTCAAAACCAGTTTTAACTATTAATAATAACAAAAAATTAAAATACTGTTAAGTATCAAAAGTAATTGGAGTTAAAAAAACTCATGAGGCCGGCGCCCCCACACTCGAATTACTTGGCCGCTTTATCGATTCTGAACGCTTCAGTGTCCTCAAAATTATAAAGAATAATAATAATAATTTGAGCTTCTCAATGCAGCCATTTGCAAAGTAGATGTACATATAATTTAACTGTTAATTAGTTTTCATATACGTAGGTATATAATTATATCAATCTATCAAATGAGTGTAACAACCGGAAGAATAAAACAGTAGAGGGGCTGCCCATAGGCAGATGATAATCATTGTGGTGCCCCCACATCATGAACACCTATAAATCACTCAGGCAGATGATAATGAGTTCTGAGTGATTTATACGTAGATGTTCATGATGAGTTGAATAAGCTAGACTTCGTCTGGGTAATCAGGCATATTTGCAAAGTTTTCACAGCTCTATAAATAACTGTAGGAGGTTGAAGACATCAACATGATTTGTCTTTTGTACACACATATATTAGCCAGCTAAGGACTGTCATTTGTCATTTTGTGACGATAGTGAATTAGCACTGCATGACCAGCCTCAAGAAAGTGGCCATGTCATGGCCTAAATGGGGTCTTTGTGGTCTAAGATGATGTACTTATGATACATATGTACGTATATATATACATATAGATGGGGGCTTGTCAGTTTGGGGCTCGCCCCAATAAAACAAGCAAAATTGGAGTAACTGTTATATAAGGAAAATGCCCTTGTGTGTAACTTACAAATGGTTTATAACCCTAATAGTAATATGTGTATGCTTGTGCGAATGTTTTGAAACCTTAAGGTCTTGGCTTTGTCTCAAGGTACATCAAATCTGCTGTTGTTGTTAACTGAAACCCCTTAAATAGAATGGCTCTTTTGGAAGTGATGTAACAGATATGTATAGGAAATGCGATCTAGTAGGTGCAAAATAATAATTGATTAGCCATGGGATCTAGTTTACAATCTTGTTCTTATGTACGTATAAGTGTGATCATGTCAAAGTCTCAATGTCCAGTTGTAGTTAGCATTCACTAGAATGTACATTTTGTGGTGCCCATGCAATACAGTGCAGTGCAGAGAGACTATATAACATTTACAATGTTTAATGTGTATTCAACTACCGTATTCGCTCGATCAGACACCGCGGCTACTATTTATTTCATCACACAATTTTCGAGGAACCTTTGCGATGTTGAAGAAGAGGAAGATGAGTTGTAGGAGAACGAACTTGTTCTAGAGGACATACTGCTAATCCATTATATTATACTTTTTACAATCCTTAAACTGTAACCACTGTCTGTTTTGATATCGAATATTAGCTGCGGCTAGTATCTGAGAGCGGCGATTATTTTGTTCAGCACATCCGGGGGTGTGGCAACAATTTGAGAGTGGTGACTAATCGAGAGTGGCGTCTGATCAAGCGAATACAGTATATACATATGCTACATACTCAGTAGTGCATTTCTGTAACATGAAGCCATACAACCAATTGCAAATGAAAACAATCATACAGGGTAAAATTACCTTGAAGTAAAATTGCTACGTACGTATATTCAATAGTTTAACCCAAATTCTTCCCAAGTCTATAGTAAGTTATTGAGCAATCCTTTGGATGTCTATACTGCAAACCCTTTTGTTCTCTTTCAGAATACAAGGTTCCAGATTTAGAATCAGAATACAAGGTTCCAGATTTAGAATCAGAATACAAGGTTCCAGATTTAGAATCAGAATACAAGCTTCCAGATTTAGAATCAGAATACAAGGTTCCAGATTTAGAATCAGAATACAAGGTGGACTCAGGTGATTCTAGGTTCAATGTAACGACTTCCTTCAATGACCAGTTTTTTAATTACCACCATTGGGAACATGTTGACAAGACAGTTGGTAAATTAGTTGTGATTCTTTAGTTTGTGATGGCAGATGTTGTTTTTATTACTATGCCTGTGTTTTTAATTCAGTGTCTAGTTTTGGTCCAACAGGAAAGTCCTTACCGGTAATATAGTCCATAGGTGATTAAGCTTCACTATTTCCTGGCATCTATGTACGTATATCGATGGCTATCTATTTCTGAAGACTCGACCCATGAGGCCACTACTACAGACAGCAGTATTACAGTATACATATAATTTACATAATGTTATCTTAACACAAAACACAAAGTGCATGTTTTTTAATGTTTATAAGATTTTCTTAAGCTTCAAGAAGCAGGAGAATTTTAAACACATAACAGATTACAAAAATGTACTAGCAGTGAGAGGATAGAGTTACTAAATCTGCTTGTACATATTGTATGCATATTGTATGCATAGATTTGCAAATGATAAGTACGTATGTATTTTTAAATCAACATTTTTTTCAAACAGAGTTGAAATGTATCATTAGACCACTGTTAAAACCTGTGACCACAGAAGAAATTGCTGGTTTCCAAAAAAGATATCAGACTGAAATTTTGTCTTATAAATGCGGTAAGTGACTAGCTCAGGCTATACAACAATATGTAACCAGTAAATTAGTGAATTGTCATTCTCCCTAATTGAAATGCTTTTTTCAACTTTTTGGGCCACCCCACCGTAAATATGGATTGCACTACTATCCTAATTCATGAGTATAATGGCTTCAGTTCCAATTCTTCCCAAATCTACGTATATAGATTTTTTGAACAATCCACAGGATCCTTTCCTGGAACCGTTTTATTTTCTTTCAGAGTTACATTGTTGTTGTTTTCTTTTCTTAGTTTATGTTCCAGATTTAGAATCAGAATACAATTTGGACTCAGATGATTCTAGGTTCAATGTAACCACTTCCTTCAGTTACCAAACTTTTCATAACTACCTTATGAAAGATTTCCTTTCATTAATACTACTGATTACTTCATTTATTCTTCTACCTGTGCACATCTTTGGTAAGTAAATAATAGCTGGTCATATCTGTATTATACGTATATGCATGGATTATTGACAGACTTTAATGAAGAAGTTTCAATGTTACAATGTTTCTGTCAAAGTATTTGGTCTATTCAATGAAAATTACTGATAGACTTTGCAATGTTCTATTATAATAAGTAGTTCTTAAACTAAGAATGTCCTGGTAGCAGGCCTTAGAATCTCAGATTCAATCTAATAGTTTCAGTCTGTGATTTATTGAATGTCTTTGTGGTTTTTAGGTAATAGTGGTTGTAGCACATGTATTCTGTTTTTTTTATGCAGTCTGGACAGGGTTTAATCCTGAAACTGTAGTCCTGGATATTGTTAAAACTGGTTAGGATTCTTCCTAAGTGTAAACCCAGTACCAATGTTGAGTATTTATATCTTTTTATATTTATCTAATCACAGGGAGTTCTCTCTTTTGGTTTGCACAGTACCCACCTAATCAAGGTTTCAACGTTTTAAATGAAACCAAGATGGTTCAACTGCTTCTAGTAGATAACCATGAATTATGTTATCGGCTTTTTAACTGTGGTAAAAATCTTTTTAAGCATGGAATTGAAATTTGTCATAAATTGATTGGATTATGCATTCCTCCATTTCACAAGGAAGCGAAAATATATTTCAGTGATGCAAAATTTAAAATCCCAAAGTGCAAAGGTATTATTAGTCTGATAATATATAAGTTCCCTTGTAACTGGCTCAATTGTATGTTTATTGATTGATCAATATGAAAACCATTTTTCCAAAAGCACAGTTTATCTTCTATGATTATATTGTACTAGCAAACCTCAATATTGTAGATTTTGCTTCTTGCTTTCCTAGGTACATTCAGTCATTTACATTTGTGCTATGGACAGAAAGTGGCATTATTTTTGTGTGAGTTTATAAATATAAGATAGTGTCTGTAATAGCTGTATCATCTGATTCTTAAAATGCTTTATAAGGTATTTTTGCCATTTTAGGGAAAAAGCATTCCAGAACACATTATGATTACTTTAATGAATGCAGATTGATTCACTCCAGAAATGGGGATTGGTATTCTAATGTGAAGTTGATAGAGCTGCTGCATCCATTTTGTGTAAATGGAATAACTAAAGAAAGTTTCAGAGGTCTTGGTATGTAGTCTCATTTGCAATTTAATAGACATTTCTTTAAGTTAATACTGTTATTATGTTATCTATGGGCTATACTAGTGAAGGAGAAGTCTTTCCTTATGTATACATATATAGCAAAAGTGTGAGATTATTTTAACCACAATTTTACTTAAATCCATAATTCGCAATCTTTTACTCCCGCATTTATATCCTGATATACAGTATTAACTTTCCATTAACTTTATTGTGTTGAAAAATCAATTCTGTATCATTACACCCCTTGAATTTATTGCTATATATCATGTCCTGTAGGTGCTAGCCCTGGTGACCCTGCAGCATTGCATGTGGAAGGTAGGCTGGTTATCCACGTAGCTAAATTGTCGCAGTTTGACTATTTAGTCAACTAAAATTTCTATATATAAGGACATACGGTACAGGTCAAAAGAAACTTGGCGATTTTTGCATTTTTCCGCTGTTGGACAATGCCACCGTCTGCAGTTGGCCACGCAGCTGTCTGAGGGTTTTTGAGAGAGCAACTGAGGAAAGCTGCAAGTGCGGAAATTTGCGTATACGTTCATACGTATACGTATGCGTACATGGTATATAATGACGATTACAATTCGTAGTCTTGACTTTCCCCAAATCACGCTAGCAGTTTTTCCAGGAGCTACAGTTCCTTCTTTGATACTGTTTCTTGTTACATACAATCTTTTGCCAGCTGCCCTTCCTTCGATCCATTCTACCATAATTTTGCTTGCCATCTCATTCCTAATCGCTTCTTCTAATCGCAATGATTCATAACGTCCAAATGCATGTAGGATATTACAGGATACTCATATTATTTAATTTGCCAATCAAAACTCTACAATAAAACACTGAGGTCCGCCGAAGGAATCTGTGAAAATCCTCAGAATATAGGTGTTAATTTGCGAATCTATACAAATTCCGAGGATTTTCACAGATTCTTTCAGCGGACCTCAGTGTTTTATCGTAGAGTTTTGATTGGCGATTTACGTACGTACATAAATAATATGAATAATAATGATAATGAATAATACGTATGAGTTTCCAGTAATATACTATGCCATTAACTAAGTATCAAAGAGAAAGAATTGTGTCTCTCCATCTCCAAAGTAAAGGGTCAGCATCCAATATTTTAAAAATTATAGCAATTAAAAGAATCTATACAACAAAGCAAACTGTTTTGAATACTCTATTATTTTATTGTTGTCTACATACTTTCGTATTATTAATTCTGACGATACTTATACGTAGGTAAAGATCGAAATGCTCAACATACGTACGTATCATTTTCTTCATAGATTGCATGGCTTCCCTATCGACACCCTACGTACATACGTATTGTTCGTTTGTTTACAAACATCGCTGACGATACCCGCAGATGCTGATATGGCAAACCGCAAATGGCTGTACAGCAGTACGCAGAAAATTTGCGGATTCCCGTACAAACCCTTGCGGAAATCGCCAATTTTCTTTTGACCTGTACCGTATGTTTGTTATTATTGTTGTTTTGTGCCTCATAGGGCAGTTGACCCTAGTGCTGGTGAGCATGTGGCAAATTATTATTCACGTTTGATTTGACTTCAATATCATGTTACTGATTTAAAGTATGTACGTGTGTACGCATATACGTACATACCATATTTGTCTTAATAGAAACCCAGGCTTCTATTTTCTTCCAGTCATTTTGGATCTGGCCTCTAGTTGAGCTCAGCCTACTCTTGTAATCCCTGCCTATCATCCAAACAGCTGCTTAGTTAATTTCTAATCATATCTGAGCGTCTTGATGTTGTAGTTAATAGAGTTGTAAGACACTTGTGTCTGATTTGTGAGCCTTTTTCAGACACTCACTTAATGCTCTTACTATATTCCTAGGTGATAGTATCTGTAATCAAATCATCTGGTACTTAAAAGGTAAGCTGTTTTGGTAGCCTGCATGCAGCATAACCAACTTCAGTCTGATTTTATGCTCTAATATCACATTTACCAAATTTAGGATTACATAGATTGCTAATTGATATATGTACAGTACCTACGTAACCTTAGACATGTAAAAGGACATATACTAGTACAGTATACGTACGTAAATACGTATATACGTACTTTCACAATTTCAATGATTTCTTGTATTGTAGATGGTTGGCATATTCATTGTATGTTATATTTACCTCTATGCTTCTTATAATGAAATTTCATGCATTATTTCAAATCATTATCAATCCTTATTGATTCTACTTACTTTAATGATTCCATTGCCCTCTTTTGATGAATGAAAATTCTCTTAAATTTGATTGTTGAATTTTTACTACTTATGTGACTTGAATTGCTTCTGGATCACAAGAAGCAAGCTATTATATTAGTGATTAGCACATAATGTGGAGAACCACTATAATAATATTCATAAACTGCTTATAATAGTTTTGCCCATATATATAGGTAGTATGACAGTAAATTGTAACAAGTTGCTAAAGTATGTTATGTACTGCCCTCTCTGAAGGTATACCAACTATATTATACCATATAGTGGTAAATATTTGCGAATCTTTGAAAAAGTCCTCGACTCTTACTTTTGCAAGTTGATATTTTCAGGTGCTCTACGTATAGCCACTTATCCGGATGTACAGCTGGTACAAAACATGTGTGTGTCAGTGTGAAAGCAATGGTGAGAGGCTATCAAATGTACTAAGATGTTCGGGCTGCCACAATCGGTGAACAACTTCCGCCAAAGTGAACAAGGTAATGCTCAGGATGTATTTGCAGTGGCTGTGCTGAAAGTCAGACTTATTGTTGGCCCACCTGCGCTGAATCTTGGTCTGGTGCTTTGTTTTCCATGACTGAATGCTGCTATCCTTGATGGCAAAGCCCAACGCTTTGGAGAATAAGCATGCAGCTGCTGTGTTACCATGCAGGGACATGTACTGTGCGATCTTAGCCTGCTGCTCGCTTGCGACCCTAACATATGCTCCTCTACATAGAAGGTGTCGAGGTTATGCTGACCTTGAAAACCTTGTTCGCTTCCTGAATAGTAGTTGGGCTGATAGTGATGCATAAAAAGTCGTTTAGTAGTGGCAGCACATCAACAGGATTGAACCACTGTTGCAGAGAGTGAATCATAGCTAGAATACTTGAAACTTGTGAAAAGTTCTTCCATTTCTTCAAGTTGGGATTAGCTCATGAAAAATGAAAAATAAAAGTCGTCGCAAACATTTCCTGCTATATGGTATTCGTGGCAGTAAAATAAATATCCTTGCTAATAATACATGTGCTATTACTATTATTGTGTTTAGTTTGTACTTTAAAGTGCATGGCTCTTTTTATGTTCTTAGTAACTTTTACCTTTACATACAAATGTATGTGTATCTTTAATCAATATCTACTTTATGCTACATATGTAGGAATTATTTATAATAGACAATTTATTTATTTTCAATTTCCTGTAATACATGAAAAATTAAACGGACATGAAGGTAAGGTAGCTAGAGAAAATGTACCCACGATTGGGTCAGTTATGCATGTCTTCAATATTTTATTTGGTCCTACTACAGTAGTTGAATTGCTGAAAAAAAGAATCATCATCAATTGTGACACTTTTAAACAAACAACAGCACTATCCTACAGTCATGAAAGTTCTATTGACAAAATTGAACCATTTATTTATTTGATGTTTCCAAGCAGTAGTAATGGTATGTATAAGCTTCTAAGCAATTGGTGCTTTTACTGATAATTCTCCCTATCTAATAGTGACTGCTTCAGTAAATGATATAAAATCTGGACCTTTTGAAGGTACGTGTATATTCTAATCTATAGATAGAAGTAAAGCTGGAAATTTTGTGTAAAAATAATGACAACTAACCTACTCTGCGTACACAAGAATTTTAACCTTCATAATATTAATTGTTTTTTTTTCTTTTGCAGAGTGCTTCTTAGCATTGAAATCAAAAGAATGTTATTTAGCTGTTGCTGTTTTCCTTATAGGGCTGTATACTGGTATGTTCAGGTTTATATATGTACACATAACCTTATGTACGTAGGGGTATTGAGCCCGTGCAAAGGATGACGGAATAATAGATAATCACTGGAAAGCAATACCCTGACCAACCAAGTGACTGAATCAAATGTCTATTTATGTCAACCAGTGGTTGCCTTCCAGTAATCTAAGCACTTGATTGATTGGTATAACACTTTGCAGTTATTTTCTCTTTTTTTCTAATATTATGTATGTTTTTCTATGATTATACAATTATAAAGAATTTTTATTATTACTTATAGGCCACCTGGATTTACTCAACATTCTACTATCCTTTATATGTGCTCTTGTTGACTTTACCAGAATGCTAATGAATTCTTGGGGATCAATTGTAATAAATTTCATCAACCATTTAACTAATATAACACAATTTCTCATTGTGTATTATTTTTCAAAAGCTCTTGAGAAAAAAGGTTAGACAGTTTTTTACATGTACGTATCAGCATTTATGTATACGTATACATACGTATGTACATCAATGGATAGGTGGTAAATTTACGTATATAACTAGTTATTATACAAAAAGTTAATTATCATACAAAAAGAACTTTCCAGCCATACCATTTGCTATTACCTATGAAATATGTATTCCATTCCAGACTTCTCTTGTCATGATTAGCTTAAATGAATGATTCTTCCATGATAATCATGGAAATAACTAGACTGAAGGAAAAAGATTTAGTGATTATACTTTATAGTGCTTGATCACTTTCATAAGAATTTATAATTAATCGTTTATGACTATGATTTCAGTACCTTATATTCATTATGTATACAGTGGTTATTTGCCCAATTCAGCAATGTGCATACAGGTAAAGGAGAAAAAAGTACAGAGGTCTTTCATATTTGGAGTCAAATCATTTCTAGAACTACTAGTTGTAATCTCTTGGCTAGTCAAAGCTATACATACACCTTCTGTCCATTTTCTAAAAATAACACATCCATTACCAGCTGCAGAGATTTTGCATGAGTTGCAGCTAATATACTCAAAGAAAAACTCCACATGCACTTACAGTATACGTACGTCCACAATACATAGGGTGTAAATAGGTAACTGTAAAATAGGACTGCTAGCTTTGTTACATGTAGCCTAGGGTTTGGTTTACCTGTTTACCTCTTCTACTACCAGCTGCTAATATGATTTGTTGCCAGGTAAGCATAGTTAACTTAAAGGCTATCACTACATGAGAATACTATATCTTTGTAATCTTACAGATGAGAGGAGATTGCGACTTTTGTTGGTTGTTCGAGCCACTTTTATGGAATTTAAGAGATGCATTTTTATCTTGCTCAAATCGCTTTGTACAAGTAGGGCAGAATGTTTGTGTACAGTAAACTTGAATAATAGTGTTCTTTATGTACCTTGTAGGCAATAACATGAATACCCTAGGTCAGCTGACAACTAAATTAACTAACCAAGGAATAGCAAATCAAAGTCTAAGTGAGTACAATAAAGTGTATAAACATTTAATAGGTACTGGTGTAATTAAGCTGTACATACGTATTTCCCACTATTTATTCAGAGAAACCACCCAATTTGAATGAATTGGTAAAGATTTGCTCCAAGACACATATTGCATCCAACTGGACTATGTTAGCTATTCAATTAGGTTTTTCCTCTGCAATGGTTAGAAAGATAGCTACTCAGCATCACAACATTCCTAAACTATGCTTTGACCATATGAAAAGAAAATGGCTTACAGAAGAAGGTCAACTTGGAATGGAGTCATATTCTAAAGTTTTAGCTGCATCGAAAGCCTTTGGTATAGACGAGACTGATCAATTCAAAGGTATAGTGACATGATTATTGTGTAGTTGTTTATATAGTCATGTGACACATTTTCCTTTCCGGGAATTAGTCTAGCTACAGTATAAATATATAGCAGAGTGTTGGTGTGCAAGAAGGCAAATTACAGACGTACTTCATTTTACTTGAGGTCATTAGCAGGGGGCTCAAGAAGCCACAATTTCTGAGCTAAAACCAGCAGTAATGTATAATAACATGCATACTATGTTTAATGGTAAAAAATACAATAGCTATTTGATAGAATTATAGGTTTTAGAATCACATACTGTAATCACATTATGTTGCACTAGTGCAATGGTAAAATAATAATCTTGATATTTCTCACATATCTAAATATTGAATTGCAGGTAAATTATATACAGTATATTTATTTAAACTACCTACACAACTTAAGGCTCAATGCAGCTGCTTACTTTGTTAGAAGTCTGCTAGTTTCTACTGAGAAACCCATTAATTATACAGAATATCAATCTCTGTAAATATAATAAACCTTGCATGAATACTGCAGTTCAAGAAGTTTCTGCTTGTTAAAGAATAGTGAAAATAGCTGATAAATTTTGATTGTGTAATGCTGCTCTCATTTATATTGGTGGAGACAATCCTTGAAGTACAACTGCCACTGTTTCATTCACTTCGCTTGTAGCATTTTCACCCGTGCTTCTTCAGTATAATTGACAAAGTCTCTGAGGCTGTAGCCTTCTTAAATGATTGGCATTGTCATCTTTGACATTTGTACGGGATTATAGCGAAGGTAGAGAATGATAAACTGAGAAAATAGCGCATGAATATTTAACACTTTTCAAAACCCTCACACAATTTGCACTATTAAAATTTCTTGAACTACAGTAACCAATAAAGATTTCTTCTAACTGTGCCAAACTTATCTTTAAAATGGTTCATTTTTAGTATTTTGAATGTCTAGAGACGGCTCTAGACATAAAAAGACTGAGATGAACCATCTTAAAGATGCAGTAACTAAAGTTTTGTTTCTTTATTCAATTGAAAAGGCATTTTAATATAGTAATACCATTGATTTACAATGAATAGTCTTAATTTAACCATTTCTTTCTTCAAAGTTGGTTGGTAATGTTACTTTTATTGATTCTACCAAGATCAAAAAGTCTGAATTCTGAACTTTAATGCTGAATTTTGTTCCTATACATTATGTGATTTATATTAGCTGCATATATTATTAACATTTTGATGATGAAGAGACCTGAAACATTTACGTTACTATAGTTAGTTTTCCTGAGTAGTGGTAGTATCTTCTGACATTAACACTTTCCATAGATATTGATAGTATATTCAAGTACTTATCCAATGAACCTATACTTTGGAGACCACTTGGAAACAGTCTTGGTATCCCAGCAGATAAAAGAGAAATACTTGAAGAGGAAATCAGAGAAAATGTTAGCTCTCAAAAGATTTGTATTCAAAATATGTTCGAGGCATGGCTTAAATGGGAAACAGGAACCGGATATGAAGAACGTTCTTGGTGCACAGTGATAGTTGCCTTAGTGAATTGTGGACATTCCGATGCATCCAAAGCAATAATTTCTCAAATAATGGATTCACATTCACATCCTTTAAAACTGATCCTTGGAAAACTGTTAATTCATAAAGTTGGAGTGAGTTTAAAAAATACTGAAGTATATGCTTCCTTTATAGATTCACCATTCATACATGTTTACTTTTATTGTTGTTCAAGGTCAAAAGCCTTGAAAAATGGCTGTTCCAAGTCTCCTATAGCATGTTGAGATTATTGGAAACAGCCTCAGTATATTGCAATTTTTCCGCAAATGCATTATGTGGCAGTTGATAAAAAAATCACAACACATTTGATGTTTTTTTGACAGAGGTGGATAGAGTAACCCTTAACTTAGATATGTACCAAATTAGAGCTAAACCCATTACTTTCAAGGAGAAACAGGCCTTAGAACGCAATGGATAAATTTCTAGTCAGCAGACAGAAATTTATCCATTGTGTTTATTTATTCATTGAACTCTGAATATTACCCCTGTCCACTCATGTCCCCTGAGGAGCACAATGAGCTAATGGGTGGAACCGAAGTTAATTTGATGGGAATCAGACTTTCCCCCGAGATGGTTGAGCCATAGACAGCTTTTTTGTCCTTATTTGGACTCATCAGTATGGCATATGATGGAAGTTTGAGTGGCTACTCTGCTAATAAATACTCCCAAAAGCAAGCTAAAGTTCCCCTATTTTATACATATTAGTGGTCAGCCACACTTTTAACTGCATCCCTTATCCAACAAAAAAGCTTGTGGTTTCCTTATCAGCAGATAAGGGGGTGTAGCCAAAAGTGTGACTGACTACTAATATGAAGAAACAGGGAACTTTAAGATCTAAAGTCGATCTTAAAGCATCGATATCATCATCATTGAACTCTGGATATTACCCCTGTGATGCTTCAGATCTATGTTTCTATTAAATTAAGAGTAACAAAAGAAGTTGGTAGTTCTGGTGAATCTCTACTGACTTGGTTTACGAATAGGTATGATGCATTTACTGTATGGCTACGGTAAGTTCAAAATTAAGTCATTCTATGTCCCATGTATATAATTAGTTAATTACTCAAGAACTGATTATGTTACGGTATTTTAATCACCATTTTTTGGTTTAGTAGAAAATTCTCGTAATCTCACATTCTTTAGACACACGCATTTAAATCCCGATATACGGTACATTTGAAGCAATGTCCATTATTTTTCTTACCCTTTTCAACATGATTAAGCAATTATTTATGGTCAAGATCTTCTGCTTACTTCCACTGAATTTTATGAATACAGTATATATATTGAATTGAGAGCAGGGAATCTCATATTAAAAGACAATGAAATATACTACAGTGGAACTTGGGTTTACATGCCTATTCAACATGAGGATCATGTTGCCATAGGTCACAACCAGTTAGACTACCAAATTTTGCTAATCTATGTATACCCTCCAAACATCCAATGGAGTACCCATGAGATGGATGAATAAACTCAGTCTACGATGAAATATTTCATTGAAAAAGGAACCTATTTGAACTTCCAAGGTATAAGGTTGGTACGTATGTACATCAATATATCAGAGGCTGGGTTCCAATTGCATACATGGCCATGGCCAAGGGGTCCCCCTGGGTGGTTCCTTCTTTGGACAGCATGCGCTCCCCATCCAAAACCAGCCAGGAAGGATTGCGGTATGTGTTGATCAGGAAGGGGGCCAAGGCTGGGCAGATAACTTGGGTGTTGCGTAGGGTAACCTGCCTATTCAGTCTGTTGAAGGCATTTCCAGCTTCAACAAAAATCACCACTTCAGTGTCCTCTGCATTGTAGACATGTACCATGGCATGGACAGCTTCACAGCCTGCATCCTGTCCAGTGCACAGCTGGAGGGAGTCCACGGCACTCTGAAGGTCCTGTTTGGTGCACTTCCTGATGACCTTCCCTATGATCCTGCGGCAGACTTCACTGATACCAATAGGTCGTACGCCTGGACCCTTGTCCAAGGGAATAAGACGGCAGGCCGTGTATGCCATCAAGCCTGATGGATCGACATAGTTGGTGCTAATCCTTCTAGCAAAGGCAGCTAGGGCATTGCAGAGGTCATTGGAACTCTGGCCGAATGCAGTGCATAGGCGTCTCTGAGGTTCCTCAAGATATAAGGAGGACGTCAGTCGCGGCTATGAAGTACTCTCTATATGATCGTTGTCAGGGGCAGGCATTTGCTGGGAACCGTGCTTTGTGCGCTCTAGCTCAGAGGCAGGAGGGGGCTCTTGGTGGGTGTTCAAACAGCGTCCTCTCTTGCTTGGCAGACAGTTGGTACATAAATTGTCTGAGCAGGAGCAGGAACAATTCTTGCATCTACCACTGCCATTGCACCGATAGCATACGGGCATGATGCGGGACTTGGGCATTCTACGACTCCGGACTCCTCTGAATATGACCAATAAAATCTTTTGGTTTGAAAGTTTGGTTTGAAAGTGTCAATACTAGTAGAAATGTCTGTCAAATCAAGATCCAAATTAGAGAGATTCCAACTTATTCTACAGCTGATTGCCGCCATTTTACTCACAGATGCGTTACCAACGTTCGTATTATACATATATCGATGTATAAAATAAGTGTTATAATAGTTGCTTATGAACCCGTATTATATACCGTAAATCAAGAAATTCATGCTGCAGTAAATTCATGCAGTTTTAGTTTAAACTGATTCCTAGAAAAAGTAATGTGATGTAATTCATGCGAATTTGCATTATCAGTATTGGGTGGTCACATAATTGAGTATTATTGAGTACGCTGTAACCGTACGCTTACGATTGGATTAACCTAGCTGCTGCCGTTCGAGTACGTCTGCCACACGTTTGTTGGCCTCTGCAGTAGGTTTCTCCCCGATTCCTGTCTCCTCCGGGGTCGGTACCACCTTCGCCTTTGCAAAATACCGCAGCAAGCTCATGGTCAAATTCTCCTACCTTTCACACTTAATTAACGCTGTAAAGCTACAGGTGCACAAACCCGCACGTTACAGAAATTCTGTGTGATGTAATTTGTGCGCGCTGAGACGCCTCGCACGAATACACACGAATTACGTAGATGCACGCATGAATTTCTTGATTTACGGTATACAGTATATATCTTTCCGTAACATGAAGCTGTAAATAGAGTATATATAATATACAGGTTTATACAATATTATTATAACAGCTTAATTTACATGTAACTACAAATGGCGATGTTTAAATTAACTAAGCTTACCAAAAAAGTGGCAAAATATTTCAAGTGTGGGGATGGCAGCCCTACTCGAATTGCTTGTTTAATTGTAGATTTATTAGTACAGTGCTGCTTGAAAGTAATAAACCAGGCAACATGCATGTACCTTAGTGTACCTATTGTACACTAGTGTACATTTTTTGTGTTAGCACATTTAAGTGTTAAAATGTCTATCTGTACGTTTGTTTCTAACTAAAATATGTTTCTATATACATATATGCATGCGCATACCTTTTTTAGACACATTTTGAAGAGAAAAATTGTTCAGTCAAGAAATTTGACAATGTTGATTCTGGAAGAATGGATCCCAAGTCTACAACACCATCATGTAGTCACTCTCCCTCAGTGGGTACAGCAAAGACCTATACTACACGTGGTAAGATTTTATATGGTATATCTCAATCTCATACTGTAAATACGTATTCTGTTAGTAAAAATTTATATTTGACACATGCATACACATACTGTAAGTGCTTATATTAGCCAAAACAAATACCTTAAAGGACCACTGACATGCTATTTTTTCTTTTGCATAAAAGTTAGGTATAATATAGAGTACTCTAACAGTACAAATTTAAATGGTCAGATCGCTTTAGTTTACCTAAATTAAGTTAAATATTTGTCATATTTACATGGGTGAAACACAACTGCATTAAAAAAAAAAACTTTTTCGCCTGGTCGGCTGTGACGTCACTACAGGAATGGAAGTACGGATCGTATACCATTTTTAGTATGAAAGAGGACAATTTCAGTAGCTTATAACTAGATTATGAGTCTTCTAGTTTTAATGAGGATGAAGACAATTCAGAATCTGATTCGGATACGTGCGAAGATAGTGGCGCAAACAGTTTAGAAGGCACTACAGGTACAATAGTACCATATCAATTCAAACCGTTACTCAGGTTGTCATTGGACGTATTTGGCTGAAGACTAATGCCATACTACATATGCAAATTGTTAAGTGCCTCAATTTCCCTTCGAAGGAAGAGTATAGATGTAAACAAAATTTTGATTTATCTAAGTATGCATTAGACACTTTGAAAATGCTGCTAACTCAAAATTGATTTTGAGCATGTCAGTGGCCTTTAATTACGTACTTACTAAAGTGACCACTCAGACAATTCCAACACTCAAAGAAGAGATAAGCAAAGTTTCCTTTGAATGCTTTTAAACCTTCCATTCTGGTTTATATACCTAACTTATTTAGCAGTTTGTGTGGGATTTTTTACATGTGTAAAGCATGTACAATGATTCATTTTGTAACAAAAGGCCTGTTACTCTCCACCTATCCCTTACTGTGTCTATTTATCATGGTTTTATTGCAGGTTTTCAGAATTCTGAAAGATTTAAAGGTACAATATGCATGTCATGAGCCTTATAATTGAGGGTAAAGGGACTTTAGGCTTCAGCCTATTTGTGCTTTTGTGTAGTCTAGCCGCTAGCCCCTACTTTCACCCTTTTGCGTGGGCGAAAAAATAGGGTCTAGCAGATTGTCAATTTCACACCTCGAATCCCAGTCGCCAGAGGGCGCTTGCTTGTATATACCCAGTGCTAACACCAAAGAACGTAGCTGAGTCGATCGATGCCAACCTTGCCCACTAGTTACCATCTGGGCTAATGGGTGGAACCGAAGTTCACTTGATGGGAACCAGAGTCAGTATGCCATACTGATGAATCCTAATAATGACGAAACAGCTGTCTATGGCTCGACCATCTTTTTGAATGCCTAGAGGGAGACTCTGGTTCCCATCAAGCGAACTTCGGTTCCTCCCATTAGCTCATTGCGCTCCTCAGGAGATGAGCAGGGCTGTGCAGAGCAGGGTGAGCAGGGGTAATATCCAGAGTTTAATGATGATGATAATGAAATTGATGTTTATAAGCAAATAATCACTGGAAATTATTATTCCAAACCAGCCAACTGACCAAAATTCCAATCTTGGCTAGGAGACCAAAGTCCTATTAAATTAATAACCAGTGATCACCTCACAGTCATTCAAGATGGTAATTGAAGTGTACTTTGATGATTTGTTTCCATCTTGGATGACTGGGAGGTGATCACTGGTTGCCATTTTAATAGGACTTTGGTCCCCCAACCAATATTAGACTTCAGTCACTCGGCTGGTTTGGTGTAATGTGTCCCAATGATCATTTGCTTATCATCATAGTCTTTGCACAGCTCAGTACAATTAACTCTCTTTTATTAAATTGATGGTTATACAAGCAAATAGGTGAAGTTGTGTATTTGATTATGGAAATGCAATAAGAATGCAGAATAGAAATGGCTGCCTAGTGAAGTTTATCTGTTATGATAACGTTTGAAGCAAGGATATGTACATACGTAGCTGGCCAATATTTCAAGGGTATATAAGAATTGTATAAGAAACATGTACATATTTTTCTCATAGAGCTGCTACAGTACCAACAATTTTGGGTTTTCAGGAGGTGATGTGGCAAAAGCAACTTGATGGGGGTATAACAGTGAAATATTGGCCTAATATTAGTCACGAAAAATGTATTCGAAATATGGCTTTACAGAGCTATTTCTAGACACAATATACAGCAATAATACTAACTAGTTTTGAAATGGAGACAATTAGGTGAAAAAGTGAAACAACAAGCACTGAACAGCCATCTAGCCTTAAATAAACAAATGCACTAAAGTAAAAGCTGGTGGGAAGGTGAAAATTGATTGTTGAGCCGATTGTTAAACCAAAAGTCTGGCAAAAACGTTGGTAGTCTAGTTATGTACCCATAAATTGAACTTTAAAAGGGTAAGATAAAAGGTAAGAAAGAAAATGATTACCACCACTGATCGAGTTCATTAAGACATTCTGACATATTTTATGTTGCTGTGCCAACTTAAACATTTGCATCCCTGCCACATATTTTATCACATGTCATTCCTATTAAAGTCATAAGGCAATGAAAGTGCAACTATTGAGCTACATACGACACCCCATTCCCATAACAACAGTGCACTTCTGGCTGAGAAGTAAAAAATGGTGTTTTTGAATACAGTGAAAATGGATATAAGATTTAATTGTTTAAAGAAGGTTGAAAAGAAAATGCCAAACCCCTAAGGACACTTTAGGAATGTTCGTAAAGGACAAAAGGGTGCTTCAGGTCAACTGCACACGGACTGAAGGAGGAGTACTAGTTTGAAGACAAACAAACAAAGAAAATCTATGAATGGTTCCTCATCTTGCATGTCATTCCTATTCAAGTAGTAATTTAGGCAATTGAACTCCAACTTTCTGTTCAGCAAGTGTGACATCCTTTTGCTGTGGCAATAGCTCATTTCCATATTAGTTCAAAAAAGTACTAGTGTTGCTAGTGGAATATATGCATATATGTTACCAAGAATACATAAGAGATAAGAGTATGCAACTGTGTATCCTAATGCACGACAGTATTTTTAAAAATGACATATTAACATGTCACACATAGGCATGGAAACAATATTCATAATAGAGCTGCTCTATTAGAAAGTTTCCATAGCATGTCTTTTGAAAAGCAATTGTGTAGATTTTTGCTAATCACCTCTGCAATATTTCCTACATATTATCCATTTTATGAGCCACTTTGAACACATCGCATCTCTTGTATAGTAGACATTTACAATTGCAATTACCATTACATAAGAGTATGAATATGGTTTCCATGCCTACCTGTGATACATTACTGTGTCATTTTATAAAAATGCCATACAAGCTACAGATATGCAGTTGCAAGCTCTTATTTACTCTTAGAGTGGGCTAGGAGTGCTTTACGTGATTTTTGGCACGAGGTGTGGGGTCAAGCTGCATGGTAAAGCACTCAGCGAAGACTGTAAATGATATAGATCTAGAGTGTCTTGTGCAACACTCTTGGTCTTTTCACGTAAATTATCTTGCAATCTGATTGGCTGACTGCTGTTGTCCCCAATGCACAATCTGCAAGCTGATTGGCTAATTCCATTCAAAAATATGTACTTTATGGCTCATAATGAACATTTGTATGAGCCATAAAACACTGGATTATGTGCTCAAAGTCACTTAAATCTGCCCACAGAAGCATCTTTATAATTTCATAATGTGCATACTATTACATAATTTATGTGATTCTTGTGTAACATATGTTAAGGATATTTATACCTGATTGAACAGCGGAATTTCTTATGTTGTAAAGCAGAACCCATATACTGAGATGAGCATATACTTACAGAAGGTATTCCTTTAAATAGCATGAGGATGTGTGCAGTGATATGCATTTTTGGGGCGCCATAATAATAATAATAATAATAATAATAATAATAATAATAATAATATACGTATATATACAGTGCAAGTTACAATATACTAAGGTAATCTAATATAATATAATATAAATAATATAATTAATTAAATAATTCATATGGCATATATATATATATATATATATTACCTTAGTATATTGTAACTTGTACTGTATATACTTGTACACAAGGACAAAAAAGGCCAAGGCCTTTATATACGTATGTGATGTCGCTTGTGTACAAGTTACAAAATGGTCTCTAACCCTGTTGATTATGCGAATGCATGCAACCAACCGTCGGTGTTCTTAGCTCCCTCACAAGGCAAATCAAATCTGCTGCGGTTATTAGCTGAGACCCCTTTAATACTGGAGCCTTTGTTGATATATGGCATGCAGATGCATCATCTTTAGTCTATACTAAGGTGTGAAAAGGTAATTGGTAGGCCATGTGTTCTACCTTGCAATTGGATGATCTGTATCAACTACTACTCTCTATGCAATAGTTGAGGATTTCAAAGCCTGCAACAGTACTAGTGTGACTAAAGTCTTGTACTGTTTAAAATACTGATTATCCTAGGGGTCACTTGGATCTCTTTAAATTTGTAACTTGCACTGCATGTGTAGCTAGTACTTGATTGTAATTTTAATATTGTATCTATCTAACCTTCGCTACAACTCGTTTATTCCGTAGCTCCTTGTAGGAGAGCGTCGACTTGTCATAGCCGTTCTCGAAAGGATGATCTTCTGTAACAACGAGGCGGTGACGTTTTCGCAACGTCACATGATAATCCACTAAATGTGTACAGAGCGATATATGAAGGTTTTGAAGACGCACTAGAGCAACATCCACAATACATCACCAGATTGCGCAATCGTAACCTTGCATTCTTCATTATATCTTGATTATTTTGCAACTTTAATTAAGCAAAACTTCGCCAGACGTTTGTTACACACATGTACCATGATATATGTCGGTTTCACAGTGATCTGACGAATTGATAATTTTTATCAATATAACACCTGGTTTCAATATAAATTTCCTATATGTTTTCTATAGTCCTATGGCATTTTATATGCAGACTTTGTCCTCTGTTTTCTACCAAACGGAGACCTAAATAAAAAATCCCTTAATTTAAAATGAGTTTTATACCCTAAACTTTATGATACTATGCCCATTCTGTTGCTAGGTCCTTTCCTGGAGCCATATGATTATTTATATTATTTATTTATTTATATTAGATTACCTTAGTATATTGTAACTTGTACTGTATATATATCTGTCACCAAAATGGCAGACGCTCGGCTGGCTTTCGTTTTCTAGCTTAAAATTAGCTTTCTCTTCCTTTGCGTCAAACGTTGAACTAATGAAAAGGATAAGGATTTAGAAACCACCTATACTAATACTATGTAACGTAAAGCTTGCACAAAAACGTTTTCTACGAGATATGGCCTTGAAAAATTGATGGCCAACAATAGTTGACCTGAAATCGGTTAACCGGATATCTATGAGAACCAGCCAAGTAGTTCGAGTTTATTTAGGGGCACCTGGCGCCCCACGAGTTTTTTAAACTCGAAATACTTGTTTGGCTGTTGTTAATAAATAATATTTATGCTCCAAAAGTTAAATAATTAACAGAATGTTGTATAGTGATGTAGAATATAAAGAGTTCTGACAGATATTGTGTCTGCTTCAAAGGTTAAGAAAGACCCTTACTCACTATCAGTTGATAGGGTTAATTAAGTGAAACTTCACCTTTTGTGGGTTTCACTCAATGTCTGGCCTACCAACATGTTCAAGATTTTAATGTACACTGCCTACATCAATGTTGGCTACCTGGATCTTTGCTCAGTACATATACATATGTGTACGTACCTACAGCATCCTTCAAGACATATTTTAGAATATTTTGATAATAAGTGTATGAAGTTGCAAGTCTAACTACATCTGAGAATATCTTTCTCTCAAAGAATAATCGGAGAAGATGAACAACTAACTTTGAAAAGGTTACAAGATTATGTATATTTAATAAATCACTATTATACAGATTACCTGTTTTCTATTAGGAAGCATGAGAAGATGGAAGTTCTTCTTGAGAAATGCTATAGCTTTTCTCATTAATCCTAAAATGTTACATATCTCTTATGTGTTCTATGTACGTATAAAGCATACAGCTCTTTTCATCATCATTTGATTTGAAAGAAGACATGGTACAACGCATAAATAACATTGAAGAACAATGGCCTATCCAAATATATGTCGCTGTACAAGATTGTATGTGTGAGAAGTTTTATAATACGTTTGTCGTTCATTTTTGTTGGCCAGTTAGAGTATAGTACATTGTTACACCATTGTTATACCTCATTAAGAATATTGAACAGTGAGACCTCTTTTGAGCACATTGCAGCTACTGGAATGCACAACAAACAAATCAATTATTTTCCTGGCCATTTCTAATTATGATATCAGAATAAATTGATGAAATCAATTTTATTACTAATAATGTTGGGGGTTTAAAGGAAAGGTTTAAAGGTGTCATACTGGATTGAGGGACCAACCACAATCAGTACGAAGTAACCTGCTCTTCGATGTGGACGGTATCAATGATCCTCCTCCTTGTGTTGTTTGTCCCCTGCTTGATTGTGGCAACTTCCCAGCCTTGTGATGTGTTTTCCATGCATGTATTGTTTGTCGTTTCTCTCCACTGCTCCTTTGTGCTCAGTCTCTGCTCTTATGTTCTTCCCATTTCTCAAATGTATACCATATGCGTACAAATTTTTAATTTCGCTAATTTTCACGAATCAGCGCAAATATTTTTCTAGTGTGAATATCTGTGCTTGGTGTATTATTCATGTCATGAAGTCTACCGTAAATTTAGGAAATTTTCGTGGTTTGGGGGCAACCACGAAACTATTACCACAAAAATGTCAACATAAGAATCCACCGTTTGACTGCGCATGCGCAACATCACGTTACAACTGTTTTTTGCTTGAATGATTGATACTTTAGCGACTTTTATGGTTTCCATAGGTATATAGGTATCCTAAGTATTTTGTTCATGTGAATATTTGTGGTTTTGTGGTGATTGTTTGTTTAGACTAGTTTTTACGCTAAATATTGATACTTCCATTAGCGTGTTATATATCTATGTACTCATGCGATTTTAAAATTTGCAATATAAATATTACTAGTTAATCAAATCTGTTATATTATACAGGATCTGTGAAATTCAATGGAAACGAAGAGTGTGAAAATTATAATAGAGCAGTCATTTCTAGTGAGCATTTCTCAAAGGGATATATATATATACTTATATAATTAAGCAACAAATTATCAACATTACTTGCAAATTTGATAAATTTTCTTCTAAACTGTATTATGTTATAGGAGAGCCAAAGGCAACAGAATGTCTCCAAATGCCAAGTGAAGCAACAAATGGGTTTAAAGTTAGAGTTGATACCACACCTAAAAATGGGTCTAATGATAGGCCACTGCCAGGGAACGAGGCCATATCTCAGGATGCAGCTGCTCAGCATGAGAAAAAGCCTCCTTCAATTGCTAGCAGTCAAGTTCCACATAATCAAACTCCAAAGTCGTCTCTTCTCTTTGGAGAGCGTTTGGCTCCTGTTGGAAAAGAAGATGCTTCGGATGCTCCAGCACCTCTGCAGTTGGTAGCAACTCCTCTGCAAAGTACTTCTCTGGATCCTTCAGCAAGGTTGCTAAGTACCTTCAAGTCTAAACCAAGCCATCTGAACAATGGCCAATCTCCCCAGTCAGTTGCTACAGAATCTTCTGGTGAAATGGTGTTTGCTCACAAGAGTGGTGATATGTATGGAGATCAACCTCACTGTATCAGTCACATGACAAACATTCCCCCTCCCAATACAGGTATTACAGAAGTTTAGTGTGTATACGTATATTTGTGGTTGGTATATTATTCATGTAATTAAACCTATGTCAACAGCTTGTAGTGTATGTGTTATTTGTTCCTATACGTATTTACCTACAGTCAAACTATGATAGTAAGTACCCTTAAGAGGAACAAGAAAAAGTACTTATTAGGTACTTGGTATCCAAGCTTGATCAAAAATCAACTTTATATGCATTTTAGTATTAACTAATGTAAACAGTACAATTATTAGATAGGTTAAAAAATTATATTAAAGTTAAACATTTATTAAGCTTTCTAATTTGAGGACTGCTTCAATGTCTTGTGAGTTCTTAGCATTACAAGTAACGTACGTATCTCCTCACAGTATCCATTGCTGTTCTAAATTAAATTACAATTACTATCTAGACTCACCTTGGATGTTTTGAATTTACATTTAATACTTTTTTGGTTCTTCCATATCGAATTGACCGTAGTCTTAGGGAACTTTAATCATTCGCATACTTGGGCTTTCCTTTCTCCACTCTGTATCTTGAATATAATCTGCATCTTGTCTTTTAAAGCGATTACATTTTTCTTCGTTCCACATGCCATGATTACCAAAGTTAACTCTCAAAATGTATGTGCTAAACTGTCTAATTTGCTTATAATATCTCACCTGGGGACCAATATCACGTACGTACTAAAGGAATTTACTGACTATCCAAGTACGCTTTAAGTGAACGATTGAAAATGAATTGAATGAAGATTGGACCAGGTTCTCTACGAAAGGTTCTTCTGTACCGAGTGTACGCAATACACTAGTACGTACTAATTGAGTTTGACTGTAATTGTACTGTGATCTTAATTAGTATTGGTTGGTATTGAAAAGTGTATTCACAATAATCATGTGTAAAATATCATGATTATTGGATTTATTAATATTGACACAACCAAAGTTCATCAAAATCATGGGCCAGAAATCAAAAGAAGAGAGAAGAAATGAATGAAGAAGCCAGTCACCATCCTTTCTACAGAACCTTCAGAGGTAGCTGTACCTGAACTCCACAAGTGACAAACAATTCAGAAGTGACAGCCCAAAGGTTACAGTTTAAAACAAAACCAACAATTATTTTAAGCTCACCAGAAGGACAGGCTTGAATGTGATGAACTATATGAAGTGGTTCAGATACTCAAGGTAACATGGCATAACATGAAAAATGGATGCACAACCAATTTGCAATGTTTCTAGTAGCAAGTGACCTATGGGTAACCCGGATTCAAGGGCTGCAAGCTCCGTGTAATTCAAGTCAAGTCTTTGTACCAGAAAACCCTCCCACACTGCAGACGCTTCCTAGAGAGGATTTTCATGATACTTCAAATTTGACTAAAAAGTCACCACAACATTGTAGCACATTTGAGATGAATTTGAAACCTCCTGCGGATGTTGCTGAAGAAAATCAGGAGCTACAATATCTGTAACTAAGGCAGGTTGTCTAGCAGGCTAGAGAATCCTATTTTGGAGAAAAAGAGATGAAAGCCAACCGTGACTGTAGCAACCCTTAAAAAAGACAAACTGAAAGAAATAAAGGCAAGATTTATGAATGTTATTGTTTCAATAACCAAGTTGAGTTTGAGCCACTGTGGCAAAAGTGTCTTATTGCAATTGGTAAGGCTTGCCATGTATTGAGGAGTAAAGCCAACAGATCTGGAGTTACAAACATTTTATGTACAGTGGATCCTCGCTTATCTGGACCCAACGGGACTGGACTATGTCCAGATAACTAAAATGACCGGATATGTAAAGCAATAATGTACTGTACATGTGCACATATGTAGGTACGTGCCAAAAGAAACAATACCGCCTTGATTGAGATTTTCAAGCGAGAAACAAGTGGTATTTCGGTTGAGATTTTGTCAAGTGGTTATTTGAAATAGGTTAGTTTGGTCTCTAAAGTGTCACAACTATGCTTCCTTTTCAAGGAGACATCACTACAGCTAGCCATTGTCGTAAACATGTACACGATACTAAACGATGGGCGTTATTAGAAAACAGAATCGAAGGCTGTATAATCTGAGCGGCCGGATACTCGAGGTTCAGACAAGCAAGGGTCCACTGTACTTTGAAGCAATAATTTTAGTTACATTATATGTACTATTAATAAAATTTAGGTGTGATTGATGTATCTACCACATTTTGTTGCATCAACAGTTTCCCAAAAAGCAATTATTCCTCCTACCAGCTCTTCTTTGTGTCTTGGCTTTACTTCTCTCCTCAAATATTCTTTAAGTTCATGCCACAAATTCTCAATTGAGTTGCAGTCTGGAGACTGAAGGAGTACGCCACCAATTAATACCATTGTCATGAAGGAATTGCTATGCATGAGATGATGTATGTTTTGGATCGTTATCTTGGACAAATCTGTGTCCAGTTGAATAATAATTGTGAATCATAGGCACTAAGGCTTGCTCCAGAATGTACACATGAGACACATCATCCATGCATCCTTCAAAAATGCGTATTCTTGGTCTGTCCTTTCTGCTGATAGTTGCCCACATATGCATGAACTTTAATAATGTTTTCTTCTTGGCTTGTTTCTAGGTTTGAGACCAGTCTTTATACAACAAAACCTCCTGTGAGTCTCCATTTGTACGGTAGTCTCATCTGAGAAGATACAATTGGAGAAGTCATCACAAATGTCTCTTCTGGCCTATTTTAATCACTTTTACTAAAATTCACACCCTTTTAGTGATGATTTTAACACTTGTATGCGTGATTACATAGCACTCAGTAGCCAATTTTTCAGTCAAGATTCTAGCAAGGCTTTAGTCGAGATTTGGCAAGATATCGCCGAGTGAAAGCCTTGCCAATCTTGATTGAGGTGGTGTTTCTTTTGGCGTGTACCTTAATGAGTGACTATAGTCTAGATCTTTGAAGAATATATTATTATATACTAAATATATACTAACTTAAAACCTTCGATGCTATAGCAACTTACTACAACATTCGTATAACGTATGTAAACGAACTTCAAGTTAATTTACTTCGATTGAACCTTGAACACTAGTACAGTGGACCCTCGCTTATCAGGACCCAACAGTACTGGACTATGTCCAGATAACTGAAACTACTGGATATGTGAAGCAATAATTATTGTACTGTACCAAAAGAAACACCGCCTTGATCAAGATTTTCAAGCCAAGGAACAAGTAGTATTTCGGTTGATTTTGTCGAGTGGTTAGTTCAAATATGCTAGTTTGGTCTTTAATGTATCGCAACTACGTTTCCTTTTCAAGGAGACATTGCTACAACTAGCCATTGTCGTAAACCCGTACATGATACTAAACGATGGATGTTAATTAGAAAACGGAATTGAAGGCCGGATAATCCAAGCGGCTGGATACTCGAGGTCCGGATAAGCAAGGGTCCACTGTACTGTGATTGAACTTCATACACACTTGGATCGAACTTTGATCTCAATACCATTGAATTTTGAACGAACTTTGCTTGGAAACATTTTTCACGTCCCTACCATATGTTTACAGTAATAATTTGTATATACAGTATATACCTATTAATATACATTTCAGTCATAATAGTAGAAGTCAGCAAAATGTTTTGGACAAATGAAGCTACTGGCCTTAGCTCATTTTATTTTATTGAAGTTCTACAGAAGTATTATGGTCCATTTACATGTTTAATACTAAATATTTCAGTCAGCTCAACATTTTCTGTAAGTGATATTTTCTGGTAGTGTTACATGTAACCAATGTTATTCACTGTAGTGCATCCAACTGAATTTATCAACACAACTGAGAGCATACTTAAACAAAATGAGCTTGATATTATTTCCAGGAACAAAGAGGCACTTGGTTTTAACTTTTTGCTACGGTCTTTTATTTCAGCGCTTCACTTGGAATATTATCTCAGTCATTCTCAGAGTCCTATCACTATTGTTGATTATGTTATTGACAGAGCTATATTAGAAAAGATGTATTTGAACATGATGTTGCATACCAGCAAGAAAAAACAGACAGAATTGTTTATACCTGCTTTGAAAGTTGCTGGAGTAACTCCAATGATTGCTTCTGACATTGGCTCAGAATGTGAGTTTTACTTTAGCTTATATTCCACAGCTCATGTCAAGGTTTATATACCTTTTAATGAAATGTTAGGGACCAGAAATCCAAGAAAGACTTGGAATTATGTCAAAACTCTTGCTGATAGCTTGGACATTAAAATATTTGCCAGTCACATGAAAGCTGTTTTGCCAAAAGAAGATTTTCATGGAATCATAAAAGAAATAAAGATATTACTAAGGGATAAGGGAAGTAGAAGGCTTCCTAAATCTCAAGTCATTCATGCTCTCTTTGAAGCCAACACTGATGTTGCCTTTATAGACAGAGTCTTGAAACAAGGTACAGTACATACTACTTACATACATACGTATTAAGTACGTATGTACATATGTTATTGTTAATAAAGAAATATTGTGTATATAGGTATTATATAAAAAGTTTAGGTGGGTACGTAGGTACAAAGCAAGTCATAAGTCAGTGGCTGAACATTGGTGCCCAAAGCCAATGCTATAATTGTGTATATATTTCCCAGCAACTGCTTTACCTAGCTGCTGAAATAGTTAAGGTTACCTTATGGCTGATTCCGACCCTTGTAAAATTACAAGAGATTTTTAGCATGTTGATAGTGGTTAATTCTTATGGATTAGTACATTAAAAAGACTACAAATGATTATTAATAATTCTTAAATTGAGGATATTAATTTCTCATTTGATGGCTGTCCTGAGTTCAATTCCCAGGAATGTCTTATTTTGTGGCATTACTAAACATAAATATATAAATAAAGAATAACAGAATAGCTGAATAAGGAAGTAAGTTGTTGTAAAATAAAATGGCCAAAGCAGAAAGTCTATGATTTATCACCTAGCTTTGGGCGCCCACATTTTCTGTCACATTTTTGCGTTGGAAATGCAACGGTGGTGATTAATTGGTTAAAACTGAGCCTAAAATGTAATAGCACATTGCAGTCATATGGCACTTATGTTTTCTAATACAGTGGAACCTCGCTTAACGACCACCTCAGTATTAAGACCACCTCAAAATTGCAACACATTTTTTTGGTCCCGAGTAATTGTAGCTCGCGCTGTACTTTAGGTGTTCAGAAAAGCGACCACCTCGGAATTCACTTTTACGACCACTATTTTCGGACCGATATTATTAAAATAACCAGCAAATAACCTCGGTATAACGACCAAGTGTGAAAACTAAGTTCGAGTTCTGGTCGTCGCCAATGTCACATCTCATAGAAAACGTTTGTGCAAGCTTTACCTTAGTAAAAGTGCTTTCTAAATCCCTTTCACTGGTTCAATGCTGGACGTTAAGGAAGAAAAGCTTATTTTTAAGGTAGAAAACGAAAGCCAGCCGAGCATTTTGTTGACAGATATTTCCTACATGTACATGTACATAATAATTTCAGAATTAGAACCACCTTAAAATTAAGACCAAAAAATGTGGTCCCAAAGGTGAGGTTCCACTGTATACATATATCAATTTTATTGCCTAAACCTTTAACTTAGTATTCCTTCCTTTATTTAGACAATGTACTTGATGGGATACCATCACTCATTAAACTCAAGAAGGTTCCGCTTTCCAAGCGATGGAGCAACTTTTGGGCTGAAATCAGCAAATCATTTCGTTTTAGTCCTCTGTATAATCCTGCCCAATACCTTCCAAGTGACAGTGGGATGGAGGAAGATATCCTTCACTGTCTTGGTTTCTGGCTAGCTTACAAATCAGAATCAGGCACACCCATTACCTGGAGTAAGTTTGCTAGCCTGATGGAGGCTGCGGGTTATTCAGGGAGCACATTAGCACTGTTGCCAAGTGGAGAAATATATAATGGTGAAAGAGCAGGTTCTTTTGTTGAATCAGATTTTGATGTTCCCGTTACGTTACCTGCTGTGGAACATGTAGACTATCATTATTCCAAGGCAGAAAAAACTTTTGGTGAATCAGGTACATTTATATTATGCACATTTTTTGTTGTCTACATTGCATTACTCACTCAGTATGAACTAATACTAACATCTCCACTATTTAGATTTAACCAAAAAATTGAGGAAATCAATTGTTAAAAGAGAGGAAAAAGAGGAAGGGGTAGTTGATTCTTCATTCCTTGCTCAACTTCAAAATGTCCACCAAGATAAGCCAATCAATTCTCCAACCCATAGTGCAAAGAAACCTTTGCCTTCATCACCAAGACCCCCAAAGAATGTGGATAAGTCTGGAGACCATAATCAAAGAAAATTACCACCTTCCAATAACCATAATGCCACTCGACAAGCACACCGTGATGCCCCTGTTGGTGAGTCCAACCAGTCTCAACCAGGCTTCTTTGTACCTATCTGTAAGATCACTGATGAGGACTACCTTATAAAGCAACCTCTTGATCCTAAGAACCCCATATCTGTGGTAATTCATGCTAAAGCAATTTATCTTACTGGAGACTACCCAAGATGCAGAGAAGTCTTATCCATACTAGATCGACAGCTTCTACTTGATGAAGAAATCCAGAGAGCTAGAATGTTTGGAGTTGCTATCAGCTTCTACCGACAGAAACTTTATAAAGAAGCCTATCAGCACCTTAACAGGTTGGAAGATGTTGCTATGCAACACAATGCATCAGGAGACGTAGCAGTGGCCTCCATCTACAGAGGTGAGATCAGACTAGCTCTGAAAGAGTACCCTAAAGCCATTGAAATGTACGAACAAGCACGCACTACTTATGATGTGAAGAATGTTGCTCACAAGTTTGGAGTCATTATCATCTCAAAGAGTGCAGTCATTCTCAAACTGGCAAACTGCTACAAACTTACAAGCAACTTCAGAAAGGCAAAAGAGATCTTTAAAATGGCTGTAGAACATTCCGTTCAACTGAGAAAAGAAGCTGAAGCTCTCCCAAGCAGTGATCCTAAAAGAAAGGATAAAATCACACAGGCCACAAAAGATGAAATTTCAACTCGCCACGCTCTGGGAAACCTTTACCAGGGAATGTCTGACTGTAACAACTCCTTGGAAGAATACAAGGAAGCTCTCAGACTACAAGAGGCACTGAATGATCCACTTGCTCTGGGATGGGCTAAAGGCAACTTGGGTAATGCCCTTCTTGGTCTGAACAGAGTACATGAAGCTATCCCATATCTAAAAGAAGCTTTTGAATTTGCAAAGAAATATGAGAGATCACTGCTTGGCATTGGCAGAGCCGCATCCAACCTTGGAAATGCACTCCAAACAGTGAAGAGATACAAAGAGGCAAATGACTACTTTGAGATAGCGTACGGTCATGCAGTGTTCTGCAATGACGAGCCTGCCCAGGCTAGAGCATTGGGTAACCTTGGTAACATCAAGACCTTACTGGAGGAGAACTTGGATGCACTGAACTGCTACAATGAGACACTGTCCCTCAATTGTGATGAGCAAGCTAAGATTAATGCTCTCCAGAATCGTGCACAGCTGTACATGACACTGGCCCACAAGGTGAATGAGAACGTTGGAGAGTGGGATGAAGTTCCCTCTGACGTGGTTGCAGCTGAGCCATCAGAATCTAAAAAATTGTATTTGCCTGTCAAAGAATCGGAATCCTCACAGACTCGCCATAGTCGTTTGGTTGTCAGTGAAGGGAAGTATAGGACCAGAGATGGTCTTGACAACATGAAGGACATAGAGGACAAACATAGCAACAGTGACCATGAAGTGATTTCAGCTATTGTTCCCACTTCCACTCAACAAAGCAGTGATAGTCCACAAGAACCAACGTTTGCCTCTGATCAACATTACTTGAGCTATCGTAAGTACTATCTTCTCAAAGCCAAAGATGATCTTGAAGAAGTCATGACACTTATTGAGTCTTCCTTTGATAAAGTCAAGGGAGGTACTGGTAGTGAAGAAGACACAGATTCCATGGCACTTTCCTTGTTTGAATCCAACTCCAGGGCTTTCTACAACCTCCAGCGCATTCTAGTGTTACTTGGGGAGAACCAGGAGTCACTGAAAGTGGCAGAGGCTAACAGAGCTAGAAACCTTGGAGAGATCCTGTGGCAGAAGAGAAAGATATCTGGTACAGTCAGTTTGATGCAGGTCAATCGACCACTCGAGCTCTCCTCCATTTGGGAGTTTGCACAGCAAGAGAAGTCCCCGGTGGTGATGCTGAGTTTCACTACTTCCTGTATGTTGGTGCATATTATCTTCCCTGGTCATGCCACTGAATCATCAAAGAATCCCTCTCTAGCCACAAATGTGACTAGTTCCTCATCCTCACCATCATCCTACACTGCTTCTCATACTGATCCAAAGACACTCATTCCTCCTCAAAATTATCACTTTTTGAAGATACCGCTCCCAACGGATCTTTTCAGTGATCCTACATCCACAGAGAAAGTCAAATTTGACCAGTATGTGTCCAAGAGCCTGATTGACTACCTGAATCAGAAGGAGTTTGACCTCTTTGAGCCCATCACACTGGAAGAGATGAACACTCCATTGAATGTGCTTTTTGACAATCTTGCTTTTAAATTTATTGAAGTCATTGAAAGCAAGATGCCGTCTATCAGAGATCTAGTCATTATTCCTGATCAGACAGCGCAACTGTTGCCATGGGCTATACTACAGGATAAGAGCACTGGAGTGTTCCTAGGAGATAGGTACACCATTCGAGTGTTTCCCTCCATCTTCACCATGGGAATCATCAACAGTCAGCCTCCTGTGACAATCACCCTTCCTTCAGAAGATCGCTTCCTTGTAGTTGGTAACCCTACCATCCCTAAGGTCACCCACAACAACAGGGAGATATCACTGGGTCGTCTTCCTCATGCTGAAGCTGAAGCAGTTCAGATTGCTCACATTCTGGAGGCTCCACCTGTACTGAAGGAACAGGCTACCAAACAGACCATTGTATACAGACTGCAACTTGCCAACATTGTCCACATTGCCACTCATGGATCAGGGACCCAAGGATACCTGGCATTTGGTGCCAGCATACCCACACTATCACTAAAGCAAGCAGTAGATGCTAAAGAAGCACTTCTCTTCATTGAAGAGATCCAAAAGCTTCAGTTGAATGCCTCTTTGGTGGTTCTATCTGCCTGTGATAGTGGCAGGGGACAGGTGGCCAATGAAGGCGTTAACTCTGTTGCTAGGGCATTTCTAGCTGCAGGTGCCCAATCAGTGCTTGTGTCTCTTCTCAGAGTACCAGACAAGAGTGCCAGCATCTTCATGAGCTTCTTCTACCGTCTTCTTGCTCATGATGGCTACCCAACCTCCAAGGCCATCCAGAAGAGCTCAATGGCCATTCGCTGTATCCAGCAGTTTTCACAGCACGTCCATTGGGGAGGTCTGCAGTTAATTGGGAGAGATATTTCTATTGAGTACAACAAGACCTGTGATTCGGCCAAAGTGAGTGCTCGAGTTGGTGACCCATCTCCGTTCCCCAGACTGGACATCATGGAAGAGATGGAATTTGCCTTGTTCAGACAAGACAGGTTACCTCCCAGAGACGTTGTGGTGAGCCCATGTGCATTGTTAAATTTATTATATATTCAGTCTAGAGTTGCAATTGTAAATATGTACATACCATAAAGTGGTTAAAATAACGTTCGATCATCGTTCAATGTTCATACATTTTATTATACATATGAGCACCCCCGCCTTTGAAGACAAAATTAGTAAGCCATTAGCTAGCATGCTTTCAAGTCCTTCGATGACACATTATGAATTGGCCATTGTAAGAGGAGGAATTCGATGGCACCGCAGGAGCAAATATCGTTTTATTTAGCTGGCTATAAATATTGTTTATTTTTGGTTAATTTGCCAAACTCAATATTCCGCCAAAAAAGTGCTTGAACGAATTGTGGCGAAATCCAGGTTACACTATTTATATATATACATATATATAGATTTTCCACATGGTCAGTAGGAATGACAAAGTAAAATCGTTTTGGAGGTGCCACTTTTTGCATCTGGTAGTGTTTCCATCGTTTGCGAGCACAGTTGGTTAGGATTAAGTGATTCTGGAGTAGTTGTTTGCCTAAGACTATTGTTCAGCCTAAAGAGAAAATCTGCTATGCAAGGTGAAGCAAGTGACACCAAGAAACAGCATGTTGAGGACTCAACCATCCAAAAATTGCAGCACAAACTCGACCGTTATTATCAGACTTTCTCCTGGCTGGATTGTTCAAGCAAGAGAGATGGCAGGAAGTGGATGGTGACCCAGCTCATGTGCAAAGGGTGTAGCAAATTTGCAAACAACTCCAAGGGAGTAAAAACTTAGTGACAAGTGGATTGTCAGAACTGACTCTGAGAGTAAGCAATGTTCCTGACCATGCCCAAAGTGCTCAGCATCTGCACTCAATGTTGCTCCTGAGGAAACAGCGCTCTAAGTCATCTGGTCTAGCTCACGCTTTCAGCAAGCTATCCATCCAATGATGAGAGAGAGAAACCTGTAACGCAAATTTGATATTTTCCATTTTATGGCAACTGAGAATCTCCCTTTTAGCAAATACCAGAAAATTTGTGAACTGGAAACTCACCATGGAGTTAGCCTTGGCACTTCATATACGTATATCAACGAAAGTGCAGGAAAAGAGATGATTTACTACATTGCTGAGTCCAGAAGACAGGAGCTAAAGAAAAGCTTGCCAATGCCAAGTTCCTTTCTTTGCTCCTAAATGGGTCAACAGACGGCAAACATCGACAATGAGCTTATCCTTGTCGTATGATACTATCAAGATGGAAGCTACAAGAAGATTCACATGCAAAGGGAATATTTCACCCTTGTTTAATCACACCATGTTACAGCAGAAGGCATTTGTGAAGTGTTGAAGAGTGGACTCCAGGGCCAGGGGAAGTCTCCACTTAAAAGTTCCTAAATCTGGTTGGAATGGTACATCTGCAAACATAGCAGCATCAAGGCTGCAAGGTTTGATGGAAAAGTGTTTGTGCTGGGTGTTCTGGACGTGATGCATAGCTCATCATCTGGAACTAGCTGTCAAGGATGCATTGGTAATGGTATAGGAGTGTAACACTATTCAATCCACTTTTCTATAGCAGTTCCACTAGTATTGCTCCATTTCCTGTCAGTTGAAGATCATGCAGATTAACACACTGCCTCTTTATATTTAATGCTTATGTAATAGTTTGAAATGTTACACATGTGCTGAAATTTGAGTTTTGTTTCTACGAAAATGGTGCAAGGTCGATTACGAATGATAGTTCGTCTTTGAAAAACAATTCCCTATTTACTAATCCCACCTCTGAAACACCTCGAAACACTTTTGGACAAATTGAAGGCAAAGATAAGACGAAACAATATGCCGTTCCGACTTTGTATTAACAAACGGAATGGATACTTTTTTGATGTCAAAATTATAAATGACTGAACATAATCACGAGTGCTAGAATATTTTACCTCACAACCATTATAGATGACCGATCGAAGTCACAAGTGCTAGGACATTTGACTATTCACCTAAACTTATTTCGACCTCTGGTTATGTATTTAGCAGGTGTACTAATTTGCAGATATATATTTTCTTATTTTTTGATGACTAATGTTTTCATCTTTACCTACAGCTTGTCAAAGGAATGAGTCCTCATGATCCCTCAGAAGTAGTCGGAGATTTTGTGTGCAGGAATTTCAAGCACTTTCCAGGAGGTGTCTTCTGGTTGAACTGTGCCACTGATGACCTCTTGAAGGCGTCACTGCAGGAGATAGAGGCAACCATTCCTTCACTCACCAAATTGCAGAAGGACCCTCCTGAGATCAAGGAGACCATGAAGAAGAGCCCCAAGTACCTCGAGTCCAATATTGGTAAGAGCTTTGAGAATCATTTCCGATTATACATTCTGGACCATCCATCCAATATGGAGACTGTCATTCCACTGCTACCAGACCTGAAGCATCCTCAGACTGATATCATTGTGATTGGTCCAGATGATGTGGATACAGACCAGTCCTTCACCAAGAAGGTAGACACACTGCTCCTGAGAGGATGTGCTGTGGTCAATGTTGGCCATCTGGAGTCCTACAGTAGCATCCAGAGAATGTCCTACAGCCTTGTCCGTTCAGCTGAAGAGTTCAGCCCCTACAGAAAGGATATTGAAGCTTTCCAGAAGCTCTGCAATGTGTGCAGTGGTTGTGCTAGTTTGGTTAAGGTGTTTGAAGGAATGCTTAGCCACAACGATCCAGCCCTTGAATTGAGACAAATGGCACAAGATCTTCTCACTGCTAATTACATCAAAGTACTTTACAACGACCCAGCACCTGTACGTTCTGCAACTCAGCAAGCACCTTCTGCTAAGAAGAGCTGGAAAGAGAAGCTACCGAAATTAAGAAAGAAATCCCAACAGCCAGTGACTACTGCAAATGAAAGCAATCCTCTGATTGATGCCGATATTTTGCACAAACTCTCCTTAGAAGAGCAAGCAATACTGAGTAATGGATTTGTGAAACATCACATGATTCTTTCTGTTTTAAGCACTTTCTTTGAGATGAAACTTCAGCCGCGTGAGCACTTTCTCTTGCAAGCACTGAGTTACATCAGCTTGTTTCCCAACCACACATCTGAAGCTACTTTCTCCTTCCCTGAGACCTTTATTCTCAGTTTGGCTGACACTATAGCTGTGTCTTATCCAGAAGATGGTATCACTGGATCTGAGATGGTAGCCAAACTGGAGAGGTTGAAGCTCCTGAGACCCTACCCACAGCCAGTCCTCTCTCCTCCTGAGGAGGCAGCTGGAGAGAAGTTGCTCTGTGTACCAGATGTGATACAGAGAATTGTTACATTTGAACTTGATGATGCCGATAGGCACCTCATTACATCAATTGCCAACGATACCCTGCAGATGAGCCATAAAGGTACTAGTTTATACCTTTCTGCATTGAAAAAATTGGTGAAAGTATTGAATTAACAGAAACATGCTTAGCCTAAGATCAATACTTTATATTACTTGCATTAATTTGACACAAGTACATTGATATAGGATGAATGCGCATTTTAGAAATGATCTATATACAAATACTTTTCAATATTAACATTAACCTAGAATTTACTTTTTAAAAATTTTCATGCATAAGGCTGACTTTTTACTCGTATAACTAACTTATTTATTATTAAATGTATTGTTTATTGTATGTATAATCATAATCATTTACCAAGGTTATGCCATTAAAAAGAATATTATTACGTTCACATGAGTAACATGTGTAGTTTGGACTACATATATATACGTATGGTCATAATTTTAAAGTTTAAGTTTAATTCCACACACGTGTGCGAAATACACTCTCAAAAGGAAATTCTGATATATACACAATGTCTCTACTACACCTTCTATATTAATATTATAGTAATATTAATCTATATAAAATACTTTTTCTCTCAATTTACCTGGTCCTATAGCTAGAAACCTGCATGTATCAGATTTACGTATATAAAAAGATTAACTGCTTATATTATATATTTATATTTATATTATTATTATTATTAATACTATTATTATTATTAGAGTGACACGTGTATGTACTTTCTAGAAAGAAACACCAAGCTGGGACCCATGAGTCACTGTATATCTATCTATATAATACATGTATATATGCTTAGTCTCTAATATTATAAATCAGCTGCTATATATAATATATATATATACAACTCTTCATCTTCATCTGCTGGACTTTCTGAGCTTAAATCTTGTTCTTCTAATTCTTTCCTAAGTGGATTAATTGAATTAATAACAAATCACATTGTTACATATCTGTAAGGGTTTCCAACTCTAATTCCAATTTCATATTCAATCATTTTGATTAAAGTTATCAATTATTCCTAAGAACATTTCTAATATGGTTGAAGTATCATCTGCAGTTGAGGGACTATCCTCACAATATATACGTAGTCTATAGCTATATATTACAAGATGCAGAGAGGGAAGAATCTTACTTGTATGCACATAAATCTATTCTGAATCATTTATAATATAAATGACGATAATGTAAAACGATGAAATTCAGCGGGATATTACAAGCGGATTAAACACGCAAACTGGTCAAGTGATCATGCCGAACGGGTAAGGAGAAGACAAAAAAAAGAAACATTCTATACCTATGCCATGCCAAGCGAATAAGGGGAAGACAAACAAAATCAGAAACATCCTATCTATATAGGTATACCGTAAATCACCAAAACGAACCTTTACCTGTATCATGATCAACCACTGCAAACGTATATGGGCACATATTTGCAAACCAATAAAGAATACAACTGCATGACCTACAAGACACCTTATATAGTTAGGAAAGCCTATTTATTCGTAATTTAAAAAGGTTCACTAATTATAAAATTGTTTGGCCATGCAGGGAGGAGTCGAAAATGCTAGCACCTACTAATAATATAGCCAATTCTTCATTACTCAGAGGGACCAATCCCACCACCAATCTCTCCAAATGAGCTATTACCTGCCTTTTATCACACTGTAAATGAATATGGCATCTTTAAGGCTGTAAATTAAAGATGCTTAAAGAAATCCTTAAAGATGATCTTTACTGTGTTTAAGTAAATTTAAAGTCAGCAAAGGTATCTTTACAATCTTTAAGTAAGATTAAAGACAGTAAAGGTATCTTTACAATCTTTAAGTAAGATTAAAGACAGTAAAGGTATCTTTACAATCTTTAAGTAAGATTAAAGACAGTAAAGGTATCTTTACAATCTTTAAGTAAGATTAAAGACAGTAAAGGTATCTTTACAATCTTTAAGTAAGATTAAAGACAGTAAAGGTATCTTTACAATCTTTAAGTAAGATTAAAGACAGTAAAGGTATCTTTACAATCTTTAAGTAAGATTAAAGACAGTAAAGGTATCTTTACAATCTTTAAGTAAGATTAAAGACAGTAAAGGTATCTTTACAATCTTTAAGTAAGATTAAAGACAGTAAAGGTATCTTTACAATCTTTAAGTAAGATTAAAGACAGTAAAGGTATATATCTTTACAATCTTTAAGTAAGATTAAAGACAGTAAAGGTATCTTTACAATCTTTAAGTAAGATTAAAGACAGTAAAGGTATATATCTTTACAATCTTTAAGTAAGATTAAAGACAGTAAAGGTATCTTTACAATCTTTAAGTAAGATTAAAGACAGTAAAGGTATCTTTACAATCTTTAAGTAAGATTAAAGACATGTACAAGAAAGATATATCATCTAATGCTGGGCATTCCATTAGAAAATGAAATTGATCTTCTATTTGATTTGTATCACATGCTATTTTTCTCTTGGTTCATTATAATATCTGCCACTTTCAATCCTTAGTGGGAGTGTGTGCCTCCAACTAGCTTACACAGGAGACTCCTTATGTGTCTAGAATCCAAAAATCAGATGGTAAAATTCCAATTTAGGCTTCCTATCAATTTCTTCATTCCATCTGGCTTCCTCCATTGATTAAAGCTTCATCCTTCTAGCTTCCTTTTCATTACAGTCAACTAATTCAGCTTCATCAAGATCTAACCTCCTCATTAATGATTTCATCATTCCCATCCAATTTTGAATTTCAAATATATCATTTTAGTTGATTTTCATCGTGTTAACCTGCTAGATGTTTTATTCAATTGCAATTAAAGTTAGCTAACTACACATCTGCCAATCTTTATTATAGTAGGTTAACGTATGGCTTCCTGTTTTCATAAAATATAATTTTAGATTACAATTATTCATGGTCACGTGATCGTTCCAAATAAGGTTAATGACATCATGGTGTTTACCCCGAGAAAGTACCTATTAGCGCTTGCTAGAGAGGAAGGATGTTAGGATTACACCTTCTAAGAATCATATACTTAGGGGGTTAGTGCAGTTTAGTAGCTGGAAATTGCATGGACAAAATCTAGCAATAGCCGACTGCAGACTAATAAGATATTAAAATATCCGAAACCTTAATTGCATCATAGAATATATTGTTTCTGTTCGATTTCGGGCTGAAGATAGTTAACTTCGAATTCCCAAAAGCTTCACAACTGGAGCAAAGCGTAATCAACTGCAATATCCAGGATGCGTTGGTTTCATGCCCTCATATTTGATAAAGATGGAGCTAGCCGTCGTCGCAATTTCCCGCTACTTACCTTTTACACACAGCTTTGCTTTATGTATTGTGCCATTTAGTCTCATTCCAAAGTCTTTAAGATACGTCCCAGCACTGTATAATGCATAATACATATTAGAATTTGAATACTTAAATCTCCAAAAATACTAAAGTTACCAGCTTTGGATAAACATTAATATGTAGCCCTACTGCATGTAGCCTATTAGCTCGTTAATCAAGCTGGGTTTGGGAATAAGACTATACAATATGTATATTTACCTAAATGTCAAATAACACTCCACCTACTATATATATATATATATATATATATATTGTAACTTGTACTGTATATACTTGTACTGTATATACAAGAAAAATAGAAACATTAATTTTTAAAAATGAAATCAATCAATTAACTCTGGGGCAAAGGTTAATTGATAAGGAGTACATACATAGTTTATTTACATTTTAATGATATTCATAATATTATTATGAAGTGACAACGAGTCTAATTGGTCATCATTTTGCAATTTGTGACTTACTAGACACGCAGGAGCTATGAGCTACATCTACTTTCAATAAAAGGCTTATAGGGAACTGAACCTAGTGAGAGCTTCGGAAGAGGATACTTACAGCTTCATATACACTGTTTCAGGATTCACATTATTGGTTATGGTCTTTTGTAGTATACATTGAAAATGAGGACTTTTGTCATCGGAGTAGATTGAAAGCCAACACTTTTTGCAATGATGAATATTTTGATTGGAAACTGGAAGTTCATGATAGCAATTGCTATATGTATAGCATTGAAGAGTCACACATAGCTGGATTAAATATATTTAGATTGGATAATGAACAGAATAGAAATGCAGAGTGCACCAATGGTAAGAGGAAAGGTGATTCATACTAACTGTATGAAATGTATGTATATGTTATGCAGTGCAAATATAGTTAGAATACAAACTTATGTTTTAATTATAAGATTCCTTAATAGATTTTTTGTATGGCCAAGACGCTGATACAGTTAATTTCATAAAAGATCAAACTAACAGAGGTAAGTATAAGGTGTGCATATATTTTTCAATGGCCCATGGACTATGCACAGCTATAGGTGCTTAATTAAGGGAAATTATATATTATTCTCACATTTTGATTGTAGCATATTTATATAGTTATATTTTACTTATTTTTCAATGAACACTTAAAATTCTCATCTGCAGAGTCTGCTTTGTTTCAAGCTAGTGATATGTACAACTATGGTACAATGGCCTTTACTCAAGAAACCAGTGATAGTCGTATTACTAAATTCTTTTTTGCTGTATTTCTTTTCCTGGCTGATATCTTCATCATGATCAGTGCAACTGGTAAGTAAATATTGGGTATTATAATAATACATGGTATTTCAAAGCAGTGTACTGTTTAAATAGTTGTGAAAGACCTGTTTTGGATAGACTTAAATCAAGAGATACAGCATGTATGTATATAGATACATACGTATATATCATGTACTATACGTATAGGTACATACGCAATTCAGTTTTGACAGTGCGTATTGGAAATTTAAAGATTGTGTATAATGTACATGTATATACTGCAGCTGTACATTTAAACGTTTGATGTTGTATATATGCATTGAGCATTAATAAGCTACTATATACGTAAATGAAGTATGTAAAATATTGCTGGCATATATAGTGACCCACTGGCCTTTATATTACTATAAAGTAGATTATTTCATACAATATAATATGCATACAACATACATTTTTACTCTATACACTCTTGCCTTGAATGCACTGAATACATATACTGCAGATATACACATGAAATCAGTATGTATAACGTACATATATATGTGTATTTAGGTAAAATGAACTGTAAATGGTAATGGTAATTTGATGGCTTGTATTTTGCAGTGGATCTTTCAGAAATTCTTGATCATGAAGAATCCAGAATACAAAGAATTTGTGCATTACCATTTGAATTTTGTCAATTAAATAGTCGATGTATCATTGGCCAATACTTTGAAGAGCTACATTTTTTGTTGATTTCTGTTCTCAACAAAACAAGTAAGAGAAAGTCTGTTTTATACTGCATTTCATTATATAATTTACAGGTTATGTCCTTGTTGTAGCATTTCGGAGGCCTATTCCTTTATTAGCATATACATGTGTACTTTGGTATATACTGGTCTATATATAAAATATGATACTTCCTGCAGGTGAGGTTATGGAATATCTGAAATTAAAATTCATTGAAGGTTTGGAGATTGTTAAATTAAGTGAGAAACTAATGTCTATACTCATGTTTGAATGTCCCTTTTAAAGACTATTACAACTTCTTTCTCTTCAGCACTGTTTAACTTCTTTGAAATGGGTACTAAAATGAGATGTAATGCAGTTTACCTCAACTTACCAGTACTGAAGAATGCAAACGATTGTCCAAGAATACATTGCTATGCAAGTATTCAGCATACGCATGATTGTGGCAAGACTTTTTTCATCTATGGCCTTACCAAGAACACTTTCCGAAATCTTGGTCAGTTGTACATGCCTGTGTATGTAGGTGTGTCTTATGCACGTACGTAGGTGTGTCTTATGCACGTACGTAGGCGTGTCTTATTCATGTATGTAGGCGTGTCTTATGCACGTAGGTGTGTCTTATGTATGTAGGTGTGTCACATGGCATGTAAACTGTGACCATATATATTCCCATACATTAGACCTCCCCAAAGTATGTAATCACAAATAGTATTAATAAAAGTTTTAATGACTTCCATATATATACATACATGTATATTATATATATAATTAGTGGGGATCTACTTTTTGAATTTGAAGTTTATAACAAACTCTATTATATGATCGAAGCTGTGTATACAGTCACAAATATATTACATTTCAAGCGTATATAAGATATAATTATGACCATGAACTAGCAACTTTAAAACTATACTTTGTGTATTATTAATGCGTACGTAGGAACTATTTTTATACAGTGCATGTAATAATATATTAACATACTGTATATGTACGTATATACGTGGAAACTGTTGAAGATGCTGTGACTGTGCTCGGTTCCCTTATTTATGTAGGTGCATCCCCTGGAATTTCACCATTTGTCTCTCTTTTGAAAGGTGAGATTAGTTAAATGTTAATTGCCTGTACAATACATATAATAACAGACTTAAAATTTTCTAATTAAAAACTTTAAAACATTTTGTGTATTGATCCTCTCAGTTTTACAGGAGCATGCTAGCTACTGCATGATTGTGTAACTTAGATCAGAAGCATGGTATAGTATCGTCATTCTCTATAGATATATGGCTAAGAGGATAGATATTTACCACTAGCAGCTGTAGATATTTGATTGAACCCGAAGCGCTGAAAGGCATTTTGTCATTTCACTGTATAAATTTTCTGAAATTTATATACTTAGTCATGATGCGATTTCTTTTCTATTTTAATATCCTTCACCTAGACCTGGGTATAAAACAGTTTTAGCTAAAATATATCGGAGGCCAAGGTGGAGCAAAGGTTAATTGCCCTATGGAGTATACGTACATATACAGTAACTGATTAACTAATCAATATTAGGCTTAAGAATACGTTTCAATGCTCTCTGCCTACCAGTGAAAAAATTCTACCAAATAATATCTTGTTTTCTATGTTTCACAAACATTTTCTGTCAACATTAGCAGTTTTCCAAGCAGCTGTGTTCACATTTATATACATACATATATATATATACATTGTTCCCATATTGTATTTAGGAAATCTATAAAATCTAGCGACATGCACCTTCAATATTTCTGGCTACCACTGCTGGTTATATATACTAACGGTTCCTGACATTGAATAGAGATTGTACTATATGTGTTTGTATTCTGGATGGCATAATATATATAAAGTTTAATAAACTTAGCCCAGTAAGTCACTTGATTAGGAAGTTTAAAATTCCAGTTGAACAGTCTTCTCATGCCCCTAATATATAGTATAATATATTAGGGGCATAATAATATAATATATAGTATAATATATAGTATAGTATAGTATAGTATAGTATAGTATAGTCCTAATACATACAGTATGTATGTACATATTAGTAGGAATACATTAATGGATAATGAAAGAACTATTCAAAGAATTGTAGTTATTTCCTGTTTATATGGTTCAAACATAGTAACACATGAATTGATTGAATAGTTTCCTCATTGGTCTGAGGTTGTCTTTATGGCTCTACCAAGGGAATCCAACTATGTATGCCTTTGTACTATATTTGATGCCCATTATAAGTCTCTTGTCATGTGCTGTATAACCTTTAAAGCAGTTATGTCACAAAAACACAACACTTATATAACATTACTGTCATTGATATATATACAAGTGAGTTGATTGTGCAATGCTTATGCAAAGACTATATATATCTACGTATTGTGGATAAGCCCTGGAAAATGTATATACGTATACATTTCAAATCATCATCTAAACTCAACACTAAAGTATATACCACACTGGTGAGCCCTACGGAGGGCAAAACAGTTGTCTTTGAATATTTTTCCAACTTGAGTGACTGGCAGACAATCACTGGTTGCCAATTTTATTATGAGGCAAGATAAGAAGACTCTGATCCCTTGACTGGTTTGATGTAATATTTTTCCAGTGATTGATTATCCACAATCCACAGTGGTCATTGTAAGGCCTAAACAAAGGAATTCATGTAGCATCAAAAAATTGCAAATTTATATTTAAATATCCTCAGAGGAAAATAGTGTTTTCAACTGCAAGATTATGTAGAATTCATCTTCAAAATAATTGACCTTCAGTTAGCCTCAGCCAGGTACATGTACGTATATAGTTTCTTATCATAAGAGCCTTAATTCCTATACTTCCATGTGTAATAACTTGTATTTTCAATGTACATGTCTCCTCCGTAGGGGCTCAGCAGCTCCTTTCCAAGTATGCTGAAGAGTATGAGCCTGATTTACAACAGTATCTTACGACATTACATAAAGGTGTGTTATCCCTCTATATAGCAGTTTATAAGGTACGTACGTACGTACATATTTTTATTTCATGTGTTAAAATGTTCATCTTTACAGGAAACCTTCTTCAAGTATACTTGCCATTTATAAATTCACCTTTTCAAGTTACTATGATGGGGACTGAAAGAATCAAAACTGACTACGTGTATCTTGTTTTCTCCGGAGAGCTCGCCTCCTCGCTGGTAGTCCCTGGTAATGGCCTTGATAAGTCAGCTAATGAGCCACGGTGTTGTTATGTAATTTTACGCTTTTCCTGCATTGAGGATAGCAGATCCAATAAATTGTATATGACAATAAATGATGTAACCTTGGAAACACGGAAGATTTCTCTTGAGGTTACATTTATTGTGTTTAATGTATGGATTATATTTGTTATTGCAAAGAATATAATCGCAAGACTACATCAAAGGAGGTCATTTTCCTCTGGTTAGCTCTTAAAAGTGTACAACATACATATGTACACACATATATACGTAATATGTAGTCTACTATGGCCCCAAAATGCTTGGATAAAAAAATCGTGAAGAAGCATCGTACAGTAGTTGAAACTATATACTTTATATATGTTACAATACATGGGATTGGTGTAGTACCTATGTACATATTTGTGTACACAGGTCAGCTGTTAATTTTACAATTTTCTGGTTTTTTTTCAGGAAAATGCTTCAGCACTAATGAGCAATCTCATGTGGATGAGAATGCCAGAGTAATCCTATCATTACCTTTTCCACTGGAAAGGAAGGTATCCAAATTATTAGAGAATGTTGCTTTTAGTAAATTGATAGTAAAATGGCTGTCAGAATCATACACCGGGAGCAACACCACCATTAAAAGTCATGTAGTGTCTGCTTTAAAAGAATTAGAACAAGACAGAAATAGCCATAAAGGTATATAATAATGGCATTTTTGCAATAGCACATCTAACAGGTATGTACAGTATTAACACAGAATCTAATTAAAGCACTATTTTCTTACAACTTTTCTACAATAAAAGTCTGTTTCTGGGAATACCACGCTTCATTAGTCTCCCTGAATGTCTTTCTGGATGTTCTTCTTTGCATCTTTATAAATTAAATCAATAGCTTTCTCTTAATAGAATAAAAAGTTAAATACGTACGTATATATACCTATTTATTGTGTTCATACCTACTATACATTTTGTATAGAAACTATCTATCGAAAATTAAGTGGATATGTAAGGGAATTGGTGAATTCTTACCTCAAGCATCTTTGTCAAGATCAAGATAAACAACAGGGGACTGTTGTTATTGCAGTCACAGAATTTGGACATTACAATTCAAAAGCTTTTGTTTTAGGATACAGTGATTTCAATACCCTTAGTAACACAGCCATTCATGGAAGATTGTATACATATGTATTTTCTGAGCTTAAAGTAAGATATTTAAGTATCTGTTCATTTTATTCTTGTATTGGTTTGTTGCCGATAAGGGATGGTGTATAATCAGTTAGCAAACAAACGAATGACAAGCACATCAATTTTATTTGTCCTCGAGCTCATTGGAGTTACAGCTAGCCACTTAGGAATAGAACTAACCTTTAATATGTACTTTACTCAAAATCAACATTAATGTACACAAGATCGCATAGACCATATACGTAGATATATGGTTGACATATAACTATTTTGTCATGTAAATATTATAATATTATTACATTGTGTCATTTTTTTCCTATGCCAGATTCACTATGAAGAATGTGCTTTTGACTGTTTTCGTATGGACCCTCCAAAAAGGAAAATTACAACATTTCAGAAGGGTATGTTTGAGGCTGTAGCAGAACATCTTACACTTTTAACACAATCTGGTATAAACCCTTAAAAATCTTACATAAAAGCTATTCAGAATTTGGGTCATATTCAACTGTTTCTTGTGCAAAGTGTGCAAATTTGTACCCTTTCAATATAAAACTGTATACACTTGTATACAAGAAACAGCTGCAAATTCTGAATAGCTACTATTTAAGATTTTAAGGGTTTATACCAGATTGTGTTCTTTTTGTTTTGATCTGAATCATTAAAATCCAGTAGTTCCTATTACAATCAGATTTCTCTATTTCTCTCTTCTCTTGGCAACCGGTAAAGTTGTTCAATCTAAAGGGGTTCCTTATTGTTTAGTACTACATAAGTGGACTTGTGACTATACATACGTATGTAGTCTGCCATAATCAATGTAATGCATTCTTTATGGTGCGAAGAATTACATACGTAGGTGAGCATTACGTATATAATGGAATAGGTATGTGGAATGTATGGAGCATGAAGGACATATCTTTTGAATATCAGATATTTTGACCCCAAGGGTCTTCTTCAGTGACTGTAAAGATAGGTTTGATGCAGTTCGAAGAAATCCTTATTCTATTATGAAGGACATATCTAGAAGAAGAACCAGTTGAATATTATAGATGAAGAGGTAAACTATTAGGATCAATAAGAGAGGATAAGTATATCTGAGAAAAAGATGGCTGTATTTATAAGTCAGTAAAATGGTCAGATGCATATGTGTCTCAGCTAAAGTTTTTGCAGGCCAGGTACATATAGAGAGGACATCCAAGTGATGACTATTGGCTCCTTATCCTTCATCTTTCTATCCTATATTTTTTCTATACTATGCACAAAATTAAAGATGGAAAACCTGGAATGCCAGCTTAACTATTACTCCCTGTGAGAGCTGGTTTGGAACCCTCCCTGTGAGAGCTGGTTTTAGAACCCTCCCTGTGAGAGCTGGTTTAGAACCCTCCCTGTGTGAGCTGGTTTTAGAACCCTCCCTGTGAGAGCTGGTTTTAGAACCCTCCCTGTGAGAGCTGGTTTGAAACCCTCCCTGTGAGAGCTGGTTTGAAACCCTCCCTGTGAGAGCTGGTTTAGAACCCTCCCTGTGAGAGCTGGTTTTAGAACCCTCCCTGTGAGAGCTGGTTTTAGAACCCTCCCTGTGAGGGCTGGTTTGGAACCCTCCCTGTGAGAGCTGGTTTTAGAACCCTCCCTGTGAGAGCTGGTTTTAGAACCCTCCCTGTGAGGGCTGGTTTGGAACCCTCCCTGTGAGAGCTGGTTTTAGAACCCTCCCTGTGAGAGCTGGTTTAGAACCCTCCCTGTGAGAGCTGGTTTGGAACCCTCCCTGTGAGAGCTGGTTTTAGAACCCTCCCTGTGAGAGCTGGTTTTAGAACCCTCCCTGTGTGAGCTGGTTTGAAACCCTCCCTGTGAGAGCTGGTTTGAAACCCTCCCTGTGAGAGCTGGTTTGGAACCCTCCCTGTGTGAGCTGGTTTGGAACCCTCCCTGTGAGAGCTGGTTTGGATGCACTTCCTTTGCTTTACTCAATCTCAAAAATGGAAGAGTTGAGGATAACCTCTAAAGGCCCTTCGCGACAAACATTTTCTTTACAGTCCATGATGTATTCAACAACCCTACACAACAGTGGTGATACACCTAGTGGTGTGATGGCACTTTAAAGGCCCTCCAATAAGAACCACAGCTTTAACTCAAGTATTTGTAAAGTTACCAAATTATATACAGAACAGAAGAAACACACCATGTATCATTTCATACACTTGTTGTTCTGCACATCCAAATATCAGGGTTTAACTATCCCATGCAATCTTTGAAAGTGTTTCATCTTTTAGTCTTTTTGGAATCTAGAGATGCAGTTGGTTCTTATTGGTATCATCCAAGCACATGTAGCCAGCGCCATAATACGGTTGTAAAGAACCAAGTTTAATTGGCCCTGACTGACCTTGAGTCCATGGTTGCTTGGAAACTAGACATGTTCGTACCCTTTCAATCATAGTGTTTTGGATTTTACCCCTTTGTACATCTCTCCCTTATACTTATATGTCCTATACGTACGTATCTCCCTTATAACTACATGTCCTATACTTATATGTCCTATACGTACTTGGTCTCATATATACGTACATACGTACGTATCTTCCTTATGCATGTCCTATACTTTGTCTCATACATTATTAATGGTATATATATATGGTGTTTTAAAATTTAGGTTTAGTTATAGGAACATTCTTTGGAAACCAAGAAGATGAACCTGATAATACATGTGAGACAATTGTAACTCATAAGGCTTGCATTTTAGAATATTCAAATAATAGTTTATACGTATACATAAAAGTAGGACATCAACTAACTTTTAGTTTGAATATCTTTTCTGTATAACAGTTGTCTCTATATCTTCCTGCCTTGAGAAGCCTGTGGCATATGAAGAAGGTGAATGAATATTTACTATATGTGAAGTTTTGTGTCAGACTTAATGTCTTTTTACTGCATACGTATAGTTATAATATAGTGATACATATATAATCCATTTTGTGCAGGAGAACCTGATGTGTCTCAAAGTCTCAAGACACCAGAGGATGTGTCCATTTATAGACCACCAAAGGAGAAGCCTTCCTCTCAAGACCTGTCATCTCAGAAAGGGAAGAAGCCTCCTTCACTTGCTAGCAGTCAAGTTCCACATAGTCAAACTCCAAAGTCATCTCTTCTCTTTGGAGAGCGTTTGGCTCCTGTTGGAAGAGAAGATGCTTCGGATGCTCCAGCACCTCCGCAGTTGGTAGCAACTCCTATGCAAAGTACTTCTCTGGATCCTTCAGCTAGGTTGCTAAGCAACTTCAAGTCTAAGCCAAGCGATCTAAAGGATGCCCAGTCTCCCCAGTCAGTTGCTACAGAATCTTCTGGTGAAATGGTGTTTGCTCACAAGAGTGGTGATATGTATGGAGATCAACCTCACTGTATCAGTCACATGACAAACACTCCGCCTCCCAACACGGGTATATATTACAGAAATCTACTGTGTATATATATATATCTGGACAGACTTACATACATATGTATGTATAGGTATATACAGTGTTTAGTGTACTTATATAAATATAACACTGCACATACGTACTATACGTATATACACATAAAAATATATGTACAAATGGCCAGTGGAGACCATCCTTTAGTCTCTGATGAAGCACCTCATGATCAAGCATGTGGCACTTGACAAAAATGCAAACTCTCTCTTTAGATGGATCAAAATTTTTAAAAGATATACGTACCATCTAAAATGTATACACATACATATACTTGGTAATGAAGACCTCCGGGTCAAAACATCCTAAATTAGCTTGCTCAAAAAGGCTTTATTGACATACATTACATATGCATACGTACATGTACATGCATATATATAGGTACGTACATAATGAAATATCAATAACCTTAAAGTACATATACGTATAATAGTAGATTGTGATCTTCATCATACGTTATTCTGTAGCTCATGTATCTCAATACGTGAACACAACTAGAAATTCATGCTTAGAAGATATAGTTGCTTGTATCACAAGACATGAAGAGGCCCTTGGTTCTAGGTTTGTGCTTACTTCCTTTATATCTGCTGTTCACTTGGAATACTTTCTTAATCAGTCTCCCTACAATATAGTTGATTATGTTATAGCTAGAGCTAAGCTGGAGAAACTTTTTGGCAAATTTATGAACTACACTCGCGAAAAGAAAATTTTAGAAGTTAAGGAAAGGCTCACTACTGCATTGACAACTTCTGGTGTTTCCATGACTATTGCCACTGATGTCAGCAATGAATGTAGGTCATATTTTAATGCATTTAGTATAATTTTACTGAGGATCATCTTTGCATAGTGGGAGAGAATCCAAGAAAGGCTTGGAATTTGGTCAAAACCCTGGCTGATTGTCAGGATGCTGATAAATTTGCAGGTTACTTTGGGGCAGTTCTACCAAAAGAAGATTTTCATGGAGTACTGCAAGAAGTAAAGATACTGCTGAGAGAAAAGGGAATCAAAATGCTCCCTAAATCTCAAATCATTCATGCTCTTTTTGCAGCAAAGGCTGATGTTGCCTTTATTGACCAAGTTCTTTGCATAGGTTAATTGAGACCTTCTTTATCTCTGACTAGTAGAAATTATCTTTTGTTGATCTTCTTGTAGGCAATGTACTTGATGAGATACCATCACTCATTAAACTCAAGAAGGTTCCTCTTTCTAAGCGATGGAGCAACTTTTGGGCTGAAATCAGTAAATCATTTTATTTTAGTCCTCTCTATAATCCTGCCCAATACCTTCCAAGTGACAGTGGGATGGAGGAAGATATCCTTCACTGTCTTGGTTACTGGTTAGCTTACAAATCAGAATCAGGCACACCCATTACCTGGAGTAAGTTTGCTAGCCTGATGGAGGCTGCGGGTTATTCAGGGAGCACATTAGCACTGTTGCCAAGTGGAGAAATATATGATAGCGAAAGAGCTGCAGGTTCTTTTGTTGAATCAGATTTTGATGTTTCCGTTACATTACCTGCTGTAGAACATGTAGACTATCAAAGTTCTAAAGCAGAGAAAACATTTGCCCAATCAGGTTAGGGTTCCTTGATAGTCGTACCCTTTGCTTATTATTCTTGTGGTCCATTGGGTGACAATAATTGAAATTTACTCTAGGATATTATATATGTAAAGAGAATACTACGTACATACATACGTATGTCATCGACATTAAACTCTGGATACTCCCATCGTATGCCATACTGATGAGTCCTAATAAGTATGAAACAGCTGTCTATGGCTCAACCATCTTTTTGAGTGGCTAGGGGGAAACTCTGGTTCCCATATTATCTATAAATGTATAGCGGATACTACATTATATGTTATCTATGTATAGAGGATACTACATAATATTACTTCCTAATCCAGGAACTGTATATTGTTATTCTTAGTTGTCTTGGTCTTCTTCAGGTTTAACTGAGAAGGTCAAGAAGCTAAACCAAAGAGCTGTGGAAACTAAGAATTCAGGTAATGCCAATTCTTCTTTTCTTGCTCAACTTCAAAATAATTCCACTAGTACCAATAAACCACGAAGGTCTAATTCATCTATTGCAAAGAGACTTTCCCCATCACCTCAAGGACCTCCTGACTCCATAAATTCTGTACAACCAAAGGATCAGAAACAAATAAATGATCTGTCTACAAGTAATCATGGAGCCACAAGTAAAGCACACCGTGATGCCCCTGTTGGTGAGTCCAACCAGTCTCAACCAGGCTTCTTTGTACCTATCTCTAAGATCAACGATGAGGACTACCTTATAAAGCAACCTCTTAATCCTAAGAACCCCATATCTGTGGTAGTTCATGCAAAAGCAATTTACCTTTCTGGGGATTACCCAAGATGCAGAGAAGTCTTATCCATACTAGATCGACAGCTTCTACTTGATGCAGAAATCCATAGAGCTAGATTATTTGGAGTTGCCATCAGCTTCTACCGACAAAAAGCTTATAAAGAAGCATATCCACAATTTGACAAGTTGGAAGATGTTGCTGGGCAACACAATGCATCAGGAGACGTAGCAGTGGCCTCCATCTACAGAGGTGAGATCAGACTAGCTCTGAAGGAGTACCCTAAGGCCATTGAAATGTACGAGCAAGCACGCACTACTTATGATGTGAAGAATGTTGCTCACAAGTTTGGAGTCATTATCATCTCAAAGAGTGCAGTTATTCTCAAATTGGCCAACTGCTACAAACTTACAAGCAACTTTAGAAAGGCAAAAGAGATCTTTAAAATGGCTGTTGAGCATTCCATTCAACTGAGAAAAGAAGCTGAAGCTCTCCCAAGCAGTGATCCTAAAAGAAAGGATAAAATCACACAGGCCACAAAAGATGAGATTTCAACTCGCCACGCTCTGGGAAACCTTTACCAGGGAATGTCTGACTGTAACAACTCATTGGAAGAATACAAGGAAGCTCTCAGACTACAAGAGGCACTGAATGATCCACTTGCTCTGGGATGGGCTAAAGGCAACTTGGGTAATGCCCTTCTTGGTCTGAACAGAGTACACGAAGCTATCCCATATCTAAAAGAAGCTTTTGAATTTGCAAAGAAATATGAGAGATCACTGCTTGGCATTGGCAGGGCTGCATCCAACCTGGGAAATGCACTTCAAACAGTGAAGAGATACAAAGAGGCAAATGACTACTTTGAGATAGCATACGGTCATGCAGTGTTCTGCAATGACGAGCCTGCCCAGGCTAGAGCATTGGGTAACCTTGGCAACATCAAGACCTTACTGGAGGAGAACTTGGATGCACTGAACTGCTACAATGAGACATTGTCCCTCAATTGTGATGAGCAAGCCAAGATTAATGCTCTCCAGAATCGTGCACAGCTGTACATGACACTGGCTCACAAGGTGAATGAGAACGTTGGAGAGTGGGATGAAGTTCCCTCTGATGTGGTTGCAGCTGAGCCATCAGAATCTAAAAAATTGCATTTACCCTTTGAAGAATCAAAATCCTCACAGACTCGCCATAGTCGTCTGGTTGTTAGTGGAGGAAAATATAAGACCAGAGATGGTCTTGACAACATGAAGGACATAGAGGACAAATATAGCAACAGTGACCTTGAAGTGATTGCATTTGCTGTTCCCACTTCCACTCAACAAAGCAGTGATAGTCCACAAGAACCAACGTTTGCCTCTGATCAACATTACTTGAGCTATCGTAAGTACTATCTTCTCAAAGCCAAAGATGATCTTGAAGAAGTCATGACACTTATTGAGTCTTCCTTTGACAAAGTCAAAGGAGGTACTGGTAGTGAAGAAGACACAGATTCCATGGCACTTTCCTTGTTTGAAGCCAATTCCAGGGCTTTCTACAACCTCCAGCGCATTCTAGTGTTACTTGGGGAGAAACAGGAGTCACTGAAAGTGGCAGAGGCTAACAGAGCTAGAAACCTTGGAGAGATCCTGTGGCAGAAGAGAAAGATATCTGGTACAGTCAGTTTGATGAATGTCAATCGACCACTTGAGCTCTCCTCTATATGGGAGTTTGCACAGCAAGAGAAGTCCCCGGTGGTGATGCTGAGTTTCACTACTTCCTGTATGTTGGTGCACATTATCTTCCCTGGTCATGCCACTGAATCATCAAAGAAGCCTTCTCTAGCCACAAATGTGACTAGTTCCTCATCCTCACCATCATCCTACACTGCTTCTCATACTGAGCCAAAGACACTCATTCCTCCTCAAAATTATCACTTTTTGAAGATACCGCTCCCAACGGATCTTTTCAGTGATCCTACATCCACAGAGAAAGTCAAATTTGACCAGTATGTGTCCAAGAGCCTGATTGACTACCTGAATCAGAAGGAGTTTGACCTCTTTGAGCCCATCACATTGGAAGAGATGAACACTCCATTGAATGTACTTTTTGACAATCTTGCTTTTAAATTTATTGAAGTGATTGAAAGCAAGATGCCATCTGTCAGAGATCTAGTCATTATTCCTGATCAGACAGCGCAACTCTTACCATGGGCTATACTACAGGACAAGAGCACTGGAGTGTTCCTAGGAGATAGGTACACAATTCGAGTGTTTCCGTCCATCTTCACCATGGGAATCATCAACAGTCAGCCTCCTGTGACAATCACCCTTCCTTCAGAAGATCGCTTCCTTGTAGTTGGTAACCCTACCATCCCTAAGGTCACCCACAACAACAGGGAGATATCACTGGGTCGTCTTCCTCATGCTGAAGCTGAAGCAGTTCAGATTGCTCACATTCTGGAGGCTCCGCCTGTACTGAAGGAACAGGCTACCAAACAGACCATTGTATACAGACTGCAACTTGCCAACATTGTCCACATTGCCACTCATGGATCAGGGATCCAGGGATACCTGGCATTTGGTGCCAGCATACCCACACTATCACTAAAGCAAGCAGTAGATGCTAAAGAAGCACTCCTTTTCATTGAAGAGATCCAAAAGCTTCAGTTGAATGCCTCTTTGGTAGTTCTGTCCGCCTGTGATAGTGGCAGGGGACAGGTGGCCAATGAAGGTGTCAACTCTGTTGCTAGGGCATTTCTAGCAGCAGGTGCCCAATCAGTGCTTGTGTCTCTTCTCAGAGTACCAGACAAGAGTGCCAGCATCTTCATGAGCTTCTTTTACCGTCTTCTTGCTCATGATGGCTACCCAACCTCCAAGGCCATCCAGAAGAGCTCAATGGCCATTCGCTGTATCCAGCAGTTTTCACAGCACGTCCATTGGGGAGGTCTGCAGCTAATTGGGAGAGATATTTCTATTGAATACAACAAGACCTGTGATTCGGCCAAAGTAAGTGCTCGAGTAGGTGACCCATCTCCATTCCCCAGACTGGACATCATGGAAGAGATGGAATTTGCCTTGTTCAGACAAGACAGGTTACCTCCCAGAGACGTTGTGGTGAGCCCATGTGCATTGTTAAATATATTATACGTATATTCGGCAAGTCTAGAGTTGCATTTAATGCTGTAACTACGTACTTTCCAAGTTGTGATGACTCTTTGCTTTCGTCTCTCCCCACAGCTTGTCAAAGGAATGAGTCCTCATGATCCCTCTGAAGTAGTCAGAGATTTTGTGTGCAAGAATTTCAAGCACTTTCCAGGAGGTGTCTTCTGGTTGAACTGTGCCACTGATGACCTCTTGAAGGCATCACTGCAGGAGATAGAGGCAACCATTCCTTCTCTCACCAAACTGCAGAAGGACCCTCCTGAGATCAAGGAGACCAGGAAGAAAAGCCCCAAGTATCTTGAGTCCAATATTGGTAAGAGCTTTGAGCATCATTTCCGATTATATGTTCTGGACCATCCATCCAATATGGAGACTGTCATTCCACTGCTACCAGACCTGAAGCATCCTCAGACTGATATCATTGTGATTGGTCCAGATGATATGGATACAGACCAGTCCTTTACCAAGAAGGTAGACACACTGCTCCTGAGAGGATGTGCCGTGGTCAATGTTGGCCATCTGGAGTCCTACAGTAGCATCCAGAGAATGTCCTACAGCCTTGTCCGTTCAGCTGAAGAGTTCAGCCCCTACAGAAAGGATATTGAAGCTTTCCAGGTAATATCTAGGGTTAGTAGTGGTTGTGCTGGTTTGGTTAAGGTGTTTGAAGGCATGCTCAGTCTTCATGAAAGTGACTCAGCCTTTGCTTTGAGACAGACAGCACAAGATTTGGTTATTGCCTGTCAAGCTCAAGTCATTTATAAGCCCCTTTCTGTGCCCTTCGAATATCCAGATTATCAAGGACCTGTCGTTAAAAGAACCTGGAAAGACAAGTTGAAGAGGAAGAAGGCATCTCAAGATGTATCAATAGAAAAGAAGAATCCTTTGGTTAGCTCTGATCAGTTACATAATGTGACACCTGCAGAGCTATCCATTTTAAGCGATGGATTTGTAAATCACCAAAAAGTTCTTTCTGTGTTAAGCACTTTCTTTGAGATGAAGCTTCAACCGTGTGAGCACTTTCTCTTGCAAGCACTGAGTTACATCAGCTTGTTTCCCAACCACACATCTGAAGCTACTTTCTCCTTCCCTGAGACCTTTATTCTCAGTTTGGCTGACACTATAGCTGTGTCTTATCCAGAAGATGGCATCATTGGATCTGAGATGGTAGCCAAACTGGAGAGATTGAAGCTCCTGAGACCCTACCCACAGCCGGTCCTCTCTCCTCCTGAGAAGGCAATTAGAGTGAAGTTGCTCTGTGTTCCAGATGTGATACAGAGAATTGTTACATTTGAACTTGATGATGCCGATAAGCGCCTCATTACATCAACTGCCCACAATTCCTTGCAGATGATCCATAAAGGTACCAACATTTACTTTTCTGCATTGAAAAAATTGGTGAAAGGCGCTTGAATTAACAAAATTGCAAAATTGAAACTTTTATATTTCGACTTGTATACACAATTTGCATCTTTGTACCTTGCATTAACACAAGACTTTTAACTTGAAAATTTTATATGTCTATATGTATTCAACTATACAGCTATTGTGCTGACACCTTTAACATGTACCAAAGTGTTTTTCCCTTTTTTGCTTGACGTAATGTCTTTTCCTATTAATAGTTCTACATTGCGTCATCCATCAAGAACACGTGAGCGCTTAGTTGTTGGTAATCCTTATCGGGTAGACTGGCAAGCCGCGAAAATAGTCAAGGAAAAGGTTTGTTGTGTTTCGTGTCCGTTTGCTTATTCTCTGTGTGTTTATTGAATATCATATCTCTCCGCAGGCAAGATTCTTTAATATTGTCACCAAGTTTATATGCATTTCTTCTTATTTGAAATCACTGAGGGTGAGTTATGAATAAGATAGATAGATATATACGTAGATATAATGCGTAGTATATACATACGTATGTACGTACGTATATGTATGTAGGATATCCGACTAGTAAATTAGGCCGACTAGAGATTTCTTTAAGCTGTTAATTCACTGTAAGAAATGACGTTCTTCCCCCCGCCTCTTATCCAGTCACAGAGGCCATTGTTAATGTCGTTTTTTACGCTCAAAAGCAGTCAGAAAAGTCTAGAGAACGTGGAAAGGTCCATGAAATACCTTATATGACCATCAATTGTCAGTTTAGTAGAAACCCAAGACCCCTAAACAATCTTGCCAAATCCTCAACCAAATCACCTTGGAGCACTTGAATGAACAAGAAGAACTGTTAATCATGAGTTCTAAATCATCCATGATCAACATTGACCCAGAGAACGCTGATGCTTTCTACCGATACAAGATGCCTGCCCTCATTGCCAAAGTGGAAGGCAAGGGAAATGGAATAAAGACTGTCATTGTCAACATGGTTGAAGTTGCTAAGGCACTCGGTCGGCCCGCAATGTGTTAGTCTCTTGCTATGAACTTTTACTCTAAGAAATTTGTGTTTAAATCTAATTTTAAGTCCTCTTTGTGCTCCTTAACTTCATAGACATGTTAACCAATTTTTTTGAAATATGGTGTTCTAGATTGAAACCAAAGTAGCTGTTATGAGGTGATATGTCTATTCACAAGTAATGCTTAGAAAATTGACTGAAGACCCATATATGTAGTGACTTTCATAGCAGCAGTTAATGTGTATAGGAAGACTTAGAAATGACCAAGTACCTATATTGGTGCTAATCTATTATTACATCATCTTTGTTACTATTTTAGACCCATGCAAGTTCTTTGGCTGTGAATTGGGTGCTCAAACCCAGTTTGATAAGACTGGACGTTACATTGTTAATGGCTCTCACGAAGGTGACAAGCTGCAGGATATTCTCTTCAACTTCATAAAGAAGTTTGTTCTCTGTCAAGAGTGTGATAACCCAGAAACTAGTCTGGTGAGTCTAAGTCCCCTAGCAACCATCTTAGCAACCTATACTTGGCAATCTGGTGAGTCTAAAAGCCCCTAGCAACCATCTTAGCAACCTATACTTGGCAATCTGGTGAGTCTAAAAGCCCCTAGCAACCATCTTAGCAACCTATACTTGGCAATCTGGTGAGACTAAAAGCCCCTAGCAACCATCTTAGCAACCTATACTTGGCAATCTGGTGAGACTAAAAGCCCCTAGCAACCATCTTAGCAACCTATACTTGGCAATCTGGTGAGTCTAAAAGCCCCTAGCAACCATCTTAGCAACCTATACTTGGCAATCTGGTGAGTCTAAAAGCCCCTAGCAACCATCTTAGCAACCTATACTTGGCAATCTGGTGAGACTAAAAGCCCCTAGCAACCATCTTAGCAACCTATACTTGGCAATCTGGTGAGTCTAAAAGCCCCTAGCAACCATCTTAGCAACCTATACTTGGCAATCTGGTGAGACTAAAAGCCCCTAACAACCATCTTAGCAACCTATACTTGGCAATCTGGTGAGTCTAAAAGCCCCTAGCAACCATCTTAGCAACCTATACTTGGCAATCTGGTGAGTCTAAAAGCCCCTAGCAACCATCTTAGCAACCTATACTTGGCAATCTGGTGAGTCTAAAAGCCCCTAGCAACCATCTTAGCAACCTATACTTGGCAATCTGGTGAGTCTAAAAGCCCCTAGCAACCATCTTAGCAACCTATACTTGGCAATCTGGTGAGACTAAAAGCCCCTAGCAACCATCTTAGCAACCTATACTTGGCAATCTGGTGAGTCTAAAAGCCCCTAGCAACCATCTTAGCAACCTATACTTGGCAATCTGGTGAGTCCTAGCAACCATCTTAGCAACCTATACTTGGCAATCTGGTGAGTCCTAGCAACCATCTTAGCAACCTATACTTGGCAATCTGGTGAGTCTAAAAGCCCCTAGCAACCATCTTAGCAACCCATACTTAATAGACTGAGAGTGACTTCCAACCAACTCATTCAAATGTAGATCTTCACTTTGCCTATTTCATACATTAGGTAAGCATTTTAGGATATCCTCTAATGGCACATGTTGCTAAGTAGTGCTGACATCAGACGATTAATATTGGTACTGAAAGTTACCAACCATCTCCTCTAATGCTCTCAGTTCAGTAATTACAACCAACTCAGTCGTTCCTCTTAGATCAGAGTAGTGTATTCTAAAGCCTACTATACTGAATCAGCCCCTGGGGAGCATTCTCTCTCTCTGAATGTTTGCATTCTCTTTAGTGTGTTAATTGCTTACACTGACTGGCTTCAGTTTAGTGTATAAATGACCAGTGTACATACACAGTGGTAACACTGTGGAGCAACATGTAACAGTTGTCATGACAACCTAATGGCAGGCATACACTGTGGAGCAACATATAACAGTCGTCATGACAACCTAATGGCAGGCATACACTGTGGAGCAACATATAACAGTCGTCATGGCAACCTAATGGCAGGCATACACTGTGGAGCAACATATAACAGTTGTCATGGCAACCTTGGGCATTTGCTAGATCATCCTTTTTTACATACATACGTATGACAAATATGTAATTGTTAGTAGAACAAGGATTCCTTCTAACTGTGTTGAACTTATCTTTGGGATGGTACATCCTTCAACTTTTGAGTGACCAAACTGCGTTTATAGATGCTCAATTGAAAAGCTCTGTACAATAGCTTTACTTTAGCAACCTCTCTGCTAAATGTAAAAACTATGTCTTTTCTAAGGAGACCTCAAAAGTTGAAGGATGTACGTACCATCCCAAAGATGAGTAATTGTTGTTGGTAAAGTTTTAAGCTGAAAAAGATATGGTGATGACTTCATTTCAGATCTATTCACCTTCTAAACAATTAATGTTATTGGTCAATTGGCTATGTATTTGTGGTTGTATAGTACACCCTGATTACCTTATTTGGACTTGCTCTACCAATCTATACGTAACTCCACTGAAAACGTTGTCATTTGTATGTATTTGGAATAACTTAGATTTTGGCATGTGTACAAGAAAATGGCTCCTCTCCTTGAAACATTTCTTGATTTAGCCACTTAATAAGTGCCTGCTTTATAAAGAATAATTGCTTTGTTTTATACTTACTAAGGAAGTTTGTTGTCCATGCCACAATATACGCACACTTTTGATGTGTTCCGTAGAAATGTAGCAAGACCAAGGTCCAAATGACCTGCCAGGCTTGTGGGTACTTGGGATTGCTTGACCTGAAGCACAAATTCACCAGTTATGTCTTGAAGAATCCTCCAGATTCCTTTGAGGCTTCGTCCGGAAAGAAGTGAGTTCTTACTGTCCTGTATGTTTGTCCCTTTTAGACAGGAAGCTCCATCCACTGATCACAAGCTCTTACCTGCAGTCAGGGTTTCATCCAGAAATTTTTGTAAGGGGGGCAAAAATTGACTTTTAAAATTTTTGCAGGGGCAGTGTCATACCTTGATGACCCTTCTAGTTAATAAAGGAAATTTATACGTACATGTGGTGTTAGAGTTATTACAACGGCAATGGAGGTGAAGGCGTCCGTAGGTGCAACATTGTGTACGATTCAAACCCGTTTGCACACCCGTACGTTTCTCGCAAAACGTTCAGTTTATTCTGTCTTGTACCGTAGTAAGGGGGAATGCCCCACCTCGTCCCCCCTCCCCTGAATGAGACCCTGCTACTGTATTTCTGTTTTGTCCTCTCAATTTGGTATGTTTTGAGTTTTGAGCTAAAAATATTATGTAAGATTTCCTTCTTGTGTCCATTTTCCATTAACAAATATGTAAATACTGATCCATTTGCTTAGGCAGGAAAAGGGCAAGAAGAGAGGGAAAAACAAGAGTGGAGATAAGGACTCTCCGAACGAGGATGAAGAACTGCCTCCAGTGAGTGTCTCATGCATACATGTAGTATACACTCTTACTGACAGATGACCATTTGAATGGATATGTACAGCTTGTTCCCTATTGCATAAAGTACAGCAGTATAATCTTGGTATCACTCCTATTACACATACCCAGTGAACGATGATGGTCTTTATATTATGTATATTTGTATGTGTGACGCCTACCACAGAGTAGCCAATCAATAGAAGGTAGTCTGTTTCCATAGATTCATAAAATTCACATTTTATAATAAAGTGTGTGCCAACTGTACGTATATCCCTTATATTGTGTGTTTCATTCTGGAGATGCTGTATCTTTTAATTTCAATCATCTACGTACGTACGTACGTAGATGTGTACATACATACATACATACATAATTGTTGGTGCGATTGCAGTAATTGTGTTTCAGGATTTTTTCCAAAACCGTATCCTATATCTATACTACACGTACGTACGTGTATGAATCCTGATATCCACAGCTGAAACACAAATGTTGATTTCAGAAAGTACCTATGTAACATTAAGTTCCTTATTCTTTACATATTTATGTCTATATGTATACATTTATTAACAACGTACATAAACCAATCCTCCTTATATTAGTATGTACGTATGTATACAATTATTAACTTTACCAATCCTTTAGTCTGACTCCATTCAAACCAAAGCTGCCGATGATGAGTGGTCGGTGGATACCAGCGAAGGAGCTGTCAAGGCTCGCATGGAGAACCTCTCAGGAAACGCTGCCAACCTCACTCTATCTGACGACCTTGAGAAGACCAGCAAGGAGCGGATTGACATCTTTTACAAGCAGGTGGAGATGATCAAACAGGAGAAGGGTATTCCAGGGATTGCGAAGGAGCTGCTGAGGCTCAAGGCTGAGGCTGAAAGGTTGGATGTGATGGACACGGCACCTATGATTATGGCAGAACTACTCTACACAAAAAACATTCACAAGGAAATTAAGGAGTATCGGCCGGTAATGCTTCATGTAAGTAAGGATATACCCATAAATTTATACAAATGGTCAATCTCTATCTGATGTGTTAACTTGTTAATACCCTCAAACAAACAGTATCAAGTGTTACGCTAAACACACTTAACTTTAGCAAGGTGCCAATTTTCAATGAGATTTTCTATGGAATGTCAAGATTTTTCATCTGTGTAGTACGTGTATGATTAGATAATTGATTCAATAAATTTAATGTTTTGGATGATCAAAAGGTCATGTCTTCTTTTTTTAAACATTTCATTTAAAGACATGGTTGCCAAGGAGACTGCTTAGAATAGACTGTTTCCAAGACCTATGTATGATTTAGGGACACCTAAAGAGCTTTGGATGGGGGTACTATTTTCATAATACTAATTTTTCTTCCCTTTTCCACTACACCTTTTAACATTGTCATGTACGTACATATGTGCACATGTGTGGTACACGTGGCACTGTTCCTTACAAAGAAATCAGCATCTACAACCAGTTTTATACAGATACTGATAAAAATAGGGCTATGCTATAGTATTAAGAGTCAAGGGAAATTGAAATGGAATGTAATCTAACCACATATGTGAATTTGTGATAAGAGGAAAGATTACTTACACTAATGATTGTAGACCAATGTCTATATATGTATGCATTGTCTTTATCCAAAACCATGCTATACATATCATATTCAATTATCAGTATATAATACCACAAACATAGCATCGACTTTCACCTCGAACAGCCAATTAGGTACTCTTGGAAGAGGATCAAGAAAGGAAATTCAATTTAATTTACCTTATTTTGAATTGAACATTGTTAAAATATATTTAAACTTCTAATTAAATTAATCTTTGGTCATTCTAAAACTTAATAGGTTAACTGATTTACCGTAAAAGCCTAACATATTTGTTAATGTTAACAAGGATCATGAACCCTTGTGTCCAGGAGTTTGTGGTAACTGGCAATAAGAATATTACAGAATATTACAGAATATTACCGTATGTTAACTTGTTGGTACATTCCCATGACTTGAAAGGGTAATTCTGTTAGTAGGGTCAACAAATTTCAGCTAGAGGGAGGCAGGAGTCCTTTTGGGGGGTTGGGGGTATGCTTTAGTAGATGTAGCATATAGGAGAATAGTATTTGAGATTATTCATATTGAACTGGATTGCCCCCTCAAATTTTAATTTTGCTATATTTGATCACCTTGTGATATTTCTGAAAGAATCTGATTATTGTATTTACATACGTATAAGCCCTGAAAGGTGCTCATGTTTGTTGATAAATTTGTTGTACGTATTTATAGTTTGTGGTTGATAACGTGAAGGGTCAGAAGGCACTTCTAGGTGCATTTGAGATCATAGTCGGCAAGGAGCACAGAGAGTTGCTTCCAAGGGCTGGTCTGATTCTCAAGGAATTTTATGATGCCGATCTTCTGGAGGAGGAGACCATTTTAGAGTGGGCTGGCAAGGTGAGAATCATAATTGTAGTTCTATCACAAAGTCTGGAATAGGCCTAAAACTGAATGTAAACCAGCTGGAAATGCTTGGAGATGACAGAATTATGTAACAGACAGATTTGGTAACAGTCAGAAATGTATTAGAATACGCAATGTGAAGTTTCTTTTTGTGATAATAAGTAGATACTGTGTTACTATGGCAACTATTTCTACAGTGCTGCATACATAATTATATAACTTGTTGGTCTACAGAACAAATAGTCTGTGAACAAATAGACAATAGAGCAACGACTATCCAGTGTTGTACTACATGTTTTACATAACTGTATATGTACGTACCCAGGTCACAAAGAAGCATGTTTCCAAGGAGATAGCCAAGCAGATCAGAGAGAAGGTGGCTCCCTTTGTGGAATGGCTGAAGAATGCCGAAGAGGAGTCTTCTGGAGATGAAGATGTGGACGTGGTCTACGAGAATGATCTGCCTAAGAACCACAAGTTGAAGGTGGAAGATGACGAGGAGCAGAATGGTCACGAAGATATTGATATCGATAACATTTAACTCAATTGATAGCATACCATACGTATATATAGGCCTCATAATGCTGTTACTATATTCTTGACTTACTTTTGCAATGTTTAGTAAATCTCATCTGCTGTAGATCAATTTTTCAGAGTAGTATGCAATTCGCAAATAATGAATTCGACCCACGTTTCATAAATAACCAAACGTGTGTGTATACTGAACAACCACTTGTGGTTTAACGATATCAACCGACTTACAAATATGGCTGCTGCACTTTTTTCTGCTTGCGGTTCCAAGTCAGTGCTTTTGTGCATGCAATAGAAATTTTATTTTATATATATTTAAAATCATTTTAGAATCCAGCAAAGAATTTCACTTCCTAACTCATGTATATTGAAGGCATCGTGTCAATTCTGTCCAACAGCATTTCCAATCAGAAGTGGTAATAGTAAAAATGGAATTTCGTATTCGACGATTACGACACAAGTGGGTGACACGTAAGTTAAATTGAATTGAAATTATTTTATCCCAAATAGGGAATGGGTTACATAGGAGGCAAATGCCTATAAACATGCTACCCAGCAAAAATATAATAGTAAAGTTGATCAAATTGGTCAAATTGAAATGCGCTTTAAATAAATTGTAAGCTTGCATATCCTTTAGAGGGTCTGTGGTCAAGGGTGTAAATACGTAGCACTAGTGCAACCATTAGAGATCTCTGTGCAATACATTGCAGTATATAGAGGATACATTAGTTTGATCTGAATAAGCCTGGATACTATATTAGAGGCAGTAACATGTCATGTAGTATTTATTGTGTTCGTCAAAAATTGTGTACTTATTGATTTTATGGAATTGAATGGTATCCAGGGGTTACTGGCAGTCTTTAGTATATGCTTACTGTATTGCTGCATATATATGTGAAGTGATAAGTTATTACATTCATGATAAAATTATTGAGCCTCAGTCCTGCAGTCACAATTATGCTGAAGAAGAACTCAGACTTGAAACATTCAATTTGCAGCATGTATGTATTTTTTATTCATCTATCAATATTTAACATGCCTTTCTGAATATCTACATATATACATGTAGTCAGTATTCGTTATCAACTGGTAAGCTTGCTAAAATGGCTGACGGATCAGTAGTGCTGGAGAGTGGAGGAATGGCTGTGCTCACGACCAGTGTCAGTAGTCACGTTATGACAAAAGGGTCAGCTGGCTTTCTTCCGTTAAATGTACGAGCAGTGAGCCAGTACAAGTCTTCAAGCATCTGTAATTTGAATAGAAGTGATCCGTAATTCGGCAAATTTTCATTGTTAAAATTTTTTTTTGTTGGCCCAAACCATGAAAATTTCTCACATGAAATTTTTGCTTGTTCATTCTTTCTTGCCAATCAAGAAATGCGGTTGCAGGACATGAAAATTTATCACATGAATATTTCAACATATGAAAATTTCCCGAATTTCGGCCAGACGATGTAGAAATATTGTTACACTCCTACTTCCTGTTAGTATAAAGTGGGCATTAGGCCAAATTGCTTATAGCTTGCTAAACTATACTATACTTATTACATTTACAGTTTTTTTAAATTCCAATTTGAAATTTCAATTAAATATATTATATATTCTCATTGGTTAATTTTTGCATACAGCCAAGCTACTAAGCACAGTATTTAATGAGAGGGTTTTACTCATTCATTGCTGCACACCTCTCTCCAGGTGAACTACAGAGAGAAGGCTGCAGCTGCCAGAAGGATTCCAAGCAACTTTCTAAGAAGAGAGCTTCAGAGCACAGAGAAGGAAATACTTTCCAGCAGGTGTATAGATCGCTCCATTAGACCGCTCTTCCCCAAAGGCTACTCGCATGACACGCAGGTTTGTATAAACAACTGCACATATATTTCATACCATATATCCTCTAAAAGTTGAGTAGACTGGAACTGTTTTGTTGTGTGAATTGCCTTACATGCGGTACATGTATGTAAGTATCACACTTTTAAGTGTTTTAAATTTTGTCACATATTACTGCATATTAAAATGCTAATACTTATGCAAAGAGTAGATTGCTTTTATAATATATTACAAAGCAGGGCTGCATACAGAACTTGGGGCTAGGGTGGTGGGGGGGAGGAAATTTTAAAAATTTAGGGGGTAATGGTATTTTTTGGTATGAGGGTTTATACAAAGGGAGGCAGGATATAATATAATTTGAGGTGGTAACCTAGTTCATTGTTTGTTTGTTAATAAAATTTGGTTTCTTCAAATATTTTAAGAGGAGGCAAATGTCCCCTGCTACCCCCCAAAGTAGGATACGTACATAGATACATGAACTGAGGGAGTTGGCTACGATGATAAGCAAATATTCACTGGAATGTATTACGCCTGACCATACATACATTACACCAACCATAGATACATTACACCAACCATACATACATTACACCAACCATAGATACATTATGCCAACCATAGATACATTACACCAACCATAGATACATTACACCAACCATACATACATTACACCAACCATACATACATTACACCAACCATACATACATTACACCAACCATAGATACATTACGCCAACCATAGATACATGTATGTGTATGCACTTCTTACAGTTATCCAACTTAGTCTCCACACACAACCACTTTTGTACATTACTTTGACACACTTTAAACTTCATTAATTGTTAGATAATCTGTGAATTGCTAGCTTATGATGGCAAAGGTGACCCTGAAGTGTCCAGTATCAATGGGGCCCTAGCAACTCTGTCCATGTCTGACATTCCTTGGCACACTCCTGCCGGAGCTGCTCGAGTGTGCTTATCAGAAGGACAGCTGGTGGTGAACCCGCCTGGGAAAGTGGTGAGTTTGGGTGAATATTGTGTAGTCTAAGTGAATACTTGTATTCATGCAGTATATACAAGAATAATAGGATAAGGATTCCTTCTCACTGCGTCAAACTTATCTTTTAGATGGAACATTTTTTAGCATCCAAAAAGGTAGTTTTGGTGTATATTTTGGTTGAAAGGTTTGACCTAAACTAAGTCCTTTAGATGCTCAACAATTTCCATCTAAAAGATGAGGTAATAATGCTGCAAAAACAATAAAATAATAGTCCTAGCCAGATAGGGGAGTGGAAAGTCCAATTTGGGGGAGCTAGAACTGTTTTGTTATGTTCATAATTCACATTAATATTTCACAGCCAACCCTACTAATCTACAAAGAAGTGCCATTTCTATTACATAAGATATTTAGATACATACATGGTAGCAAAGGTGAGAGTTTAGGCAAGTTTCGGCCCCCAAATCGGCCTCCTGACGCCACTCTGCATGATGAGTAGCTTGGCAGGCAGTTTCATATGGTGGTATAGTGCAATATCCGCTGTATTGTAAAATATAAGAAGTACACTACAATACAGGTATGCACTTATATGGCCCCAGTGGGAATGTAGAGAAAGACGGAATGGAGGAGTATCTTTATCCAAAGTTCTCTGTAAATAATAGAATAAGGATTTCTTCTAATTGCGTCAAACCTATCTTTTGAAAGGATCGTCTTTTGACTTTTAAAGCATCTAAAGACGCAGTTTTGTTGTCTGACAATCAAGAAGAGACAACAAAACTGCGTCTTTTATACGCTCTAGAAGTTGAAAGACGGTCCTTTCCTTTCCTATGTTTCATTATCTTCATATGCATGTCAATGACATCTATAGAAAAGTGGTGTTTAGATTATTCCTGGGAATGTGTGTTTGTTTTTCTCGAAATATTAGATAAAAAAGTCAGCACTTAATCTTGTTGTGACAGCTGGTTATGACAAAATTGGTGAGTCCATTTTACACAGACATGCAGATGTAGAGTTTCAGATTATCATACTGATCTCGTGGGTGTCTCCTTCTCTGTAGTGATGATAGAAGGATTTGGTGATGTAGTCAGTGAGGAGCTTATCTGTGAAGCTGCAGAGTTGGCTCAGACAGCAGTATTACCATTTTTGGATGCTGTCTCAGAATTTCAAGTAAAGAATGGAAAGAAGAAGAGAAATTGGGATCCTTACTATCCCACAAAGGACCTCTATGATGCAGTACACAAGTTAGCTACTGGCGTACCAATACTCACAGTACACGTGTTTGAGACTTTGAGATCTAAAGAATAGGGGAATTTTTGATTATTATCATCACATCTGACTCAGACTGGATTTAACAATTTAACAAACTGAGATGATCACTTTAAGAATAGTGATGTGTAAATAAGTGGCTATATTGGAATTGAAATATTATAGGTAGTCCATTCTTTACTAATGTAAGTTGAATGGTACTGAGATCCGACTGATAAATTAGCCTTTACGTACGTATGTTACTTAGAAACAAAATATAAAGTAGAAGGAAACTTTGAATACTTTAATAACCTTGATAATTATTTGAGTAAACGTGTAGTCAATTTAGATGGAGAGATGTTTTTAGAGAGTAGTGGATCCCTGTATATCTTGTATACTTATCTTGTATATCTTGTATATCTTGTATACTTATCTTGTATATCTTGTATATCTTGTATACTTACTTAAACTGAAAGAAAGTATGAAAATTTTATATAGTATAATTAAACTACCAGCCAATAAAGTGAAAGTTATCCCTGTATTCATGTCCACCCTTGACTTAGGTACTTACCTACGTACGTATGTATAAATATGTAGTACACAATATTATAAATATAATGAGATAGCTAAGTAATTACCGTTAGCAAGGAACTAGTTAATTAGAAGGATAGTACTATCTGCCGTTGAACCGTAAAATTGGTATTACCTAAATAGTGCCCACTAATGCATGAGTGCACAAGGTTTTTATTGGGCCTTGTGCAAGTCGGTACATTTCTGCACAAACCATTAATTGCCAGGAATTAGGAAATGTAGTAGGTGACACATGTAACCATGGTAACCTAATTGATAATATGGGAAACATGTTATTGGGACAACCGCATTACTGAGTAATATGAACTTTCTCAGAGAGGAGGATTAACTGTAGTTTATATGTAATTTGTGATTTGTGACCTTTCTGGGGGAATGTAGTTTGTATGATCTAACTACTTCAGTGCAAAGTACAATATGAAGTTGCCATTGATTGTGCAATACTTTCTGTGTAACAGGAAATTGTTAGTTAACCTTTCATATACCTATTTTATGCAATCATAATGTGTACATTTGTATGTACCAAAGGTGAACATTAAGTATTACATTTAATATGCTGATAAACAAGAGGATTACAAAAGGGCATTATCTATAGAGTTTAAATGTCCATTGCTGTACTCTATGTATTCCATAGAATATCCAAGTGCCCCACCTTCCTCTCCCACCTCCAAGTGCCCCACCTTCCTCTCCCACCTCAAGTGCCCCACCTTCCTCTCCACCTCCAAGTGCCCCACCTTCCTCTCCCACCTCCAAGTGCCCCACCTTCCTCTCCACCTCAAGTGCCCCACCTTCCTCTCCACCTCCAAGTGCCCCACCTTCCTCTCCCACCTCCAAGTGCCCCACCTTCCTCTCCCACCTCCAAGTGCTCCACCTTCCTCTCCACCTCAAGTGCCCCACCTTCCTCTCCACCTCCAAGTGCCCCACCTTCCTCTCCCACCTCCAAGTGCCCCACCTTCCTCTCCCACCTCCAAGTGCCCCACCTTCCTCTCCCACCTCCAAGTGCCCCACCTTCCTCTCCCACCTCCAAGTGCCCCACCTTCCTCTCCACCTCAAGTGCCCCACCTTCCTCTCCACCTCCAAGTGCCCCACCTTCCTCTCCCACCTCCAAGTGCCCCACCTTCCTCTCCCACCTCCAAGTGCCCCACCTTCCTCTCCCACCTCCAAGTGCCCCACCTTCCTCTCCCACCTCCAAGTGCCCCACCTTCCTCTCCCACCTCCAAGTGCCCCACCTTCCTCTCCCACCTCAAGTGCCCCACCTTCCTCTCCCACCTCCAAGTGCCCCACCTTCCTCTCCCACCTCCAAGTGCCCCACCTTCCTCTCCACCTCCAAGTGCCCCACCTTCCTCTCCCACCTCCAAGTGCCCCACCTTCCTCTCCCACCTCCAAGTGCCCCACCTTCCTCTCCCACCTCCAAGTGCCCCACCTTCCTCTCCCACCTCCAAGTGCCCCACCTTCCTCTCCCACCTCCAAGTGCCCCACCTTCCTCTCCCACCTCAAGTGCCCCACCTTCCTCTCCCACCTCCAAGTGCCCCACCTTCCTCTCCCACCTCCAAGTGCCCCACCTTCCTCTCCCACCTCCAAGTGCCCCACCTTCCTCTCCCACCTCCAAGTGCTCCACCTTCCTCTCCCACCTCCAAGTGCCCCACCTTCCTCTCCCACCTCCAAGTGCCATCCATATGTACGTATGTCTATATTCAACTGTAGGGAGTGCTACAATGAGATTGCACAGATACTGAGCAATGCAAGCCATACCAAGTCTTCAAGAGATAGTAGTTTGTTTCAAATTTTAAATAATCTCTCCATTTCAGGTGGGTTACCAACCAAACTGATACATTAGCACACATCTGATATGTAGCTGAGCTCTTGTGCAAATGAATAATATAACACACCATTTTTACATGCTACATCTGCTTTAGAGTAATAGCCTATGGGGAACTAAACCTAGTGAGAGCTTTGGAAGAGGATACAAGAGTTTTCTCCTTCTTCTCTACTAGGCCATTATTAAATTCCATTAGTACTAAAAGAGCAATTGTTACAGTGTATAGCATACATATTATGTACGTATATGCAGAAGTGGAGCAAGTCCAACTACATATGTCCTCATCCAAAGCTCCATTGTCATAAAGCTCATAAACCTTATGTGTGCTTTAGTCTATTATATTGAGTCTATTATATTGAGTCTATTATATTGAGTCTATTATATTGAGTCTATTATATTGAGTCTATTATATTGAGTCTATTATATTGAGTCTATTATATTGAGTCTATTATATTGAGTCTATTATATTGAGTCTATTATATTGTTTATGTGTTTGTTGGTCGCTTGTACTTGATAAACAAGTAAACAAGTGTGGGAAAATGTAACACACACCAGAATACAAGAGTACTAATTATGTATTGTATATATAGTATAGTAATAGTATAAATTGGGCTAATCTGAATTCCTCTTCGTATGCCACTCGTGACTCCAACACAGCCCGTTTGAGAACTTTTCTTAATGTTTTCTATACTGCACTGCTTTGTGTCTGTCTCTTAAGGAAGTAGTTAGTTGTGAATGGTTTTGTGGTATGTTTATGTTTATACACACCCAGTCTATTTGTGTTTGGCTACAAATCTGTACTTTCTTTAAAGAAGAATGTACAAATGTACTCTTAGTGTATGTATACACAATCACAATGTGAGCGATCTGTCCTCCTGTGGTATGGCTGTTAGATACTGCATTCTGCACTAGATAATTGTTGTGTTACATTTGTATATAGAATTTAAGTTGTTTTGGCAAAGCATTCCATTGGGTTTGGCCGATACTGCCAACAACAGTAGCTCGTACACTTGTATCTATGAAGATGTTACCATAACAGTAATCCCACTCTGTCTTTATGGGTGGATATTCAGGTAGTGACGATGGTAGTCTTTTGAGCCAAGCTTTCTGGGATGTGTGTCGTGATTGTCTTAGAGATCTTATCCTGGACAAAGGTATCAGGTAAGTTTGTTGAATTACATGTCCCTGGGCTCTATTGAGTATTATAGTATGAAAGTGTATTAACTTATGGTGGGTGTGGCAGGTCTAATGCAGGTCTAGTGCAAGTCTAGTGATGGGTGTGGCAGGTCTAGTGGCAGGTGTGGTTGGTCTAGTGGTGGGTGTGGCAGGTCTAGTGATGGGTGTGGCAGGTCTAGTGGCAGGTGTGGCAGGTCTAGTGGTGGGTGTGGCAGGTCTAGTGGTGGGTGTGGCAGGTCTAGTGGTGGGTGTAGCAGGTCTAGTGGTGGGTGTAGCAGGTCTAGTGATGGGTGTGGCAGGTCTAGTGGTGGGTGTAGCAGGTCTAGTGATGGGTGTGGTAGGTCTAGTGGTGGGTGTGGCAGGTCTAGTGGCAGGTGTGGTAGGTCTAGTGGTGGGTGTGGCAGGTCTAGTGGTGGGTGTGGCAGGTCTAGTGATGGGTGTGGTAGGTCTAGTGGTGGGTGTGGCAGGTCTAGTGATGGGTGTGGCAGGTCTAGTGGCAGGTGTGGCAGGTCTAGTGGTGGGTGTGGCAGGTCTAGTGGTGGGTGTAGCAGGTCTAGTGGTGGGTGTGGCAGGTCTAGTGATGGGTGTGGCAGGTCTAGTGGCAGGTGTGGCAGGTCTAGTGGTGGGTGTGGCAGGTCTAGTGGTGGGTGTGGCAGGTCTAGTGGTGGGTGTGGCAGGTCTAGTGATGGGTGTGGCAGGTCTAGTGGCGAGTGTGGCAGGTCTAGTGGTTAATACTTTAATGTATGTAGGTGTGATGGCAGGGGGTTGGATGACCTTCGCCCTATTAACTGCTCAGTTGATCTGTTTCAATCTCTACATGGCTCGGCACTCTTTCAGCGTGGTGAAACCCAGGTGTTCTGCACTGTTACATTTGATTCCCCTGATTCTGCCGCCAAGACTGATTTGATTTCACAGCTACTGGGGTTAGCCTGGCACAGATGTGCCCTTCTGTGAAGTCTAACAGAAAACCACTGGTTTATCTCCCACACAAGTGCTTTGCTCAGAATATCCATATATGGTAATATTTCTCTCTCCTTTGTATGCTACACCATGTAATTCAGAGGTCAGAAAAGCAAAGCTTTCTTAGTTCATTATGATGTGAGTTTACTGTACAAGCTAATGAGCTTTAACTAGCCACCTTTGCTATGATTTTAAATTTCTTTAGAAATTGCATCATTGTTTAGCTACGGTCATATGCCTATCAATTAGTGTTACTATATATAGAATTAAACTTTTTAACTTGTGAGAATCAAATTCATTTCCATGCTATGAATTTTATTAGTATTTAAAGTTACCATTCCTGTGGAAAAGGCAAATTCCATGTGGTTTTTCACTTGAAATTACCACACTGTATCTCTGGTATTATTGTTGATACATGTACGTAGTTTCCACCTTATGCAACTAATGAAGTCAAGCCATCCATGCTGCCAAATAGAAGAGATGTTGGCCATGGAGTTTTAGGGGAGAGAGGACTAAGGACTGTACTGCCACCAGATTTTCCATTTACCATTCGTTTAACTTCACAAGTCCTTGATTCTAATGGTAAGTACGTAAATCTGATTGGACAATTTGGGACACAGAGCTATTTCAAATAGTTAAATGATCTAGAGTTGCTATGGCTGGGTGCTTGATTCTTCCTGTTGCACCACAACCATTTCCAGCATTTCCCAGCCTACTTTTAATGGGATGGTCTCCCTTGCATTATCCTCTCTCTGCCAAACAAGGTAATTAAATGGTGATATGACAGCAATCACACCCGATTGGGCAGGATATTCTCAAGGTCATTTATCACAATGTGAGACAGGTGATATTTGATATGGTGTCTAATGAAGGAAACAGAATATCATGCTATGTATTTCAATTTGCATATGATTTGCTTGTATGGCTGGTCTGTGGTTGCCTACCAACCTCAATAATGAAGCCAAGCAGTAGAACTGGTCAGGTCCTATTTAGTGGAAAAGGAAGTGCTACTTGCAACTGCATCACTTACATAATTGTTTTCCTATTGCATCTGATTGTGACAGGTTTTATATTATATCATTACAAAAACAACAGATCAATTTTATCAAATTCTTTTGTAATAATAGTTGCTGAATTAAATGGTGTGGATGAATTAATGTAATTTCTGTCTAGGTTCCTCGTCCATGGCAACCGTATGTGGTGGTAGCTTGGCACTGTATGATGCTGGTGTACCGATCAGCCAACCAGTGGCGGGTGTGGCTTGCGGACTGGCCTCCAGATGTACACCAGAGGGACAAATCATCAAACATGCCGTCCTGACTGATCTCCTTGTAAGAGTGTTAAATTATTAAGTGGGTGGATAAAAATGGTATATATGTAGTTGGGGACAAATGAGTTACAGTATCTAAAACACTATTACTATATACGTACATCTATTCTACAGTAATAGTCCCATTAGGGAACTAAACCATTGGTCCTTTGGATGAAGATACAAGAGTCTTCTCCTAATTCTTCTGTTCCACTGGACCATATACGTATTTATCCTTTTAACTTGACTGCAGCATATACGTATTTGTCTTTACAAACTGCCTTACAATCTCTTAGATATGAAATCATTTTTAGTAGAGATCTCATCAACTAATTTGTTAGATGATGTAGTCATATTTCTCCTATAATGGTATAATTTGTGATTTGCTTTGTAATACAGTGTTCCTACATTCAATAAACAGAGTTTGACATTTTTCACACGTTAATAAGATTCTAACTTCATGTTTAAAAGCTAAGAAATAACTTTCTTAATTGATCCTAATAACTGCTAATCTATTTTGACAGTAAGTATAGCATTTAGGCATGTCACAGCTGTTAGTACAGCTATCCTTTTGAAGGTTAAAATGAACCTCGCCCTTTGCACCTGGTTTTTACACCTGAGATAGTGACCTGTCACTGGATGCGCCTATAATTAAATGGTTGTGTTTTATGCTGGCTGTATTAGTGATAAGGCAGGGGTGGATATAGAAATCTGTAAGGCTAGGTGCTAAGATATAGTTGTAGGAGTGATACAGAGAAAGGGTGCGAGATGGGTTTTCAATGCACACTTGAACTGAAACTAGCACCAAAATCACCTCCTAAATACTCCAGTGGATGAACGTATGTCTTACATGAATTTATTATTTCTTCACTTGAATCATATGACTGATGATCCTTTATATATATTATTTGATTTTCTTTTTCTGCATTTTGTGGGTGCCTTCGGAGTAGCCTTTGGCTAGTGGCTTTCCCAATTTAAATAAGATTACCAAACCAAACTCCACTGTAGGATTTTATAGACAAAACACTGAACGCCTCATGTATGAGATGGTAGAATCCTTGTTAAATTTTAATAATAATCATCATTTCCTTCTCAATGCTAGGGAATAGAGGACGCTACAGGTAATATGGACTTTAAGGTTGCTGGGACAAGGTCTGGTGTCACTTCCCTGCAGGTACACAAGTTGTCAGGTTTCCCTGTGTTGTATCACCAGCTGTATGTTCTGCTCAGTTGACCAGAATGTATTATTAAAGAATAGTGCTCTCAATGTGACCATATATGGACATTTTTATTGTCTTCTTTTACTACATATATACATAGGATACAGTGGGTGCATTGTTTTATTTATTTATATCATTTTAGTCTAATTCACATCTGTCCTATATGCTCATAAATAGAGTGTGATTTGCTTAGATGAACCGTTTTAGCCATACATATTGTCTTCTCATTTAGTGTGATATTAAGGGCCTCAATGGCCTGCCTCTTTCAATAATTGAAGAAGCTCTTTCCAAGTCTAAAAGTGAGCTTACAATTCAGGTCTGCAAATAGACAGCTGCTTAAAGCTTATTTATTAACAAATGTCAAGCTGTGTATTGCCCAAATGGGGCGTGTGCAGATTGGTATTCATTGATGTGTGTCTAAGGAGTGTTTGGAAGGCCCATTGAAGGAGGTATTGTAGGGAGTCTGCAGGTGATTTGTAGACCAAATGTGGGTTTGCTCTATGGCAATTCATAAGTTTGTTAGAAAAACAAACGGCTGGATGGTGTCAGTTAATGTATGGACTAATGGTTAGGAATTGAAGTATGAATTTTAAAGTGTTATGTGACATTCCTACTAATGTACCATTATGATGTTAAGTGTCGCTCCTACACAAACTATACATACTTCCATCAAGCTATAAATTCCTTGAAAATAGTTGGTCAACGCACTATTAAGGATGTGTTTGTTTTGGGTGCTTTTCCCATACTATATGTCATTTTGTTTTTATGGTCCTCAAGGGGTATGTCGCAAGACCAGGTACTCAACTGTATTTTTTCTTCCACTATGTTCATTATGCATGGTATATATTGTAAATTGATCTTACTTTCTAGATGCTCGACTTAGAGTTTTGGACAAGATGGATTCTATTCAAGACTCCCCGAGACACAATATCAGGGATAATTGCCCTGCATACGGTTAATGACAGATGTAATCCATCCATACCTAATTATGTATCACATATATGGTGTCCTTATAGTGTTACTGTTATTGAGTTAATCTCTTATTTCCTCAGAAACAATACTGATTCCATCCCGAAAGAGGCTGAATATAGTTGGTGCTGGCGGTCACAGGGTAAAGGCCCTAATAGAGGAAACAGGTATTGTTTCATGTGTAATCTCTGTTGTACATTTCATGGAACCAAGGGCTCACAAAAGATCAAGAAGAAGACAAAGATACCCAGGGTCACTGATAAAGGGTGGAATTTCCAGTTAGAAATGTCTAGCCCAGTGGAGAAGAGAAATAAAAGGAGAAAACTCCTGTATCCTCATCCAAAGGTTTATTTCATATAGACCTTTACTCTAAAATAGATATGGCATATAAGAAAAATGGTGTGTTGGAGTATTCTTGGACCACAATAAATAGCCGTCTCAACCAATAAATCATCAATTACTAAACTCCCTCCTGTATACTCATCGTCATAGCAACAACTTCTGTGGTTGTATATTTGGAGCCTTTAACCTCATTTATGGTAGGGGCTGACGTACAAACTGTGGATGATGAATGTATGTCCATATACGCACCTTCACGAGACATTATGGACGATGTTAAAGAGAGGCTCGAGGCCATGATGGAGGATGTAAGTTTAGCATTTCCTGGCAATTTTCAAGTACAGTACATACATATTCATATTGATAGAAGGGACTTGTCAACTAAAATATGACTAAAGTTGCATGGAACCCAGGAATAGAACATTGGCTACCTTTTCCCAAGGTGTCTGATAGCTAGCACATAAGTATCATTGCCCTAAGTGTTTGACTAATTTGTTGGTTAACAAGTGACAGTTGCTTTAGGTTTTGAGGTTGGTGTAGTGTACTACATGGTGTACTCTGTACTTAGGGCTGAGATGTATGGCTTGTCATTAATGTAGCTTAATGATTAGTTACCATGGTAACCCTAAAATAGCTGTAAAATTAATTAATCAACTTTTAATATTGGTTCACTTCTGTCAATTGTCTCTGTATAATTTACATTCTTACTTAACATGTAACATTTGTACGTTTTCATAATGTTTTATTGAATGAAAGCATTGCTGGGAGTTCAGTTTTTATTTATTCTTGAACCATTTAGGGTATAGAGTTGACATTTGGAGAAATTTATAAAGCAAAGATAGTGGAAGTCAGGTTTGTGTTTATGTTATTAAGTTCATTCCAATCTCCTAGTAATGGTCTGTGTTCACAAATTCTTGCCTGGAATAGAAGAGTATGTTGGTGTGATGTCAATATAGCCACATCCACAGTATGACCACTGCCTTGTTTGGCTTGTCTTATGTCAACATCCCTGCCATATATGTTGCAACCAATGGCATATGACTTCCTTTTAACTGTTAATATTCAGAAATTATGGTGTAATGGTTGAACTCATTGTTGGAAACGAGTACAGAAAACCTGCCAAAGCACTGCTTCACCTCTCTCAAATGGACCATAAGCCCGTAAGTATCTCTATCTATCTACTTATAATCTGTTTATGCATACGTATTATACAGTACATACATATTTGTATATATTCTAACCTGCAGTGTATATATACATAAACATATAGCAATCACTGAAAATTATGCAATTAGCTCCTTTTCATATAATTATAGATGCATTCATACATAAAGAGATGGAGAAAGGAAGAAATTACATGTCATGTTTGTATACAATCGAATGAATTACAGATTAGCAAGCTTCAGCAACAATTAGAAATGACTGTGAGGGCCTTTGTTAGCAATTAAAATAGGGAGTAATAAATATCAATGATGGTGATGACAGGTGGTGAAGGTGTTATTGTAGAAGGATACTTATGGGTGGTAATGAATTGAGAAAGACAATACGCATATGAATGTGTGCTCAAGCACTGGAAAGATACATTCAGTACTACATAAGTAGTGTATCCCATTGACCTATCCCATATTGTATCTCTCCCGAACACAACTGTATTCAAGTATGAGACTGCTGTATAGGAGTGATAGTAAAACCACAACCATTATACATCATATTTGAGAGGAAAGTAATATGCTATATCATATTCAAGCATGGTATACAAGTGTCAAGGTGCTCATCATAACTGGTGTATATAGCAAGAAGACATGTATAGATACTCCTGCTTTATGTACATATCATAATTTAATTAAATGCATATTTCTGACCTGCCACATTCATTGATTGTAAACCTCATGTTGACTATCGACACCATCAGATCAAATTCCCCCTGTACATGAGCCTCAAAGCTCCTCTTGTTTTGTTTTGTAAATATATACTAAAATCCTCTCTCTACCCTCTTACTCATTCCTTATGTATTATATCCTCACAATATTGAGAACACGAGTTTTCTCCTTCTATTCTTCTCCATTGGGCCAGACAACTGTGTCTGGGATTCTAGTGACCCTGGGAGTCTTTGTCTTCTTGATCTATACATGTACATAAATTGCTCTTGCTGCTTCTTCACCAACGCAGGTTAGACATCCCAGTGAATTGGGTCTCAAAGAGGGAGATGTTGTAGATGTGAAGTACTTTGGAGAGGATCCAGTGACTAACACTCCTAGGCTATCGAGCAAAGTTCTAAAACCACTTCCTACAGTGTCCACTCCCTCAGACCCACCCACTGTCAGCAAAAGGAAGAAAAGCAATACAGGAAACAAAGTTGAAGGATTCAAAATTATTCGTTGACTGTTTTGAAAATTTCTCTATATACGTATATACCATAGCATGTATGCCATTAACTCAAATTTCAAACATTTAATTAGCTAATTTATTTAATAATTATTGCAAGATGATCAGTGACACCTGTAAAGAAGATTCATAAAATTATCCAATAATAACAGACTAAGAATATAGTCTGCCTATATTTATCTATCTATATAGCCTATAGTTTAAGTGTATGTGAGTATATCAGTGGTCAGCAGTTTAATTTCAACACTTAAAATTAATGAATAAAATAAAATTTACACAAACAGCAATAAAACTAAACTTTCTACATCATAACAAAATTAATAATACATCTGCCAATAAAAATTAAAAGTGGCCATTACGTGCCACATCTTTAAATAAATTAGTGTTTAAAAGACAAATAACAGTAATATTTACACTTTTTAGTCAGTGGTCCAGTTAAAATGGTGGAGAGGGAGGAGGTACAGGGGTTGTTTGGCCTATTTACATTCACAGCTAGAGACCTTGATCATTTCAACCTTAGTTTCCATTATATTTCCAATCTTTCGTGAAATAACTACAGGATCAAAATCTTTCGGAGCACAGCAAGGTGGAGGCATCTCTCCCGAAAGGTGTGATATTCTTCCCTGCATCCATGCACTGCGTGGTGCATTAACTTCATCTGGAAATGGCCAGTTACAGCTCCCAGCACAATAATTGAGGTTTATACGCGTGGGAAACTTTATATCTTGGAGACCAATATCTGCTACATATACATCTCGTTTCACAAGTCTGCAACTTGACTCTGACACTGATATCTCCGACTCTGGCACCGATATGACTGATCGTTTTACTATTTCTTTCTCTTTAGAAAGGAGATGAGTGACATCTTCATAAGAAACTCCCTCTTCATCAAAAAGATAGAGCACTAAAACTGGTGATGTATCCCATTTTATATCCAATGGATTAACTGGAAACTGAACTCCATCCAAGTCCAAATTAATGTGGTCAGTTGATTGTAGGGGACGTCCATCAGCATGACGAACCTCAATTGATATTTCATGAATGTCAATTGGTGCAACCATCCACTGACGAACAGCTGCTGTGATGTCAAAGACTATACTGTGCTCTTGACAAAGGCGGGCAGGCTTCTTTAGAATGCGTCGCTTGAGTGGTAGTTTGTTCTTTCTGCTCAAAACTGTATGGTGGTACACTTCAAACAGAACATCTTGCTCTTTGCCTTCCTCCTCCTCTGACGATGACTGGTATACATCACAGTCAAGAAGGACTCTCAATTCCGCTGCAACCAACCTCTGTGTCTCGAGGTCAGATTTTCTAAGGTCATATTCGTATCGTTTTGTTGACACATCACTCAACGTCACCAATACGTTATCTAATTGGACAAAACAAATTTGAGAGATTATTGTCTGTAGAATGTTAAAGGCAGACTTAATACGTATCGTCACACTAGACGGTGAAACCATTTGAACAGCACAATTGTATGAATAAAGGTGATTAGTCGACAGACATGGAGTGCCCAAGCTATCATTATATAACACATTAATTGTACAGCGTAATCTCTTGACTATATAGTGTATTTACCTGATTGGCTTTCGACGACTTGGACGGTATTGGCAAATAGACTGCTATTTTTTAAATCGACCGGTATAAGATTCCATTCTTCGTCCTCAAAAACACCAACTCTTTCTCGATAAAATTCATTGAAAAAGATTTCTACACGTTCTGACTTCGTTTCCACTTCTTCGCTGTCAATTGATGGAAACTGCACCTGTTTCTGAGGGGTCTCGACGTCTCGCTCGGAAAGGTAGCTTTTATTTATTGTTCTTGGATTTAACTTGCTATCAATGAGACTCAGACACAGATAAATTGTCGCTAAAGTGAGGGTGAATCGGCTGTTACTCATTTTGCACTTGAACTCCCCAAAGGGCACTCTTAGCGGGAGGCGGTGGACGAAGCCTTTTTATAAAGTCAAACGCCCACGCTTGTAGAATCGCTAATTAAATATGGCCGGCTTACTGAAGAAGTTGATGAACTTGTACTTTTCGAGATCCCGCAGGTTTCAGGAAGAGTTAGACATATGGAGACTGTACAATGTCATTCACCATTATGTGCTACACAAAACTGAAATTGTTCCAGTTTCCGACCCACCAAATGTTTCTGTCCGCAAGCAGAGAATGTTGATTCGCAAGTCCATAACTGAGCAGGTCTGTATTACGATATTAGACAAAATTTGGGCATCAAGTTGATTGCAATGTGCGCGGTGCAAAATGATTAATTAGTTATCAATTAGTCTTCTATAATTGTGATGATGCATTGTTGATATGAAGGTACCTTTGGGAAATAAGTAATTTTGCCTTCAAGCAGTTTTCTAGTGTGAATGTTTCGACATCGATTAACATGCTAAAGATACCTACCAACTTGGCATTTGCAATAACATGCATTGGTAAAGTGTCCCGACAAGGCTCTTTTCAGATGTACTCTCTATGTAGGGATGGTACCGGTTGTTTTGTTTCCCTATATCGACCCTATTCTGTGTGAGGGAGTTTTATTTGTTTTTTTTTTATGAACCTGCAGTCAATTACTACATGATAAAGTAGGGACAGTAGTTCAAGTTCTGGAAAATGATGCGGGCCCTGAAGTAATTTTATTTATGACTTATCACTTTAGCCATCAATGTTAGTTACTTATTGTTGCGTGCAGCTAGTTGGTGCAATAGACTGGTAATGGAATCCCCTTGAGGGATTGTTCTGCTGTAGCTATATCTGGATTTTATGACTGTGCCAGCACTTCTATTGTGTGACCGGTTGCATGTAAACTTTCAGTTGGGAAGCTACTGGATTGCTTATTTCAGGTGAACCTTTGATTGCATGAATATGAAACATAAGAATTTCAAATTGGTTTATAAAATAACACTCTACATAATGGAATTCAATTTGTGGTTGACTGACACATTGTTCATTGCTAAATCTATTTTTTAGATTTGTTGAAAGTGAAACTTTATTTTGTCATTTTTGATGGTTTGGCCATTATTTTGAATTGTTCATACATAAAAGCATATACTTACTTGCCAAAGACCTGAATATTCAAAGTAGACAGATCCCTTCCTTATTTTAAGAGGAGAAACCATAGCTAGTTAATCTGTGGCCTACTAGGTCCTGAAGTTTAAATGATAAAGTATGATATATATGATTGGTCAGGATTCTCTTTTGAAGCCCTTTAAATGGCTGTTAGGTAGCCTTACAATTGTGCAGGCTCAATATTGCCGGCAGGCCACAGCTACAATTATAGCTTTATCTTGACCCACTGAGACTACTGAGACTACTGATATTACATACAGATTATGTACATAAGTATTACATATTACAGTCTTATCTCTGACCTACTGAGACACTGAAATGCTGATATGACATTTATTGTGTATATTTACATATTATGATAGATTGTTTACTTAATTATTATGTATAGATCTGTAAGCTGTCCTTAAGCATGGATGAATGATTAAATATGGACAAAACTGAACTGTATTCTGTTATGTTATATGTATATACAGTTTAATAGGTGATATTATTTGTATGTCATTATAACTTGAGGGTAATTCACTGTAATTCATCACTTTTTGAGAATAACAGTTTCTCCATGATTACATAACTCATAGCTTTGCAAGTACAGTGATAGAGAATATGAAGTGGAAGGCTGTCTGCCGCAATGCTTTATCTGTAACCAATGGTTTTGAGTAAATTGATTTCCTTAATTTACTTAAAGAGTGTGTTTTGTTTAGTATTAAACTCTATAGACATACGTACGTAGTCTGAGTGATATTCTGTACATCCATGTATATAATCAATGATTCTTGGATGCCTCTAGTATTTGCTGAAGTAGAGCAGTCTGATTGAATTAATAATCTTGTTGTTTCGTTGTTATTCTTCAGTTTATATTAATGTGGACATTGACTTAATTGCATTATAGTCAAAGGGCCCTCTTTCCTATCTTTGGATTGTCAAACATCAGAATGCATTATATTGAGTAAATTCAATCATCTTAATCCTTTCCATTGTCCATGAACTGATTCCAACCTATAAGATGTGTACCTACGTATATACGTATGTTTAAATATGGTTTACTGTGGCAAGTGTATTGTGCAAGAATATATGCAGTTATGCAACAATAATTGAGATGTCGCTAAACAGTTTAAGTACCTATGAAAACTAGCAACAGTAAGATAGGACATGGATTATTTGGATTTTAGTTGTTATGTACTTAAATATGAAGACTCAATTTTGAGCTAGAAAATAATCTTTATTACAAATTTCTTAGTTGCCCAAAATATAACATTACTTTGTGTTACTGTAAGTGTTGAAGTAATTTCAATTACCATTGAGTTGTTTATTGTAAGCATGCCCTTTGATAATAATAATTATTAGTCATTTTGTAATAGTGTGTATAATATAATTTCAGAAGCTTCTAATCTAATCTCATCCAATACACACCTATAAAGGTTTTGAGAATTCTCAATTTTAGTGACCTTTGCAAGGAATAATAGCCCGATTGGGTGTTGATTAATTAAGTGCTTGTTAGTATGCCATCTGTTAATAAAACCAGGTGTAAATTCTTTTTACTCATGTTTCTTCTGTGCATGATCAAACAATATACTTTGTACTACACTTAGGTGAGAGTATGAGCATTGTATTAACTCTGACAGCTGCCATCTCCTGTGCAGTCTTCTCCATTGACCTACTGCAACACGGTAATTAGCTTATCTATTCAATTTGACTGATTTCTTGCACAAGGAATGCACCAATAGGAAGAGGCTAAGTGATAACTAAATTTAACAAGTCTACCTCTAAGTTATACCTTATTTTACCTCATTCTGGTAATGAAATAATAGTGAGGTTGTATTAAGAGGGTTACTCGCTTAAATATATGCCAGTGTGATAATATTGTGCTAATTAAGTGTTCATATCTGGGGTGATTAAGTTAAGCCAAAGAAATTCAATATATAGAATACTTGCTATATGTTGATAGATATTAATGTATATGTGGTACATTTTCTTGGGTTCTGATTGTCAACTGCTGCCAATTTCAAACTTCATGGCAACCTATAGAATCTGCAGACAATGAATAGACTGTTCTAATCATATAATCTATTAATCAACTCAGTCTCTTTTATTTGATAACTACATTTACAACTGCACATTTGCCAGCTGTGTTTACTGACACAGCTACGGTTTCATGCATGTAGTGTGATTTCTAAATATAGAACAACCTTTAGATGCACTTATCTATTAAGTGAGATATTTGTGCCCAATGAGTGTTCTGGAGGGCAGTAACCATGGCACCACTTACCAGGCATCCTGTGTACATGTTTCAAAGTTACATAAATGTAGGTACGTAAGTGTCATATAGACATCAATAGCAGCTGCTCAGATTCTTGTGACAGCTGGAAACATGATTGGCTATTATAAGGCTACAGCTACTGTGTGTGGTACTCTGAATATTCCAGATAGTCCCTGTTATTGGATTATGTACTCGTTTTCTAATCTTTTTAACAAGATTAGTTAGTTAAATGAAAAGTTAATCGTAGGAATTGCTCTAGTATATTTGCAATTATGTAATTTCACAGAAGGGAAAAGTGATCTGTGAATGTTTAGTTTTATTGTAATGATTCATTAGTTTAGGAGTTGAATTCTTTAATATGTATAAGGGTGGATCCAAAATAATAAACAAATAGAAATTGATGGTGAGGTATTTCGTGGTTGAACGGACATTATTGAGTTTTGATTTTATTTCAAAGCATCGTCAGCATATTTTCATCAAACTGGAGAGTACCATTCAAAATATGAAAAACAAAGTCTTGTGACATCATTTTATGTGCAGTATTCACTTTCTCAAATATGGATATACTTTATTTTGTATTGTTAAATATGGATATATTATGTATTGTTAAATATGGATATATTATGTATTGTTAAATATTTATATTTATAATGTCTGCCAGCATACTAAAATGTGAACTTTACTGTTACACATTGAAGATGTTTATGATTTTATTATTTTTAATGTCACCTTTCCTTTTACAGTTAACCCAAATGTTTTCAAATATGCTAGAAGGAAATTGCCATGGTAACCGTTTGTCAATGGAGCTGGAAGGAGAGAAGAAAGGAGAGATTAAATCCCAATTTCACCTAGAGTTATATCCTTCAAAGGAAGATATTCCTGGTAGGTTAATCAGCTTGTACTGATAATATTAATGAGGATGACATTATATCAGTCATTTCTTTGAAAGGAATAGGACTATACATGTATTGAGTGTTAAATTAAGTGTTTGGCTACCTTTAATTGATAATTTAAAGTAACTTTTAACTCTTAGAAGTATTTTTAGAGTGTAGAAACCATTATTCTCTTTATGTACTCTGAGTGAACTACTATTGGAAACCTCACATTTCACCAATTTGGTAAGTTTATCTCCCTTTCTCTGTCTTCTGATGTCTTTCTTCAGGTGATCTCATGTTGGATTTAGCTTTGTGGTCATTGAATAGCATTGATTCAAGCTATCCAATCTATATGTAATGGACTAACATGTACTAAAATACTTTTGAAAAGAGCCAGTCAGTAATTTTCAGCCAATGAGTTTTAGATGCCTTACGGTGTTTGTATCCCTTCACGTGCAAATGCTGTTGTCCTAATACGAAGTGGGGTCAGACAGGGCTGTGCAGCTGTTGGTGAGGAGGATGTACAAACAATAATGGTTATGAGCACGTGAACTAGATTTCCCTAGGTCTGGCATATCTTTTATTTGTATGTTCATCAGTGAATTGATAGTGATTCACTCCTAGATGTATATGGGGTATCTGAGATAAGATTATAGAAGGGTGGAAGTTCAAGTTGATGTATTTCTGCTTGAATGAAGCTAAACAATTAGATGACCTTGTTGTGTTGTCTGACTTATAACTTGACAGGATTAAGTTATCTCTGAGATATCCCAAATCCATTCACTTCATCCATCATGCGGCCAAACTCCACATGGACACGGAAGAACTGTATGCATTCCACTATCCATATTGGTACATGGAGACATTGCATTATCCATGCATTTGGTGTGGAAAAGATACAGTAATAACCTCACTGGAACAGTATTAACCTCATTGGAACTGTAATAACCTCTTTTGAAACGTAATAACCTCTTTTGAACAGTAATAACCTCTTTTGAACAATATTAACCTCTTTTGAAAAGTAATAACCTCTATTGACCAGTAAATAATAGCCTCTTTTGAACAGTAATAACCTCTATTGAACAGTAATAACCTCTATTGAACAGTATTAACCTCTATTGAACAGTAATAACCTCTTTTGAACAGTAATAACCTCTATTGAACAGTAATAACCTCTTTTGAAAAGTAATAACCTCTATTGACCAGTAAATAATAGCCTCTTTTGAACAGTAATAACCTCTATTGAACAGTAATAACCTCTATTGAACAGTATTAACCTCTATTGAACAGTAATAACCTCTATTGAACCGTAATAACCTCTATTAAACAGTATTAACCTCTATTGAACAGTATTAACAAAGGGAGAGCACTACATTTTTATGTATATACACTGTACGTGCAAATAATAAACCCAGCACAGGCTTACGTGCAAAAAACTCCCCTTTTCATATACTGTACGTATATGTGAAATGGGTTTTTAAGTCAAAACTGGTTTTATGGTATTACACCTATTGAGTACATATTGATGACTTGTACTTGAAAGGAAGAGTGTCATGTGTGAACCATGTGTTGGACCCAAAGGGACTATCCTGGGCAGGCTGTTGTAGTTTCAGTGTATTTTCTGTTTATGTTAATATTGGATCTACATGTTTTTAAGGTTAATCTAAAACATTGTTCCTATAGATCTGGTTAACATGCATATATAGGAAGATAAGGAAACATAATATGAATACATAAAGAAAAGACTCAAATCAAACTTTTCACTTTTGGTTAGATACTAGAACTTCAAATGGAGTTGACTTTTCCACTAAAATTATTCATTTATGGAACATTTCTAACATTTAATACTTCAATAATATTGCGAGACTAAAATATATCGTATAGTGAATTCTTTGAATTGTATTTCTTACTCAGAACTTGTACATGTTTTACAGCACTCCTCCTATTTATTCAGACTTATTGTGATACATTCCATGCCAATTCTGACATCACCTTTTGTAGGCTCATAGAGAGCAGAGATTGAAAGACTCTCTTACTGTCAAGGGTTCGATTGATTTGCTATTAATACAGGTATACATTATGTCCTTGTATGCAATTATGCATTATGGCTTCAATCAATTGCTTTTAAAGGGTAAACTATTCAAAGTGTTCCTACTAGCCACAACTCACCTTAATCAATCATCTCTCTGAAATGAACGCATTAGGATAAACCTAGCTGATTTATATGCTAATATAGTCAATGCAGACTGTACTTAAATGAGGAGGTATACAGGTACTCAACTTGTCTGGCCTGGTGAAATATTAATCGAGTTACTTTGTTGTGGTAGGTGGGTCATGAAGTACTCTCATACCTCTAGTCAGCCCATTGAAGGAGGCATGAGCTTCTTATGTGCTTCACCGAGCATGAAATTTCTTTATTAGTTAATTTTATTGTCTTAGGAGTATCCAATGGCCCTCTTGTGTATCGTATTACATCATAAAAACCTTTCTTAGTAGTAGTTTCTTAGTAGGAGGATGTATGACTTTATTACTGTATAATGCTTACTCTAAAACACCTTTTTCCAGCGTCTATGGCACCTGTACATAAATAGCTGTCCTAAGACATCATTTTCTGGTCATATGGTTGATGTGAATATAAGCTATATATAAGGATACATACGAATGGAATAGACTAAAACACAATTTCCTATAGGCTTGCCCTGAATTACAAGTAATTAAAGCATGTACGTATGGACTAGTATACTTTATTTCTGTATATGGTAACATGCATCAAGGCCTGCTTCTGCCAATTGTTGTTCATCTCATGTGTTGTGCATGTGTAAGGGCTTGACATTCATTAACTACTTTTATGGCCAGTTGATATTGTTAGTACAACTCATAGGGTGATATGGGATGGCGGTCGTTACCAATTATGTTGACCCTTGATATCCCATTATGTGATATCTATGTGTTACTTCATCACGTTTGTTTTCCCTTAATTTTATCTCTGTACATATCAGGTCATTAGTTCACTTTTTGGGTCTTCTAACTATTATAATTGCATTTGAGGAATACATGTGCACCTTATGGTTTATGACATTCCATTACTGCAAGTGTAGCAAGCAATGTTTTCTATAACTCTCAGTTGGAATGCCTCCTTCTGACCAAATAGTGGAGCTCCTGTACTGGCTCCAAGTGTACACAAGTGTGGCTTCATCACACTTTGTCATATTTCATGTGTCAAACTCCCCTTTGTATTGTATTAGGAGTCATTCTGGCTGGCAGTGTGGTGCCTGGTGCTGTAATCTGCTTTTTCCCAGGAACAATTGTAAGTCTGAAATATTCAAAATAGAATAGCAATGCAGCACACACCCTAAACTGACCAACATTGACTCACTGTAGTCTCCACCTCCTCATTCTATTACATACGGACATATGTATGTACATATACCAATGTAGTAATAATCAATCAACACATACAGCTATTATACACAGTGTTATAAAAAATCAAAATATTGAGCATCTTTTAATTCTATTTAAAGTAATTTTAGTATAAGTGCATGTGTAAACTGATTCTAATGTGTGTGTTTCAGTAAACATTTTCAAGTTACCAAAGGCATGTTTAATATGCCTGAATGACTGAAATACTTGGCATTCCTTAGCTGTGACTATACATTGAATTGAAATCTTACTAAAGGAGAAAGGTAACCCAATTACCTTTGGCATTTTTGAACTGATCAATCACCACCTATGGAGAATGACTTGGGAGTAATAGCCATTAATGGTACAAATTGAATGGTTTATCTGATGACAGGTGATCATGGTCTGTAGCATTAGGGTGTCCCCATACTTGAAATTGTTTGAATTCTTTCCTTCCCTTCCTATTAAAACTTGTGTATGTATAAATAGGGCCATGAATGGAGGGAATGCTAATATGAGTCAAATTTAAATTCACCATCCCTTCTAACTTGATAGTGATTAGTCTAATGTTTGTCTGCACCCTTTGATACTTTTGAAAACAGTAACAGATGCCTGTGTTTTGTACTGATTTACATTACTTTTTCTAACCATTCCATTTCTTCACCTTTTGTACCTTTTCTGTATTTTATTGTAAGTCTTCCCAGCAATACAATGTTTACATTTATTCCATAAGCTTCTGTTGGCTCCTTCTTGGCTAGACGGTGATGGATCTCAAATTTGTTGCCAAAAACAGGCTGGCTGTTTTCTGGATGTCACTATTCAATTAATGTTGCACTCACATTTTAGAATACCAACCTACCCTGTACTCTATGAGATTACTATGTGCTTCTTTGTGCAAACAGCAGGAGAAGTCATACGAGGTCAACTAGCCTCTTTCCTGTAGTACATGTATTGCATACCTTTGTTCTATATGGTATATACATTAAGGATATGACCTCGTACAGTAATCATAGGATGGATATGTCATATTGTTTTGCTGTTATATAATAATCTAACACACCATTTTTCAACATGCTATATCTACTTTAGAGTAAAAGGCCTATAGGGAACTAAATCTAGTGAGAGCTTTGGATGAGGATACAAGAGTTTAATATGGATACGCATGTACTGGAAAATATTAGGGTATGCATCCCTTTGTACAGGCATTGTAGCGTACATTTTCATGTATCTATCTTAGTCTGGCTTGTTGAACCATACCGAATAAGTGCTCAAAGGCGTGGAAGGGTAGGGACAGACTAGTGGCACTATAGATTAATTACCACCTTTGGGTAAATGCATCTGATTGGTCGATTGGTGTTACCACATTCTTTGTAGGCCTTCTATTTATCTCAGCAGACAGTGAATTCTATTGGGCAGATATAAGGTAACCATTTATCTTTTACTATGGTCAAGCATTCATGCTGAAGGTCTTAATTAATGCTTCTTTTCATTGTATTTTGTATATACGTACTTGTTGACTGACTGAGTTGACAATCATTTTAAGTAAGGAAAAATGGGGAAACTTTAGATCTAAAACCGATCTTAAAGCCATCATCATCATTGAACACTATATATTACCCCTGTAGGGGGAGACTCTGTTTCCCATCAAGTGAACCTTGGTTCTGCCCATTAGCTCATTGCACTCCTCAGGTGACAGCAGGGGTAATATCCAGAGTTCAATGATGATAAACATTTTAAGTAAATTGGATATGCCACTCAAGCAGATCTAGTTTGTTTTTTACTTTATTTTATCAGTCACTGTAACTGGCACTGTATCCATGGCAACTAAAATCTTTTGATTGTATACTTTATGTTGTAACCCTGATTAACTAATTTAATTGGTACTGTCTATATGTATCATGTATCCATAGCAACCATTTGTGTCCATGTACAATTTAGGTAGGGGCTTGTGGAACTAACTTGCTACAAAGAGTTCTAGTGGCTGTGTCTAATAGCCAATCAGAATACTGCTTTATCTTTAAATTCTAAAGTTCCTGTATTAATTCATAATTATATTTATCTAATATTAAAATTGACTTTATCCACCTAAATGCTTAATGTGGGAATGTCTGTTCCTCCAATGTTGTAAGACATTTAAAGGTCTTATCCACTCTGAACTGCCCTAAATCCACTTATGGAAACCATGTGGTATTGTTATCAATAAAGAGCTTATGTGGTTTATCAAGAAACGTTGTGTAACCGTTTCCTGCATATAGGAAGTGTAAGCTTTTGAAGTCTACATTAGAATAATCAAATAGGGAAATCTTGTAATGAAATATCTTCTTGGTTATTTCATGACAAGAGTGCTTCGTTATATCTCTTAGGTATGTGTATATATGTATATATGCACCATGCACTTTTATTAGAGCTATCTGAAACAAAAATGAGCTAGATTGAACGTTTTGACCCATAGGTCTTCATCAGCAATAAGTCGAAACGTTCAATCTAGCTCAATTTTCGTTGCAGATAGCTCCAATAAACTTTTCTATCATAATGAACATAACTAAAATTACCTCCTATCACTTCATGTACCATGTATACGTATGTATGATAATATGCACTATATATGTTGCTGTTTACTGGCACTGTATATTGGAACTGTGTATATTGGAACTGTATATGAAACTGTGTATATTGGATCTGTGTATATGTTATATATGATGTAAAATGGTAATATTTAAAATGTAATTCAGTAATTTATAGGTTCAGAATTGTAATCTGAAAGAAATTGCTAATTTTAAAGGTTAACCATAGTACTAATTTATTTTTATAACATAACTGGTTACTATGTAATTAAATAAATAGATGCTCTTACCTTTTATGATATAAATTCTTAAGTTACCAGTTAGTGCCATTGACCTTTAAGTAAAGTTGACCTTTAAAGTATGATTTAAATGAACAAGTTTGGCATAGGAGACTCGTGGGAAAACATTCTCAGGAACTTGTTTACTTTGTAAGCCCATTTGCTGTCACTCAAATGTGGTTACATGTTGCCTTCAGAGCTGGGGAATCATACACTTTGACTCCTGGTAGAGAGGCAGAAATAATTTGAATTTATGAAGTACAGTAGAAGCAGAATAGTGTAGCCATTTTGCTGAATTCTTTTTATTAATGTCTTCAAAGCTACAAAGTGTATTCTCATTCAAAGCTCTATAGGTTTTCCCTAAATAATAAGTGTAAATAATAAGTGTAAATAATAAGTGTAAATAATAAGTGTAAATAAGAAGTGTAGAAAACAGTTTATCCTACTTTTGTTTATACATCATTATTCATGTCAACCACGTCTTTAGTAAAATGTTCTTTACACTATTCATACCTAGCAACAGCTATAATTATGAGAAACACATCAGAATGTAATTACATTATTATAGAACACCATCTTTTCTCTACTAAGTGACTTCCAACCAGATATTCCTAATGCTAAATTACCTATGTACATGTGTAGGAATGTCCGTACCTTTACCAAGTTATTTTAATACTCCATATACACCTTCTTCTGTAATGGTACTTGCTTAGTCAAGTCTTGTTTTTCTGCTTGCTGTTCTTATTCTTGTTCTTGCCAGTATGAACGAAAAGACATTCACCAAATGGCCAACTATCCAAACATATCAGAGAACAATCCATATTTGATGCAGAGACTTGACAGGGCAATTGTAGATGGAAAGAGTTATCATCATCTCTACATTGCAGTGAGTTACATACAGTATGTCAGACATGTTTGTTTAATCATCACCTCTACATTGCAGTGAGTTACATATGAGAAAAATCTAAGAAACCATTTTCCTACATGCTATATGCCTATTCTATAAAAGAGCCTATAGGGGAACTAAACCTGAAGAGAGCTTTGGATGAGGATACAGGAGTCTTTTCTTCCTTCTTTTTCCTTCTTTCATCTTCTTCTCCACTGGGTCAGACAGCCGTTTCTGGGAATTCCACCCTTCATCAGTGATCCTGGGAGTCTTGTCTATGTCAGACATATTTGTTTAATCATCACCTCTACATTGCAGTGAGTTAGATATGTTTGTCGGACTGTTTGTTTAAGAGAAGAGGAGAGAGTATAGGAAAGTATAGTTTCCAAAAATGATTGAATATTCCAGGAAAGGGATCAAAATATCTAGTTATTTACACACATTTTGTAATATGGTTTCCTTAATTCTTGATTCTATATAATGTTTTTGTTTACTGTTTAATAGAACAGCCTCTCTGAAGAAAGAAAAGTATTAGAATATCCACATGGCCATGCTGTGGGGCATCTTATACGCCACTCCCCTGAGGCCATGATGACCAATGTGATTCCTTACTCCTACAATGTACCAGAAGATTTTCCTTCTTATCTTATGCATCTCTTTCCAAACAGGTGAGGTGGTAAAACCCCTTCAGAAAGGCCCTATAACTATAACTATATAACTATATGTGCTACTTGTTGCTTAGACACATTAGAGAGCCAAAAAATTGGTTTAAAAAATCTCCTGCCTTGAAAACTATCGTATTTGTTGCAGCAAGGCATATTCGAAATGAAGAATTGTTTTTAAAGTTTGTTATCACCCACAGCCACACAGATGTTCAGTTGTTAGATGTGAGTGCTTTCTTTATTACAGCTATCGCTTGTATCCTGGCTCCAACCAGCCAACTTGGTATACTCATATTGACAAACTTGAGGACAGCAGGAGATGGTCAGATACCAAATGATGACGTCAACATTTCAAGTTATTTATGTATATGTACATAGCATGTAGTGCCAAATGTATGTATTTTAACAATTATGACGTAATCTGTCGAAGTGTTTGGGAATCCCCACTCACGTGAGATGGCTAAGTGTTTTGATGTGACTCTTTCGTTCGAAGCATGAATGTAACCTCTCCGACTAGAGAACAATTTGGAACAGGTCCCTACGAGGTGGTTGGATATGATACGACAGTTGCACCAGAGTCGATAGCCGTCAAACAGGCGATTCATCTGTCTGTCTTGATCCCTATTACCGTGCTTGTAGCAATTCTTTTCATTGCCGTCTATTTTCAATTGCTTCTTATATTGTACCGTGGCTATAAACTGGTAAGCTACCAGACCGTGTTCCTCTTCAGTGTCTTACTGTGGGCCGCCTTACGTCTTCTACTGTACTCGTTCTATTACTACGATTGCTGCTATCAAATCAACAGCCTCTCTCCGGGTGTCAATTGGTTTATCATAGCTTTCCCGCAAAACATCCAGTATTTCACGCTGTCTCTTCTTGTCTTGTACTTTGGACAAGTAAGTTTGCTTGTTCAAAGGACCTGCAATGTGTTAATAAGGATAATTCAAAAGATTGTTACTCATGACTCATGACAAAGACAAACATGCATCCTAAAGTAGGAAAGTGGGATATGTATGGCCCCTGACCTCCAATGTATTGATAATAACAAAGATATGAACTTGACCATAATGTCAGGTACACATATAGTGTATTACATATGTATGAGTAATAATAAGGAATAGAATAATGACTTATTTTATGGAGTTAAATTAATTCCTATTCTGAATTTTTATATTTATTTCAAATGTTAGAAATATATTTACTCATTTATTTTTTGTATATAAGGTCCCCTATTCATACCAGTATTGTGCTGATGGGGCTGTACCTTTAATAATAATAATAATAATAGACAGTAATAATAGGTATACATACCTAAATTGAATTTGCTATATAGCCACCTCCTCCTTAAGACTTCCCCTCCCTTTTAGAAGTTTCCCCTTCAGGACTCCTCCCCTCCCCCTCTCTTTTAGAAGTTTCCCCTTTAGGACTCCTCCTCTCCCCCTCCCTTTTAGAAGTTTCCCCTGTAGGACTCCTCCTCTCCCCCTCCCTTTTAGAAGTTTCCCCTTTAGGACTCCTCCCCTCCCCCTCCCTTTTAGAAGTTTCCCCTTTAGGACTCCTCCTCTCCCCCTCCCTTTTAGAAGTTTCCCCTTTAGGACTCCTCCCCTCCCCCTCCCTTTTAGAAGTTTCCCCTTTAGGACTCCTCCCCTCCCCCTCCCTTTTAGAAGTTTCCCCTTTAGGACTCCTCCCCTCCCCCTCCCTTTTAGAAGTTTCCCCTTTAGGACTCCTCCCCTCCCCCTCCCTTTTAGAAGTTTCCCCTTTAGGACTCCTCCCCTCCCCCTCCCTTTTAGAAGTTTCCCCTTTAGGACTCCTCCCCTCCCCCTCCCTTTTAGAAGTTTCCCCTTTAGGACTCCTCCCCTCCCCCTCCCTTTTAGAAGTTTCCATTGTATGTGAAACGGGAAGTGTTTGAGTGTATGCTGTATCATGTTGTCACAAAAAAGAACTGAAATAGCAAAAATACCTCATACAGCTCCATCATGTAGTTGAGGAGCATGGTTTAATTTAAAGGAATTAATCTGTTCCTAAAAACCTTAAAAGTTTAATCTAAGGGATTATATATTCTCTTTGTGAAGTTTACCGAGGGTTCAGTTTAGAGAAGTTACACTAACTTTTGTCATGTGAATATTTTCAGCAGTGAGGTACATACCCATGTATATGTATCATGTACCTTGTAAGTGTATTTGTTTGTAGACCCTCTTTAAAGCCATCAGTAAAAGAGACGAATCGCTAGCTCTAGTTGTACCAAGATCAAAGAAGCAGGCAGTATGCAAGTGAGTCATGGTTGTCTTAAAGGTGATTTGACTTTGAATTTTTAAGCATCCATAGATGCATTGGTTGTACCTGGTTATTCTGTTGGTAATTGAGTCTTGCTTCTGAATCAATAGTCAAGGAATGTTTTAACAACTGCATTAACACTTAAGGTGATAATTAATGATAATTAAGCCATCAATGTACATCAGATTTGAAGGAAATTGTTGTTAATCTCCAGATAGCAAATGTTTCAGACTTTATATGGTGGATGAAATAGGCAATATGTATTTAATTGTTCAGATCAAAATCTACCTGCACCAGAATGCAGTATTTTGTTTGATTTCACAAATTCAGTAATAGGTCAAGTTGATTCTACAGCTCCTCATGTACACATGTTTCAAACCTATGAACCTGAACACCTCAGTGCTGGCAGGAAGGTAGTACACTCTCCAGGGACTAACCTTTATACACTTTAGAGGTTCCCTAATCCCTACATGGCTGGTGTTTTGCAGTGCTGGCTTACATAGATAACCTTGTGGTAATATTGTTAGTATATACATTAAGAAATTTAAAATGTTGATTCTGAGGTAATTTCTTACAACACTTAACCTTTCTTCTGTATTCATGTGTTCCAGTATGTATACCTATGTTTTTACTGATAAATTGTTCAGATCACATCACATCTAAAAGCATTAACATTCTAAGTAACGAGTGACTATAAAATGTTTGTGGGTACTGCTTAACTGCATAGAAACATGCGTAAACCCTTAAACTAATCCCAAATAATTCCTAATTCCATAATTCATTCACTATAACAATTGATTATTCACTGGGATAGTTTAATCATTAAATATACAGTATATTCTTATGCAAATTAGGTCAATACATGTTATGCTTTTAAACACCATAACTTCTCTCAAATTGGAAATAGTCCCGAGTACAGTGCAGTGATTTGTGTTAGTTATTTAGTACAGGTAGTATTCAAAAATTTGAGATCATCTTAACCTGCCATATTTTGGTCTGGCAAATTGGCTAGTTGGCAGATTAAGAGTAGGACTGTAAACAGGGGGATTTCCCCCCTTTGTAGGGTTCCAATGACTGAATACTTTTTAGATTATACTTTAGATTATTATTTGTTTCTTGTATGAAGGCAAAGTTTTAAGGCCAATTAATACAGAGATGCTTCACTGTAACATACCAATGCAAGGAAACTCAAATACAAACTTGAAGAGCTCGGTTATATTAGTATGATGTAACTAGTAAATACAGAAATTATCACCATTTACATCTGTTAATTCATATATTTTGTCTCTATTAAATTTTAAAGCAGCCTGACATTTCGGTATGCGAGGGGTTTCTGGGCAACATATTAAACAATGTACATACGTACTTAGCTGTAAGCCACTGAAGAGGTACGTATGTTGTGTGTTAAGCAAATTGTGCTGTTGGTTGTTTTACAGATGTTTTTCAGGTCTCCTGTGGGTCCTGCTAAATGCCACCTACTTCACCAGTAACCTCGGCTTCAGCCTGTATCTCTCCATATACTGTAAGACTGTCACGGGGGACCTTACGCTGGCACGGGTTTTGACATCCGAACTTCTCTTTTTTGTAATGGCTGCAACTCTTGCCGTGTTTATCATTATCATTTATACCACATCTTATGGAAGATCAGTGTTGGAAGCACAAGTGAGTCTAAAACCTTCTATATATGATCCTTAGTCATCTATGGGATGTTTTGAATTGCAGTATACTTTTTATAATATACATACGTAGGAGTAATCTCATTTGATGAAAATATTGACTTTGCATACGTACATTCAATGTATTTTTAGCCCTATATCCTATCCCTAACAAGTAGCCCTATATTGTTTCATTCTTATTTCTGTTTTAACGCTCGTCCCATAGATATATATACAGTGCAAGTTATATGTATATGTATACATACGTATGTATAAAACAGGTTCAGTTGTTTGTATTTCATCTGACTTAGGGTACTTCTAAGTGCAAGGCTATTTTTCTCTCATTCTCACTGATCCTCATCTACATGTCAAGGTGTTTGTACAACATCATTGTTGTCCAGCAGGCTGTGCATGAACCATCCTATGGCTTTGGATGGACCAATGCTTCTGATCTGGTACGTCCTAACCACAGTCCACACCAGTCCACACCAGTCCACACCAGTCCACACCAGTCCACACCAGTCCACACCAGTCCACTCCAGTCCACACCAGTCCACACCAGTCCACACCAGTCCACTCCAGTCCACACCAGTCCACTCCAGTCCACACCAGTCCACTCCAGTCCACACTAGTCCACGCCAGTCCACACCACCTCTCACACCAGTCCACTCCAGTCCACGCCAGTCCACACCAGTCCACACCACCTCTCACACCAGTCCACTCCAGTCCACGCCAGTCCACACTAGTCCATGCCAGTCCACACCAGTCCACACTAGTCCACGCCAGTCCATGCCAGTCCACACTAGTCCACGCCAGTCCATGCCAGTCCACACCACCTCTCACACCAGTCCACACCACCTTTCACACCAGCCACACCACCTCTCACACCAGCCACACCACCTCTCACACCAGCCACACCACCTCTCACACCAGTCCACACCACCTTTCACACCAGCCACACCACCTCTCACACCAGCCACACCACCTCTCACACCAGCCACACCACCTCTCACACCAGCCACACCACCTCTCACACCAGTCCACACCACCTCTCACACCAGTCCACACCACCTCTCACACCAGCCACACCACCTCTCACACCAGTCCACACCACCTCTCACACCAGTCCACAGTAAATTAATGAAATAATCTGTTGAAATTATGGTCATATGAAAATGAATGTGATAAATATTCTAAACAAAATGTCCATTTTACATTATTTGGTTGCCGTGGTGCACAGGGAGACAATGAGTGGAAGAGCCCAAATGGCTACATATCATACTTGTTAGTGCTGCTGGTTTGGGAGGTGATCCCAACCTACCTCATTGTGATCTACTTCAGGGTTAAAATGCCCTCTTGCAGATGTAGAAGATCAGTAAGTTTATATCTCTCAGTCTGTACTATTACATACATCTGATATATACGTATGTACGTATGTACTTACGTAGCTGTTATGTAGGCAATACTACCATGTAAGGTGTCTCTGTACATGAAATAAGACAAAGGAATCTTTGAAATGGTTCATCTTTTAAAGACTAAAAGATGAACCATCACTTCACCAAACCTCTAACCAATCAGCTTACACAGCTACCGATTTCACACCATTAAATGGGTGCCTACATGAGGAGACCAGTGATACGAGATACTTGCGGCTGTCCACGTACTCGAGTATCTTTCTGTACTTTTGAGGGGTTCCTTTAGACGCTTCAGCTGAAACCATTGCCAAAACAACCATATTATCTCCATGTAATTTGTATGTACGCTTACATTACCACTGCTGGGGCACTTATCCATGAGGTGTGGCATTTACATTTTCTGCTAGACCCTACTTTCTCGCCCCCATGCAATTATCGTCCGCAGGAAGTAGGGGATAGCAAGCCAGACTAGTAGTATGTACGTATGTTTGTGTATATACTGTAACTTAAGGGGTGTATTGCAATGATATAGTCTTGTCTGGTTGGGGTATTGCTTAATAGTAAGGTTATCTTTAGTCTTTAGTAACTATTCGCAATGTTGGGACTGACAAAAGCTACTTTTTCAATAACCCAAAACGCTATGACTCTGATGAAGACTCGTCAACACAAAGATTTGAAAAATCAATGTATGTGCAGATTTACTTACTGATATGCTTTTTGTTGTTAATAGTAGAGATTTAAGTTTGCAATGCCTCATTTGGAGATGTTTCAAAGTGATAGTATCTCTTTTCTGCTGACAGTGGTTGACAGCTTTGATTAGCTGCTGTTCTGAGATGTATTAAACATACAGTATGGCCAGAAATTTTGGCAGTGAATTTATTTTGGTGGATTTGCGGTTTTGAGAGCTATCTGCCAATATTTCAACAGCCAAATTACACCAAATGTGGAAGAACAAGTGTCTTGTCAGTAAAATCTACCAAATGCCATAATTTGAGCAATCTGCCAAATATTCTTTTTGCCACACTTTCCGGCCATACTGTATATTGTCAGGTACAATTAAAGGATTTCACTGTTTCCTTATTTTAGGAAAGTTGACATCCCCAAGGAAGGCGGTGCTGTTGGTCATCATGGATTTGGCTATGGTTCCATAAATCCATCTAATGTCGGTTATGTTGCTCCCTCGCATGAAGTTGGTTACTTCAAATCACCCAATCAGATGCCAGGAACATGCTCTGATCCTCTGATAACTCCTGGCAAGGGAGGAACTTTGTTTTCAAATTAGCCACTCCAACTATTGTATATACGTATCCAAGGTAACTCACTTTGTGTTTTTATGTATGACACTTACGTATATTGTAATTTTGTGTAATGACTGCTGATTTTAATGTTGTTATTTTTGTTTTGTAATGCATTGTGATTAGTATACATGTACATACATATATAAGTACATAATGTATGTCCTAATTGAAGTATGATGTACATGTCTTTACTTACATAGAGCTTCATCATCAGAAGTACACACATGTTGATGTATGCACTTAAATTTCAAATTCACAAATTCATTTTTGAGGTTATAAAATGTCTACACACACATGTATAAATGCCTATACATTCATTAAGATGTTTGTATACACACAATATTATGTAGCTATATACGTATGTAGTACTCAGGATCGATCTGTAAGTTATTGATTATATACAAGTAAATGAAAACATTTAAAAAATGAAATGAGAAGTAGGGATGGCAGTCCCTGCAACAGTACCTATCACATCTAGAAAAAGCAGTGAAACAAGACAATGATCATATAATAAGGCTAACAATACAAAAATGGCATATACTGCCTCAAATTTCAGTGACTTAACAATACACATCACTTCCATGTTTGGGCGCACTATCCCTACTTCAGCCATCATATGGTGCGCCCAAACATGGAAGTGATGTACGTGTGTATTGTTAAGTCACTGAAATTTGAGGCAGTATACGTATATTCCATTTGTGTATTGTTAGCCTTATTATATGATCATTGTCTTGTTTCATTGCTTTTTCTAGATGTGATAGGTACTGTTGCAGGGACTGCCATCCCTACTTCTCGTTTCATTTTGCGCCCCTATATCAGACCTGCCAAGTCTCACGCATCTGGCGTGAGACACACGCATTTGACTGTCATGTCACGCTCACACGCATATCTGTGCCAGATCTCACGCCTTTTCCTGATTCTCACTCACTGTCACACTCACTCTAGTCTCCCCAGCAGGCAGATCAGCCATACAGGCTGATGGGGCTATTCCTTGGCTGTGGAGTATATATCTTTAAATTCTTGTCGATGATCTATCCGTATCCCATTTATTACGACTTATAGACTCATGATCTAGCAGTAATCCGTAAGCGCAGCGGCGCTTTCTCCTCCATTTTCTAATTGATGACGTAATGTATGGTATTAGCCATCTAATGTTAACAGTAAGGGTATTGAGGGAAATGTACGCGAGCGTAGCGAGCGAAATTTTTTTTGAAATCTCACGCATTTTTGGGGCAGTCTCACTCATTTCTTGAGAAAGTCTCACGCATGCTCTAAGCCTAGCCTTGGCAGGTCTGCTATATTGTTTTCAGAAATTATGTTAACGTATGGCTTCCTGTTCGTAATCTTGTATATATATCTGTCAAAAAATGGCGGACGTTCGGCTGGCTTTTCGTTTTCTAGCTTAAAACTAGCTTTCTTTTCCTTAGCGTCGAATATTAACCGAACGAAAAGGATTTAGAAACCACGTTTACTAATACCATGTAACGTAAAGCCTGCATAAAAACGTTTTCTATGAGATATAGCCTTGAAAAATTAAGAGCTATCAAGCGACGATCGGATGCGGTTAACCGGACATCTAAGAACTATATACGTACAAGCCAAGTGATTCGAGTTTGCTGGGGGCGCAAGGACTCGAACTACTTGTTTAAATGTTTTTATTTACTTATATATATATGTGTGTGTGTATATAATACATGATGTCCAACACTATATATAGATAAATCTATAATTAAACTATACTTAGTGTTTTCTTTACCTATATATAATAGAGGCTAGGAATTTAGCTCCCCTATAGTTAGGAAAACATGAGAGATGAGATGAGAAAGTTGGTAGGCAATCTTAGACTTTAGTGATAAGGAAAGCGTGGGAGATGGGGTGACAGAGGGGAGGAGTCCATTGGCACCTCCTTCAGATTCTATTACTGCTGTCAATCAATGGCAATTATTTATTACTCTAATTATTTATAACCCTAATTTATTTATTTAATCATTAATTAGTTAATAGATATGGTTATGAGAGGAAAATAGTTATATACGATTCAACTGGACGGACATTATATGACCTGGTCCCTTTTAGCTATATAGCTCTTACACTGCATGCATAGCTTGATAGCTATAGCAATAGCACGTGAAGCCTATATCTTCATGTATCCTGCTGTTGAAAACTACAGAACCTTGTATGACGGTGTTGTAGTGAAAGAGGTATTTAAAATCAATGAATTAGTACACGACAGAAAGCTATTTGGACCAAATGATAAGCTTGTAGTAGCACCCAATAACGATACACTGTATTCAAAGTGCTTTTTGAACTTGCGAAAGGGACCAGCGATATTCTCCGTTCCAGCTGTCACTGATAACAGGTATTATAGCATACAAGTTGTAGATGGGTACACTTACAATGCAGCCATTTGGGGATCAAGGACAACTGGAAGTGATCCTGAAAAATTTCTGATTGGTGGACCTACCTGGGATGGAAAGGTGTCAAGGAACATCAAGAAATGGATCAAGACTGAGAGCAGTTTGTGTTTTTCTTCATTCAAACAGGAGTCAATGGTCCTGATGATCTTCCAAATGCCTGGAAGGTACAAAATCAGTACAAACTTCAAACCTCAAGCCCTCCACTGCCTGACTTCATTCCAGTTGACCTCTCAAAGCTGAAGAAACCAGAGTTCTTAGTTATGCAAATTATTTTACACAGTTCTTTCAACAAGTGCCTTCCGAAAAGAGTCTGTATGGAAAGTTTGCTCACATTGGAGTCATTCCTGGCTAGCCTTTTGACACCTCAACAATGGATCCAGACTTTCTGAAGGCAGTGCAAGAAGGTATTGATGAAGGAGATAAAATAATAAATGACAACCAGGATCGATCTAGGTGCAATACAGAAGAACAGTTGGAATGCCTCCGTGAATCCACCTCCGTTTGGTACTAGGGCTGCAATGGAGACTACTTATCATATTGCAACTAAGCAGTACATAATCAGGGCTGCAGCTGCTAGATTTGCTTTGTATGGATTGGATCCAGCTGAGGCTTATTATCCATTTACTGTTGTGGACATCCATGGAGATGCCTATTCTTGTGCAAATGGTCAGCAGTACACATTATTCTTCTCTGCCGATCAAATTCGAAATTCCTCCCATGCAGGGCTTCTGGTCCATCACAATGTATCATGCTGATGACCTTATTTTGGTGGATAATCCTATTGACAGATATTCCATTGGGGATCGTACAGCTGGTCTGAAATGGGGAGAAGATGGATCTCTGATGCTCTATATCCAGAAGGATTCTCCTCGGAAGGACAAGGAGAGCAATTGGCTTCCTGCACCAGATGGAACATTTGTCTTGTATGCACGGCTGTATGGCCCAACTAATTAAGGAGGCACTGGAGAGACCATATTTTCCTCCTCCTGTCAACAAAGTGCACGTGACTCGAAAATGCTTTATCAGTTAGATTTACTGAACCATTAATTATACTCATCAGTAGTACTCCCTATGTAGGGATGACACGTTTTTTTCGTTTTCCCCATACATCGGTATAGGAGCAAAATCCCGAAATAGGCCGAAAATCGACAAAACAAGGCTATGTATAGCTAAATATACATATACATACTCTAAATAGACCTTAAAAGCAAGTGAATATGTCCCGCTGGCGAAATAATAAACTTAGTCCTACAAGCAAGGGTGTTGTATGATTCATGCATAAATAATGCTTCACTGTGTAACATCCCTTTCTTGTTTCTGTGCTTTTTGTGCGATACCTACATCTTCTACTATTTTTGTAGTATATATATAATAAAAGGCATATATAAAGGACCCAACATTAATGATATATAACAATGGTATTATATAGTCCCCCTCTATATTCTGTTATAGTAAAGACTATATGTACAATTAATGCCTTGTAGTTCCCACTTATGACCATACACCACTACTTGTACTAGTGCCGTGACACTGAGGTATACAATTGTCAAAGCAATTATGCCTCCCTCAAGTTTCCCCTCTTATTGCTTCTTTCCAGGCTAGCCGTTTTACCTAGCTCTTGCATGATGTTTGAGACTGATTATGATTACTTGTTCCTATTAAGAATTAAATCTATTACACCTTTATTTTCTCCACAAGTAGTAGTTAATTTAGGTCTATATAAATGTGAAGACTGCATATAACTAGCTGGTCTGCTTGCTTCTATATAATAGATGTCCTTATTGCTGTTAATAGTGAAATCCCAGGTACTATGTATAGGAATACACAAAACTAGGATTTACCACCATATATACTGACATCTGTAGCCCTCACACTGAAATGTTACAGTATATACGTACATATGAGTTCTGCAGCTGGTAACCCAGATATTGCAAGTAAGCCTATTTGGATAGCAAAATAAATGTTGTAACAACTGATATGTAGAGGAGATGAGATGAGGGAGGAGTCTATTGGTACCACCTTCAGCTTCCAAATCAACTTGATATATATATATATGTGTGTGTGTGTGTGTGTTAATGTCAACACTATAGATAAATCTAGTTAAACTATACTAAGTGTTTTCTTTACCTACATATAGGCTAGGAATTTAGCTCCCCTATAGTTAGGAAAACATGAGAGATGAGATGAGGAAGTTGGTAGGCAATCTTAGACTATAGTGATTAGGGAGATGGGGTTACAGAAGGGAGGAGTCCATTGGCACCTCCTTCAGATTCTATTACTGCTGTCAATCAATGGCATTAAGTTAATATCAGGGAGTATGGTAGTACTCCTTATGTAGGGATGACACGTTTTTTCGTTTTCCCAATACATCGGTATTATTTAATTATTAATTAGTTAATAGATATGGTATGAGAGAAAGGCTAGGAATTTAGCTCCCCTATAGTTAGGAAAACATGAGAGATGAGATGAGGAAGTTGGTAGGCAATCTTAGACTATAGTGATTAGGAAAGCGTGGGAGATGGGGTGACAGAGGGTAGGAGTCCATTGGCACCTCCTTCAGATTCTATTACTGCTGTCAATCAATGGCATTAAGTTAATATCAGGGAGTATGGTAGTACTCCTTATGTAGGGATGACACGTTTTTTCGTTTTCCCAATACATCGGTATTATTTAATTATTAATTAGTTAATAGATATGGTTATGAGAGAAAGGCTAGGAATTTAGCTCCCCTATAGTTAGGAAAACATGAGAGATGAGATGAGGAAGTTGGTAGGTAATCTTAGACTATAGTGATTAGGAAAGCGTGGGAGATGGGGTGACAGAGGGTAGGAGTCCATTGGCACCTCCTTCAGATTCTATTACTGCTGTCAATCAATGGCATTAAGTTAATATCAGGGAGTACGGTAGAACTCTCCTTATGTAGGGATGACACGTTTTTTTCGTTTTCCCCATACATCGGTATTTATTTAATTATTAATTAGTTAATAGATATGGTTATGAGAGGAAAATAGTTATATACAATTCAACTGGACGGACATTATATGACCTGGTCCCTTTTAGCTATATAGCTCTTACACTGCATGCATAGCCTTATTTTGGACTGAGATAGTAAGTTAAAGTGTATTACATCAAGCTTTTTATATAATATATACATTCATTGAATTTAAAGGTATTCATAGATTCCTATTATATACGTAGCTGTGTATAAAAGCACAGCCTTCAGTGAATAAGGTTTATCTTGTTCTGTTACTTTTGATCATGAGGCATTGAGAAGTGTAACAACTCAAAGTATGACAACCAAAACAAAAATAGAACCAGCTGATGTCTCCTCAATAGCACGTGAAGCCTATATCTTCATGTATCCTGCTGTTGAAAACTACAGAACCTTGTATGACGGTGTTGTAGTGAAAGAGGTATTTAAAATCAATGAATTAGTACACGACAGAAAGCTATTTGGACCAAATGATAAGCTTGTAGTAGCACCCAATAACGATACACTGTATTCAAAGTGCTTTTTGAACTTGCGAAAGGGACCAGCGATATTCTCCGTTCCAGCTGTCACTGATAACAGGTATTATAGCATACAAGTTGTAGATGGGTACACTTACAATGCAGCCATTTGGGGATCAAGGACAACTGGAAGTGATCCTGAAAAATTTCTGATTGGTGGACCTACCTGGGACAGAAAGGTGCCAAGGAACATCAAGAAATGGATCAAGACTGAGAGCAGTTTAGTGTTTTTCCTCATTCGAACAGGAGTCAATGGTCCTGATGATCTTCCAAATGCCTGGAAGGTACAAAATCAGTACAAACTTCAAACCTCAAGTCCTCCACTGCCTGACTTCATTCCAGTTGACCTCCCAAAGCTGAAGAAACCAGAGTTCTTCAGTTATGCAAATTATTTTACACAGTTCTTTCAACAAGTGCCTTCTGAAAAAAAATATTATGAAAAGTTTGCTCACATTGGAGTCATTCCTGGCCAGCCTTTTGACACCTCAACAATGGATCCAGACTTTCTGAAGGCAGTGCAAGAAGGTATTGATGAAGGAGATAAAATAATAAATGACAACCAGGATCTAGGTGGAAGTGAAAGGAACAGTTGGAATGCCTCCGTGAATCCACCTCCGTTTGGTACTAGGGCTGCAATGGAGACTACTTATCATATTGCTACCAAACAGTACATCGTCAGGGCTGCAGCTGCTAGATTTGCTTTGTATGGATTGGATCCAGCTGAAGCCTATTATCCAACAACCAACAAAGACATCCATGGAGATGCCTATTCTTGTGCAAATGGTCAACAGTACACATTATTCTTCTCTGCTGATCAAATTCCTCCCGTGCAGGGCTTCTGGTCCATCACAATGTATCATGCTGGTAGCCTCTTCTTGGTGGATAATCCTATTGACAGATATTCCATTGGGGATCGTACAGCTGGTCTGAAATGGGGAGAAGATGGATCTCTGATGCTCTATATCCAGAAGGATTCTCCAGGGAAGGACAAAGAGAGCAATTGGCTTCCTGCACCATATGGAACATTTGTCTTGTATGCACGGCTGTACGCTAAGGAGGCATTGGAGGGACCATATTTTCCTCCTCCTCTCAACAAAGTGTGACTCAAAAATGCTTTATCAGTTAGATTTGCTGAACCAGTACTTAGATACTCATGTAACCATATAGTTGCTATAAAGCAATAATAATTTATGGTTTGGCATTATGTTTCCAGTGATTTTTGCTTTTATTGGAAAGTATGAATAATTGAATATTGATTAATTTAGACACTCTTATAATTATATTTACATATAGTATTCATTGTTTATATATATATATGACATACTATAATATATCTATAAACTTGGGTATAAGGTATTATTTATATGGCTTATGGTTGCAAAAGGAATATATAACAAATAAATAAAAACATTTAAAAAATGAAATGAGAAGTAGATAAAGTAGGTAAAGTAAATACACATCACTTCCATGTTTGGGCGCACTATCCCTACTTCAGCCATCATGGTGCGCCCAAACATGGAAGTGATGTGTATTGTTAAATCACTGAAATTTGAGGCAGTATATATTCCATTTGTGTATTGTTAGCCTTATTATATGATCATTGTCTTGTTTCATTGCTTTTTCTAGATGTGATAGGTACTGTTGCAGGGACTGTCATCCCTACTTCTCGTTTCATTTTTTAAATGTTTTTATTTACTTTAATAAGAATAAAAAGAATAAGAAGAAAATGAGAAAAACCGGAAGTAGGCCTGAAACCGTTTTACAAATTTGGAGCCTTTATGCGCTCTTGAAAACAGCTTCCCTCAATTGAAATCGTACAAAAAAGACACATTACGAGTTTAAAAGAGCTAAAAATGCATTGGCTGCCTACTTATAAGGTGTTAATCCGTAATACATTGAATACGGCAGCCATTTTTTTCGGGCCATACTTAGAGTACTACCGTACTCTCTGATATTATTCATAGCAGTCTGATGCCAAGAAGGTCATCGGACCCAGGTCATCCCACGTAAGGATATATAAACTCAGACAAAAGTGTATTGGGAGGGTCCTTAATTATGAATAATGTTAGGCATCCCATGACCAATTGCAATATAGCCCTCTAAATGTTGTTTTTGGCATGTCTAGAAATTGCCGCCTCGTTGCTAAAGAAGATCCTCCTTTGTGAACGGCTATGACAAGTGGATGCTCTCCTTCGGGAAGGAGCTACCGAATAAGCTACTTGTAGCGAAGTTTAACTGGAACTACATATCCCATGCATCATTCTACAATATGTCTTGTTACAAAGATATCTTCTTCTACATCACCCACTGTCTCCTTGTCAATGGAGCACCTGATACATCTCAGTGTACATCATATGCAACTACTAACATGACAATCACAATATTAATAGAGTCACTAACTTACATCATATCTTTATGACCAGAACACAGTGTATATAATATACAGATACAATGAGGTAATATATTTACCCATGGCTATTTTATACAAAATATAGAGAACAATAAAAATTTTCTACAAAAATAGTGAAGATGTAGGGATGGCACAAAAAGCATAGAAACAAGAAAGGGATGTTACACAGTGAAGCATTAGCTATATATGCACGAATCATACAACACCCTTGCTTGTAGGATTCATGCATAGCTAATGCTTCACTGTGTAACATCCCTTTCTTGTTTCTATGCTTTTTGTGCCATCCCTACATCTTCACTATTTTTGTAGAAAATTTTTATTGTTCTCTAGTTTCTGTACTTTTTATGGAGCATAAGCTAGGAATTCGTTGTATTTTAAACCACTTTGGTTCGCAATCTTCGACTGATTATGACGCCATTAAAATGGCGAATTTATTGAGGTCTTGACTCTTGAGCCATGAAAACTGTCATACTCAATAATAGCGTTATCGCTCTCGCTTCTACAAAAGAATACAGCTCGGAAAATTTAGAGTAATTTCGATTAAGAAGTAGTCCGAAGGCTTATTTCGTTTTTTAGTTACAGCGGGCGAAGAAGATGAATAAGATGAAGAAGAAGAAGATGAAGAAGAAGAAAACGAAAATGGGAGATTTCAAAGTTCGTTCATTTGCCAACGATACACGGTCGCTTGCCTTCAAGGCCAATTTATAGCATGTTTGTTCTATATTTAACTCTACATAGTCTCGTTTTGGCGATTTTCAGCCTAATTCGGAATTTTGCTCCTATACCAATGTATGGGGAAAACGAAACAACCCGTACCATCCCTACATAGAGAGTACTACCGTACTCTCTGATAAATGAATATAGATCTCTGTAGTTTTAATAATTTTAAAGGGAAATCCCCTATAGTATCACAAAATGATGATTTCGAATTTCATTCTTCAATTTATCTTTGAAGCAGCTACAGGTATTAAATTGAGTGAAGTATACATGTACTGTATATAAAGAAGTTGGAAGTAGCTAGCTTTATCACATGACCAGTGTCACAACAGCCACTAACACATCTGGAAAATATAACGAAACAAGACAGTGACCATGTGATAAGGCTAACTGAGGCAATTTTGGGTACCGTATGCACCCACTCGCCCATCGCTATTCGCAAAAATAAAAGCGCAAAATTTTAGTTCAACTGCTGGCAATTGAAAATTTCGTCTCACGAACAATTCCACCCCATACGGTATATAGATGGCGAAGCGAAACAGATCTCAGTCAACTACAGTTAAATGTTCAAGCAAACCTTTAGAAAAACGCATTTGCGATCGTATAGAAGAATCTCGTTGTACAATTTCACAACAATGTAAGTTTTATTGATTGAAATAGTTTCTCAATGGACGCATTCACTTATACTACCTACCTTATTCTACCTTCCTCAGATGAGCGTCACGTGACTGTAGTATACGTACCTCTTAATGACGAGGATCACATGAGTGTTCTCCAGAAGTACATCATCGATGAGGTGCCTCACAAGTGGAAGAGGACAGCTACCGCTCTCGGGTTCTCCTTCAACAAGGTGGAAGCTATTGAGAGTGATTGTTCAAAGGATGATGAGTGTCTGCTGACAGTCTTTGGTGTGTGGTTGAGGAGATCAGCAGGTGGAACTGGAGAGAGGACACTTCAGTCACTCTATCGTGTACTGGTGGACTGTGAGTGCAGGCCCGAGGCAGACAATCTATTGAAACACTTTCAAGATAAAGGTGAGATTGAGTGAATGTACTATCTTCTGGTGTGTACCGAGTTCCTTTGCTATCCAACAGATGACAGAGATGGTAGCAGTAGACATAGTTTGAGTGAACCTTCTAATGTGGTTGTCTCAGAAAAGGTGAGATTGACATTTGTACTCAAATGATCCTAAAGCAAATGGGATTCAAAATAAATCTGTTAATAAATTAAACACGATTTAGGTCTCTTTGATAGTATAGTATGGTGGGGTAGGGTAGTATAGTATGTATAGTATAGTACGTATTGGATTCCTGAAACATTAACTGTTGCCTTATCAACTGGTTCATTAAATATAATTTTGAACTGTGAGAGATTCAAATTTGCTACACTACCTTTAGAATTTGCAAATTCTGGTGATTTTTTTGTCTTCTGCGGCATTAGAAATTTTGGGCGTAGGAACCTTTATACCTATACTATACTATACTATACTAGAAATGTTGGTTCACTGTCGGGTCAACTTTACTCTTCTTGTGTACATATGTGTCCAAATTATATCTAGAAAATTATTTACTTTTAACTTCTGTACTACAGCTTCTCTCAGTGTACTCCGATTCAGTTAAATCTACTTATAAGAGAATGCGGCCGGTCGAGGTAGCTCCAAAGGTGGAGTATGTAGAGCTGAGAGTAGTTGAAGAGGATCCATTTAAAAAGACCAAACGAAATGCTGAGGCCTTCCTGGAGAACATGTGTAAAGCCAACTGTGAGTGGGTTGGTAGTCATGGCAACCAGACCATCCCTTCTGATAGGATACTAGCTAAAGATGAAAATCGTGTGAAACTGATATTTGGAGCTCCGGGCATTGGCAAGACAACCCTACTCCGCCATCTTACCAGAAGGTATGCCTTTGGAGAAGTCAAGAGTGACTTTGATCTAGTTTTGCTTTTTCCACTTCGTGAGAAACGCATATCTACTGCCAAGAGCCTGCCAGATCTGCTTGCCTACTATGGAAAGGACACTGACATTGTGTTCCAGAGCCTGTCAAGTGTGTTGCAGAAGAGCAAGGGAAGGTCCATTCTGTTCCTATTTGATGGACTTGATGAAGCTGTCCATCTTCTGAAGGAGGAAGATTCCTGCCTGAATCAGCTCTTACATGGAGATCTACTACCAGAAGCCACAATTGTGATCACTTCTCGTCCTGGATCCTGCAGCCATTTATCACAGCTCCATCTCAAGTGCTTTGAAATTCAAGGATTCAATGAGATACAAATCAAAGAATTTGTTAATTTCTTTTTGAAGCAAGATGAATCAAGATCTGCCAAGTTCTTTAGTGAGCTGAGGTGTCGTCCTGATCTAAATGGAGCAGTGTACATTCCAGTCAACCTGTTCATATTGTGTTCTGTTTTTGAACACGAGGGCCAGTCCTTCCCATCCACCATCACCAGCTGCTACCAGTCCTTCTTCCTGCAACTCATCTTTCGATACTTGAGAGAAAAGAAAGGAGAAAGTCACTTGCCTCCCATTGCCAGCTTTAATGATTTGCCTCGTGAAGCAGTTGAGTTGGTCCGTAAGCTAAGCCAGTTGTGTCTCAATGGTCTCCTTAGTGATCCAAAGATCCTTGTGTTTGATGAGAAGATGGTCGGAGATGTGTTTGGGTTTGAGGGTCCAGTACCAGAGGACTTTGACTGCATGGGTCTCCTGAATGTCCACTTGGAGGAAGTGGCATTCTCAACCATTCGCACATACAACCTCCAACATGCTACTCTTCAGGAGTTTCTGAGTGCAGAGGAGCTGAAGTGTCTGCCAGAAGAGAAACAAGTGAGATTTTGGAGTGACAACATGGACAATCCCTCAGTTGCTATGGCATTCCGTTTCTACTGTGGACTGACGGGATTGAAATCAAAAGCAGTTCAAAAAGCAGTTTTCAGTAGACCACTACCAAATGAGATTAATCTTTCGGATCAAAGTGTATTGTTCCTGTTTCACTCGTTATTTGAGTCTCAAAACATTTCATTCACAGAACAAGTTGTGCAGCGTCTTCAGCCAACACTGTATATAGATGCTAGCCTCTCCTCCTTTGATTGGATGGCATTGTCACATTGCTTGAGCAAGTGTTCACATTTACAGGAAATCATTTTTATTCTTTCCAACATACCAATCAATTATTTTTTGAAGATTTGCCAAAAGAACCCTTTTCTGGTCAAACTTACAATTGCATTTATCGACTTTTCAATAAATGGTGAGATTACATTATAATTACTGTAATTCCATGCAGTTTATGTATGTGTGAAATATATTTATGAATTGAAAGTTTGTTGCAATTTTATTATGTAGATGCAAAGAGCTTTGTTCAGTCAGTACAATCACTTGAGATGCTAAGACTATTAGTTGTTACAGCTACTTCTCTGTCAGCTTTGGCTGAAGTCTTTTCACTGAAGAAACTAAAGAAACTAACTCTCTTCACATCTGATAACTTTGTCCAACCCATTCAAGATGTAAGTGTATTACTTGTTATATACATATTGTATTTCTGTGAAATCTCAGCTAATGTAGTGTACATGAGTGTAGACACTCCTTAAACTGTAGTACCACATACGTATATGTACGTATATACGTATGTACGTACGTATATGGAGTGTGTCCAGTGTGTTTGTTAATATAATTCATTATGATACATGCATGACGTTTGTATTTATCATGATTCAGGAAGTGTCCTTACTGAGGTCAAAGGTGAAGGACAACAATACATTGAAAGAACTGGAACTTGGGTCCAATGCTGTATCCATTTTAGAGTGTGTCTCTGTTAGCAGATCAATTGAAAAGCTGACACTTTACAGTGAGTGTTCTGATGACCACTTTTATGTTGAATGTAGCACTTGACACTGCATGGTCTAGTCTGATATGTTGTAAGTTGTGTATCAGAAGGTGGTGTTCAAGTGCTGTCAGCAGTGAAGAGAGTATCTGATTGAGAGATATTCCTCTCTCCACTGTACCTCTCTCCTGTTCCTCTCTCCACTGTACCTCTCTCCTGTACCTCTCTCCTGTTCCTCTCTCCTGTTATCAGATGACATGTCCTATATATAGTGAACTATAGTTGGTCCAGGTGAAGTGATATTCACAGTTAGTTACATTTGATAACCAACTCTCATTACAGGTTATGGAGGTCTAAAGAAGGAAGATGTAGCTCAGTGTGTGTCAATGCCTCAATTGGTGACACTTCATGTTAAGGATTCTCATCCATTACCATTACTGGAAGCCATTAGACGTCCTTTGAAGGAGTTGATAGTGACACACCCATTTTGGTCTAAAGTAAGTTTATTTATTTAAAATGATTTGTACAATATACATTTTGTTTATTTGTTTGTTCAATCTAAATCTAATAATGACATGTTCTATACGTAGTCCAGTCACCATATTTGGAGTTTGTTGTTCAATTTGTAATGATAGTTGATTGTTGAGAGAAGTCTACCCAGTAATGTTGTATCTCTTGTTATGTACAGGAACTTGACATGTCCAGATTGACATCAGCTTGTAGTCAAGTGAATATTGAGACTCTTCAGATGGAGTTGCATTGGTCTAGTGAAAAAGATGAAATGATCATTACACAAAGAGCTACTGCAGTTGCAAAAGGTCTCTCACAGAACAATCATCTTAAGAGAGTCGCGCTTAAGGGTGTACCTGAATCCATGCAAGTTCAGATCAGACAGACACTTCAAACAAACCACTCTATTCTTTCAGTTGATTTCTCTCTATAATATTCTAGGAAAGTTGTCATACTTCTATTTTTGCTTCTACTAATTTTTATGTACGTACTTACTGTATGTATGTATTTATATACACATCCTTAAGTGAATAATTTATAATGATTGACAGATGAATACAATTGACTATATGATATATACTGAAGAAGCTGTACTGTACAAATGATGTGATCAATGAATCAGTGAAGTGGAAAGCAGTTAAATACGTCAGTTGAACAGTGCTGATGGTCTTGTAAATCACTTGAGTGAAAGGTGCTTACATTATCATTACTGTCTGACCAGGAGTTGTCCTAAGGAGAGAGGAGGAGCAACTGTGAAGTGTGGGGGAGGGAGATAAGGGGGATGGGAGGTGGTTAGGTATAGGGAAGTGGAGGGGGTTTGGGGAAGTGGGAGTGGTTCAGTATAGTTCATACCTACTTACAATTGTACATGTATTGAGAGTTCGAGGTCTTTGAATATATAAATTATACTCACAACATACGTATATATATGTTTCTATTGCATGACTTGACACAGATGGATTTACATTACTGATGATTCTGCTTGGATCAAAAAGACCATTATAAGATGAAAAGTGAAACATCTGTAGGTATAGACTTTATTCTCAGACTCTTCTCTGGTCACAGTGATAGTCAGAGCAGTAGTAGTTGGAGTATGATCACCTTCATCTCTATATAGTAACAGTGCAGTAGTAGTAGATGCATTAGCTACCATCTTCATCATGATTAGGAGTAGACCGAGGATTAAATCCAGTTCCATTTCTCTCCCATCTGACATTAGTATCAGCATCAAGTACAGGATGTGTACATGATAACTTGTAGGTTTGATCAAAACAAGGAGGACTTGATGGAGCAGTGAGTGTACAGTAGCTCCTAAAATATTACATAGACCCACTATAGAATTAATTTCTTTAGAGATGAAATGAATACCGATAATGAGCTGAATATAAGCCCATACATACATACCTGGAAATGATAAGATGAGGTAACACTTGGTAACACTTGTCAGCCATCTTGTTTTAGTGATAGTCAACATTTATACATACTGTATATACTGTATTAAATGCAACCTATTGACTGACTTTCAAATTTAAAAATCTTGTTTATACGTTTATATACACAAACATGTATATAATAAACACTTTATCGATCTGTTTTCTTCTTCAATATTATATTTATGGCTATAACATACTGTATATACACAATCATGCACCTTACACTATTTAGCACTTATTCATTATTTTAAAAATTAAATTGTTTTCTGTTAATAAAGTCTATATAAGTCTGAATATTTTTATACACATTATTCTCCTCTTAATTGGGATATTTAAACTTTCTGCATAATTTTCATGAATTTCTAGTTTAGGGTATTTACATAGTAGTTTACATGCATCCAATAATAATTATTATTAACTGAATTAGCCAGCTAAAATCTACAGTATATATATACTACATACAGGAACACATGTGTATATACACAGCGAACATATATACATGTGGGAATGAGATCAGTTTAAGTTAACATAAGTTGGTTTATCTTCAATCTGACTAATTTCAATAGGTATGTAAGCAGGATTCCTCTCCATTTCTTCATTTGTAGTGTTTTCCATTTCAACTGGTTCTACTTTCACATACAAAATGAGAAATGCATTCTGGGTACATACCATATAAGGAAATAATTCTGGGTACATACCTTATAAGGAAATAATTCTGGGTACATACCTTATAAGGAAATAATTGGTTACCTTTTATAATACAAGATGTACACTTCTCATTCTTGTTATTGATGTAAGCCCTTGCAGCTACAACACACACAGCTATATATAAATATACTCCAACTGATGACCAGAAGAGAAGATACTACTCCAAAAGGACTCCATAATGATATACTGTCAGCCACTCCATATCTAGAAGTGCCTATGCCTATATACATGCGACAAAGGGAAAGTAACTGTAAATACGTATATACTACCGTAAAGTTACCATCTAGCTACATACGTACATACGTATGTACTTACAGCAATTATATACTTGTACTACGTAGGTAATACAGTAAGCATACGTATGTATAACAGCATGTGCATGAGAATAAAGCCTTATGGACGTTTCGAATCATATGTACGTATATTGGTGATGAAGACCTCTGGGTCGAAATGTCCAAAATTAGTAAATTCATGTTGCTGATGCTCAATAAGGCTTTATTCTCATAATGATCGCAACAAGCACTCTTTATATATATATATATTCCTTCAGCATGTACATGTACGTACCTATGTATATATACATTGTGTAATGTACTGTGTAATAGTTAAATTGCCCATATCTCACATTGAGGAGGTTCATCAGGTCATTGAACTGTGATTGTGTTACTTTCCTCCATTCCTCCATTTTGTAGTTTCAGTGCACAAGTGAGTGTGTCTCCATATTCAGCAGTGATGTACAGAACTGTCTCTTCAGATTCACTCTTAACTACTCCTCTGGAATACTCTACAAAGCTACTGTTGTTCTTCTTCCAAAAGGTTGACTTTGGACTGAAAGCTACATCATTTCTATCATGATGTTGACATATCAAAGTGACTCAACAGTTTTCTAATGGATCAACTTGTAAAGTGGTATTCTCTGTTTGAAAGGATATATAGAATCATAAGTACAGGAAGAACACACTTCCAGCAGGTATATAGTGCACTTTGATTGTCACAGTTTAAGGTTGTAAAATGTCTTCTAATTTAATAAATAAGCTGATGTTTCACTGTACATATGTAGCTATAGCATATTATAATTGCATGTCTAGATTTAACTGCAACTACAGTGACTGTGCATTCACAAAATACATCTTATAGCAAACACTCACTTAATATAGTGATCATCACTTGTAAAGATCCACTCTTCACTATTCCACTGACAGCTCTAATAGCTAATATATATATATATATACTATACTATACTATACTATATACTATACTATACTATATACTATACTAGGTATAGCCCCGTGTAGGTATCATTGTATACATGTTTGTACACTATATACATACGTATGTATATAGCAATAATAGAATGACATGATACACAGAGAATTGGATGACATATAATTAATACTTTGGTGAAGATCTATACCCATTTGTAAACCTCAGTATGTGCAGGAATATATATTGTATATACAATACAAAGAACATCTTTTTTCACTATGAGCACTCATGCATGCATGCAGATCTAGACTTGCTTCTGTATGGAAGAGATCGACCTTATATTTTTTAGGTTTAAAGTGTGATGAATGGCAAAGTTTATATTGATATTCAGTGACGTATACATGTACATGACATTAAAAATAAGTTGAGTGAATCAATATTAGCTGTATATACGTATAGTACAGTGGTTGCATTTCCCCTTCGGATGGCCACTGCAGTCCGCTATGAATTCTATCATCAGGAATGATTGGCCATGGGAGTTAATGAGTTAATCAATGCGCTTGGATACCATAATACTCCACAAACATTTAATGTAATGTTATTCATGACTGCAGTATATCTGGGAACCTAATATGGATTTCCTAGATTGGAGGGTGTGTGTAGTATATTACATATTCAATATTCAATATAATTTTTAAGTGCACCATGTGCATTGCACACTAGGGCAAGAGTATGCCCCATGCAGCACTATAAAGAAAGCAAAAAGTTAAAATGTTATAAAATAACACTGTTGCAAAACAGATAAACACATCAATAAATCAAGTCAGTACAAAATGACAGTACTTATATCTGACACTGGAACATCTTGATCCACATCTTCTCTATCATTCTCACTACTCCTTCCTCTTTCGCTGCCACTTGCGGTATGGATGCAGTCTTCTGAATGTACATGTCTTCCTGCTGCTCCACCTCCACCCCTACGTATATACATATATACAACCATGCATGCAAGGATTCACAGAAGATCAAGATAAAGAAAAAGACAAAGACTCCCAGGATCACTGATGAAGGGTGGAATTCCCAGAAACGGCTGTCTGACCCAATGGAGAAGAAGATGAAAGAAGGGAAAAGAAGGAAGAAAAGACTACTGTATCTTCATCTAAAGCTCTCTTTAGGTTTAGTTCCCCTATAGGCTCTTTTTACAGAATAGGCATATAGCATGTAGGAAAATGGTATCTTAGATTTTTCATGCATTATTACCTACCAAACAAACAATGCAGGTGGTCTTTTGGTAATTATACGTATATAATATACTTAATATATTATATATATAATGTCATGCATATGTATAATTCTATATGTATATATTATCTGTAATAATAATCTCACAGATTAGTAATATATATGCGTATAATTTTAATACGAACCGTATATAGAAGTAGGTGGCAGCTATACGTATATAAACTGTATCATCAGTTTCTGTATATACGTACATAAGACAGCTACTGGACTGTAGGCTCCAAGAATGGCTGCTATGTGTGTAGGCACACGAATTAAAATGGCCGCTTCAATGTTTCAGCGCTTTTGATATAGTCATGGCACATACAAGGAAGGTCCAAATGTTTTAAATGTAAACATTGTGGCAATTTATGAATGCAGACTGTAGAGGACTTAGTATTGAAAATTCACAGCTGCCAAAGGGTATGAAACCATGCACACTGATTTTAGATATGGTCTGATTCCTTTATTATATATATTATTAATATGTACAATGTTTAATGTGATTGAAGAAAAATATATTAAAACTCCTCCCCAGTGTGGAGATAAATAACAGGTGTACAAAGAATGAGGCCACAGGTGGTAGAGTGAAAGGTTAGTCTGCCTTCTTTCCTGATAGAGATGGTGAACTATTTGAATCTCCCCAGGAAGACCAACCATCTTCTCCATCCCAATCTATCAGGTCAGGTTGGTTTTGGGGTTCCTCTACAGCTTTTGATTTCTGAACTGCTTTTTTCTTCTTTTTCTCTTTAGTCTTCTCGTTTTGGACTGGTGTGTCAATCATTCCATTACCAATCTCTTTACCTTTCATTATCACTTCACTACTAGACTCTTCTAAAGTAGCCGGCATGGTTTCACCAGTGTCTGGCTGGGGAGGTGCTTCATCCCAATTTCCCCAGTCGTCATTCTCCTTCACCTCTCCTCCAGCCACTCCCTCCTCCTCTTGTTCATCATCATCACTTTCCTGGTCACTATCCACAGCTAAATTTTTAAAGTAATTTTGCATGCTGGTCCAACGCTTCTGACTGGAGTCTTTGACCTAAGGGACAAATTTTAACAAAAATAATAGTTATAGCTCTCATCTTATCACTACAGAAGAGAAAAACTAAAATGAAGACAAAAAAGGTACTTTAGGCTTCTTAATTTTATAAAGTAGTTTATGAGCCCAGCCATCATAATGTTTTTGTAAAGCATGATCATTAAAGTTACTTTATGTGTGTGAAAACATATTATACATACGTATACACACATATGTATGTGTGTATTATACCTACTTTTGAAGCCCAATTCTGTGCTGAAGTGGAGAAATCCTCCCAAAGATGTCCTTCCCCAATCTTTTCTTTGGTTTTAGTGGCAGAAGCTTTCATTTTCTGACCTAGTTCACTTGCCTAAAGTAAAATAATAAAGATCACAGTCTACTTACTTAAAGATAGAGTGATAATACATACACATGGACTGAAATTACCCACTAATTATTTTGAATGGAGACTATTACGTAACTTTGTAGTAAGTATAAGAAGGGAAACATGAATGGAGCATTGCTATGGCAATTGTAGTTCAGTGACAGAGCACTGGTGATCATAACCAGCTGTCCTGGGTTCTAGTAATTGCTCCTTAGGTGATGCTAGAGAAAGATAACTTGTGGTTTGATTATCACTTCAATTACATACACTGTATTAACAGGAGGACCTCAGGATTAGATGCTACTGTCCCAGCCTCTGAGCCAAAGGCTAAGTAACTGCATTCTAGTTTATGCACTTAACAAGTAGTACTTAAACCTGTAAATACACTCCGTTGCTGGGGCAGCAAGGCAAATTATATTCCATAACTGTACGTAGTATAAAATAAGACTTTGGCCTCTTATTATAATTATACAATGTGATATCCTGCCGATAACTCAAGTAAACGCCTAAAAGCTTCCTTTATCTCACAAAAAGCCTAGAGGCGGAGTGTATAACTATTATAAGTTCAACACTACTTCTCTGCTTGATTCACCTAAGTGCAGAGAGTGAAGCTCTCACTTTTTCTGAAGTGGGTTTCCAAACATTTTCTTGGAGGTTTGTTCCAAGTGTTTTAGCTTTTGTAGAAGCTGATGTAGCCAATGTAGAGGCAGATTCTGTAAATGAGTTCCATCCAGATTGGACATTACTCCATGCACCTGACCAAAACTCTGAGGATGACGTCTCTTTTGCTGGAGGATTGTACCCAAAGGCATCCTTGCGAGCCTCAAATTCACTCCTTTTGTTAAGAATAAGAGGAGAAGTACAATAACAACAACAACAACATAATAATAATAATAATAGTTTATTATTGTGACAAAAGAACTGAAATCAGTAAAAAATGGTCCAACCAGATTTGGTTAATAAGTCACATTAAGTAAAGTCATCACACTGCTGTAGCTTGAGGGGGTGAATGAGGAGTGGTGGCCTTATAACAATCAATGTCTTACCATGATTATATAAGTCACTTATGGTATGCATGATACATGTACGTAAGAGATGAGGTCAGTAACTTGTTTGTTGGGTAGGACATTATGAATATAGTTTTTAATTTGTGTCATACAGACATATCTGTACATGAATAATCATTTCCTTACATGGCTTCCAGGTATTAGAGGCTAACAAGTACAAGTACGTATAATATATAATAGAATAAGGATTTCTTCTAACTGCATCGAACATATCTTTTAGATGGTACATGATGCTGATGAAGACTCCCAGAGTTGAAATGTTCAGTCAAAAGATTTATAAAGCCAAACTGCATTTTTAGACGCTCAAAAAGTCAAAATATGTATGTACCATCTAAAAGATAAGTACAAGTCTACACAATAAAACTTCTCACTTTGCTTCAATCTGTGTTACTTCTCGTGGTTCGTAATGTCGAGCTGGAGAGGTCTCTATACTCCAGACCCTTCCTTCTGATAATGCAGTGATTTTGTCTCTGTAGAGAGCAGCGACCCTCGTGTTGTACTTCTCTGGAATACTCATACCGCGGTCATAATCAGATTGTGACTCAAAAAAATTCTGCGCAGGCTGGTTGCCTCCCACCTACACACATGTTACCATGGCAACAGTTAAGCCACAACTCTGAAACACCATAAGGTTAGAAAACAAAAATGTTATCAGTCAACTGGAAAATGAATACTAACATAACAGACCAGTCAGTATAGCATGTTTTAATCAGTGAAATACCCATGATCAAGACATTCTAACCATTGCAACCAAATATATTATTAGAAGTTTAAAAGAATTAAAGACGCATTCACTACCGATTTATATTGTGTTAATCCGTAATACATTGAATAGGGCGGCCATGTTTTTTCGGGCCATCCCTACTTAGAGAGTACTATCGTACTCTCTGATAACATACAGTGAAATCCTACCATATTTCAATCCCTTTATTTGAATACAAATGAATTCTGCACAGAATAATCAATTAGATACATCTACCATTTAGAACATTGCAATTTAGTTTGGAACATTTTAGTTCAAACAAGGCTTGTCTGTCGGAACTGTTTTGAAACAACGAGGTTCCACAGATTGCAATCTAAAACACCATTTTCCTACATGCTACATTTACTTTACAGTAAAGGCCCATGGGGAACTAAACCTAGTGAGAGCTTTGGATGTGGATACAAGAGTCTTCTCTTTACTCGACTGCTCCACTGAGCCGTAGAACATACGTATATTCAAAAGCCTATTTCTGTCAACTAAAATGTCAACTAAAATGGCCACATTTTTTGAGCACCACTCTTTAAAACAATAAAAATGTACTAGTACACCACTTTGATGTCCCAACATTAAACAAATCATTGAATTACTGTATCTTCACTTCAAGCCAACCCAGGACTACTTAGGACCATCAGAAGCAGCTCAAATGTGGTCTTTTTAGATTACTTATATGAATACAATTCTAAAGGAAGAGTTACAGATTCAAGAAATAAAGTTTTAAAACACGTAAGTGGTGAATGAATGAAGAAAAAAAAAAGGCCTCTACCTTCATTTTCTCTAATTCTGAATCCTTCCATCTATCCATGGTAGCTGATCGCACAAAGCTGAGATGTACGCCTAGACCTCTGTGCTTACCAGAACACTCCAAACATATGAATATTCCGTACGTTACCGACACCCATTGAGGATAGTGAGCACCGCACTCGAAACAACTCTAAAGAGATATTATCATTGTCTTTGTCACACAAACATCTCACATATATCTAACGTCTATCTGCCTGATAAGTCTCTCTTACTGACATTGTTGTTGTTCTTGCGTCTTAATTCTTCAAGAACTTTTCTTGTCTCAGCGGATGCCATTGTTATCTCGTTGACATATAAGCTCACATAAAAATCGTTGTCATTTTTACTGAATGTAATGGATAACAACGCATAATTTAGCGTATAAAATTGCAATTGTGAAAGCAATGAATATCATTATTTTCCTCTGTAGTACGTATATACCGGACGTAGCCGATGTCTGTGGAGTATTGTGCTGGTCCAATGGCCGAAGGGAGAAAGGTTCCTCGCGGTGCTTTTAAGCGAGCGCAGACGATTGTTGGAATCCATTCCGACACTGCAGAGGCGGCTAGACTGAAGGAGGACAAGGAGAGGCAAAGGAACTGGAAGAGATGGGGGCCATACTTGAGCGAGCGCCAGTGGTCTACTGTGAGGGAGGACTACTCCCCTGATGGTGGATGGTAAGCCTCCATCTTTAGTCTTTTGTACATTATTGTCATTGGTTAATGGATTTACAGTGTAATAATTAGATTATGTAATTGACCAGATATTAAATGATTGACTGCATGCATTCCGATTCAATTTAAGGGGTTAAGTGTCACGTTATATATGCAGTATTCACATTAATCATTGTTAGTGTTTAAAGAATTTGCTGTGTATTATCTTGTTTCTGAAAGTTAAATTGCCAATTTTTAATATCATATTGGACTAAGTTGCCACCTCAAAATTTAACCATATACAAATAATCTAACACACTATTTTTCTACACACTGCATGCTATTCTAGAGTAAAGGGCCTATAGGGAACTAAACCTGTTAAATATGTATTTCCCCCTTGTGATATTTTCTTAAGGAAGTTTACATCATGTTGTATGTTGTTATGCAATAATCAGGGTTGGCTTGAGACAGAGTGGTCCGTATATGACCATTGGACACTTGTGATATTTTCTTAAGGAAGTTTGCATCATGTTGTATGTTGTTACGCAATTATCAGGGTTGGCTTGAGACAGAGTGGTCCGTATATGACCATTGGACACTTGTGATATTTTCTTAAGGAAGTTTACATCATGTTGTATGTTGTTATGCAATTATCAGGGTTGGCTTGAGACAGAGTGGTCCATATATGACCATTGGACACTTGTGCTCACAGTTTGTTAGATTGTGTTTGGATCCTTGTTATGTGTACAGTGGCTAAGAGTTGTTAGTGTGGTGGTCTAGTTGAAAATGTATGTGACCCTGAGAAGCCATGGTTGTAGATTCAGTACAACAAAGTGTTTAAGGGATTCACACAAGCATACCTTCCTGTCAGATATGTTTCCATGAAAAGTCTGTCTTTCCACATCCTACATGTTTATATGAATTACGGAATCGCTGTTGGAAGAAACTTTCAATGTGACTGTCTGTGTCAATTGTCAAACCCATGGGCAACACTCTGTGGAAGGGAAGCATTCTCCTTAAACATATGAATACTCTTAAACAACTTTTTATAGTCATTAAATCTATCATTTTGTGGTATCTCAGGTTTAACCAGCTAATAGGTAACTGTTTTTATTTAATTTATACAGGCACATAGTTTTGCCCCTGGGTAGCATCAACTGCTGAAAATGTTTTATGAGCTGCCACAGTTCACATGCAATTGTAACACTTTATCTATATGTACATCTAATTTGCAACTATCTATGTTTGGGAAGTTTAGTGTAAGTTAACTTATATATATTCACTTGCTATCTGGAGGCGGCACTCAAAGAGCTTAGAACACATGTGACCACCAATCTTTCTGTGGAATTTCCAGTTGAGATAGCATACGCAGATGACGTGGACTTTATTGATACCAACAATATCTACCTGGAAAAGATCCTGGAGATTGGCACAGAAGTTTTGTCAGGGTGGGACCTGAAGGTCAACACTGCCAAGACCGAGTGGATCCATCTTATTCTGGCGGAAGACCCCAACCAACGCGGCCAAGAAAAATGGAGATCAATCAAATCCCTGGGATCCCTGTTGGGCAACACACAAGATATATCTTTAAGGAAACAACTGGCTGCTGCAGCATACAGGACTCTAATGACTGTGTGGTGCTGAAGACTTCTGATCAGTGAGAACAAAAGACTCAGGTTATACAATGCTTTTGTATTATCCGTACTCACATACGTACAACTGTGGAACCTGGGGCCTTAAACGAACTGAGATAGAATCCTTAGATGCTTTTCACCGTAGGCAGCTACGACATCTCATCGGAGTGTTCTACCCAAACTACATCTCCAATGCCAAGCTCTATACACGATGCCAAGCAGACCCAATTTCTGCAATAGCCAAGAAAGCCAGATGGAGGCTGTTTGGTCACATCCTCTGATTGCCCGTTGACATACCTGCCAATGTTGCCATGACAACATACTTTGAATCTAGGGGGTTATGTGGAAGGGTTGGAACATCACGAACAACACTGCTAGTGGTACTAAATAGAGATCTAAAAGAAGCAGGAGTGAAGCAACGCCTACAATCAAAGGAAGACTTAGAGGAGCTACAGCAAAAGGCATTAGATAGAGACTTATTCAATGAACTAGTATAGATACTGTAGCTAAATGAACACAAGCGCGGACATAGTGCGAAAGTGAACTTATTATTATTATCATTAACTTATATATATATAGCTATAGTTTCCTCACAGTCCTTTTAATGTTAAAGATATTAATGGGTCCAGATTCATAAAGATTATGACTAGGAGATATAAGCCTAACAAAGGAATGTAAAAGGGTCCAAGTATTTTTACGTGCCAGGGAGGACAGCCCCACAATTTTTTGTAACTTGAATTGAAGGACCCAGTGAAAAAAGGGGGATAAGTGCCAACTTGTTACTTTTGAGAAATAAGCCTGTAAAGTTTATGACTATGTTTTGATGCATAACTCCTATTGGCAATGTGCTATGAAGCTCATACTGCATAATCACCAACTTCATTGTGTCCCCATACAGCCCGTGCATTTCTCTTTAAATTTCCTTATGCCTTAATAGACATTCGCACACATTATGCATACATTCAGGCTTACTGGAATAAGGGGATAAGATACATTACATGCTAGATTACGAATAAAATCGTTTTTCTAGTTAGAAACCATGCATTCTAACATTGGCCTTATGTACTTTTACGCTGACTAACTGCGAAATGCTAGCCACAATATGCACAGCCTGTCATTATCACTCAATCAAGTACAAAACTGTTACACAGAAAGATCAAGCATTATTCATCATATTCTATGTCTGGGTCAGCTGATGTGGGTTGTGATAGGAGATTGATATAAAAGTGATGATGTTCCATTTGTATGAAAGGGATCATCCTTTTGAGATCATCGATCTTCTTTGGATTCATGGGATGACTTTCCGGGTACATATGTGGGAGTGAAACTTCCACATTCGATGGTGTTTTCCTCATTCCTTTAAGTAGTGACAGTCTTGACCATTCTTCTGACTTTCATAGCCAAACTTCACTTGGTACTTGCTCCTTTGAAGCATCCTTTTTTCACTTTGTATGTTCCTTTTCAAAGATGGCAAAATCATAGAAGAGCTAAGGTGACATCCGTTGAATTTGAAAAGGGTCTTGCTTTAATTCGAGTGTCTGCAATTACCTCCTCCTACTGCTCTAGTATGAAAACTTGAGTTGACCCTTTTTTCTTCTCTCTATGGCTGAAGTCCCTATCATTTGGTAGGTAGGTATGGCCTTGTACCAAGAATTTGTGATCAATCTGTTTAAACACCTTGCATATTATGAGAAAATTCCAAAAGCAAATCATAAGAAAATTCTAGTTCTTGCCAAAGCAGTTATCTGAGTATTTACTTTTTCTCTGATTTCTCAGCTGCTGGGATTTTTTCCTCTTGACTACTTACATTTATGGGCGGTCTATCACTATAGTATGTAGCTCAAAGTATATTATTATTATTATTATTATTGTTTAGGTGTATACTATATGGCTATTGACTCATGTAGCACTTTTGTAAGAGCCTCCTTTCTACCACTTTATACATACGTACATGGTTGTACCCCTGTGGCATCAAATGTTTTTTCTCTGATCCTTCTCAGCTGGGATTTCTTTCCTCATGACCACTCACGTATGAGAGCATATCGCTGGGGGGAGGATGGACTGTTGGGTATTACAGATAGGCAGTGCCGGCTTTGCTTCTGTGTGTCCCTCTGGAATGGCAAAGATCCCATTCTGAAAGAGCGTCTGTTTGGTCTGACTGGACCCGAAGGTAACCATGGTGAAGACTGCAAGGAGCTGTACTACTACTTAGACTCCACGCCCACTCATTCTTACATGAAGGCGTTGTATAAATATCCACAGGTGAGTGTCACTTAGTACTCTTTAAATTGTAGTTTTGTGCATGAATAAGTTGACATCCCTTTTTAAACATGCTAAGGTATATTGGAACTTGAAAGTGTGTCTAGAGAATGCGAGATTGCACTGCATTAGCAAATATTTTGACGTGTACATTGATTTGACACCAGTGTTTCCGTATACTATTCTGTACACCTTAAGGTTCATTTTAACCACAATTATTTGCTTATACCTGCAATTTGGATAAATTGCAATCTACGTATTATGCTCACATTTGATTCCCAATATACGGTGCATCTATTCCAGAGTCAAAGCCCTGTTGACCTAATACCAGATATTAAGTGCGATGTTACAACACTCAGGCGGCATGTACATAGTTAAACAAACATATTGGCCTAACACTAACAGGCCTACCCTAATAGTTCAACTTTAGGAAACATGTCTACAGTCTCCTAATCTAACCTGTAATTAAAGGCATCTCTTAACGAATAAATCTGATGATAGTCTATATATAGATTAAAACAATGTCTTTACCCAAGTACTCTTTCTTCTTACCAGAAATAGCAATTGTATGGCAGTTGTGAGGAATGTCACATGAGAGTACATAGAGAAGACTGTTAATGCATTTACATATAGTTTTGTTAAAAGAATAATCCAAAATCTGATAGTAGATATTCATTTAAATGTTATCCAGATGTACTTGTTAACTTGACTGTATGTAATGTTTTTATGTTAGTACATATTGCTGTGGCAATTGTAGCTCAGTGGCAGAGCACTGGTGGTCATAACCAGCTGTCCTGAGTTCGATTCCCAGTAATTGCTTCTTTTGTGTTTTTCCCTCTTCATAATGTTTGAGGATGAGTATATTTACTTATGGTTTGATTATCATTATGATTCGTCATGTATTGTGCATTTATATGTTTAGTGTGAATATCCATATGGCAAACTTGTTGAGGAGAGCAAAAAGAGAGGCTATGCGGATCCAGAGTATGAATTGGAGGACACAGGTGCTTTCAAGGAGAATCGCTACTGGGATGTTGAGGCTGAATACTGCAAGGACAGTCCCGATGACATTCTCATAAGGATCAACGTCTACAACAGAGGTCCTGAGAAGGCCTGCCTCCACCTCCTCCCCACCCTATGGTACAGGAATACCTGGTACTGGGGCTGCACCCATGAGGGATGCACCATGAAACCAAAAATGAAGAAAGAAGCAGACAACCTAGTGTCTGGGAAGCACGATACTCTGAAGAAGTCATTTTTCTATATCGACAAAGGACCAGATGGCACCCAGCCACCCCTGCTGTTCACAGAGAATGAGACAAACACTAAGAAGCTTTACCAACTGGACACCTACACAGAGTACACTAAAGATGCATTCCATCGTTATGTGGTCGAGGATGAGAAGACAGCCATCAATCTGGATTGCAAGGGTACTAAGGTTGCCCCCTACTTTGTTTTGGACGTCCAACCGGGTGAGTCAAAGCAGGTCCGGTTCAGGTTGACGGATGAAGCTAGTCAGATACCAGATGGACAGGATGCCTTTGGTTCTCAGTTTACCGAAATATTCGAAAGAAGAATAAGGGAAGCTGATGATTTTTATGACACCCTGATGAAGAATTTTACTCCGGAGCAGAAGCTGGTAGCGAGACAGTCCTATGCAGGTCTCCTGTGGAGCAAGCAGTTTTATCACTACGTGGTGAAGGACTGGCTGGATGGAGACCCTCCTCCGATGCCCAAACCACCAGAATCAAGACTGTGTGGCAGAAATAGCGACTGGAGACACCTCTTCAACAGAGACATAGTCTCCATGCCAGACAAGTGGGAGTACCCCTGGGTTAGTGCTCTCTAAACAGTTATGCATACCACTTGAGTGGTCCACGTTGAGAGTTAATAGGAGCTGGTGTTTCAGATACACTTTTAGTATTGTTTAAATTGTAAGAACATGCCTCCATCTACCTACGTATATATGTACGGTAAACAGTCTATTAGTTCAGTCCTTCGTATACTAAGGATTAAAAATGTAAAATTCTGAGCATCTGTACGTATAATGACTTCCTAGTAGTATATTGCTATATAAGTGTTTTGTTATTAGCACTGAACAACATGTGTAGACTAGTGTAACTATTGTCATGCCTTGGCTTCTGCTTAGAAGATATACCAGAAGCATTTTTAAACAGTTTAAAAATTAAGAAATATATGCCATTGCCCAAATCCTCTTAGATTGCATGGTATTTCCACCCCCCTCCCCTTTACAAATTGAAACCCTGGTGTACATAGCGATTGCCCTTTGCCTGTTAATGTATGCTTCTGTAGTATGCATCATGGGACTTGGCTTTTCACATGATTCCTTTCATTAAAGTGGATCCTCAGTTCGCCAAAGATCAGCTGATTCTCTTCCTGAGGGAGTGGTACATGTCCCCAAATGGACAGATTCCTGCCTATGAGTTTGCCTTTTCTGATGTAAATCCGCCAGTTCATGCTTGGGCTGTGTGGAGAGTCTACAAGATGGCTGACAAGAAAGGACAGAGAGACCAAAAGTTTCTAGCTAGAGCATTTCAAAAACTGATTCTAAATTTTAACTGGTAAGAAAGTGTCCTCAACTGAATGCACTATACAGTGAGACCTCACGTAAGCGCACACATCTGTTTTATACAAATATCTGGATAAACTGAGGGAATTAGATAAGTGAGGGATATATCGTTGATATCGGTTGTGATAGTTACAGTTAAGTGAGGTCTCACTATATAGGTATGTGTCTTTCCTATTGTCACTATTCATAGTATAATTGTCAGACCCTTTGACTTCTCTACTGGTACCTGTGCGTGCTTGTACATACATAGGTGGGTGAACAGGAAGGATCCAAAAGGCAAGAACATATTCTCTGGTGGTTTCCTCGGACTGGATAATATCGGAATATTTGATCGGTCCAGACCACTACCAACGGGTGGGGAGCTTGAGCAGGCAGACGGAACAGCTTGGATGGCCTTCTTCTGTGTCACCATGCTTGATATTGCTTTGGAACTGGCTCTCTGTGATGATGTATATGAAGATATGGCATCAAAATTCTTTGAACACTTTGTGTCCATTGTTCAGGCAATGAATACTCTTAGTGGAGGTGAGATTATGCAAGAGGCTTGATATATGCATATTGTGGTAACCCTGACCCACCTAATCTGTTTTTGATAAATCTCAGCAACAAATCTGTTACACAATGTCACCTGCTAACTATTCCCAACTCTGGAAATGGCAGACACGGCTGTTAAATTATTCCGCATATAAGCAGGTTAATAGATTATCTGACAAGCAATCCACTAGATTACCTTTGTGCTAATATTACAGTTTCCTAAGATCCTTACCCAGCACTTACATCATAAATTATGGAAATTTATATTTGAATTTATGACTTACTGTGATTTATTGAATCCAAGGCATCATTATACGTACACTTTGTTTATTTCAGGAAAAGGTCTGTGGAATGAAGAGGATGGTTTCTATTATGATCATCTTCGCTTTCCCGATGGCCATTATGAAGTGATGCGAGTGAGATCAATGGTTGGTCTGATTCCGCTGTTTGCCTGTCTTGTTCTGGAGGATGAGGTGGTCCAGAGGCTGCCAGGTTTCAAGAGGAGAATGCAATGGTTTATGAGAAATCAGCCTGACCTTGCTAAGCAGGCGAGTATGAGTAATATATTAATACACTCAATCCTCCCTTATCTGGACACTTTGGGTAAAGCTTAGTGAAGAACGAGCACGCTTTTCCAACAGGTCGAATTTGGCATGGCCAACAATGTAACGCTTTTAGCGAATACAGGTGACTCGCTGGCAGAGACGGAGTCAAATATCTTCTTTCATGCTGCCCGGTAGAGGGACGTGCCCGTATCTGGGGTGTCTGGATAAGGGAGGATTGAGTGTATATGTATGTATATCATGTGCCAGTACATCTTTTATTAAGTAATGGATTTCTTGTATTAATAGCATTTCATTACCATAATATTTTTATGTAGTAAAAATAATAATACTGTTATTTTCTTTCCTCTCTAATGTTATTTTGATATAAATGCGTAGACTGAAGTCATGTTTGTTACTTTGTAATCTTATGAAGCTGAGCATTCTACCATACATATATGCATTACATGTCTGCGTATCCCGTTACAAATTTATTTACTGGTTTTGGTATAAATAAGGGAGCCCTCAAAACAATAGTTACTGATTTCAGTTTTAAATATCTATTTGCTCCTAAAAGTTGAAAGTTAGAACAAAACAAAACTTTTTAATTATAATACATATTATATGATAGATAATATAATACAGTAGAACCGCATCCCAATTAATCAGCTGCACTGACTATCTGGCCTTTGTGGCGATAACAAAATGGCTACTTTGAGCAGTGAGAAGAGTAATTCCAGGAAAAGAAAGTGTGTAGTTCTTACCTTAGAGGACAAAATAACAGTACTCGACCGCCTAAAGGATGGAGCAACTCAAGAGAAACTTGCAGACGGCTACTTGCACACTGTATTAAGAACGTTATTATTGTGCGCATATTAAGAATATTGTGATTCACATATCTGGCAGTTTCACTTATCTGGCAATGTCCGGCCCATTTGAATCGGATAAGTGAATAAAATATTTAAAAATTATTTTAATAGATGCAAGCTGACATGTATACAGATGTGTGTGTGATCTGTTTCCCAGTTCACTTCTCTGGTTCTGTTGTATGGGATATTAACTATATTCACTTGTACTGTTTTAGTTGACCTACAATCCAGAAATTGAGCAACAAGATGTTTTCTGTCATCTTTTGGCCATTCCCTCCAAAGATCAGCTAGTTCGTGTGTTAAAGTATATGTTGGATGAAGAGGAGTTTCTCTCTCCATATGGTATTCGTTCTCTCTCAAAGTATCACAAGGATCATCCCTTTAAAATGCAAGTCGAAGGAGAAGAATACTGTGTCTCATATGTACCAGCTGAGTCCAACACGTACTTGTTCGGAGGAAACAGCAACTGGAGAGGTCCTATCTGGTTGTGTGGTTAGTTAGTGCACTGGAGAGGTCCTGTCTGGTTGTGTGGTTAGTTAGTGCACTGGAGAGGTCCTGTCTGGTTGTGTGGTTAGTTAGTGCACTGGAGAGGTCCTGTCTGGTTGTGTGGTTAGTTAGTGCACTGGAGAGGTCCTATCTGGTTGTGTGGTTAGTTAGTGCACTGGAGAGGTCCTGTCTGGTTGTGTGGCTAGTTAGTGCACTGGAGAGGTCCTGTCTGGTTGTGTGGCTAGTTAGTGCACTGGAGAGGTCCTATCTGGTTGTGTGGTTAGTTAGTGCACTGGAGAGGTCCTATCTGGTTGTGTGGCTAGTTATAATAATTATTAGTGCACTATTCCCAGAAGTTAAAGAAACTTTCAAAACATGAATTTTGAAAGAAATTGGTACTATTAAAGTCTTATTTTATTTAGTTTGGAAACTAAATATCTGTATCTAATGAGGTTGTTATTTCAAACAAATGTGTTTCTCTTCTGTCTACATATGCAGTAAACTATCTTATAATTGAGTCCCTTGAGAGATACCATTATTACTATGGCTGTGATCTCAAGGTTGAATGCCCAACAGGAAGTGGTAACCACATGACACTGCTCCAAGTCAGTCAGGAGCTCTGCAGGAGAGTGGCATTGCTCTTTTTGCCAGACAAAAATGGCCACCGTCCATGTCATGGGGATAGTGAAGCATACACCAAAGACCCCCATTGGAACCAACTGGTTCTGTTCTACGAGTACTTCTGTGGTGAAACTGGAAGAGGCTGTGGAGCAAGGTATGTGAGATATCTCGAGGGACACTCACAGAGCTCCAAGGCACTAGCTGTTTTGGTCGTATTTTATATTTTAGCAGTGACTTGCATGACTAGTGCAAATGCATTTCCTTGTGTTGTGTGTATGACATACATATTTTTCTTCTTATTGTGCAATCCTTATGTGTGACTACATTACTGAGTATTGATATGTTGTCTTTGCATGGTACATATTTCAACTCTTTAAGCATCTAAATGCAGCCTTGGTTTAAATCTTTTGGTTAAACACTTTGACCCTGAGAGTCTTCATTAACGACTAATGTATTGGGTCTTCAGTAGTCTTTATAAGATGTACCATCCAAAAGATAAGTATGATCCACTTAGAAGGAATCCTTATTTTATATGTTAATGTGCAGCCACCAAACGGGATGGACAGCCATTGCTATAAGATGTCTTGATAAGCTAGCCAAAGCAGACAATATAGTGACAATTGGTCACACATACAGGCCCGATCCAGAGCCGCAAGAAAGAAGTTAACTTTTTTGTACGTAGTTTCAGTTTTGTTAATGTTTAAATGCATGTAGGGATTTTCTTAATACCAGTTAACAGTTATTGATTACTGTTTCTCACTGTAGCTTTCTTGATTTCACTTGATAAATTGTTTGCATTCATTGAAGCTTATGAGAAACAAATATGATTTAATAATTCGAATTAAGAAAAACTCATGCATATGCATATGGTTAGCCCCAGAATGGCCTCAACAAACACCGATAGTCAAGGTACTATAGACCCTTTTCCCGTTTTCTATCTGTTTAGGAATCCATTAGGGAACGCTGGTTGACACCTTAACAATACATCCGTGCTGTAGCTACCTAGTAAGACCCTTAACAATAACCCTTTTCCGTACGCGTTATACGCTATAATCAAAAAGTTACCGTGCATGCCCAAGCCATGGCCACTTTTTGAGAAAATAGCTTCTTTCGAAGTCTTTTTCGATCGAACGGTAATATATAATGTATAGAATATATAAAAGTGATTATTGTCGATCGCGCGATGTTTGGCCGGATAACTGAAGTTTTGATAAATAGCTCTATACATATAATATATCATGCAATTTTACTGCATATATAGTTCCTATTATATATATATATAGAGGGGTTGCAGAAGGCGTGGCTTCGGCGACGGCGGCCATGTTGGATTACAACCAGCATAGCTATTAATATAGATATCATAACACTATAACTGTATTCTAATCATTAGCAACAATTCCTATCAGGAAGATTATTTCGCACTAAAGTGGCTCGGAATTCCGTAAAAAAGGATTAAATCATTTCTCCCATGCAGTATAGTTAACCTTTTTTCTGTATTAGAAGATATAAATTTGTTGAAGATGAATACAGATCATGATCAGTGGGCTCTGGGCAACCCCAAAAAAGTTGCTGTGATTGGCGCTGGACCTAGTGGTTTGACTGCCTTAAAGGCACTTAAAGAAATCGGACATACGGTTGTCGGTTATGAAAGTCAGTCTTCACTCGGCGGACTGTGGAACTACGAAGACGAGGCTAACCGCTTCTACATGCCAGTTTCAAGTAGCAACAATGTTCCCGTTGGAGGCTGCTACCAATCCCTTAAAATGAATACATCTAAAAATATGTCCGAATTTTCAGATTTTCCAGTTCCTGAGTCGTATTCAACCTGTATGACCCATTGGGAGTATTCTCAGTACCTGCAACTGTATGCGAAAGAATTCGAGTTGGTAAAGTACATAAAGTTCAACTGTGAGGTCATTAAATTGACCCGTACAAAAGGAAAATTTGATCTGCACTACAGAAATGAGGAGGGAAACCAATTGGATCATTTCGACTTAGTATTGATAGCAACCGGAACTTTCCGATTTCCTTGCTGGCCAAACTTTAAAGGCGAAGAGAATTTTAGCGGAATCGTCATACACAGTAGCCAAGTCCGTAGAGACAAGCTATTTGAAAACAAACGAGTTTTGATAGTTGGTGGAAGTGTTTCTGGTGCTGAAATGGTAACTAATGCCAGCAATGGCGGTGCAAAGAATATCTATTGGGTCGTCAATAACACTGAGCGTGAAAGCGGACGGAAGCGAAATCATTGGATACTCGATCGCTGGCCAGACAGCAATTCGTCAATGATGTGGGATTGCAACATGACGCGCGAAACCTTTCAGTTAAAGCCAAGTATGTTTTTCGGTAAATTTTGCAGCTGGATCAAGTCCATTCACAGGGCAGATGATCAGAGTACCATAGTGTATCCTGGCGATCAGGTAGCCATATCAGATGCATCGCTCATTGAAAACGGTCTGATGTCCGGGAAAATTAGGAAGGTTGCCAATGTGAAGGAATTTGACAAAAGTTCCATTTGCCTATTGGATGATATCACTCTTAATAACATTGATATTGTAATTTATGCCACCGGATTTGTTCAGCGCTTCCCATTTTTAGATGACTTGTGGGACAAGCAAGCGCAGAGGGAGATACACCTATATTGTCATATGCTACCAGTAGAGAACCAACTTCAGGGATTGGCATTTGTCGGCATGTCATTTAGCTTTTTCTGCTCTCTATTTCGTATCTCAGAGATGCAGAGCAGATGGCTTGCATCATTTTGGGCCAGCAGATTGAAGCCCTTCTCCAATGAAGAACTGGAAGCATTTCAAATGATTATTGATGAGCATAAGAAAGGAATATCTCCGTATGGTTTATTAGTAGAACCATACAAATATACAGATGAATTAGCCAAGGACATTGGCTGTCTGCCACCGGGTATTAGTGGCACTGCATGCGAAGATGAGAGCCTCAACATAGCTCTTCTTCGTGGGCCTCTCATATCTGCACAATATCGCATTAATGGGCCAAATGCATGGTCAGGTGCAAAGGAGTACATTAAAATGAAAGCACAAGAAATTATTGGCTCAAATTAATGGGATTTGCAACTATAGCTATTTGCTATTTAACAGAGCCTGCAAAAAATAAGTATTTTTGAGAGAATTTTTTCTATATACAGTACAAGTTACAATATACTAAGGTAATCTAATATAAATAATATAAATAATTCATATGGCTCCAAGAAAGGACCTAGAAACAAAATGGGCATATCATCATTAAGTTTCGGGTATAAAACTCATTTTTAATTAAGGGAATTTTCAATATATATATATATATATATATATTGGAGTCGAGTTAAACAGTGTTGTGCAGGGTATATAATAGGTAGAACCTGAACCTCACTGATGATGATTCAATTGAGGCCTAGGGTGTCTGGAAAGGTGGGTTTTTGGGTATATATGTGCGCATGCTTCTAATCTGTATACGTATATCAACAGCAAAATTCAATGATTACATGGCATCTACATTTTGACCTGTGAATATGGCGGCCATGTTTTTTTCATGCCACCAGAGAATACTGCCATACTGTCGGATTATTCCATAATATCTGCGAGTGTACATTGAGTATGTATGTTGCTATATAATCAATTAAGTTTTAGATAATTATATACAAACCCTTTCAAAAATCAACTTATACAATATTAATAAAAACAATACAGTATATCCAATAAAAATGAAAAGAATAACTATAATAATTACTTTATTGACCAAGATTGTTAGTTTAAATGAATTCCAGTTTAATTAATTTCTATTGTTCCCAAGAATGGATCCAATTACACGTCCACTGGTGTTCCTAAACCAGCCGGTCCAAGTAGTAGGTCTATCTACAGAGTCTGCTAGAGAGGCAAGGTCAGAAGCTACCGTCATAGATTGCTCTGATCCCATGGGTATTCCACTGTCTTCTTCTGTTAACTTGAGTTTGCTCCTGAGATCTGTAGTCTCTGCTGCTCGTAGTAAGGCTTTCTTGCATTCTTTTGAGAGTTGACAGTTACTCAACTCTATTAGCTCAAGTGGAGAGTCTCTTCTAGTGATAATAAAGTCCACTATTCTGGAAACTGCATCTTTCGATACCAACGAGTTCTTTATACTGAGTTTGCTGATTGAAGTTTTGGTAAGTGATGCAATGGTGGAACTGGGGAGACTCTCTACTTTCACATCACCAATGGTCAGTGACGTCAAGGATGTGCTTTGTCTAATAATTTTGTCTACAATTTCTGGTTGTACTAAAGTGACATTTCCTGTCAGTTTTAATTCAGCTAGTTTGGCAGTGGCTTGTGGATGACACAACAAGCCAAGCGTATCATCAGTCACATTGATGTTGACAAAATGAAGGAACCAGCTACAGTGCGAGTGTTCCATTGCATAGGACAATGCTGAGTAATCTAAACTGTCCAAGAGAATGGCTTGGGAAATGATCAACCTTGCTTCCCTTCCGTCTTTGACAGGGCTAGAGATCCGTTTAACTAACTCCTCCAGGAGCCAAGTATTCTTAGCTTCTTGACAGCCATGCAGAATAGCTAGTTGGTTCATCAGTTTATCAGACCAATCCACCTTGTTTTCTACCTTCTCATTATAAGGACGATATTCTGGCTTTATAAAGGTACGAAGATGGTCAGAAAATAGCTCTTTAAGGTCATCCAGTTTATACAGACCCGCATAAAATCTAAATGTCATTGAAAAATTAGCTCTAGAGTATTTCAGGGAGAATATATCTTGCTCAATGTGTAAATTTCTCTCAAGTGGAGGGAGTTTCCCCAAGTAAAATGCAGCCAGAAACTCCTTGAGCAAGTGATGACTAAAGCTGTAGTAAGTCTCAGAAACGGGATAAATCAGCTTAAGTTCTTGTAACTTTCTAATGCTAGCTTCCGGATAATCTCTTTCATGAAACCTGTAAAACAAGAAAAGAGAGGTGCATTCAAGTATAGCAATTAGCCTGATTATTATTAAACAGGTCCGTAGAAATTTATGCAGCTAATTGACTGTCAGTCTGATATATTACTTATACAGAACTATGCACTCACTAAGCTACAAGCTACGTTCTTTATAGGTGCAATTTGTATACCTCAAGCAAAGCTACTCACTTGGATATGCCCTCCTTGACACAGGTATAGGCTAGCTTCCCTATTTCACAGAGAAGGGCAGTGATAGTGTCAGGTATGTCATCCAGACTACTGTAGGGTTTACCTTCTGACTGCGACACTGAGGAGAGAATGAAGGCCCTAAATAGAGAAGTTGGGCTAGTAATGGTGTCTGATTGGGTGCTATTATGGATGCATTCTTTGGCTATAGCAAGATACAACGGCACTCTACAGAGTATCTTTAACACTGGATACTTAGAGAGCCATTTCTTGACGTTGCAGGCATCCACTTCATCCAAGATCTCATCAATCACTCTGTAACTGAATCCCAAGAGTTTGATGCGGAGTGTGCAGGCATTCCGAAGATCTACAATAGTGGGTCGGCAAGTGATGACAAAGGAGCTGTCTGTACATGCTTCTACCCTCCCATTGATCAGTCTCCAAAGATAGGATCTACTTTGCTTTCGGAACAGGTGAGGACACTCGTCTGCACCATCAATTAAAAAGAGAACACCTTCCCCCTTTCTTTGAGATATTTCCAAAGCAAGCTCAGACACATTACAACTATCATACAGAACGGCCAATTCTTTTAGAACTGTCTCAAGGCTATTGATTGCGGAAGTTTCCTTATTCTTCAGCTCCAACAAAATAATGAGCTTAAAGTGCCTTGCATCCTTATCCTTTTCATCAGCCCAACTTTGAGCAATAGCATAAGATAGAGCACTCTTCCCCACACCAGCTACACCTTCAACAAGTATTACTTCGCTCCTACCACTCTCATGTAACTGCCTCAGCAAATCTTTCAGAGACTTTATGCTGGGAGTAGCGTCAACTGAAGTGCCATTCGCTTCCTCGTCATACAAGGGGTTGCACTCGGTCATGTCCAATTCGAAAAACCGCTGATGACGGCGAGGTAGCAACTGAACGAATTGACTATCTATAGGATACCCCAGCGAATAGATCCCTGTGAGACGTCTCTCTGCCAACTCGAACTCGTTTTGGGTCGCATCTACGTCCTCGTTACCAACCAAATGACTATATCCAGGCAGCTCTTCTACCGAATGAAATAAATACTTTCTAGCTGCTACATCCTTTTCAAGGAAATAGTCGATCAATTTTCTTCTTTTCAGTCTAACATTAAGTTGAACGTTTACTTCTTCGTACTGAAACTCTGATAAATATCCCTCACTTAGAAGTGATGTGATTATATCATCAACAGGCAAACTCTTCTCCCAAAGAACTCGATTTCTCTTCAACGCCCCGTATCTCCAATCATCCATTTGGATCGCGTGACGTAAGACCTACCCTACAGTTGCGTAACAATGAATTTCCCAACCTCCTACGTAGTACAGCCCATGCTACAACTTACATCTAGATCTGTTTTCATATCATTTATCTCATTAAATAGAATTTAATTAATGGCTTTTCCTTGGTTTGTTACGTTAATTACATGGACCACACAATCTGCCCCACATAATGCTATCCAACAGTTACTGGGTTCCCATCTGAGTCCTTCTATGGAACCACAATTCATCTTGCCTCGAGCTACTTGTTCATATTTGGATGTCGAGGTGTCCCATATTAAGAGATGCCCATTCTGCGTGGCACATGACAGCTCCCAGTTGTCGGGTGCTGGATGGAATGCAAGATAGGTCAGTGTGTGCCATCCGTGGACATCCTTGGTACTTAGTACATGAAGCAACTCAAAAGTCCTTCCACTGATCAGGCGAATAGTCTACATTAATAGAAACCATGTGCATTCACCAGGGCAAATTGAGATGAGTACATTTTGTAGGTTATATTGTGGTATGAATACTTTATAACCTAAACAACACTATTTACATTCCAAGCAAAATCTCAATTGAGCTCAAGATCCATTTCTAATCAGTCATATTGAAATACAGTTGAACCCTGTTAAGATGAAATGGCTGGGACTACTAAAACATTTCATCTTAACAGAAATCATAATTCAGTTCAAGAGCGTTTCCTCTATGTCGTTTTACGTGGATGTTCTCAATCGTTTTCTATAAGGCTCAAAGATAGACTGCTTGTAAGCGCTGATAATCCTTGTACGATTCTTAACGATAGCCTATCCCAAAGTATTTTTGTTATTGCCATCTCCATTACTACATGATTGACTAGTGTGTATATTGAAATATACCTTAATTACTCTCCATTCAATATTCCTAAAGGCATGCCACATACCACAATCAGTAGCCAATTGGTAAAGGCTATTGATAGAAACTCAATGTCATTATTACAATTTGGTAGTGTATCTTCCTTAGCCTTTTCTTTCTTGACTAGCTGTACAGTGGGTTGTTTACATGAAAGAGAGGTAGTAAGACCAGTGCACGGCATAGTAAACAGGTAAACAATACCTGGTCATCAGAACATGTCACAATACACGGCCAAGGATTCACAGAAGATCAAGATAAAGAAAAAGACAAAGACTCCCAGGATCACTGATGAAGGGTGGAATTTCCAGAAACGGCTGTCTGACCCAGTGGAGAAGAAGATGAAAGAAGGGAAAAGAAGGAAGAAAAGACTCCTGTATCTTCATCCAAAGCTCTCTTCAGGTTTAGTTCCCCCATAGGCTCTTTTACAGAATAGGCATAGCATGTAGGAAAATGGTATCTTAGATTTTTCATGGCATAGTAAACAATACCAGGTCATCAGAACATGTCACAATACATGGCATAGTAAACAATACCTGGTCATCAGAACATGTCACAATACATGGCATAGTAAACAATACCTGGTCATCAGAACATATCACAATACATGGCATAGTAAACAATACCTGGTCATCAGAACATGTCACAATACATGGCATAGTAAACAATACCTGGTCATCAGAACATGTCGCAATACATGGCATAGTAAACAATACCTGGTCATCAGAACATGTCACAATACATGGCATAGTAAACAATACCTGGTCATCAGAACATGTCACAATACATGGCATAGTAAACAATACCTGGTCATCAGAACATGTCGCAATGGTGTTCCTGTCATCATGCATCTTCCAATCTACGCATGTGACAGCCATTTTATGTCCTCTCAATACAGTGACACTACAAAGGAGGAATGGTAAGTTTACATTACACATTATGTATTCTGATACACTCACAGTTGCCATGTATTGCTCTTCCATACTTTACATGTTTGATCTTCAGAGCATGTGATTAACATGTGATCATCAGGACTCCAGCAAAGGCTCCATATTTCAGCTCTACATAAAGCCAGAATATCACATTTAAAAAACCCAGTTGTCTTGCAAATGATTCACAGCTAAACTGTATCTGCTATTCAATCACAAATGTTTTATTCCAAAGAGCAAAGTATTCAACTTATTTGCTGTTGCTAGCCTAGGTGGTTGCTATGTTTATTGAGTGACTATAAAATTGCTACTTGTTGTGAGAGGTGACACTTCAGACCGCGATTATATCTTATTGGAGAGCAATTGTATCTTATTGGAAAGCAATTGTATCTGGTTCAGTATGATTCAATCAATAGCAATAACACACACATACGTACTTCAGCTCGATTCAAACATAACTTAGCAACACTAGCAAAACCAATCGTCACACCTTTCTATCCCTTTGATCAGCAAATAAATCACTTATATATATAAAGTTAAATAAAAACATTCAAAAATGAAGTTAAAAGTAGGGATGGCACTATAACAGTGATTGGCACATCTAGAAAAAGTAACGAAACAAGAAAGTGATCATATGGTAAGGCTAACATTGCAGAAGTGGCATAACTATACACATCACTTCTATGTTTGGGCGCATCATGGATATACTAGAAGTAGGGATCGATGCGCCCAAACATAGAAGTGATGTGTATAGTTATGCCACTTCTGCAATGTTAGCCTTACCATATGATCACTTTCTTGTTTCGTTATTTTTTCTAGATGTGCCAATCACTGTTATAGTGCCATCCCTACTTTTAACTTCATTTTTGAATGTTTTTATTTAACTTGTATTGCTCCTTTTTTCTTGTTAATATTTGTTTTAAAAGTTTTCTTGGCGAAAACTCGAAATAAAGTAGCAGAATAGACGATATAATAGAGAGCTCTAAATTAAAAAATGGCGTCCGAAAAGATCCCAAATTTGATAAGATGTTTTCTACCGTTCTTTAACATTCAGTTTAGGATATTAAAGGGTCCATAATCGTTAAGAATACGACTGTATATAGGCCCTGCAAAGCGACTAAGAAATTCGATCGCGGGTAACGGCAGTACCACAAATATTACTCATTCGGGTTACTTATTTTATATACAGAGAATTTGAAACTTAATTAAAAAATGGCGTTCAAAGAGGCCCTAAATTGGGCACTTTCAAAATTAACACGCTTCGGTTGGAGCGCGTTGAAATCTAGGGTAGCCTATTCCCTAGTTCGGAAACATTCATGACGATTTAGTATTTGTATGTACCTGCGTAAGTTCGCATGTTAGCGCTAGCTCATTTGAAAAAAGAAGAAGAAGAAGAAGAAAAAATGAGGAATTGCAGAATTTGGCCTATTTCGGTTTAACCACTTTGCGAAGGTTGTAGAGCATCGTAACATGTTTTGGCGTTTAGAAAAGCATGCAAAAACGACTGCAAACACACAAATGCAACCGAAAATCTGAACGTTGTTGATTTATGAGGTGTTAATTGATAATACATTGAATAGGGCGGCCATGTTTTTTTCGGCCATCCCTACTTATAGAGTACTACCGTACTCTATGATAACACCCCCTGTTGCTGATATATAAGCATGAGGCATGAGGGGATGAAGCGCCTGAGTAGCGAGTGTTTATCAATCAGTGACATCTCGAAATGGGGGTGTTATAACTAATACATATGTCATCTGCTACCTAATGAGAACTTCCAATTCTAGACAACCACTTCACATGCAGCATCACACGTCACATGCAGTGTCACATGTCACATGCAGTATCACACGTCACATGCAGTGTCACATGTCACATGCAGTGTCACACTTCACATGCAGCGTCACACTTCACATGCAGCGTCACACGTCACATGTAGTGTCACACGTCACATGCAGTGTCACACGTTACATGCAGTGTCACACGTCACATGCAGTGTCACATGTCACATGCAGTGTCAAACGTCACATCCAATGGTTTACTGTTTTCCTAACTGGCCAAATAAGGGGTCTTGTTTCCCTTTCTGAGGCTCATGGGCTGTGAATTTGGTCAGCACTTTAAGCACTCCAGAAGAACAATCACAAACAACCAAAACACCATGCGAGGTCCCTACACCCAGCAGCTGGCAAATTAGAAGATAGATAGATAGATAGATAGATAGATAGATAGATAGATAGATAGATAGATAGATAGATAGATGGATAGATAGATAGATAGATAGATAGAGAGAGAGAGAGAGACAGAGAGACAGATATAGTGTAGTCTAGAGATGACAAGCAAAAGCTTCAACATGGATGCAATGGTGTATGGCTATCATGTGTAAGAAGACAAATAGCAAAATTTCACGGAGTGCAATTTTCACATTTGAAAACTCATCTGTGAAAAACGTGAAACTTGTGCTCCTCAAAAATTTGGTGCCATACAATAATCTAATACACCATTTTTCTCACATGCTTGTACTTTAGAGTAAATGCCTAATAAGGAACTAAACTAGTGAGAGCTTTGGATGAGGATACAAGAGTTTTCGTCTTCTACTTCTTTTATTTTTCAATGGTCCAGATAGCTGTTCTTGGAATTTTACCCTTCATCAGTGACCCTGGGAATCTTTGTCTTCTTTTTGACCTTTTGTGAGTCAATACAGGTTAAAGATATAAACATTCCAAATACAATTTATATACAATATTGCCTTCCTTAAAGCAGTAGTATCTTGCCTTGCTATGATTAGCCCATCTCATGTGTATAACACTCCCTTCCAAGTGTTGTAGGAGAACTGGTTTGTCATTACTGGTATAGTTCCAACTTTGAACAAGACCATCCAAAGTGCCAACAATGACAGTGGTGTCATTCAGCCACACTAAGCACCTCACAGACATGCCAACATTAACTGAGGCAACAGGTATGTTGTCCTTAATTGAGCAGACCCACAAGTTGCCTGCCAAGTCACCGACTGCTACATTCTGAGATGACGGGGAAAACTCCACTCCACAGCATGATATTTGAAATCCCCTGCATACCCCTTCTATATCCACTCCATTGTTATGGAACACTGATATTTTTGCATCCTGCACGGCACCTACATAAATTTAAAGATTACAAGTGACACACACAAACTATTATACATGCACACATACACACATACAAACAAATATGTACACACATGCAAACATACAAACAAATATGTACACACATGCAAACATACAAACAAATATGTACACACATGCAAACATACAAACAAATATGTACACACATGCAAACATACAAACAAATATGTACACACATACAAACAAACAAACAAACAAATATGTACACACATGCAAACATACAAACAAATATGTACACACATACAAACAAACAAATATGTACACACATACAAACAAACAAATATGTACACACATACAAACAAACAAACAAACAAATATGTACACACATGCAAACATACAAACAAATATGTACACACATACAAACAAACAAACAAATATGTACACACATACAAACAAACAAACAAACAAATATGTACACACATGCAAACATACAAACAAATATGTAAACATGCATACAAAATACAGTAAATTTAATTGTATCCTCATCCAAAGCCATATATGGCAACCTTGCTCTAAGTTTCAAGTCTTTTGCATTATGTTTCCTTGGCCTCTCGTGTGATTGATAACAATGTCGGGAAATGGTGATTTAGATGATTCATACGTACTGTAAATTCCTTACCATCAGGTGCACTTCTGGTTAGCGTAACATGATTAAGTGTACTGAATCCGCAAACAAACAGACTTTTGCCCAGCTCATCCCATGCGATGTGTACAAAGTAGTCCTGTTCCAAGACCTTTATCTCCTTGACACACTGACCATCCAAGTTCCACCAAACCAACCTTCCAGTATCAGTCGGAAAGAGTAAGAGGTCATTATCCCACATACAAGCTCTAGCAGTATAACCCTGGGAGAGCAGACATGTAGGCATGTGATCTCTCTTTATTTGGAGGTAACATATAGATAATACAAGGAGGTATACACATACTTAGTATGTTAGAGTTGAACACTGATTATATACTTTGCCCATACAGAAACCTACAGAGATTAGCAACTAAAAAGGGTTTTGCAGATATATACAGGATCTAAGGATTCAAAGAACTTCCAGAAAGACTTCCAGGGTCACTGATGAAGGGTGGTATTCCCAGAAACAGCTGTCTGGACCAGTGGAGCAAAAGTATAATACTGCTTCTAGAAGCCATTAGTCTGACGAAACATAAACTATCCATACGAAAAGGGACGGCACACGTTGGCAATGCATGTAATTCAGTCAACATTCTGTGGCTATTGTCAACCACCTCAGATAATCAGTCACAGTTAAAAAAGAAATGGTAGCAGTGTAGAATGTCAATAAATTCCTTGACAACATAAGTGCCAGGTGACTGGTGGTGATTCTATCCTCATAGTATGGTCTAATCGCATCTGAACAGGCTTACAGTGGTAAATTGTGATACAGTCTGCATCTCATGGCTACTGAAGACCATAAAGTGTCCATTCTGAAGTCCCACAACAACTCTCCCATCATGAGCAACCATCAACAGAGTAACATCCAAATGCTTTGCAGCCAAAACAGGCATCAGCTCCACAGACTACAATACAACCCAGAAATATAGCTACGTATACACTATATACAGATATCTATACAAGAAGAAACATCATATTAATGTATACCCCATTGCCATGGCAACAATTTGATATTGGGGTGGGCATCATCTATTCTATTAAATATGTACGCATATAATGCCGTGTCATGCACTAGTCATTATGTATTATGGTTTAAGAGTTTCTTCATTTTTATGTATGTTTTCTGACACTGCTACACAGGATCAAATTTCAGGTTTCATAAATAGCATGGAAACTTCTTGAACAGCCAGGTTTCAAAGGGTGCTCAAGTATGTGCTAATATAGATTTTAACAGCCCCTCTCCAGTTTTATACATACTATCATACCTTTTGAAACCTGACATTTGATCCTGTACTGGTGCTACATTGAACCCTTTTTCTGTGTCCTAGCACCTTATGGTGTGGTGCACTTTAATAATGACTGATTGATTGGTTGATAGATATAGAGCTTGAATTGCTCAATTAGAGGAATATACAGCATAAAATATACAAGAAGTGAAGCAAATCTCATTTTTCTTATCCTATTTAGCCATGTATATCCACCCTGTGCTGCCCAAATGTCACGGCAATGAAATAAAAACAGTTAGAGCTCATAGGCGAGGACTATAGCCAATATATAATACTAGACTGAAGCTGACTTAGATATATATTTGATTCATCACAGACACGTCAGGGAAATTATACATTCAAATTGACATGCCCAATGTATTTATACATAGTTCTATTGGGCTCTAATATTACTATTTTCTCCAGTTGCTGTGCCAAATGGTACCATTTTGCCTACTTTTTGGTGCTTTCCTGATAATGAGTAGAGATGCAGTAGATTGGCACGTGCATCCGGACAATTCTCAGTCACAACCACGCCCCCAGAAGGGAGTACCTCACAGGTCTCAAAAGCAGCTGACAGAGGTGTGTCGTCAAAGCGACTGATACTGTGGCCATCTTTTGGTCTATTTGAATCTCCTTCTTGGCTGGCATGAGCATCCTTCCAATATCTACCTGAAGCTTGGCCAGCTTTATCCATCCATTCCAGCCTCAATCCCTTGCCATCATCTCTCACACTGTAAACAGCCACTGCTGATTGAAAGCCATTGCTCACAATAGCAATAGTGCCACTGTCTTTGGACCAGGACAGCTGAAAGAAGAGATCAATCAAATAATACAGCTGTCTCCTGTGTGCAGGAGGTCGCCACTACTGTTACAAAGTAATGCATAGTTAAGTAGGGATTGATTTTATATGTAAGTACATATCTTAATGTAATGCAACACATCAGGAACTGCATAGCTTACAGATGATTACTTTATAACCTAGTAAGTTCAAATAGGATAATTACCATTGAATGAAGTGGGAGTTTCTCATATTATTATTGTATACACTGTTATTCTCTTTCTCATTATTACTATTACTATTACCAAGTAACAATAATAGTATGTAAATACACATTGCCTTAGGACATGAAGAAACAAACAAATTCAAACATGTATAATTAGTATAATTAGACTTTTTAAGAGTCTAGAGATGCAGTTCCTATAGTAACCATTTTGGCAGATATTTAGACCATGGAGGATCTTCTTCAGGCTGACAGCAACCGGTCAAAAAGTTAAGTTTTGACATTATTAAAAGAATCCTAGGATATTCTATATACGTACACAATGCATTTTTGTTATTCAGTCATGTGCTAGGATATCACGATATAGAGCATGCAGTATGGTCACATGACTGTATTGTACAAGGGGTCACACGACTGTACTATACATACATAGAGGCCATATAGTACGACATCACACAATCAGCTTGTTGTATTTAGAAGATAACTAGTATATACAGTCAGTGCTACGCAAGAATGAACTATACAACATCTGGTTTAACTTACATGATGTAATGAGTCAAAGTCTGTAACGTCCGAGTGCAGAAGTCGGTAGTCAGTATCCCATACTTTAATTTCACCACCATAGGACAAAGTGACAATAAACTTCTTATTAGGAGACGAGCGCATGCAGAAGATTGCGTCACTGTGAGCTTGAAAGGACCTTACCGGCTCTTTCAATATAACGTCCCACCTTACTAAATCAGTCCCACGTGGAACGTCGAAATAACCAGGATACTGCCTACTTTCACGAGATGAAACCACACCCGATGTATGTCTAGCTGATGCAATCCCCCAGGAGGCAACGGAATCTAAAGACCTTTTAGTCTTGGAAATGTCCAATTGCAATGCACCTACGTTACTGACTGACGCCATTTTGTACCTAGCTATTAGTCCGAATAAATGTACGGGACTCTATTCGGACGTATATACAAGAGCGTAACTTGGACTATTTATGGAGACGCACTGCCCAAAATTATACTCGTGATCTGAGGTCTAATAAACTTGTCGTCGAAAATCGATCCAGCCAGTCAGGTAGGTACAGTCCAACCTAGTCCGATGAAATTAGACCCTTTCATTGCGCAATCAACGCGACAGAAAGGGTCTGATAACTTACCCCCCGATTTTCTGTAGCATTTCTCAAAATTCCTGTGGAAATTCCGCGGTCACATATGTGGTTAACACCTTCCTTATTTAGTGAAAGGTATGCAATTAGGCACATGGGTTACTTGTATGGGTGACTAGAATAAAACACGTGCACGTGTTAATTGAGGTCAATTGGACACGCCTCTTCAGCAACGTCGAGGGTAAGTTGTCAGACCTTATCAGACTAGTCCAACCAGTCAGGTAAGTATTTGTAGATGCAGATTTCTGGGACCATGCATAATCTGGAATAAATTTGCATTAAGTTTATCTATCTATTGAATTATTTGCTATACTGTGCGTTTCCACATTGTATACCTATAGCCCTAACGTGCACACCACGTGTTGCACTCAAAGAGAAAGGATTGCTTCCCTGCTGGTAGTGCTGTATTATTAGCTCATGTATGTGTAGATTCGCAAAGGCCTAGCTGCAGTAGTATCAGGGAGTACGGTAGTACTCCTTATGTAGGGATGACACGGTTTTTGGGGCGCCGCGGGCGCCCCTATATTGTTTTCAGAAATTAGGTTAACGTATGGCTTCCTGTTCGTAACCTTGTAAATATCTGTCACCAAAATGGCGGACGTTCGGCTGGCTTTCGTTTTCTAGCTTAAAACTAGCTTTCTCTTCCTTAGCGTCGAACATTAAACAAACGAAAAGGATTTAGAAACCATATTTACGAATACTATGTAACGTAAAGCTTGCGTGAAAGCGTTTTCTACGAGATATGGCCTTGAAAAATTGACGGCATAGAACAAGAGTCGACCGGAATCGGTTAAGCGGACATCTAGGACATCTAATTTGTACCAGCCAAGTAGTTCGAGTTTACTTAGGGGCGCCTGGCGCCCCACGAGATTTTTAAACTCGAAATACTTGTTTTTGTTTTCCCCATACATCGGTATAGGAGCAAAATCCCGAAAATCGACAAATCAAGGCTATGTATAGCTAAATATACAATTTACATGCTCTAAATAGACCTTAAAGGCAAGCGAATATGTCCCGCTGGCGAAATAATAAACTTTAAAAATTCCCTTTTTCGTCTTCTTCATATTCTTCTTCTTCTTCGTCAGCCATAACTAAAAAACTATATAAGCTTTTGGACTAATTGTTAAACGAAACTACTGCATATTTTCCGAGCTGTATTCTTTTGTAGAAGCGAGAGCGATAACGCTATTATTGAGCATGACGGCTTTCATGGCCCTAGAGTAAAGGCCTCAATAAAGTCGCCATTTTAATGACGTCATATTCAGTCGAATATTGCGAAACCAAAATGGTTTTAATTATCAGGGAGAACGGTAGTACTCCCTATGTAGGGATGACACTGTTTTTTTCGTTTCCCCATACATCGGTATAGGAGCAAAATCCCGAAATAGGCCGAAAATCGACAAAACAAGGCTATGTTAGGGGTGACAACGAAAAAATCGTGTATCACCGATCTCTTTCTAATTTGGCACGAAGCTTCTACTTCATGAGGCGCATCTAACGGTATCATTCGTTTTTAAACGAGACGTTCCCATGCCAAGTTATTGTCAAAATACCGTTTTTTTCGTGTACTTTCCGTATTAATCATTCTGCCACAGCTCGAAGGAAAGAGGTGCATTACTCAAGCTTTGCTTACAAATAGAGCACATCTATACACATTTAAACATAACAATAATAATCCAATAAAACACTCTGTCGTTACAGGAGTGAAAAAACCGAAACATAGTCTCAGATACGAGCCATATGTTACAGTCCTGCACTTAGCTAAAAGCACCCATTGAGATCGTCCTAATACTGTCGGATGCAGTATTACTTTATATATCTGTAACCCAGAAATGATGAGCTTTCACTCTCCCAAACCATCTGGGTAGGGGGCATTTAGGTACCAAAACGTGAGAAACACGAGAGCCTGTCCCTTTAACTGCATCATCACCATCTAAAAATCTAATTACTCTAAGAAATCTGCTAAATTAAAATGTTTCTGATCGTTGATTTCATTTTCTGGCTACTTGTCTCTGCACATCGTTAGCTACAAATTGATAGTAATGACATGTATGTAAACGTGATATATCGCGATTAAATCGTTTACGATTTGTAACGTGACGACTTTCCACTGTAGACAGCTGGTGAGCATTTGATGCATGTCAAACAGAGTTACTTTCCTTTGACACTATGCTTCATGTATGTAATATCCATGTCAACTTTCATGTTTATCCTTTCTTATCACTTCCAAGTTAGTTTTAGACTACACTGTGATGAGATTGCCTGTGCAAAGGTCATTTAGTATGCCTTGAAGAGGATAGTCATGAGTTTGAGGTATATAACTCAAATCACATGTGCACCCACTATACACATTAAATTGTAAATTGAAATCATAATTGTCTAGTACCCCTTCAAAGCTTAAAATATCATTTGATGATTTTTAAATCCCCTACAGAATAGTCAACTAGTAGATTAAAAAAGCTGATCTGATAGTGTTTGCTGTGAAATAAACCTGTAAGCATTGTGTGGAAGAAACTTTCTTTGTTGAAGGTAGGGATCAATCACCAAGTAGAATTTCCCAATTGCAGTCTTTCCAGCATCACGTGTAAATGACCAATTTCTTAAAAACCAGTGTAACTTTTTATAAAATTCTAGAGATGGCTTTTTAGTAAAAGCTAAAGTAGGTTGGTCTTGCTGGGCTGCAGTAAATGCCTTTTTTATTTCTTCAATTAAATTAAATTAGGTGCAGTGGTTCTTTGCATGGTTTTAATCCATCAATCAGATATGGATAATGGAATCCCATATAAATCAGGATATCAAGGAATCATGTTGCATGCCACATAGTGCAACAGAATTACCTTGTTTATTGCGAACTCTTGGTATCCATTTTTTTTCCAAGTAGTTACTAAGGGAACTAGCATCAATTCTTTGGTTACTCAGTGGGGCTGCAATACGTTCAGCTGCTTTTAACAGACGAGAAGGTCTAGTTGATACCTGTGCTTCAGGAAATTTTTTCTTAAATAATTCTAGAAGTATGTCTCCTAGGTAACTCCCTGAATGAACTTGTTCCTTCTTTGCTTCATTTAACATTTCAATTAATTGACCATATGTTGGAGGACCTTATATAAGAACATGTACAATTATACTTTGTCACTACAACTGCAACTGCATGTATGTATACAGTAGGTGTTTCATAGCATATTACATTAATGTTCCTCACCACTGTTAACTGCAGCTGCTTGCTGACTGCGAAGTACAGGTCCAGGGTTTCTCTCAATACCTCCTATGACCAGTAGAATATGCAAACAAAGAAGCACAGACAAATATGTGAATTTCCCCTGGAAATCATTCCTCTGCCAATTGGAGACCAGTTGAATATGTTGACCTCTTGGGAACCTAATGATAACTTGATACCAATGGCCAATTGATGCTCTCCAAGCAGTAAGGCTTATCATTTGGGCTTGGTACAAGTCTACAGAGGTAGTATTTTTAATAGTACATATGTACGTTTGCGTTTAATAGAGTAGATTTACCTGACTCTATGATTATATATGTAGATACGTTCTTTGAAATACTGTATACAGTTTGTAGAATTCAAAATTTCGTGCCACTCCAATAAATCTTGAACACGTGATAGGTTCGTTTTCTTTAACATCATTTGCGTTTTATTATTTTCAGGGAGTCTAATTACACAGTTTGTGCATATAGAATCCCTTTAACTGCATCCTCGCCGTCTAAAAATCTGAAAAATCACAGTATTGCTATGAAAAGGACAGAGGAAGAATTAATCCATCACTGGCTATCGTGTTTCTCACGTTTTGGTACCTAAATGCCCCCTACCCAGATGGTTTGGGAGAGTGAAAGCTCATCATTTCTGGGTTACAGATATATAAAGTAATACTGCATCTGACAGTATTAGGACGATCTCGATAGGTGCTTTTAGCTAAGTGCAGGACTGTAACATATGGCTCATATCTGAGACTATGTTTCGGTTTTTTCACTCCTGTAACGACAGTGTTTTATTGGATTATTATTGTTATGTTTAAATGTGTATAGATGTGCTCTATTTGTGAGCAAAGCTTGAGTAATGCACCTCTTTCCTTCGAGCTGTGGCAGAATGATTAATACGGAAAGTACACGAAAAAAACGGTATTTTGACAATAACTTGGCATGGGAACGTCTCGTTTAAAAACGAATGATACCGTTAGATGCGCCTCATGAAGTAGAAGCTTCGTGCCAAATTAGAAAGAGATCGGTGATACACGATTTTTTCGTTGTCACCCCTAGCTATGTATAGCTAAATATACCATATACGTACATACTCTAAATAGACCTTAAAGGCAAGCGAATATGTCCCGCTGGCGAAATAATAAACTTCCAATTTTCGTCTTCTTCTTCATCTTCTTCGCTCGCTATAACTAAAAAAGAAAACAAGCTTTCGGACTACTTCTAAAGCGAAAATACTCTAAATTTTCCGCGTTGTATTCTTTTGTAGAAGCGAGAGCGATTACTCTATTATTGAGCATGACGGTTTTCATGGCCCCAGAGTCAAGGCCTCAATAAATTCGCCATTTTAATGACGTCATAATCAGTCGAAGATTGCGAAACCAAAGTACAGAAACTAGAGAACAATAAAAATTTTCTACAAAAATAATGAAGATGTAGGGATGGCACAAAAAGCACAGAAACAAGAAAGGGATGTTACACAGTGAAGCATTAGCTATGCATGAATCCTACAAGCAAGGGTGTTGTATGATTCATGCATATATAGCTAATGCTATATATAGTATATATAATATATAGTCGTTTGACTGTCATCTATTTCAAGTCCATATCTCTTTTTCAAAGGCCTTACGTTGGTTAGTATTAACGATAGTTTTGAAAGACTCGTCAACGATTTAATCGTAGGCGCAACTAAAGCTAAAGCTATTTTAAAGCTTAAATAAATGAGTGCCCCCAAGCGTTCGCCATTTCGGCGACAGGTAAAAAAACGGGAGCGCCGTGGTACTCAGGTTGCCCGAAAAACATGGCCACCCTATATATCGCTTAACACCTAATAAATCACAACGATTCGATTATTCGGTTATTTTCGATGTCTACGGTGTCTCTAGTGTATATACACCAGAAACCCAATATACAATGAATGTATACATAATGTTTAAATTTCTATGTAATAAATGCTGCATCAGCATATTTTTTATATGAAGTACAGACCAAAGTTGTGATCCTCTTTTTTAAATAAGAGATTTTGGTTGTTAGATTTTTCTCATTGATTGCCAAAATTTAGTCATAGAGAATACTGAATACCGATTCTAACTACGATTTAACCAGCCATTAAAGTTTCCAATGCCTGTCATATGAGGCTAGAGTCATAATTGTATGATCTTTGATTTACCTTTGTTGATTTATAACATGCTCATAATAATATAACATTGCTTCTCGCAGACCATGGGCAGATGAACCTACGCAGCTAGGGAGTCCATATTGCTTTTTATTGCCTCCATATGGCATAGCATATATTTTAGTATGCAGCCTATATATAAATGGTTAACCTATATGTAATCACTCACACATGTATTAGTCACTGTATAAGCACTGCCATCCCTAGTTTATATTTTTGGTTTAACTTATTATACATTCACATGAAAAATCTAAGATACCATTTTCCTACATGCTATGCCTATTCTGTTAAAAGAGCCTATAGGGGAACTAAACCTGAAGAGAGCTTTGGATGAGTCTTTTCTTCCTTCTTTTCCCTTCTTTTATTTCTTCTCCACTGGGTCAGACAGCCGTTTCTGGGAATTCCACCCTTCATCAGTGATCCTGGGAGTCTCTGTCTTTTTCTTTGTCTTGATCTTCTGTGAATCCTTGGCATCATGTTGCTCTCATTATAAAAGTGACATGCATGTGCAATTGCACAAGCTGAGGCCCATCATGAGTCACTATAGAAATATATAGCAATTTGACATTTTAGTAACCATTATTCACTGCAGCTTATATAATAATAATATAATTTGCCATGTCATACTTTTATTCTGTATTCTCGCATTAATTCTCTGTCCTCTTTTGGATGGTTCATCTTTCAATAATTTTGAGTGTCTAAAGACACAGTTTTCTGTTCTCTCGGACGTTTCGACCCTGGGGGTCTTCTTCAGTGACTGAAGATGGTAAGAAGGTGTTTCCTTTTTATGGACACCCGTTCCTGCCATTATCGGTGATGTCATCAGTTACATCATTTTTGAGGGAAAGGGGGAAACAGAAGCATGAACAGAGAACAAAAAACTGCGTCTTTAGACGCTCAAAATTATCAAAAGATGAACCATCCAAAAGATAAGTTTGATTGCAGTTAGAAGAAATCCTTATTCGATAAGTGCAACACTTGTGGTTTTAAAACAAGTGAAGGCGGAGGCTACAATTTATGAGCAAGACACACAGTGAAAAACTGTACAATGTCTGTACAAAGGCTATGATATAGTATGGATAATCACCGGTTATATACCATAAAACAGCCATTTTCTGTTATTCCTTCACACCCAAAGTATATATATATATATTTAGTAATATATACATAACTGTAACATATTTGTACATGTTATGATCGATTGCTCCTGTTCTGATGTGTATATAGGATATACCTTTCAATCATCAGAATGTCGTTAAGAAATGGAACATTACCTAATTCTCTATTCATGCCAAAAGACCACCAATTTATTCTAGAAATCTCTAAAATGATTGTTGAGTACTTGCAGACTTACTCACAAAGAGGTAGTGAGGTGGTGGATTTCAGGCAACCTGAAGAACTGCGGTATGCATGTTATTCAGTACTTACACTTTATATGTTAATTCATATTTAAACTATATACATGTATGTGAAATATAATATTTGAATTTACAGAGAGCTGATTGATTTCAGTCTATCTGAGGAGGGCACTGGTGAAGATACATTGCTGAAGCTTATTAAGAAAATCTTACATTTTTCTGTGCATACCTGTAAGATTTGACATGCACCATATATTATATATGCATTAAATTTCTATCATATTCCTCTCCAATATTATATATTTTATGATGTGACTTTATTAATGAACGCACTTATGTGTACCTACTTATATAGTATGCATGAGACCCCTAGATTTAGCAGAGAGAGAGCCAATGACTCAGAAAAGATCAAGAAGAAGACAAAGATTATACAATTAAGATCATGAAGAAAGCAAAGATTCCCAGGGTCACTGCTGAAGAGTGGAATTCCCAGAAACAGCTGTCTGGCCCAGTGCATGGAAAGAAGAAAAATAAAAAGGAGAAACCTCTTGTATCCTCATCCAAAGCCCTCACTAGGTTTAGTTCCCTATATATATAGGCCTTTTATATACTCTAAAGTAGATGTATAGCATGTAAGAAAAATGGTGTATTGATTGTCCATGTCTGTATTATACAAATATCAATTATCAATGGATGATTGTTAGGCACTTCCTTTCAGGTCATCCACACTTTTATAACCAGCTCTACTCTGGGTATGATCCTTTTGGAATAGCTGGTTGCATGGTCTCTGCAGCTACCAATACCAGCATGTGAGTTGCTCAAGTGTCCTATACACTGAACATATTTTGTTTTCTTCGTGCATGATCACATTGATAATATATTGTCAAATTTCTGAATTACATGAATGGATATAAATAGAGTAAAGCTCACCTTTCAAAGATAATGAGCATTTGATATTTTTGACCATCTTGGATGTTTTACCCCCACAAGGACAAGTGGAACTCCTTAGGGCATATTCCTACAGTTAATGGTGGAAGCATAGATTTTTGAGAAACATGCACCTAGCAGTTTCCTTTCTCATCCAGGTATACGTATGAAGTGGCTCCTGTATATAATATTATGGAAACTGAACTTGTTGCTCAAATGAATGGACTGATGGGTTTTAAGAAAGGAGATGGAATACTGTCTCCAGGTGGAGCACTGGGAAACCTCTTTGCACTGATGGCAGCTAGACAGAAGTTAGAACACAATTACATACATAGAAACAGTTATTGGTTCTCAATATTTTATTATTATTGTTGTGTCTGTGTTGGTCATACATATATACCATTTGCACATGATATTATGCATAATTTATAAGGTTTAGTGGCTCATATATAGAGCCCAGGATGGCAGCAGCATTTCCTCTTTGGATTGCCACGGCAATTCATAGGGTTCCTGAGTTACTGTACATGTTTGAATCCGAAAGGCAATCTCGCAAACAAAAGTCCTTGCTTGCTTGGCTCCCAGACACACCAAATGTCTCAAATGCGAGTGGCATGAAGTTGTGTGTGGGTTCAAGATGGGAATACTTGGCTGACTTTCCTTGTTTTGACAGTACTCTTCAGGAGAGGGTAAGGTGCACCTTCTTGCATGGGTTGATGGTGGAAGTGTACCAGCTTCAGATGGTGGTTGCCCTTCTCCTCTTGTGACATTCCTTGGCCATTCTGAAAATTCTCTTTACCCTTGGTACAGCTCCTTGTAACAGGGAACTGCATGCTGGTCATAACCAGCTGTCCAGGATCCTGGGTTCAATTCCCGGTAATTGCTTCTTTCATGTTTTCCCTCTTCATGATGTTTAAGAATGATTTAAAGTGTACTTGTGGTTTCATTATCACTTTGATTATTCATGTAGATCATTTCCAGAAATCAAACATAAAGGACTCATTGGATTACCACAGTTAGTTGTGTTTGCTTCAGACCAGTCCCATTATTCAATTCTGAAATCAGTCTCAGCTATGGGAATTGGAATGGACAATTTAATCGTCGTTTCTTCAGATGAAAGGTAACAGAGAATAATTAGATGGTTGATGGAAGACTTTAATAAAGAAACATACATAGTACCAAGGAAATTCTATTAATTGTTTAAGCCACTATTATACCCTAGACCTATATGAGTTGGGTATCTTTTAGTTTTTAGTTAAGCATCAGCTATATATTAACAGAAATTGAACATTTTCAATTGGAGATCTTCATGTATTGTTGATGCTCAACTATTGAGGATGAAGTATTTATAATCTTTCTCTTTCTCCTTTGAGCTGTAATATTTTGACATATTACGCATGTGTCTTTATGTCTTTATATTTAACTTCAGTCACTCTGCTTTATTTCCCTATTATATGAAATGATACTTATAGAGGGAAGATGGTCGTTTCTGATTTAATTTCCAAAGTTGAAACATCAAAGTCTGAAGTATGTTATAGGCAAATGCAGTGTACTGATATATATATATAATATGTACCAATCATTGCCCTTGTTTTATGTGCACAAGGGAAAGTACCCCCTGGCTGTTGTAGCAACCTCTGGAACAACAGTGTTGGGTGCCTTTGATCCACTGACTGATATTGCTAATGTTTGCGAGAAGTACAAGATCTGGCTTCATGTTGATGTTAGTATTAGATGGAGAGATTTGTACTTATAGGATGCACATCTACAGTTGTTCTTATTCTGTGTAGGCTGCATGGGGAGGCTCCTCCATTTTTTCCAAAAAGCACAAACATTTACTTGATGGGATAAACAGGTTTTCTTGCTATATGTATATACGTATGTATATTCATAGACATGCATACCTGTAATGGTAGTTGCGACTTATATAGGCTAGCTAGATCTAGAATGATTTGAATATTCTTGTTCATACAATAATGAATATTATATGCATGCATATGATGAAAGATGAAATTCCCAGAAACAGCTGTGTGGCCCAGTGGAGAAGAAGAAAACTCTTGAATCCTCATCCAAAGCTAGCGCTCTCACTAGGTTTATTTCCCTATATAAGTCTTTTACTCTGAAGTAGATGTAACACTTAGGGGAATTTAGAATCTGATGACATGAGGTACTGCCCCCCTGCCTTGATGACAGAGTTTTTGGTAATCCAGTGAATTTGAAATGAAGGAGATTTCTAATTTTAGACAATTGAGATTTAACTAAAGTACTCCTAAATAACTACTTTCTTTTTTTTGTTTTTCTCATTAGAGCTGATTCCATTTTATGGGATGCTCACAAATTGTTGGGAGTTCCATTGCAATGCTCTTTTGTCCTACTTAACCACAAAGGCCTTTTGTCAGATTGCAACTCTGCCCATGCTAGCTACCTCTTCCAGCAAGACAAACTGACCTATGATGTGTCTTTAGACAATGGAGATAAGACCATGCAGTGTAGTCGCCTCAATGATGTACTCAAATTTTGGATCATGTGGAAAGCTAAGGTTCCTTAGCTTACATACATGCTTAATATGTACTATAATATATATGTATATACGTACATATATACGAATATAAGTACATGTATGTTGTGAGCTTTGTATATTATGTATATATGTATATATTTGTATTGCTTTATTAAGTTTTTATACGTATACACTCAATCCTCCCTTATCCGGGCACCTTGGGACCAGGCACTGTCTGTAACTCAGAAAACTCGAAGAGTATACGACGTAGCTGTTTTATATACAAATCGTGTAAGATACGATGCTTGCTGGGTGAGGAAAGGAAGTTCAAAATCGACTTCACTTCGCAGCTGAACTAGTTAACTATTATTCACATTCTTAAACACGTTTGCCTCAAAAATCGCTGTGGACGCAACCGTTTTCATTGCCATTTTGTTTACTTGCTGACTCAGCAACCGCTTTATGCTGCCTGGTAGAGGGACATGCCCATATCCGGGACGTCCGAGGATTGAGTGTATTACATATAGGATCAATTGAGAAAATATGTTGGAAATCAATAATCAATCAAATCAATAATAGCTACATATACGTACGTATATACACAGGACGAAATCTCAGGTTTCATATGGCATGAAGCCTATATATTTGAAAATTTTGGAACTGTCACACTTCATTGGTGTTAAAGAATATATATTTAAAAAACAATTTTAGTCAGGTTTTCATTTCTCTATATATACCCCATCATCAAGTTATACTACCTTTGAAACCTGGTAGTTCTCAATGCGTGTTATATACGCGTACATGAAATCTGATCAGATATATATATTATTATTATTATTATTATTATTAGAGTGCCCATGCTTACAATGAATGTATAAAAAGCAAACCAAAAGTGGTTAAGGGGCACAGGGCTATACCTGGACACGTATAAACCATCGCCACTTAAGGCTACCAGGCCGTCCGCCCAGGTACATAGCCCGACTGCCTGGGTGCATTAAGCCATCGCCACTTAAGGCTACCAGGCCGCACTTCCCAGACATGCCACATACAAGCACCGAGTTCGGAGGTGGTGCATCATATAAGTGATAATAAGTGGTTGGTGTGGTGTATGTGGGTGTGGTTGTATACAACAAATAAGGTGAGTGAATATACATGTGAATAATAATTTAAATGTATACATATGTATAAAAAACAAGAGTGATATGCAGGTGAGGGAGCCATGGGGGTTAATTGCCAGGGTAGGTACGTTTTTTCCACATTGTCAACAGTAACGAACCAATTCTTTTACTTTTACAGGCCTCTCTTAATACTACTAATAATTTCTCTTCATGCATTTTACTGTCAAAACTATTATCTACTTTTAACTCTTCAAGCAGACTAGCTCTTACATTTCTGAGACTAGGTTTTCCACACCTAAAGATAAAATGGGCACAGTCTTCCACTTCTATTAAGTTACAATTTTGGCATATTCTATCTTCCCTTTCTATCTGTAACCACCTTCCCTCCTCAATCCTTAGTCTAGCTGTACCACCTCTCAGTTTGGCTATCAGACTTCTAACCTCCCTATTTCTAATTTCAGTACTATAACTTGGTTCCTCACTATCCATCAGACTGGCTAGGTCCCTTAGCTTGCTACTACCATTCATACTATCATTCCATTCCTTCTTAAGTTCTCTTGTAAGGCAACTACATATTACTGATTTGAATTCGTTCCCAGATAGGCTTTTACAATCAAGAGGGTTCCCTAACTTCAACTTTTCAAAGATGTCATTTATCTTAAGAATCCATCCCACCTTTATGTCCCAGGCTAGAATATGGTTAATTATCTTTTTAATCACTATGGTATCCGGCATAATTAAGAGCTTCCTCCAATACATTAATACTTTAAGTCTCACTCTCCACCTAGTTGGTATCCAGCCACATTCAGTTTCTAAGGCTGTAATAGGATGATGGATACCTACCCCTAGAAATCCTCTAATAGCCCTATTCTGTACCCTGTCTACTGACCTATCTACTGCCCTTGTCCCCCACACTTCTGCTCCATAGTCTATGACTGTGGTTACCAGGGTGTCATACAATTTGCTAAACAACAAGAATTGAGGGTCAAAATCTCTGCACTTGCAGATTAGAGCGCTAAGGGCTCTATTACCTTTTGTCAGCCGATCCTCCATCATCGCTCTAGTATATCCAAATGCTCAGTAATAGGAATGCCTAGATAGGTATACGAGTCTCTAATTTCAACTGGTACTCCTTTGATGGTGAATACTTGGGTGGTTCTTGGTTTCTTTTTAGGTTTTTTCTACTAGGTATTTAACTAACAAGGTCCTCATGTAAGTCAGTTTCTATTCCACATCTAGCATTCAGATCCCCACAGATAGTTACACATCCAAGGTTACAATAGTGGTGCAAAGAGTCAATTATACTATCATAGAAGGTATCAGGATTGTCACCTCTGGAACTAGTAAGTGGGGGCAGGTAACAAACACATACTACTACTCTCCATTGCCTCTGATTCTGTAATAGGATTCAACAGTGCCCAAAGGACATCTTCCCGGGATTCATCTAACACTTGGACATTATATTTCGTAAACACCTTATTATTTACTAAGAGGCCTACTCCCCCAGACCCTCGCATAGCTCTACTATGGCATTGCTTTTGGTTGTTCCCTATCCACCTATAGTTGTCTACTTTCACAGACTCATTCCCCTGTAACCAAGTCTCAGTTATAGCAAGGATATCAGGTTGTAAGACAGCTATAACCTTGGCCCTTATATCATTTGGCCTAACACTACGTCCTATTTCCCCTTTATCAGAATTGGTCCATCCCTGCATGTTCCAACAAAGAAAATTAAGCTTATTGGTTAGACTATCATTAAAATTATTTAAATCTGACATAGAGGAATCTAAACTCCTCAAGTTTGGTTGTAGGAGGTCTAAGTCGGCTGCTGGGTCTCCTGTGCAGGATTCTCTAAAAAAGGAGACCTCTGGGTGGAATAGACTTTCTCTAATTTCCAATAATCGTGTTTCCATTTAGATTCTAGCTCAGTCAAAACTGACTCATTGCCTGAAATCTTGAACCACCAAATATCTTTCCCATCCCGGCGCTTAAAATTTCGAAAAATGGACAGGTCTTCGATTTTATCAACAAAACTAGCAATTCGATTTTTAACCTGGCCTACATGCTGGGCTTTGCACATTCCCCAAAGCTTCCTCACCTCCTTCTTTGGTATCCTCTGGCGGTCTTCTGAGCGGCCTCTGTCTTTAGCTTTCTTCCCGCTTTCTCTTCCCTTATCTTTGTCTTCATTTTCCTTTTTCTGCTCTCTCTTGTGGCCTGTTTTTGTCCTCTTGCTGCTAGGTCTGCTTTTCTTAACTACTTCCGTCCAGAGCTGAGGTGGTTTCTCTTTCTCAATGATCGCCTTCAGTTCTTCAACCGCTTTCTTCTGCTCTTCCACAGCCCTCTTCTGCTCTCTCAGACCTTCCTGAAGTTGGTTAACTTCCCTGTCTTTTGCTGGTGTGACCTCGTCGATATTCTTCTTTTGCTCCGCTAATTCCCTTTCAAGCTGTCCTATTCTGTCCTCTTTTCCGACCATAATTCTCTCCAACCGAGCCATCTCTGCCTACATATCTTCGTTTTTCTCTTCCAGTAACTTGTACTCCTTCTCTACTGCCTCAAGTCATTTGCAGTGTCTGCAATTCTCCTTGGTCTGCTTCGAAATCCATTCCATTTGGCAAAAGCAGCAGTAGAAAGGCACCTCCTCTTTAGCTACAACGCTCTGCGCTATTCTGTAGCAAGAAGGGTGGGACCAGCACCTACAAAGGTCGCACTGGACCCAATCCCTCTTGTCCTTCGCCGCCGACTCTCTCCTCTTCCCGCAAGTACAGTTTACAATGTCTCTAGCCGGTGTACTCTTCCGGCCGACTTCTCCGTTTCCTTGGCTTCCGCTTCCGCTCGAAACTACTTCACTAGTACGTACAGGCGTAATACATAAACCTGTGGTCGTTGTGGGCATAACGTTAAGCGAGCTTGTCGGTTTCTGTGACATTTTCGCCAGAGCCCTTCTCCCACTTTCTTCAACAAATCACCATGGAAACAATATATAAGGTCCTATATTCTTAAAACATCTCATATTTATATATATAGTCATATAGCTCTGTATGAATAAATGCCTACTGTATATACGTATATTTCTAATTGACCTTTTGTACCATGTAGGGTTCCCAACACTTTGAAAATCATGTTGATAATGCCTTTGACTGTAAAGCGTATTTAGCTGAACAGGTAAGCTCCAGAATGTTGATGATTGGATTCCGGATCCTTTCCTCTTCATTGACATACTCTCCTATCCAATGCATGTTATATAGGGTATACTACTGGTCCTGATTTCAGGCCTAGGTGAAAACTATTGGATATAGGCGGGATGCCATTATTTCCAAGACAATTGGCCTTTTAAAGATATACACACATATATCAATGGTTATACTTTTCATCATTTCCATCTGCCACTCTCAATACCAAACAGACTGGCTAGCAATGTAATATAATAGTTTTGTCCATTCCTTTGGAGGAAACATCTATAAATCATTATACTACCCTAGTCCAATTTCCTAAACATTAAAAAATCAAACAGCAACTGTATGTATATGTATGCATGTATGACATCGCCTAAAGTAAGAAGCCTTTATTAAGGAAGTAATCTGCATGTATGACATCACCCACAGTATATAAGAAGTTTATTAGAGAAGTAAGCTGCATGTAGCTAATTGAACCCTAGGATATCAAGTGCATGCCCCATCAGTAGGTGTTTGTGTTTAGCATTGTAGGGTTATCTCTTCAGAAGACACACCTTTTAAGGGTTTAACATAAAACTTTTGTATATATATATATAATACGTATATACAGTATATACATACATATATACGTATATATTTATGGTACCTATTTTATTGAAGCTGAAGTGTCTTATTGTATATTGTACATCAATGACTACATTCCATTAAAATTTAAGTACATGCAACTCTCTCACTAATGCAGATTGTACAGCGAGAAGGATTTGAGTTAGTTATGGAGCCAGAATATCTCAATGTGTGTTTTTATTATGTTCCACCATCATTGCAAGAAAAAGTTCGTAATAATGAATGGATGCGACAACTCAATAAGGTATATATAAAATGAATATACAGCATGCCAATGTTTACTGTCATGTGCATAATTATTATTATGTAGCTCTAATGAAGGAATTAAAATGAATAATATTATATTATACGTTAATATGGGTGAATGTTCAGATTATTGTTAATAAAGGTTTCTTTTAACAGGTAGCACCAATAATTAAGAGTGGAATGGTTTCTGAAGGAAAATTGATGATGAGTTATCAACCTTTGATGAAGAAGCCAAACTTCTTTCGAATGATTCTGTCTGCTCCAGCTGCCTGTACACAAGATATGGATTTTCTCCTTGATGAAATTAACCATCTCGGAAAGGGAATATAGAACTCACATAATTGCACTAAAATAATACACTATATTGCACATGCAGATATATATATCGATCTAATGCCATTTATGTTCTAGGCGATATATATACACATAATTATATGTACGTAGGTGACATACGTATAGCACCAAAACTCCTTTCAATTATTTTTAACTAATTTAATGTATACCAGAATATATTTCTATATCTTTCTTTCTTTATCAATGTCAATGTGTATACACTAAGATCTATTATGCATGCAGCAGAGTTTAAGTATACAGATGTACAGACCAACTTCCAAGTTGTTATCAATTTAACCTCAACTTTATTGTATCTATCTGATTGTATTGTATATTGTCTGTCTATATAGGCTGGTTTTGATTATATATTTGAGATATGGATTATTATTCTATATATATGTACATACTGTAAACATATAGTACGTATATGTATATATAATATTATATATATAACCAGCAATTGGCACTAAAGAAGCATTCTCCAAACTATGTAAATCTATATACATGTGATAAATTTGTTAAATTAAATAAGAAAGGAAATCATACACTATATTTTTGTACGTACATGTAAAAACATTGTACAATTGCTTGTACAAATAAAAACATTTAAGAAATAGTTATAATTAGAAGTAAGGATGGCAATGCCTGTACATGTACTATGTACAGTGACTGACACATCTGGAAAAGGTATCGAAACAAGACATGTACACACAGGATCAAATCCCAGGTTTAATAATATTATGACATGCATATGGGACCAATTTGAAACTTCTTGTACAGCCAAGTTCCAAAGGGTGCTCAAGTATACACTAACTGATTAATTTCACTGGTTTCAAATTTTAACAGCCCCCTTTCCCAGTTTAATTATAAGTGTATACAAAATTTCATACCTTTTTGAAACATTGAGAAGAATTATATAACATAATACTCATGATCACATTCATGAATAAAGCAACTGTTACACTTATTGATTTATTGTACATATACATTAAAAGCAGCTTATAAAACCACATTGCTAACTTACCAATGAAATCAGTGATTCTATATAGCACCTCTTCTCACTGCCTTAATGTGCTCCCCAAGTCTCACCTTGAGAGTACTCTTTATCTCAACTATATTGGTCCTGTTACAGTCTTTGCAATGGACTTGGTACACTATCCCTCTCTTCTTATTCTCTGGAGTACACATCATGCAGAATACATCTTTCTTTTGTTTCTTTTTTCCTTTTTCCTTTTTACTTTCCTCCTTGTTTTTCTTTTTCTTTTTTTTCGTTTTCTCTTAGAGTTTTTAACTTACAACACGAATAACATTTATGACACATAATGTGTCACACATGGGCCGACCTTTGGATTTTTATACTTGTTATGTAGTAGTACTTAGGAATCGTATGTTCTTAAAGTTAATATGCACTGTAGACAACTTGATAGTTACATGGGAATCATTCGTGCTCTTAATAAAGTTCATTTGTACTAAGACATTGTACTATCAGCTAAGTTAGTATTCTAATTGTTTAGTTGTAGCCTAAATTGATTGTATGGATTGCAGCTGTTGTTATGGCAATCTTGTTATTTAGATGTAACCATGGTGATTTGCATATATTTGGTTGGTTGTATGAATTTTTGTTCTTAAATGTCTGGCATGTTTTCCTCAGGTCTGACTAGAATAATAAGAACTGTTCTTATAGTTGTCTATATCAGTCCAGGCCAATAATAATACGTAGTACATTTTCAGCATGTTTATTCCCAGGTTCATACAACTGTGAGTTTCATTTTGTTTGTTTCTGCTATATAGTTTTTAATTTTTTGTGTCTTAAAGTGATGAAGGAAGGTTATGTTAGGTTAACCAAATGAATCCCAAACTTTTTTTTCATACAGTTTGGCTTTCATCCATAGCTCTCAGCTAATGTTCTCCAGCCAAACCAGAAATGTAGCAGTGCTCAGCTGGAGAGCTCCTTGGCCATGTGCAAGCCATTTTATACGTAGGTCAACCATTAGTTTAAAGTGTCCTTATGCCCTGAAGCCAGTTACATACGTATCTGGCTGATCCTGTTGAAGTGTAGCTACACAGCTGCTTGGGTTTCATAGTGATCTTTGTTCCAAGTTTGAAGTAAAGCCCTGGGGCCTGGTGCCTTTTAGTTTAAAGAAGGGCATGTCAGTTTGTATTCTTTGTGTGATAATCATTTTAGATTATTTGTGATTGAAGAGGTTATGGAATCAGCGAGGGGTCAGGAGGTGCACGAAGATGAGAATGTTCAGTGCTCTGGTGTCATCCACCCTGCTCTATGGTTCGGGGTCATGGACCAGACGAGAGCTGGACACAAATCAACTAGAGACAACACAATACCGCCTCGCCAGGTTGATGCTGGGGTCAAGACCCACTGATCGTGTCCGCATGACCACTGCCTACAGCGAACTGAGCATGCTGCCTCTACGGGTACAGCTGGCGGAACGCACACTTTCCTGGGCTGCCAGGTTGATCAACCTGCCTGGAGACCGCCTTCCAAGGTTGCTGATGTTTTCAGAGATGGCAGAAGGAAAGCGAAATCGAGGTCGACCCACCTTCAGATGGAGTGACACGCTAAAGGCAGTGTTGAAGTGGGCAGGTCTGCCAGCATATCAAGACTGGGCTACAGAGGTGCAGAGCGAGGATTGGAGAAGTATCATCAGAGGCTACCGGGAAAACCTATGTCAATCCTTTCAGAAATGGCGTGACAGATAATTGACTAATTGACAAATAACTGATATTCTGAACTGACATTATTTATATTAACTATAGTTGATGTGGTTACTTACATAGCGTGTACAACATGCTTGATGATGATGATGATGATGTGATTGACTATTACTTAGAAACAGTATGTTCTAGTCCAGATTATTGTTATGAACAGTTATGGGGAATAATAAAGAACAATGGCAGGTCTAGTGCAAAGCAACTCAGTAACTGTCCTATGATAGGGAATGATATTTGTTACAATAGCCACAGTCCAATAAGAACTTTTCAGAATAGAAGTAATTTGAAAGTAATTGTCACATTGAATCAAACCAATTATTAATTAATTAAATAAATTGGCCAATTGGCCTGTTTTATATGTGATGATCTGAATGTCCCAATGTCAGGTTTGCTGGTAAGAGAGTGCATTTTATGTTACCCCTCAATGCAGTGCAGTTACTATAATTTGCAATATTTAATATTTAGCTAACTTGATTGAGGTTATCCTGGAGTGAGAACATTTTGTAACTTGCACTATATAATGAAATACTGTAAAACCCTTAATATTAACATCCATTATATTTAGCGTTTTGTTGTAAATACTTGCTCCACATGTACACTACTGCACATGCGTAGTAATAAACATTTTAGTGACCATAAATGTTAGTGAATGATATTACATCGCTAATTTCGCTAACATTAATGGTGCGCTATATATTAAGGGTTTTACAGTAAGCAAATTGCTGGGAATCCAATTACCAGGTCCAGTCTCGTATGCAGGGGGGATTCGGAACCCACTCCTGACTCTGAGGTTCATAAAATTCAGAGTCCAACTTTTGGAAAGCAATCTATGGTCTTTTTGAGGACCAGAAGCATTGTTTTCTAAGGTTTTGTCACTCCATCCTAGTGTGATATACGACCCTCCTCCATTTTGTTAAGATGTCACTGGAGTTGCTTAAATATGATAAAAATTAAGTACAATGGGAAGTATTCGTTGCGATCATTAAAAATCGCTATTTCTGATGAAGACCCACAGAGCTATGAGGAACTGCCTCTCTTAATGTTTAGTTTTGTGCTACAGACTGGTTGACCTACAAAATGGCTGAAGTTGTACAGAATATAGGTTTGGCAGCTTTACCTTATATTTGAGGAGGCCAGCAACTTTAAGCTTGTCAACATCTAGTGGTTCTGTAGTCTTGAATTAAGTCATGCAGCATAAATAAGGACCCATGTGGACCTTGTTCAAGGAAAGTGTTGGGTTCTCCCACTTCTTCTTCTTCTCTCTCTTCACTTCATAACACAATTAAACATCAAAGGCATAAATACTTCCAGGTTCTGAATCATGTATCTCTTAAAATGTCAACCTGACCTTATGAAAGCAAAATTTAAGACATTTGTATGTACATACTGTATCTCTATATATATGTACATGTAGCATTGTGTGCATATAATATTATGTATATAGGTATATACAAGATGTATGACTATACAGGTTTTTTTTCCTCCTTGATAGCTACACAATATAGAGTCAAGAAAAGATCAATAAATCACATGTACATGAATAGAACTCCTTAACTCCCTATGTACATGAATAAGTGACTGGATCCTATGAGTCCAAACAACACCAGAGATGTAATGAGGCAGGCCAGGAGGGCAATGATGATGGAATTATCAACTCCAAATACTTTTGAAAGTACGTATGTCTTCTACATCTTCTACAAATGTATTGATGTATTGGTAAACATTTACTTTAACTGATCATGATTTAGGAGTATGTAATACTCATCCTCAATGTCATGTTTGCACCTGGCAGTAACTAGGAAGGATGATATTAGCACCCTCTCTATATACAAGGAAAGCAATTGTATACCATTATACATACGTACGTATAATATATCGGGAATCAAATGCAAGGGTAATAGATTATATAATTACAATTTATCCAAATTACAGGTATAAGTACATTGGGGTTAAAAATGCAATTGAAGGTGAAGTTTAAGATTACAGATTAGTATACAGAATTGCTGAGTTATCAAGTCAATGCGCGTCAAAGATTGAAGATGTGGGAAAAATTCACAATCTTAGGCGCATGAATTCAATTCCCCACATATGGTATACGTATAATACATATACATGGTACAAAAGATTACTATGAACATGCCTTTTCTGTCTAATATACTATGTTATTTAAGTACCCTTTTAAAACTTAGTCTAGATATATGACATCATTACGTAGTTAATGAATATTAAAATTTGCTTTCTTTGTATGTGATGAATTTATACATGTAAATGTAAGAAGGTTCAAAATTCAATGCTAGCCCTATAAGAAGGACAAAACAGCTCTCTGTGTGGTTCTTTGCATTATTTTTAATTAATGTTGTTTGGGAGGCAATTGCAATTGATCACTGTCACATGTATGCACTTCTTTAATTATATATGTGCACCATGATTGTAATATTTCCTCCTTGATCGATATATGTATAGTGAAGGAACACCATCCATTTGCTGTTACAATGCACAGTTTGCCATATTGCCTGGATTTTGGATAGCAATTCTGAAAAAACCTGCATCATAACTATACATATATCGCATTGTAACAGCAAATGGACAGTGTTCCAGGTCCTGGGTCCTTTATGGAATGCAAGATAAAGATGTGCTGTTTATTCGGTATTATTTGCATTCATGATAGTTAAATGTTGTTACTAAGACAGCCTATATTCATTTATGTCTGGTAAATAAACCAGATAGTGATGGAGTGAGAATGATGGTTTCCTCGATGTTGGGTGCTTCAGATGAAGCTCTCCTTGAAATTAAATCGATGAAACTTCTCAATTCAGTCCAGCAGGAAACTCTCAGCGAAAGATTTGAGGAGAGGGCGTATATACCACTCTTTGAAGATGAATGTTTTGATATGATGCATGAATGAAGAGTATAATAACTCTGAGAATCATTAGTCAAGAATCTTGCTTAGCAGACCTCTCCTTAGTGGTTCCATGCATGCATGATCCTTAGAATTACTACTTTCTGCTTTCTCCCGTTGTCACATTGAATTATATAGCTTGTGTAGCCATACCATGTGTGCTTATATTATGCATGTTATTTGTTGTTTAATAAATTTGGGTGACTTACATAATAGTGTTTTTCAATCTAGAATCTTGGAAATGAGAAAGACTCCACCCACTCAGGAAATTAAATAGACGTTATGAAGAAACGGTTTAGTTGATAACGGAGAATTTAGAACTTTGAGTTATAGTTATAATAATAATAATAATAATGATTTTTATTAATGTGACATGCTATTCTGAAAAAAAGATCAGTCAGAAATAGCCCAACCCATGGTGGGTTTACAAGTCACTGGCAGAGGGTATACATTTCCAGGGCCTTGCAGGGAGGATGTGTGTATTACAAAACCTTTATGGAACAAAAATTAGTGAGAATGAGTGAGAGATTTACGATGAATGTACATACTGTAAATATAATTTGAGATCTTTTGATTTGGGTATGTTAGGATGAAGTGGTTTTTTGGATACTTGGGTAAGAGTAGAAGGCCGAATGACTAAAATTTTATGTTGACTACAGAAAGGGAACTCCTTCGTTTTCACTCATTCGAGAAATTAGGGGATAAAAGTGAGCATTCAGCAAAAAGATTACATCTTATATGATTGAAAGCTGGACAGGTTGTAATAAAATGAGTGGAGTCCTCTATTGCACCACAGTTACACAGCTGGCAAATCCTGCTCTCCAGATCAACCTTAGGGTGTCTCAATCTGCCCTTCTCAATTTCGAGAGGGAGGCACCCACACCTCAGGGCTGCCAGGACTCTCCTTTTATCAAAATTACCAGTCCTTATATAGTCATCAGTTGAGGGCGTTCTCTTAATGAGCCTGTAGTCAGCTAACCTGCCCCCAGATCTACTATTTTTGTCTATAGTGTCTAGTCTTAAGGTCCAATCTTGTAAGGCTAATTTATTTATAAGTTGCATTGTATGACTGAGGAAGTGTGATCTATCTTACATGATGGTGTTCATGAAATTACTGGGGTTAGAAATAGCAGGATAAGGAGCATCATTGGGGGTAATTAATTTAGAGATTACATCCATAACATTGCTATACCATGTATCTTTGAGGTTAAGTTTGGCTAAAAACAATAGTACCTTCTTGGGCATGCATTTAATAGGGAGACCACAAAGGTGATGCCAGAATTTAATGGTGTTAAATTTAGTATGCCAGTGTAATGGCTTCCAGTTTAGTTCACCCATGAGTCCGACAAGAGGAGCAGTCTTACCAAGGCCTATAAATGATCTCATGACATTGTTTTGTACCAATTCAAGGGCCTGATATTCTTTTGCACCCCAGACATGTGAGCTATAACTAATTATACTTAGGACTAGTGTTCGGTATAGATGACTAAAGACATTATAATGGAAGTTACCATACGCTCTAGATTTAGCTGTTAAGAGGTTGGCAGCTTTGGAGGCTTTCTTGGATATTAATGCAATGGAATTGCTCCAGGTTAAATGTTCATTTAGTGATAAACCTAAGTAATTATAATCTTTGGTGTATTCTATGTGAGAGGAGCCTATATGAAATTTGAACTGTGATAGTTTGTGTTGAGTCGGGCGGAAATGAATGACCTTAGTCTTATTGGTGTTAATTTGGAGTTGCCATTTAGCACACCAAACATGAAGTATATCTAGTAGACGTTGTAAATCATTTACTGATTCGGCACAGGTTGCAATATCATCTGCATAGAGAAGGCAACTTAATTTATCATTATATATATTGAGGCCAAGCTGGCACTTTTTGAGGTCATTGGCTAAGTCATTAATGTAAATATTGAAAAGTGTAGGGGAGAGGGGGCATCCTTGTTTTACACCCTGATCTACCTTAAAGTATTCTGTAAAGGTATCGTTAAGCTTTATTGTGTAGTGGACATTAGAGTACATACTTTGAATAACCTTAAGTAATTTGCCTCTCACACCAATCCTCTGTAGTTTATCCCAGAGATGATTTCTAGGGATAGAGTCGAAGGCTTTCCTAAAGTCAATAAAGCAGACAAAGGTGTCTAATTTCATTTTCATTCTAGCTTCAGTTACACTACTTAAAGAGAAAAGATGGTCGGCATAGCTTCTTTGTTTTCTAAATCCATACTGTTCCTCAACAAGTAAATCGTTAATTTCTAAGTACGAGCTCAGTCTTTTGTTAAGTATGTGGCAGAAAACCTTTAGGATGATTGATTGTATGGCAATGCCTCTGTAATTTTCAGGGGAGTAGGGGTCATTGTTATTTTTAGGGATAGGGCATATTAAGGTGTTATCCCAAGAGGAAGGAATTAGTCCAGAGTCAAAGCAATAGTTATAAAGCACGAGTAGGTATCTCTTGACCATTTCATTTTTAAGAATTGAGGTAGTAATTCCATCTAATCCGGGGGATTTGTTTTCTCCTAATAGGCTAATAGCTAAATCAATCTCCTCAGGGGTAATAGTCACATCTAATTCCATTGGGGGCATTAGAGGGTTAGGTAACTCATTACTGGGGTCATGATCAGTGTTAATGTGGTTTACATCATAGTCAGGTTTTATTTGGGAGACCAAAGGGTTACCTGCTGGGTTACAGTCAGTTGTTCCTGCATAAATACTTTTGAAGAAAGACAACCAAGAATCTTTGACAACCCTAGGATCATTACTAAGATTACCATTATGCAATCTAACTTGTCTAGGTATGCCTCTTTTTTGTACCCTTTCACTAGCTACTGAGATTCTGTCAAAGGTTTTCCAAAACTTCCTTTGGTTTTTGGACAACATTCTTAATAGATTCTCTCGTTTCTTCCTAATTAGAGATCGTTTAGAATTTCTGACTAACTTATCAAAATGTCTTTGGGCAACCTTGTACTTTATAAACAGGTTCTGATCTGATTTATTTTTTTAACCATCTCCTCTGTGTACTTTTAAGGGTTTTCCTAGCTGCAGTAAGGGAGCTACTCCACCAGGGTTTTTTAGAGGATCTAATGTAACTGGAGGAAGATTTATGTAAAACTGCGGGGGGCAGGGGGGATAATAGTACTGAGAAATGTACTGTAATTGGCTTCTAGGGAGGGGTGTGTAACTATAGAAGGGTCCTGGAGGCTTTCTATTAGTGTCAAGATTTGATTTAGAGATTGAGAATCAGTGGGAGTATCTGCGATAGGAGAGGGGGGTGAAGGGATTGAAGGTTTACATATTAAAGGGGTGTGAGATTGTGAGTTGGGACAGAGTTGAATTGCAGAATTTTCATTGTTAACAACAAGATCCCATGTGAGAATAGAGTGGTCTGACAGTTTCTGCAGTGTATCTAGGTGAGACAGGAGGGCCAATAACTCTGTCATAGTGATAATAGAAAGGTTTTTATATCTATCAACAAACTCGGAGGGCAACAGACAGTAGTCTACTACAGCAGAGCCTTTTGGGGAGATAGAAGTAAAGTGATTGTAGTTACCTTGATTATTGGAGTGGGTTCTTCCATTTAGTAAGCACATGTCACAACTATTGAGGAATTCCATGAGCTTTACACCATGTGAGTTCACTGTTCTATCGAGAATTTGTCTAGGGAATACATCTTCTAGGGGGTCCTTAAGAGTGCCACATCGGGCATTAAAATCACCACATATAAAGAAGTTACCAAAATCTTGAAATTTGTAGGTCTGGGATATAAGAGTATCAAAAAATTCTACTGATGTGTCACCTCTACTAGAGCCTACTGGCGGGAGGTAGCCAACACACAGGACAAAGTCAACAAACATTTGTGTGATACTAGTGAAGCTGAGCCAGAGAATATCATCTACTGAATTATCTAGAATATTAACATTAAATGACCTCAATAGTGATTGATTAATAAAGACCCCAACACCACCAGAGCCTCTGGTAGCTTTCTTTGATAACAGTTTCCTATTAGAGCCAAACCAAATATAATTATGGTTAGAAGGAGGACAATCATTGTTCCTTAAGAAAGTTATATATATCACACATATTATATATTAAGCAGACTTTTCCCAAAAATAGTACAGTACCGGTAATTCACTAACAGCTATTTATAGACATGATTCAATTGTTTGCATGCAAATGGCAGAGCTACCAGCGGTCCCACCCCTTCCGTCCAGCGAACTTAGTCTCTTTTGCATCAGTTGCGGAGAGAAGGTGCATGGAAGAGTTGAAATGTTTGCCTTGTCTCCACTCGCTAGCCTTGTGTGGGAAGGTAGAATGTCGAAAGAAGATACTCCATAGCAGAATCTCTTGCAAGATTTGCGAAGAAGTGTTCTCCTTGTCTCTTAACAATCTCCCTAACCATCCATTCGCGCTGAAGAAGGCTTTGAGCAACCAATATCAGAAGGACGGATTCGTCTGCCAGGGGGGACATGAAGAAGAGAGATCTGCCGTAAGTTTCTGCTCTAATTGCGACGCGTATATCTGTCCGGAATGCGTTGACCAACACGAATCCGTTATCTTTTTGAAAAAGCACAAATTGAAGCCTTTGCAAGAAGTGTTTAAGCAAGGTGTGAAGATGGATGATTTATTCAAATGTTCGAAACATGAAAAGATTTGCGAGTTGTATTGCCTCACTTGCCACGAAATGATTTGTCTCGTGTGTTCCTCTGTCGATCTACATCGTTCGCACAAAGTCTCGTACATTGATGATGAGCTGGGAGATTCGAATAAGAGCACTTTGTCGCAATGCATTTCATCTGCGACGAATCAAAAGAAGGCAATTAGCTCTGCTCTGCAAGAAGCACAGGACAACAAAGCTAGTCTCCAACAGCAATCCGAGAATGCATTAAAAGAGATTACTAAAATGAAGGAGAATTTAGTTGCTATGGTGATTGTCCGATGTGATGATCTTGCTGCTGAAGTGAGGGAAGCAGAAGACAAGGGAAGAAGAGAACTTGAGAAACATGAGAAAGAATTGACTGCAAAGCTGAAGAAACTTGATGCATTCCATTGCCTGTCAGAGGATTTGAGCTTGAATGGAACAACAAAAGATCAGTTATCAGTGATTAAGAAGATTGTCAGTCGCATGTCATTTCTCAGCAGCAGTATGTCAAGGCCTAAAGCCTCCATCCAACCTTCAGTTGGTTTCATCAGCTGTGAGCAAGATGACGTGGAAATGTACATATCATCACTTGGAAGCATCCGTCACTGTCCCTATCCACCAAACTGTGTTTTCAGTAGAAGGTTTACCAACTTGAAGAAACCTTTGCACTTAAAGTTGAAAACAAGAGACGAGAGAGGCAATGAATGCAGAGGAGGTGGGAAAGTGCTGGCTGTCCTTCGTCCTGTGACAGCAGGTGTTCCTGTGTTTGGTAAAGTAGCCGATGCAAGAGATTGCACATATGAGGTGCAGTTTGCAAGCATCCCTTCAGAAAACTGCCATCTTAGCATAACTGTTGGAGGACATGATGTTGCAGGCAGTCCAGTAGAAGTGAAGATAGTTGGTGCTAGTGTAATTACTACAGTCAAGCAGGAGTTCATGCATCCATCAAAAGCTGAATATATGGATGTTGCGGCAGGTTCAGATGGTTTGCTGTATTGCTCAGACAGCAAAGGCTATGTGACTATCCTGAACAGGCAAGGTCATGTAATGAAAAACTTTAAAGTTAAGAATGTCCAACCTGAAAGCATGTATGGAATAGCACTTAGCAGAAAAGGTAACATAATTGTTAGTGATATTGAAAAAAATTGCATCCATGTCTACACACCAGCTGGAGAATTTTTAAGGCGATTCGGAGGAAAATGTGATGTTGATGATGGTTATCTTGAGGGTCCAGCTGGTTTGGCAGTTAGTAATGAGGGTACTGTACTTGTGGCAGAGGTTGAGGGTAATTGCATTTCTGCTCATACAGAAGAAGGGACCTACTTGTACAGGCTATCATACAGGGAATCATGTGAGGGGCTTGAAGGGCATAAGCAAGGGATGTGCCATGATTTAGTATTGGAGAAGGTTGAAGATGAGGCTGAGGACGAGGATGAGGCTGAGGATGAGGCTGAGGACGAGGATGAGGCTGAGGCCGAGGATGAGGCTAAAGATGAGGACGAGGATGAGGCTGAGGATGAGGACGAGGATGAGGCTGAGGACGAGGCTGAGGATGAGGATGAGGATGAGGATGAGGACGAGGCTGAGGATGAGGCTGAGGATGAGGATGAGGATGAGGATGAGGACGAGGCTGAGGATGAGGATGAGGATGAGGACGAGGCTAAAGATGAGGCTGAGACTGAGGATAGGGTAGTGCATTTATTTGGAGGTAATCTAGCATTTTCTGAATTGCTTGAGTCTAAAGGAGACAATGAGCCTGAAAGAGAATATGACTATGAAGAGGCATATGCACAGTCTAATAGACCAAATCATATCATAGCACTGGATAATATGATGAACGTCTCAAATGGTGGAAAAAATTGCATTGAAGTGTTTCAGGGAAATGGTCAGTTCATTAGGCAGTTTGGCAAAGGCTTTGTGAAGGCTCCAGTGGGTATTGCAGCTGGAAGTGACGGACATATAGTGGTAGCTTCATTAGATGCTAATAAGCTCAGTATCTTCACACAAGATGGACAGTGTGTCCATGAAGTTACTGATATTGGGTTGGATCATCCTACTGGTGTAGCAATTGATAGTGATGATCAAATTTATGTTGCGGACACTGGAAACAAAAGAATTGTCATACTTTGAGAACTTTTATTTAGATAACATTGTTTAGATGATAGTTGATGTAAACTCTCAATATATAGACTTTGTTAATTGTAACTTTAAACAAACGGTCGAATTTTGAGAACCTTATAGAGAGATGTACATTATTAATTTGTTATAAATTAAACTACAGTTTATATGTATTATGCAATATATTTGCCCATAAATTTTATTGACCATATAATTCAATTATAGTTGTCATATGACCCCTGGCTTCCTGTTCTTTTGCTCTTTTATAATATATTCATGGTTAAATGGCTACTTTGGAAATGTTACTGAAAATAGACACTTAAAAAGTGAGTCAAGATTTTTAGAGTCAATTTTGCAATGCTTCATTGACCTCCATGCATTGGCGCTTCTATAGTGTGCTCTAATTGAAAATAATATATATTATATATAAAATAACACTAAGGGTGTCATCTAAGGAGACAATCAGTAATTCCTTTAATTTTGGTGGCAAAGTAACTGATGTTATATGGTTAAAAGTACTTATATATTATATGTAGACTGTGTCTTCGTGAAAGTTTCACCACTTAAAAACCACTAAAATAGCATTTTGTTTCTTTTTCGTTTACCAAAAACAGTACATTTGGGACATGACTTATAATTACTTATATATAGCCAATTGCAATGTACTCTATCACTGATAAAACTGAAAAAACTATATACCGTATAGACCATGAGTCTGTGCAATCTGCAAAGTCAAAAGTCTGTACGTATTGCATTTATCAAATTGATTTTCCATAAATCTGCTTCAAATTCCGTAAGAGCTATATACGTAGGTACAAAGCTTTATTGATAGTGTTAAATTCGTATTACGTATGAATAAAAAGTTATGAACAATTATTTTTTCACCAGCAAATGTAGCTACCTTACAAGTCTACAGGAGTTTCTACTGTTTTTATACATATATACACACAAGGTAATCATTATATGTATATGGAATGGTTGAATATCAAAAGTTACTGTATAGTGTTCTTTCTAGAGTATGCTACCTTGGTCTCTGGTCTAGTTTTGTTCCTCGCTTTTACCTTGCATCATTAAAAACACATAGACGTAGACCTACAAAATATTTGAATATGGAAAGCCTTTTATAAGATGTCCTTCGAAAATGAACATCCTAATAGACTGAGCCCCAGGACCAGATTCTTTCTTTCCTTCTTTCTTTTTCATGCACATGTAAATGAACATCTTTATTGTTTCAATCAGTGTCTTATGAACACCTCCCTGTTATAATAGTGTACGTATATACGTAGCTTGTTTAAGATCTGTACTATCAAAGTATGACATATTTCAAATGTTGAGGACTTTCTGTAAAGGCTTGTAGTATATATTCTTTGCCATAAAAAGGGTGCACAAAGCTTGCCTTTTGCACTGAAGCTAAGGTTTATTTTCAGCATTTTATGCTTGACTTCTATACGTCTGCATCTACACCTTTGTGAATGCATGCATACAGGATTTTGGGCCTGCATGTGTACAACGTTTGGCTTTTTGCACTTAATTGAAAGTTTAAGGTGGCCTATTTGAATAATATAAATGGTTGGACACTTGGTTCTTTTGAAGGTGCATGGATTTTATGCAAGTGTATTGTCCTTTCATGGTACAAGGATGGTGATATTTGTAACTTAATTACATATTTTATGGAAATGTCTCTTATATATAGGCTTGAAGCAACAACTTTGCAGGTTTAGTTTGCCAAATTGTTTTATTCTTGGTGTATTTTTTTGGTGGTTGGAAAGCCCACTGAATTAAATTTGGAGTAATTTTTCGGAAATTTCCATTCAATATATCTTTTCACATTATATCGTCTTAGAAACAGTAGACTGCCTTTTGGAAACATGTGTGGTCTTGACAATGTGCTTGGTACCTACATATATACGTACTATATGTACAGCTAATTATAAATGTATGTTGTATACAGCTTTATTATAAATTTTCACTTTTCGTTTGCTTTGTTCTCTCAAAACATGTAGTAAACTTTTTGAGTTGTGATGCAAAGATCTAAATGATTTGCCAATTCCTGATTTCCTCATGCAATTTAATTGCTTGTAGGAAAATGGCTTACACATTTTATGGTACACCACACTGATGAGAGCCAAGAAGCTCGAAACAGCGCTGTATATGTGTATATGTATTTCAGCTGTCTGTGGTTACATAAACACATACATTCTACAAGTGTATTGAATGTGCATTTTCTGTGATTTCTATATGGTGGCACTTGCATATATACTACCTGTATATTGAACATATATGTGCATGTGGAACTGAGCATGCTCAGTTTCCCTTTAGTTACTTGTACTTAGAAAATAGTTGGAAGTAGGGCAACAGTACTAGTGACTGACATATATATCTAAAAAGGATTGAAACAAGACAGTGATGTAATGGCAAGGGTAACCATGTAGAAGTGGCATGGCATACTGAAACTTAATTAATATACATAACTTTTATGATAACTGAAGTAAGGATCGATATAAATGTGCACTAATGTACATTAATTACAATTACCAATATTCTAACTTGATGTATATGGTGAGAGAAATTTATATTATATAGGGCAAGCATATACGTATATTTAATATAATTCATTGGACATGTATACATATACGTACTGACACCAAGTGCTAATTTCACAATATCTACATTCATTTGCATGCATAGAGTTGTAGCACTAAATGTATATAATTAAGGTATGCATGGGCAGAGATACAGGGCAAGCATGCATTTTAGACTCTTTGTACATAATGTGTGCATGTGAATGTTACATTGACACTGATCTTGAGTGTTTAATTTGTACATTGGCTGAAGTCACAGCTGCAGCAATAATTTTATACATTACGTATACATGTATATTGAAGAAAAAAAGTTATTTTCTGTATTTGATCACAAAAAATATTATAATTCCATTGGCTATTATAGTAGCCAAAAACGTTTGAGTAAATGGACTGATTAACATGCTTCTCAGTGAGAGACCAGAGAGCCAATGTTGCCTTCCGCTCCGTTCACTGATCTGTGATAAGATATTATTAGTTACTGTTAGTTTTCTTAGAGTTGCTTTCTGCTCATACGTCATCTCTTCTTCTATTAATTCAAAATAGGTAGCAACAAAGTTCTTACAATATTCCAAGCAGTCGGTCTCCAGCAGCAAATACGTTTTGTCAGCAATCATTACCATAATCACATCCAATCCTTTCAAGCAGGTAGTAATTGTTCCAATATAAAGGCAAATATCAAATTCGGCAGGCTTTCCTTGCTTGATGTAGACCTCGTCAGCTTGTGCGTAATATTTATCATCACACAGGATTATATGGTATCTTCGAACCGTTGCCGTTTCCTTCAGACAGTCGTTAACGTCGAAAGCTGTGATATATTCCTGGTCTACCACTTGATGTGATTTTAGAAATTTTCCTTCAACGGCCCAAACTGAAGCGTGGAGGTTGTTGATAATTAAAAAAAACACCCAATCTACTTCTGGTTCATCTTTCACTCGAGGATGCTCACGTAAGTCCCATTTTCCATTCAGTATATCCCAAGCGATATCCAAAATTTCAGTATCAAAATTTGATTTTATGATATCGGCTTGTTTTAAGCCTAGTTTCTCTTCCAGCCTGCTTTTTCTCAGTTTCTGCTGACTAGCCATTTTTGAAATACGTATAATAAAGACTATACCGGTATAAAAATTAGACTGGGTAAACTTGTGTATTTTTTGTTTGTGGCCCTAGATCTACCAACCAGGAAATCCGCAGTTATTAATTACTTTGATATGATTAATTTGCTACAGAGTTACTGTATGAACCAACTTTGATGGATTATAAGTATACACATGGATGCAAACTGAATTATTAAGCTCTTTGTTTATATACAGCTCTTTCTGTATAAGGATATCAGTGAATAGGGTGACACCATGTTTTCTTTCGGCCAACCCTATACTTAGAGAGTACTGATATATATTCTCTGATAACTATATACCATGGCCACCTCTCACTTTGGCTATATACCAGGCTATATACCAGGCTACCAGGCTCTGGTCCTATAATTCCTAATTATAATCCCAGTACTTAAACTTGCAAATGGTCCTACTCAATATCTTGGCTTATTTTTATGCAGCTTGTTGCAGTGTGCACTATATAATATTAGATGTATATGACCACACTTTTATAATTCAATTCAAAGTAAGCTATATATAGCACTCATGTATACATATCTTAGGTAGGCCAATTATATGTATGTCACAAGGTGCACACTACACAGGAGAGCTCCTTTGTATCACTATAATGAGGACATGGTATTCCTGTATTGCACACTACCTCCACATGATACATCAGAGCACCATTAGTATTCCTCAGCTCTCCCGGGATTACATCAGGATGCTTATCAAGACATGTGTGCATTGTGCGTCCCTTGTATTCGTAGCCATTGCTCATTAGCCATCCTGTGTATTCCACTGTCCAGTTGTATGGAGCTGTGGGACATTTGTATGTTCCAGGTATCATTATCTGAGATGGTCTACCAGACACGTGACACACTGAACATGGAATATTCTGTTGTGCATATCCATCAAGAGCTTGACCATTCCAAACTTCATATTCAGCTCCATAGAGATATGCATAGTCTTGGTTAGCTGTAGTTGCTTCAGGATGGTAATCTGGTTCTTCTGGTATGCACACGTAGTTTGCTCCTCCACCTGTATGGTCATATGAGCTGCCGGCTGTTATACCAGAATACACTAGTGTAGTACCAGGAACTAATGGACAAGCCAGTTTTCCCCACCGAACATAAGTTGTGCTTCCTCCATTAGTGCCAGGAAGGCCTGTAGGACCCATTGGCCCAAGAGGGCCCCTAACCCCAAGGAGACCTGGTTCCCCATCCTCCCCATTTCTACCAGAAGCTCCAGGAGCCCCAGGTGTTCCAGGAGGTCCAGGAATACCATCTCTCCCATCTCTGCCATCTCTAACTCCTGTACATGTGTTGGCATTGTCAGTGTTACGGATTTTGCGTTTTTGTAGGTCACCTGTGAATGGAGTATGTTTAATTTGACCATAGGTAATTGCTGTTATGTATGCATGCGATTCTTCAAATGTGATATTGACTAACCAGCCTGTATAACTGAGATTACAATTCCAGTTGTAAAGAGAAATTGTAGTGCAATCATCCTTGAGGCTGTATACGTATATGTCTTCTGTAGTTTCTTCTCTAATTAGACTGCTATTATATATAAGTATTTTGTCTATTTTCAATTTGCTATAATATTTAGTATATATACTTTGTCTATTTTCAATTTGCTATATATTTAGTATGTATATACATATATGTACATGTTAAAATATAATAATATGTAAGTGGGCTGTATATGGCTTGATTGATGAGCTGTTTGAAATTTTAAACCTTAATGGGTTCACTAATGCCCAAATGTGGTTGTAACACATGGATTAGACAGTTATAATTAACAACTTCAATAGCTTGATTCTGTACGTAGTTATAAGAGGTACATATATATATTATATAGCTCTCTTTAGTTACATAAATATTAATGTCATAGTATTATATATATATGGAAATGTTATAATTTCTTGTCCTTAATTTATAATACTAACCTATATGTTGGTGGCAGAGAGGTGATCGAGTCGATCTGGTTAAGTGACAAACAAGTACACAAGTCTGTGTAAATAATAAACAAAGTTACCTCAACAGGACCATATACGTATTAGCTCATTAGGTGTATGATGTAACCCGATCGAGATACATTTATATATTAAGTGTGTATTATGTACGTATGTAATATATGTACATATAATCACGAGAAAATGTATAATACAATACATACGTATAATACATATAGCATATTGCAACAAAATATGACAAGTTATGATTAAATTCCATTTTCAAATTGAGGTTTGTAATTCAGGGTGATGAAAGTTCAATTAAATGGGTTTCTGCTTGGCAGCTTATGAAGTGGTCGAACCTTTTGATGTTTTGATAAGCCAATTCTAAGCCTTGGTCTAGTTATGTTGTTCACAGAATCACAAATTATTTTACTGGTGGATAAAGGTTTGGCTGCCTGTGTACTGCTGTGAATGTGGGATGGAACATCTTTCTCACAGCAAGCAGAAATGTGCATAGCTTTGGGCAAGCCTATTTTCATTGCACTCAAATTAGCGTCAGAAATATAACAGGTACTTTCTTCCATTTGTTCATCAACTTCGGACAAAGGAACAAACTTAGTGTGGGTATTAGTAATTAGATCAGTCTTTTCCATGGGACAATAGAGAGAGGGAGAAGTTATTTCTGAGGTGGAACAAGACACGTTTGTCTCCTCTGGTACTACTTGTACCTCTGTAATAACTGTTTGTGAAGGCAGTGGTAGTGGATTCTTACAAGTTTGGTCGTCATTATCACTGTCCTCAGAAAAATCCACACCATCATTACAATTAGCTTTACTCTGTGTTTCACTATTTGGTAGGGCTGATTTTACCATCATGTGACCATCATCTGCATCATCCCTTGGTTCCTCGTGGCCCCACTGATCACTGATTTGAACTTTTGATTCTTCCAACAAGATAGTTTCCATGTTAACCGAAGATATATCTATGTTATTTGCTGCTGTTAAAGGATTGGGTACTTTAGGGCTACTAGCAAAACTTAAAACTTCACATTTTACAGATGAGACATCTGAAGTGGCAGCACTGTTTCTACGATCTTGATATTCTTCAAACACTCTCTTATAAGATTTTACAGTTGAGTGGTCAGATAATATGGCTTTCTCGCTTGATTGGCCATTCATTATTCCAGACAGCATTTTACCAGGTATAAAACCACAATTCTTGCTTGTACTGCCATTCTGACTCCTTCCTGTAAGTGGAGAATGGAAATTAACTTTAACAGTGCCATATATACGTATATACTACATACATATACACAATACACACACACATGTACACACATATACAATATATATATACGTATATTCATTTGTTGCTGATGTAGTCTACTCATCTAACATCTACATGTGTATGAATGTTGTATGTTGGCATATTAAACTGACCATTGTTCTCTAGATAGCTAGTGTCAGGCAGTGGTGGTGGATTGGGAATCAGCATCATTTCTGAGCAAGCTGGTAACTCTAATTCCTCATCAGAATCATACTTGCAGACTAACTGGGTTTCACGCTCGGCTAATATCAATCCACTAGCAAAAGGTACTTCTCCGTTTTCTGTGAGAATGGTATTATTTTTCTGCTGTATATATTTCTGCTCTTTAAGAGAGGCAGGTGAGGTAGGTGAATACAGCTGTCTGATTCCTTTGCTGATGGCCATCAACATTTGTTCTCCTGGGGTAAATTTTGAGCAATCCTTAGATATGGTCCCCTCACTGGGTTCAGTGTCATCATTTCCATTCAACTTTCCTTCTACTGGAGGTTTCTGTCTGAAGAGCTCAGTAGAGTTAATTTTATCTGAGATCATTGTTGTATTACTTGGAATTTCTGACTCTTGTGGAGAATCTGGAAAGGTGGCTGTCCTACCTGCCTCAGGCAGTGGAGAGGTGGCTGTCCTACCTGCCTCAGGCAGTGGAGAGGTGGCTGTCCTACCTGCCTCAGGCAGTGGAGAGGTGGCTGTCCTACCTACCTCAGGCAGTGGAGAGGTGGCTGTCCTACCTACATCAGGTAGTGGAGAGGTGGCTGTCCTACCTGCCTCAGGTAGTGGAGAGGTGGCTGTCCTACCTGCCTCAGGTAGTGGAGAGGTGGCTGTCCTACCTACATCAGGCAGTGGAGAGGTGGCTGTCCTACCTACATCAGGTAGTGGAGGGGTGGCTGTCCTACCTACCTCAGGCAGTGGAGAGGTGGCTGTCCTACCTACATCAGGCAGTGGAGAGGTTGCTGTCCTACCTGCCTCACGTAGTGGAGAGGTGGCTGTCCTACCTACATCAGGTAGTGGAGAGGTGGCTGTTCTACCTGCCTCAGGTAGTGGAGAGGTGGCTGTCCTACCTGCCTCAGGTAGTGGAGAGGTGGCTGTCCTACCTACCTCAGGCAGTGGAGAGGTGGCTGTCCTACCTACATCAGGCAGTGGAGAGGTTGCTGTCCTACCTGCCTCACGTAGTGGAGAGGTGGCTGTCCTACCTGCCTCAGGTAGTGGAGAGGTGGCTGTCCTACCTACATCAGGTAGTGGAGAGGTGGCTGTCCTACCTGCCTCAGGTAGTGGAGAGGTGGCTGTCCTACCTGCCTCAGGTAGTGGAGAGGTGGCTGTCCTACCTACCTCAGGCAGTGGAGAGGTGGCTGTCCTACCTACATCAGGTAGTGGAGAGGTGGCTGTCCTACCTACCTCATGCAGTGGAGAGGTGGCTGTCCTACCTGCCTCACGTAGTGGAGAGGTGGCTGTCCTACCTACATCAGGCAGTGGAGAGTTGGGTATATTTATTGGCATTGTTGATGGCACTGCAGTTACTAAAGAGTTACTGCTAAATAATTCTTCTCTTGTGATATTTGGTACTGTTGAGTTGGGGTTTGTTACCATAGAAACCATATTGGTTTCATCTGTTGCTAGTGCTAGAGAATTGGATGCCGGTACCATGGACACCATGAAGCCAGATTTAGTATGCACATTAGACTCTGATACCACGGATACTAGAGACTTGATATTGGGCACTCTTTCATCCCGGGGTAGTGGGAAGTAGTTGGGTGCCATTTTCATGTGTTGTGATGGAAGGGAATCAGACTCCAAATCAGTAAATGGAGAGGGTGAACGGGACGCTTCAGCAGTGGATTCTAAAGGGATTAAAGCATCAGTAGTGGTCCCTTCTTCAATTGTTGACATTAGTGTTGACATGTTTGCAGACTCCAAGTTTAATTCTGTAATCTGAGGATGTTGCATAGAAGACACTGTCTGATACAAGGTAGCCGGGTTAGTGTGGCCCTGCTGTAGTGAAATGGTCCCTTTCACACAATTATGTAAGGGTACAAGGCTTTTGCTGTTGGGAGAATTCTGAACATTAAATATTGCATTAGCTGATGGACATATGGAGTGCTTCAATTTAGCGTGTTTGCTACTACTTGACTCATCGATGAACATCGTCGGGTGGCAACGTTTCAATCCTTTACTTACAACATTTCCAAAAAAGGAATCACTGACAACAATCACAGGAGATGGAGGCAATATCACAGAATCGTTTAATAGAGATGAATATTTTGCTGAAGTGACCAAAAGATTAGAGTTTCCTTCAGGGACCCTTTGATCTTTACTCTACGTGGAGACACATGAAACCCTAAGGTAATAGCTACATGTAGTAAGTTTTGCAGTATTACTTACTTGCAATTGTAATTGCGCTTTAGTCTGAACACTGACACCATAATGAGGATTTAAGCTACTTAGCAGCTTTTTCAGATCCATAGGTACACTGAAACAACAGAGAATCCTTCAGGAGGACAGACAAGTCGAACTACTAATATGTGCTTCGGTTGCTATCCTATTTTAAAATGGCGCCAAATTCGCGCCATTGATTTAATTGCGCAATAGGAACATGGGGGTAAGCTAAAATGCTCCATGCGTTTTTTTGCAAATAAAGATTTTTGGATTACTTTAGAAAAGAAATCCCAGCAAAAGTAAAGAAAAGAAACAGAAACGGAAAGAGGTATGCTACATAACGTGTTTATTAAGTGTATGCAATCACACACGTGACACATTGGTACATGACTATAGATAGTGATTCAAGTATCTACTTTTAATATTAGGAGAGAGAACGATTGGCTGCATCGTTGGAAACTATTAAACGTGCTTATGATAATGTAAGAAAACCTAAAGTTCTTATGCGGTAATGTGTATTTAGACTGTGTGCATGTTTTGCAAGTTTGGCTTGTCTAGCTAATGTAGAAATTGTTCATTGCATGCATCTGATATTACAATGGACACACGTTTGTGAATGCGGCAGATGATTTGCTCGTTTGTTTAGGTAGATTCGTTTTTCCAAGAGTTAAAAGTGTTCCACACATTTGAAAAGAATGGGTAGGGAAAATGTGCATACGGCTGTGCTGCTGAGTGTAATGTTATTATAGTTATCTTTTCAATCGTAAGGGTAACAGCTACAGTGGGGCTTTACCTGGTAAAGGAATTACCGGAGGAAGATCAGAAATGGGCCTTTGAATTGATGAAGACATCTGTGAAGGAATTGTATGTTAGTGCCAAGATAATTCAAGATAATTCCATTTGTTACAAGTTGTGTGAATGTATTTCACAACCTTGCAGCTATATAGCTGGAGGATGGGGATGGAAGGATAGGGAGAAATGGGAGGAGTTGACCCATGAAACTGCTTAGTGAGTAGTACCTCCATCTTATCCTTTGCCAATTTAAAGTTGCTTTTCTTCCTCTTAATCCACTCACTCTTAATAGTTCTCTTAATCCACCTAGTTTTCTTCTTGCTAAGGAAAAGGATACAAAGAAATCCTTAGGGTTCATCAACTTCAGATTTGATCTCGATGAAGGAGTAGAAGTTGCTTACTGGTTGGTTAGATGATTCTGTGTACTACTCTAATTGGCACCATTAATTTCTGTATGTAATAATACCCCTAGATTTAGCATATTGAGCTAAAAGCTTTGCCGGACCTAGCAGGCAAAGAATTCCAGGATCACTGATGTAGGGTGTAACTCTAAAAATCTGGCCCATAGCCAGTGAAAAAAGATAGCAACATTCGGTAGTAGAATAATTGTATCCTCATCTAAAGCTCTATACATAGGCTTTCCAAAGTCAGGGAAAATAGTCTATTCCATAACCTCCTTAGTTACATGCATGATAAAGGTATTTTAAAATATTCATGATGTATGATGGAGGATGGAGGATGGGTAGGGAGAAATAGGACCATGGGTGCCTCAATGGTTTATGTAGTCAGTTGCTGCTTCACTGTTTTTAGGGAACGTAGTTTACAGACATTTAGAATCCCACTCAGTACTAGTGAGACATGCTCATGTACAGTATTCTGTGTGAGATAGGAAAGTACACCACTTTCAGTTACTACTTGTGGCGTATTAATTGCAAGTGTGTGTAACTCCCTGTAAGGAAAAACAAGTACCGAGATTTTTATATAGCTACTATCTTAAAGTTTGTTCTTAATGGTACCTTCCTCCTTTAGAGTAATAACTTTTCATAAAATAATGACCTTTCACTTATAACATTTCAATTGATGACCTTTCAATTAAACAACACCAGTAATGATCCCTTAGCTTAGAAGTTAGTTACAAAACAGCACTTGAGGAGATTTAATTTGACATGAGATGCTGTTGGTAGTTCTGATTGTACATTTTTGGTACTTTTTCAAAATTGCTTGACTATAGATTTTCTTCTTTCTTTGTTGGTTTATTGCACAACCAGCAGTTCTTAGGAAGAGGGTTTACATATATATATATTAGGTGTTTCTGGGATTAATATATGTGCCAAGAATTCACAGAAGATTAAGATAAAGAAGAGAAGACACATGGATCACTGATGAAGGGTGGAATTCCCAGAAACGGCTGTCTGACCCAGTGGAGAAGAAGATGAAAGAAGGGAAAAGAAGGAAGAAAAGACTCCTGTATCTTCATCTAAAGCTCTCTTTAGGTTTAGTTCCCCTATAGGCTCTTTTTACAGAATAGGCATATAGCATGTAGGAAAATGGTATCTTAGATTTTTTATATGTTTTGTTTTTCCCTTTGAGAGAACTAAATCTTAATCTAGTGATCATTTAAAGTAATGATTTTATCAGTATTGTAAATAATTTGGATATATAGTGTTTCAAGTACTAGTATCTCTATTTTACCACTATCTCAGTGAAGACAGCTGTTACTACGTAGTAATGTGATTCCCATTTATCATAAATTCTTTTCAACTCCATTATTGCAATAATACAATTTGAATGAAAACTTAGTACTAGCATAAATTTCTCTTTCATTCAAATCACCTTTCAATTAATATGTATGTTAAGGGTTGGGGTGTTTGTGAAACTTTTCATCTGCCACGCATGTAATAAATCTTTGGAAATCTAATTTATTATTACTTTGACTTTTTATAAACTCCATTCAGTTATGAAATTCACGTGACCCCTGACGTTAGGAGGAAGAGATTGGGAAAGTTTCTTATGCAAATATTGGAACTACTAGCTTTAAAGTATTGTTTACTAGTTAATATATATAAAACCATAATTTATGCAACTTGCTATTTTCAGGTCAAAGATGAAAAAGGTCGTCCTCACTGCATTCAAAGGTCAGTTTGTTGGTGTATTGAAACAGTTAGGGAAACTGTATACATATATACTATAGCACTGTATTTCAAATAAAGCTGTTTACCAACATGCTTGTTAAGGTATTTCCAGTCTTGAGAGCTCCTTAGTGTTTGGGAGATATGACAAATGAGGTCGTGGGATACAGTATACATACGTATACCCACATTATTTATATTAAATATTCTCACGATGAAGTATTATCCACTGCAGTGATCTGTTTATGTTGATAATATAAATTACGTATATAACTTTGTGCATAATAACCCCTGAATGTTTGAAGATACTGCTTGAACAATGCAGATGCCAAATGTAGCAGATGTAAATATGACCATATAAATGTGTACATACCTGGTTCACAGGGTCAGACAATGCTGCTCAAGTATGGGAACTGAATGTTAGGCTATAGACAGTTATATGGAATCTAGGAATATTGTATATTTGTTTTTATATCACAACTGTTTAATAATTTCATAGAAAATGAAGCATCGAGAAATTTTTTCATCAAAACAATGAAGTAAGAAAATAGCTAAGTCAGTTGTGTGTCCATGTGGACAGCCGTTTCTGTGTATGTATTGTGTATGCACATTTCAAATTGTTTACAGACTATTATACAGTATATATACATACTCCTTCATCTTCCTGTACATCCTCAGTTACCAGCAGGACGAGACATCACCTGATATCTGTGATCCACTAAATTCTGGACTTTATTCTTATGTGATTCTGAGCAAGTCATTGATCAAGCAAAGTTGATGAATCACGTGTGTATATGGACTTGTCTGAACTATACGTATATATATACCAGTCAGAAGTATAAAACAAACTATGGCCTATTTAGTCCTCGACTGTAGTAATAGGAAATGTTTATTTAATGTGCTCATTTTGTATTTCTAAGAGTTAGCCCTTAAGTGTATAGTAATAAACTTTGTGGTTAGTTCAAGCAGTGATTTATCAAATTAGACCATATCATTGGTAATTTGATACGATTAGCCATATTTACCAAATATGTACCTCCTTATGTATAGGTAGTCCTGTGGAGACACATTCTATTTAGTGAAATTATATAGTGTACTGAATATAGATTTAATTGTTAAAAGCCCTTCTATTATACCAAGGGAGTTTTCTAAAAATAACCTATAATTCAATTATTAGGACTACCTGCAAACAGTACAATCTGAAAGTACACTATGGTATGTTGGGGAATTTACTGGCAAACATTTTTAAATTACCCCTCCAACGTACTGTACTCTGTGTGTAAACATAACATAGATTAGCTTGATAACACAGTTTGTAGTAACTAAATGTTTATCAACCCTGCTGACTTGTTTTGACAGAGTATCAATATAAGTAATGCATCCTATCACAGCCCCCCACAGACAGACAACACTGGGCAAGTCTATTTTATGAAGGATACCAGAGGAATAATTAAAGAAATTTTAAAGTTACAACTTATAGATGTTAATTAAGTGTCAAGTAAAATACACATGTAAAATGAAATATATTACTACACGCTGAAGCTTTTAATAAAAAATGTTATCAATTTCTGAACACAAAGGCAGAGACACAGAGGACAAGACACCAATACATAATACATAAAAAACAAATTTACTCATAAACACATGTAAAGCTGTGTATTATAGAATAGTTGCTACATTTAAAAGACAACACCATTCTGATCTCTCATATTGGTAATTCTCCTCAAGAAAACTTCAACCTACAGACAAAGTGAACACAATAGCTAGTTCATGCTGTCTGTATGTATATAATGCATCTGGTCCAACATAATAGTGAGGTTATGCAACTTATAGCTGTAGGTGATGTTGAAGAGGCTGTCATAAAACTTACATCATAATCTGGTGTAATGTCCAACGGCAGATCCTCTTCATCTGTCAGTGCAGATGGATCAGCTCCTACCGCTACCAAGTAGCACGTCAAGTCCAGACTCCCCTGACCGGCTGCCACATGTAGTGGAGTGTAACCGGAGTAGGTAGGAATATTCACTTCCACCTGGCAGTCATCAATAAGGCACTGTACTAAAGCAAGTGAACCCTTCTCTATTGCCATGTGCAGAGCTGTTTTACCACTACCAGATTCCTACAGAAACCATGATGAACAAGAGTGAGTGATTAATTCCAGTGCATGAATCACCATCACATCAAAGAGATGTAGTCACAACAGGAAACTCCCACCCACATACTAATTGATTATGGGATACAATCAGGGAATTACCCCTTGGAGTTGCAGGCAAACAAATTACCTACCTGCATATTTAGGTCTACTCCCACTCTCTGCAACCAGCTGAGTACAGTCTTGTCATCTCTTAACACAGCCAAATGAGGGCAAGCCTTGCCTGCAGTGGGAAGGTTACAGACAATAATATGACATCACAGCATTACATCAGCTTTGAATAGCTGAATTAAACACACAATATTAAAAATGCATTGTACAAAGGTGATGGAGTGTAATTGCCCAAAACCATGTCAACACCAACCTTCTCTATTTCTAATTTCAGCTGCTTGTTTGAGAACATGGTTTGCTGTGACAGCCAGCATTGCTCCTAAAACCTTGTCAAACCCTTTTAGACAAGCTACATGCACCGGAGTGTTCCCCTTTAGGTCCATGAGGTCAACTTGGGCCCCTCTAATGAGCAGTTCCTTCACTATGGCTGGTTGATTGGTATGCACTGCTATATGCAAAGGAGTCTACAATATCAAAGGAAACACAATGATAGAATGTTAAAAACGCAAATTCGTAGCTGTAAATTATTAATAGCATATCACATACACAAATAACTAAGCAATACGTACTTGTCCAAGGTCGTTCTGGTCGTTGAGACATGACATTAATATGGGGTACAGATCTACGAACTGAAACACGTAAGTCAGCATATCATGTTTTCCTTGAGCAGACGCAATGTGCAATATACTATAGAAAAATAGAGACAAAGCGATAAATTTACGGCAAGGCATCGCCGCTGTTTACAAAGGTAAAAAGCTTTGGTAAGGACGCGTTAATGAGTAATAGCTCAGAAAGAAGATAGATACTTACTGGTCGCCTTCCGAATTGGGTATAAAAGCTTTAATTTCATTTGGTATCGACGACCTGAAAAGTCCGCTGTTAAATCCACTATCGCTATCAGTCTGTTCTTCAACAGGACAAACTACAGTCTCACGAGCATCGCTTTGGGATGTATTAGTTTCTTCAACAATTGACGAAAATTCGTCCGTGTTATGAGAAACTTCTTTTTCCTCAAAATTCATTCCTCCGAGACCAGAATCAATCTGCTCGAAGCTATCAGTAGTAGTAATACTGTTTCGTTGAGCCGTTACACCTCTAGAACTGTCATAGGAAACGCCTTGAGTAGGCCGTTTGGTATCCATCAGCAGTCGAAGGTAGATCGAAATAACACGCTGAGAACTCCCTTAAATACCGTGCAAGTTAAGTTCACTTTCAAAAGCTTGCGACCTTCACCAAAACAACAGTGTTGAATGCCCAGAACGTGATTTGGGCTATATAATAGAAAATCGAAACCACAAGGGGAACTCCGGGACTTACCCTACCTAAATTGGTCATGCACCGGTGCCTTTTTCTATGCGCATGCGCATAATCTTGGTAGGAAAAAATCCACCAATTGCAAAATAGGAGAATTATAAATTGTTTGACCATGCGCCAGAGATCTCTAATATAACTACATCATATATATATATATATACCCTCTTGTGTATGGCATGCAATATTCACTCCTTCTACTTTTCATTTGCATTCCTCAAATACGTATGTATGCACTTTTAAGCAAGTCTAGATACATTTTATTCACTTAAATGATACATTGGAGATATAATTCTAAACCATTATAAAATTATTTTCTAAATTTTGAGGATGAAAAAAGTTCAGAAAATAATTGCCAAGGTTGCATATCAACGGAAAAGTCTGACGATATTTCTTCTATTTTCTGTCTTCTCAGGGTAGAAGGGGGCTTATACCTTTAAGGAAAATGAATATAGATAAAGTTAGTCAACCAGAAAAATAGCTACAGAAAGTAACATCTCTACATTTCAAGTTCATTAGCTTAAAATTTGTCAGTAGCAAAGAAAAATGTTTTTAATGTTCTCATTTTACTAAGGGTAACATTATAAATCCTGTAGTACTGAAAATATTATTTAAAGTTCCAAAGAATACCATCATGAAATTAAATATTAAACAGGTAAGAATTAGAGAGAATATCTCTGGTTAAGTGACTAACTCTTCTGCCTCCATCCTATAAGCTTGGCAGATGTTGATGGCCGTCTCCCTTACTAGTGTGGGCAACACACGTTTACTGACAACAGATCCATCTAACAAAGGACCTACATGAGTGTGCCTTAAATGGAGAGAGGTTATGGATCACATAAGGACATAATTTGGAAAGATAAACTGATTACATGGAAGAAGTAATTGAGCACCAATTTTGAGTGATTACAATATGTACTACTAACACCTACTCCCCTAGAACTAAACAAGTCTTAGATTGCATGGGAATAATAGAAGCTTTATAATATATGTAGAAAAAATGGTTATATCGTAACCAACTACATCTACGCATGAATACCATATTTGGTTAAAGTGCATCCACACATACCTCAGTGCAGGTATCCATGTATGGATTCTGTAGAGCCCAGAGGGAAGGGAAGATATGAATATAACAGGAAGGTATGGCCTGCCTAGATAGTACTTGTGGGCATTACTGGAAGACACTCCTGGAGTGAAGGATGAGGCTAAAGGATACATCATATTGTGAAGGGCTTGACTCAAAACTCTAATTGGAAATTTAGCCATGTCGTCAAGGTTCTCTAGCCATGCTACCATAACAGCACAATCCTGAGGCCGTCGTTGTTTCTTTGGTCGATGATGAATCAAGTAGTCTTGCTCTTTGGGAGTGCTTCTCATAAATCCAGGCTTTTCAGCACCCGGGGGAGCATGCGCTTGTACAGTTGAGGGCTTCACACCACTGCCCTCACGAGCCCGGGGAAGAGAGGGTGTGAAATTCCTCTCCACATCTAATATTGAAAATGGCAACATTAAAAACATTAACTGATCTATGAATGTAATAAAATTGTGATATACGTATATGGTTAGCAACAAAAGGTGAGCGCACAGGTTATCCCACGATTTGGCAATAATACCCCACGCAACAATCAATTCAACCAAGTTTTGGGAATGTTTTTTAAGAATTGAAATGAAAAGCCTTAAGTAATACAGAAAAACAGTATCCATTTGGGGATAATACATTGTTCAAAAATGGCAGTCCTTTGATGCATGGGGTCGTCCAATTATTTGATCACTAATAATCATTTATATGTTGGCTGGATACAAGCATGCAAAGTACACACTGAAGACCTTCCTGTCTGTAAATGTACATCCTCAGAAATTTACAGGAGACAAATACTTTATTAGCACTCTTCCAGGTTTAGAAAATGGTAAATTCCCTTTTACATTATTTACCTAATAAGGAAATTCTACTCCTACACTTGTTAGTTAGGGAAGCCCTCTAACAATGTGAGTATAGACCACCAACATGAACACCAGTGGAGAGGAACATAATAGAAGACACAAAACTGATAGGCTATCACTCCACCAATCATTGTCTTCTTACACACATTTGGCTGGAGAATACAATTAAGACAATCCTTATTCAACTAGGAAAATGATACCCTTCTAAGTATAATAAAGTTACACAAATGGCAGCAATCCATACTACGTAGTTCACAGTCCATTTCTTCCACACCCACACATTGAGGAACTAGTTAGTTCAGGGAGAGAACTGAGGTGGAAATTATAATAAAAACAGCGGTTGCCACAGCAATTGGAAGTGAACAAAGGGGTTTTCCCATACCACAAGTACCACATCAAAGTACAAGAACTAAGAAGTGTAAAATAATTTTAAACTAGAAATTTGATCTTAAAATAGTAATTATACATTATATCAAACATGTACAATCTAAGGGAGGGGTTTGGGGCAGGGCCTCCACTTATCAGTGTCCATGGGGGAGGAATTGATAGACACATTGGTGATACCTGATAACCTGGTTGTACTCACTATCAGAAGTGGAGTCATTACTCTCCACTGATCTCATACTGGAGGATGAAGACATGTTATGTGATCTCTTCAATATGGGCATTATGAAGGCCACCTCAACACTCAAATCAGCATAGTAGACAAATGGTTTGAATGGCTTTTGGGCAACGACTGAAAAGTGGGTTGATTCCAGGCCTGGCGTGATGTCACTGAGGGGGTGGAGTTCACCCTTGAAGCCATGGTGGGTGGCTGGGTCTACAGTCCAACCCAATCCTTCCTGAAACTCTTGAAATTCTGATGAAGCCACTGGGTTTGCCTGAAAGGGGACAGCAACCAGTGACAGCTTTACAGTGTTCAATCCACCTCAGAAACAAGTACGACACAACCACATATTTACATGTACCTAAATGTGTTTCACTGAAGAGATGGGTACTGCAACAGAAGCCTTAGAAATGTAACCACCTTGTACAGACTTACAATTATAGTTGATATAATTACAGTTACCATTCTTGTCATGCCCCTTCATGTGTTTACGTCAATCTTACCTGATTGGCCAGTATATCCTGCGGCCTTGTCACACCATCCTTAACATACACCATAAACACAGTGTTGGTGAACTTTGTAGATATACTGTCAAGATTCTTCAAAGCAGGTAGGAAGTGACGTGTAAAATTTAGCTTTAAAATACTTTTTCGCCCATTTCCACTTCTCTCCTCTTTCTAAGAAAATGAATATATATTACACACACACACACATTGATACCTGGTACAGTTCATTATAATGTACTCAAGTATGGCAGCATACATTGTATCAACAGTTCAACCACAACTAACCACAAGTGTTACCGGATCTAACAGCCCAATGTGTGAGAGAAACAAACGAGCAGTCTGGAATTTTTCTTGCGCTCTGTTAGTAAAGGAGAATACAATCAAAAGGGCAGGCTAAAAGGTCAAAGTGCACAGGGGGATACCCTTCACTTCATATACTTCCTAAGGTCACAAAGAACAGATATTTACAAGGTATGCTAATTTGGCTTTATGATATAAGAAAACAAGAAAACCACCTCATGTCCCCTACTGGCACTCTTAAAAGACACAGACCGGGTGACTACAGTGATGAATAAACCACCATAATCAGTGATTTATTATAGATAGCGTGTCCATATTAAAATTAGGTTGGTGGGGTATTGTTAGGCTGTGAATGAATCAATAGAAGGAGTGAAGGTAAACATACAAAGTGCCAATGTATATAGGGTATTGAAGGGTATTCCCCTGATATCAAAACACTAGACAAACAAGTATGAGAAAGACTTTGAAGTTGGTATAGTTCTTCAAGATAATACACAATTTTGATAACAGGTAAACTGATGGACTTGAAATCAAGCCATGTACGTACACACTAATTGGATAAACCCTGGTTGGACAATTACAATTTAAAACAAATTACAAGAAGCACACTTTAGATGATAAAGGGTATGAAGAGTGTATTGTTTAAACAAGAAAGACAAAGAATTGACACACTTTTGCAAATGGGGTACATATTAGCATTCATTAGTCAAAAACAAGCCAAATAATATGCATAACTATCAAGATACATTAGCTGGGAAACATACATTCCAAATGTGTTTGATTCACACTTTGTTGGCTGCCTTCACTAGTGGCTATCATAGAGGTAACTTAGGGGATATTTGACTGGGTTTTGAAATGAAATAAAATTGAATTTTAACTTAAAAATAGTCATGCTGAATTTAAGGATCACTTTGACACCATCACAAGTAGGAGAATATCAGCTTCATATTTCAATTTCCAATTGCATTTCATAGCAACTGAAGCATAACATATATTTCCCAGTATCCTGAAAACTACGTATATACAGTACATGTAAGTACATATTGGTCTATTAGAGCAGTGTTGTATCAAACTGAATTTGATTAATCTATCTGGAGGTACTGGCTTCACTCACATGCAACTCAATATACGTACATGTTGTGTATGCATACAGGCTAACTTTGGCAGTTCAGCTGCAAGTGAAGGATCCGGATAGAGGAGATTTGAAACATATTCCTTAAACTTTTCCGCCTTTACATTCTCTTCTGCAAGCTACAGAGATGGTAACATTATCAGAAAATGTTCTGCATTATCAGAAAAGGTTTTGCATAGCTACACAGTGAATATCTCAAGGAAGGTTCAATTATCTCAGCTGGTCTCTCTGTACAAATTAACTAAGACAAAGGGGATTAAGGGATTTATCTCTGGTTGTTTTTCAACAAATTGGGACAAAATGTTTAACAATCCACCATAAAGGTTAGTTGACACAACTTAAACATTTTCACAACAAACCAGATACTTGAACAGTAGTATTGTTACTCAATAAATATTTTAGCTGCACAGTTCAATGAATAGCACCAATAGATGAGGTGAAAGGGAAGCATGAATACAGTAAACACCGCATCTTTACTGTATACAGAATCCTATAATGACACATAAGTTATAGTACACAGGTCATGCTACGTAGGACTATACAGTTGGAATGTGGCAAGCAGCAGTTATTGTTCTAGACACAAGTGCCTAATTTACAATTACATATCTGAGCTAAGGATAAAAGGGTATAGAAATCCTCAGATTACACAAATATACAGTTACCATGGTAACAATCTTTAGATTACACATGCTAACAATATCTCTCATTCATTACAAAGGGACTGAAGTTTGAAGTGTAAATTTCCCACCATGTCACATCCAGGTAGAGTACGTATCTTCCTGAGAAATATGCATGGAAAACTGTACTACATCCTTACAATATTAGAAATAGGAAAGGAGGTATATAACTCTGTAAGGAACACAGCATACTGTATATACAGCTTGCAACACATGAATTAGGAACAGTGTCATGGTGCAGGTGTAAAAAGGAAAGGGCATGTGGGACAAGCTTCCTCTGAAGTGCACACTAGAGTGCTTATTCAGGCAGGCCAAGTACTTTCTTTGCACATAAGTCTGTTAACCAGGATAGAAAACCAATTCAACAAAATTAATAGATAATGTGTACAAAGCAGATAGTTTCCTAATTGAAAGAAAGCCTTACCTTTGATCTGGCTTCTTCAGTAATGCTTGCCAGTTTATCACTATCTAACACTTCAGTTATATCAGGTATAGAGTAATCACTGGTAGATGGGGAAAATAAGGAATAAATACGGCATGAAGTAGTAGGTATGATCTAGTATGTACAAATCTTTTGGTGAAAGTATTCTTATTACATTTGGATTGTAATTCTCTGACACAATGAACCAACTATGCACATACGTAGGTGAATTATGAATCCATAATTGGAAATAACTGTCTTTGTTGCGACAGAATACATATGATAGGAATGCAAAAAATTTACATTCCCTTATCTCTCCTCACTCTTCATTGAAAATGAAAGTTGATTAATTGTGAAAATGACTTACGCCTTAGCTTTGGGTGTTTGGTCTACACCGTCTGGCCAAGGCCTCCTCGGCTGCAGAGGTTCCTTCTCCACATTATCAGCAAAGGGTGGCCGGGGGGCACTCTTAAGGTGGTCATCTGACACCTGGAGGAGAAGAATAGAATTATGTACTTGCATACATCTGGCTGTGCCACTTTAAGTACACCGTAGTGTCATTTTGTAGTTAGCCAAGACAATAGTGACCTCACTAATTTAGATATTCTACATTAGCTTATAGTGAGAAAAAGGAATGCACATAAAGTGAATGACTGGTAGGGACAGTCCACTGTAGGTATGTCCCCCTATGGTGCCACCACATACGTACCTACATATGTAACATCTCATGAGTATACTAATCTATTGAGACTCAGCAACAATTGTATGCTGATGAAGACCTCCGGGTCGAAACGTTCAATTTGTTTTTAAATACAATTGTTGCTGAGTCTCAATAAATTATAGTCATTATGAAAGCAACAAAAACACTTTGTAACATCCCATGTGGGTATGTTATGTCTACTGAATATCTCACAGGTTCTGAGCAAGGCTGGTGAAGCATGTCCATGGACCAGACATGAGTCCCACTTGGGCTTCGTATAATGACTGTCAGTTGGGGTAACCCACCTACAGATATAGAACACCCACACAATTGCAATACATATTAACACATATACCGTAGAAAAACTGAATCGTTAATTGTGCAATTTCCCAGCTTCCATACTGAAAAAACTGTTACTGCCACAAGTGCAGCATAGAGTCATTATTCTGTGCTATAGAATATGATCTCAGTATTGCTGCCATCATGATTCAGATTGTGCAATCAAACTGTCACATTAAAAGTATTAAACTTCATTATGATCTCAACAGACACATACAGGAAGGTTCCAAAGGAGAGCAACGAGAGCTCAAAATAGTAACATACATCTAAATACATTTGAAAGGAAGTCCTAACTTAATTTAAAGGATGTGATAATGTACGTATATGAAGATTGGGCCTGTTCTCCATTTCATGATATGGGGATAGTTCCCTTGGCTTCATATATGTACAAATAGTACAATATGCTGGAACACCGAGAGACAAGCACTCAAGGTTACATAAATCAGTAGAGTCACGAAACTACTTGTGTATAGATGAATACATACGTAGGAGAGAATGTAGTCTTTGAACAACGTCAGTTGAGGTCAATATGTTACTACTCTTAAGTGACTATGAGTAGCAATAGGAACTTAAATCTAGACACATTAAGAAATACTTGCATCTCATGTATTAATAATTTGTTGTACAGAAGAACAATTAGGTGGTTTTTAAATTCTTCTTTTTGATGTACAATCACTCTTCCTCTTCATTAAAAGTACTTTTTATTATTCTTTGTTGTTAAGTAATACTGGTACATATATCAGTACAATGTTCAACAGTCTGACTGCTTGTGTCACTCACTTGGGACTGAAGGGACAGGAGAATCTTCCAAAAGACCAAAAATATATGCATTATCCACAATAAAGTACTGAAATACGGCTTCTGCCTAATATTGAAATAAAATGTACTCCAACAACTCAAGGATTCAGAATACTGCAATTTCAATTACATAAAGGGCTATAGTGATAGTACAAAAGTGGTACATCATGTCCCTATAAATTGGTGGTTTCAATAGTGAAGTAATGCTGCATTATATAGAAACAGACATAACTGTATTAATAACATGCACATGTCACATTTCTGTAGTAGGAAATGATGAAAGCATTGCCGCTGAAGATTTCACCTTTTGGCCGCACAGTTTGGCTTTGATGGTGTCTTCGTCCAGTTGACCAGAAGATACAGGAGTCCCCTAATGTATCAATACAAGAATGTCACATTATATTAGTTGGCACAATGTTTATCAAATGACTCCTTCGTTTTCAATCACATGACTAATTAAATGAACCAATCCACACAACTCTCCCGTCTACATTATTCATCCCACACTTACAGTTTACAACTAATGGATTGTCACAAACAGAAAATGTTACGCATGCTTCACTGAATAAACAAAGGAGCAGAATGAAAAGTGAGCTGTACACTGAACCAGCCCAGCCCTTGTACAGGCTTAGTGCAATGAATTCCCTTTAGTAGGAGGTTAGTAGGAAAATTGAAAATAATCATGAAATTTCTATACGTATATGTATGCATGTACATAGGCACATTGTGAGGGAAGGTTATCAAGTATTGAACACATAGGGACAGTCTGTCTATATTCATAATCTCAAATCAACTATATGTACGTACATGTACATCCATTGGGGGTGGATTGAGGCCTTGAATTATCCATTAATTGTGCAAGTTCTACTCATCCATTAGTAATCCAACACAATATATTCAATAAACACTTCACTTGGTGCTACCATTAAACTGTCCAACAATGAAGATAGATAGATATTATTATTTTAACCATGATAGCTGCATCCATCATATGTGGATTTCCATGTAGGAAGTAATTTATTAATAAAGTGTTCTACTTGATGCAATTACTTAGTAAGCAGATGCAGCTTAAGGTCTGTTTATGCATTATGATGAAATAATAATCTCTAAATGATACTGTATTTCCTGAGATAAGAATTGTGCAATGAGAGAACTAAATATCCAAAATCTGAGTCACAAGTTTCCAGGTATCATGGATAGTGTAGTTATGTCATCACATCCACCCATTACACATGTGTACAGCTAGGGGATTCACTGGGGACTCTCACGGAATATCTCCCCAATGCAGACTTTCCAGTCATTACATACAAAAATAGCAGGCAGTTCCAATTATGCCACACCCACTTTGCTTACAGAGCTGTCCAGAGGGTATTGCACAATGGCACTATACATAGTAATAAAAACAAAGTGATGCAGCAACTGTAGATGGTCACTCACTGGAATAATTACCAGTTACTAAATATACTAACTATATATAGTAACATCCGAGTCACTTGATTTCCTGTCCAAATAAGGATGCTTACATAGTTAATTCCAATACTATGAATACCATGCATACTTTTAACCACAAGCTTCCTCAAGTGGGTAAGCCGTGGTACATGACCAGGTAAGTGTGGGCGTTTCATTTCCTCACATATAGCCCCTGCACGCTCCCTAACTTGAGAGCAGAGCGATAATTCAGGTAACCTAGGCAACTCAGGAAGCTACAATTTACACAACTGCATGCGCTACTTTTGATATACCACTACAAAAGAATGTCAAATAGGATGGCCACTGAGCAGGTTCTTCTATGTTTACACAGGTTGTCACTGGGAACTGCACCTGGATAACAGTCTGTGTAAACTGTACATACAGTACCTGTGTGTACGTAGATGTGTTGATTGCAATCGTTAAACAATGTCGGTAGAGCACAATATTTTAATGACTATTAGTAGCAATAGGAACTTAATAGAATGCTGTACCTATTTTACATATATAATTGTACTTGGTATACTGAAACATTCAGTTATACTCGCACACATGTACGTATTTATATCACATGTCCACACACACACACACACACACACACACACACACACACACACACTCACACACACACACACACACACACACACACACACTCACACGTCCACACACACACACATAACTTGAAATGACAGTTAAACTTTATATAGTAGTTGAATAATATGTTTATCATTCCCCTGTCAGTTAGAGCTAAGGCTTCCATAGTTAATACACAGATACACACATACACACACACACACACACACATAACTTGAAATGACAGTTAAACTTTATATAGTAGTTGAATAATACGTATGTTTATCATTCCCCTGTCAGTTAGAGCTAACATAAAAAGGCTTCCATAGTTAATACACACATACACAAGTACACACATACATAAATGCCTTTGATTAATACAACTTTTACTTCATGTAGTTCAAGAAATCAGCCACATACAGATGATACAGGCTACAATATCTTACTTTTTCATTTATTTTAAAACACACTGTAGTACATTATCTGAAAACAAGAGCCACCTGGGGATATGGAGGTTTCCCCAGAGGTATGGAGGTGTCCCCAGAGGTATGGAGGTGTCCCCAGAGGTATGGAGGTGTCCCCAGAGGTATGGAGGTTTCCCCAGAGGTATGGAGGTGTCCCCAGAGGTATGGAGGTGTCCCCAGAGGTATGGAGGTGTCCCCAGTGGTATGGAGGTGTCCCCAGAGGTATGGAGATACACATATACCACTAATTTACTCACTAAACAAGAAACACATGTAACAAACAGTAAATGTGTAAGTTTGTAAATCTCACAATCTTCTCCATAAGGCAAAAGAGAAGGTATTCTGCAATCTGCTGCACCCTTCCAGAGAGAGGTTTCATCTCCTTGTCTCCTGTGATGCCACAAGACATACGTACAATGACATGTGCAGCACGCATTTCATTACTGTACAGTAATTAAAGGAAAATCCCTCAGGTGTGATAAAACTATGAGATATTATGGAACTTACCCTTGTAGATAGACTCCACTTTTCTGTCATTATTAATTTTTTCTGAAACACTACCAGATATTCCCAGTTCAATAACAGACATCACTTTAATCAATACATCCTACATGAATGAGGGGGGCAGTCTATACCACATGGAAAACATTCAAATTTCCTTTCAATCTCTACTGTACATAGTAATGAATAAGGTATTCACTCCATTGTAGTACTCTTACGCAACTATTGCAAGAAGTGAAAAAAATTGTTTCCACTTTTTAGGGGTTGATATAGGCAGTCCCTATATTGTTTTCATTTCTACTTCAGTTGTTATGTTTTGCTCATGTATGTATAAAATAAATAGATAGATACGTATATTTGATGATACTTATATTGTTATAACACTTATGTATTTATACGTATTAGCAAATGGATGCATTTGGGAAGCTTAAACTTTTCAATCCCTCTTTATATTTGTGAGTATACATAAGGGTCCAGAATTATTAAGATTATGACTACATATATACGTATAACATATATATAAGCCTGATCTATGGCCTGATCACAGCGGCCAGGAAATTTGAGTATAGGGGGTGGCAGCCCATGTGTTCTATTTGTCTACATAATTCCTAATTCTTAAGATAAAGCAACAAAAAATGGAATACAATACACTGTTGGTCACATGATAGTCACACGATAGTCATGTGATGGTCACATGATAGTCATGTGGAGTACCTTTTCCTGGACAAGCTGTGGTCTGCAAAGCATCCATCTTAAGATACTCCAAAAGGCAGCCACAATGGTGGTGTGAAGGTCTCTAGTCTGGGAAAGTCCCTCCTTACTGGCTCCCCTTCTGATGTAGCCACACAATAACTCTATTACATTCTTACATTTCGATTTGTCTGAGGAGTAATAAGAAAGACAGTCCATCAAACCTACTGAATTGGATCAATTAACAGTACTGCCCCACCTCCTATGGGCGTGCCTCCTAATTTCAATCCAGCCAGTCCAGAAAGAGAAGCAAGTGCTGAGAGTACGACACTAAAGTTGGCCTTTGTGTTATTTAGAATGTGTTCCGCTACAGAGATCACCTTTTTGAAGAGAATGTCAATCAGGTTAGCTAGAAGAGCAATAGAGAGAATATATGAATGAAAAACACTAGCATAATTGTGACTGCACCATCCAAGAGATAGGTACATACATATATACCATGTCAAACAAATTGTTTAAATGTAAGTCAAAAAGTAGAAAAATGTGAATACCACATAGTGTATGTTGTACATACGTAGCTATAGTGGATAGTGGGGAAACCCCTTACCTTCCAAATTTAACAAACTAGCATCCAAAGAATTTAGAGAATTTGTAAAGGACACTGGACTTAATGTATGCGTGTATGCTATAGTTTGCTCTTACACATACGTACTTACGTACGTAGTATGATCACTCTATTCAACCTGTGCATTACAAGTGCCTTCATATTTCAGATGTAAAACTAACCTGATTCCCTGTCAGTGGTAGAGCCTTCGTTGCTCAACTGCTTCACCCTGTACAGAGCTGAAGGTGCTATGTCAGTGTTAGCAGAGGATAGCTGTCTTGAAGGTGGCTCTTCAGGCTGAAGCTCTATAACTGGCTTCTCAGTGTCCTCCTCCTTCTGCAGCAACATCTCCTCTGATTTGTTGAGGGTCACATCTACGTCTTCATCAGATAGTACATCTTCTCTCCCATCCGAGGCTTGTTCATTTACCACAATAAGGACATCACTGATATTGCTCTCAATGTCCTCCAACAGAGAAGCTGTCTCAGTGGTTTCTTCATCCCCTTCCTTGGAAGGAACTACCGTTGCTACTTTGGGCTCTTCCTTGGAAGGAACTACCATTGCTACTTTGGGCTCTTCCTTGGAAGGAACTACCGTTGCTACTTTGGGCTCTTCCTTGGAAGGAACTACTGTTGCTACTTTGGGCTCTTCCTTGGAAGGAACTACCGTTGCTACTTTGGGCTCTTCCTTGGAAGGAACTACCGTTGCTACTTTGGGCTCTTCCTTGGAAGGAACTACCGTTGCTACTTTGGGCTCTTCCTTGGAAGGAACTACCGTTGTTACTTTGGGCTCTTCTTTGTCCCCAGAAGGATTTGGTGATATTTCATTCTGCTCTTGAACATTATCTGAAAGGCACTCAGGTTCCTTAATCAGTGTATCGTCCATTCTTCTAAGGCCGTTCTCATACGCCACTGAGTCCTGCAGCATCCCCACCAACCCAGCCAGGAGGATCTGCTTGTTCTCTTCATCCCCCTCAGAGTCAAGCGCCCCACAGATGAGCCTCTGAAGCTGTCTGCACAGAGACCTGAAGGTGGTGAGGTTGGCTGCTTCATCTTCCTCCTTCAGATCATCTTCAACGGAAGACGTCCTGTTTTTCCTTTGAGAATACTTTGCAAGTATCTGCTTAAAGTCTGTACAAACAGGCACATACAATAATAATTGCAGAGATTTGTGAAAAGGTAAACATGGTGAATTACAGACCTGGAATCACTAGATCTTGGAAGTGAAGTGGTAAAGGTAACAGAGAAAGTAGGATTTGAATAGCAGTGGAGCGGAGATCCTTCCATTTCACCTCACACCTACACGCACATACACATACAATCAATAATGAGAGAGAATGTAACCATTATCAACTTTCTCACTTTGGCTTGATGTGGTTCTTGCTGAGAATGTAGCTTAGAGCCTTCAGGAATCTTGGCACTAACACATTTATTCCTGACAAGCCAACTCTAAAGAGATTGGCAGAGTTGCGTACAACACTGATCAGCAGATAGCCTTGGGACATCTAACAAGAATACAAGAGGATATAATGGAGGAGAGGAGAAAGGAAGAAAGGAAGTCCAACTGTATCCTCATTTACAGCTCCACAGACTCGACCCAAGTTTTACAAGTCTTACATGTTTACGTCCTTAGCCTACTATACTTGATAGCCATGTAGGAAAACTGTGATTCAGATTATAAAGATATAATCATACTGCTTTCTTGTAGCTATGGCTGACATGCGTTCCAAGGCTTAGACATACGTATGCATATACGTAGACTAAAACACTGCGTATTTTGTAGACTTATTACTTAGGGAAAGCCTCTAGTCTTAGATAGGGATACAGTTTCTTTGAGAGAGTTCATCTTTAGTCTTTTGAGCATCTAGAGATGCTTGTTTTCTTGATAATTGGACATTTCAACCTTCAGCAGCTGAAGAAGACCCAGATTAACAAGAAACAAACTACGTTTCTCAACGTTCAAAAGACTAAAGATGAACCATCTCAAAGATACATTGTTGAGATTGGATCTTGCACTGTATGTAGGCAGTTGTTGTGTATTTGACAACAGTGAATTTAGTGTTGCATATTTAGGTTTGGTCTTTCATATTCAGTACATTCTCACATCAGTGGTTTCCTAGGTTACAGTGTAGCTACCACTGGGAGCCTCACATTTCAGCATGAACAACTAAACTGCCAATGCTCACTAGCAGTCAAACTAACCCTCAACTATGAGCATTACTCACACAATGCAAATGGCTACTACAATGATTCTGCATCAATTAACCTTGCTGTCGTAATCAAGGCCAATGGCCAGTGCTTGGTAGAAGCGTGCCAAGTAGACAGTGGGAATCTGGTCCTGAGGAGAGAGCGAACAGAAGATTCTGCAGAGACAGCCGAGGGCCACAGAACGCCCCTTCTCAAATTGAATAGCTTTGGGATGGTCTAAGAAATGTAAACACCACAGTATTACAAATTAATTACCACATAAAATATTTAAAACATTTATCTTTGAAAACATGGTTTAGAAAGCATGAGTATACATGTTAAATTGAAGTGATAATCAGACCAAAATTACTTATTAAATTCGGTAAATAATTTCCACTATATTGAGACCAAAATTATGTTAATTAAACACCACAAAGAGGGAAAAACATGTACAAAACAAATGCAGGGACATCAAATGAGCCCGGTAACTGGCCATTACAACCAACAGCTACTGTGTAACTGCGTACAAAGCTATTAGTCCTCATTCAAACAAATCATTGGTGATTCTCTGTATCAAAACAAGCTACGTATAATCAAAGGCCTAGCCCATTGCCAGTGGGAGGGCCCTGTTATGTACAAACATTCACACTATAGGATATACGTACATAAGTATAGTGTATACTACTAAATATACCACGGTTGATATAGGCAATTACGTACATATGTGATGGATCAATGGATTGGCATACATATCATATGAAATACATACCATCAATACAAATGTATTACATACGTACATTCCTATTCACAAGCACTTACGTAGTTACATGTCTATAACCACTTTACCTATAACTTGAGACCACAAAAAGCTCACTGTATCAGGGTGTTCACTGTGAAACACCGTATTTTAATGCTACCATGCATGATCAGTCTGGCAGAGGCAATCATGTAAAGCCATAAACTGGGAAGCAATTTAGCAAAACAATATGGCTGACGACAGAATACTACATAGTCTGGCTTGCCAGACCTAATCACTGATAAAACAGCCTTGCTGCACCTATTTACAAGTTGGAAGGTGCAACTGTTCCCATTCAAATGTGCAGAAACATGTGAATTAAGTACGTATGTAGTTTAGCAGATGCAGCAGTGAAGGATTAAGTGGAGTACTTTGTAAGCCTATTCATTTCATGGTAATCATGTTGTCATGGTAACTCACTGCTGGGAATACTGGAGTTGTGCCAGATGACAGCCTCAAAGAGCCAGGACCCATACAAGTGCAGCAATGTGCTCCCTATATAACACAACATGTATTAGTGTATCATACGTACTTTTGGACTATACACCATTTGAATTACAGCATAACTTTGAAACAAAACCTGTGGATGCCACTAATTGCAGGGACTAACCCTTAGCTCTGGAGGGTCTGTTTGACTGGGTAGATGAGGGGGTGTGTCCAGAGGAGTAGCTCATGTGAAGGGGAATGTCCCCAAATGAGGATGATAAATTAACTGGTCCCTTTTTATGGGATGGGCTACTCAATGGATTACTGTACACCTTCTGAATCTGAAGTTTACCAACTCTTGGTGCCTGAGTTGGGGGTAACTGGAGGGACTTTCCCAAATCTATCGGCTGTCTATGGCTTCGTAAGCCTGGGGCCGGTGAATGCTGATGTGAAGAGGCTTCCCTCTGTAGCTCCTCCTCCTGCTGCCTCACTGGATTAACCATCAGAAACATGTCCGCCATGGAGGAGACACTGGACATTGCCTGATAGAACACCTCATTCAGGTGTTTCAGAGATGGATGTAATGAGTCGCTCTTGGCAGGCATACTGGCCTTAGCCTGCTGAAAGGCGGGCGATTGGCTCAGCAGGGGAGGGTAAGAGAGCTCCACCGGATTCCCCACTATGTGTAGCATCCTGTACCAGCACTGCACCAGGGCACCATCAGAGAGGTGCTTGACTGACTCCCCGTAGGCAGGCTTGGGATCAGCTATCATATTGCAGTTCCCTGGCCCGTAGAGGAGAAGAATAACCTTCTTTGTGAGCGATATCATCAGGGCCGACCACTCTTGGACCACCTCTGGATGATGTCTCCAAAGGATGCAGCTCTCCCTCAAGGCCTTCCAGAGAGGAGGAGACGGAAAGGAGCAAGATGACATGTGCAGCCAAATATTCATATTGACAAATATCAGTTTTTCACTCAGTTGCTCCCCGAGGGACCCAGGCTCCCTTGGAGGACTAAGAAGTTGGTCAGACACCTTCAGCAAGGCAGTCATTATGCTATTCCACGTCTCCTGCTTTAGGTGGATGCCCATCAGAGTAGAGTGAGTAATTTCTAGAACCGTCTGGCATAAATTAACTTGATGATGGAGGAGATTTCCTTCAACATGTTTGTCGTCAAACATTGCCGAGTAGTACTGTAGGAGTATCATCGTTATGTAGTGCTCGGGCGTCTCCAGAATGGGGCGGGGAATGTTTTTCTTCTCAACCTTGTGAGTGGATACGGCTGCCTGGAGCCAGTCGCTGTAGATATTGAGACACTGATTGATGAGGACGTACTCTTGAAGGGGCAGAGTGAGGCCGTGGCCAAGGACTTGCATGGTCCAGGTCACCTTGTCGTGTGTCGTTAACAAGCTTGGCTCGTCGACATTGGCGGCCTCTGTGAGGGATTTCACAACAGAACTGACTACGGAGCGACCGACATTCACTGGATACGACTGTAATACAGGGTCGATACTGATGGCGGGCGGTACCTCCTTTGCTGACAACCAACTGCTGTACATCTCCTGTAATATAAGCGGATAAAAAAAGTTGCGATTAACCTTATAACATAAGGAGACAAAAAGTTCTACAAACTTCTATGCCATATTGTGTGAGAAGTGGTTAATTAGAATTTGACTTCACATTCGACTGACAATTTAAAGTAAAAAGCTTACTCCAGAATTAAAAAACAATTTAATGTTGATTTCACTACGCTGCCATCTTTTTCTGACCTGCAAATTAAAGATGGCGGCACAAGCTCAAAACCACACAGTAACCTCCTCCGGTTCTCCCTCTCTGAGAGACAAACAAATTAGTATGTGATATTAATACTCTGTAATTCATTTCTTATATTTATAATATGCATTACACATTAGATGCTGTGAAGAGAATGCTTAACTTGAATAACCCTCTACCAAAATCTCAGGCTTCTAACGCACCGTTATGGAAGGTACGTGGAGAATAGCTCATGTATTGTGTGTATTTTAGCATATCAAATGCATTTGAGACATCTTGAGTGTATTCATACTAGTACACTATGCACACTACACTACGTACATGTGCTGATGGGGTACTGTCCACATACCTTTACACAGCTCACCTGTCTCTAGGATACCAAGCTATCCTCGCATTCACATTACTAAGCTGCATACAACATGTAATTCCAAGATGTTTAGTAATATAGATACTCATTGTATTTGTTACTTGTGTTAACACATCACATGCTCAGGTGTTGATTTACGACAAGTTTGGTCAGGATATAATATCTCCACTGCTGTCAGTGAAGGAGCTGAGAGATCAGGGGGTCACTCTTCACTTGTAAGCGCCCCCTCCACCATCCACCATCCTACTAGTACAGTACGTTTGGGTCAGTTGTCCAGACCAGACGTTGCAATCGGTAATTGGTAAAAAGATTATTGCTGCATGTTGACATCATTCTAGTGGGAAATTTGGTCAAAGGGTAGTCAAGAGTGCTAACCAATTACCAATTGCAATGTCCGGTCTGGACAACCGACCCAAAAAGTTTGTAGCATGGTCAGCTATTTGTAATCTGACATAGCACTGAATGAGTTACTTGTTGCCATGGTAGCAGTACAGACAGTCTGTGTCCTATTACTGTTGTCATAGTAACAGATACTAATAACTAATATTATGTATATTAAGTTTTACGGCCAGCGATTTACATACAGAAGGTACACTGAGTGGATGTCTAGTGTAAGCACATGATTTCCACATGATTCTTCAGACTGATTGCTGCTGAGAGGGAACCCATACAAGACTCACCCGCTGTGTACTTCATCCAGCCCACAGTTGATAACATCAGATGTGTCTGTCGGGTAAGCTTAGCTCATTCCTGCTACCACTGCCCATGTGCCAACCAACCCCACCACTCCTTTCCCATGCTGCCAACCAGCCCCACCACTCCTTTCCCCATGCTGCCAACCAACCCCACCAAATGATTTTTTTTTAATTTAGGGGGGAGGACAATGTTATATAATATAGGATTTCTTTCAGGGGGGCATAGGGGCAATTTGCCCCTATGCCCCCCTGAAAATGACAAATGTTATATGCTGTATACATATATGCTAGAATGGACATTGGTGCACTAAATATGTTTGCCCCCCTTCATTTCTATTATCATCATTTCCCCCCCCCCCCCCTTGCTAAATACTCTAAAAGAAACACCGTAATAGTAAGCTGTATATTAACTTCCCAATAGTTTAGGGGGTAACATAAATCAATCCTGGTGGACAAATCTCCATGCAGCCCTGCTACTATACTGTGTTTACTTCAATTAGGATATGAAGAATCAGCTTTATCATTCCTACTACTTCAACTTCCTCTCTCCAATCTCTCGGAACCTCCTGGAGGACCTGGCAAAGGGTGCTCTGGATGCCAGTGTGGCTGGTCAGGTCACAAAAGTGTACGACCAGTACCTCAACTTTATAAGTCTTGAGGATGACCTCTTCATAGCCAGACATGAGGAGAGGGAGGCAGTGTCTTATTACGGTAAGCTGCGTCTTGCTACTGGAATAAAAGTGCAGTGTAATTGAGTCTATGTACGTACCTTGTGTGAAAGTGTCACAGTTTCTCCTCTTCCAACTTTCCATTTACACTAATATATACCCTTCTCGACCAGCTAAAGGTTTCTGATATGGTACTACCTCACTCTATATTCCTCCTCTTCCAGCTCTGAACACTCCCGATGTTAAGGATACGGACATTCAGTATGTGAGAGATATGTTAGTGGACTCTCTATTTGCAATGCTGGCTACAGCCGGTGGGTGTGATGTGTGTATATACGTAGCTTGTAAGAGTATTGAGTGATTGAGGTACGTATATACGTATACTGATTGTGTGTAGGTACTATTCCCGTCATTCGGTGTCCCCGAGGTAATGCTGCTGAGATGATAGCAGAATCACTTGACAAGAAATTGAGGGACAACTTGAGAGACTCGAGAAATAATGTTTTTACAGGTGAAAATGTTACCTTTTCCCAACTTAGGTAAGTTGCTGCATATTCACACTTTTACGTACATATAGCAAACATGTGTATTCTAATTTGTACAGCCATTTTATTCTGTAAATGGTCAATTCTACATCTGTACCTACCTACGTACTGTATGTACGTACATGTGAACGTAATTTCTTAAAGTCACTTCAATTTTGTAGCCACCTTTGTCTTTGAATGGACAGTCAATACCATTCATTCTACCCTACCTCCTACATATAATCAGAATACTCAGCTAGTCCTATCTTTTCTTATGCATCCAGTCTAATGGTTTTAGAGATTTATTGTGTGTTTATTTTTTGCCAATTCTGAATATCTGATCTTATAAAGTACTGTACATAAGTATCTCTGTTCAGTTTACATAGGCCCTTACTGGTCATACTGGACAGAGGGATTGACCTGGCCACTCCTATGCACCACACATGGACCTACCAAGCACTGGCTCATGATGTACTGGTGCGTTACTATTGACCTTTGAACCTTGTACCATGAACCTTATAAACATGCAGGTATTATCAGAAGGTCTGTTTATCTGTACTTGTTGACTACATGCAGGATCTAACATTGAACAGAGTACAGGTGACTACGGAAGGAGAGGTGGGTGGGGAGGCAGGTAGGGTTCCACTAGCCAAACAGAAAACATATGATCTCTCTCCAAAGGATATATTTTGGAAGAAACACAAAGGAAGGTTAGATTTTAGGAAGATTTCTAATGCTAATCTTTGCTTTATTCATCTTGACACATTGTGAGTTCTTTAAATTACCTAACATGGATTCTAATTCATAACAAATACAAAGGAATGTAGTGGAACCTGTTTGAATAATTACCTCTCTAGGACTGTCAGTTTAATTGAGTCTCAAAATTAAATTTTAACACAGCGAGGCAGATTAGGTCCCATAAGTGACCTGTTTAGGCAGGTTACACTCTATATCCACCAAATGTCAACATACACATACGTCACATGTATTGTGATCTCTTGAATTACTGTGTGTTGTGTCATGTGACCCTGTCATGCGACCTTGTGTAGTCCATTTCCAAATGTTGCTGACTCTATACAAAGTGAACTTGAGGAATACAAACAGTCTGAGGAAGAAGTATCCAAGCTGAAAGTTGCCATGGTAACTGACTGCAGCACTTTATCATGCTGCCATTTTACAATTCACACCATTGTACAGTATGTATAGTGTGTACGTACATTGAATATATAGTAGTTTTAACTGCCTGTGTGCAGTGATTAAAGTTGCTCATTGTCTTTCATGACCCCGCCCCTCTAGGGAGTGTCTGAGGAGGACGATCCAGAAGTTGTTCAGGGTAGTTTGGCAGACAACACAGCCAAGCTCACTTCAGCTGTCAGTTCACTACCAGAGCTGTTGGAGAAGAAGAAGAGAATTGACACACATACTAACATTGCTATGGCCATCCTTGAACATATCAAGGTAATGTAAAGGGGCACAGGGCTATACCTGCACATATATAAACCATTGTCATTTAAGGCCACCAGGCCATCCGCCCTGGTACATAGCTCGTATATATTTAGTCATATTATGTTTATTTGTAGTCACGGAAATTGGATACATTCTTTGAGATGGAAGAGAAGCTGTTGACAAAGGCTACAGTTGTGAGTTGCCCTTGATTAACATAGCCAGATTGTATTAATTTCTTGATTATTTGCAATTTAAATTAATGCTTTATTGCTTCCTCCTCAAGTATCACTTGTAATTATTGCTTAATTGTGCACTACAGGACAAGTCTGCCTACTTGGACCTTGTGAAGGATCCTTTAGCTGGATCTCCGGAGGACAAGATGAGACTGTTTGCCATCTACTACATACTGGCTGAGATCAGTGATGTGAGCATGCGCACCTAATTCTAGTGAAGTAGTGCACAGTCTGCCAATGCCAATGATGAGATTGGTTATGCAATGTATCCACAGGCTGATGTTCAGGACTTTATGAGTGCTCTGGAGAGCTGTGGGGCTGATCTGAAGCCTTTCCAGTACCTCAAGAGTTGGAAGTTAGTTGACTGTTCCACTGAAACCTGAATGTACTGTAACTGCTGGACATTGAGAATATGTTCTCTTCAAATGTAGAGCTTTCACAAAGATGGCCGGAGCTCCAAGAGCTAAACTGTTAGGTTCTTCTACCACTTCTTCCTCAATGACGTGAGTTACACTTATGTATGTAAGGAAGCCATATCATAGACTAGTACATACGTACATTACGTGTGTAGCCTCTGGGAGTTTTATTTGATATATTGAATGAAGTGGCCATTTTAATATTCCTACGTATGTATATGTCTTAATATAAAATATATGTATGATACATGTGCATATATACGTAGGTCATCCTATTATACATGTTTGCTTCAAAATGAGTTACATTATACAATATGTGAACTTTATCTAAATATTATGGTTCTCCAATTTTAATAATCCCCAGTACATTGTATGTTTAAATAGAGCTAGTAAAAGTAATCCAGTGTATAGTTAGTGATATACGTATGTACATGTATACATTTGTCACTGTGTATGGACAGATCTGTGTAAGTTTAAAGTGAATGTTTTAATATACCTGTTGTTTTTCTTACATATTGTTTAGAGGTGTGTTCACAAAGTTGATGTCCACTGGCTCCAAGTTTGTCATGGAAGGAGTAAAGAATTTAGTTATTAGGTCACAAAACTTACCAGTAACAAGGATAGTTGAGCAGTTGGCAGAACACAGGTCTTCCAAAGTGAGTCTTATATAGTTTGACTTGCTATAGCCTTTTGAGATTAGTTGTTTGTAAACACTTGGAAACACAATGTGTTATTTATTGTTTACAGGAAACAGAAGATTATAGATATTTTGACCCAAAAATGCTGAAATCTACTGACAGGTATACTAATATACTAATGTACTAGTGTATTAATCTATAAGGTTGATATGCCTATATATACGTACCTAATACTTGTATAGTATTGTAAATCTCTGTTGTACAGCTCAATTCCAAAGAGCAAGACTCCCTTCCAAGAGGTACCTCAGAATCAGTAATAATGTGTATTCACTTTCTCTGTATAATGATCCTCATAGACGTTATTAACTGAGTGCAATTGCATGTATGTATATACCCTTGTGTAATTCAGACTAAATGTGACATTGTACCCTATGCATTCATATGTACGTATATACACGTATATGACCAATATCATGTTCTACATGCTGTTTATATCCTATTGTACATGTGTGTACCATCTTTAGTTTTCTGTTTGTATCATTTTCAGATAATAGTATTCATAGTAGGAGGTGGGAATTATATAGAGTATCAGAATCTACAGGACTATTCAAAGGTCTGTACCTCTTGTTGTGATATACATCCTTCTTATTGTCAGTTTGTGTGATGATTTGGTGTGGACTGACTTAACTATGTACTGGCATGCCAGTCTGTGCTATGTATATATTCCATGCACCCGTACTGTATGTATGTACTAACATGACTGTACGTACCTTCTCCATGCACCCGTACTGTATGTATGTACTAACATGACAGTGCACCTTCTCCATGCATATCATTTCAGAGAGCACAGCCTCAAAAGAAGATTTTATATGGAACTTCAGATATGATATCTGCTGACGAATTCTTACATCAGGTAATTAAATTTGGATTTTCCTTGATTTAGCTATGTGGCTTTTAGTATGTATATTTCTACAAGAGGTAACTAAATACTCTGTTGTCTACATTGACTTGATAATTAGATATACTGGAATTATTCTATCTTTGATTCCTTGTGTAGCTATCGAGACTAGGAGAGAGGTTTCCCTAAAAGTGAACCAGTAACCATAAATTATTCATTTTACGGAATCAAACGTTTTGAATGTTACCTTGTATTTGCAGCACACACTCATTTTAATGAGGTATCATGGAATTAAATTTACTAGAATTTAAATTGTGCATGATATATATTACTGTTTGTATAAACATGTGAACAGGTCATGCCTAAATAAATACTTGCCATATAACATTTATTATACCAGGTGAGAGTGAAAATGGCTTCCTGTACCTCCTGTAAAGTCTAGTTAGTGTTCTCCCATTTTTTCTTCTTTTGTCAAATGGACTCCGACTATAGCGCTAATATATGCGAGCTTATGCGGGTACGTACACATACAAGTTATAAATCGTTATAAATGTTTCCGAACTAGGGAATAGACAGCCCTAAGTCCGAATGTGCTCTACAGGAAACAGGTTAATTATGAAAAGCGAAAATTGTGGTCTTCTCGGCCGCCATTTTTAGATAACATCATGGTTTTCGGTATATTTCTCTTGTCTAAGATGTTATTTTGAGATTTTCGCCAAGAAAACTTTCAAATCAATTTAAAACAAGTAATATTAAAGGGGGAATACAAGTAAATAAAAAACATTTACAAAAATGATGTTAGAAGTAGGAATGGCAGTGTTCACTAATACATCTACAAAAAGTATCGAAATAAGACACTGATTATATGATAAGGCTAATCATACAGAAGTTGCATATATACTGAAAATTAAGTAACTTAACCATACACTTCTGTGTTTGGGCGCACCATTAAATTCCTACTTCTAACATCATTTTTGTAAATGTTTAACTCGTATATATACACTCCTATACATAAATAATATATTATACATGTAATTTAACAACATTAAGCAATTTCATTCTAGGTTACTTCAGTCAATTGTTTAACTAAGTTTTGAAACCTTGCTTTAGAAGAAATGCAACCACGTCAGACCTACTGTTCCATTTGGCAAGTGCCAGGCAACTGCTACCATTTTTGTCAACATGAAACTTTTTATCTCCATAAAGTGGCATTAAATATCGAATGATTCTAATATGTCCTTCCTGACAGGCATAATGTAGAACACTCTTTCCTTTCTATGAGTTAAAAATAACGAAAAAATATATACATGCATTATGTAAGTCCTCTTTCCTTTCTATATGAGTTACAAATAAGAAAAAAATACAGTACGTAAGTCCTACAGCCTAAGGTACTGAAAGTATATGCATTAGATATACACAAGATTATTGTCTGACACTCTATAATTCACCGTCACTTACAGATACGTATATAATGGCTGCAAAAGATTATTTATGTACAATATTTAACACACTTTTAAGTATTATACACTTACTTTGTTTTGGTGTAAAATATCAGCATTATAATTTTCACTGAGTTCCTTTACTAAATCAAAGTAGCCATAATATGAGGCTATCATCAGTGCAGTATATCCATGCTGTACAAATTATAGGAAATATACCCCTGTACCTTGCTCATGCAGTGATTAAAATACATACATATGTATTAGATTATTACATACATATTTACAGTGTATGCAAAATGTATATATATTCAATTAATTATGGACAAGTGCATGCAATGTGCATGTATATAGCTTTAAACATGACAGTAATAAGAATAAAACTATATAAGCTGGTAATTTGAATGGATATAGTAGCCATTTATGGGTAACTAAAAAGTGGGTGGAAGCTACCATGAAGACAAATAAAAATTGACTGGTATATATATAGCTTCCTGCTTCAACTTGTCTTCCTTTGATAGGCAATTAATTACTCTACTGTGTTACATAAGAAGCAATACAAATTGTATGAATATATATGTTTTGGAAATAACCTTCATAAAGATTGTATTTTAGAATTGAATATTAATTACATATCATTACATAGTATACCCCCACTACAGCAATATTATAGATATGGATTGATGGACTAACATCATCTTCTTTATCCACATTGACATTAAAATCATCAAGCAATATTTTTGCAATAGCCAAATTGCCAGTTTCACAAGCTACCATCAGTGGAGTTCTTCCTTGCACCTATATATTTATCAAAATATTCATCGTAATAAATTATATTGTCACATATGAGATACACATTCATAAAATAGATACTATATTATGTCTCTAGTACAGTAATACTTGCTCAAGAAACCATGTTTTTGCTATACAATATATATTTGGTATAAAGTTGTTATCTTTCTCAGCATGTACGTATGCATGAATAGTCGATGTGATAATCAAACCACAAGTAATAATCAATGAAACATTGTAAAGAGGGAAAAACACGAAAGTAGTAATTGCTGGGAATCGAACTCAGGACAGCTGGTTATGACCACCAGTTGCTCTGCCCTTGAGCAATATACAATTGCCACGGCAATATACCTCTCCCATGCTCTACCTCTTAAACTAACTACAACTAATAATTAGTTTACTTTTTAATCAGTGGTGATTCTCTTAATCAGTACAAGCTGATAATCAAGACCCAGCCCATTTCCAGTGGGAGGGGCCATCTCAATGGGTCTCTGGCCACCATCAACCACAGGAGAGCTGGGTAAATCTATGAATAATCGATGTGATAATCAAACCACAAGTAATAATCAATGAAACATGTACATCAATATACCCAAAGAAAGAATTAAGATATATTGCCATGAAGTTTTATATATTATATCATGAACATGAATAAACCAAAAATTGATCAGGGCAAAACTACATTAATTTTACAGTTCTACTAAATCTTGCACATTGATATACACATATATACAATATAGAGCAAATCCTTAATTGCTATCTCCAGTCAATATATACTGAATACAGCAAGTATATATGTACATTTCCATGAATTTATAATTAGTAACATATATGTATAATGGACTTTAAATTCGGTATACATACGTACTATATCCTCTTCCTCTGGATTGTAACCACTGTTGATTAAATCGCTTAATATTTTCAGTTCACCAATTCTTGCAGCCTCTTGTACAGGAAACTGTAAGAATGAAATATATTATACAAGTATATAGATTTTCACACTGTCACTATAAACAGATATCTGGATATATATATCTTATCTATAGGATGCACATGCAATTTGAAGTAACTATATATATATATAGCTCTTTTGCAGTATTATATATAAATATAGTATTATAAAACTACAAGTACAATGTTAATAAAAGCAATATAAATCCCCATTATATATACGTAAATAATACCTATATATAAATGCAAGAAATAAAAAGAGAATTATATATAGAGTATATATTTAATAATAACCTCACCTCCCTCATTTTCCAACTCTCAAGTGTCCTTTCATATGCACCCTACAGTATATACATGACAAATATCTGCATAATATAATATAAGATGTATATTTAATATATACACATGCATGCATCATGTACACGTGTGGATTTTTTAAAAATGGTGGAGGATAAACAATCATAAAGAGTAGTATATACATCTTAAGGTCATATATATGTGTGTGTGCATGCAATATTCTCTCATAGTGGACACTCAATACAAGATCTAGACACCTCTAACTCTGAGCAATGAATATTACCATATTTACCAATTACTGTATGTATATATACTAGTGAAATTCAAGGAATTGTGGGGTGAGCCTGAGCGAGCAGTAGTGGTGATTAGTTTGCTATTGCATGCATATGCATTAATTTTGTGATTATAATTATTTTAAATCAGAAAGGTTATTATGATCATGCTTGATCCCATTGTCGCCGTTTTGCTAGCCTTTCTTCCCTCTGCTGAGGAGTTTCCCTATCTCTACGAGCTCAGTATTGCTCCCTTGCTTTAGCGAGTTGTTGCTCTCTTTGTTGGGGCGTCTCACTTTGTCTGCGCTCCCTACGATGGCTAAGAAGCTCTTCGCATCTTCTTTCTTGCTCGTGTATTATGTGTGCGGTTCAAATCACAAATGAAATATTTCGTGATGACGCAATACATGACCATGACCCACAAGCAAGCAATCAAGCCGTCAAACACGTCTGAGTGGGGCTTGCTCATGCTCACCCCAATGACACACATAATTTAATAAGGGCATCTCTTAACACCATGGTACAAGTAGTTTAAATATAATATGCATGGGGGTAATTGTAAAAGATCAAAGCATGATATATATATATATATATACAATCGACTCCACTTTTAACGAACTCGCTCATAACGAATTTTGGGTTATAACGAACGATTGTCAAAAAACAATTTCCTGTCCATTCAATTCCTTCTGTTTATAACAAACAAACTTCTATTATAATAAACGTGTTAACTTATGATTATGTATGTGTAAAGCCAAAAACGGCTTTATTTTTCAATCTTAAACCAAAGTTACGAGACGAAGTGGATAAAGGGAGGAAGGAGAAGGGTATTTGTGATGAACTTTCAGTTAATAAGGCCACCCTGAGTACCATTGATTTACTATTTTACGTAATTTTAATTTTGTAAGCATTCTACAGCTGTTTACTGTATTCATACTGCACTGATGAGTAGTTTATTTGTATAGTTATATACAAATAAAGTACATTTGGTTATAAAGAACTTCTTTCATAAAGAACAATTATGATGGGATTTTGGTGTTCGTTATATCAGGAGTCGACTGTATATATATTTATCGCATGATGACGTCATACATCAAAGGGAGAGGTGTGCAGGTAAACGGGTTACCAGCACTGCCAGTAACACGTAAGCGCCCCTAACACCTCCTTATATGGCTTTAAGGCGGAAACAACCCCCACGCATCTTCCATGTATGGCTAGCAACACAAGCACACTAATTGCAAATCAATCAGCACTTACAAAGGTCAAGTACAGTAATGTCGCGCATTTGTAGAACGATCAATTTAGCGATAAACCACTTATTACACGCTCTCAATGGCATATTGCATATTTAGTGCACTCGCCCTCGGGCACTTTGTGCCCTCAAGACTCGTACAGTAAACGCAATACGCCATTGTGAGCGTGTAATAACTAGTATAGCTATACATCAATAGCAGGTTTATAACATGAAACCAAGTTATACCCTTTTTGATCTAACAGGTTTCTAAGGGTATTAAAGTATGCATGCTGGGACAATTATATACTTTCATATTATACTGTAGGTTTCAAGTTTGATCTGCCTAATTTCCAAGTAACCTTAGCTTGGAAACCTGCATGGTGGATTTATTTGTTTCAAATAGGTTTCATGCTAAATGAAACCTCACAGTTGGTCCTGTATAGTTTGCATGTACTGTACGTACATATACGTATATAATATGAAAAGTGACATGGTCATTCATTGCTATAATAAATTGATCATCTTACCAAATTCAAGATCATGATAAAAGCAATAAAAAGTGTTATCCCGGTGACTGTTCCAACAAGTAAGTACCTGCAGGTCCTTTGCTTGAGTGGTTTGAATTGAGGCAGAGGCTATAGTACATATTAAAGAGATATGTGCATGTATATACGTACACATATATACATAAGTCATGTATGTTCACAATAACATTATATATATATATATACACCGAAGGTACATAGCAAACTCTGCATGGGATATATATATAGTTTTGAGGAAGTTGGTGAGAAATAAATATTATTAAAGATATCATAATAAAGCCTCATTTTTGCATCCAACAATTGTACTTAATGGTTGTGATTGAGCAAATTACTCAACAGAATGAATTAATAAATCCTATCTATATCCTCCATCTCCAGAACTCTCCCCTATTCCTATTTAGTCCAAGAAAATTTCTTATTAATTTGTATTGGATTTATTAATTTTGGGATAGGATTGAAGCCCGATAGAGATGAACTATAAATAATCAATGGAATCAAACATTCACTTGAGTAAATCTTGTGGTTAAATCCTCCACAGGATCTATATTTATATACAAATCAAAAGGCTAGCTGCCCTACTGGCTGTGGTATATATGGCTTTCAATAGCAGTTTTCCAATTTAAATGTTGGGTAAATACTATCCCAAGGTATTTATAGCTTATTTATTCTCTTCTGTGAATCCTTGACTCTCTATGCTAAATCTAGGGGCCTTATATACACTATCTTGGTGCCAAAAGTTAAATAAGGTGTTAACTAAGACACATGATGAAATTTAATTTTATGAAAGGAATGTAAGTCGAAATAAAATTTTATGAATTAAATCTATTAGTAATCTTGCTTGTACAGGTAAAACAGACTCAGCATAACTATAGACACAAATAGCTAGGACATATTACATAAGTCACAGGATCAAATATCAGGTTTCAGAAGGCATGAAACCTATTTGAAACTCTATGAACTGCCAGGTTTCAAAAGGTATGAAAGTATGTATAAAACTCGGAAAGGGGGCTGTTAAAACTTGAAACCAGTGAAATTAACCTGTTAGCACATTCTTGAGCACCCTTTGAAACCTGGCTGTTCAAGAAGTTTCAAATAGATTTCACACCATATGAAACCTGTAATTTGATCCTGTGAGTCTACCCTTAGGTCTTATAGTAATAACATTTCTTTGGAGGTGGGGTAACACAATATGGGGTAACACAAGACAGTCCTTAAGCATACTAGCTACTTTTTGCTTATACTTGATTCTAACTAGGATAGGAAGGTTTTAAAGGTTGATTTTAGCTTAAAGTACTACATAACTGCAAACTTTTATATAGCCTGAAAACTGGAGAAGTCACAACATATTCTGCAATACCTAATTATAGTTGTGAAATAAAGACACCATAGGCTGAGGTATTAGGAATATTACTATCTAAATGGGGGAAATTTACTATATCAAAGTTAAAGTCCTCTCGCTTATCATATACTTTAGTGATAAATTGATTTAATTTACTAGTAATGGTTATATCTATATATATTTATAAGTCTAAAAAGGGGAATTTCCTATTTGTCTTTTTAAGAATAAGTTCTTTGGGGTAAATGTCACTAATTGACAGTTCAAAATCCTTGTTGTTAATACATAAAAGGTCATCAATATACCTATAAGTATTGCAAAATTTAATAGCTAGGGTGATGTTATCCTTATAAGTAGTCCTTTCATAAACTCATACTCATAGGCAAACAGAAAAAGATTGACATGACATTGTATGCGTAGTGGCAGAACATCTGGACTTCTGACAATGTCCTTAAAAGCTTAATATAGTATAGTATAGTATTACTGACAACATCCTTGAATTTAAACTAGCAAGAGCACCAGCTTCAATTCAGCACATGTGGTGCTGCTGTTTTCTTTCAATTCTGATGATATATAATATTATTTATATATATAGAATTAACTTTGGATATAAGTTGGATAATATAATATATGGAAAAAGGAAATTCTATCCCCCATGCACTTCTATATTGCAAGGAATTCGAAGCTCCTTTAAAGTTTCCGGCATGCACGTTCATGTTGTGTCTATTATAGGCTAACCTGCTTAAAAGAATCTTTTGGTTGTTTAAGGAGACCAGGATTTCTCTTTCGTACATGTTTATTATTAGAATCTGCAGCTGGGTGCCATTCCTTTACCCTCTAAGTGTATATATGTATGTACGACAAAAGTAGTAAATCTTATGGCATGCAGTATAGTCATAACCAAAATTAATGGAAATGTCACACAAGGCAGAGAAGTGAATAATTATAATTAAATAAAAACTTGCAATTGGCCATGGGTGACCACCAGGCTAATAAATTTAGTGCATCTCTATACCTTAGCTGCATGTACAAATCTGAAAGAGGTTGTATACTTTTCTTTATACATGCACAGAAAAAATCTACTTTGACAATATGCAAAGTATGCAATGAATATATGTATAGTAAAAATACATACCTTGCCTAGGGACAGTTCATTCATTGCTTGGATAAGTATCTTATCAATAATTTCAGCCATTTTTTCGTGAATTGCATAGTTGGTCTGACTTGTACGTAAAACCTCTGCTAATTTTCTAAGAGTGTCCTTTGTTCCACATTGGTATAAATGATTCACAAGGATTTCGTTAGCCAATGTGGTCACATTCTGACTCTGAATACCCTGTTGCTGGTCTCTGCCTATGATTTTCTTTTCAAATAGATCGCCAACTATCTCTTTTGAACATAGATTTGAGACCAATACTTTATAGTACTTTTGGATTTGCTCTTTCGAAGGGTATCTAGGTAATTCTACAAGTGTTTGAACAAGCATAATTGCATCAGGTCTGGAGTCTGGATTATTTTCCAAGCAAGCCTTAATGAAAGCTATAAGATTACTTTCTTCATTGGCAATTTTCCCGACATACTGCTCATACCTCTCAAATTCACTGCGTGGACGGACAATTGGCTTTTCTCCTTCGGAATTATAATCCAGGTAGGTACGCGGTTTTGGTTTTGGGATCTGGTGGATCATCAAGTGTAGAGTAAGAATACCGAACGAATATGTGTCAACCTTGGCTGACACGTGTGACGGAATTTCATCTACTTCGGGAGGCAAATGCTTTCCGGCCATAAACGTTTGCGTAACAGTGCTTACGATAGCCCTTGACATTCCAAAGTCACTAATCTTGGCAGACTGAATGTATGATCCATGCAACATGAGCAAAACATTATTCGCTGTAAGATCTCCATGGATTAGGCTTTTATCATGAATGTAACGAATTCCCTCGGCCACTTTGAGAAGAACGTCCAACTTTGCACTAAGGTAAAATTCCGAAGGATCATTCTGCTTTATATACTCAGTGAGGCTAATATCCATTCTTTCGAGAATCAAAGAGGGTAGTTTTGATTTATCGTCCGCTTCAAAGTAGTAACCCAAAAATCTAACAATACTCGGATCTGATAACTTAGCCCATATAGTGAGCTCTGCTTCGATCTTTTCAACCACTGTTCTGTTTTTATCGAACACTTTGATAGCACATGGAACATTACCGAATTTTCCTTCATAAACTTCTGAAAAGCCTCCTGTTCCGATCTTAATGTGTTCCCGGCTGACTAGAGTAGATTTTACGGGCTCCATGTCTTTAGCATTTCAAATTTGCATATGCAATATACTCCCTCATTTTTGTGGTTCATGCATAGCACAACTAATTATAATTCTTCGAATATAGGAAATGGCAGTCATACATCTGGCAGCATTGGTATATACTGCATGCATGGGGCAGATGAAGCTGCACATGTATACTCCACACAAAGACTTGCAGTGAAATTATCAGTATTACTAAGTATAAAGGCTGCACGTATCCGTTAAGTTTGAAGCAGAACTGTCCTTATATTGATGCAAAAGAAATTCGTTTAGTCGACCGTATTGCTCTGTCTTCTCTTCTTACGTTTTTTGTTCATATTTTTATTTGTCCATGTGTAAGAATTAGGAGTGTTTGTTGTGATCATTATGAGAATAAAGCCTTGTTGAGCGTCAGCAACATGAATTTACTAATTTCCTACTTGATATTCCCATTCCTGTATTACTGATGAAGACCTTCGGGTTGAAACGTCCAGAATTAGTAAATTTATGTTACTGATGTTCAACAAGGCTTTATTCTTATCCATGTGTGTACGTTTTCCATGTGTACATACAGTAGAATCTCATAACGAAATTGCTCATTGTGAATGTCTAAGTATATAGTGCTGGCTAATTACACTCAAGTACACTACGCAGTGAAAGTTACTGGCAAATATATAAAGTATTGAAATTACAATCAAGTACTACACAGTACAAGTTACAAATTTAAATATATAGTGAAAGTTACTGGCAAATATATACAACCAAGTACTACACAGTACAAGTTACAAATTTATGAGGTCCAAGTGACTCGATGCTAAAAGAAGATCATCCTTCGAGAACGGCTATGACAAGTCGACGCTCTCCTACGAGAAGGAGCTACCGAATAAACGAGTTGTAGCGAAGGTTAGATAAAGCGTATTTGTTTACGTTATAAGTTTAAGCCAGAAATGTTGCTATATATAGGACAATTCTGCCTCAAACTTAATGGGAACGTATATGATACGCTTTATCTAATCTTCGCTACAACTCGCTCAGCTCGGTAGCTGCCTATATTGATGCAAAAGAAATTCGTTTAGTCGACCGTCTTAAAACTTCGGTAATTTAAGCTCTGTCTTCTCTTCTTATGTTTTTTGTTCATATTTTTACTTGCAATTGTCCATGTGTAGGAATAAGGAGTGTTATATATTATGCATGTTTAAATACAATCAAGTACTACACAGTGCAAGTTACAAATTTATACACGGATGCAAGTGACTCCCAAAATAATCACACTGAGGTATATAATTTGACTTGAGGTAAAGATTTGACTTGCCTTGAGTGTGAGCTAGGAGTACCGTTGGTTGCTTGCATGCATTCACATAAACAACAGGGTTAGAGATAATTTGGTAACTTGCACACAAGTCAGTTCTTCCTCAATGACGTGAGTTGCATTTATGTAAGGAAGCCATATCATAGGCTAGTACATATACGTGTGTTGCCTCTGGGAGTTTATTTGATATATTGAATGAAGTGGCCATTTTAATATTCCTACGTATATGTCTTTCCTGAAAATATATGTATATATGATGCATGTGTACATATATAATGTATGTACGTATATAGGTCATCCAATTACATGTTTGCTTCAAAATGAGTTACGTACATTATACAAGATGTGAACTTTATCTAAATAATATGGTGCTCCAATTTTAATAATCCCCAGTACATTGTATGTTTAAATAGAGCTAGTAAAGTAATCCAGTGTATAGTTAGTGATATACGTACACTATATATATGTATATATGTACACGTATACATTTGTCACTGTGTATGGACAGATCTGTGTAAGTTTAAAGTGAATATTTTAATATACCCGTTGTTTTTCTTATTGTTTAGAGGTGTATTCACAAAGTTGATGTCCAAGTTTGTTATGGAAGGAGTTAAGAATTTAGTTATTAGGTCACAAAACTTACCAGTAACAAGGATAGTTCAGCAGTTGGCAGAACACAGGTCTTCCAAAGTGAGACTTATAGTTTAACTTGCTATAGGCTTTGAGATCAAATGTTTGTAAACACTTTAAAACACAATGTGTTATTTATTGTTTACAGGAAACAGAAGATTATAGATATTTTGACCCAAAAATGCTGAAATCTACTGATAGGTATACTAATATACTAATGTATTATGGTATCTTATAATGGGTCTAAGGTTCATAAGCCAATATTTACCTATTATTTGTAAATCTCTGTTGTACAGCTCAATTCCAAAGAGCAAGACTCCCTTCCAAGAGGTACCTCAGAATCTGTAATAATGTGTATTCACTTTCTCCATATAATGATCATCATAGACGTTATTAACTGAGTGCAATTGCATGTATGTACGTACCCTTGTGTAATTCAGACTAAATGTGACATTGTTCCCTATTGTATTCATATGTATATACACGTACGTATGTGATAGAGGAATTAGTGAGCTATCCGTAGCAGGGCGAAACAATTAAGGTTATTTCAGGACGTTTTGGTCCGCAGGCCTTCTTCAGCTGATAACACACTGATAGGTTACATCGCAAACATAAAAACTGATTGGTGATAAAACGTGATGTCCAATGATGTCATTAATAATAAATTAACTTGTTTTGTCCTGCTAAAGAAAGCTCACTAATTCCTCTAGTAACAACATGGCAATGAATCTCTATTCTATCATACACGTGTATATGTTTATAACCAGCTTACGTACACGTGTATAACTGTCAAACCATCTTTAGTTTTCTGTTTGTATCATTTTCAGATAATAGTATTCATAGTAGGAGGTGGGAATTATATAGAGTATCAGAATCTACAGGACTATTCAAAGGTCTGTACCTCTTGTTGTGAAATACAGCCTGCTTGTTGTCAGTAGGTGTGATGATTTGGTGTGGACAGACTTAACTATGTACTTGCATGCCAGTCTGTGCTATATATCTACTCCATGCACTTGTACTGTATGTATGTACTAACATGACAGTGTACCTTCTCCATGCATATCATTTCAGAGAGCACAGCCTCAAAAGAAGATTTTATATGGAACTTCAGATATGATATCTGCTGACAAATTCTTACATCAGGTAAAATTTGGATTTTCCTTGATTTAGCTATATATGTGGCTTTTAGTATGTACTGTCTACATGAGTAACAAAATATGTTGACCTGATAATTAGATACAATTTGAATTACTCTATCTATTGATTCCTTGTCTAGCTATCGAGACTAGGAGAGAGGTTTCCCTAAATAAATCATTCATTTTACGGAATCAAACGTTTTGAATGTTACCTTGTATTTGCAGCACACACTCATTTTAATTAGAATTAAATTTACTAGAATTTAAATTGTGCATAATTATATTACTGTTTGTATGTGAACAGGTCATGTAAATAAATATTTGCCATATATGGAATATTAACCTTTGTTACCTCGTGAGAGTGAAATGGCTGAGCTTCCTGTACCTCCTGCAAGGTCTAGTTCGTGTTCTCCCCTATCCGCCAAAGACTATAGTCTTTCTTGTGTCAGTTGCGGAGAAAACGTAGAAGAGTTGAAATGTCTACCTTGTCTCCACTCGCTAGCCTTGTGCTCAAAGGAAGATTGTCAGCAAAAAGCGATTCGTTGCAGAGTGTCGTGCGAGATCTGTAAAGAAGTGTACTCCGTTCCTCCCGAAGGTCTTTCCGACCATCCTTTTGCTTTGAGAATGGCATTAAGCAATCAACATAAAAATGAAGGCATTCTCTGTGAGGAGATGCACAAAGAAGAGAGGTCGGCCGTTAGCTTCTGCTCAGAGTGTGATGAATTTATCTGCCAGGATTGTGTGGATCATCATAAGAAATTTCGAGGTCTATTGAAGCACACCCTAAAAAGTCTTGAAGATGTTTTCAATGAAGGAGGTACAGGAAGGAAAGATTTCTTGAAATGCGAAAAACATGGAGAGACTTGTAAGCTATACTGTCACAGCTGTAGTGAGGTTATTTGCCACATTTGCTCTTCAATAGAACCTCATCGCTCGCATAGCGTTTCCTACATTGATAAGCAGCTTGGAGACTGCAATAAAGCTGCCTACACGCAATGCTTGTCGTCCATGAAAGCTCAGATCAAAGTTGCCGATAAAGCTCTCATAGAGGTACAAGCTAAGAAGGCAAGCCTCAAGCAGCAGTCTACTGCAGCCATGAAGGAGGTTGCTATGTTAAGGGAATATATGTTTGCCTTGGTAAAAGCCAAATGTGACAATATAGTTGCTGAAGTGAAGGAAACGGAAGACAAAGGAATACGAGATCTTGACGAACATGAAAGGGTATTAGTGACTAAACTGAAGAAAATGCAAGAATTTTCTCATTTATCTGAACAAGTGAGCAGAAAGGGGACAATAGAAGAGCGACTAGCACTGACCAAGTTGGTAATCTCCCGCACAGGTTCTTTGAGTACAAGCTCCTCAAGTCTACAATCCTCCTCTGTCATTGCTCCTTCAGTTGAAATAGTCCGTTTCAGTAAAGATGAAACTGTTAAGCATTTGTCACCTCTTGTAACTGTACGCCACAATGCACACCCACCCAATTGTGTCATCACAGACATGAAGATGAGTACTTCCTGTTTAGAGGAAGAGGGACGACTCAGTTTGGTTGTCACAACAAGAGACAAGAATGGAACTGTTTGCAGAGGAGGCGAGAAAGTGCTGGCTGTCCTTCGTCCTGTGACAGCAGGTGTGGCCTTGCTTGGTGAAGTGACAGACAACAGAGATGGCACATATGAGGTGCAGTTCAAGAGTATCCCTGCAGAGATGTACCTCTTGAGTGTGACCATCGGTGGTCATCACATAGCAGGTAGTCCCGTAGACTGCAACGGCTTGAAGGAAGATATGACAGCCAAAGATGGAGTTAAAAAGTCTCAATTGAGAGTACTTGATAGTTCTGCCACCTTTGATGCAGTACCAGATGTAAAACGGATTGCAAGACCTGCCTATCCTGGCAAGACTATCATGAGAGGAGTAGATATTCACAACAACACAATTCAATATCGTTCTTGGGCAAGAAGGAAATCCCTCACCTTCCAAGTGATCACACGAGATGATAAAGGAAAGCAGTGTGAAGGTAGAGAAAATGTTTCTGCTGTTCTGACTGGTCTCAAGTCATCAACTGTTTTGGAGGGTAAAGTGACAGACAAGGGAGATGGCACATATTATGTGCATTTCAAGTGCATTCCATCAGAGGACTGTTGCCTGAATGTAACAGTTGAAGGACATGATATAGTTGGGAGTCCTTTGGAAGTGCGGCATGTTGGCTTTAATGTAATATCAGCCCAACCTAAAGGACGTATTCAGGGAGGGCAGTGTTTTCTTTTAGTAGATAAAACGATTATCGTCATGAATGGAGATGAAATGAAGATTTTAGACAAACAAAGCGGTACTTTGCTAAGTTCCAAGAAACTTCAGTCGTCTCCTCAAGGTTCCATGGCCATCAGCAAAGGAGGTCATCTTCTAACCTGTGCCTTTAATAGTAACTCTATCTATGTCTATTCACTGGCTGGTGAGTTCATCAGAAGCTTTGGGGAGAAAGGCTCTATGTCAGGTCAACTCGATGGACCAATGGGACTAGCAGTTAACAAGGAGGGACACTTGTTTGTTGCTGAACACAACAATCACAGAATATCTGTGTTTTCTGATAATTATGAGTTCCTGTATTCATTTGGCTTTAAACTTCAGTACCCACAGGATCTTTGCTTTGCACCTGATGGTTTAGTGTATGTTGCTGGCAAATTTAATACCTGCATTCAGGTGTTTCATCAAAATGGGAAATTTGTTCGCTCTTTGGGTGAAAAATTGATTCAGGACCCCACTGGTATAGCAGCCACAAGTGATGGGCACATAGTGGTTGCATGCATGAACTGTGTACGTGAAAGTGGATATATCTATTACATTAGGATCTTAACATCAGATGGAAAAGAATTCCACTATGTATATGTATTAAAGAAGCTTGGCAATGTAGCTGTTGATGATGAAGGGTTTATCTATGTGGCTGATGTCGCCAACAAGGAAATATTGACACTCTAAACTCTTGTGTTCATGCTAACAAGCTGTTTTAATTTGATACTGTTGTTTGGCACTATATACAGCTTATATTAAATATTAATATTTATTTATATAAAATTAGCCTCCGTAACACAGCTGTCTATACTGTATACGTAAGTAGCTATACATGCATGTATATATATACGTATAAAGAAATACGCATATATTCAACCGTATACTCAATACAAATGTTTAAAGATTCATTACATACATGAATAATATTATGTAAGAATATGCAGGATCTTTGTATTGCACCTGATGGTTTGGTGTATGTTGCTGGCAAAGATAAAAATTATGATGGCTACATATATAATACGTAGCCATCATAATTTTCTTTAACCATCATAATGTTCTTTATAATATGGTATATTAAAGAACTTGTTTCTACATATATAATATGCATGTATATACTGTATGTACATTGTATATATAGCGGATATTTGTGCATCACACTTGAGTATGGTATATGTAACTAGTACATACGTATAATACATGCATGGTTAATTGCACAAACAAACACAGATAATTATATATTACTGAAATAACCAATTCAGACAAACAATAAACCAAAGTTATTGATTGGGAGACTGTAGTCCTATTAATGGCAACCATGTAGTTACCCAATAAAAATTATCAAAAAAGTATGGACAGTTGTTTCACCATCCTTAAGTAGACTCATCAGTATATGGTACACCTTGGTACATGGTGAGTTTGGATGTCTGTCTACAACTTTACATTCAAATATTTATGAAATACTTGTGGTTTCACAATCAGAGGCATATGCTACAGTCTTAAGTAAGCCTGAGTATATACTCACAAGAAAACAAGGAGTAAATTGTAAAAACCTAGTAGAAAGGCATGCGCAAATTATATATAATCTCTCAATATGAACCACCAGTATATATGTACATATATATGTACAGCTCACCGAATATTCACTGTTCAGTAACTAGAAGGGACAGCTCCATGAGAAGCTCCAATTATGATGCTTGCCTTTCTCTTGGAACCACAAATCTAAATATTTATACATAAGGAAACAAACATTGAAAAGTGATACACCACTAACAGCACACACATAGGTAGGTATGTACTTTACTAAATCAATGAAAAGAATTTCTATATAGAGAAATATTATAATATTATCGGTTGAAGTCGATCCTTTCAAGTGTACTTAGCTTATAGTTACATACCTTTCCACCAGCTACTTTAATTAGTTCCTGCAACTTTTCCTGATTTGGCACTGCCCCCGGAGAGACAAAAATGGAGCCGACATCTTTGAATAGGAGAGGTCTATATACACCTTTAACTCTTTCCCTTGCAATGTGAGTTTCCTGATCGAGTGTACAGAGACAAATATATAAGGATGTGAGCTTAATTGAGTGAGTGCATTCTTCATAGATTCCCCAAACTACGTAGCTACATATTTTAATTATTAATCAAAATAATGTGACACTTGACTAGACTATAGGATCAATTAAACGTAGAAATTCAACATAATAAGAAACCGTGATTGTTTGAATTTAATCTTGTAAATCTGAGAACTGCATTACACGTACATACGTCGTATATACGTAAGTGCCCAACCAATCAAACTTTATCTTGGCTGGCCCATGGGAGACTAAAGTTCCAATAAGCCAAAAGTGGCAGGTCAGTTTCTTTCTTTCTGATTGTCACCTTAATAATCATCAATGTTATTACAATTATAGCCTTTGCACAGGCTAAGTCAATTAACTACACTTATTGTATATATTATTTCCCAATAGCTAAATTCTAATACTATTTGGGAGGAACTATTTCAGTCAAAGGGTAATAACTTACATGTGCTGTTGGAAATTCTTCCTTCATTTCAAAAGGGTTCTCCTCAATCCATCTTTCAGCTTCTAATGATTTCCAAATCTACCAATGCCAAATATACCACATACGTAGAATATAGTATACATAACCAGTTGACCTCACAGACCCACCCATTCAGTGGAGAGTATCCAGCAGCCGAGAGCTGTGGCCATCAGTATGTTCATTGTTCTGCGGCTTGCTCCACTGACAACATGTGTAGTTTGAGAAGTGACATTTGGTGATAATTCAAATCTTCCTAATTTCTTTATAATTGAACAGAAAACCCCTTGATCACTGTAAACAGACAGAACTGTATTTATTAATGTGCCTGTGCATGTAATAGTCACATGACTTATATACCTTTTTGAGCAACTTGTCAAAACAATGGTTGGTTTCTGAAATGTACAGAGTTCTACGTACATCATGTAATGTACCTTTGTGCAGGGTACATCAAACTTACCTGACTATATTCATTCCCTTGCTTCACTCTGGCTTTTGCCTTAGAACGGTTGACTTCTCTAAAAGCTTGTCTCTCCACAGAAGAATTGGATACTTTCACAGGTACAGCTAAAGGAGATTGACATTTTCCATCATTAATTGAAGGGGTTTTACTCTTTGGATCCTTTGAGATGGCATGATGTGTTGTTGTAACCTTAGGTTTTTAAAACAAAACATGTCCTGTATACGTACATACAATACTATGCCACTACACATACATACTTTGCACTTCTTAGAAACACAGTTCTTTGACTTTTTCTTTGCCTAAGTGTTACATATAGGTGACATGGCGAAATTTCCAAAGTGATCAAGGGAACAATTTAGATACATTACCTGTTTTGAAACACCAGGAGACCGTTTCTTGCCAGCGGCACACGGACTGGCTCTACCTTTACCAGTTGCAGTGTCAGTACCAAGGTTGTTTTGTTCTGTGTCCTTCCACAAGTCACTTAAATGGTCTGGACGTTCTACGCTGTTGTGGGTAATCTCTGTAGAGGGATAACAATATTTAGTACAACTAGAAATAGAAACAGAGTTTAAGTATGTACCTATAGCTGGTTATTAGATGGAAAAAAGTAACACTTCCTGGCTTACCAAAATCTTTCAAACCTTCTGATGATAAAATGGCATCTACATAAAACAAGCAAATATGCTAACATCTCAACTATGTTGAGTAAAGGTTTCAGAGAAACTCCACCTTCAAACATGTCTACTGCAGCTGGTGACTCTGGTCTATCCATTGGAGGATTACCCGAGACAGAAGCCTATATATAGAGATCTAGAGAGATCCATGTTATATGGTTTTGTAATATTAATGTATGAGATAAACATACCATTTCTACATGAGATTAGATCTCTTTTTCCTGTGGCCTGAATAATACAAAATGCATATATATTTCTTGCCAACTGCAGTTGACCTGGCCACTCCTATGCACCACACACATGGACCTACCAAGCACTGGCTCATGGATGTATTGGGGCAATAGTATTGACCTTTGAACCTTGTACCATGAACCTTATAAACATGCAGGGAGGCAGTACAATATAACTCCTCAAATCAGATCCTTCAGTTGTGGAATGTTCAGTGATGTGTACCCTCAGTAGAGTTAGCTTGAACCATTATGAATAGTTCAAATTGTAATAATATCCTCTTACTACGTACTCAAAGACAATGAACTGAATCTGAAATTACAACCAAACTTTAGTAATACAACCTCAATACATTGAACATGACAGTCAAATCCTTAAAAGTATGAATGATATTATTATTAAAGGTTAAAGGGATATTGTAAAGGTCAGCTAGAGGACAATTCTTATATACCAAATGTATTCAGTATTCAGGTTTGCCCTATAAGTGAGCTACATTTCATAGACACCTGCATATACAGAGGAAACTGGCTAACATGAATATACGTATACGTACTTTACAAATTAATTATGAATTATTGTTTTATGTATATATATACTGTACGTAAACAAACCTTGAACAACAGAGTCCCTATAACACAAACGCTATAGTGTTTAACACAAATATATACTGTTCACGTAAACAAAATTTCATGAAAACAACAAAAGTGCTTTTTAAATTGAAAATGTTCATGTTGAAACTTTCACAAAGACACAAACTACATACAATGACTACTTTTAACAATATATGGAGCTGTACATTATGCTACACTTTGTATTATTATTATTTTCTATTGTTTAGAGGTGTGTTCACAAAGTTTGTTATGGAAGGAGTTAAGAATTTGGTTAATTGATCATGATTCGTTTTCCTTCAGGGCTCATCAGTGTGGAACTGTTATGCCACTATATATTCCATGTACTAACATGACAGTGTACCTTCTCCATACATATCATTTCAGAGAGCACAGCCTCAAAAGAAGATTTTATATGGAACCTCAGATATGATATCAGCTATTACATCAAGTAAATTGGATTTTCCTAGATTCTAGTTACAAATTGTGCCAACTCTGGGGTGCATGTGTGTTTCTACTAAATACTCTGTTGGCCTTGAAATAACATTTTAATTAGGTGTCATGGAATTGAAGTTGTTATAGCTTAAAACCATACGTGTAGTAGGTTATTATATCTATGATAAAACATTCGAATAGCTCACACCTCCTTACAAGGTATGCATGCCATATATTAACTTTTGTTACCACGAGTGAGTGAAATGGCTCAGCTTCCCGTACCTCTTGTAAATTCTAGTTCGTGTTCTCCCCTATCCGCCAAAGACTATAGTCTTTCTTGTGTCAGTTGCGGAGAAAACGTAGAAGAGTTAAAATGTCTACCCTGTCTCCACTCGCTAGCCTTGTGCTCAAAGGAAGATTGTCAGCAGAAAGCGATTCGTTACAGAGTGTCGTGCGAGATCTGCAAAGAAGTGTACTCCATCCCTCCCGAAGGTCTTTCCGACCATCCTTTTGCTTTGAGAATGGCGTTAAACAATCAACATAAAAAGGTAGGTATTCTCTGCGAGGAGATGCACAAAGAAGAGAGGTCGGCCGTTAGCTTCTGCTCAGAGTGTGATGAATTTATCTGTCAAGAGTGTGTGAATCGTCATAAGACATTTCGAGCTCTTATGAAACACACTCCGAAAAGCCTTGAAGATGTTTTCAATGAAGGAGGTACAGGAAGGAAAGATTTCTTGAAATGCGAAAAGCATGGAGAGACTTGTAAGCTATTCTGTCACAGTTGTAGTGAGGTTATTTGCCACATTTGCTCTTCAATAGAACCTCATCGCTCGCATAGCGTTTCCTACATTGATAAGCAGCTTGGAGACTGCAATAAAGCTGCCTACACACAATGTTTGTCGTCCATGAAAGCTCAGATCAAAGTTGCTGATAAAGCTCTCATAGAGGTACAAGCTAAGAAGGCAAGCCTCCAGCAGCAGTCTACTGCAGCCATGAAGGAGGTTGCTACATTTTGGGAATATATGTTTGCCGTGGTAAAAGCCAAATGTGAGAGTATAGTTGCTGAAGTGAAGGAAACGGTAGACAAAGGAATACGAAATCTTAACGAGCATGAAAGGGTATTAGTGACTAAACTGAAGAAAATGCAAGAATTTTCTCATTTATCTGAACAAGTGAGCAGAAAGGGGACAATAGAAGAGCGACTAGCACTGACCAAGTTGGTAATCTCCCGCACAGGTTCATTGAGTACAAGCTCTTCAAGTCTACAATCCTCCTCTCTCATCACTCCTTCGGTTGAAGTAGTCCGTTTCAGTAAAGATAAAATTGCTAAGCATTTGTCACCTCTTGTAACTGTACACCACAATGCACACCCACCCAATTGTGTCATAACAGACATGAAGATGAGTACTTGCTGTTTAGAGGAAGAAGGACGACTTAGTCTGGTTGTCACAACAAGAGACAAGAATGGAACTGTTTGCAGAAGAGGCGAGAAAGTGCTGGCTGTCCTTCGTCCTGTGACAGCAGGTGTGGCCTTGCTTGGTGAAGTGTCAGACAACAGAGATGGCACATATGAAGTGCAGTTCAAGAGTATCCCTGCAGAGATGTACCTCTTGAGTGTGACCATCGGTGATCATCACATAGCAGGTAGTCCCGTAGACTGCAATGCCTTGAAGGAAGATATGACAGTCAAAGATGGAGTTAAAAAGTCTCAATTGAGAGTAGTTGATAGTTCCGCCACCATTGATGCAGTACCAGATGTAAAACGGATTGCAAGACCTGCCTATCCTGGCAAGACTATCATGAGAGGAGTAGATATTCACAACAACACAATTCAATATCGTTCTTGGGCAAGAAGGAAATCCCTCACCTTCCAAGTGATCACACGAGATAATAAAGGAAAGCAGTGTGAAGGTAGAGAAAATGTTTCTGCTGTTCTGACTGGTCTCAAGTCATCAACTGTTTTGGAGGGTAAAGTGACAGGCAAGGGAGATGGCACATATTATGTGCATTTCAAGCAGATTCTATCAGAGAACTGTTGCCTGAGTGTAACCGTTGAAGGACAGGATATAGTTGGGAGTCCTTTGGAAGTGAAGCAAGTTGGCTTTAAAGTTGTATCAGCAGAACCTATAGCACGTATTCAGGGAGGGCAGTGTTTTCTTTTAGTAGATAAAAAGATTATTGTCATGAATGGAGATGAAATGAAGATTTTAGACAAACAAAGTGGTACTTTGCAAAGTACCAAGAAACTCCGATCCTTTCCTCGAGGTTCCATGGCTATCAGCAAAGGAGGTCATCTTCTAACCTGTGCCCATGATAGTAACTCTATCTATGTCTATTCACTGGCTGGTGAGTTCATCGGAAGCTTTGGGGAGAAAGGCTCTAAGCCAGGTCAACTCGACGGACCCATAGGACTAGCAGTTAACAAGGAGGGACACTTGTTTGCTGCTGAATGCAACAATCACAGAGTATCTGTGTTTTCGGAGAATTATGAGTTCCTGTATTCATTTGGCTCATCTAGGACTGATGAGGGGCAACTTCAATCACCTCAGGATCTTTGCATTGCACCTGATGGTTTAGTGTATGTTGCTGGCAAAGATAATAGTTGCATTCAGGTGTTTCATCAAAATGGGAAATTTATTCGCTCTTTGGGTGAAAATTTGACTTACCCCATAGCAGCCACAAGTCATGGACACATAGTGGTTACATGCGCTAATTATAAACTTGTATCATACCGCTCTGGTACAGGTAGACATATATATAACTATCAATATTCCATTAAGATCTTCACATCAGATGGAAAAGAAGTCTGTTATGTAGATGTATCTCTTAATGAGGTTGGCAATATAGCTGTTGATGATGAAGGGTTTATCTATGTGGCTGATGTCGCCAACGAGGAAATATTGACATTCTAAACTCTTATTTATACAATGTTCATGCTAACCAACTGTTAATTTGATACATTGTATACGTACATGCTATATTAAATATTAAACCTCTGTAACACAGGTGTTTATACTGTATAAATTTGGAAATACATATGCAAGTATACAATAAATCAAACAATTTATTCTTTAAAGAAATATTCAAGTAATATACAAACTATATAGACCTTAGTATAAAGAACATACATCTACGTATGTATGTATGTACGTATGTACATCTCCCTGGAACAAACGGTGTAACAATCAAACTTCCATAATTGTTTAATGCTGCATAGATGGGCTTTCATGCTGAGTCAAGGCAGTGCAGAACACTGGATACAATGAGGTTGAAAGTGTCTTGTTCACCATTACTGAATCTAATATTCACAAGTACAAACAAAAAGTCGATTTAATTTATTTTTGTATATTATAAAGAACTTGTTTCTACGTACATAATATATGTACGTACGTATATACTGTATGTACATTGTATGTAGCGGATATTTGTGCATCACACTTGAGTGTGGTATACGTAACTAGTACATACGTATAATACATGCATGGTTAATTGCACAAACAAACACAGATAATTATATATTACTGAAATTATCAATTCAGCCAAACAATAGACCAAAGTTATTGGTTGGGAGACTGTAGTCCTATTAATGGCAACCAGTTACCCAATAAAAATTATCAAAGAAGTATGGACAGTTGTTTAACCCTTCTTAAGTAGACTCATCAGTATATGGTACGCCTTGGTGCATGGTGAGTTTGGATGTCTGTCTACAACTTTACATTCAAATATTTATGAAATACTTGTGGCATATGCTACAGTCTTAAGTAAGCCTGAGTACTCACAAGGAAAACAAGGAGTGAATTGTAAAAACCTAGTAGAAAGGCATGCATGCGTCTCTCAATATGAACCACAAGTATATATGTACATATGTACAGCTCACCGAATATCCACTGTTCAGTAACAGAAAGGACAGCTCCATGAGAAGCTCCAATTATGATACTTGCCTTTCTCTTGGAACCACAAATCTAAACATTTACAAGTACATAAATACAGTACATGGAAACAAACATTGACAAAAATGATACACCACTAACAGCACACACATATATACGTATATATGTTGGTCTTTACTAAATCAATGAAAAGAAGACAAGAATTTCTCTATAGACAATATTATATTATAATCTGTTGAAGTTGATCCTTTCAAGTGTACTTAGCTTATAGTTACATACCTTTCCACCAGCTACTTTAATTAGTTCCTGCAACTTTTCCTGATTTGGCACTGCCCCCGGAGAGACAAAAATGGAGCCGACATCTTTGAATAGGAGAGGTCTATATACACCTTTAACTCTTTCCCTTGCAATGTGAGTTTCCTGATCGAGTGTACAGAGACAAATATATAAGGATGTGAGCTTAATTGAGTGAGTGCATTCTTCATAGATTCCAAAACTACGTAGCTACATATTTAAATTATTAATCAAAATAATGTGACACTTGACTAGACTATAGGATCAATTAAACGTAGAAATTCAACATAATGAGAAACTTTGATTGTTTGAATTTAATCTTGTAAATCTGAGAACTGCATTACACGTACGTACGTCGTATAAAAGTACCCAACCAATCAAACTTTATCTTGGCTGGGAGACCAAAGTCCTATTAAATGGCAGAAACTTAGCACTGTTTCACCTCCATTGTAGTGCTTATGTACGTACGTATATGTACGTATGCATAGGGTAAAATAGATAATAATAGATAGATATACGTACGTACCTATATACCAGTATTTGCTTATATACGTATAGCCATTGCATAGGTTTATTGACTAATAAGCCAGAACTATATAGCAGGTCAGTTTCTTTCTTTTTGATTGTCACTTTATTAATCATCAATGTTATTATATACAATTATAGCCTTTGCACAGGCTAAGTCAATTAACTACACTTATTGTATATATTATTTCCCAATAGCTAAATTCTAATACTATTTGGGAGGAACTATTTCAGTCAAAGGGTAATAACTTACATGTGCTGTTGGAAACTCTTCCTTCATTTCAAAAGGGTTCTCCTCAATCCATCTTTCAGCTTCTAATGATTTCCAAATCTACCAATGCCAAATACCACATACGTAGAATATAGTATACATACGTAACCAGTTGACCTCACAGACCCACCCATTCAGTGGAGAGTATCCAGCAGCCGAGAGCTGTGGCCATCAGTATGTTCATTGTTCTGCGGCTTGCTCCACTGACAACATGTGTTGTCTGAGAAGTGACATTTGGTGATAATTCAAATCTTCCCAATTTCTTTATAATTGAACAGAAAACCTCTTGATCACTGTAAACAGGCAAAACCGTACTTATCAATGTGCCCATGCATGTGATAGTCACATGACTTACCTTTTTGAGCAACTTGTCAAAACAATGGTTGGTTTCTGAAATGTACAAAGTTCTACGTACATCATGTAATTCACCTTTGTGCAGTGTACATCAAACTTACCTGACTAAATGCATTCCCTTGCTTCACTCTGGCTTTTGCCTTAGAACGGTTGACTTCTCTAAAAGCCTGTCTCTCCACAGAAGAATTGGATACTTTCACAGGTACAGCTAAAGGAGATTGACATTTTCCACCATTAATTGAAGGGGTTTTACTCTTTGGGTCTTTTGAGATGGCATGTGTTGTTGCAGCCTTAGGTATTTAAAACAAAACATGTCCTGTATACGTATATACGTACATACAATACTATGCCAAAAATAATGTACTACATGTACACATACATACTTTGCACTTCTTAGAAACACAGTTCTTCGACTTTTTCTTTGCCTAAGTGTTACATATATGTACGTAGGTGACATGGTAAATTTCAAAAGTGATCAAGGGAACAATTTAGATACATTACCTGTTTTGAAACACCAGGAGACCGCTTCTTGCCAGCGGCACACGGACTGGCTCTACCTTTACCAGTTGCAGTGTCAGTACCAAGGTTGTTTTGTTCTGTGTCCTTCCACAAGTCACTTAAATGGTCTGGATGTTCTACACTTGTGAGGGCAATCTCTGTAGACGTAGTACAACCAGAAATAGAAACAGAGTTTAAGTATATGTACATATAGATGGTTATTAGATGGAAAAAAGTAACACTTCCTGGCTTACCAAAGTCTTTTAAATCTTCTGTTGATAAAATGGCATCTACATAAAGCAAGCAAATATGCTAACATCTCAACTATGTTAAATAAAGGTTTTCAAAAAAGAGAAACTCCACCTTCAAACATGTCTACTGGTGAGTCTGGTCTATCCATTGGAGGATTACCCGAGACAGAAGCCTACATATATATAGAGAGATCCATGCTATATGATTTTGTAATGTTTATAAGATAAACGTACCATTTCTACATGTGAGCCAAGATTAGCCGATCTCTTTTTCCTGTGACCTGAATAAATAATGCATTTTTTAAAAATTCATAGGTACCTTATCACATTACTGTCTTGTTTGGTTACTACATATACGTATATACGTACATACTCAAATCACATATATTGACTGACCAACACTTTTTTGAATATCAATTTCAGTAAACGGCTTTGGTTGCATTGACTTGATTCTCTTCAGCTTTGATCCCAAAACTGTTTCAGTTCCTAACCCGATAACTGGGTACTTAGTCTCTGCTGCATGATCATTCTCAGTACAGCACCTATACAGGTAGGTCAGTGTTCATGTGTGTACAGTGAACAGGGAGCATGACTCACGCTTCTACCCACAAGGGAGATACAATGGAAAGACGTCTCTCTTGTGCCTTCTTTAAAATGCCCACATGTCCATCTTTAAAAACCTAAAGGTAAAAGTCATCAGATCAGATCAACATCTTGAGAGGTATATATTACCATCACACCCACCAAATGAGTAACATCTTTGTTTAACTTCTTTGAAATCTGAAAACATACGTACATACATCTTATATACAGTAGAGTATAGATTATATCTTACGTACGTATACAAATGTTAACACTTTTTATACTGAATGTATCAACACAGGTTTACAGAAAAATATTACATTTATTAGTAACTCACAGTAGCTCCAAGATTGTGTAGCTTGCTTGAAAATACAGCACTCCTATTTTCCGTCCCTCCTTCACCAGAACGGACGTCAATAAGAGCAATGACTCCTACATTATTATCGATAAAATCCTTTGAAGAATCGTCTGTACCTTCCTAATCATTATACACAAACCTGCTAGCGGTCTCTGTATCTGCGTGGAAGGCAGATCGTATGGATCCATTGAATAAACTGGTGGCAGGGCTTGAAAAATTGTGTTTCGCGCCAAAGGAGCAGTTTGGGAATGGGTGAGACCCTTCAATTATAGACCACTTTTGAAATGACGTCATTGGTCATTTTGATATTGCCCATGCAATACCAATCTGTTCAGCAAGCGTGACGTCACGATGTGCTTACAGCTACGTACATGAAAACCTTGTTCTGAATATTAGCTGTTAAAGTGAGGCCAGCTGATCTAGGCCAATATGACCATGGATTTTAACTCTATTGTGAATCATTTGTTTTCTTGTTTAACCATCATTGTTCCACCACTTGCCATTTTTGCCGAGTGTATATATATACATGCTAAATTGTGGTAAATCTTCAATTAATAAAAGTTATATATACATATAATACAAACTGTACATAATATAGAATAAAAATTCATGTAATATTTATGCTTATAGTTGAATAGGCCTGTGTGGCTAGGTGGTTTATCCATGCAGTTAATCATTTGTCTCTAGGCTGAACAATTTATTACAATTTATTATTCCAACGTTTCGATGCCTATACAGGGATCATCATCAGGGAATGAAAAAAAAACAGTTGTGACATACATAGCTAGCAAAATAAAGTGTTAACCAGTTCAAATCAAAACAATTCAATTGTGTGTGGTTATTGATAAACAATAAGCAGTCAGGGGGAAGTTAAGTAATTACTGACTATTTAACAGAGCAGATGGGAATGGTCCACGCTCTCTGTTGAGGGGGGCTTTACTAAGGATGAAGACGGCCAGATTCATCATAACTTGCATAGCACTAGCTTGCATTGCCAGGCTTGGAATAGCAGAAACGGTCACAATTGTCAAAGAAACGGGAAGAAAATTGTCTCCAGAAAGGCTAGCTACTTATATAATTAATGAGCTATATATATACTCATGATCGTGAGTCTCTCTAACTATACCATACGACAGTTATAAGGTTGTAACCATAACATATTGAATTCATATATATGTTTAATTGTGCAGCACTTCCTATCATGTATATCTATGTTCGCAGCTGTAGAAGAAATACAGATGCCAGTCTTGTCATCATGATGACTATCTTTGGCAATTTATACAAACTTGAATTGAAATTTTAAAATTGTTCCATTGCACTGTACATATAAAATGTGGATTAGTTCTTGTATATATGTGGTCAACTGTACATGTGATACTTACATGTATATATCCAATCTTCAGTATATATACGTACATACGTATGAAATATATATTATTATATTACATATATATATATATATTGAATTCATACATAAATCACTATAATACAGTATAAAATTACTGTATATAAGTTAAGTATGAACTTATCCCTAGGCCTTGTGTATATTGCACATAATATGAGGGCACCGTATTGTGAACAACAATCAGCACAACTCAACAAAACCTAAACGCAATCTTGTTGCTATAGAGATACCATGACTACCACCTTAGCTAACTATAAGAGTCTACGCATATAAACTGCACTAGTATATAGTCTCATATTACATGATTCATATACAAATCAGTTAAGTTGCAACTGTTCAAGTGTTGACTCAGATGGTCAAATTAAAAAACAAAGTTTAAACCTATGCATAGTAAACTACATTAGGAGTTTCATCAGAATAAGACTTTATATGTAAAAGGTCTACTTCCCAATTCTCTCTCTGTGAAATCTTTAAGTGTTACGGGTACATTCTTTAAAATGAGTTTCTTTAACCTTTTGTTTTGAGAAAACCCATGTATAACAGCTGTAGCTATGTTGAAGGTTATCAAATCACTTTTAACAGTGTTTCTCCAATCATGTTCAACATCCAGTGATAGATGTTCTACGTTGACTTCACTACAAAGACCCTTTAATTTTTGACTTTCCGTTTCAGAGTCTAGTGCCTACAACAAAAGGTTTTAACAATAACATATTGAAATAGTTTGCCAGTTAATACAGCTTATAACTAATTTATGACCAGTAAAACACTCAGGAGTATACGTAACCTCCTCATTCAGAAAAAATGATAAAATCTGCTAATCACCATATTTTTGGACAACTAATCTATACAACTGACTATATAACTGACTATTCCCACAAATATTTCAAGCTACAGCCGTATATACAGTGGAGACTATAGCTAACATGAACACGCTTTACTACTGGTAATGAGAACTAAAAAGGAGTACTTGTTAACCAGATTACACTGTATATATACAAAACTGCATGAATATCACAAACGTCTGCATTTCAATGGTATCCACTTGGTGTGAGTCTACTATACATTTATGAGAACCAATTGAAATATAGTCCAAAATGCTCAATTAACTAAATTACCTCTGGCCATTGGGGTAACATAATTGTTACATTCCTGATTGTTTTCCTGCTTAGGCTAAGGGCCTCCAACAAAGGCAGAGGATCTGCTAACTTCAGTTCAAGATAGGTCAAATTTGATATATTAAGGCAAAACTCAAGATATTCTCTCTTTAAATGGTCAGGGCCTATATACGTATATGTAAAATAAAGTAAATAAAAACACTTCAAACTGAAGCTAGCAGTATAAGGATGATAGTGCATGCTCAAAACAGTTACTAGTACACCTGTAAAGTATATATAACAAAACAAGACAGTGATTATGTGATAAGGCTAACCATAGAGAATAAGTGACTTAACTATATAAATCACTTGGTTCATCTTTTAGTCGTTTGAGCATCTAGGTTCAGTCACTGAAGAAGACTTCCAGGGTCAAAACGTTTGAATCCCTAAAGAACCAACTGTGTATCTAGATGCTCAAAAGACTAAAAGATGAACCATCTCAAAGATAAGTTTGGTGCAGTTAGAAAGACATCCTTATCATCTACATATATATACATACTGTACGTACGTATATGATCTATAATAAGTGGGTTTAGGGGCATGTACGTATATCCTGTTGCACACTGCCTATTGCGTTCTTGCACATGAATTAAAGATTTATTCACACTGCAGAAAAGCACCAATGTTACTCACTGTATAATGTCAAAGATTCCAAGGAGCTACTGAAGAACAGGGCCTTTAAAATAACACTAGCTATAGCACTGTGAAGTAATTTCAAATGTTTCAACTTTTTATTCTTTTCAACTGATTCATTAAATGCTTGCTCATCCTAATATACATAAAATATTAATACACATTTAATAAACAATGTAGAAAAAAAATTAGAGATCATAAATGACTACTCATGACAGAGGGAATTATATTATAACTTAGTCTTTGGTGAAATCAAGCCATGTACTTTTCTTTTATATTATAAGTATACAGTACACATGCACAGATACACACTCACTTGAGAAGTGCTTTCAAGTTGACCAGTAATATCAATTGATAAGTTAGTTAATTGCTTTAGTGAAAAAATTGAAACAAGGGCTGATACACTGACATCATACTGAATCCATATTGTTAACTCCTCAAGAGATCCAGTGGATTGAAAGAGAGCTTTTGCATCTGAATAATATACGGTAAGTTTAAAAATGTTGGTAATGTTCTAAAATTGTTACTTATAGTTACAAGGCAACCTTTATATACCGTATGCGTACAAATTTTTGCTGGATGTATATTTCGCGAATGCCCCTCAAGTGGGGATTTTTCACGAATTCCCGAGTGTGCCTGAAGATTGACTCCTTTTGTGCACGTGGTATCAACATCTGCAGCTGGAGAACTCAGACATTGATGACAAGTCCTTAACAAAAACATCTGCAGTCTTAAAGTAATCCTTGATCGTCTTCCTGGGCATTCTGCATCACATGTTAAAGGCCTAAGTATGGGTGCATTTTTAATTTCACAAACCCATGTTGATTCGTGAAAATCGGGAAATTTATGTCCCATGAAAATTTGTACACATATGGTACATACATACATGTTTAGAGGTCATGCAGCTTTGAATTGAGACTGGGTCTAAATAACAGGAACAAAATAGAAGCCCAGGCCTCTATTTAAACATTTACAGTATAAAGGTTGTACAGGTACACAGATATACATTATGTACATTTAGAACTAACGGGATTCTTCCAATGACTTCATATTCAAACCAAGAGAAAGTAGAGCTGTATTACTTTTGGCTATTTTTGAGATCTGTAACAACCAACTAGATTCAATTTGGCCACTAAAATAAAGCTCTTTTAAATGAAAACATTTGGACAAACAATGCGAAATAATCAACAACTCATAGGGACCAAGTATCAAATTAAATTGAATATTGCTACTGAGTGATTGCACAATCTCCTTTGTAAGCTTGTCGTTGTCTGATTCATGCAGTGCAAGTAGTACCATTAGGGTATAGGAATCTTTACTTGTAATTTTAATTTTATTAGGTAATGCCTTAAACTTAGCTAATAACACCTTTTGCATTTCGTAGGACCTTATCCCAGAAAGTCCACAATAAAAACGAAATACCATAGCCATGGCAGGAAAGTTAACATTTGTGGACCAAAATTCCACCTGCTCGAATTCATCTAGGCAAGTTAGATAGTGAGCACCAAGAAATTCTTGTAAGGTAGGATGCTTTAGTGAATATTTTGAAGTATCAACCAGTTGAACATCAAAGAAACCTTTACCATCAAATGTCTCCATATCTTCTAGCTCAAATATTTCCTTCACCATTTCTTTTTCAAATACATAATATCTATTAGTAGGATCTTTAACACCATTGAAGCTTAGTTTACTTAATTTGTTAATGAAGACCAATTCCTTCTGAGGTAAATCCCTGAAGTCGGCATTTACAGGCCAAGATATTACTAAATTATCTCGTTTCTCAATGTGCTTTGAGAGGAGATGAAGAAAAAACTCCTTGTAATTGGCAGTAATAGTTGGTAGAAGAGATCCCTTGTTATGAGAAAACACTTGACAAAATACCAGCAAATTGACAGGAATATATGCTGCAGCATAAAGGTCATGTTTGGATTCAAGTTCTTTGATGAAGTTCTCTACACTTAGATGACTATCATAAGAAAAATATTGTTCGGCATACTTGTAGATCTGCAACTCAGAAAACCCTTGGATGGCATAGAAATTATTTGTATAACGACACAAGTGCTGATAGGCTACAGGGCGTGTGGTAACTACAACTGTGGAATTTGATAGCAGATGACCCTGCAACAACTCGTTAAAATAGGAAGTTTCTCTTCTAAGAAGAGAACCTGCCTCATCCAGGCCATCAAATAAAAACAATACTCGATCCCCCAAATTATTAAGCAGCTTCTTATACAAACACTCATAATCAATATTTCCTTGGTAATATTGCAAGAGTTCAATCAAGTCGTTGGCATTTTGCACTCTCTTGGCTCTCAGTGGAAAGTAGAGAATTAAATCATACCTTAAGTGTAGGGTGGAGTTATCTAAACCTAAGCTGTGGAGCACGTGGTGAAGTAGAGTGGTTTTACCAATTCCAGGTGCACCTATCAATGCTATCATACTGTTTACATCATCCAGAAGTATGCTAGAGATTGATTTTATTGATTGATTGATTGATTTTAAATATCCATCTGAAGGTAGCAATTCAGTATTAGCTTTAAACATGTTTTCTACAAAGACCTGCTCTGCATCTTCCTTGCTCTGCTTATAGTGTTTGCTTTCAGCAACCTTCACACAATAGTTTGGATCCATTGTCCTTAATTCTACCGGCACATAACTCAGACGTGGATCACCCTCTATCGGTGTCTTCCTCTGATAAATGGATCTTAGTAGGCTAGTATAGTCCTTTAGTACCTGAATACAATAAGACATACAAGATGCGTAATATGTACATTTAGTAGTACATGCATTAACGACATGCTTATAATCGTATATGGATATCCCAACCTTAGCATCACATGATGGATAGCACCACCATATGCATGCTGTTACAAGGACTGCCAAAACAATTACACACAGAAATCTTGAGTAACACTGCCAACTGGAAACTTTAAATTTTCCTACACAAAAAGATGCATGTGCATGTGTGGAACACCAGAGATGCATATAGAGGAAGGTTTTTTTTGCCTAACTTGTATAAATCCCTCTCTTCCCTCTATTATTGTACAGTGACATACTAACTCTAATGACTAGCTATACAACTTAGAGCTATGGATTTTACCAGGCTAGCTTACTCAAGCACATTAAAACTTTTAGCATTGGTGCTTGCTTTTCCATGTATATTACTGAAAATCCCCTCCTCTACATTTCTACATATAGCAGTGAGTATATGACAATATCATTCATTTTGAAGGAAATGTACCAAATCAAATTTAGAAAAAGATGTCTTCAAATTGTTCTAAAACCACTATTGGATTGTGAGGTGTTCTGTCTTTTAATTGGAGAACATCTCATGATCAATACAATCTACCACACAAAATGTATAATATTTGTGCAGTGCAAATAAACTACACTTTTACTCACTGCTTTCCTTCTTTTTGTCTTTCTTCTCACATATATCATCTTGAGTCATTACTAAGCTGGAATATTTTTTTCTATGCCTTAATCCAAGATCTTGGTCTAAACATCACATGCATAACAATGGCATTATTATATTATCACTCACAGTTTCTTGAATAATTAAGAGGCTAATACACATTGGTTAATGTACAGCATGCTCAACTTAATCCACCACAATTGGTTCAAATACCATAGACTTCTTTAGATTTAGTTTTGCTGTACTCTGATGAAGGCCATAGCATATAGTCGAAACGTCAGTAATGATTTAGTAACAAATTATTGTAAAATCATTTGGTTGGAATCAAACGAATTATTAATACAATACAGATACTAGTTTATAGTAAATTAAAATCAGACTTATAATTTTGTTGTTACCTATCATATCCGTGGTTCTAATGTAGGGATTCCATGGTCAAAAAACCAATCAAATTATAACTATAATTTCTAGATGACGCAAGCATGTAGAATGGCAACTCAATGTTGCAGATGCCTGATGTACCTTGTTGTATATAATATGAATATAATGTAACTATATGGTATTCCACTTTATAATATGAACAATAAATATTACACAAGGACCAATACTTTTAGAAGGGACTTTGTCTTTAGAATATGAAGTGCACTACCACATAATTACAATTTCATGTTTGGAATATGTTTGTAGTCGCACTTTACACCGTGTCTATCTACTCACCTCTCTCTTTACTGATTGATGGTCCTTCAAAAGTATACTCTAATTGGCCACGCTGTTTGCAATGCTCTCTCACAATCTCCGGATGTTCTATCATGAAAATATATTATAATAATATACTATACAGCCATTGCAATGAAGAATATAAAGTTAATTGCTAGCCAGTAGGTTGGATAGTGGATTATAGCATTCTGTAGAGCTCAGAAAATTCATGGCTACTACTGTTTAACCTATCACACAGGAAGTGCATCTAACAGAAACATGATTACAAACCTTGCCGAAAGGCATCCATGTTCCTGGTATACACCTCCAACATCTCTTTTAGCTCATCAGTAATCTCCACACTCTTCTGTCGTCTGAAAAGAATCACTGGAGGCACATTGTTCACAATGTACTGAAATGCCTGATCGCTATTGTAGAGCTGCCTCATCTTTTCATTGACAGTGGTAACAACCACTTCCAGGGTACCAGTGTTAGTTCTTAATTCTTCATTCAACAGATATGATGCAATTGCATAACGGCCATGGTCGCATCCCCAAAAAGCTATACAAAAAGGCAGAGTAGAGAATAAGAAGACACAGTTGGAATGCTCTGGGACCTTCAGAACGGCATTTGCTTTTCGGCAGCCTTCAATAATAAATATCTTCAGAACATTTGGTAGGTATCTCGCAAAGTGATCAACAACATCGGAGTAAAAGCGGATTTGTTCGCCATTGTTCATGTACAGACAGTCACCTCCAGCATGTCCCACAAACACAAATACCATGAAATATTTAGAGACTTCGTCGCTATAGCGCTGTGGCCATTGGCTAATAAATTCGCTCAGGCGTGTATTGAACGTCTCTTTCGTACAATCACTGGCAATTCTACAATATCGAAACGAAAGGTGACCGCAAAATGTTTTCACATAATCAACTATTCCTTCATCGGCAAATGGCAAAGGAGCTAAACCCTGTACTCCATGTCCATAACTGTTTACAACCAATAGCAAACCTCCTTGACTTCCTTCAACGGACATATCGTCAAAAAAAGGGGTTTCCCCAGGGGGAGCGCATTTTTCCCTCGTCCAATTGTACCCTCGCTTAAACTTGTAATAATTAGAACTTTAATTATAAGCTTTAAGTACACTAATTTAGAGTATGTGTAGAGTAACTTCAAAAACCAGTCCTTTACTAATATTAAATTCTGCCATATGACATGTAGTACCAGATATTATAATTTATATAGTTTATATGGATCTGGATACAGTACAAAAGAAAACAAATATGAAGATGTTTAAAATGCAAACATGCACATTGTACAGCTTCATTTGGATACATCAGCTGAAATCTACGTAATGAAACAGCAATACCGTATATGTATATGTATAGATATATAGATATAATAATGGTATCCATTCAGAGTGTTTGACGTGACAAACTAACGTCTAAGGTTGCTGCCTCTCTCCTTAATTCCCTTATAACATGACTAAGTGCTTCAGGATTAACACCAGCTTCACAAAGTTGGATACATATTCTGAGTGTTTCGTCATCCAATCCGGTCCCCAGTACCCGAGATATCTCCTTTACAACTGCACAGTAGCAAAAATGAGGATAGATTTTGTTCTTTAATAAGATGATATCTAAGTAGTGCATGTTAATACACTTATATCATACTTTCAAAGGCCTCCCTCCCTTCAGCCAGAGAATGCAACTTTGTATCGCTCGCGGTCCTATTGTCGGCCATTGTTATTCAATTAGTATGCCTCCATACGTTACGTAACCAAATGATTGTAATATTAATTTCCATAAATGAATCATAAGAAAAACGACCATTCATTGTGCAACATCCCGCAAAAATTCATTTCTCCTCTGAATTTCCTTGCGACGAGCTTCTTTTTATATCTTCCAGCTTTTCAAGCCTTCTCTGCCTGAGTTCAGCATCAGAGCTAGGTGGCATGCTTATGCTCCTCTTGACAGGCTGGTCATCTTGAGACTCGTCAGCCTTGTCCTTGTCTTCCAAGACGCTACCAAACACGGAGGGTGTGCTGGGAGTCTGAGGGCTCCAGGTCATACTCCTGTGGAGGGGGACTGAGGGTGTCACATCTTCACTAGCTTGCACATTAATCTTCTGAGGGGGTGTGGCTGTAGTGGGTGTGGTTTCCAAAGTGGTGGAAGTAGAGGAGGGACCAGGAGCAGCAGATCCCATTGAACTTGCTACCTTTTTAGTTGGTCTATTATAGCCTGTGGCTGTAGTCTTCATCAAGTCAGTCAACACCAGTCTGTCTTGAAAGGGCAAGCTGCATGTGGATAAAATGGCTTTGAACGGAACAGTGAAATATCTAGCTGACATGTTTTATCAAAGATCTTATGAAAAAATTGCACAAATAATGTAACATCATTTTTGAACATGCTACATCTACTTTAGATTAAAAGGCCAATAGGAGAGCTTTAGATGAGGATATGAGAGTTTTCTCCTTCCTTGGCCAGACAGATGTTTCTGGGAATTCCACCTTTCATGGAGATCATAAATATCATTATCATCATCTTTTACTATAGTCTGAATCATGTAACTGTATAGTCAGATATTTGTTGTTTTTGTACATCCTATCAGACAGTCATTATTGGCCATTAATAAACTACTAAATCTGAGGGAATAACGTGGTGAGCTAACCTTCCTGTTACTACATAGTACTGGTTCACTTGAGCAACCGCAGAGTCCAGTAAGAGCTGGATATTCCTCAGAACTGCAATCCTTGCTTCAACATTCTTCCTCTCCTCTCCCTCAAGATTCATCAACTCCTCATCAGTGAGAAGACTCAATCTTAATGATTTTGGATCAGTAGGCATTGCTCCTATAAAGGCAATACAGTTACAGTGAGCTACATACATACTTACTACCCAAGTATGAATATACACACTCCTCACCCAGAGGCAGTAAATGCGGAGGAATTGGTGGCAACTGAGGAAATGATCCATTTTGTGACAGAGTATCCTTTAACTTAGGATCCAATGTCTGGAAGCCGCTTGAAAAGGGAGGAAGGCTTCCTAATAAGGAAAAGTTTGGTTGGTCCTGTGGTGGTCCTCCATTTTCCTTGTCTTTTGAATCATTCTTGTCTTCTGGAGCATTCTCAGTGTTCTCTGCTGGAGGTTCTTGTTGAGGGATCAGTGGCTGGGGTGCAAAGAGCTGTTGTAAATTTTGAGGTATTTGCGGAAACTCTACAGAAAAGGAATACACATACGTACATAAATCACAAATATATCTTTTGAAAGAATAATCTTTCGACTTTTAGAGAATCTAAAGATGCAGCTTTGTAGTCTCTCCTGAGCGCCAGACGTTTCGACCCCGAGGGTCTTCTTCAGTGATGCTTAGATGCTCTAAAAGTCGAAAGATGATCCTTCCAAAATATATGCTAGACAAATAGAAGAAATCATTATTCTATCACAAATATAGTTTTGGAGTACAGTGCTGATTGTGCTATTAGACTGACCGCCATTTTGTCTGATAGGATTATCAGCCTGTTGATTCTGCAGTCTTCTTTGAACTGCCCTTTCCCTCTGAAGCTGAATTGCTTGCAGCTCTGCTGTTTTGCTGAGGACATCAATACGACAGGTGGGACAGACTTGTTGTCTTTGGAACCAGGATCGCAGGCAGGCTGCGTGGAAGATGTGCTTGCAAGGAAGCTTCTTGGCATTCTCTGTCATCTCTTCTCTACAAATAACACACATGGCATCTCCAGACTGCAGCTCCTCAGCTGTCACATCAGGGTACCTGAACAAGGGGAGGGGTGGGGACATGGCCAGTTAACAAGGGGGATGGGTGGGGACATGGCCAGTTAACAAGGGGAGGGGTGGGGACATGGCCAGTTAACAAGGTGGAGGGGTGGGGACATGGCCAGACACCAAGGGGGAGGGGTGGGGACATGGCCAGTTAACAAGGGGGAGGGGTGGGGACATGGCCAGACACCAAGGGGGAGGGGTGGGGACATGGCCAGACACCAAGGGGGAGGGGTGGGGACATGGCCAGACACCAAGGGGGAGGGGTGGGGACATGGCCAGACACCAAGGGGGAGGGGTGGGGATATGGCCAGTTAACAAGGGGGAGGGGTGGGGACATGGCCAGACACCAAGGGGGAGGGGTGGGGACATGGCCAGACACCAAGGGGGAGGGGTGGGGACATGGCCAGACACCAAGGGGTAGGGGTGGGGACATGGCCAGACACCAAGGGGTAGGGGTGGGGACATGGCCAGACACCAAGGGGGAGGGGTGGGGACATGGCCAGACACCAAGGGGGAGGGGTGGGGACATGGCCAGACACCAAGGGGGAGGGGTGGGGATATGGCCAGTTAACAAGGGGGAGGGGTGGGGACATGGCCAGACACCAAGGGGGAGGGGTGGGGATATGGCCAGTTAACAAGGGGGAGGGGTGGGGACATGGCCAGACACCAAGGGGGAGGGGTGGGGACATGGCCAGACACCAAGGGGGAGGGGTGGGGATATGGCCAGTTAACAAGGGGGAGGGGTGGGGACATGGCCAGACACCAAGGGGGAGGGGTGGGGACATGGCCAGACACCAAGGTGGAGGGGTGGGGACATGGCCAGACACCAAGGGGGAGGGGTGGGGACATGGCCAGACACCAAGGGGGAGGGGTGGGGACATGGCCAGACACCAAGGGGGAGGGATAAGAATTTAAATACTCAGATACAAACGTATACTTTTAATAGTGGTATAACTCACAGATTATTCAAGTTATAGATCGCTTTCCTTGACAGAACAATATCTTGCACACTCTTCTTGAAATTCCTACAATTAACCAAGGGAAGGAGTCATTACTGTCCTCACAATACACAGTACTTGGAATCCTGAAGCACACTAAACTAACCTGATGGCCATGAAGACCCTCCTTGTAATATACAATGGAAAGATGTGAACTTTGGCCATAAATATCATAAATCCAAAGAAGGCAGTCATTTTTAGGAAACCTGCAAAGACACACAAACAAGGCACAGGAGAACTGGCTAGCTCTTACACAGGAGGACTGGCTAGCTCCTACACAGGAGGACTGGCTAGCTCTTACACAGGACAGGCTAACTCCTACACAGGAGGACTGGCTAGCTCTTACACAGGAGGACTGGCTAGCTCCCGCACAGGACTGGCTAGCTCCTACACAGGACAGGCTAACTCCTACACAAGAGGACTGGCTAGCTCCTACACAGGAGGACGGGCTAACTCCTACACAGGAGGACTGGCTAACTCCCACACAGGAGAACTGGCTAGCTCCTACACAGGAGGACTGGCTAACTCCCACACAGGACTGGCTAGCTCCTACACAGGACAGGCTAACTCCTACACAAGAGGACTGGCTAACTCCTACACAGGAGGACTGGCTAGCTCCTACACAGGAGGACTGGCTAACTCCCACACAGGACTGGCTAGCTCCTACACAGGACAGGCTAACTCCTACACAAGAGGACTGGCTAACTCCTATACAGGAGGACTGGCTAGCTCCTACACAGGAGGACTGGCTAACTCCTACACAGGAGGACTGGCTAGCTCCTACACAGGAGGACTGGCTAACTCCCACACAGGAGAACTGGCTAGCTCCTACACAGGACTTGCTAACCAACTCACCTAAAACAACTTGAACGTATGCCATGTAAACAGTCTTGTAGTCCCAAGGATTCTCACTCTGAAGATCAATTGTGTTCAGAACATACTTGGCCAAGACACTCAGGGCAAGTAACAACAGAACAGTATACTGCAAGAGAAGAGGAATCTATATATCCAAATGCACTATGAGCATCATAAAATGGAACCAATGAGATTGTTTTGTTGACCTACATATGCATACCAGTTATCTCATTACAATGTAATTAGTGATAGAGGCAGGCAGTTTGTGTACAGTTTGCAAATACCAGGTATGTATGTAACCACTTCTCATGTAGGCTAGCTTAGTATGGCAACAGCTTGACACTGCTGGGACTCACTTCTAAAGCAAAGACCATTTCCACAGAAGGTTTAGCTGTCAGCACTCCAGTTGCCGACTTGGCTATCAGTGCACCATCCACAAAGATGAGAAATATCAACATGGCAATCGCTCGAACATGAAACTTTCTTGTGATCACAGGAGAACGCTCCATCTGAGGAAGTAATATGTATTATAGTAGTTCTGTTTATTTCATTATAATACCAGACCAATTTAAATTAAACACTTCACAGGAAAATAATGGTTTAGCACACTATCAGAGCTGCATGTAAAACTTGAAGCAAGGTTTTTTTAAGTGGTTTGATATTCATAGCATATATATATATGTAGATTGAGTTTTGAGTGGAAAAAGTCATACTTACAATCATTAATATTAAAACCTGGTTAGCTAATTAAAGCTGAAGGCTGATTCATGGCCATTCTGTTACACTTATGTACACATACACACGGCTTACTAACAAAATCTATTCTTGCATCAGCGAGCCAATGAAAAGCTTTAAAAAAGAACAAAAAAGTTAATGTTGTCACAAAGAATGGTGAAAGGTTCTCTCGAAAAGCAGCAAAGAGGAGACATGTTTCAGGAACAGCATACCAAAACTCATCCACCATATGCTACGTGCAAGAAGAGAAAAGTGATGGGGGGAGTACCAGGTATGGAAAATTAACAGAATAAAGTATACTTGGGCTTAGGACACAGGTTCAGTAACGGGTTAAAATGGTTATTAAATGGAGGCAAGTCAGATAAGTTATGAGAAGCAAATATTTGAGTAAGAAGTAGCTACACGTATATACATAGTATAAGTGCATCGTTGTAGATTGTGGGAGTTCTGGTGTATACCTGATGGGCCCTTATCTACGTAATAAGTAGCGATGCACAGTCCGTTTACCTCTACCTCTGGAGACCTCAAGACACCAAAGAAAATCTTCCTCAGAAGGAGTCCAAATAACCACACCAGGACGAGTCCTTGCATATATATCACCTAGAGTAGGGAACGGACATTCCAATAACAAAGCACTCGATCGCTGGGACTGTCAACTTACCGCCATGCTGGGACTGGAGTTGGTGAGATGTACTACGGATGGATAGAATTGTTTCTTCTGGTAAAAAGCATTTGTAATCACGGTCGCTGTTAGAACCATAGTCGAAGAGGCAAAGAGAAATCTACTCAGAAAAGCCATTTTGTAAGTTAAAAACGCTCTTAGAGATTACGCAATATCTATAACTGTGGGCTTCTCTGATTGGCTGACGAATTCTAGGCGAACAGAACGGACTATTGGATCCTTTCCGTTTGTTGGAAAAATTCGAACCATCTCTATTTAAAGAAATTTAGCTTCATAACGAGTACAACTAGTACTGTAAGCAACACAGCAGACTTTTCTGCTGGAGTACATGCATCGCACCTTCCTCTGGGAGGCAGCGGAGGGTGTATCTAGTTCACAGTACCTAAAGGGGACTTCATGTAAATCCCAGATATGACCAAAAGTGTCTTGTGTTTAATAGTCTAATAGATCGTAAATGGGGACACCACGGAGGAGAGGGTTTCCAATCACTTTTAGCTTTCTTAAAGTCATATACAATAAATATGAAAACTAAACATCACTGGCGTAGAAAATAAAATACAGTATCAACATAAAATTAACATTTACAGTCATGCAGTGTGTGATATTGTAATATCTAAAGGTGCCTTGAATAGTAGTTAAATAGTTTTACCTCAATGGGGGATGTATACATCCCTCATGAGTCAACAGATCCAGAGAAGCATCCAGCACAAAGTTGTGCCTTGAGCATTCAGGGAGAATGAAAGGCGACAACTGTGCCAACCCATCACAGTGCTGTATAGGGTTGTTCTCGCATTGAGGAATGATTTCCAATCACTCAAGGTGCCAAGATTTGCATAACTGTACCACCTACTGACTTTTGCCTATGTGATATGTGCTAATGGAGCTCATATTGGTTTGGTTATGAATATTGACTGCCAATCACAGAAATAACTAATATCAATACTTCAGAAAGTGAAGTCTCAATTGCAAGGTATATAGACATAATATGAGAAGCTAGCTGAACAATTTGGTGAAGGTTGTGCTGCATGACAGTGACTTTCCAGAGTACAAACCCAACAAGGAGGCTGATGGGAACTAGAGTTTTATTGTGCTCCATAGGAGACATAAGTAGGTGGGGTAATGATGAAGATATCAAAGACTTAAGATTGGCTTCAAATCTTAAACTTACATGTGTCCATTTATATACTTAGTTATACTGGTCTTCCTGGTATACGTATATGTGTACAAACATGTACATGTTTACATACGTAGGAACGACTCTATTACATGATTAATCAATGCTATCCTATACCATTAGAAGTCATGCATGTCAGGCCTAGGGATGGCTGGAAAACATGGCCACCGAACAGATTATGTAAGAACACAGTATATGTCAAGTTTATGAAAAATACATGCACAACCGTAGGAGACTTCATCTTGCGGAGCTAACTTACAAGTGTCTCAATTCACTTGCTCCTCCCTATCTCTCATCCCTCTTCCGTCTCCCCTCCCACCACCACAACACACGAAGGAATAACCTCATCAACCTTCCCGCGGTCAGGACGACATTTGGACAGCATGCAGTTTCATTTCGAGGTGCATCCCTGTGGCGGTCTCTACCTGCCTCACTACGTGATTCTGGATCACTAAAGAATTTCTCAAGGACTGCACACGATTATTTTGACTCACACACATGATCCTTTCCTTTTATATTTATTAAATCTGCATGACTCTTACTTATTTGAATCTCAGAACTGTTATGTTTTTGTCCTTTTGTATTACTGTATTTTACAGGGTGCCTAGAATAGTAGCCACTGGCTAAAGGCTTTCCCTGTTTAAATAAGCTTACCAAACCAAACCAAACCAAATAGTTTGCTCCAGTTGCATGGTTGCTTGAATGATTAAATTTCACTAATGGAGATATAAAAGATAAGTTATTGTCTCTGGATTGTCCAGTATTATACATAGTTAATATCAAGAGTATATATATATTAATATTAACATTGTAGGAATTAAGTGTATTTAGCTTGCAGCTGCAGTCTATAAATTATAATGACAATGGCAAGTGCACAGATGGTTTCATTTTCACACATTGCTCACGTTAGTTGGTTCAATTTCTGGATATTCAGCTGCAAAGCATATAGCTACTTCACCAGTGGCTGATGGGGTTTCTTCATCACTTGGTTTATCCAATGACCTCTCAGTTGCACAAGTCTGATCAGACAAGATGACATTCAAATCAAGGTAATTAACCTCTTGCTTTTCTGCTATTAGTCGCTCAAAATTCTGCTTGATTTCTGCAAAGGTCTGTCGTTCCTCTAAATCCATTTCCCAACAATTACACATGGTCTTGTATCTATTAATTAACATAATAAGATTTGATTGTTAACTACTGTATGGTACCAAATTTTCAAGGAACACAATTTTTGCATTTTTCGTGGAGTTTTCAACCTTGAAATTGCACTCCATAAAAATTTGGCGCCATACGGTAATTATTAATTATACACGCAGAATATTTGATCTACTTTAGACACCTACGCTGTGTCACTGCATCCTTTTGGCTTTTCCATTTTGTAACCTTCTGGAATTTTTATTAACACATCTCTGTTGCTAAAATCAGGATATGGCTTCTGCCCTAATATATACAGTGCAAGTTACAATAATATATATATAGATATATGTAGGAAAAGGTCTCACTTCTCATAGCTACCTATATACGTATGTATATCTCGTTTTCTATATATCTCAATATCTCTCTATGATTATGTATACGTATATATGTCAAAAAAATTAACAATGTGTGTGCATAAGTGTATACGTACCAAAGGTGCAGATCTCCCATAAACAAATTCCAAAAGACCACCTATTAATATATTATACAAATTACACATTTATTCCTATATGTAATAGGATGCAATAGAGTGGTAATTATTAGACATAATAGTTTGGTATTAATTTGGTCAATTATTAGGCCTTTTACCTGAGTAGGGTTAAATGTTGTATTTATTAATTTGATCAAAGTGAATATTTCAAGAGGTGTCATAATTGACCAAGTTTAATATAATAGGATGCATGATAATGCAGACTCCTGTTTGTTAAAACTGAACTGTACATGTGTAACACAAAACATTCAGTAAAATATTTAATTCTTAAGTTGCTTGTATTGGCTGCACTATAACTCTTGACCATAAACCTACTGTAAGACTCAGTATATTCGTTTGAATATTTTTAGTTGGACACCATTTAATTATATAATATTCATAAATGATACTTATCGTTATACATGTGTATACATGATCTATTAGTTTTAAAACAATTTACTCAATTTATATACTGAAATTTAGTTCATCTCAACAATCAGTGTTTATATGTAATGTAGTATATATATAAAGATGTCAAACAAAATATTCCACTCAAACAAGTATATAAACATGTGACTCACACATCTGATTTCTCAGAATACTGCTTCTCAGTGAGACACTCTGGTGCCAGCCATCTAATTGGCATACCTATAGTGGATGTGGATGCATAAGCTCCTTCACTTTCCCTAGACAACCCAAAATCTGTTATCTTCAATAATTTGTCATAAGCCACAAGAACATTTCTGCAAGCCAAATCACGGTGGATGATGTCAAGACCTGAGAGATACTCCTAATTAAACAAAATATATTTAATTACTTAAATAATTCCTATGTATTTCTACTTAAGCTATTATGGCTAACCATTCCAGATGCTATCTGGTAGGCAAAAGAAATCAAGTCATCATTGTCGATGGACAATGTTTGGTAGTAAAGGTCTGTATTGTCTTTTCCACAGTGAATATCAGGTCTGTGTGAAATGTATAAATTTTCCCCTGGATCTATCTCATTATCATCTTCCACAGCTAATGATGGCTCCTTTTTGAGTGAATCATTTTCCTCAGAAATTGACTTTTTCTATGCATATAAGGTATGAGCTAAAAGAAACACCTACTTGATCGAGATTTTTGAGCGAAGCACTAGGCGAGAAGAGTGCTAACGAGTGGTATTCGAGGCGAGGAAAAGTCGAGGAATTTTAACGAGTGCCTTGACAGGGCTTGAGAGTTAACGCATATTAATGGTGTAAATTTATTCATGCTTCTTTAAATATATACCACACACTATAAGTAGAAAAGAGCGTTCCAGTTATTACCCATTATGTGACGATTCATATACCACTCGCTGTTTCACTCGATTGGCGATTTACAAGGTCGAGATTTTGTCGAGACTTCTAGCGAGGTTTTGAAGAGTCTCGGCGAGTAATAGCCTTAACAATCTAGCTCGATCGAGTGAGCGTTTATTTTAGCGGGTACTGTATATATTTAATGTACTGTATAATACTATAGATGGTCATATAGCAGTGGACCTTACCAATTCCTTCCATTTTTTCAACATACTCTGTAAGTCACCCAATGGAACGTACTCCAAAACTATTGCAAGGTCTTCACCTCTAATGCATCCAAGAATGTGCACTATGTTTGGACAGTCCCCACTGCATGCCCTCTGCATGATTCTGAACTCTTTTACAAAGGCCATTTGTTCTTCAATTGAGTATGTTCCTGCGCATGCATATATATATAATACACACATTAATGCCTGTATATATGTATATTATTATAATATTTAATCACGCTATATATTGCCCCCATCTAAATATATATAATCTCTTAGTTAATAATTCAATATATTTGCTTTAACTGATGAAAATGCTATGTACACGCATGTATGTATATTATGGAGGAATTGGGAGTGCTTGTTGCAATCATTATGAATTCATGTTGCTGAAGTTCAATAACCCTTCATCTCTCTTACGTATTTACTTACCCTTAAGCCTTTTCACTAGTGAAGAAGGATGACTGCATGATAATCTCTTAGTTCATAATTTACATTAATTTGCTTTAACTGATGAAAATGCTATGTACACGCATGTACGTATATTATATGCGTACTTACCTTTAAGCCTTTTAACCACTACTAAATTGGAACTTAGAGCTGAGTTATCCTTCTCACTCATCCTGAAATGCTTTTGTGCTCTTGTATTCTTAATATCATGTGGAATAAGTGCTAACTGGACTTCACCAAAGTTACCACAACCAATATTTCTCAAGATTGTGACATCATCTCTCGAAAACACCCAATCCTCGTCCAACTCAACCAGAAGTGCTGAATAGAACTGAATAGTATGTTAATAGTGATGTAGCAGTATATTCAACACTGTGTAGGGGAGTTATATATACAAACATTAAATCTGCAAATGCTCATTTTAATTGAATGAGTCATCTTGGCCAGATCAAAGCATTGTCCCATCAATCCCATTTCCCCACATTCCTTGGTTCATATATAATGCATAATATATAGTTATAGCCAAAAGGTAAGGACTAAAGCTGAAATATGAAGTCAGCATGCATTCAGCACAAGTATTTATTCAATTTGACAGAAGTCCTAAATAAGTTCAGGTAGTCTAGAATCAAAATGGCTTAAAATACTGTGTAATTTTGAACTTGCCCACCATTTACTAAGAAAGGGAGACCTAATTAAGGAAGGAATTTAATTATCGCTCCTGCTAAAATGGCCACCTTGGTATTACTTTTTGCTTTTTGTTGCTAATGTATATAGTGCTTAGATCGCTATAGCAGGTATATACATATATATATAAGCCCACCAAAGGCAGGTGTTCCTATATACAGTACAAGTTACAACATACTAAGGTAATCTAATTAATATAATATACTTATAATTAATGATATACAACTTACATTTTTATTCCTGTCTCTTAATTCAAATCTTTTCAGTTTACCAGCCCTTGTATATCAAATCAAGTGAAAATTAAACAATTGGATGTATGCTTTTAACTGCATGTATATATATGGATACATATAATGTTGAATTCTTTCCATATAATATACATATTTCTTTCATACAGCTTTAACAGCTAGTGGCAGTAATATTGTACGTATATATACACAATATATATATATATATATATACCTTAGTTTCTTTTTGTGCTGCCATCTCACAAACACTAGGGTAACTGAAAGGATAATTATAAGCAAAGCAAATACCAGCAGTCCAATAAGAGAGAAGACTACTTGATCATCACTAGTCATGGGTAAAACTGAATACATAAAACAGACACATATATATAAATTGGATTATATTTATATATACTGTATAGATTCATTGCTACTGTTATACTGGGTTACAAATTCTTATTGAGCTTATACATAGCATTGTTATAAAGTATAACGATGTTGGATAATAGATGGCCTTTTCCCTTTGTATATATTGCTAATGAAGAGCTATGCATGGATTGATACATTCTATTTAAAGAAAATTAATTCTTGTTGTTCAATAACTTCGCTAACTCATTAAACTTCATTGTATATAGCTATCCGTAGGTTTTGTAACATGCACTGTGTACTATATACTTGATTATATACATACATATATGACATTGTACGTACATTATAATTACATTAATATATATGTATATGCATTCAGCTGCATACTACAACTATACATACCTTGCAGTTGACATATAACAGCAGCATATTGCTTGGAGGGGATTGTATGCTTCCAATTCTTTTGTTGGCACTCTCTTAATTCCTTTTCATTTCCTCTGCATCTAATTCCAAACAAGCAAGCAACACCATCCCCTCCTTCAATGTAACCACTTGTTGTTGCACTTAATGCTCTTGGGTAGCCAAGCTGGTTACACACCACTTCAGCCACCTGCTTGTCCCAAGACTCCTCACATATCTTTACCCAAACACCCTCAAAAAACACTTCAACTGTCCCTTCATTTGAGTTAGTGCTATTTTCACTAATGAGCCGTATATAATCCACTTATAGATATAAAAATATTATTTTTAACATGTACTTATATATCAGAGAAATATATATTAAAACACTTTTGTCTATTTCCTTGCTATACATATATATATAGAGAGAAGGATTCAGCATTTAGGAAAATCTCTCGCTCTCTCTCTCTATATATACATATATATAGTAATACAAATGCAAAATATATGGAAAACATTCATAAATAGCACATCTGTAAAAAGTAACAAAGCAAGACAGTGATTATGTGATAAAGGTATATAACCAAGTGGCATACTGAAATTCACATCACTTCGCTCAAAATTATTCAAAGATGAACCATCGAAAAGATTTAGACGAGATTCGGAATTGGGCCTTAATCATGCACTTTGTGAACATATTAAAATATTGAGACATGTTTTAGCCGATTTAGAAGAGCGTACATAAGTAACAGCAACTATTATTATATAGAATATTTCTTTATGCTTAAAACGTTGACATTTACAATATACAAGTGCAAATATATATGTGCTTCCCTTGATATATCTAATCATTGATATATATCTAATTATAGCGGTTATAATATTTGAAACGTCACGTTACTTTTTGAAGGTATAATTTATGAACGACAATTTACTGTAGAAGACATCTTCAATATGCATGATAAGGCCTATTTTATAGGATGGAATTAATTCAGTACTTACGGCATGGACCAAGTCTTGAAATGCTAGTTGCTATTCCATCATAGTTGTTGCAGGTACATGTCCAATCTCCAAGTATTCTTGGTGGAGCAGGATCTTCAGGATTTGCTAGTAATCCAAACATAGCGATCTGACTAACAGAAGCCACTTGGAAAACATCATAAATGTCTGCAAGCTCATTTGGAGTCAATCCTTCAGGACTTCTGATGACACAGTCCACTGGTAATCTTGTAGTTACTGGTTGACAGAAGAGTGAAGCATGTGTGGCATTATCACCAAATTCTACACAGACATCACAACCAATAGGAATGTTAATAACAGGTGTAAATGTTATGTAATTTTCTCCCACATGACAAGCAACATTAGGAGGATCTGTAAATTGGGAAAGGTTCATGATATATTATACATTTGATAAGGCTATATAAAAATGACATACCAAAGGCCATGATATGTGTGGTAGCCGTTGAACAATTGGCCTCGAGCTCAGTTATACTGCAGACCTCACAGGTGTATGAGGCTTCGGTGCTATATTCAGCATCATCGGCTATCCTAATTCTGTCAATTATATACACTTGCTCCCCATATTCAGGGATATCTATAAAAAATATTCTATTTCCATGAACCCATTGAATTGACCACATGAACAAAACTAATGATTTATTGAGGTTGCTTCCAAATAGTAATTGAGCAAATTGTTGACAGTCAAGATACACCATCACATTGACAGGAAATCTTACAGTATCTGATAAACCAATTGCAACTTTCACATAACGTGGTATTCCAGAATAAGGTTTCACTATATACATATATATCAGTATCAGTGAAAGAATGGAGATATACACCTGTCACCACACATTGATAACTTACTACAAACAGCTTCCACCTCATCTGATCCAGGATCAGTATCTCCACAGTCATTAATTCCATCACATAAGACTGCAATATCTACACACCTTCCAGTCAATATACAATTGTACATTCCACTAGGACAACCTTGAAAAAAATATTATATACGTACATCATTCTTAGAATATATATATTTTAAAATATATAATAACTAAATCTACTAAATTCTTGATGCATGTACAATCTGTACGTTTTTTGTTTGTGATGATGCAAAACTATATAAATTTACTGAGTTCATTTGTCGAGCAATCTTCACTATCAATCTAATTTATCTTAATTCACTACAATCTGAGTTAATATAAATAATCCAAACTGTTAATGCCTTTAGAAGAGCAAAATAATGCATACATCATGATCAGTGATATGAAAATCGGAAAACCTTCATTCTACTGGTAGGACCAGATGAATTCACTTGCAATTGGCAACTCTAAGACTTGTATTAGAAGTCCATAATTGGCAGATCATTGGAAAGGTTCATAGCAACTGACATGAGTCAAACGCAATACAGTCAAACTTCCTTATACCAAACCTTGTTTAAACTATTACTATTTATTAATGCAGTCTACAGTTACTCATATATAATCAGATTGATATTGTGATGAATAACCTTTATACGTAGGTAGCTGCAGAGGCCTATATAATATGTATACTGTATGTAATGCATAGATTATGTTCTAAAAAATGTTTATTTTATATAATACATGTAGAGTATGCATTACTGGGTCTATAAAGCTGTATATACCTGTTGTTGCAGTAAGTAGAGGTGGTGGAGTAAGCAGTGACACCTTGGTACAAGCCTCATCCATTCCTACATCATTTTGGGCAATACAACAGTAAGTTCCCTCAAATGCTTCTGTCACATATGAAATCTTCACGGCATTTTCAGATGTTACAATCTCATTGTGATGCAAATAAAATGTTGCATGGTCAGGCCTGGTCCAATGTATTACTGCTGGTGGATAACCTCGTTCTTCCAGGTCACACACTATGGTAGCTCTCTGTCCTGAGGAGATGTGGACATCTTCACCAACATTAACTGAAATGTCCTCCATTGACCTATTGATATGTGTTCCAGGAGTAGTCTTTCGAATGACAGGTACTGTAGTAGCCCCTATAAATATGGAAATATGTTAATCATATTTTAATGTTTACAGTCTGTATATACAATATTAAGTATTTAATTGTTTCCCCTTTATGGACTTACCTACATATACACAACAATACAGTTATGTAGTAATCTTATATAGATTAAACTGATTATGTCTTTTGCAATGAAGAAGACTATATGCTTCAACATGGACTTGGATCCAATATATGGAATAACATTATTCACTAACACTATAAAGAAGCTTGTAGGCTGAATTTATAGAAATCTATATAAAAAGGCATGCATACACTTGGTAGTGCATTTGTGTGAGCAGCTTTATGAATCTATATGACTATGGGGTCGGATGTTTATTAAATTTAGATATCCAGTTAAAAGAGGAAAGTTGTTATGTCAGTCTGAATTGTTTTCTAAGTTTTTAATTAATAACCCTGTTTGTAAGTTTTTGCTGGGTATATATAGGCTGGCTGAAGTGTGTGCATCGATCTTTAATCAATAATATAAGTAGAAAGCCATGCACCACAAGTTCTTGTACAGTGGAATTTTTCTGGGTCACAGGTAACTAGTATGACTATGATTGTCTGTTGACTTTAGAATGGAGCTCAAGCATAGGTGATTGTAAAGATCCAAAATTAATAAATCCTTTTTCAGCTTCAAAATGTTATATAGGCTTATAATATTGTTAAGTCCATAGGGTATGTAGATAGAGCAGAGTTGCTTGTATATACTAGAATGCTTCTCTAAGCAGTCCTGAGGCTAGAATTATATGTCTCAGCTGTTCTATGGAACATAATCAAGGCAACTTCATAACTACATATATAAATTGTTAGTATTATTATTATAAAGTTATAAAGTGGCTATATATTAATTAATGCTCTCAATCTGTGCTGATGAAAATTTGATGTTTAGTTCAAATCTTGTCAAGTCAACCATTGATTAATTCAAACAACACCATATTACTACAAAATTTATAGATTCACATACTTAATTAACTTACGGCATGGACCAAGTCTTGAAATACTAATTATTGTTATATCAGAGTTGTTGCAGGTACATGTCCAATCTCCAAGTATTCTTGGTGGAGCAGGATCTTCAGGATTTGCTAGAAGTCCAAACATAGAGATCCGACTAGCAGAGGCCACTTGGAAACCATCATAAATTTCGGTAAGCTCATTTGGAGTCAATCCTTCAGGACTTTTGATGACACAGTCCACTGATAATCTTGTAGTTACTGGTTGACAGAAGAGTGACGCAAGTGTGGCATTATCACCAAATTCTACACAGACATCACAACCAATAGGAATGTTTATAACAGGGGCAAATGTTATGATATTTTCCAAATTTTCTCCCACATGACAAGTAACATTAGAAGGATCTGTAAATTGGGAAAAGTTCATGATATACTATACATTTGATAAGGCTATATAAAATAACATATACGAAAGGCCATGATATGTGCTGCTGAACGATAGACCTCAGTACTCCAGACCTTACAGGTGTATATATGAGGCTTCTGTGCCATCTTTAGCACCAAAAGCTGTCTTATATATGTAAAAGTCTGTCAATTAATAGCTGCTGCCTGTTTGCACCAAGAGAAATATCTTTTCTATACTATTTTTAAATACTTCAAAACTATCTTAAATTGATGAATCATTGAAGTTGCTTCCAATTAGTGATTGAGCAAAATTTTGTCAGTCTTGATTTTGTTTCTAGATCCTTTCTTGGAGCCATATGAATTATTTAATTACATAATTTTTGGGGCGCCACAGGCGCCCCTATATTGTTTTCAGAAATTATGTTAACGTATGGCTTCCTGTTCGTAGTCTTGTATATCATAGAGTACGGTAGTACTCTATAAGTAGGGATGGCCGAAAAAAAACATGGCCGCCCTATTCAATGTATTATCAATTAACACCTCATATTCACATAAACAACAGGGTGAGAGACAATTTGGTAACTTGCACACAAGGAACATAAAGGCTGGGGCCTTTAATTTATTTCCTGAACAATGTCCCTTGTGTGCAAGTTACCAAATTGTCTCTCACCCTGTTGTTTATGTGAATGCATGAAAGCAAGCAACGGTACTCCTAGCTCACACTCAAGGCAAGTCAAATCTGCGGTGATTATTGGCTGAGATCCCCTGCATAAGACTGGAATTTTTGCTGATAATGGCATGCAGATGCATCATCTTCAGTCTATACTAAGGTGTGAAAAGGTAATTGGAAGGCCATGCGTTTAACCTTATATGATCTGTAGAGACTACTACTCTGTATGCAGCAGTTGAGAATTTCAGTGTGGCTAAAGTCTTGTAGCGTTTAATATACCTGATTGTGATTATTTTGGGAGTCATTTGCATCCGTATTATATTATATACCTCAGCGTGATTATCTTGGGAGTCACTTGCATATATATATATATACTACACAGTGCAAGTTACTAGCAAATATATAAAATATTAAATTACAATCAAGTACTACACAGTACAAGTTACAAATTTAAGAGATCCAAGTGACTATGTAATATTAAAATTACAATCAAGTACTAGCTACACAGTGCAAGTTACAAATTTAAAGAGATCCAAGTGACCCCTAGGATAATCAGTATTTTAAACAGTACAAGACTTTAGTCACACTAGTACTGTTGCAGGCTTTGAAATCCTCAACTACTGCATAGAGAGTAGTAGTTGATACAGATCATCCAATTGCAAGGTAGAACACATGGCCTACCAATTACCTTTTCACACCTTAGTATAGACTGAAGATGATGCATCTGCATGCCATATATCAACAAAGGCTCCAGTATTAAAGGGGTCTCAGCTAATAACCACAGCAGATTTGATTTGCCTTGTGAGGGAGCTAAGAACACCGACGGTTGGTTGCATGCATTGGCATAATCAACAGGGTTAGAGACCATTTTGTAACTTGTACACAAGGGAGCGACATACGAGGGTGTCGGTGACGCAATACAAAACATCATAATACATCACCAGATTGCACAATCATAACCTTGAATTCTTTATTATATCTCGATTATTTTGCAATTTTAATTAAACAAAATTTCGCCAGATGTTTGTCATAGACATGTACCATGATATATGTTAGTTTCAAAGTGATCTGACCAATTGAAAATTTTTATGAATATAACACTTGGTTTCAATATAAATTTCCTATAGGTTTTCTATAGTCCTATGGCATTTTATATGCAGACTTTGTCCTCCGTTTTCTAACAAACGGAGGCCTAAATAAAAAATCCCTTCAATTTAAAATGAGTTTTATACCCTAAACTTTATGATGATATGCCCATTTTGTTTCTAGGTCCTTTCTTGGAGCCATATGAATTATTTATTTATATTATATTATTTATATTAGATTACCTTAGTATATTGTAACTTGTACTGTATATATCTGTCAAAAAATGGCGGACGTTCGGCTAGCTTTCGTTTTCTAGCTTAAAATTAGCTTTCTCTTCCTTAGCGTAGAACAGTGAACGAACGAAATGGACTTAAAAACCACCCTTACTAATACTATGTAACGTAAAGCTTGCGTAAAAACGTTTTCTGCGAGATATGGCCTTGAAAAATTGACGGCCAACAAGAGTCGATCGGAAATCGGTTAACCGGATATCTATGAGAAGCAGCCAAGTAGTTCGAGTTTACTTAGGGGCGCCTGGCGCCCCACGAGTTTTTTAAACTCGAACTACTTGTTTATTTAATTATTTATTTATTTAGATTAATTTACCTTAGTATATTGTAACTTGTACTGTATATATATGTAATTTCTCTTTATTTTGAACACAATTAGCATTCATATATAATAGTAGTTAAACCCCATAAACATTCATCATTAGCTAATGACATACCAGATTAGAATGGTCACTTACTGTTCGCATTTCCTGCTGAAACAAACGATTGAAACACGTGCACCAAAGCAAATATTGCCAGAAATGAAAGGACAGTGAGATTTCTCATCGCATCTAGTATGTATTCTAGTATATAACGTTCTGCATGAGTCTTAAGTGAAGAACACTTATCTTTGAATACACATTAGTTAGTGTATACAGCTTCGATTCTATTTCAGATTAAACGTTTAATTTGTCACTCTTAAACTACCAGAACAAAATGACTTCAGCTCTAGTCAACCTATTTTGTATGTAGTTAAATATAACACACCTAAGAATAGGAACTTCCTATATTAGCTAAATACCTATATCTCTCAATCAAGTGAAAGAGGGCCTCCATAAAACCCTACAAAAGCTATCATGATATCATATATATATATAGTCTCCTGATCAATTTACCTTCAAGGTGGGAAATGACTCTCACCATATATAGTAAAATTTTTAAAGAGTATACATTTTGTGGTAAGGCAATTTACTAAAAGAAGCTGATGCAGCTTGGAATATAGTTTACTACTGATGCATATGAATTTACCATAGCTTCTTTTAGGTTTTTCTGATGTATATAATTGAGCCAATCCTATTCATGGATTAGAACAACCTGCCATATACATACATACTAAGAATGACTCATTTACATCAAAACAAGCTGTCATGTATAGAAATGATTCAATTACACATGTACTTGCACCTCAATTGGATTAAAACAAATATATAGTTATACATTTTAGCATAAGATGGAAGACATGGAGTAAACATTGTTGCTGAGGCATTCAATTGTAACTCTTTGGGAAGAGTCCTTGGGACTATATATTCTGCCATGCAGTCACACTGACTTACTAATCTTATTATATATTAATTTTACCACATACAGTACATACTAAAATGATTGTTGCTGTTACTAGGAATAACACCTTTCACTAGTGACTCTTGAAGCCATTTATTTGAACCCTATGATTTGCACAATGTGCTATAACACTGCTGTGTATGTATATTACATAATCTATATATAACACTGCAGTGTTACAATAATATACACTTGCACCTTAATATATTACAATAAGTATAAGATGGAAAACATGGAGTGAACATTGCTGCTGAGGCATGCAATTGTAACTCTTTTGGGAAGAACCTAGATATATTAATTTTCCACATGCAGAAATGTGACTGCTTCTGTTACTAGGAATAGCACCTTTCATTAGTGACTCTTGAAACCATTTCTTTGAACCCTTACATTTGCACCAACAACAATCATATGTCATCACTGTGAGAGTAGTATATGAGAAAGGTATACGTAGGCAATCATAAAACTCCACCAGATTCATTAGATATAGACCAGTCTAATTATACTCCTTATGAATTATAGGTTTGTTAATGACACAATATAAAAAGTTGAATGAAAGCATTCAAAAATGAAGGTAGAAGTATGGATGGCAGTACCTGCAACAGTGATTGGCCATGGAACATCTAGAAAAAGTAACGAAACAAGACAGTGATCATATGGTAAGGCTAACCATGCAGAAATGGCATACTGAAACTTAATATAACTATACACATCACTTCTAACTACTCAGAAAGCAGTAGTCAAATACAGATCTATCAGAGCATGGATCTTGAGTTCTGTTGGTTGCATCTGTTTTCTAAAGTCTTCTCTTCCATTTATTGTTTAGAAACCATATAAGTACATCCAACTGATCATGAGCTGAAGAACCACATACTGTAATATACAAAGAATATATATATTGCGCATGCATCAATCATGAAGCCTTTATATCTTCCTAGAATTGCATGTGAGTATAAGAAATATATAATGCAAAGTCCTTATACATATATGTTATGTCAGGTTAATTGAAAACATCTAATGGCACCTGTCATGCATCTATTTTCACCTATAGTACTCTGAGATATAATAACATATAAATGTACTGTAGGTGCATTACATTTTTCAGTAAACATACTAATATATATACCTACATATACAACATATACTGTACGTATACAGTGATTTTATATAGTGATTATAGTTATATATATGTATACGTGTGTCAGATTAATTAAAAAACATGCATATATATGTGGTTCTCATAATGGTACCTGTCATCTATAGTACTCTGAGATATAATATACGTATGTATATGCAATAGCAAGTTAACATACTTATATGTACCTATACGTACATGTATATATACAGTGTATGATTTGTATAGTGCTTCTGTATACATATGTATGTATATATTTAAATACCTATATAGAAACCTGCCAAATGATAGCTCCCGACCTTATAGTATAGGCCTTAATCTGAAGTTCATCTTTAGAAACACTGAAGACTTACATATGTACAGCAAAGTATAAAAATAGCTATATATATAGCTAGCTAGACACATAGCATTCATAGCACTTAGTCTAATATATTGTCTTTTATGGCATTATGATCACCTTTTTTCTTACTCTAATTGGTATTAATATTCTTGTTGGTCATACTGACACAGAGCACTTAAAAGGTACTGTTAAATTTTCATCACAGAAGCTGAGAATATTAAGTAAAATGCTCAATAAACTGACTATTGAGTTGGCATACTGAAAGAAAAAATTAAAGTGTTGGAAGAAAATAAGAATTATTGTTCCTGTTCTAAAGAGACCAATTTTTTGCTTCCTCACAGAACTAAGGAAATAGGATAATCTCTTGACAATATTCTCCCAGAATCATTAAGTCGTGAGAGAAGGTCCTCGGATACTGATTCCTCACCATCTCAACAACTGTCTAGCATCATTACCTTGATAGCTCAAGCATTGACACAAGTGATACAAGAGCAGTTGAGACAAACTTTGAGATGCAATGATACTGACCAACTGGGAGGAGAGTGCTCCATCAGACCAGGACTCAAGGGAGAAAAGGGAGATGGGGGAAGAGAGGAGTCAAAGGTGATCAGGGTGATCAAGGTCCACCTGGCATACAAGGGTCACAAGGAGAGAGAGGTCAACTGGGATATCCAGGGTACAAAGGTCAGAAAGGAGACATTGGTGATAAGGTGACACTAATTCAGAAAGTACCTACATTAGATGGGGTCGTGATGACTGTCTATCTGGAGCTGTGGCACTGTATAGTGGTAGAGCAGCTGGTACCAAGTGGAATGTAGCTGCATCTAGATCTCCTCTGTATGGAGTGGAGTATCAGAGATGGCCAACTTCATCACCTCGAGCTAACTACGTATGACAACATGCCATGTGTAGTGTGTTATGTAGCAACCAGATAAGCCATGTGTTCAACAAGCAAGTTACCTGGGTGGAGTAGGGAGTACTATGGATATATGATGAGTGATGGAGTATATGTTCCAATAGAGAAGGTCGTAGATCCACCATCAAGTGTTGATGCAAATGCAGAAGCTGATCCAGGAACTGGTGCTAACACTGACCCATCACTAGCCCATTTCCACTCAGTTGAATGTACCAAGTCAGAGCTGCCATGTTCACCATATGTTGATGGGAGGATCCTGTGCTGTGTGCACTAAGAAAAATGACAATCTAACAAAAGATTTGATTAGAATTATACATGTACTGAAAAGCTGTAATCTCTATGCAATCTATATCGTTAGTCAACCAAGCATGTACACTGGTAATAAAATAATCATTTAAAATTAAGTGAACTGTAATAAATATGTACACATCCATCATTTATTTAAAAATAAAATTCATACTGTGTATATATAGCATATATACATGGCATATATACTGTATATAGCATACATAGTATATATATATATAGTATTAGCATTTAAATTCAATGCCACCATCAAGTTTGTTGTCGTTAAGAGTAAAATAAGATATTACAGTTTGGGAGGGTTGAGTGATAATACAAAGATCGAAGAAGTGTATAAATTCTATCCATGTAAGATCTAGAGAGGTTGTAACACCAGAAACACGTGGGCACTGCCATATTTTACTTATGAAATAAATATATATTTAGCTAAGAAGCTAAAAAATAATTTTAGTGACCAAGGAGCAGATATATATATGAATGACAACAACAGATTTCAGTTTTTAATGTGTGAATGATTAATATGTATTTTATATGTTTTGTACATATACAATGCGAGCATTTCTAGAAGCCCATGAAAATGTTGTGCATATTGAAATTAACTTAGTATATACATAAATCAATAAACATAAATAGGAAGAACGTACAGCATATCAATGCACATTACATAAGATGTTTTAGCTAATGTTTAGATCCCCCAATTATGACTCATATCTAGCTTGAAATATTCGATTAGTGGAGCATATACGTAATAGGAACTTTGAATTAAAATTGCCGAGAATTTTAACCAAATCTAGTCATAAAAAAGATACACAATTGTACAATATTTTATGTAGGTACACACACTATCCATATTCGTTACAGTACAATTATACTGTCCACAACTTCAAGTCATTTGCTAGTTTTGGTTGCATATTGGTAAATAAACTATAAACGATTGCATGATTTTGTAGATGTATAACGGTAGTACAAATTTCAACTTAGAATCTTAACATTGATAAATATGTACTTTATACACCGTGAGACTGCCACTAAAGAAATTTATTATGTAATTAGTGTCTCATTACTATGTGGGATTAACAGATTGAAGCCAATAGACCGTACCTACAAGAGGTGCAGTATATATCATTATGTATACAAGCAACTCTAAGTACAGTATAGGCCAAAATGCATGACATTAACACACAAATGCGTATGCACTATGAAAATCAGTAGTTTGTCTATATATACATATATAGTAAAATGGGAGTTAATTAATTGCACAATACATGTGTAAAGGCTATGATATACGTATGTATATACTATAGAAAATCACTCCCAACCAACCAAGGGACCAAGGTCTCATCTTGGCTGGGGATTGAAGTCCAATTGGTTGATTAATTAGCTGAAGACATCTAACTCACCATCAGAAGTATACCACACTGATGAGGAAAAACAGCTGTCTGTGGTTCTTTTGAAGATTTTTGTCATTTTGAATGACTGAGAGGTGATCACTGGTTGTCATTTTTAATCAGACCCCCAGCATGAGACCAACATATATATATATATAGGTCCCTCTATTGGTTTGGTGTAATATACTGCAGTGATTTTCCATATGGTATTTTACTACTACATACGTACAGATTATACAAACAACTTAATACAATTACTTGCAAAAGGTCACTCCCTTTCAAGTAAAACATATATCCTTTTTACTGTGAGCATCTAGAGCACACTACAATCTTTAGAATCAACATTTCAACCAAAGGTTTTTTCATCAACCGTACCTAAAAAGACTAAACCACCTCAAATATAAGTTTGACACAGTTAAGAGACATTCTTAAACTTGTCATTTAAGAACAATTCATTCTATTATACATCAAACAGTAAATTATCTACAAACATTTGTACTATGTTGTATCATACACCTATGTATACACAAACACACAACTATTCAATTAGGAGGAGAAAATGGACACCTCATGCAAAAGCAGAAATTAAGCTTTCAATTATTATGAAGGTATGAATACCCCAACAATAATCTACATTAACTGACTGTCATCACTAACCATATGCACATATATGGTTTCACTAACCACTATAAATTATCTTGCTACTACGTAAAGGCTTCATGACACTATAGTTAGGATTCTTTTTGATAGTATTATATACACTTACTATATGTATATATAATACGATGTCACATATTAGTGCTCATTGGTAATATTATTACAGTTTCCGGATATACTGTTGTCGACATGTACGTATATACAGTACCCCCAACTGGCTAGTAAAAGCAGCTTTATAATTTCTACAAAATGATGAGGCTTGTTGTGATTCTACTTACTGCATTCACTTTCTTCAGTGGAAGCAGTGCAGTGACTGATTCTAACTTAATCTCACTGGTGAAGAACTTGCAACTTAAGGTAGATCAACAGTCAGAAATATTAAATGACCTGACTAGTGAGTTATCAGACACCAAAACCAGAGTAAAGGTACTCGAAGAACAAGTGAAGACCTGTTCCTGTTCTAAGCAAGAGCCTCTCCTAGCTCAGAACACCAATAAGCTTGAACTACTTCTTGGAAAGCTAATGCAAGAGGGTACAAGTCGTGAGAGAAGGTCTACAGATACTGACTCCTTGCCATCTCAAAAACTGTCTGGTATCAGTACCTTGATAGCTCAAGCATTGACACAAGTGGTACAAGAACAGTTGAGACAAACTCTGAGATGTAATGATACTGACCAACTGGGAGGAGAGTGCTCCATCAGACCAGGACCCAAGGGAGAAAAGGGAAACGAGGGGAGGAGAGGGATCAAAGGTGATCAGGGTGATCAAGGTCCACCTGGCATACAAGGGTCACAAGGAGAGAGAGGTCAACTGGGATATCCAGGGCACAAAGGTCAGAAAGGAGAGATTGGTGATAGAGGAACTACTGGTCCACAAGGTCTTAGAGGACCAGTTGGATTGAAAGGTGTAAAAGGTGACACTAATTCAGGAATTACATACATTAGATGGGGTAGTGATGACTGTCCATCTGGAGCTGTGGCACTCTACAGTGGTAGAGCAGCTGGGAGTGAATACAATGCTAAAGGAGGAACAAGTGACTACTTGTGTCTTCCTGATAATCCACAATACCTGTCTTCTCGTACTTATTGGAGAGGTGGTTTGCATGGGGTAGAATATGAAGGCTGGCTCCCTCGGTCATCATTGAATAATCATAATATGCCCTGTGTAGTGTGTCACATGCCAACCAGATCAGCTATTTTTGTTCAACAAGCAAGCTACCTGTGCCCTAGTGGGTGGAGTAGGGAGTACTATGCATATGGCTACATGATGAGTGATCACTTAGCTGATGACAGACTAGGTCGTAGGTCTACTATCTGTGTAGATGCTGACATAGAGACTGTCCCTGGGACCAGTGCAAACACAGATCCAGCAATTGTATTTCATCTCTCAGTGGAATGCACAAATTCGGAGCTGCCATGTCAACCATATCAAGATAATCGAATTTCAACCTGTGCAGTCTGCACTAAATAATGGAAATATATAAACACAACAATATTGCTGTTCACAAACAATTGCAATTAATTAAGAATGTTTTCCCAATCTATAGAATATCCCTAATTTAATTTGCTTCTGTCTAGGACAACACAATATAGAATCATAGCTAGAGATGCAACTACGTAATATAACTAATTTCAATAGAAAGATGGAATTTGAAAACATAAATCATGCATGTCAACTTTTTTAATTAAAAAAGTTTGTGTCACTTCAGATCAGAAACATATTTTCCTACATTTTTCCTAGCTCTCGTCGAACAGAGTTAGCATAATTTGATAATAATATTAATACATAATAATATTAAAATAATAATATAATACATAATAATAAAATACATAATAATATTAAAATGATTTATTCATATATACAGTTACATGTACACCATTTACAAGTCTTCAAAAGCTAGAGATCTGTTAGTAATTTTGGTTCCAGGTGTTTGTGGTAACCAAGACTTGCTACTACTTTGAGAGGACGGGAGTGGACTAACATCTCCAATAATTGTACTTCCACTGTAATAGGAATCCTGAGATGATGGTTGGTCCGAAGTCAGATCTATATAACAGTGGTTAAAAGCATTTTGACTCTTAGAATTGCATTTCGTCTCTTCAAGTTGTGGTACTTTGGTTTTAGACATGTTACTATCTCTGCATTGCTTGGCATTATTGCTTAGGGTTGCGACTGGAACTGTATCCAATGTGCTTCTTGTGATGGGAGGCGACAGATCCAAAGAGGTCTGATGGCCAGAAGATCTACCATGGCTCTGTTCCTCCTCTTCTTCACTGGAGGTCCAGACTCCATCACTTTCCAAAGGATTAGGAGTATATTCACTGTGCATGGCTCTTTGTTCTCCAGTTTCATTCTCACTTCCACTTTCTGTGGCATATTCTGATTCTGTGTCATCTCCAGATGACCACTGTTTATTCAATGCTACTTTTTTCTCTTTATTTCCTTCTACAAAGTTGGCTCTCTCATAGCTCTTAATTGAAGGGTGCTTATGACTGCTGGCTGCCATAGGGATGCAGTCTCTCAGCCTCTTTGTAACATCCATCACATTATTGTCCCAACCTGTCACCACGCAGGGCACAATAACTTTCGGTTGGAGGTATTTGGCAAATTGTCGTATCTAATAAAGATACATATAAGATACACAATATAGTATATATACATATAGTAATATAGATAAGATATGCAAAGGTACATAATGTAGATATTAATATGACAGTTTTAAGGCCATCCTTACTGCTCTCTCTGATACATACTGCACATTACAATTACAGTTGAAATGAATCACTTATCTCACATAAGCAGACATTGACTGTACGTATACACAAAGTGTCTTAATTCAAGCTGTCCACATATGAGCTTACATGATATCTTCAAAACTCTACAATATGCTGTAAAATTTAACTGCTCAGAAAGCAGTAGTCAAATATAGAACTTGCATATGAACCACGAAATCATCTATTTCATTTATATATATGTGCATATGAAAGGCTCGATGGCTACCACCACCCATTACCACCGCTGGCATAAGCAGGTGGTATGTTGGCATTTAGCAGAACCAGAGAGTGGTATTCCATCTGGCCTGGATACGTAGATGCATGGTTCTTCATTTTTAGTGGATGTATGCATGGAAGAGAAAGATTTTAGAAGCCATATGCATCCATTTTTTTCAATTTGATTTTAATCAAATTCCATATTTTAGAACTAGAATGCAACTTCACGTCATTTTATGTTTCTGTTTTAAATCAATGTGTCAACTTCTATTTATGATTTTTAGCTGATGTCTATGGACTGAAATGTTCTGAAACTTGTGAATTGCTTTACAGTACTACAGGAATGCCAACAACTTAATTGAATCATCAGAAGTACGCACGTATATAGCAAGGAACCTCTATACTATTAATCTTTATATGCGTATGTTTACATGGGCAGCAAATTCAACTCACCTCACTAAAGCTGGCATGCATAGAATGTAGCACTCTGTACATGTTGAATGTATTAACATATCTGCATATATGTAATAACATAAAAATAGCTATTAATGGTACGAAACAGGTATATAGTGGTATAATCAATAGGCAAGATACCAAAGGGAATACACAAGAGAAGACTTACACTACAGCAGTGGTGAACTTTGCTGTGTGTCTTGCAAACCATTGGGTGGATGGCTTTATCCTGAGTACATGAGGATGGTTGTCACCAATCCCATGAGCACCACAAGGAAGACCTTTACCAAACTTTTGTCCTTTCTACAGCATGTAGAAAGCAGCATCATTTGCATACGTATTATCATATCAAAGTTTACTTAATGGAAACTAGAGTCTCATTGTGCTCCGTAGGAGACATAAGTATAGGTGGGGTAATGATGAAGATATCAAAGATTAAGATTGGCTTCAAATCTTTATCCTCTATACATTAATGCTGTAAATTTCTTACTAGTGCTCTGCATGCATGCACTCTGGTATCACCACCATCCACAGTGACACACTCTTGCACTGCTGGCACCTTGCCATAAGCCCTGTACCTCCATTCACTCAAGTGGACCTTTCAGTATTAGGATAGTAAATTGAGGCAAATATGAAATTATATTAGGATAATTGAAGTGATAATCCAACCACAACTATTACATAAGTCATATTAGAGAGAAACTATAAAAGGAGAACAATGGCTGGGAATCAAACCCAGGAGTGAGGATAGATAACTACTAATTCTTGTAGTGACATTCCTCTGTGCTCTCTCACTTCAGATGTGCACTAATTTGTACAGTATCTCTACCCACTAGTAACCCTCCCCACCAGTAACCCTCCCCACCAGTAACCCTCCCCACCAGTAACCCTCCCCACCAGTAACCCTCCCCACCAGTAACCCTCCCCACCAGTAACCCACCCCACTAGTAACCCACCCCACTGGTAATCCACCCCACTGGTAATCCACCCCACTAGTAATCCACCCCACTAGTAATCCACCCCACTAGTAATCCACCCCACTAGTAACCCAGCTACCTACAGACCTTTGTGTTAAACTTCTGGAAGACTCCCAGATAGATGTGCTCATAACCAAAACTGTTGCAATCAAGGTGAACAACATGACGACTACTCTTTGATAGCCAACTGTGGTGTGAGGGAGAAGATGAATGAGAGTGATGGTAACCTAGGTAACAGATGAAAACTCACGTTTCCATAAGTAAGAGAATATTTTCCCTTGACTCATCCTAGAGATGGGATTGATCAAGGAAAAGAGGATTATATGTTTCAGATACGATTCCCTCATACTGTACAGTCTATTATACCGTATACCAGGAAATATTGGCAAGGAATTAAATTTAGCAAGCTGGCAGTCTAGCACAGAATCACTAAATTTAAAATAGCCAAATTTTGAGGCGGCAAAAATGCCAAATTTTTGTACTGCCAATATTTCCGGCTATAAAGTACACTGATGTGTACTTTACTTTTCATTCATTGAAAATGTATTCAAATGCTATGTGTTAACGTAGGGATGTATTTTATTCCAATTTAAAAATACATAACACTATTAGCTATTGTGAATTACTGAATTGAATTCACTAACTCGAGTAGGAAGATTCATTACTTTGGGATGACAAAATGTAGTGTCTATATAGAGGGCATCCAGGGGAATTACCCTGTAAGAGTAAAGAGGAGTAACATGGTATACAACTTATTGAACACATTCAATTAGAAAACATACTTTCCATTGGAGTGTAGGGCATTCAATTTCCTAATGTCATCTAATCTCAATCTGAAATCCCCTACATTAATAGACATTGACACCATCATCATGAGCATATGTACTCCAAAGAACACTAAGCCATATGTGTCAAAGCAAACCTGTATACAGTACGTTGCAATCATTACTTTCAAACAAAAACCTGTAAAATGCAAACATTTCTATAATAACAACAATACAGTATGTACAAAGGACAAGTGATACATATAAAGAGTAGAGTATTTCAAAGGATATAGCAATATAGTACAATAGATCAAAGGACAAGTGATACATATAAAGAGTAGAGTAGTTCTAAGGACATATGAATACATTAAGCAACACACATGGTAGCAATACAGTACAATAGATCAAAGCACAATGCCTCCAATAAATATGTAAGTTGCTATTTACTAACTACATAAGTGATATTACCTCCAACAAGACTGTTATTATGTAAACACACCTTGACTTACGTACATACAGCAACAGAGTACTGAAAGATATTATTATCGAAAAACACTGAATATTAAAGCAATATGTACAACATTAGTCTTAATTGAAGTTAAGGACGTTGAGAGCACACACTATCCACATAATTAGACACTATTCAGATTCTTCCCAAAATAGTTGACAATTCCTCACACAACTCTTATTACAGTACATTTCACTGCTATTATTAATGACAGATACCAAAGCAAGGTGTGATAATAGCCCCAATCTATACAGTATCTATTATATAGTCTATCTTTAAAATGAAAGGTCTTCTTTGGCAAATATGGTCGCATAGACAGTTGCTAAAGAGAGCCTTTGGGGCAAATAAAAAATTCTAACATTCAAAGAATAACCAGATGGACTATCAAAAAATAGTCTGGTAAATAAGAAATTACAGTTAAATCCTTACTCTATTACTGTCACAGGACACATACACACATGCTTCACAACAATTAATTACCAAGGTGTCATCACTCAATCAGTCATTTCAACTACCATACATTTATTTATTATACCGTACTTGGTGAAATTTTTGTTGCAAAATATTTTTGTGGTTTTCGTTCATTCATTTGTTCGTGCAAATCAAAAAGCGCGGTTGGTTTAGACCACGAAAAATTTCAACACAAAAATGTATCACATGAAAATTTCCCGAATTACGGTAGTAAAAAAACAAATCCCTTTTAAACATGCATGTACTTGGGTAGAATGTGATGTTATATAGACCGGCCCCATATTTGGTAAGTGCTTGTAAGTCAAGTACGTAGCTATAGCAACACAGGTTAGTACATGCAGTGATCACTAACATTGTGGACCCTGGGCAGTGTCCAGCTGGTAGTAGAGTGATTGTGAAATAGCTGTTGTTTGACTCAGGATGGCTCAGCGTCACTGGATCTTCCATTGGCAAGTCTTTCTAGTACAAACAGCAACAAGGCAGATTGGCTGTACATTCACTGCCTGAATATCAACTCCCAACAACTTGTACAGTCTCTGCCCCAAAGTACTTCCCTTGTTTATGTATACATATATACCACATTAAGGCACTAAATGTGTAGTCTGGGGTTGATATATGTCTGGCATAGTTCATGCAACGCTTATGGAAAAATTTCAAGTGGAATAAATTTCTCTCTAATAATTTAAGTTACTTGAACAAAATATGGCTCCACGCAGAGTATAATGGATAGCCACAATATTTGAGGATTTACATATATTATTGTGATATGCCATACAAAGACCTGAAATCAGAAAAAAGATGGCCCAACCAGGTTTGGTTTACAAGTCACATATACGTATACACATTAGAAAGTAGCAGAAAAAGTATTTACACACCTCCCTAAAGTATACATTACATTTGAGAGCCTGTAAAATTGATAATCACAATGACAGGTAACCAATGCTTTTCAATCTTAGATAGGCACCATTGAGAATGAAAATGGAAAGAGAAATTCCTAAAATAGAATTGGCTACACTAAATTATACTGGATATATACATTGATTTACATTAGTTACATTTGCTGATATATTACTTACAAGGTATGGGACAAGTTGATCACATTCTGGATCACACTGCAGTAAAGCTTTGGTCACCTCTGAACAGTACAAGTGAGAGTTTCTATTGAAAATAGGTTTTACGTAAATTGGTACTAATGGATTCCATTAGTACAGAATGTGTCTTCATAAAGGAGTTACATGTAAAATCAAAGTGGTAATCAAAGCACAAGTAATTATAATCAGTATAGAACATCATGAAGTGGAAGAAGCAATTACTGGAAGCTGAATCTAGGACAGCTGGTTATGACAACCAGTGCTCTGCCACTGAGCTACAATTACTGCAGAAAAGTTCTCTTCATTTACTAATTGGTGGTGATTCTCTGTACATGTACCTTTTCTTCAAGATTTGTAGAAAAACGGTGGACGTTATACCTTCCATATGATCTACAAAAATATACATAAATACAGTCCATAAAGCTACAAACAGAATATGCCAAAAAGCTATTGAGTACACTACTTAAAGTACATAATATTATGTAGTTAATTTTTAGTACAACACAAACAAAGAAACTTTTAAAAGGAAAAAACATTCTAGATCTTAGTCATCTTCATCAGTGGTCTAAAATATGTGAATACGTATGTCAAATGCTGAGGGACCGGTGTAGCCACACGTGCACATAAGTAGGTGTGAGAGGTGTGTCAATTAGTGGTGTGTTTACAGTAAATACTTAAACAATTAAAAGTCTGTTTACAAAATGTGACAAACCAAAAGATAGTGCTAGCTCTGACGGAGGAGCAGACAGCGCGCGTATGGATAATCGACCTCAAAGTCATAATCGTAAGTGTATTAGTCATACAGTCATAACTGATTAATCTGTGTAATTCTAACCTTTATGACAGTGAGAGAGGAAGAATATCTGTCCAAACTTTAAATTGCTGCCCGCAAAATGGTCCACTATCACGCCCGGTATTTCCATCACTCTGCCCTTGAATGTGCTCATTCTTAATCAAAGAAATTGGACAAATCAAATCCAGATTACCAGGATTAGGGATATAGATCAATTTTTCGATTCATAATTAGTTATACATCAACTCAACGAGGAATATCTGATGGAAATGAAACACAATAATCAACTAGTCCAAGGAGCTGATTATGGGAACATACGTACGTACCTTTCCCGATACAATGGAATGCAATGATTAACAGCTGTCAGCCATTATATTAATCGACACGCCCACTTTAAGTGTCCATCTGTCTTCGCTTGCGAACAGAGCATATTGATGAAATGCCAGCAAAGAGCGAGAAACACACCTTATTGATATCAGACAAAGGAACCAGTTTAGATTTAAAGGTATGTTGGTTAACATCTGAAGTATCGGTCTCACAGAATAAGTTTAAAATCTATTGTATTTGTCACTGCATCTGTGATTGCACATCCGCGAGCTGCAGGTATAATACAATTCCGTTGTATTAAATTGTATAATTGAGTTATCTGTGCTAAGTTACTGTTCTTTAAAATTTAGGCTACTCTTCTGAGGCCGTCGGAAAGGGCGTTTATAAGTGAAGTGGATGGCAGATTGATATCAGGAGTGGTGGACAATGAACGAGATAGCTCCGAACGTAACAGGAGAGGGCGAAGATGTCTCAGAACGTGTAAAAAGATAGTAATCAATAAGTCCTTTCTAAGCATGTTTGTAACCTTTTTCATTCTGTGTACTGGAATACTTCTGGTAATTATTGGGAAGAGTACAGCGAAGGACTTAAATGACCCTGTACTACAGGCGGCAGGATTTATCGTCAATGCAGGTCTATTTGGTTTTCTAAGTGGTTTATGCAATCTATTAGCAACTGTTCTTGTGTTTTACGGAGTTGGTTTACCGGGAACAGGGTAAGACTGTGCGGTTACTTGTGTTGTGGACAATGTGGTCAATAATTTGTAAACTAGGTCACCCAGAAAACAACTAGAAATTCTATATTTGACAAATTAGAGAATCCTGATGATCATAATGTGTGTATTGTTAGATAGGTGTAATTGGTTAACCATAAAATATAAATAATCAGCATATACATTATATTATGCACGTATATTGAGTTTCATTGAAAGAGGGATCACAGAAACTACTTTCATATTCCTGATTTCTGTTTGATCTATTTTCAGGGTTATTGGTGGGAGATACAAACAGATTAGGTTGCTCCTTAAGGACATAGTGTTAAATATGTTATTGGATTCAGAATTCTTAACAAGATATATGACACAGCAAGTTAGCAATGCCTCTACAAGGATTCAAATTAAGGAAAATGTAGAGACTGCACTTGCTTCAAGTGAATCTGAAGAACTTATATATTCAAGATTAAGTCATGTGTTCACTCAACCAGAAAATGAAGACCTTAGACAAATTGGTATTACACAGGACACAGTTTATCCAGTGTTGAAACCAATTTTACTGAGTTTATGTGCTGAGTCAGCTCCTCTTGTCACTCAGGAGCTATCAGATACTCAACAAGTCAGTTAGTGCATTGTCTTATTTATGACAAGCTGGCTTACTGTACTATAATTTGCTTGAACATACTGTAATTGTTGCATATGTTAAGGTAATGTAGGCTGAGGTATTTGGTAACCCCCTCCCCCTATTGTGTTTTTTGTAACTTCAGGGACCCCCAGGTAGACCAGCCTGTGGCTGATGGGGCATTCCTCTGAAAATTGATTGATTAATCAATGTACAATTTCCTTAGTCTTAAAAGATACATGTACACCTATTAGTTGATGATTATAGAGCTACAGCAATAATAACGTAACATTTGACCCTAAGGTCTTCATCAGCAATAATAAAGAGGAACACAAGTGTGTTTATATAGATGTTGTGGATGGCAGGTGGTGGGTGATAATATAATGGATAAAATTGTGCCAAATATTAAATTAGGTGGTAGTGTTAATTAAGTATGTCATTCCAAATACACAGGATCCAAGTTCATTCCTAGGTCCATGTTCATGCAAGGTGTCCTCTGTATTAGTACAGCCTCCTTGATCTTCCTTCTGATCTTGTGCTGTTCTCCCTGTAATACCTTAGCATTCTCCCAGGAGATGTCATGTGAGGCTTCTTTGACATGTGCAGCTAAGGAATTATTGGTGTCAATCCTCTGTACTGAATGTTCCTTCATCCTATAATTGAGGGTCTTACATGTTTCACCAATGTACACTTGTCCGCATCTACTAGGTATTTCATATATGACTCCTGTTTTCTGTGTCTCTGGTAGTGGTGTCTTTATCCTTCTCAGTATGGACCAACACCCTTCACTCTCCATACTGAGAATTGGTTGTCTTACGTGTAATTCTCCCTTTCAATGGTCTGCAAACTCTTTGTATACATATGGTTTTGCTTAAACCCTTAAGAAGAACATTAAATAAGAAAAAAATGATGACTTAAACAAGGAAGAACGAGTCCTCTGCTTACCTTACATTAAGGGTTTAAGCAAAACAGCGTGCAATGCCTATTTAGCAGCCTACAGTATACTAGCATGTCTGTATACTAATACCATACAATGTTTGCCGAAGTTGTATCTTGTGTGTGCCTCTTTTATAAACACAGGTAGATAGTGAGCAGTTGAGAAGAGACATAGAATCATATTTAGAGTGGAGAATTAAAGATTTGACAAAGAGAAAACTCCAGAAAGTCATGTTCAAGCTAATCTTCAGACATTTAGACTGGATTGTTGTGTGGGGGTGTGTTGTAGGTGTAGCTATGGGGATAGTCACAGAAGGACTCCGAATATCAACAATCATTTAACTGTATTACGTATATACAATATACGTATTGTATAAAATTTTATTTGTTGTATAGTAATATGGTGACAATTACCAATGGAAGTCGTTATCTTCTATTTTCCATTGTGTTTCATTCAACTCTATTTCTCTATCTTTTTGTTCTTGATTGTTAATGTTTTCAAATAAGGAATCAATTGATTTGAGAGCATCAAAATCATTTCTTAGTTCATCCTTGTTATCCATGTATATGTTCTCGATGGCCTCTTTTGCTACACTGCCCACATCTCTGAACAGTGATGGAGAGCCTGCAGTTTCAGGCTGTGTTAAATTGGAGGAAGACTGGGTTGTTTGAAATGCTGACACTTCCCATTCAATGTCTGAAAGTGAAGGGCTCTCCAGATCCTCTTTAACTTCAGAAGTTGTATCAAAGGATAGACCACTGAATGTAGTCATGAGATCTTCACACGACCATTCACTGTGCTCAGACTGTACATCATCATCACTCCTCAAAATGTCATTCTTGTCACCAGCAGTTGAACGTGGAGAAAAGGATAGTGGACTAACCACTGGCAAAAGAAGGCTCTGTGATGTCTCACTCTGAACAGAGAGTGGCATAGAGATTTTATCAGGTTCTTCTTCAGGATGGAAACTTTCCTCTAATGTAAATAGTGATTCTAATACATTGAAGTCATGGTCATCACGGTAGTCACCCGATGTAAAGTCTATGATGTGAGGTGCCGCATTCACTCTTTTGGGCTCTAAAGGAGGACCTTCTCTACGGGCTCGCTTGCAAGCATAGTGTTTACTTAGATAAGTTCGTACACAAGGCTTGCTAATGTGACTGTCATCAGGCAGCTGTGTCTCCAGGTCGTCCATACCATCACTCACAGGTGGATCAGTACTAGTACTAGCTCTCACAGGAAGACATTTGGTTGTAACTTCCTGAATACATAAATAATTGTAGTATTAGCCTAAAAGTTCTCTACGTATATGCAAAAGTACGTATGTATGTGAATAAGTAGACATAATACATATTCATAAACCTTTTTTATGACTTTACATGGATGAGCTTTCTTCATTGTTGTATGCTTCTTTGAAAGGTGGAAGAGTTTAGATAAGAGGGTTTCACTAAACTCAGACTCTTTGGAGTGTTCCGAATTCAACTACATACATACATATAAGGGACAAATCAATAAAGTTCAAATGTATATACAGGTGTTGACACAGTTATACCACAACCATTTACATCACATAATGAAGAAACGTACAAGGAGTGGCAAGCACAATTATTGCATACACATGCAGTACCCAAGAACATTTACCTCCAGCAAGAAAAGACATTTTGATGTAAAGTAACTATTTGATGATCTCTTGAAGATTGACGTAACTGCAGCACTCAGAGTTGGAAGGGATTCATTAAGAGTTGTAGATACCTATACAAACACATATGCATATGAATATGACCTATTGTCACTAATTGTATATTAACCTTATACGTACATAAATAAAAGGGAGTTAATTGCACTGAGCCGTGCAAAGGCTATGATGATAGGCAATACTTTTAAGTGATTATTTTTATTTATACACAGGCATACGTATGTATATACAGTACAAACTTGCATATATACGTATTCCATATTAATACCTTACATGAAGTAAAAATTAAACCACATTGATAAATATAAATTTTCAAACTTTATGAGGTAAGACACAAATACGTATATAATTACTGGGAACTGAACCAAGGACAGCTGGTCTATAAGCAACCATGCAGTGTTCCATAAGAGACTAAACTAAAATTGTTATAGCAATGCATAATCATGCTTCCCTCTAACACTAACTTCCAACTAATTAGCCTCCATTTAGTATAGATAATATATGTACGTACGTATGTACATTAGTGGTGATTCAATTAGTCAGAATCAGCTGACAGTCTATGACCCAGCCCAGCTCACATCCTGTGGGAGGCTCCATCTAAACCAATGGACCTCTGACATACCTGAGTACATTACTAAGTGTACATACATTAACTGATCACACATACGTACAAGGTATATATGCATGCATGTAAGTATGTTATGTACATATATACTGTACTGAATACCTACCTCTTGATATTTTTGATAGTTGTAAAGAACACGATTAAGAACCGAATGAGTTGCCAACCTAAATCGACCACTACAGTTTGTCAGAATGCTGTTAAAGTTTGACCTAAATATCTCAACAGTCCCTGTATTACCAAGTAAACAACAACATGCAACTAGATATCCTTATCAGTATGCACAACACATACTGAATAGCATTGCTGCCAGAGTTGCAGAATGTCATGATGAAATATTATCATATACCTACATACGTAAGTCAGTATCCAAGCTAGAACATTCCACATCTTTTGCAGTGATGAACAGAATCACTATGAGCTGTCTTTTCTCCAAATTCTCTCCATCCGACTGCTTTACAGTGAAGAGGGCGCCCAGAGGAGGTTTAAGGTTGTCTGTGATGTAAGGCTCTAAACTCATGTTATAGTTTTCCCAGTCACAGATGGAGTTTGCTAAATGAGTTGGAGAAACTGCTTTTGAGAAAAGAGGTAGACCCTGGGGACCATAGGTAATTACCTATCAAATGAGAAGTGTTCAGCTCAATTAACTATAGAGTATTATAGTGCATTTAACATGGGCATGGCAGATGTACATACCTTGACCTCTGTGATACATAAATCGGCTGGCAATAATTTCTTCTTGGCTCCTTTTCTCCTGTTAGAAGGAAGCACTGGAGGCGACAGGCTGACGGAAGCACTCAAACTGTACTGTCCCTCTAAATCAGTACATTTGTATTTTGTAAAGAGATTGTATGTTGCTCCACTTTGAAACCGTAGCTTATAACTGGCATCTGGTGAGCTGAAATAGGAAATATAATAATTATAGGATACAACATTCAGTTTCCATTCTTTGCATATTAAAATGAGAATGGGAACCTGAAATATTATAGGATATATACATCTATTCTCAGATGGAGAGAAGTGTTGTAAGTATGCATTCTCTGAGCTATCTATGATCATCATCTGATTCAATAATCAACTACATACGTAATACATACACATTCATATTTACAATTTTAAGATGATGTATGTATATGTCTAGAGAATTGTTTTTTCTTGAACATTTCAACCCTGGGGTCTTACCAGTGATACTCCAAAAGTTCAGAAAATGTATCATTAACTTTGACAATACATTAAAAAATCCTCATTACATTATTCATATTTATAAACTTGGGGTTACTCCCATGCCATCATACCGAGGTAAGCACAGTAGCTATGTGTTGATTACCTGTCTATATCAAAGAAGTGTTCTGCCTCCCCTGCAATCACACACTGGCTGCTCACATGTACAGTATTAGGAATAAGGGCATTCTCATTCAAGGATTGGTCCTCCTGGGGATATTCCCATGCATTTGGTGTAGATGTGGGACTATAAATCCAGAGTTTAAATATTACCTACAAGTACGTACATACGTATGTATAAGTTATTGGATGTTGTACTCGTTGATACACACTGGTAGAGTCTCGTATGTGTATTGTTCTTCTTACCCCAGGATGGGTGATATACAATAGTTTAATGTGTCTCTTCAGAAGTGGCACCACTTCACTCAACAGGTGATTTTGAACAGATGGAAGGAGACATGAAACCTCCAGCTTTGCAGGCTCCTCAATAGCTTCACCATCAACCTCAATATTTATGTCACTCTTGTACGGTTCCAAAATTGGCCTCCCTGCTGAATGTATCCAAAAAACTAGTTATTCATGCTTACTACTACTACTACTGATAGTCTTACAGAATATGCTTCTCAATTCTTCCAGTCCATTAATGTTGAGCATTGATGAAGTTACATTTAATTTCACTAAACAATGACAGGTATTGTAGAGCATACAACGTCTTATTAACAATTAATTAAACCTACTGATGACATTATCACCTCCAAATTCCAAAGCAATTGAAAGCAACATAGTATCTTTAGAATTACAACTCGCATGACTAAACATATATACGACAACTGATTCCAAAACCTATAAAATAGAGAATGAGAATAAATATCAAATTAATAGAGAAAGGTAATTATTCGAACTTCAATGACAACATTGGTGGCGAAATATCCAGCCATTTAAATTACCCGCTAAATAATTTGGCACCTATTGCGCATGCTCAATAGCATGTTAGCATCATGGGGAGAAAAAAGGATTTTCGGGAGCTAGGGAAGAGGGGCCCTGGAAGAAAGACGCGGAAGCAAGGAAACCCAGAAGTACCAAAGCATCTAAAGAAAGAAAGTTTAAAGCGAAAGGAACCGTCTGCAACTCAACTGCGAAGAGCTAAAAAGAGAGCAGCAAAAACTAAACTTAAAGAATCCAATCTTTTAACAACTATTACTAAAAAAGCGAAACAGAAAAAGCAAACTAAGGATCGGACGCCAAAGAAATACGAAGAAGTTCCAAGTGAGGAAGAGGAAAGCGATATTGAGCTCTCAGAAGAGGAGCAAGCTAGAGAACCCAAATCGAAGCGATCAAAGAAGAATAGAAAGGACTCGGATTCAGAAGATGATGATGTTTTGGTTGGTAAACTAGGAGATTTGTTTGCAGAACAAAACTACCCTGACAAAATTAAGGATTCAGACAAAGCACTGAATAAAGATGACGATGAGGTTGATGACAATGATGATATTGATGACGATGATGATGATATGATGCTACCTGATGAGTTTTCTGAAGATTCTAATTCTGAAGAAGAAGAAGATGCTGCAGATCTACTCCCAGTTGAAGACCAATCAAGAAAACTGGATAGAAAAAAGAGGAAACAAGAAGAATTGCAACAGGCTGAGTTACAAGATAATATTACAAAAGAAGAGATCTTTCATTTGCCTACAGCTCAAGAGCTTGCAGAAGAAACGTTGGAACTGAAGGAAATTGGTCATAGGATACAAGAAGTTGTGCATGTTCTCTGCAACTTTAAGAAGCTGAGGGAGCCAGGGCGATCTCGCTCAGAATACTCAAGTCTGCTCATCCAGGACATAATGACTTACTATAGTTATAACGAATATCTAGCAAACAAGTTTGTAGAGTTGATGAAACTGTCAGAATTGGTAGAGTTCTTGGATGCTAATGAAGTGGCGAGACCAGTGACTATTAGAACAAACTCCTTAAAGACCAGGCGAAGGGATCTTGCACAATCCCTTATAAACAGAGGTGTGAATCTAGACCCAATTGGTGACTGGTCCAAAGTAGGCCTGGTGGTGTATGACAGTCGTGTGCCAATAGGGGCCACCCCTGAATACCTTGCTGGTCAGTACATGCTGCAAGGTGCCTCCTCCATGCTTCCAGTAATGGCACTGGCACCCCAAGAGAATGAGAGGGTCTTGGACATGTGTGCTGCCCCTGGAGGTAAGACCACCTACATCTCTGCGCTTATGAAGAACACTGGAATTGTGTTTGCAAATGATGCAAAGAAGGATAGAACCAAGGCTTTGGTAGCAAACATCCATCGTCTGGGTGTCACCAACACTGTAGTCTGCAGCTATGATGGTAGGGAGTTTCCAAAGGTGATTGGAGGCTTTGACCGAGTGCTTCTAGATGCACCCTGTAGTGGGACTGGTGTAATTGCCAAGGATCAGTCGGCCAAGGCAAGCAAGTCAGAGAAGGATGTGTTGCGTTGTTCCCACATCCAAAAGGAACTGATATTGTCAGCAATAGATTCTGTGTCCGCTTCCTCAAAGACTGGGGGCTACATTGTGTATTCAACCTGCTCTGTATTGACTGAGGAGAATGAGTCTGTTATTGAATATGCACTGAAGAAGCGACATGTTAAGATTGTTCCTACTGGGCTATCATTTGGCGTGGAGGGGTTTACAAAATTTAGGCAAAGTCGTTTCCACCCATCACTTAGTTCCTGCAGGAGATTCTATCCTCACACACACAATATGGATGGCTTTTTTGTTGCCAAGTTGAAAAAGTTTTCAGATAAAATTCCAAAACCAGTTGTTGAGGACACAAATACATGATAATTAACATTGCATAGTGTTTAAATTTCTTATATGGATTTTATTTTTCATTTATTATAACAATATTATATTATTATATATAAAGTAATATTTAAAAACTTACAGCTGATTTGAGTGTTATTATAAATATAATGTATCATAAATTTCCATATATATGGATGGGAAAAATGTATATTTTATATCCACTTGACATACATGTACATGTACATATTCTCATATATACGTAATTACGTATATACTAATACACAACACATTACATGTAAGTAAACATATTCATGAGATACAATAATCAAATGAAAAATATTCAGCTTCACAAAGTTAGCAAGTTATACTACAAAATGTTATCAAATCCAGCACTTGTATTTGAAGAATGCTTGTAGACTACTGTCATCGACTGGCTTTCCATGTATCCCAGCTGTTACATTTTTGAGCAAGTTGGTTTGAAACTTTGCCTCTAAAACAGCAAATTGCTTCTCCAGAACTCCAATACCCAACACCCTACCAAGCGCTATCAAACTCCTTTGGAGCCAAGGGTCACCAAACTTTTCTTCTGCTAACAGTATGCGTGATATCTCACCATACAAGTAGCCATCATCAAAACTCTCTTCAGAAGAAAAGGGAAATTTTGAATAGATTTCTACAGCCTCTAGGGGGCTCTTCTTGACCAGCACCTCCCCCAGTTCAATGTATGCATCATGAACATGTGGAGCCATTGAGATGACCTCTTTGTAGAGATCTACAGCTTCGTCTACTGAGGCACCTCCTTTCTTTATGAGTACTCTAGCAAGCCCAAGTCTTGGATTATAGCTTTTCTTGTTAATTATTCCTATTTTCTTCTTTGCAGCACTATCTGGGATAGTCGGGTTTGCCTCCTTCTGTGTTTGACTAGGCTGGGAGGAAGCAGTGGTTGGCTTAGGTGATGTAATGCTTTGCTTCTGTTGTGCATTTGTGTCTGCAGTTGCAGCAACATTCTTGGCCTTAGTGTCACATGGCCTTGATTGACCCTTCCTTATAGGAGTTTTGGCTACAGGACCCTTTGTAGCACTTGTAGGAGTTTTGGTGTTGGAAGCCATTTTGCCAGTAGGCGTGGCTTGTGAGGAGGACTTGCTGGATGCTACAGGCTTGGTTGGAGCCTTTTGTGAAGTTGGCCCTTTCTTTACAGAAGCAACTGGAGGATTAGCCCCTGTCTTGGCTGTTGATCCAGATTTTGGGGTTGAAGATACATTTTTTGCTGCTGAAGTATTGCTCTTTACATCTCCTGCAACTTTCTTCTTCCACCATTCCTGAGTAGATAGACCATTAGGAGTTCCATCTTGTGCTGAAGACTTTCCCTCGCAAGCAATGCTTGCCCTGAAGCTCTTCTCAGCGGAGTTTAACAGCTCAGGATCATCTTCCTTTGCTTCAAAGCAACTAGACTGTGCTCGACCTAAGAGATAGAGTGCCTCACTGGACCACGGGTCTTGGCTTACACGATCTCGACAAGTCTACAAGAACATATGTACAGAGAGCAGGTAATAAATATGTATGTTTAGGTGAGAGGTTTACAGAGTACTAGTGTTTTAGAAGTATATTATATTGTCTTTTGGAAGGTTCATCCTTTGAGCATCTAGAGATGCAGTTGTGCTGTTAAACTTTAGTCAGACATTTTGACCATGGGGGTCTTCTTCAGTGACTGAGAATACCTCCAGGGTCGAAATGTAAGAGCTTCAGAGATGAAGGAAATGATCTCTGTATAAGTCTTTTTATCAGTGCTCTCTAAGTCCTCTAATTGTCTACGTACATATGTATGTACATACATGTCTATATATACTCACATTGAGTTTCATCTCGCTCAGCCTCTGTGTAGCATCAATGTCCACGTGATCCAGCAGTGATGAGAAGGTGCAACACAACTCAAGACTCACATCTTTTGGGCTACACCTTTGTAATATATATCTGCAGCAACATTCATAAGGCCATTCAAAGTGAATTCAAAGAATAAACAGTCTACATATATGTACGGACGTACGTATATGTCAAGCTATTTTCATATATACACAAGGGGAGGTCAAAGTATTCACTATAGTACATTATGATGCATACATGTACGTACATACGTATGTACTATGAGATTAGCAATGAAACATCTTGCTGGATAAGAAATAGAATTGTATTGAACTTTTGCTACATGTACAGTTGAATATACGTACATATTTACATGTACCTAAAACATTTGGACCCACTAGATATAAGTGTAAACTCCATAAGATTCACCGACTCTCCTACGTACGTATGTCTTGATGAACTACGTATACGTACGTACGTATGTGTATACCTAGTACGTATATGTACAGACAAATCTGTACAGATGCACGTATGTACGTGGCCCAGTGGAGAAGACGGAGGAGAAACCTCTTGTATCCTCAGCTAAAGCTCTCATTTAGTTCCCTATAGGCCTTTTACTGTAAAGTACGTACGTATAGTTTGTTGAAAAAATGGTGTGTTAGATTATGCATACGTACCTTGCTTCTGCCCAGTACCAGAGGAGTTGCTTGTAAGTTGTCCCTCTGTGGTGAAAGGGAACAGTCCAGACAAACCGACAGGCTAGCAGTAGGCAGGTTTGCTTATCCAACCAATTACGGCCTCCAAGCCTGGCTAATTCAATGAATCCCTTTGAAATTAGTAAGTTTGACTGTCTCCAAAAGTCATCAGCCAAAAGAGTCCCTCTTGTTGCATCAACTTTAGTTTCTGCAGTTTCACTAGCACAACTCTGGTACTCTGCCAGGCCCTCCCTCAACAGCACGGCAGCCTCTGGGACAGACTGCTTCTCAGTTGCCATGGCAATCCCCAAGCACAGTCTGCATATATACATATGTACGTACGTACATACTTGAAATAAATTTCATTTATGAACATTTGCATTGATAATCAAAAATATACAATCATGAAGAGGAAAAAAATAGGAAAGAAGCGGCGATCACTGGTTGCCAATTTAATAGGACTTCGGTCCCCCAGCCAAGATTAGACTGAGGTCACTTGGCTGGTTTGGCATAATAATTTCCAGTGAATTAGGTTTATCAAAGAAGCAATTGTTGGAAATCAAATCCAGGACAGCTGGTTTCAACTACCAGTGTGTACCATTAGGTTACAATTGCTACACTGATCCTCATTCCTGCTTGCCTCTCACTTCAATACACACTATGCAACTACTAGATTCTCACCTTGACTCAGTGTGGCCAGGTTTGGCTGCCACAGCAGCTTTGAGGTGCGGCAGTGCCTCGGGTGACTTGCCCACAAGTAGCAGCAGTCTACCCAGGTGATACTGCGCCAGATGGTTAGTGGGAGAGACTCCAACTGCATCTCTATACTTCTGCAGTGCTCTAGCCAAAGGCCCAACACTCTCACCAGAGTACGAGCCCTGGGACTCCTAAGTACGTAGTTGGAACACAGAGGAGGGCACTGTTAGTAAGGTACTCCTCAATAAAGTATACGTACTAGCTGTATTGAGCCTCAACAACTATATTCTACTAATTCCACAAATTGAAAGTTTTAACCCAATGATCCTCATCAGTATAAAGCATTCTTATTATAAACACAAGGAATAATCTATGTCATTCCTTACATAAAGTATATGTAGGAATCTAGTAAAAAGCCTGTTTCAATAGTTAATCAAACTTCAAGATAATTCTGCTCAAACTGAATCTATACATACGTACCAGCGCTGCATGCAGAACTTGGGACTGGGGGGTAAAATGAAAATTGATATATAATATTAAGCTGTATATTAGGGGATGCATGTGTCACTTTTGCGCTATTGCAAAGGATGGGGGCTGGATTTGAGACTAGCGAATGCCCCCCCCCCCCGTTGCCCCCCTCTACCTTCACTCATGCAGAGGATCTTACCTGCAGTGCTCTCTTGGATTTCCAGGCATACAGGAGTTGGACCTGTTCTGCCTTCATGGTCTGTCCACCATCCTTCAGAGCAAGGTATTCGGCCTCTACTGCTTTCAGCTGCAAAGCCAATGGAGCCCCTGGGCCAACACCCCTCAGCTGGCAAATGGCCAAAAAGTCATCTTCCTTTGAGTCATCTGTAGTTCTGTCTTCTCCCTCCTCTGGTTCTTCATTCTCCTGCTTTTCCTCCTTGATGCCATACATGTCTCCAACATAAAAAGATTCTTCTAATAGATTACCCAGCTTCACATGATACTGAGCATTCTTTGGAGTGGTCTTAATCGCTGCAGCTACTAGAGACATTGCATTAGTAAGGGGACCAATGGGGGAATCCCTGCTGGTTACGGAGACTGATGTAATCATTTTCAAGTAGCTTTTCTCAAAGCTTTCTGCTTCTTTCATCAATGGATCTGATTTATCTTCTCCAGTTTCCTTTCTCAGCTGTTTTTCCCACACGGAGACTTCATAATGGTGCTTGGGTAACTCAGCTGGGTGCTTGGAGGAACAGATTAAATTTTCATGAAGACTTTTATCCACAGCTGGAAATTTACAGCTGCATTGTGGACAATTAATGGAAGGGTCTTCCTCTTTCTTTAATGTTCTTGTATGGCGGACAAGTTTTCCAATTTCACTGGCCGTTCCTTCTACTTTTTGGTTGCCCTCCAGAATGCACCTCACATTAGATGAAGCTAGCTCCTGGTCAATATCAAAGCATTCCTCAGACCAGTCATCGACCAAACTCTCACCTGTAAAGGGGTTAGTCTTATTAGTGCGAGTGAGCTCCATGCAACAGGCATGGCAGTACAGTTGTGTGGACTCCTTCATCTTGAGGGGCCTATGAACTGTGTTGCAGCACACTGTGCAGGCATACTTCATATGGTCTGTTCCACTAGTGAAGGTCATTGGGTATTGAATGGCATTTCTAACGACCTTGATGATGTAATGCACAGTCTTGGTCCCTTTGGGTGAGCTAACCGCAACATCGATTCTAGTGGCTCCAGGCGCCAGCGCCACGGGGGAGAGAGGGGATCCGTTACCAAAGGTCACCTTCATGCTCGCGTCCTCTGGTTTCGCCTTAACGGAGAGCGAGTCAACGCTGCAAGGCACGTGACATGTGTAGGAGAGCTTCAGGGAAGAGAACTTGGGCGATAGACCGCCCATTGAGAGGTCTAGACTGGCGAGGGAGGCGTCATCGGGTGACAAACGGCGGACTGTTACTTCGTATGCCTTGGTCGATTTGCCATCTTCTGCAGTCACCTCGAATGCGACAGTTACGGCCTGCCCCTCGTCCAGTTTCAACGTCTTCTCACCTCCAGCTATACCCTGCGAGGGAACCAAAGGGAGCCATCATGACGACCTCAGTGGGTGCATACAAGCAGAGGTGACTGCCATGTACTATCAAGTATATAGCATATACGTGCATCAGGAGTACCTATAAAACGTAGTGCACAAACCTTTATAGTGTAAGAAGCTCCATTATCGCTTGTTAGCGGGCCAAACTTGGTTTCTGCTACATCTGTTGGTAGTGTTACCGTGTATTCGGTCACTTTAGGGGAGAACTTGGGTACCAGCTTGCCAGGCTTGACAGTCAACTTGGACAAGTCGCAGTTGTCCATTGCTTGGTTGCTATTCTGTTGCCACACCCAACTGAAGTGAGCACGTGACTACCACCTGACCATTGGTCAGCATCTTGTATGGCAGTTCGCATTAGTTGGACGCGTAATTTCAGTGAAATTAAAGGGAAGACCATCACAGCAACACGCTGGCTAAAGAGGCAACATGCTGTAAGTATGCATATCGAATCCGGAAGTATCGGGCGCGTTAACTCACGTTTGCACACTATGCGCAGGACCCTTACGTGAAACAAGCCAAATTTGACGACTACCGATCAAGAAGTGCATATAAACTGCTTGAAATAGATAAGAAGTACAACTTTCTGAAGCCAAACTCAATTGTGGTGAGGTATAACGTATGGCATACCCCTTTACATCTACTGTAATCAGCTATCTACACTAGACCCGATATCATGTACGTTTTCCACTTTATCAAGTGATTCAATAATTACCTATATTATTTCAAATTTATATTTCATTCAATAATTGGTTTGCTCTGGCTGTACACAGCTTGACTGTGGAGCAAGGCCGGGTTCTTGGTCCCAAGTGGCAGCCTTGAAGACAAAAAGTAACAAACTCAATCAGGAGGCCTTGCGTACGTACATGTGTATGCGTATGTGTCTTCAGCTGACCTGTAGAAACTAGATTATGTGTCCTTTGTCAATGTAGTGAATCTGTCAAAAGGTGGTGTTATAGCAGTGGATATAGAAGGTGCGCATAATATGATTAGACTGTTTCTCAAGAAGAACAAATGTGACTGCACAATACAATTCCATATTATGTCTGTCTGTATGTACTTGTGTAGATGTAGAGCCTCTGGCTGGTGTTATAGCATTGGGGTATCATGACTTGAGGGACCCACAGACACTGGAGCGGATCAAGCAACTGTTAAAGGGCAACAAACTGGATGTTGTAATGAGGTATTCAGAGCTTGCTTGTGCCCAAGTTGAAATGTATAAAGGTGTACCTGTGTATATACTGTAGTGATATGGCACCAAATGCAAGTGGAATTCATAGTTTGGATCATGAAAGAATATTGGTAAATTTAGAGTTTGATAAAAATTAACTCTACTGCTTTATAATAGATGGTTTTATACTCTAATGCTGAGACTCTATTACCTTACAGTAGCACATACATTGATGACTGACAAACCATTGAATAGACGTTGACATATGTATTGATATTAGTAATAGAGAGAGACTGCAAAACAGCCACCATTTTTATTCCCTAATTTGGAAGCCATTTAGTAACATCATTATGCAATAGCATTAAAATTAAAATTTAATGTGTCTTGGAAGACCACTTGATACAATTTGCACACTTACATTATTCGCCTAAGATGTAGGCCTGTAACACAATTGGTATATACGTGCGTATGTTACTGTATGTTTGTGCATACGTTTGTCTAATATGTGACATAGTTTTAAATTTCATAAAGTTAATTAGCACTTAATCTGCCATTAGCAAAACACTATTACTGGTAAGCAATGGCTACTTAAAATTTTAAAGAGATTGACTGAATGGAGGATAGGAAGCTGAAATATTTTATATAACGTACTGCACTAAGTATATATTTATGTTCAAAATCATTAGGAACTTTGTAATTGTGCATTTGAAGTTTGTGTTAAACTGCTTAAAGAAGAGGGATCGTTTCTTTGTAAGCTTTGGGAAGGACCTTGTATAAACGGTAAGTCTTGAACAACATATTACCTCAGGTGCAGTGTAGCCATTATTACTTGATCTTACGAGTTGTACTAACACATTATGGCAGATTTTAAGACCAAATTGAAGGCATCCTTTAGGAGTGTTGCTGTACATAGACCAAAGGCCACTAGAAAGGAGTCAAGTGAAGTATACTTCTATGCAAATTCTTTTAAAACAACCAATTGATCATGAATTAAATATGATTTCTCATTTCTCTTTGTAATTACTGTATATATATGTATCATCTATTTATGCTTTGTCCCACTGTTCAACTGCAAAGAAGTACGTACGTATAGGAGTTATATACATATTGAATATGGAGTAGATATAGTATACTTCAGTGAAGATATTGGTTCTATTCACAGGAATAAGGCACTTTGTGATCACTTGCAAATTGTGGATAATGAATCATTGAATGCAGGTGAGAGAAATGATAAAAATTGTTCAAAACTGTTAAAGGACATGCTATATAGCTGAGGAATTTAAAGGTAAATTTAAGCAGGATTAGCTGTTAAATGGTGTTGTGCTATCTTGAACATGACTGGACAGAGGTTCTCCCTATTAGTCAAAGATGGAGGACAATTTGTATATGGATATATATAGCACATAGGCACATAGCAGTGTGGTGATGAGTAAGGGAAATAAGAAGATAAAAGTACAGAGGTCATAATATAAAACGTTCAAAGGTTACCTTACAGATCCACTACGAATGGCTCTCCTATACAACTGCAACATAGTTTTGTCCGTCTCCAATGGGTACAGGAAGTTGTTTATTGGAACAGGAAGCTGTAGAGATGGGTCACATGACTAACATCACACATCAGAGGTCACATGACTAACATCACACATCATCAGAGGTGTTACACAACTCAGGGAGTGACAGAAATCTAAGCTAATCATCAAATTTGGAGATTCATGCATTATGATTCATTGATTCATGTATTACACCTAACTTTATAAACAAAAGCCTTAACGGAACCTTGTTACCTCCTGCATTAGTAGTGCTAAGGCACTAACTCTCTCTATATATGGCATGATTGTTTAGTGAATGTTGTGATAGTTATTATTAAAATATAAAAATGTGTTGTACTTGGGGATATACCGTAAGAGGTTTTTATAAATTATAATAAGAGGTTTTCTAAAGTATACTGCAATAGACTTCACCTGTGTGTGTGTGTGCTGTATCTACATGTACACAAACCATGGAGTAGGGCAGACCATTTACAGAATATTCTAACTGCTGCACAGCCTATACAGAGATGCCCACATACATACAAATGAGGTTAGTCATACCTGGTTCTCTTTCAGAGAGATCAGTCTAAGGATGTTGGCGTGCTCGCCCCAAACTAGCTGACGGAAGCTTAGAGGGCACTGCTGCTGAAGAGGCAGCACAAGATATGCAGCAAACAGACCGTCTCCATAGGACACTGCACCAAACTGCTCCACTAGGGACACGTAGCTGGAGACATACATATATGCAGGAGACAAAGATTATTACAAAACCCAAGTGGATGAGAGTATAGTTGAAAAGTTAGTGCAGGGACTGGAAGCTAAATGCAAATAGGATTGACATTTGGGTAATGAAGCATTAACTAACATGTCATAAAATGAGGCAATCCCTGGGATTGTGGTGCTGAAATCAATCTCTGTTAAGTGCTTTGTAGATGTGTACAATCTCAGCAACATTAAGAGACATGTGTGAATATTGGAGTTTAAAAATAGATCATTTCCTAAGAAAGATAAAACAGATTAAAGTCCTCCCGGTTCATTTACTGATTGTGTCTGGTACCTGTGAGAAATACACACATAAGTCTAGTTATCTTCAGTGACAAGCTGCAATTCTCTAACGCTTGAGGAGCAGTGTGCTCCAAAAGGACCCAAAAGTGCAGACATCTTGTAATATCCTCCACCATCTCCTCTGAAGAGTCCATTTGATCTTGAGTTAGCCTACAAGGGAATGGAGTAACAAAGCCTCTTTGAGCTTGGAATTGGGGAAGTTCCTTGTATCTGTAGTGGGTGGAGTCTGCTCACCTGTTTAGATTATCAGTATAATGATAAACTATAGGAAGCATCAGCCAATCAGATGGCAGAAAGGGGCCAGTATTCCTTGGCAGAGAGAGAGATTCTACCTGAGTAACTTTGTAACAAAACAGCTTCCTAATGAAGACAATGCAGTGAAAGGTCAATGAGGAGTGTGATATCATACATTACTATGAGTTGTATAGGTAAATGTAAGCATGACATACGGTATACAGGCCTGGCGGAAGCAATTTGACTTTGGTCAGGCAAAAATGTAAGAATATAGGTCCCTGAAAAATTTGCATATATTATCTAATCAAAAACGCATGAAACTTTTCTGAAAGCTTGTAATCACAATCAGAACGGGACGATGACACCATTTTATTCTCACTTTGCAACGCAAGATGGTGTCAGTTGAATAGTTTTTGATGTTCACTACCATTTTGTCGACTCTGACAAAGACAGTGGAGTCGATTAGTATTTAAATGTCACAGGTCTGCAGACTTTGGTATATGATTACAATACTGTAGTACACAAAGTACAGTACTAGTATTATAATAAGCACATTATTAACAAACCTGGAATTGGCTATCATCTTTTCTGAAATGCAAGTCTTCTTCAAGTGTGAGACCATCATGTGTTGTGCCAGGTGTAGATCACCGACCGCCTCTACCAGTACCTCTTGAGAGGTCTTCTGGGTGATGGCAGTCACAGGGTTTGGGGCATCACTGAGGCCTAAGCTCTGAATGCTGCCATCTAGTACTCCAACACTTGATCTAGTGGGTACAGAGGAAGCAATTTAGGTCTAGGAAAGAGCAAACATACCAACAAATAAACGCAGATAGTTTGTCATTGCACCTGAAAAAGGTTGGTTGGAACATGGTATTTTCAAGGAGTTGTACCACTTGTGACTCACACCCAGGGGGTAGAGTAGACAGCAGCTTCACTGAGACACAGTAACACAAGCCAAGCACATCATCTCCAACCAAATCAGGACTGACACTCACCTAAAAGCACACACCATGTGATACACTATCTGTCAGGCTGATATATATCCAGCAATCCTTATATATGTTTAATCTATATACACATGTACGTATGTGTCACTGTGACTTACAATAGAAGTGCAAAGCTGTGTTAGGTAATAAAATATCAGTAGTCTTCCAAACTTGTAAGATGCTACATGTGCATGCTTCACGTTGCAAAACTGCCTCATATAGGATGTCACATGGGATATGGAGAAGAGCTTGGCTACCTGCAAAATGGGATTTGCAGTATAATTTAAAGGGAGAACCTATAAAGCAATGCTCTTATTCATTCATGCAATAATTTACTCTTTAGATACCAAAGTCCTTGGCAATGGATCATTTTCCTACATGCTATGCCTACTCTGTAAAAAGCCTATAGGGAACTAAACCTGGAGAGAGCATAGAGACATAGACACAGAGATTTAGAGGGAAATTGTTGCAATGAATACTGGTCACCCTATAAAGTATAACCTCTGGTCTTAATGGGACTCCCCCCATTTTAAATATGATCATTAAATTGAATTGAATCAAATAATATAAAGACTACTTAAGGAGTATATATTACCTTGACTGCCACTCCCTTGTGAAACTTTACCATATTGTTCAATGTATCAAATGTATTCAACAACAAATCTTCAAAACTGTGCACTAGAGAGGTTTTGTGATTCTGTGTTAACCTATCAGATTGCAGCATGTTAGTATTTCCATATAAGGCAAGCTGTACGACTACATTGGAATCAGTATCATATCTACAGAAGATGATAGAAAATGTAAAAAGCCACAAGAATTTACAGTGATTTCACTCCATGATGCCCATACATACATGTATAGGTGTATTGTAAAAGAGCTCAAATTGTACATGGAATGTGCACAACACACACAAGCTGCTATCATGGAGTTTCAGCCAAAACATTTAAAGAAGTTGTGTAATGATTCATCTTGAGACCTGATAAGTAGGGACACACTGTACTAGTGCCAGAGAGTCACGTATAACGGAACACTTACTGTTTAATCAATACGCTGATAATCTTAGACATCAGATTACCAGTCAACAACTCCCCCATCACTCCAGAGGGGGTCAGCCATAGTTCCAAAGCTTCCATCGCCATGGTAACCTTTTGCCCTGCTCGACCAGCTGCTAGATGATGCGTGTAGTTGGCCAAGTATTTCAAAACACAACTCATATACTGGACCTGATGTGTCACTCTGTGTGACAGTGACCCTGTCTCCATGGTAACACAGGAACGTAAGAGCAATGTAAGAAGGGACACCATTGGAGATAACAGTCCTTCAGCAAAGCTCCATGCCACAGCTGGTGATGGAAGGGTATCTAGAGGGGAGAGGGTGATTAGACACAGAGCTGTGGTGGCTCACTTCATCTAGTACCAAATGAGGGGCACCCCCTAAGGACAGCACACAATCATACCTTTGGACTCGGGTAGGAGGAGGTCCTGTGGAGTAGTGGCTGCTACGTGGATACCTGAGGAGAGCAGGCTCACCAGAGCAGAACCAGACTGCAGCCGGTCACAGGTCCACTCTGAAGGACTGGTGGAGAGGTACTGCTGGAGGTGGGACATCAGCTGGGGGTACATGTCTCTGAGGATGAATGGGGACCAGTCAACTCTAAGGTAGCATGTTGATGTATTATACGTCACATGGCTACCTCAACTCTTCACTGCAAAGATTGTAACCTAGCAACACCTTCCATATATGGCAGCTACATGTGTATAGCTGTTGACTTAATGATGAACTACAACCAAATTATTTCAAGATATTCAAGAAGTGCCATGCACACAGAGAGAAATATCCAACTACCTTGGAAGGATGGTTCCATGCTTCAAGATGGTATTTACTAACTGGCAAGTTTTCATCTACACAAAGGAGGCAGTTATTTGGATGACAGTCCACGGGAGCACTGCAGAGGGTCCGTACCAGAGAGAGGGCGCACTGCTTGCTAGTGCAACACAGAGCCAAGTATAACCTAAGACAGCTCAGACAATGCTCCTCAGTAGACTGGTAGCATCTTTGAATTGCGTTGAGCAAACGTGGACAGTGGATTACCTAAGGAGGTTTCAAAAACTATTTACAAATCAAATTTATATGTTTAAAGCTAAAGTGGGTATATGCACATCATTGGCTGCTTGAACAGAGTGTCTGGATATCTTTATCAGAATCCCAAAAATATACCCCACCACAGGGGGCTGGGGCAGCATAACCTCCAGAATGTACCTCAACCTCTGCAGTAAGCCCATCTTTAGGAGACCCTAAAGAGAAGCAAGGAGACAGAATAGCAGCTGCATATATGATGGCCAAGTGAAAACCTTACTTGTACAAGGTTCTCCTTGAGCAAAGCAGTATCTTCCTTCTCAGTGAGAGTTGCAGTTGACTTGGATAAAGACTGTCCCAAAAGTGGCTGGTTCATACCAAATGCACAAAAATGGTTGTAATAGTACTCATCCTGCATAACAAGGGAGTGCAAGTGTTATAATCATGTGACAGTCATGTGACTGTTGCAAACCTCTTCATCAGATGGAACTAGAAGTCTATTGAGTGCTTGAATAGCTGCTGTAACCATGGCAACAGAACTTTCATCCAAGGCATACCTCAGATTCAGGGGGAATCCCAGATCCATTAGCACTTCAAATGGGGGCGGATCCACCAATCCAATATATTCTTTCCTATGAGACTAAAAGCATACCTGCCATAGCATGACACTAAATTAAAATATAAACCGGCTTACTCTTTCTGCAATCTTGGATAATACATTTATGCTCAGGACCCTTTGCTGGAGGACTGAACTCCTGGCTAAATGTATTAGCTCATGCAGTGTGTATCCAGCCATCTATTGGAACAGCTTACATGAACCAGTGCAGTACTGTAGATATACACACAAGAGTGATATTAACCTCAGGTTCGTTGCCATGGTGATGGAGTCCAACGTGACTGGGAAGGTCTATCTTCTCTGAGATGACACATCCATCAAAGGAGTACCTGGTGCTGTGTTGTATCTGTAAAAATTTAGGAGAACTCGTGTGATGGTAGACATCTGATGAAGTGTACAAAATGACAAACGTTTTTATCTGTTTCGGGTAATCTCTTCATCCATTCCATCTTATCTCCCTCTACAACATCCATGTTAACCCATCTGCCTTTGAGGTCATCAGCAATCCCTGCTCTCTCTTGATCCACTTGAGAACCTCCTTTCTCCTCCTCTGAGGTGCTTCTTCTGGTCTGTACATCCTTCTTGTTGCTGAGAAATGCCAATATATCTGGATCTGTCACAGAAACTTGTATGAAAAGTATACACACACATACCATGCTACACAGTATAGACAATAGCTTCATTATCTCTAAATAGCAAGATAGTTATCTAAAACAGGGCATTTAAATACATTCTAACAACAAGTGTATACAATAAAGTTATGTATACGTCATGTGTTAGCTAAGCCTAACTTACACATGTGACATGTATGTAACACAGACTAGGATACCAATTAGGTACTCACTCAGTGATTCCATCAATTTTGCTCTTTCTTTTACAATATCATCCTCAGTCATTTTAGAGAGAAACTCCAAGTTCTCTTTGTGAATATCATTTAGTTCTTTTTCAATCTGTCTTTCACTCTTGTCTCCAATTTGTAGCCCTTTTCCAGTTAAAATGGCTGATGGTAGCAACGATGGCTTTGTGCTTTCGTTACTGCCTGTATCCATGGTAACACAATCAGTATTTTGTACTTTAGACAAAGTCTCTGGGACACTTTCATGACTTTCCATACCCAGCACCTCGAGGGGAGCATTACCAAACTGCTGCAAGAAGAGACTTTCCTTCTTGTTAGCTCCTTTCCCCTGTCTTTGGCCTTGCCCCTCAGGTGTTGCTATTTCACAGACTTTAGGAAATCCCTTCCTGGCATATAAACTTGTAGAAGACACAAATGGTGTTATCACATCCCTCTCCTATTCAGAATGCATGCAGAGGAAGGAAGCGGGAGAAGAAGGAGGTAAATGAATACAGTCTGCTGCTGTATATAAGAAAGCACATACCACGTACATACACTACGCGATATATGAAATTTATTGAGCAACAATTGCTCAATAAACTTCATATATCATGATTGCAACAAATAAGCCCTATCACTTCATGCACTATGTATATTATAGATGTGTACTATGTATAAAATCAGGAGCCAAAGCAGATGAGGCAAAAATGAGACAAAAAGAAAAAAACAGTGGATGTTGATATTTAGCTCAGTCATCAGTCTTGACACCTCTAAAATGGAGGTATTACACCACCTAGCAGTTTTAGCCATACAGTTGCACAATCATGTGCTCGTCACAAGCTAGTTGCGACAGGAAGCAATTACCATCACTTTGCTCACCTGAACATCCCATAGTAACTTTGTAATGTGTGTATCCTTCCCTTAATAAAGGAATCAAAGTACACATTAAAGTACACATTAAATTGCATATACAGACACAATATATCACTATTGAGGTATAGGACTCACGAGCAGTGAATTCATCCATCGTCTCTCCATCCAAGGGCCCATCCTGGTAGAATACATTAGAATATTACATTAGACATTAATAAACAGTTTGATATTCCAACACACCTGCTCTGACTTCTGTCTTCTTTCTTTAAATTTTGATCTCTTCTGCGGTGGCTGTCTGCTGCTCTCCATTGACTGTACCGGCTCTTCTATATACACGGCATATTACTGTAGTTCACACAGGAGCCTACTGGCCGCTCGCTTGGAGAGTGAGGAGCACATACCTAGTGTGACCACATCTTTGGAGTGGGTTGGGTGGAAGGGCGCCCTCTTAGAGTTGGGTTTCAACAGCTTGGCGGAGGAGTCCTGTTCGGAGCTCAAAAACTGCTCTTGAAATGCAAGCAAGTCCTCCTCTGTTTCACCAGGCTGTGGACGACGAATCATTTTCGCCAACAGTTAATCGTTTGCGTCCTTGAGCGTTCCACGGACACACGGAGCCCGGAGTACCTAACCAATGACGTCATCCTATCTATAGAGGTAGAGAAAGGTCATTTACATAGTTCAGCTGAATTGGGATTGGTCTATTCAGAATGTATGCAGAGGAAGGAAGCGGAGACATCCATAATTCGGAAGAAGATAACTTTGTTCACGTTACAGCTACAGAAGACTCATTTCCAGAGCATTCCAAAATGGATAAACCAGAAGATACAGAATTTGGAGAAGAAGAAGGCGAAAGGGCTCCCTCCAGCTCAGTCCCTTCGAGAGTAGAAGACGTACCTACAGAAACTTTAGGTAAGTTCTGAAATTCAGGTTTTTCGCTTTAGATTTACAAATACATCGTGGTTCTTCGATATGTATGTTTGGAGTTACTTGTAACTGATGTCTGGTAAACTGTATAGAGGTCTAATGTACATCGAAAGTCTAATGAAGGTTTTATTACATTTGAACAAACATTCTTTTCTGTCTAACATAGTTATGCACCAATAATAATTCTGTTTGTGACCATTTTAGTCCTTTTATATATGTGTATGTATCCCTGTTATATTTCCTGTGACTATGCAGTTAAGTTTTAAAGGAAGATACCATCTGACACATTGCCACTTCCTAATGTTCCAGCCATTGTTGTTGAGATATAAGTTTTAATGTTACAAATAGCAGCACTGAGGTCATTACCTTGTTTGCAAACCTGATAATGACCTTTCTCATTTCAATTTGTAAAATTTTACTCCGACCAACTAATACAGTCAACTTGTCATCTGATTTCATTAACATAGTTAAGACACCAACGAGAGAAGGTCACCCAGATGGCTACCTCAGATGTCTTCGTGCTCTGAATAACGATGGTAAGTATTGCAGTGTTTACTGTACAGAAAGCATGCTTTCACAGCCAAGCACAGTGGAAAGTACAGGTTAGCAGAGGTTCATACAGAACCCTGGAAAACCTGGGATCTCCCCCCCAGTGTTGATTTCACTAACTACAAATCCCTGGTTAGACTAGTGTAACCTACATGCTGCTGAGAGAAGACAATAAATAGAAAGCATTGAAACATGTAGACCTATCTATGTTTTACTTTCTATTTCATGTAACATGTAGCACTGGATGTTATATACTGGAAGGATATCAAAGTGTCAGCTACCATCTTAGTGGGGATCACATGTTTTCTAATAACACTCTCATTAAATTCATTTATTCATTCTGTGGTGCTTGCCCTAATGTCGCTCTTTGGTGTGACTCTGACATATTGTGCACTTAAGATTGCGTGGGATAGCTTCCACAACGAACCTCTGGTCAACCCTTTTCAGTGAGTTCACTAAGTTATTTGTCTCAATTCCTCCTAATAAGGAAGGATAGGTCAGAGGGACTGTCATTTACTGCATGTCCTGTTCTTATTCTGACTCTCAGATATTATTTGGACAAGCCATTTGAAGTTCCAGAAGAACTGGTACGTACTGTATGTTCATTGGCTGTATAATTAGTGAGATAATTTTATAGGCCCATTTGAGTGCATGGTGCATTTGTCCATATACATTTTCTGAAAAGGCTGCTTTTTTAATACCGTATAGCTGGAAATTTTGGCAGAGAATTTATTTTGGCGGTTTGGCTATTTTGAGAGCAATCTGTCAATATTTCCATCACCAATCTACACGGAACATAGGAGAATAACTGTCTTGTTAGTAAAATCTTCCAAATACCATAATTTGAGCAATCCACCAGACATTCTTCTTGCCAAAATAACTGTCCATATGGTATAATGGAATACACTACTTACATAAGTTGAACTTGCTTAGTTTCTGGATATATCAAATGAGTATCTTTGTCGCAGCCAATGTATCCTATTTAATGTATGTTAACCAATAAGTCAAACATATTTGACTTTAAAAAACAGACATTTTGAACTAATCACAGCATCCAACATGATTTGAAAATTAGAGAAGTGTATAAAAATGACTGCAAATAATCCTAAAATTGCATTGTTGTTTATTTATGAGGTGATAATTGGGAATAAATTGAATAGGGCAGCCATGTTTTTTGGCATCCCTACTAAGAGACCTGTGTGCTAATTTGCTTTGCGTTATGACTTTATTATATGGTACATGTATGTACTGCATGGCATACATATGTATAATATGTATATAACGATGTTATATTTGTTGTGTATCCTAGTCCTCAGTCTCATCCTGCCTATTAGTTTGAGTGAGGGAGTGGGTTCTAATTATTCCTTTATTAGTGATGTCCTTTATAGTCCACAACTCTATTTCACAGGTGAATGAGTATAGCAAGTGGATAGCTAGAGAGTTGAGCTGTACCTGCAGAGTACTGACCAACTTGTTGTGTTTTGCCGATGTGTGGCAATCCATCAAGGTAGGTCCTATTTGAAGTGCCACATAGACCCTAACCACAATCTCTCTACCTATTTCTTACAGTTTCTGATTGGTATCTACCTGATCAGCTACATCACTCCTTACATAACTGTCATGGTAGCTTTGTATATGAGTGAGTTTGTTATTTAATGTACATACGCAGTACTGAAAATAACGGTTAGGTTTTACAAGGACACATGTCTGAACGAGTTCAGTATTGGTCAGTTGGACGATCCAGTGATCATTGAAAATGTTTTGCCCTCTGATGTACAGTCCAAATCTTTGTGCTACTTCTTGATCTTTTAGTAGGTAGTAGCTTGCTTCTGTGCAGGTTCTCCCTCAGTGCTTTGGAAAGGTCTCTCTTATTCTACAAACTCCACCAGGGCTGCATAGAGCCCCCCTAGACTTTTGTGAACCCCCTAAACACCATACCATTCCTCCCCTAACTTTGATTTTTTTCATTTTGCCCCCTGCCCCAAGTTCTGCATGCAGCCCTGTCCAGAGTCAGAAAAAAGGAACAAAGGCAATTTTGTGCTGGGACAAGATGGCCAATCAGAATCTCCAACATTTGCACCTACAGTATTAATTTTTTGTTCGGAAATTGGCCCATGACCAACCGTTATTTCCAGTACTGTATACATATGTACGTATGTTCAGATGTGTATGATGTACTCTATTGTGTTTATGACTTCTTTACTTACCTTTCCCAGCTACCTTCATATTGTTTTCGGTACCCAAAGTGTATGAACTCTACCAGGTATGTATACCTGTATGTACATACATACACTGAGGTAGTAGTCTCTTTATGTATAATTATCCCGCATGATTGTCCAGGGTGGTATGTGATTGCCTCTGCCAGGAAATCAGTTAGTCACCAGGAAAATCATCAAACAGGCAATCTAGAGCCTTTCATGACTCAGTGCTGGAGGTTAATATTGAAAATGGCCATTTTAATAGTAGTGTGTAGGCTGAGACCATTACAACTGGTATTTGCAGCAATTTCTATCTAAAGAGATACTCTCTGTAGTCTGCCATTTTGTTTTCATTTGTTTTATATACTGAAGGCACTGTGCACTGGACAAGGACAGCTGTACTTTCTACATTGCTTTAAGCTCATCTACACTTCCACACCTGTTATGCTCTATGACTACTCCTCATTTATATTGCAATATCTGTTAGCTGTGATGAATACGTATATACAATACTGTACTTGCCATTTTTAACTGGTTATATTGCCATTGAGATGGTCCATCTTTTAAACTATTTGAGTGTCTGGAGATGAAGTTTGCTTCTTCTTCAAATGTCAAATGCTTTGACCATCTTAAAAAGTCATAAGCAAGTTTTGAAAACAGTCTGTTTTTAAAGTTTTGTAACTTTAGGAGAGATCAAACATGAGAAAAACTAAATCTTGACTTAAGTCCATTTCTTGTATGCCTATGTTGTGCAATCTTCACCTCCTCTACTCCCTCTTCTAATAGGCACCAATTGACAAATACATTAATCTTGCTTCTGCTGTGATCAAGATATATGTTGCCAAGTATGTGATTCCATGTGTTTTATAAGTGTGCACATCATGTTTAGTGAATAGGCTACCTGAGTAATAAATCTGGGAAAGTGTTTTATTCTATTCTATTGGAATGTTTCCTAAGCCCCAAATGAATAATCTCAAACACCACTTTCCTAAGACGTGGTTGACATGCATATCAATGTAAGGTTAAGGACACAAGTACTTGGAATCAACGGATTCTGAACGTATTACTTAGGGAAGACTATAGGGCTTTGGCTGAGGATACAGCGTATTAACCATATCTACAGAAAAATGGTTTTGTATAGGTAGATATGTATAATTTATTTATTCTACTTTCTTCTCCAACTTACTCTAGGATACTGGTGTACATACCATATATGGGTAACAAGAAGAAATTAGAGTAGCTAACAGCAACTTGTACACAAACTCTTATAGAACCACAGTTTAGCATCATATCCTTGAGATACCACATCTTATACACTCCTGTATGAAATGTATAGCCATCACCATTTTGTAGATTTACATACGTTGATACTAATGAACTGTATAGATAATGATTAAATAGATGTACTATATGTATGTACGTACATATGTATATGTAATGATAAGGATTATTTGTTGCGATCATGATGATAAAGAAATTCTAATGAGCCTCAGCAACACAATTATTATAAATTGAATGTTCCTGAAGTACGTATATGTGTGTATATAAATATTATGCAAAAATGAATTAAAAAACCAGCAAATTTGATTGATTCATGTATATACACTTTTGGCTAAAAAGTGTTAAAAAGCTGTTAACTGTTACTATTTAAAGAAAAATGCCCTAACAACTAAACAAGAGTACATCAAGATGGGCCAGGACATTCCAGGACTGACTACTACACTCAATAGCCCGTATGGCCCGTAGCAAGATGTCCACATTAACCTCAAAGACAGCAGTAAAGGTAAGACTACACCCAATGACAGCACCACCTTTCCAGGAAAGTGCCTGTCCTTGTGAGATGGAGACAATCTCTTGTTCAGACATGCCACAAGTGGAAGAGTTACAAAAGTCAACTAAAAGCAAACAATAAGGAAAGAGATTTAAATACACAAGATGACTCCTTCACCTTGACATCATAAACTACATACACCTACTGTATGGTAATTAGGAGCTTATTCTGATACCCTTGAACACACACACAAGATGACTCCTTCACCTTGACATCATAAACTACATACACCTAATATCTCTCTAAGTAGGATTGGCCGAATAATAATTATATAGGAGCTCATTGATATAAACTACTAATTTGCGAACAAAGAATATACGTATATACATATAGTATGAAGGCGAAACATGAATGGAGCATTGGTGTGACAATTGTAGCTCATGATCAATGATAGAGCACTAGTTTCACAACTAGCCATCCTGTGCTAAATTCCGCAGTTGATCATTTTGAAAATGATTACTTGTGGTTTGATTATCACTTTGATAATCCATGGTTAATGAATCACAATTATATAGTAACTGTGTTAATATGTAAGCTGGCCCATTAATAATGGGGCAACTGGCTTAAATAAACAACAACTAAATTAGCATACATTTATACATACCAATAGAGCCAGAGGAACATGCAGTTTAAAATTAACATAAGTATAACATACAATGCATACACACTTAGGTTGCAGTAGTAGACTTTGATGTGCCTGAACTCACAAAGCCTATTCCATGGACATAGGTAATGCTCTCCTGGATCACATGGCCACCGACATAGAGACCGTGAGGAAATACCCATCCATATACACCTGTAATTAACTCACCCATGTACCAGGGACCTATGTACGTATGGTAAATTTAAGAAATCTTTCAGATCACATAATCTTACTAAAAGTATATGTGAGCACTACCAGTAGAAATTGCAGAAAATGGCCCCCAACAGAAATTGAATTTTTCTTATCAAATATCTTTATGGCCCTTAGAGAACATTTGTACCAAGTTTGAATGAAATCTCTTCTTATACAATAGAGATATGGTCAATTAAAATTATCGTACTATGTACATTTTACCGTATCAAAAATATACATATGACAGCCAATATTCCATAAATACCTGAGGCCATATTCTGTGATATAAATGAGCTACCCTCTTTGGGTCTCACTACATCAGTCTAAGAGCAATTTACACAAATGCGAATGTTCAATGTAGGTAACACTTACAAATGTAAATATGTACATTACATGATTCTCATGATTTTTTTTATGCTCAACAAGTTGAACGATGTTCCATTGAAAAGGTAGCTTGCAAGTCATCGTATCTAAGGATTGGCTGATTCAGTGATTGGTATTTTTGGGTCGAAAATTCAACGCAGTTAAAAAGAATTCTTATTTTATTAAGAGAGCCCTACAAGGTTGTAAGAGCCAACTCAAGTATTTCTAGCACTAGTGAGACACTCTGCTGTTTGTATCAGGGGTGAACATATCTACATAGTACTACCCCAGAATTACTTAATATCAGCCTCAAGGCTCTATTAAAAATAATGTTTTTGAAAACTAAAATCTACTAACTAAATATCTTAAATCTACATGCAATAACAAAGGTTTACGATACTGGCTACTCTCTTCCATTCCACTGTACGTGCATCAGCTACTTACCTATTCCAAAGTGCATCAGATGAATAGTTAGAGGTATGTAAAATTCACTGTGTCTTGAAATATTGTGATATACTACATTGGTAGCCCAACCTACAGAAAGTAAGAGGTCACATGACAGTCACATGATTAGGTACTGTGCCACACATAGAAAACTGAACCTTTCTTGGTTGAACTCAATACAGCTGCAAGTAGTGCGACTAAGATGGACAGCCATATTGTAATGAAGAGGAGACGAAACTACATACATAGATCAGTTACACAGCTTATAAAGTGTCAGCTCGTTTTGAAATGCATTCATACCAGTGATGTCAAGTTGGATAGCAGCAAAAGGGTCGGTACTATATCAAGGTGGTAAACCGTTCCTTCTAATGAAAACCTGTGGCTGACAGATCTGCTGTGACCTTCTGAGTCTTCAGCAAAAACTGTTATAGTGTGAGCTCCAGGCTGAAGTTTCACTGGTTCCCATGGTAACACATAGAGGGGGTAGGCAGTGACAACTTGCTTTGCAACACCATCCAGCAGCCGTCCATCTATGTACACCTTTACCAGCTGTATCTCAGATGGGGAGAATATGAGCATTCTGCAACAAATAAGTATGAGCACAATTATACATCTATCCCAATTTCGAGCAGATGGGGGATGGATGGATGAACGGGTGGGCGATCCAATGGAGGGATGGATGGATGGATGGGAGGATGGGAGGATGGATGGGCAGATGGATGGATGAACGGGCGGGCGAGTCAATGGAGGGATGGATGGATGGATGGGAGGATGGGAGGATGGATGGATGGGAGGATGGGAGGATGGATGGATGGGAGGATGGGAGGATGGATGGATGGGAGGATGGGAGGATGGATGGGCAGATGGATGGATGGGCAGATGGATGGATGGGCAGATGGATGGATGGATGGGCAGATGGATGAATGGATGGATGGATGGGTGGATGGATGGATGGATAGGTGGATGGATAGACGGATGGGTAGATGGACGGATGGATAGGTGGATGGATAGACGGATGGGTAGATGGACGGATGGATAGGTGGATGGATAGACGGATGGGTAGATGGACGGATGGATAGGTGGATGGATAGACGGATGGGTAGATGGACGGATGGATAAGTGGATGGATAGACGGATGGGTAGATAGACGGATGGGTAGGCAGATGGACAGATCAACTGGTGGGTGAATGGATGAATAAAGAAAATACAAACCTTATATGTGATGACATTTTAATTCTTTCAATGGGTTCTCGTTTGGGTACATTAAACCTGGCATCCTTGGGATTAGTAATGAGTATTACTGGCCACTGACCAAACGAAGTATCCACAAAAGAGACTAAATCATGATCAATTGCCATTATTCGATACCTACAAATGTATGTATATAGTAATAAACCTACAGTATGTACGTATTGTGTGTACTATACTAATAACTTGAGGACTAACTTTCTGTTGTACTTCCAATCCATTAGTTCCAATTCCAGGTGTCCATCAAGATGTCTGCCATACATCTGATAAATCATACCACCCAGTTCATGTAGGTGACCACATATATAAGCTGTAGACGTGCTGCATAGTGAGCAAGGGGATAACAGAACAATTTCTTACCAGAAAAAAAAGAAACTAGCTAAACTTGACCTTATTAAAGAGGTGACTGCATAATGTACAGAACATTAAATATTTATACAATCATTTTATCAGCACTTTAAGAGCCAACCATAATTCTGAGGTGAATACACTCTATTCAGGTGACCGCTTATACAGGTTTATATGATATACTCACTGAAGGAGATCCCTGAGATAGTGATGGTTAGTGACAATGGTAGTGGTTGGATAGTGAGCAAACCATATGGTGTGGTTAACAGAGCCAGCTTCACTTAGTAATTGCTTTAGTCCAACATAATCTTCCTACAGGAATAATTACAATACGCAGGTATGTCATGATAGCTTGGATGTTGTATCATAGAGTATAAGGTCAAGACACAAATTGACTCTTTGGTTATTGAAACTAAATTTGAATACAATAGTACTCTTGATGCAAACTACTAAATGATGCAATAGGGGAATTGTTGAATGTACTGTACATGTTATTTCACATACGTATCTGGGGTCAACAGATGAGAAGTAAAAAAGCCAAATAATTATTCAAACAGGATGATTGATTGAACAATGGCTATCATCTATAATCACTTATGGGTACCATTGTATTAGTCAAAGGGTCTTTGAAGACAGCAATGCAGCAAACAAGGAAACCACAAATCATAAACAGGTAAAATAGCAGCAATTATTTTTAGCAGAAAACCAATAAATCACCCATATTACATATTTATATGCACACTATAGATTGCTAAAGCTATAAGCCCTTTTAAAAATCAATACTTTGGTTACCCAAACACCCTCTGGTGCTGATAGACATTAAATTGAGATTAAGCAGTCAAGAAGTACACACTTTATAAACACAAGCAAGGAAAGTAGCAACTCAAGTGTTGATAAATTCAATAAATACCATCACAAATATGGGATAAATGTCAAAATATGGGATAGATGTCACAATATGGGATAGATGGCACAATATGGGATAGATGGCACAATATGGGATAGATGGCACAATATAGGATAGATGGCACAATATGGGATAGATGTCACAATATGGGATAGATTTCACAATATGGGATAGATGTCACAATATGGGATAGATACAAACGTACACCATCCTTAGAGACATTTGTGGATACAATGTTTGAAATACCCACATGCGTATGTATATATTTATGTACATAATTCATCCCTCTAATTTACATCACTATACAAATGGATCATGGCAAAATACAATAATTTATGTAAATAGTGTATTTTATTTCGTTATTTTAACCTATTAACCATTATAAACCCTTTGTTTTGTTTACTGCTTTATGTATAAACTTATTAATAATCACTTGGGTATGGTTATAATAACTTCCAGTTGAACTGAATATATTGCTAATGCCACCATAAAGGTAATGGAATAGAGTGGTATGCTAAAGTTTAAGTAAGTGTTAATGTCATATGCCTGGCTGACCATTTATAGTTACTTCCCAACTGAACTTACATCATGAATGGCACCAAAGAAGTTGTAGGGTCTCCTGGGTCCGGGGTGAAGACATGCATCTAAACCTATAAAACTGTATCTACCAAACTGCGTCTGGTGGATATAAATGTACGAATCAGAGTCAGTTTCGTGATGCTGCTGCCATTTCTGAGCATACGTGCGATAAAAATCCACTTCTGGATTGTGTGATTGCACGTCAAAGTTATCGTGGTTACCGCGAAGATCCAGCCACTTGTACTTTTCTAATACACCGCTGCTTGTTAGTATCTCACTGTACATCAACCATTCGTCCTTGAACTGCTGGGAGCGAATCTGATCGCTAAACTTGGCATCAGTCAGGTCCCCGGTGACTAAAACGAAAGATGGATCCACCAGAGGTATAGTGCTTTTGCAAAAGGTTATCAAATCCTTTTTCCTTGTCTGCTGAGGATCTCCTTCCAAACTGAGGTGGATATCTGAAATCTGAATGAACCAAAATATATTTTCTGCCGTTTCACCAGGCCATAGATGTCCACCGTCTCGAGGAGATGGTTCCTGCTCGTTCGATCGACGAGGAAGGTATAGGTAGCAATCATAAAGGTATGCGCATAGCCATGAGATTAGAAACACTGGTATGACCACGAAAAAACAGCACCACAGTACCTTCATTCTAAGAATATACAAACTTTTACTAGTTCATTTGCTCCGGTCACCGTTCCGCATTCCTGTATTCCTAAAATATAGGGGTTTTACGCGTGCTGGGAAAATAGATCACCAATGTCCGGGCAGGTAGACGTTGAACCGCCTCCTTCTCAAGCTGAAGAGTTGAAGGATGACCCGTCGGATACCATGTCAAATGGAGAAGGAAAAGAAATTTGGTCTCAGCCCATTGAAAAGCTCTATGGGTGGGCCATACAGTTCTACAAACAAGGTAATAGGAATTGTGTTGTTTAATCGACATAGGCCCAAAGTGTTTTGCTTCTATACATAAGTAATCCCGTATGCTCTAGCGTGTGGGACCATTTCTAAAGTTCCTTAATTTCTTAAGCATTAGAAAGGGTATAGCTTTGGGTACGTTTGTGTTTATGCATTTCTATATGAATAGTATATGACTAACATATGCCTACATACGTACTAAATCTACTTTAGGATAAAAGGCCTCTAGGGAACTGTCTAAACCTAGTGAGACCTTAGATGATGATACAAGAGTTTTCTCTTTATTCTTTTGCTCCAGTGGGCCAGACAGCTGTTTCTGGGAATACCACCCTTCATCATTAACCCTGGAAATCTTTCTGGAAGTTCCTTAGATGCTTATATTTCTCTTAATTTTGTGCTTATAATATGCAGTCCATACTTTGTGTGGTAGATACCCATTGTGTATGGGCATGTCTGTATAGATCCATATAAATGCCACTCTCCTTTGTTACAGAAAAGGATAACCTTGGGATGACATACGAGGAAAGGGTACAGCTGTTGGCATACTACAAGCATGGGAAGTACGGGAAATACAGTCCAGACAAAGATGGTAATATTGGCTATTTTGATGTGGTGGGACAGCACAGGAGGTGAGTCTGTCCAGCCAGCCTGACTGACATGCTGTAAGCTTCAGCATAAGAGAGAAGTCTTTCAAACGAACAGTGTAACCTGTAAATTTCTCTCACTTTTAGAAAAAAGTGGCAAGAATTAGGTGACACTGAAAAGGAGGAGGTGCAACAAAAATTTATACAACTAATAGATTCCGTTGCTAAAGGTGCCTTTAAAAAGTGGGCTCTTGAAAAGATTGCTGTTGAAGAAGAAGCAGAAAGAAGGTACGTACGTACGTACATAGGTACATATCTGGTAGACACAGGAATATTTTGCCATTTTTGTGCTTAAAGAAGAGGCCCTAGCGAGTCAGAAATTTTTTGTTGACATTGTTATTCAAGGTATTCTTTGCTAAAGTTCACCTAAACATGCTTTGTCAATAAAGAATATACAATGATTGTGCAATAAGCCACTGGTGAAGTGTGCTAATATGTGGATACTACACATTAAGCAATATTCTTTAGTTTTATTTGCAGTATCTAGTCATTGATACAGTTGTTCTCATTGGCATACCAAGTACGTATACCAAAAGTGTAGAAATTGAATAAAATCCTTTAGAATCCATAGAGAAACCTAGCTAAATACCATATTAACCTACTGTAACAGAGGTAAAGTTCAGTCCCAGACATACTCTGATCCCTGTACAGCTTCACTTTCATATTATAAATGACTCTTCACCATGGCAATTTTGGACACACAATACACAAGTTCATTCGTAGACAGGAATTTGTTCAACTTCTTGATGTATATATTTCTCTTTGATTTCAAACTGATTATGTTAACTCCTACGTATGCTCTGCTTGCATTTGACTCTTCTAATGACATCAACTACACCTGAATCAACAGTGAGATATTTCACACAATGGTGATGTTAATTTACATGTCTTTCCTATACATAAATCTTTCTGTATTCACCATCAAGACTTGGTTGCAGAGTCATGCAATGCCTATCCCATATGGTCCATTTTACTAATGAAACATACATAATTCCAATGAGGATGACATCCAAGTGTTAAGATCGGCTCTTAAACTTCTTAAAACATACCTCTGTACTTTGTCTCCACTCTCAACCCAATTTAAATATACGTATGTAATTATGTTATATTCTAGTATTGTAACTCAATAGTTTCAACACAAGTTGTATATAGTGCTGTACATATGTATGTACGTATGTATGCATATGCCAGTGTATATCTAACTTGTACAGGAGGTTAGCTGAGCTTGAGGCCCAAAGACGAGCAGAAGAAGAGGAAAGGTTGCGTCGTGAGGAAGAAGAAAGGCAACGCTTAAAAGAAGAGCAGAGGAAGAAGCAGGAAGTAGAAGAGGCCAAGAAGAAAGAAGAATCGAATAAACAACCAACTAAAGAGGTTACATCACAACAGGTACTCATTTAACTGCCATCCACACCTTCCAAGAGTTGAGGCAGTACAGCTCATGAGGGACACATACTATAAGTGTATGAACTGGTGATCCATACAGTAAAGGGTCTTCTAAACATACTTCTGACTATGGGAAACCTAGAATAGGGTTTCAGTTTCTTGCCAAAGGAACACATTAATGTAAGACAGTCTGACTGTCATCCTCACATTGTATCGACTCTGGACTTAAATTTATTTGTCTAAATAAGAACCCAGGCCTCTATGACATTCCACTCACAATTTGAGCCCAACTTCTATACAGACTAATATCGTGCATATTGCCAAGGATTTACAGAAGATCAAGTTAAAGAAAAAGACAAAGACTCCCAGGATCACTGTCTGACCCAGTGGAGAAGAAGATGAAAGAAGGGAAAAAAGGAAGAAAAGACTCCTGTATCTTCATCCAAAGCTCTCTTCAGGTTTAGTTCCCCTATAGGCTCTTTTACAGAATAGGCATATGGCATGTAGGGAAATGGTATCTTAGATTTTTCATATATACACAATTATATATGTTCATACAACCCTTGTATGATAGCAGTACCACTGTGTCCCTCTTGCAGGAGGTCCAAGAGAACACAGATGGCACTTCCAAAGATGAGCCTACTCTTCAGTTTAATAAGGCAAACGTATGGAGGAAATCTAATGAATCAGTTAACCTGATTTCAGAACTACAGGATTCCACGGCAAATGTGTTGGTAGTTGCAAGAAGTGAAATGGCTTGTGTCAAGGTGGACACATCTGATGTTGCTGCAGGAATATTTTGGGAATTTTGTACTGAAAGTTATGATATTGGTTTTGGCCTAAGTTTCAAGCAGCAGGGGAGGAATGAGGAGATAGAAGTAATACCTATTAGCAGAATGGAGTGTTCTGTTGATGTAGCAGCGGGTAATCACTACTTTACAACTCCTGGGACCTATTTCTTAAAATTTGACAACACATATTCTATGTTTCGCTCCAAAAGAGTCTTCTATCGTATATTCTACTGCAAAGCACCAGATGAACAATAGCTTACAAAAATGACATTTTTGAAATACATAAAATGGTTGAATTTATAAATGCAATAGTATCGTGTAAAATAGGTGGATTTCGTCATAACGCATCGGGATTTTAAAAGCCCGCGAAAATCAAGTGCCAAATTATCACTATATAATCTAATTGACAAGGTTTTGATTTTAGTCCGTAGTGTGATCATTTTAACTTGTAATAAATGGATAAGGATGAAAGTGGAAATGAATACTCTACCAAAGAGATAGTAATTACTAGTTTAGAGAAGGACTCGGTTGACTCTCCAGATTACAATATTAAGAAGAGAAAACGCACAGAAGATCAAGATTTAGAAGGAAAGCCTAATGTCAAGAAGAAGCGCAACAGGACGCAATTTACTACAGATCAGATTGAGCATCTAGAAGAAAAATTTAAGATTTCGCAGTATCCCGACACCTTAGCGAGAAAAGAAATATCTCGTACTCTGAAAGTAAAAGACAGCGCCATTGTTTTTTGGTTTCAAAATAGAAGAGCTAAGCAGCGCAAATATGAAAACCAGCCCCATCTCTATGGAGTCCATCGGACGGGGCGAAGGAAGGTCGCTGGGACTCCAAAGCAGGTAGTAGAACCCCCCGCGAGCTGGTACTACCCAATTATAAGTAACAATGACACGAAAGAAAACAGTCTATCTTGGATGCCTTACTGTCTACCAACACCGGAAAGCCAGTCTAATGATTTACCCATATTTTCACTGGATGCCCTCTCGTATCCAGGTGTGTACTCTCACTTCCAGTTGCCAGGTGTCGGAGAACTGGATGCCATGTCGCCCCAGGACTCTCCATCTTCCTCGGCAGAACCTTCCACCTCCTACCAAAACTCACTGCTTCCTCTTAAAAAACTCGTTTAATATAAAGTGTATTATACATCTTATTTGTATCTGTACATCCTAATATTACAAACTATGTACTTGATCAACGTAATATATTTCTCCATAAACAAGCTCTACAATACAACAAGTCTACATTATTCAATACATGCATGCAATTATACAGAGACTGTCATTGTATACTGTGTCACCATTTTCCTCTTCGGGTCCAATCCTTGGGAGTCCACCTCAAACATTTTGCATCAATTCTAATTCTTCTCTTTTTCATTGCTCTTAAATGTCCATCCAAGATCTCGGGAGATAGACCAATTATGTACGACCCCTTGTAGTAGTGAATGAGGTTCAAATGCTGAAGTGTGGAGATGACATCTTCTTTCCTTATGCTTGTCTGTTCACATATATCACTAAAATGAGAGATACAGTATAGTAACATTCATTATAATCCAACAGTTCATTTTTCAACATGCTAAATAACTTCTACTTTAGAGTAAAAGCCCTTCAGGGAACTAAACCTAGTAAGAGCTTTGGATATGGAGAGTTTACTTCTTCTCCACTGAGCAATGTACACCTATCAAAAATGACAGCTGGGGTGTTATAAACCATATATTTCACACTTGAACTAGTGATAAATGTTACCACACTCAAGTGTGATGCATAAGTGATATCTGCCCAAGGCCGAAGCCTGTATAAAGAGTCCTATAATTGGGGCAAGCCACACTGTAGTGAGGAGTACAGAGATTTTTTTCCTATTGTGAATCGTGCATACGTATGTGTATGCATGCTGTATGTCCAACAATAAACCAAACGCATGCAGATGTGTTATTTCAAACAGTTGAAATAACACAACTGCATCTACAAAATGATGGGATGATCAACAGCTTTAACCCGGTTCAGCTGTCAGCATGGCGTGCAAATGTCGACATGCAGTACATAGTCTCTTGTCGCCGAGTAATTGACTACTGCACCAAGTATGTCACTAAGTGTGAGCCATAGGTCCGAGACTCTCAAGGACACCTTTACCAGGATTGTGAGAGGCCTCAAAGAGGGTAACCAGTCATTCAAGGCAGTTCAGAAGCTCCTAATTCACAGTGTTGGAGATTTAGTTACAACTTAGCAACAGATGGTATATACGTATACGAGTTACCATTTTAATAGAAAATACCTAAATCCTTTGATGATACATCTTTCTACTCTTTGAGTGTTCAAAACACAGCATTGGCTAAAATCCTTCTTCCTAAAGACCCTCACAGTCAAAACATTCAACCAAAAGATTTAAACCAAAACTACATTTTTAGGCGTTCAACAAGTCAACAGATGTACCATCCGAAAAGATAAGTTTGGTGCAGTTAAAAGAAAAACTTGACTTACTTGATGGTTATGCTAGGCGTAGACGAGTCCTCTGGAGGCAGGTTGACTAGAATCTCCAGTATAGTGTCTGACCAGTAACTTCTGTAGGACAGAAGGCCGAGATCAGAAAGGGGTTTCTCTGGAGATCCTGTCTTCCCTTCAGCTTTAGATAACTCATAACCTTAGGAAATAAAGAATGAATACACATACATACGTATGTACTGACTGTCTAAAGTTAATTTCATATACACATACATTGGACAGTACCAAATAATGTACGTAAAACTGATCGACACATACTGTTTAGTAACAAATCTTACGTGTTCCTAACTTAGAAAGATATACTCATACAAACATACAAGGCACAGAGGTACGTACGTATATCTGTAGTCATTGCTGCAACATGTACAACCTACTAAATTCAATCAGCAGTTTGCCAAAGCCCTTTCTCTGGTAGGGAGGCAGTGTGAGAATACAGGCCACATTGTAGTCCTCACTAGACTCCTTCTCCTATATACGTACATACGTATGAATGAATAACATAAGAATAATGAGCATAATTTATTAGTACTTGTACAACATGCTATAATGTGTGTGTCAAGTGGGAGACCATCTGGGATACTCGCCCATTACTCTAAATTATCACTGTATGTTCAAACAGTACCTCAACTTATCAGATTAAGAGAAAGGTTATGTCAATTCTATTGACTGTATTACTAAAGATGCTACAGAAGAATCGGCCAAAAGTCAGCAGCATTTCAGATTGGGGATGTCCTCAACAATTAATCAAGTCCCCGCCCCCAGAACTAGCATTTAATGTGGTTGACAAGCATGGTCATCTAGGGTATTCAGCATATGTAAATACGTATATGGAGTGTGCCACGGGGAGTTCCCATAAATAAATACACTGCCTTTATAAGTTATCAGCTCCTACAGGTCTAGGTGCTGAACAATACAGTGTGCCAACTACTGTTTCTCTCACCTTTGAGAAATAGCCTACAGTGTGGAAACCTGTAGAGTCAAACTCTGTCATGACATAAAAGAGAAAAGGATCTGTGTCATAGTAGAGGGTCTTATGGTCCAGGAACAGCTTGGCAAGCAAACACAGGTTCTGGCAGTATGTCTGCAGAACACAGAGGTATGCAGGCTAGTGGATAGGAGTGTGCTGCAGAACACAGAGGCATGCAGGCTAGTGGATAGGAGTGTGCTGCAGAACACAGAGGCATGCAGGCTAGTGGATAGGAGTGTGCTGCAGAACACAGAGGCATGCAGGCTAGTGGATAGGAGTGTGCTGCAGAAGAGAGTGTAACAATAGCTTTCTCTTACCTTGTTTTTCCTGCCGTCAATCTCAAAAAATGAAATGATACTATTTCTGTATATTTCATTTCCAGGAGGATTTACCAAGGTACATTTAGTCTAAAAAATAAGATTACAAAACCAATAACAGACCAGCCTTCCAAATATGGTAAGCAGTGACTTACACGATGCCTCTCCAAACACTTTTGACTTTTGACATACTTGAGACAAAACTCACATAAATATATGACAGATAGTTTAGTAAGTTCAATGGGATAGGGAGAAAAGTACCATGGTTTAATACGATAACGTCCTAATTCTATCATCTGAATATTTTTCATTCTTGTGACAATATCATCACTATGGTGACTGAGGTTTCCTGTCCGCATACTCCCAGTCTGCGGAGGCTGGCTGGTGGAGGCTGACGGAGGCAGAGGACTAGGTGCTTGGCTGTCAGGCTCATCCAACTAGCACAGAAATACAATAACAAACCTTGTAGGAGTGATCACCCGAATGAAGACAGAGGAAAGCAACTATAGCTACTTACGTACATACCTATGAATAATCGATGTGATAATCAAACCACAAGTAATAATCAATCAAACATCATAAAGAGGGAAAAACATGAAAGAAGCAATTGCTGGGAATCGAACCCAGGACACATGGTTATGACCACCAGTTGCTCTGCCACTGAGCTACAACTGCTATGGTATGTATATACACTCTGTATGTACGTATGTGTGTAATGTTATGAGAGATCCATACATATACCTACGATATGTACGTATACACAGTCTGTATGCATGTATGTGTGCATTCCATATACATACCTCTGGTAGTTCCAACTTCTTCTTCTTTGGAAGACTAATGGATGAATTCTTTTTAAGATTGCAAGCTGGCCACGGAATTTCATTATTAGAGTCTGGGGAAGCTGGTCGTGATCCCTTGAGGTGCTTTGACTCCTTCTTGGGAAAGTACAACCGTGAGATATTTATCCTATCTCCGGTGACCCACTCATCCAGTCGCTTATTAACTGCCAAATAAGAATACTCTATGAATTAGTAAACTTTCATTGCTACTGTACATTTCAAATAATATTAGCTACATGTACAGTAGCAATACTGTACTTGTCAGATGAAACAAGTTGTACTATGTATGTATGTAATGGCTCACAGTCCAAATAATGTACATAATATCGCCATTCATTTTTTTCCTTTATCAATTGCTTGCTTAGAATTTCTGCAATTGCTACAGAATTAAAAGCAAAATATCGACCAGTCATTAACACTACGTAGTCAATCTATAGCGTAGTGGTCCACATTGTGCATCAACTCACGCCATTCGTCATTAGGGTCAATCCCTGTCATTAGCACTGGAGCGCGGCATCCTTCAGCAATGCATTCCTTCAAATTATACAACATTTAGTAATAAAATACTCGAAAGAAAGTTTAAATATAAGTGTCTACCCCTGGTTCTTTGTTTTCTTCTTTAGTCGGAGTTTCCGACGCCATTTATTTTTCAAAAATGGCTGCGTTAGTTTGTTTGGACGATTACGAGCAGTTGGCTAAAGATAAGCTGGATAGAAATGCATACAACTACTACTCATCAGGAGCGAACAACCAGCAGACTCTCAGAGACAACGTGCAGGCGTTTAAAAGGTACAAATTATATACACATTGATCTGTGCATGACCACGTAATTGTCGTTGTTTACAGATACAGATTAAGACCTAGGTTCCTGCGAGATGTATCAAACATTCAAATGGAAACTAGTATACAAGGAGATAGTATTCCTTTTCCCATATGTGTGGCACCAACTGCAATGCAGAAAATGGCTCACGTAGAGGGTGAATTGGCGACTGCAAGAGGTAAGATACCAGAATTCAGATGTGTAAGTATGCCTTATACATCTACTGCATGTGTTAATCCATTTAGCTAGTCTCTCCCTTGGTACTTGTATGGTATTGAGCTCTTGGTCCAGCTGCTCTATAGAGGAGGTTGCAGAGGCATCAGGTAGTGCCCTGAGGTGGTTTCAGCTCTACATCTATAGAGATAGAAAGGTAACAGAGGACCTTGTTAGAAGAGCTGAGCAGTGCGGGTATAGAGCAATTGTGGTGACAGTAGATACTCCTGAAGTTGGCAAACGGCTGAATGACACTCGCTACAGATTTATTCTCCCAAGCCACATTTCCCTTGCAAACTTTAGACAAGATTTTGTATATTCATCACTGTCTGATAACAATAGCCAACATGGTTCAAGCCTTTACAACTATACCGTCAAACTGATGGATAATGCAGTCACCTGGAAGGACATCAACTGGCTTAGGAGCATTACAAGTCTTCCTATTATCTTAAAAGGTGTGCTGACTAAGGAAGATGTACAAATAGCTCTTCAGCATGGAGTCAAGGGCATAGTGGTATCCAACCATGGAGCAAGACAACTAGATGGTGTACCAGCCACAGTAAGTTGATCTCCAAAAAGAGCTAATTATTAGATTTCTTATATGTTCATTGCTACATAGGTTTGATTCTTTACTAGGACATCACCTCGTTATATTATGTCTATATATCATGGATGCCATGTAATTTATTTTGCTATTGAAGGTTATGGACTAAAACATCTTACATATGAATAATTATGATAGGTGCTACTGATAAGCTCATTAATCTGTAAAGATGTGTCTATGTTTGGGAAAACATGGAAATTCATTTACGTAGATTGATGTACTAAAGGAAATTGTAGACGGGGTTGAAGGAAAGTGTGAGGTCTACCTGGATGGAGGTGTGAGATTGGGTACTGATGTACTGAAGGCCTTGGCGTTGGGTGCCAGAGCAGTCTTTATAGGAAGGCCTGTCCTTTGGGGTCTTGCATGTAATGTAAGCTTTAGTATATCCAGTATGGGAGTGTGTACTCATTGCTCCTCTTTTCATTGATATCCCTCTGTACAGGGACAGTCTGGAGTAGAAAGTGTGATTGGCATTCTCCGGGATGAGTTTAAGCAGTCAATGGCTTTGTCAGGTCTGTTCTGTAGTATTAATGTGCATAAATTCTCATGTTGTGGTTACCATGAGCACTCCCCCTTCTTTGCAGGCTGCAGGAACTTATCAGATATTTCCCAAGAATTAATTGTTAAAGAAACTGTCTTAAACTCAAAACTTTGACATTGACTTTGACTTTGTTGTACATACAAGTTAAATTAATCAACTAAACTACATACCAGCTCAGACTAACATGTATATACCCATATATATAATACTATGAGAGTATGAATGTGATACCACATACTGTCTATGGATTAACTTCAATGCCACACTTGTTAGAGTTCTGTCCACACCACAGTTACCTTTCAATTGCTACCATATAAATATTTTTAAAAGCCAAGAATCTGTCAGTTTTCAAAATGAGAGAAATGAATTCGAAGATAGGCTGTGGCCAGTTGCTATTCTTAAACTTGCTTCTATATACAACATGTACAGGTAAGTTAATGTAGCTATATATAACTGTATCAACGTATTAGTATATATGTAACCTGCTTCGATCTGATCGGAACTGTATTTTTCCAAATATAAACAGTATAGATCCACTACATTTTCTCAGAAAGTTTACCCAATATCTGTATATTCATGCAACAAATTAAAAGTGATCCTGGCATGCATATATATTATACAGTTAGTGTAAATCTGAGCACATGTACTGTACGTACATTTACATATGTATTATTACATCCATATACCTAAAGATGTGTAAGTACAATATGAGTAGAGATATACAGGCTTAAAAACTCTGATATATATTTATTATATTTAATACACTATGGCATTCTTGAATTTAGAACTGTACGTATACTCGTGGTTGCCAAATTTGTACTGTAATCCTCAATTATATAGCTTATGGCAGTTGCTTAAAGGGCTTTTCCCAGTTTGATTCAAGTGGAGAGGAGGCAGACAAACACGATAGTGATGATATTCAATTCCTTGTCCCAAGTATGCTGTTTGAATGTAGTGGACAGGTAACTACTTGGAGATTATCCACCACCTCCACAGTAAATATACCAATACTACCACAGACAGCAAGAATTGATCTACAAATATGGGGGATTGATGATAGGGGTTGCTACACTTTAAAACAGCAAGTAAGACTTTCTGATTCTGACAGTGTTCGTAATGAGAAAAAGGAATGGGTCCTATCAGAACCACAATACCAGCTACATTTCAGTGAAGGAGATTTTATTGGATTCTATGTTCACAGTAATGGACTAAGTCCAAATTTTCATCCTGAATCTAAGAATGTCACAATGTATGTTGTGGAGAGTGACTCATCTCCAATCCCAAATCAGCACTGCAATGTGGCCTCGGAGTCTAATTTATCAGACAGTGATGTCTTCCTTGATTCTATTTCACCAATGATAACAGTACAGGTTGAAAGTAAGATAATACACAATATACAGTGTACGTACACATTTTGTATATAATATAACCACAGTATAAGGAGTCTAAAATTACAATTAAATACCTAAACAACCAATTCAACTATATATGTCACTCTACATACTTAAATGTGATTATTATCCTATTATTAAGCTATTTTTATCGAAAGTTGAAAGTAAAGATATGAAGGATATATGTCAGCATTAGATATAAACATACATGTAATAGCCATAGAATTGAATTAGTATTTTATATGCATATATAACCATAAAAGTTTACTGTATTTGAAAATACAATATATAGACATGTATGGCTTAGTGATAACAATTTGCAGCCATTTACATTTTTAATGAGTATATAATATAGCAACTATAGAGGACATCTTTCATATTACTTATCTATATATACTGAAACTGCTGTACAATCAACATATTGTTGGCTTTGTCTGCTCTGTCAGGTATTCAGCTTAATAATTGCCTTTAGAGTTGCATACATATAGTTCAAAGAATACTTATAAAGCTGTGAAATGTTTAGGATGTTATTCACATATAGACAGACTTTCCATCAGATATGTACGTATATATGCAGATAAAGGAATCTGTCCTCACATGTAGAATCCAAACGTATATATAAACATTGTATAGAACACATAAATGGGCAGCTAGGGTCTTGTACAGAGAGAAAGATGAATATTATAGACCATTGCTATGTCAACTGTAGCTCAATGGCAGAGTGTTGATAATCATGCCTAACATTTTTCCTATGATTATTCACAAAGCATATATGTATGTAAAATAAATGCCTTGTATTAGATTGGGTAGCATTAGAAGGATTCTTTCAACTTATATATAGCACATGCACATTTATAAAAATATGTACATGACATTGGAATAATACATTTTTCTATATATACGTATATGTACATATATATTATATGGAAAAAGTGTTTGGAACACAGTGCGAAATGTATGAACTTTGTTCAATATAAAATATGTTTTTTGTATATACAAATCTGTAGCTAGAACTGAAGCTCAATTGAGACCTACAAACCAGCCAGGTATGTACGTATGTACAAACGTTTTCAAGAAAGACAACATATGTACAAAATATATATCTCATGTAAAAATCTATAACCTCATTACATTTTTAGGAGAGAATTCAAATGAATACACCATTGGTATTGGAGTAGGATTGGGAGTGGGGATTACCCTCTTGCTCATAGTCATTCCATTATTTTTGCTAATTATATTGATTCTTGTCCTTTATCAAAAGAGGAGAAGGAACCAACCTCTCAAATCGAGTAGATCAAGGGTATCTTCAATGATGACGAGCATGCTTCATCAAGAGACTGTCTCAGCAGCCAGGAATATAGAAAGTCAGTTTAATGGAGGACCAAATTATGAAACCATACGGCTGGTAGGCTTTAATGTATACACCTATATATTAGGCTTTAATTAAATCTTAATTATTGATGACAATGCTTACGTATATATAAAGTTCAATGCATTATTATTTCCAACTGTATATATATACCAAATGGATTTTGATATAAGTACTAGAGGGTTTGGTTGTGTACCTATCATCATTAAATTCTGTATATTAATGATGATTTGTATTAATGCTTTAAGATCAGCTTCTGATCTTAACGTTCCCCTATTTTTCCCTATGTACATACGTATATGTATGCTTTTCTTTCGTTGGAATTCTATACTGAATGTATACAGTGCAAAATAATTTGCTGTATGCATATTTCTCTGTAGAAGGTTACTGATAGTCCGCAGAGTCAGTCCTATCCAGTTCAGTCAGATGCAAACCCAACATATGAGGAATTACAGGTAAGTGTGCTAAAATATGTATAGCCCTATATAACATCACTTATGTTACATACACTATATTACTACATGGATTGCAGCACACCCATTTATAGGTATATATGCAAGGCTAGCAAAGAAATTGTGGGAGACTCAGTATATAAACACACGCAACTATTTATATAAATAATTTACATGGATATTAATTTGATGTATATTTAAGTCATGCAAATATTAATATGTAAAAGATTTAAGTGAAACTTCATATCTACACATGTACATTGTCTACGTATGTATTTATTCATAATATACATATGACCATACACATATATATACACTTGTTATATCATAGGGATACCAACAAATTAGTGAGGAGCCGATTCCTTTATCTACTGTGCCATCAGTTGTGAGTATAAACTATTTTCATTAATAGTCATCTACAATATAAGCCAAGTAACTGATTTATGCTTTATTGTTCATGTACATGTATTGTATATATATATACGTATATATATCAGAGAGTACGGTAGTACTCTCTATGTAGGGATGGTACGGGTTGTTTCGTTTTACCCATACATTGGTATAGGAGCGAAATTCCGAATTAGGCTGAAAATCGCCAAAACGAGACTATGTAGAGTTGAATATAGAACAAACATGCTATAAATTGGCCTTGAAGGCAAGCGACCGTGTATCGTTGGCAAACGAACGAACTTTGAAATCTCCCATTTTTGTTTTCTTCTTCATCTTCTTCATCTTCTTCTTCATCTTCTTCGCCCGCTGTAACTAAAAAACGAAATAAGCCTTCGGACTACTTCTTAATCGAAATTACTCTAAATGTTGCTGTATTCTTTTGTAGAAGCGAGAGCGATAACGCTATTATTGAGTATGACAGTTTTCATGGCTCAAGAGTCAAGACCTCAATAAATTCGCCATTTTAATGACGTCATAATCAGTCGAAGATTGCAAAACCAAAGTGGTTTAAAATACAACGAATTCCTAGCTTATGCTCCATAAAAAGTACAGAAACTAGAGAACAATAAAAATTTTCTACAAAAATAGTGAAGATGTAGGGATGGCACAAAAAGCATAGAAACAAGAAAGGGATGTTACACAGTGAAGCATTAGCTATGCATGAATCCTACAAGCAAGGGTGTTGTATGATTCGTGCATATATAGCTAATGCTTCACTGTGTAACATCCCTTTCTTGTTTCTATGCTTTTTGTGCCATCCCTACATCTTCACTATTTTTGTAGAATTTTTTTATATATATACATTTATTTCAAGAGAGTAATTAAGTTTAGCCACGTATATATACGTAGTTCATGACCATCTGTTGCTATGTCTTTTCAGCTTGCTTTTAATAAATTTAAAGCTCACTATTATCCATACATAAATAACAGTCCAAAAGCTTTAAGACATATGTATATATATACTCTGTAGAACATGTTTGTTATTGAAGATAGTGACTATATGTATGTACGTAGATATTATATACATAGTTACATATATTACTTACAAGGTGCTTGTATATGTATATGTAAACCTCTAATATTACAGAAGGAACTAGTGAACTGATATGCCACACCAGTTATACATAAATAATACAACATATGGAAGAACATATATATGTATACATATAACATATGTAGGACATGTTTGTTATTGAAGATAGTGACGATATATATGTATGTACGTATATAGGTGTACGTTACTTACAAGGTGCTTGTATATATATATATATACGTAATATTCCTATAATAGGACAACAGAAGGCAAGGTATTCCCTCAGGCTCAATTACATCTAAAGATTTGGATGTGTATAATCACATCTCAGCTGTGAAGTGGAATTTGAGCAATAATGGGCATGTATGTACTATATATGTACATATATACGTATGTATATGTAAAAAGCCACATATATACGTACATTGTATACTTTTATGGCATATATCACAGGCACATGGAATATGTACGTGTATATAGTATGCTTATATATATTACGTAGACAATAATGCCTGTATGCAGTTAAAACCATAATTCATACAAATTATTTAAACACTTTATAATAGTGTGTGTGCTTTACTTACATAATATAGAAATTACAAGCTTCAAAGCTTCTAAGCATTACTTCAATGTGGGGTGCCGTTTGTAAAAATATTTAGAAAAAAGTGTTCTAGCAAAAAAACTGATTTATTCCTGCTAAAGATGCCCATCATTTAAGTGATACATAATTTGCACATCCATAAATGTGATATATCCAAAAAATGTGAAATATCCAAAAATGTGATATATCCAAAAATGTGATATATCCAAGAATGTGATATGTCCCAAAAATGTGATATATCCAAAAATATATATACGTATATATATTACAAACCCAAGAGCTATAATACAATTACATAACTGATGATGTAGTTAATGATGTCATATAGCACTAAATATAGTCAGCAGCTGTTTTATTGAAGTGATTCATTTTAATGACCAAATGTTCTTTACAAGATGGATGACCCTAGTGTTAGAGAAGTTATTCAAAATGCAGTTTCCTCAGCTGTCAGTGAAGCACTTTCAGGAGGCTTAGGGCAGCCCACTAGTTGCACTCAGAGCACAAATGCTACCAACAGTGGGAGAAGCAGTAGCACAATTACTAATAGGAGAAGAGGGCCAAGCAAGTTGTTGCCTTCGACTTTCTTGAGAAAGAAGAAAAATTATATAAGGAGAAGGACAAAAAAGCAAAAGTTAAAGTATGGACAAAGGATATAATTTGCCTCCCAAAATTATACAATGGTGATGAGATAACAATTCCAAAAGGAGTGAAGAGAGTGGAGCTAACAAGACTTGGTCTTGTTGGAAAAGTTATATTACGTTCTAATATGAATTCAGAGGAAATTAAGTCGGAAATTCAGTCTGTGTTTAAAGCTGTAATGGGAGAAAGCAGCTCCTTTCCTTTCAAGATTTTGCAGACAGTTGGAGGGGGAAGTAAAACCTTGTTTGATCCCCAAATTAGCACTAGCTTTGAGTGGGGTGCAAGGGAAGTAGCTCATGCTGCAGGAAGAGGTGCTATATACATTCTTGCTGAGGAAGAACTAATTATGGGCTATGTACCTGGACGGACAGCCTGGTAGCCTTAAGTGGCGATGGTTTATACGTGTCCAGGTATAGCCCTGTGCCCCGTAACCACTTTTGGTTTGCTTTTATACATTCATTGTAAGCATGCATAATAATAATAATTATGAATGAACATCTAGGAACTGGGACAGCATCACTTGACTGAAAATCAGTTTCAACTGAATCTATGTCAGAATTGTCTGAAGCTTCAGAAGTAGATCCGGAGATATCAGTTTCTCTCTCAGCTGAACTCAAAGAAAGAGCTGTTCTGGAGTGCGGTTTTGTTCAGTTGATATGGTATGGTTGTTCCAAGCTTCAGTGAAAGATTTCAAAGACTGGTTTACAATGGCAACATATACTGAATGAAGATAATAAACACCAACTTCATTTAGGGAATCTAATACCTGTTCTGCTTCAAGTTCTCTAAAACTGTCAGCAAAAGTTACAATCACAGAACGATGGACATCTCTCCAAAGCCTTTCTATTCTCTCATTATGAGTAGAACTGCCAGTAATTACACAGGCGTGTGAATTGTGAATATTCATCATAGTGCGCCAGACTTCAATATTTTCTCCACCGTGGTCAGTACGAACTTTGCAAGGAAAGCCATATTTCTGAACCCCACTCATGAATGCATTAAGGACACTTTCGGATTTGTTATTGGTATGGCATTTCAGAAAAGTTACTATATAATCGTGAAAATCCATCTATTCCTCCATGCAGTACCATTCTCCATTTAATAAGCTTATGATTGCCATCAATATGCCAGACTTTATTTGCTCCACTTACATGATACACTCTCCTCCTTGCTGCAATGCTTCTACGTTGGGCTGTGCTTATTGGATCAATTCTTTGAATACTAGCTCTGAGCTTAGCTCTAGGCACTCGTATTCCACGGGACAGGAGATGACCATTAAGCATGACCTCTCCATCATTAGGATGATTTGATTTTATTTCCTTTACTTTTTGGTCAAGGTCAGCAGTAGACATTCTGGAATACTTTTGTAAATTTATTTGACTAGATGCATTATCCCTATTATATAAGGTCTGACGACTTACTCCAAGTATTTTAGCAACATTTGTCTTGGAAAATCCCTTGGAAAGAAGAAACTTTACTTCTTCCAAGTCAACATTCACAGATGGTCTTCTGCTTGTATTGGACTCTTCACTACGTCCTTCAGCCATTTTAAAGTTTACTATGTGGTCTTCAAAAGGTCACATGCACAACTGAGTAGTATATGTGCATGTATCATATTTTGGATATATATATCACATATCACATTTTTGGATATATCACATTTTTGGATATATCACATTTTTTGGATATATCACATTTATGGATGTGCAAATTATATATCACTTAAATGATGGGCATCTTTAGAGATATATTCCCTTTTTACAGGAATAAATTTAGTTATATCAGTTTTTTGCTAGAACACTTTTTTCTGAATTTTTTACCAACGGCACCCCATACTTACAATGTTCAACAAATATAGAACAACACATGGTACATGAAAGTGTATATGTATGTGTGACTTATTAAACCGTATTGTTATATTTACGTAGTTTAATGATCAAAATTTTCAAGAAAAATTTTGGCAACCTCCTGATTGTGAAGATGAGCTGTACAACACTTTGGCAAAGAAGAAATATGTAGAAATACCAAGATCTACTTTAATGTACATGACTATACATATATACATGATTTAGTACTATAATTACGTAATTCTTCAATATTTATTTAACAGTATCTCTATATATATTATCTAATACAGCATTCTCTGATTCTTGTTTAGATTAGACAATAAGATTGGTGAGGGTACCTTTGGGTGTATTCTAGCGGCAACTTGGAAATCTCCAGGTGGACCACTTGAGGTAGCTGTTAAAAGACTTCATGAAAATGCAGAAGTTGATGAGAGAGTTAAACTGCTCCAGGAAGCAGCTATCATGGGACAGTTTTGTCACTGGAACATAGTAAAGCTCTTTGGGGTCGTAACTATTGGAAAGCCAGTTAGTATATATATATGCAAAATAACTTGTACATGAGTTTATACGTATATGCATAATTATAGCTATACTACACTACATATATATAGTTTGGCAGATCTATAGAGTATTATACGTACATGTGTAGTTTGCCAAGTATTCATATGTATGTAAGTTAGAAGTTCAATACGTTTTTATTCTTGAGATGGTATCTATAAATAATTTTGGCACCAGAAGATAACGTTTTGAAGAAATTCTTATTTATTTACATAATTAGTGTATTATATACGTATATGTCTGACATTATGCATCATATAATACGTATGTATGCATATACTTAGGTGTTGATTGTAATGGAACTCCTTAAAGGACCAAGTCTTGAAAAGTATCTTAAAATTAATGAACCACGGTGAGTTTAAAGAGTTATATATATGTATCTCATAATTACATAATATGTATGTACATACGTAAGTACATTGAAAAGGGTAGCCATTTTTGTCTGATGTCATACCTACTTAGAGAGTATATAATCTAAAACACTATATTCCAAAACTGTTGCTATTACGTATGCCTCTGAGGTAAGAAAACAATAGACTAAATACAATTTTCTAAGATGATTTAGGGTAAACCTATATACGGTTATGCCTCATTTCTTCGAATCCCCTTTCTTCATTGGGCCATGTACATGTACATGTATGTGTGTCTTTATGTATTATGAATAATTATACAAGCTGTATACATGGTTTGCCTGCAGAGAAAGCCTCTACTGGCGTTTTTCACTAGAAATAGCTGAGGGATGCTCGCACTTAGCTAGTAAAGGGTTCATTCATAGAGATCTTGCAGCTCGAAATATTCTTTTAGATGAGAGCCAACACTGCAAGGTATGTACTTATATATGTATATACTAAAATGAAATTGTTTACAAAACAAGGAGAACATTATAATTAGCATCATTGCAAACATTATTCCTGAACCAAGTAAGGCTACCCTGTAGTTTTAAATTAGTATAGTAAATATAAGGAGCATAATAATTTGGAGGTATCATTGTACATATAAGTGTAGGTATATATGTGGTATAGTGGTACGTACATAAGCACTGGTGGCTACATAAAACCAGTTGCATGCCCTAGCTGGATTACTTCTTTTATCTTTTAATTTCTTCATGATGATTGTTTGTGATTGTTTATATTATTTTGAATGGCTTTACTCTATAGTTATACATATACTATGTATTCCAGTTAATTGACACTCCCTACAATTTTACAGTATAAAATGCACATAATACCTTGCACCTTCAGATATCTGACTTTGGTCTCTCACGAGATTTGGCTGATAATAGCTATTATGTCACACAAGGTGGGCGGATCCCACTGAGATGGACTAGCCCCGAGGTATGCACATGGCATTTACTCATTGTTGTATGTATACATGTACATGTACTGGATCACCTCATATTAGGATCATTCAAAGCTCTTGCTAGGTTTATATAGTTCCCAATATATAGTTTTAGTTCTTTTAACATACGAGTAGTTGTAGTCTACGTATATATAATATATACAGAGTAAACCATAGTAATTTAAATAATGAAATAATGAAATAAATAATTCATATGCCCCAAGGGAAGGACTTAGAAAAGAATGGGCACAATATACATATATATATATATACATGAGCATACTATTTACTGATGAAGACCCACGGGTTGAAACATTCCACCTTGTTGTTGGCACTGAATAACTTGATCAAAACAATCATTTCTATATTATATATATACATATAAGTAGGAAAATGATTACTCATATATATATATATGTAATTGAGATATATACTTCTGGGATGTATAAGTTTGAGGGTATAGTCTTTCTTGGAGAAGGTGTTCAAGTGCATGAGGTTTACAGCTCATTATTCTAATAATATAGGCATTACTGTATAGAAAGTTTAGCCAAGCTAGTGATGTTTGGAGCTATGGCATTGTCTTGTATGAAATCTGGTCAAAAGGAAGCAAGCCCTATGAAAACTGCACAATTGAGGAGGTAAGTATGTGGACATGCAAATATGTATTAGTACACAGTGCTGAGGTGTATAGACGCACTTGCCCTCAGATGTGTAGTACTCAGTTGTTGGGGATTTTATTGCTGTTTTGGCGGGACTTTGGATCGAATTCAGGATGGCTCAGTTAGTGTTTGGTTGTCTGCTTGTACACAGACGACTTTATAGAATGCTCTTAAGGGAAAGCTGTGCGGCACTGAAAAGGACATGGAAATGCTAAAGCGTTCTTCAAGAGGCATAAGGCGTCATGGGGGAGCTTCATTCCCATGAGTTCCAAGGACCATTTCTTGGAGAAGAGCACAATGGTAATGCTCTGCAGACCCCCAATGGGCTAACCCAGGAGGTATACAACTGCAGGATTGATGCACTGACGACGGGATGACATAGCCAAGATAGAGTGCCGGGTGTGGTTGTCAGAGCAAATCACGTCAGACTTGGAGTGGTTGAGAACGAAGCCCAGCTCCTCGCCCACCTGCTTGATTGTCTTGAGGTCAGACACAACATCCTCAAGGGAGCCCCTATGGTGCCATCATCGAGATAGAAAGTCTTGAACTCAGACTTCAAGGTCTTTAACATGGGGTGGATGGTGAGACTAAAAAGGAGAGGGCCCAGAGAATCTCCTTGCTGCACTTCTGTGTGTGTTCCCAAAAAACAGTAGAGATGGAAGCATGGACAAAATGGTAGATTCCTGGGGCCTGAGTCGACACTGCATGTAACATTTTGTCCAATTGAGGGCATGTCTGAAGTCCACCTTAAGAGGAGCAAATGGCCAGGTAAAATGTGGTGAAGACATGTACAGGCCACGTGTATGGCTGCCTCGGCACCCACCTGGAGGGGGGGCCAACAAGGGTCTCATCTCATCCCGCACTGCAAAGCTTGCACACTTGGCAACCAGCCTTCTCAGGGTACAGCCTATTGTGATTGGTGTAAAAACCCGTGGCTCTTGTTAAAGGCAACAAGTACAGCTCCAAAAAGGCAAGGCCTTGCCTCCTGCAAAACATCCCCGGACAGGATGAAATTGACAAATCGGGTTGAGGGAGTCCAAACTAAGGCTAGAACAAAGACTAAAGCGATGATTAGATCCTTTACGTAGATGTTGGGGGCGAAGTGCATCTGGACCACCAGCTGACCCGGCAGGGAAGGACTGGATAGCTGACAGGACCTGAGGTGGAGACACTTCCTGAACCAAAGGTGGTGGATTACTGGAGAGTGGATGATGAGGAGATGGGTGCTTCTCCTTCAACAGACCCAAGGAGGTGTTATCTGAGATGAAGATTTTTATGGCTCTAAATTTCCCTCCTCCAGTTTGGCAGCAACACAGTGCTCAATGGATCTTCTTATTCTATTAATTAATATATATTAATTTTAAAGGAATGAAGCACATGCACACACACAATTTTTATGTACACATATCTGATCCATTTGAAAACTTCATTCTTGCATATAATTTAGATTATTGAAGCACTTTCTTCTGAATCAGCTGTTTTTCATCCAAAACCTGAACTATGTCCAGATGAAGTATACCAACTGATGAAGCAATGCTGGTGAGTTCATTGACAAACACTTAATAACTCTCTAATCTAAAAGCTTGTATGTACTATTTACATATATTAATGTATACATGTATACATATAGGCAAAGAGAGGTCTCCAGCAGACCTGCATTTCAAGAGCTTGTGATACAAATCAAGTATTTGCAGTCTTCTACTAACACTCTTTAGATTCAATTCAAATATATATGTGAATTCCAAATATAGAAATATAGCTTCTGGATACTATATATTCACAAATTCATATATATATATAACTCAGCCACACAGTTGATGCAGGTATATAAATATGTGTATACTTGGTTGCCTATGACAGTCAACAAGGACCATGCAACACCTTTGACATACATCAGTCCACCATCCTCTAAGAGTATAACCAACCCACTTACCTTTCCTTACCTTCCCCTACCTACTTAGGAATGGCCATATAGGCCTGGGGTAACACTTGCTTATGCAGGGACCTAACACCATCTGCTCCACCTGCTCGCCTAGCTCCCCCTCATACTAATTGGTAGCTTTCTATAATCATTTTTCTTTATTAGCATCTCGAATTGCTTGGCAATATCGTGCAGTCGTTAAGGTCCATCCCTTCAGGTCTAGTATAGCCCTTGCTATGGTCATAACAGGGTAAGCTATAGATGTCCTATCAAATTTGAAGATATGAATCAAGTATGCATATGATTATCAGATTACACCACGGGAGGCACCATTGGCTTAGAGAGTGTTGGGACCAACTCACTACCCTTGGTCCCTCAATTGGATACCACCTGAACGCCTCCAAGGCCTACCTAGTAGTAAAAGAGGAGCACAATAAGTAAGCTAAGGAATCTTCTGCCAACACTGCAGTCAATCGCAACAGCACAACACATGGTAAATGCCATCTATAGGAGCACCCATAGAGTCTAATACTTTCACTGAAGAGTAAATATAAATATGGAAAGTCGCCCAATGTACTAATGAAATTGACTGCTTAGCTGAAATTGTCAGAATCCAGCCCAATGCTGCCTATATATGGCACCTTAACTCATGGGTTGTCAAGAAAATGGCTCTACCTTTCTTAAACTGATCCCAGCCATTACAGGAATTCGAAGGGTTTGCTTTGACCTCGGACCTCGAACAAGATTTCCTAGTTCTACCTACAAGATTAGGTAGACTAGGATCGCCAAATCCTGTTGCAAACTCGGATTTTGAATTACAGGCCTAGGCATCCATACAGATCACAGCCCCGGCCCCTGGTGGCCTGCATTGTTTACAAGAGCCCATACAGGACAACCATTGTAGCTGATGCAATTAAACTCAGTCCATCAGAGAAACAATTCGAGCAAAGAAACAGGCAAAATCTGCCAGGGATGCAGATCTGATAAAGAATTAATTAACCAGTCACCACCCACACTCAAATGCCTAATAGCCACTTAGAAAGGAGCCTCTTCAGGGCTCACAGTAATATACCAATCACCAACCATGGTGCTTCAACCTCCACAAAAGTGGCATTCCGTACGCGTGGCATTGCCCTTTGCTTGAGGTATGAATGGCAGCCCCCTATAGCCTGCCCCAATTCTACATTTGTGGTGCATCCTTTACAGTGGATCATGCAATGCTATGCCACAAAGGAGGTTTCCTACAATCAGGCACAATGAAATATGTAACCGGTCTGCCAGCCTTCTGAATAATTATAAGGCATGTGAGCATTGAGCCCTCTCTTCAACCGCTGAGTGGCTACTTGATTACTACACAGCCAACATAGCTGATTACGCCAGAATAAAGACCTATTGCTAGTAGAGGAACTACGTACATCAAGGATAATAAAGGTGAATTTTGGGTAGCAAAGACTCACTGGGATAGAGTCATGGGTACTTCTGCCTTCTACAAGTCAGACATACATAGGCGATAAAGTATTGAAATACATACTGTATCTGGTTCCAGAAATTAGGCAAAGGTCTTGGATAAAGGCCAGAGGTTACATAAAGTATATATTGAGGCCATCCTTGGTCAAAGAATGCACTGACATGTATAGTAACCTTGAAATGATTTATAAAGAATTTCTATTTATATATGCAGTACAATGTTCATTATTACTTTTGTACATTTTAAGACTACTGTGCTCCCAGTGTGCAGATAATGATTGATTTTGATCAAATAGGTAATATTACTTCAGCAATAATATAAAGCTAATAATGCGTAAGCTACTACTTATTACATATAAGCGGTTCAGTGTTTAAAGTGGTATATACGTATGCAAGCTAATTTACTTTCTTGTGCTATAAAAATTAACGTTGTTGGCCTATTTATCAGCAGTTATGGGTCCAATGTTCATGGTGACACTTTATACATTAGATTGCCTGGTCAGCATTCTTGTTGGTGATAATTTCTTGGTAACCTGCAGGTAAAACATTTGTAGCTGTTAGAAACTATATCAGCATGCGTGCTCAAGCTATATATCCAAATTGCATGTTCAGTGAACAACAAAATTCCAAATTGCACATATACAATCATAAAGGCAAGTTTTAGAACTAAGGATTTTGGTGAATAATATACGTATATGGCATGATTTTTGCATGTACCACCGATGGAAATTTGAGGAGTAAATCATGTCACAGATGGTGGATAAGACCATGGAATCCTCAAAATAGCTTACTTATTGAAGTATCCTGTCCTTTTCTGCCTTGAGTTACTGCTATGTTTCTATGTAAACAGATTGTTAAATATTTGAAACAAATTAATATAGTAACTATGTTTACTAAACATGGGTATTTTTACTAAATGAGGTTACATATGAAAAGGAACTAACTTTTTGGCAGATATATTCTTGGCAATAGCCACAGCAACTGCTAGTGTTATTATAAGGATGACAATTATACCACCCAAAACCCCACCAATTGTACCACCTATGATGGCACCTGTGTCAACCACAGGATAGGTTGTGGTTGTGTTATCACCTATAACTGCAAGATAGGAGGCAAATGTATATATAGTAAAGGCATAAAGGGAGTATAAATTGCACTTGGCTTGTGCAAAGGCTATGTGATAAGTGTATATGTATAAAATGATATATACAAAGCAAGAATTGGTATACTTAAAGTAAAAGCTATTAGTTGTAGATTTTTTGGCATCAGTGTGTACCACTGTATATATATATTGAATAGGGTGGCCATGTTTTTGAGCCATCATAGAGAGTACTACCATGAGGTTGTGGTCTTGCAGTAACTTACAAACTTCACACAGTGTCCCATTGAAGTCACGAGGGCATTCACAAAATTGAGCTAAAATGTGCTGAGTGCAAGTGGCAAAGTTTTGACATGGATTGTCATCACATTCAGTAAAAACTGCAGAAACATAAGCATTCTGTGGATTAGGCATGACAAAAGATCTATATTAATTAGTACAAACACTACATACGGTACATGCACTGTACGTACATATATACATGATCTATTATTTGTACATTTAAATGTAGTATCATTCATATATAGCTCATTATCTATACCTTATATATACACATAATGTGATGCTCCCATACCCAATTCAGTACAATATCTTCCACTAAATCCAATTCCACATGCACAAGTGTCTTTGGCTATACAAACTCCATTTTCACAAGGGGGATCACAAACCACTAAACAATCGTACAGCCGAATACGTAGCTTAATATTTGGATAATGTGCATACATTACAGACAATATTTACCTGGTATTGCTGCTTCCATTATTTCATTTACCTCTCTGCTACTGCCTAAGGTTTCCATGCCAACATTAAGGCTTCCAGTGGTGGCCACATCAAACAGACAAGCAATGTCTTCATTACAGAGATCTTCAGCCTTTGCTTGTAACTCAGGATCCGTGAAATTTGTTTGAAAGACAGGTATAAAACTAGGATCATGAAAATCATTCCAATTCATTCCTTCAGTATAATAAAACAAACTATCAACCCCTGACGTTAAGATCCCTGTATAAAACAATATGACTTTTACTTCATGTTCTACCTGTCCATTTAATTGTGCAATATGGACATAATATATACTTACATGAAACTCCAAATTGTTCATGAATATCTTCTAAGGTAGTATTAATTGACAAGTGCATTGTACTGTTTCTTGGAAGCAAATCATCTGAGGAATTTCCATTATAGTTACCCAGCAACCCTTGCACAAGTCCTCTTAAGGAATCAGGAAGTACAATTTTAATTGTAGAAAGAATGTCAGAACTACCCTTGACTTCAATTACATATCCACCATCAAGAGTGATTATATATGTATTGTTAGTCCTCTGAATGCTGCCACCAACAAATTCCTCAACCACCATGGGCACAACATCGACAACCTCCTTTTGAATTCTTACTACTACATCACTCCCATTTACCTCCAACTGAACGACATCAGACACATTAGTCTGTACTGCAACAGCAGTGAATACAGTTGCGGGTAAAATTGTTCCATTGCTGTTCACAGCCTGCTCCATTCTTCCTTGTAGTGTGAAGGATCCATTTAAATGCTCCACTAGGGTGAACTCACCTTTACCATTAAAAGTATATGAATGACCGTCCAATGTGACAATATGAGGATCACCATATAAGTAGGCTATATGGTATACATATATACATGTATAATCACGTATCTGTATGAATGCATATATATAGGTATATATGTATGTATACATTAAATGCAGTTGTTTGTAGCCATTTCTCCTAGCTATTTATAACTATTATAGCTCCCTTGTACACCCTCCTATAACATTACATTTAGGAACTAAAAATGGTATCCTACCTGGTTGAGGTTGCATATAGCCACTGCCATCATTTGATTTAAAAGAAGCTATATAGTCTTCACACCTTGCTCTCTCTCCAGTCCCTACTTTACAGCAATATAGAAGTGGCAAAATGGTGTTCTCAATATTTGTCACAAGCATAGTTTGAGTTTCATAGAGTGGTGTTCCTACATTTGGTCTGCCAGCATTCAAAAGAAGGTTTCCATCCAAACCATAGCAACATTGCTGTACAATCAACCTACGTATATGCACATGTGTAAAGTAATGAAAGATTGCTTCAGCTAGATTCAAATGTACAGTTAATAATTGCCATGGTTACAGCAATAATGGAAATATATATAATGATGAAATAGAGCAATATAAAACATATATTTACTTGAAGATTACATAAAAAGTTTTGTGTGTGGGGCACATTATTGTGAAAATACCTTTCAAGATTTTCTTCCACAAAGCAAGATTTTATATCCATTGATTTTATACTATGTATAGACTGCACATACATGCTTTGATATGAATCACTGTTTGTTTGAATTGATCTTCTGTCTTCCTTTTTGAAGCCACTTCCAGCCAGTATAGCTTGACGTTCATAGAGAGGACAAGGAGGCAACATTGAACTGTCAACCTTTGGAATAGTACAATGATTGCCCAGTTTATTCCGCTGATTAACGGCTCCAAAAAAGTACACACCACTCCATTTACTGAAGTTTGTGTTGCTAACTCTGACATTTACAATAAACGGAATAATACTTAAAAATGGTATTTCCTCGTTTAATTGGTAATTTATGGCTGCCATTTGAAGATGTGACACCCCTGCATCCTTATATTCCCCTGTGTTCTCCACAGCCTGATATGCTGTAAATACATTCCATTCTCCATTTTGCAGATTAAGAAAATAAAATTCAATTTCTAAATCATAAGAAGTGTCATCTTTTGGGAGTATCTTCTGTGGCCACCTTATGATGAAAGTGGACTGTAGATAGATTTCAACTCCTAAATTTGAATTAGATCCTTCAATCTCTACTTCATGAGAATTGTATGGAGGAGCTATAAAAGAGAGAAATAGATCTAGAGGCAGATCCAGAAGTTTTAAAGGGAGGCATGCAGGGGGTGCAAAGTTATCTAGGAGTGTAACAGAAAGAATGGAATTAGGAATATATAGGGTCCCCCAGAAATAATATATGGCTAACACTGGAGTTAAGTCATTCAAGCCACACGCTAATTGTAAATCATGATCAAGCTCAGAGGGGGTGATACATGTACAGCACATTGCACACATAAATATCTATTCACACATGCAGTTGTATATATACAGTATACAATATATACGTACATTATAGTGTGTGCAATTTGCACAAGGAGGAGCTAAGCATACAAACCATGCATGGGGGTGAATTTTATATGTATACAGTATAGAGATACGTAATGAGATAGGCCATTGAAGGAATATACGTAAACTATACGTATATATACACTATATATATATATTTATTATACTGCATCTGTGCTATATATATATGTACGTATACGCTAGCTATATATCCACTTAAACATAATACTGTATACAGTACTCACTTAGATAGAAATTGAAATATTTTGTAAACATTGCCTCCAAAGAGGTAGTTCCTTTAATTCTAAGCGGAATTCTCCCTGCTGATTGGAACATGGGAACTGGGCAGACAAATGATCCATCTTGAATAATTTTGACAGCTACAGAATCAGTGGAATCAAAAGTGCAAACTAATGTATCAGTATTGTTCAAGCAGTATTGCTCTAATTCAACCGTAACTGGTGTTCCTCCAAACATATGACCAAATACTGGGTTAATACTTTTGATACAATCCCCTATGATAAAGAAAAATTATTAAATTTGTTGCAAATATGTAGTACATTGTGAAACCTCTAATTGATATTACTATATAAAAATACAGATTTGCAGTTGTTAACTTACGTATAATTATAGAGTTTTGGTAAGTGAAACCACCATTTGATGCCGTTTGACCCTCAATTTGAAACACATGTTCACCAGCTTTCTCCAAAGATGGAACTTGACAGCTGAATATTTTGTTATCTGAAGAGTTAGCCTTTATTCTCTCTTCATTGATTGTACAAGTTACATTATCTGAATCAGATATCTGGCAGAGATCTGACAGCTGAAAATTTATGTCAAAACCTCCAATGATGTAAGTATACTCAACTTCATATGTCACCAAGGTTACTTCACATTTAACTACATGTACGTACAATTCATCAGTATTATATATATTAGCTAGATAAAATTGCAAGCATTATATATATATATATATATAATTCCCTTCACCTTGTTCACAATACGATCCGGTATATTGTTCAGTACATGTACAAATGATTTCCTTAGTTGTCAAAGCCTGTCTGCAAGTTCCTCCATTATTACACTGATTTACCATGCAATCTTCATATTCTATACAATTTAAATTCATCTAAGTCAGAGTGACTGCTTTAATAACAATGTGAAGATATACGTTTAATCACTGGAAGTATATAAATATGAATGAAGTCATTATAAATTACCTATACATTGCATATATGTCTTACATTGCTTGTGTGATCAAAGAAGAAGAAGGCTATTAGGACTTTAGTCTCCCAAGAAAGAGAAGTCTGTGGCTCTTGGTTAATTGGTCTGGTGTTTTTTCAGTCTTTATATCTTTCAAATGCACTATAGCACCTACCTTGTGTTTCACATGCTTGGCCAGTATATCCAAAATGGCACATGCAAACATTATGATTGGTACACAAGCCATTGACGCAGGAAGGCAAGCAGTCCGCTAGAGATATATATAAGAAAGGATGTACATATGTACATATATACGTGTATGTATATATACTTTAAGTATATCTGGACACACTGTATGTATATCTATATACACACATATATATAACTACCACACAGATACTGATATGTAATTGAAATCTCCTTTAATAAAATATCTAATTGTCACAATACCATACAGAAGCCCAGCCCAATACCTACATAAATACATAGGCAGGGTTGTATATCTATAATTGCATTTTACAATTTAGTGCCTAATTGATCCATTACATGCTAAGAACTATAAAGGGTGATTGTTGAAGGGTGCATGGGGACCATTCAACTAGAGAAGGAGAAGAAAATTAAAGAGAGGAATTCAAAGACTCTGTAAGCCTCCAATTAGTCAATTCACAAGCTACTTCAGCTAGCCTTGCTAGGCTCTCGTGATATGATCAAGATCAATCCAATAATTAATCTCTAAAACAACTAACCTATATACGAAGTCTACACACTATTAATTGTTTATAAATTTACATGAAGTCTAGACTAAGTATGTATATACTTTGTGGCATGTTTATATATATCCTTATCCAGAGCCTTGGTGTGTATAGTTATATATAGGTAGTTATAGGAAAATGTGATAAGTTATGTGAAAACCTTCTTCAGAACAATCTGAGCCAACAAAACCAGTTGGGCATATACAAGTGTTCCCTTCATCACAGGTGCCACCATTTTGACAGGATGGAGTGCAGCTCACTAGGGGGAGGTGGTGCACTAGACATGATACATGTAAAATATGCAGTGTCAGTCTATACACACACCTGGCATGGGTCCTGGAGGGTATGTACTTCTCAGGGCTATTATCAGTGGTTTGTTGTCACTATCAAAACCATAGAATACCAGTCTGTATTCAACTGTTGGTAACAAGTATTTCCCTTGAAGATACCCATTACATAGGGAAAGTTCAACTTCCATAACTACAATGCTATCTTCATTAATTAACTGCAGAGTCTGATTCATTGAACTAGAGAGATCATTAATCCTTGAAGAAAAAAGCAAGGCAGTCACTTCTTCTCTGGTGTGGGGAGGTTGAGCAGCGGTGTAGTATACCTCACTTAATTCATCAAACTCTAGAAATTCTACAGCCAAATCAAATCTGATATTTTGAGTTTGCCTAATTTCAGCTTCTCCACTCAATATGCACACCATCCAAGAGCCACTCTTAAAGGACGATTCTGGAATATTCAAAATTTCCAGACTAGTGATTGTCTCGTTGAATGTTAGGTTCCTATCTGGGTCACTTAGAGTAATAGCTGCTGATTCTGACAGTGGGTTGAAGGAGAAAGATAAAGACTCACTCAAGGAAGATACTTCTATTACTTTGCAACGTTTAATTGTCCCATCAGGATTAACAGTTTCATTAAAAGTTGATTCACCAGTGTCTTCTACACACAGTCGAAAACCTGTTTTCTGGGTCTGGTTTGCTAATGTATTAAAACTTATGAGATCATTAAAATCACTACCCTTTGTTGCCTGAGATACTCTTCTGTAGTTGGAGAAACCAGTTCCACAGCCTTCTCTGCTAAAAATAAAGTTTACACAAGCACCCAGCTCAAATGCTGCTTGAATAACTTCATCAGTGCGGCTAGCATCTTTAGCAGAAGCATCCGTGAGAACAATAACACTGCCTCCCTGTGATGATAGGCTGAGGCCATTCAGAATACCAGCCATACCTAGCTCGGGACAGTCTCCTCCTCCACGAGCTGTTATAGCATTAACAGCTGCACTGAGCTGAGCCAATTCAGTTGGAGAAGTTGCAGAATACTTTGCTGGAGTACCAACTCCTTTATAATGCATAATCAAAGAATAAATTATGGAAGATTTACATTGACTCATTCATTTTATACATTCTACATATGTATACGTACATTTATGTATGTACATATAATGCCATATATATTTCACTATATAATATACATATATATATGAGTACCTGGATCATTGAAGGTTGTTAAAATGTAATCAGTAACTGCTGAGCTATTAGATGAAATAAAACTGTTAATAATGGCTTTGACAGCAGCAATTTCATCAGACATGCTTCCTGTATCATCCACCACAAAGGCCAAGGTCAATGGCTGTTGCTGCAAACCAAAAATTTTAGCTTGGTCTTCTATTGAGAGGCTACTCAAAAACAGAGCTATTTCACTGTTGTTAAACATACTGCTTATACATAGCACCTGGCCATACAGTTCCCTAATGCCTTCTGATTCAGTGTCAAGACCTTGTTGGAGTTGGTTCAGTAACTGACTTACATTAACAGCTGAGAGGAAACTATTTGAATTTCTAGTACAAAACGAAGTAGATGCCTGTATAATTTCAGAGAAAGCCTGATTGAACGAATCCTGTCTCTCAGATGTATCAGCTAACTGCAAAAGTTCTAGCAACCTCTTGTATGTACTCTGGGAACCATTTTCCGTGGAGTTAGCTGTACCAGGAAGTGCAGAAAGGATTACTTTAGTTCCTTGAGAAAATATCTGCTCTCTCGTATTAACATAGTAATTGCTGATTGATGTGGCACATTCATCACTACTTTGTCCGTGAATATTGAGTAGACAGAGCGCTATGAGCAATACTAGAATGCACAGAGCTTGCATCTTATAGTATCTAGAGCCTTGAAATTGGGATATTAGACGCTGCAGTTACGAATGTCACCTCATATAAGTATAGACTACCGTGACAGTCGAGAAACGGAAGATTAAGTTATACTTCCGGAGTTTTAAATTCAATTCGCGACCTCGAACGTCGTGCTGTGTCCTGCGTCGTATATATCTAAGTGGGCTATAACTACTACTTTTAGAACCTATATTCATTATTGTTATATGTATCCCGCACTAAATAAAAATATTAATGACAATTGAATACCTAATTGCTCATATTAGTACGTGATAGACCGGGCGATTTTACAACAATTCTTAAATAGACAATTTTGACTAGTAATATATAGGTGTCTTCATCAGCAAATTTGTGGAATACTGAACTTCAGTAAAGTTACAATACCGTATACGTACGTAGTTCTAATAATTTATACGGGTATATGCGATTTTGGCATTTTGGACCATTCTAAATTTTTAATTATACATGCGATTTGAAAGATTGCTGCAGCATTGCTGTTTCCAGCAGCATACTGAGCAATAGTAGCTCTCTGTTCATTGCTGAAGGGCGTATGAGCCTTTCGTTTACGATTTTCTTTCTGTGGACTTGCATGTCAATCGTGATACGGCAGCATTCGCTTCCTTCGTAGTTTCTCGCCGATTCCTGTCTCTTTTGCAGTCGGTAGCGTGGTCTTAAAATACTTTAGGAGTGCCATTGTGAATCGTTCTTAAATGATCGTCTTTTTAACACCTTAACAGAGGCAAGAATTTGTTTTTTTTTGGTCGGTTAAATCAAGTGCGAAATTAAATCGGTATAGTCACTCGCATGCATATATAGCATAATTAAATGCCACGCATACATTTATAGAACTACGGTATTTATTGTGAATGTAACAAATATCCCCTATATATAAATTCATAAATATAGGGTATATTGTAAGTGTCATTGTGTAAACAGTTACTGTGTAGGTGTATACAACAATTCATGCCACCTACATATAACCCTCAAACTAAATAGAAAGTGTCATATATCATGGGGAACTCTATTTGTATAATATCATCTATTAGGGTATATTCCCATTGCAACTGATACTGGTCAGATACACCTGACTTCTAAAATCAATAAAGAAATAACATTTTTATGCATGCAGTGTGAACGAAAACATTTCATGTGTATATATAACTTGCATCATTAATTGGTATGTATATTACTATGTACAATAAAATCCAATTCATTATATCTGTATCCTACCCATGCACCATATATTCTTATGAAATATCATAGTGATAATCAAGCCACAATTAAACATCAAGAAGCAGGAAAAACATGAAATTAAAGGAGGAATTAAGCCCTGTATAGTGTATACCACAAGGCTGTGATTTTTGGAATTGATAATAATGCCAAATATCAATAAAAGGTAACAGAGCTGTGATTATAATAATACCAATCCCTAATATCAATAAATATTATAAATAACAGAACTTTCCATTACAACTTTACAGTGACCCACACAAACCAAACATACAACGACAAAATCAGACCTTTCATTGGACAATCAGTTCAGAATTAAAGCTTGGAGATCGTGCATTATTATGTTAACCAATGTAGACCAGTTATTAAATATAACATATAAATATATACACTAATGTATACATATGAAGATCTCTGCATATTTTCCTCTATTCAGTCTGAGGGGTATACAATTAGTAAAATAGCAAAGGAAGTAATTATACATAACCTATAGATAAACTAAAGCGGTCATAAAGCATCATGATGATAAAGTAAAGGTTGTCATTAAGCATCATGATAACCTTTTAAGTGATTGTGCAACTGATTTTCGGGAAGGGGAGAATGAGACCACAGCCAGAATTTGTTTTTTTGCATGGTTAAAGCAAGTGCGAAATCAAATCGGTATAGTCACTCGCATATATAGCATAATTAAATAACGCATACATTTACAGAACTACGGTATTTATTGTGAATGTATATAACAAATATCCCCTATATATAAATTCATAAATATAGGGTATATTATAAGTGTCATTGTGTAAATACTGTGTAGGTGTATACAATTTACAATTCATACCACCAATAACCCTCAAACTGAATAGAAAGTGTCATATATCATGGGGAACTCTATTTGTATAATATCATCTATTAGGGTATATTCCTATTGTAACTGATACTGGTCAGATACACCTGGCTTCTAAAATCAATAAAGAAATAACATTTTATGCAGTGAAAACATTTCATGTGTATATATAACTTGCATCATTATTTATTACTATATATAATAAAATCCAATTCATTATATCTGTATCCTATCCATGCACCATATATTCTTATGAAAATCATAGTGATAAGCAAGCCACAATTAAATATCAAGAAGAAGGAAAAACATGAAAGGAGCATTTACTGGGAATAAAGCCCTGCAGTATATATACCACAAGGCTGTGATTTTGGAATTGATAATAATACCCACCCCAAATATCAATAAAAGGTAACAGAGCTGTGATTATAATAATACAACAGAACTTTCCATAACAACTTTCCATAACAAAAGGTAACAGAGCTGTCCATAATAACTTTACAGTGACCCACACAAACCAAACATACAATGACAAAATCAGACCTTTCATTGGGTAATCAGTTCAGAATTAAAGCTTGGAGATCGTGCATTCAATGTAGACCAGTAATTAATATATAAATATATACACTAATGTATACATATGAAGATCTCTGCATATATACATTTATGTTTGAATTCATTATATCAGTTATATCACAGAGTTATTTTCACTATTTCCAAGAAAAAGATCTAGTGGAAAACATGTGCATGGTTGTAGAACTGTGGATGATATCTACATGCACAAAATGCAGGACTGAAAATAATTTCAAGTAATTTAAGTTCCATTCTTCTCATTCCTTTTCCTATGAAATTTAGAAAAAAAAATCTCTCCTCTTCCCCGTTTGAACAATGAGTGGTAACCCCCCTTTTGATAACCCTAATTGCTTGCATGCCTACTACAACTATACAAATACCTTTCACTAAGAGGCTTCCATATGCATATTTCAAAGAATTGAAACTGAAGAAATATGCATTGGGCATTTTACTATATACCTGCAGTCCATCATGAGTGATTCATAAATGATCTAATACGCTACTTTCCTAGAAGCTGTACCTATTCTGCTTATATTAAGTTAAAAAGCTTATAGCCATCGGGAACTAAACCTGGTGAGAGCTTTGGATGAGGATACAGGAGTCTTCTTCTGCTCCACTGGGCCAGACAGCTGTTTTTGGTAATATCACCCTTCATTAGTGACCATGAAATGGCTTCATGTGCACATAAAATGTTTGAAGTTTGTATACTAAGGTCAACCACAGAATATCGACTTGCTCCTCATGCATTGTCAGCCATCTTGAATTCCTTGTGCATCAGGAAGGACTGCAGTAATTCCAAAATCAGTGTACACAGCTAGAGAGAGGTCTCACTTGAGGCAGGTCAGCAGGACCCTGAGGGAGGTCTGCCAGATCGCATCATATGTCACCATGGTGACTCTGCACATACGTAGAGTAGATGAGAAGCACAAGTGAGTAAGATGTACATGTAAGACAGTAATTATAAGATGTAAGACAGTAAGATGTGGTCAGGAGGACATGCAGTTGAACCTTTGACGGTCATGGAACTGTGAACATTTTGACTTCCTACCAAACAAAATGGCCATGATCTAGGAGTCTGGTCTCCATGGTAACAGGTGAATAGCCCTTAACAGTATGATATGTATAGGTGCCATGTCCACTGTCATCGCATTACACACATACACAGCGCTACATACCTCAAGTTATATAGGCACATGCTTATATTGGAAATAGATGACTTTAGACACATGAATGATATATGTGAAGAGCGTCACAGCAGAGCTTCTTTTCTTGTGAAGGAGAATTTTATTGCTGACATTGCTACACAATCTCGAGGCTATAAGTTTGTTCACCCATGTATATGTACTTCTGCATAAGTTTATTAATTATACCTAAAGTACACAGGATCAAATAGCAGGTTTCAGAAGGCATGAAACCTATTTAAAACTCTATGAACGGCCAGGTTTCCTTCTTGGCCAACAGAGCCCCTGATCCTAGTGTGTGCATTAATAATGCAGCATCATCTGGTGAGGAATATGATATGTGTGTCAGGTGTCTGTGCAATTAAGTTATCATTGGCACTATTCCCATGGAGGGGGAAGAGATCAACTATCACCCTCCATTTGTCAGGTGTCTTCTTAGGAATGACAGCCAAATGACTGGTGATTACCCTGTGGCATTCACTTGGTGGGAAAGGGCCCAAATGCAACATGTGGCTAGCTGCTATCTGGTTTCCCAAAAACTGGGAACTGAGTTTAGAACTGTATTCTCGTGGTTGCCAAAATTGTGCTGTAATCCTCAATAATATATATAGCTTATGGCAGTTGCTTTTCCCAGTTTGATTCAAGTGGAGAGGAGGCAGACAAACACGATAGTGATGATATTCAATTCCTTGTCCATATGCTGTGAATGTAGTGGACAGGTAACTACTTGGAGACTATCCACCACCCCCACAGTTAATATACCAATACTACCACAGACAGCAAGGATTGATCTACAAATATGGGGGATTGATGATAGGGGTTGCTACACTTTAAAACAGCAAGTAAGACTTTCTGATTCTGACAGTGTTCGTAATGAGAAAAAGGAATGGGTCCTATCAGAACCACAATACCAGCTACATTTCAGTGAAGGAGATTTTATTGGATTCTATGTTCACAGTAATATATATAATGGACTTGGTTGTATGATTCATGCACATGTACAGTTAATGCTTCACTTTGTAACCATCCCTACATCTTCTATTTTTGTAGAAACTTTTTATTGTTCTCTTTACATTACACATACTGTACATACACGTATATGTATATTTCTAATATGTACTGTACATGCATTAAGAATTTGTCCATATATGGTCACAATTACATATACATATGTGCACATATACGTATAGGCAAGAGAGGCCTCCAGCAGACCTGCAAGAGCTTGTGATACAAATCAAATATTTGCAGTCTTCTACTAATTACATTTATATAGAAATGTAATTTCTGGACACTTTTACTAGTTATTACATGCTCACAATGGTGTATTGCTTTTACTGCACGAGTCTCGAGGGCGCGAAGTGAGCATGTAATAAGTGGTTTATCGTTAAATTAATCGCTCTACAAATGCACAACATTACTGTACATGTACTTGACCTTTGTAAGTGCTGATTGATTTGCAATTAGTGTGTTTGTGTTGTTATATAGCCATACATGTAAGATGCGTGCGGCTGTTTCCTGGTGTTAGGGGCACTTACGTGTTACTGGCAGTGCTGGTAACCCGTTTACCTGCACACCTTTCCCTTTGATGTATGACGTCATCATGTGATAAATATATATATATATATATTCACAAACTCATAATTCAACTAATTTTATATACAGTTCATGCAGGTAAATACGTATATACTCAGTTGCCTATGACAGTCAACAGGTAATTAATCTCTTTTGTCATGCACATGCACACGTATCAATATATAGATTCAGTAATTATGCAATTTTGAACTACATCAAATAAGCATTCGTAAGAATATATTTCTCAATCTCTTATATTAAATTAAAGGCTACATTACGAGTTGTATATGTGTACAAATAACAAGGAAATGTCTAATTATCAATCTTTTAGTCTTTAAGAAGCTTGTACTTTTGAGGTTATAAATCTAAAATTTAAAGAAAAAATAGAAAGACAAGTATAGTTCTTGTTTGTCCCTTTTAAACTGCCATTACAGCGTATCCAATTCTCACAATAGAATATATAGTGTCACTCCATGCTTATTTGAGATGTGGTACATAGTGCAAAAGGAAAGGATGAGACCAAAAGTAAGGTGCAGACTGTGGAGTATATACTACTGTGCCTGGGAGACACAGTTATACAACTATATATACAGTAAACTGTCACTTATCTAAGTATTAGGAAACCATTGGAGAAGTCAGTAACTCTGAAATTTCTGAAACTTTAAACTTAAAGTGGCAAAATATACGTACTAACAAAATATTAGGTCAATATATTGAAACCGAATCAATTGTGTCTCTATCAAATTGTTTAGTTCCTCAAAAGCAGTCTTACCATTAAGCACAATATAAAACGTTCCAAAATAGGCAGCCTATAGAAACCAGGCTTGCCCGAATTCTCATTGATCTCATAACAGAAAATGTATTGTACAGGAACAAATTATAGAATGTTGTATATTGCATTTCAGATTATTAGAAGTTGTGTCTATGTCTATTGTAACAATTCCATCTTTGGACAGGCTGTATAGCTTGGTATGGTAAGTGCTAACAGAAATATGACTATATACGTATAGGTACATGTATTTTTACATACTAACTGTAGTAAAGGAATTTTTCAATCATGTCAGCTAGCTTCTGATTGTTTTCATGTGATTTACTGTGTTCCCTAAGGACATCACAGAGCTTTTGTAACTTCTTGATGGATGGATCACCAATAAGAAATTCAAATAACTGTGAATTTGCCTCTTTAGTGCTCTTGCATTGAGACATCACCTCCATCTGTTCCTTAGAAATGACCCCATTGGTAAATAAATAGGATTGTAGGTCTTTGAAGCAACAAAAGGACAAAAGCTGATCAGAAAACTCTTTTCCTTCCAAAAATTCCCTTATTTCCTCAGGTGACTTGACCTCTATCTTTTTCTTCTTTGGAGGAGGACACTATATTATATAGAAATACAATGAAGTCCTACAATTATTATAATCCCATCACCTAATTCACCTTTTTACGTAAAAGCAATTCAACATCACAAGGAGCATCACATGAATCACACTGGCATTGGTCAATGTAGTCTTTGAATGTTTCTTCCCCATATTCACCCAATATAAGTGACCCTCCTTCCTCCATGCAACAGGGAGCTTCCATTTCGACCTCATACAATATCCCAGTGAGCTTCATATCTGTAAAGAGACTTTGTAACTTCTCTGTCGCAAATTTGATGTAGTCAGTGTAATGCTTTCCAGTGACCTGCAGTGAAGGACTGTATAAGGCCACTTCATAATATCTTGCTAACAATCAATGATGCAATTTAATATGTACACATCAATGCATGCATTAGTGTTCCTTTCCTATGCCATTATGTACAGTCACCATTTCTGGATTTACACTTAACATAAACCTTAGATAAATTACTTCTTAATACATGAATGGAGATAGCTTAGTTAAAACTTACCTGACAAATAAGGACATTCCTTCTCCCTTCTTTACAATCACCCAGGCATCTTTCTCTTCACACCAGCCTTTCACACCACAGCAGTCAGCCTTCAGGGTAATGTAGGATGGTGGTCTGCGGCTTTTTCGGAGATGATTAAATTCTGATTCCAGGGTAGCTAAGCAGACGAACCTATTGAAGACCTCAGGAGGAAGGTATCCAAGAAAATTAACATAAAATTTGAAGTATCGCTTGGGGAGTTCTGGGTTCATTTCCAAAGGTTTCAGCAAACTGGGAACGAGACATTTTTCAGCTGCCCCACTTTCTTCTTCTATTGCAAAGAGTAAATTATAAGCTTTCAAAAAGAGGAAGATGTGCTCAAAATCCTCTTTACTCCACCTTTCTGGCAACATATCTCTAAGTGCACATTTTTTCAAAATATGATTTTGAATGAGCAGTACAGCATCACCTAAAAGAAAGGACAACCTTATACTTAGATCTATATTCTCTCAGTCACAATGGACAGCCAGTGTAACCTACCATAATCCAGCTTATCCACATGTTTTTCTTTGAACATAAGTAGTTCCTTCATAATGTCAGCAAGCAGCTGTGGGCCACAAAGTACTACTTCTTTTAAGGTTTCTCTTTCCTCCTCAGACAGGAATACTTGAGGTAATTCAGCTTTATTGAGAAAAGTTTGATTTGAATAAAAAGTACAGTATAATCTGCATGTATCTCTAGTGAATTTAAAGGGTTTTAAATATGATCATGGTTGCATAAACTGTAATCTCTCTGTTTTATCTGATAGGTCAAACTAGTCATAGGTTCTGAATAAAGGTGATCTCTTTTACAGTAATGAATACACATACATTTACAAACTAAAGTCATATATTGCAGTTTTTCACATTGCATGGTTTCACGGATTTTTGATTGGTTTTAAGGATTTTTATATTGATTTAACAGACATTCAGATTGGTTTAATGTTTTGTAGTTGCAATTAATGCATTATATGACATTATCTAACAGGTACGTATCTAAAAACGATCCTGACTAAAGAATACACCATTTATAGCATTCGAGATTACTAAAGTCCTACTCCTATTGGAAGAGAATCATTCCATATATACACAGAAGAAGAGGAGGAAGACGTGGTTTTAGACTTTTCTATATATATATATATTTTTTATATATATATATATCATGCATTCTGTAAGCATTACATAATGTATATAGCTTTCTGTCAAAAGAGATTCTCCGTGTTGTAGACAAGTTTAGAAGAATTTGGGATGGTGATTTATAATACACATGTATCTACAAATATTTGTTTAATCCTGAACATCTGACTAATGAAAAGCAAATGAAAAGCGATACTTGCAAATGCAAAATGTTAAACCAATCCAATCGTCTACCAATTGAATGTGAAAACGCATTAATCCAGTGTTAACAATATACGCACATAGTCAGCTATGAAGCCATACAGAATAATGTACTGTATATGTACACAGAAAGTCAAATTCACTGAGGCAAGATCTACAGTATGTAACTGATTCTATAATATTGTATGGCATCTATATATTTACCTGGTACTGTGATCACACCGATATCATGAAAGAACTGGAGAGCAAGAACTGTTGCTTCTTTACTTAAACCAAGCCCCTGTGCCATTTTCTCAACTGCCTCCAGTTTCCTTAGACCGGGTTCTTCTTGTAACCTCTCTTGGAATTGCAGCCATTTCATTGGATACTCCTCATCCATGAAGGGCAGGGAATTGGCTGTCTCTTCTATCACCTTCTTCAGAGACTCTGCTCCACTCTCTTTTTCATTTTCTAAAGAGCATTCGACAAATTGAAACCTTTCCTTCAGTGGTTCTTTGAGTAAATGAGAGATGTAGCGCTTTCTGTTATCACCTGTAACGTAAAAATCATAAAGCTGATCTCTTATGCCTTTTTCATCCTCTTCTGAAATCCTTTCAAACACTGCCTCTCCATCTTTCTCATACGGCCCACGATGAGTCCCCACGAGGATGACTGGCGGCTTCCTTCCCTTTCCCCTTTCTCCCTCAAACTTTTTAGTGTAGGCACTTATGGTGTTGAACCAATACTGTATGTGGCGGTGAGAATCCTTGTCTTTAGCATTCAGCATATCAAGGAAGATGCGGCTATTAAACACTATCATGAAGACAGATCTTTGAGTAATGAAGCAGTGATGCATGGGGCGATACAACTCTTGACCAGCAAAGTCGTAAACTGTGAAAACCAGTTTAGGAAAATCTTTGTTGATGTCTTTCTGAACCTTTCTACCCAAACCTTTGTCTGGAACTACTGCCTCACTTTCACTTGCAGGAAAAGGATCTCTGGGTGGGTCTGATGGTGTGGCTTTTGGAATTTGTACTGCAGTGGAGACGTCCTTGTCTGGTTTTACCTTTGGAACATCAGGTGGAAGAGCTGGTTTTGGTAAGTTACTTTCAGTTTTAGGAACTGGGTTTACCTTTTTTGGATCAGGATTTGGGGCTGGTTTGGAAGTTGAGCTTCTTGTGTCTACTGGAGTAGGAAGCTGAAATATTTCTGTGTAGGGAGCAGGATTAACAACATTAGGATCAGGTATCTTTGGATGTTGATGATAAGATGGTGGCGGTCGCTTTGGTTTGGGAAAAATATTATTAATTTCCTGTTCAATCTGTTCCTTGGGTCTTTGCTTTGTCTCTGGCTTATTTCTACCTTGAACAGAATCAGGAGCTACTTCTTTAACATGCTTGGCTAATGCATGTGAGTATGTTATTGGCTTTTGCTTTGTCCAATCACTGAGACTTTGAGTGGAGACTAAATCTGTTTCTATTCCTTCCGTTGATTTTGAGTCAAAAATAAATTTTTCATTTTCCAAAAGTCTCAACAAGCTAGTCTTTCCATGACGTGCTTCCCCAAGAATCACCATTTTTACATGAGGGATCTTTGATTTCCCATCTCTAAGGGCTTCCTTGTAAATCCTAACTGCCTCCTTTCCTCTTTTCCTTATTTCAGGTGGTATAACTATACAAGAACAAGATAATAGAGAAAGTATATTTGCTTAATTATATATAGTATAAGGAACAAACATTACAACAGGATGAAACCATGTAGCTTTGTGCAAAAACATAAATTACATGCTTAGCATCTAAATATTATTTTGAATCAATTAAAAGTGGTCTCTAGTCTATATTGTACAGCTTTAAGAAGATTGCATACATCGTATGTACATGAAGTAAGTCATCTTTTTGCAGTATATGTATACATATGTACAGTAGTTCTGTGGATGTCTCACAGGGCAACCAGCACAGACTATCATTATGTATAAAATGCATGTTTAAGTATTAAATTCTGATTTGAATAAGTTTGAAAAGGTCAATCACTTAAAAGACATTAGAGACACTTCAACGTCAATTGCAATAAATAGTCAAAGCGTAAAAGTCTATTATTGAAAATAATGGAGGAAGAAGGCGGACGGTAATGTAGAGATTGAGGGCTGAGAAATTGGCAAAGGTGAGAGAGCAGACGTATTGGGGTGGTTTTGAGTGAGGATGGAAGAATGGAATGTGAGCTGGAGAAAAGGATTGGTACACCACTTGTCCCTTGCAGAGAGCACTGACATCCTTACCAGCCACCTAGATGTTATCCCAAATAAGTGTCTTATCCAGTTGACAAACTAATTAAGTTCAGAGTTGCTGCAGTCATTTCATGGTACTGGATGTATCTGTAATTCTGAGGTTTTCAATCATTGGTTGGACACCTCGTTCATGCAATAAAAGTAATACTGCTATATGAAAGGCATTCTTGAACCATTTATTCCCTCTAATGCGAGATCTGGAGCCTAACCAGAATCTCGCTTGGTGGGACCTCATATGCAGCCTTTGGTTGGGCTCCTCAGTATGCCAGTTCATTATTCTCCATTGACCTCAATTTGACATGTTCACAGGTGCTTCTATATAGCTCTTGCAGTTGTGGTGTGCTGTGTCTTCCCAGTGTAGTCTTTATTTGATTGTGTTGTTTAGTTTGTTTTCGTAGTTCACATAGTTTCTTAGGTTACAGCATCTCTTGGACTCTAATTGCTTTAGAGGTTTCATTTACAAGAGATTGTACTGTTATAAATATAATTTATATCAATAAAGTTAAATAAAAACATTTAAAAATGAAGTCAAAAGTAGGGATGGCACTATAACAGTGATTGGCATATCTAGAAAAAGTAACAAAACGAGACAGTGATCATATGGTAAGGCTAACATTGTATACTGAAACTTAACTATACACATCACTTCTACTTTACTAATATAATCGCAACAAACAATCCATACCATTTCATTCAACGCTCTGAGCAAGCTACTGTCAAAGCCACCCATAAAATGAGGAATCTAACCAAGAAGATATCCACAACCAGGAACCAGATCACTTTCCTTACCAGATGCAAATCCTCAGGTCTCACTCCTAGAGGTTTAAGAGTCAAGCTACCTCTCAAGTCCCACAATGCCCACCTTCTCTCACAGAAGATAAGTCGTTCACTACTCCAAGAGAGCATCAGTTTAGCTCATACCAGACTTGCCCAGCTGTCCAAGGAAAAGGCCACAATCCACCAAAATCTACTCAGAAGACTGGATCAATCACAATTCAGACAAATGGAAGATTGGATCCTTCACCATAGAGAACAAACTCACAAAACTCTCAAGGAAAGGCACCTGAAGAAATTTGAGAAACTGACCCTGGAAGCACAAAAGTGCAAAGATACAAGGACAATCATCTACAATTACAGCAGTAGGAGTCTAGATAAAGCTGAAGAAGAAGTTCTCTCCTTTGGGTTAAACTATTCAGTTGCTCAAAGATCCATTCCATACAGTGACATCATCATTCAAACTGAGGCCTTGACAAGGAATATGGATGAAAACAAAGCACAAGACCTAAAGTCGAGAGTCAAATGGTGTCTCAAACACTCCAGGACACCCAAGCCTAACCTCACAAGGCAACAAATTAAAGCAGTTCAAAGATTAAGACAGGACACAACCATCAAAATCATACCTGCAGATAAAGGCAAAGCAACTGTGGTTCTGGATGCTGCTGAATACTACAGAAAAATGGAGGAACTTCTAAAAGACAGTTCATATAGGAGAATCAAAAAAGACCCAACAGCCAAAATTGTGAGGGAACTGAATCAGAAGTTAAAAGTTATTGAAGAGAATGGATTGATGGATAGACAAACCAGATTGAGACTAGCACCACCTCATTGCCAACCCCCTCGTATTTATGGTCTTCCGAAAATACACAAAGCAAACCGACCTCTCAGACCAATAGTATCTTCCATTGGCTCTCCAACATATCAACTCTCCAAGTTAAGGCATTAACCAGAATTCTCTCCCCCTTGTCCAGTAAGACCACACATACTGTCCATAACTCTTCCCATTTCGTCCAACTACTTGCAGGTATCAAATTGGAAGGAGAATGCAAGTTGATTAGTTTTGATGTGCGTAATTTGTTTACAAAAGTCCCCATTCAAGAAGCTGTTGAGGTGGTCAATGAGTGATTGCTGAATGACTCGACACTCAGTGATAGGACTGACCTTCCTCCTAGTGTCATAGTAGACCTCCTCAAAAAGTGCTTAACGACTACCTATTTTCAACTGGAGGATACCTTCTATGAGCAAACAGAAGGAGCAGCCATGTGGTCCCCCCTGTCACCTGTCATAGCTAACCTATTTATGGAATATTTGAGGATCTTGCCATTAACACAAGTAGTTTTCAACCATCTTTATGGCTACGGTATGTAGATGACACGTTTGTCATCTGGACCCATGGGGACAAACACCTGCATTCATTCTGGAACCATCTCAACTCAATAAGACCATCTATCCAGTTTACCATGGAGGAGGAATCAGAAGGGTCAATACCTTTTCTTGATGTCTTGGTTAGAAGGAGGGAACAACAATTAGAGACCAGTGTTTACCGCAAAGCCACTCACACAGACAGCTACATACATTACGCATCCAACCATCACCCAGCTACCAAAATTGGTATCATCACTTGTCTGAAGAAAAGAGCTATCAGTGTATGCAAAGGAGAATATTTTAAAGAAGAGTTAGAACACCTCACGTCAACCTTCAGATCTAATGGATATCCTATGAAACTCATCAGGAAAGCATTACACAAGAAAAAAGAAGAGCAGTGACTGCCAAACAAACAATAAGGAGGAGCTGACCCTTTGTCTTCCTTATATCAAAGGCTTGAGTGAAACTTTACAGAGAACCTGCCAACCATTGAATATCAGGATTGCCAACAAAGCTACGAACACCTTGAGATCAATCTTAACTAAAGTCAAGACACCCTTAGACAGCTATCAGAAGACTGGTGTCATATACCAGATTCCCTGTAGTTGCAGTGGAGTATACATCGGTGAGACAGGCAAAACCATCAATGAAAGAGTGAAGGAGCACAAGAGGTCCGTGTGTAGAATGGACACAAACAATTCTATAGCTGTTCATGTTATGAATACTTCACACGACATCGCATGGGACCAAGCTACCATCATAACCCAGGAGACCCACAGACTAAAGAGAAAGATTAAAGAAGCCATGCTGATTCAGAAGACTCCCTGTATTAACATGGACTCAGGATTACATTTAGATCCAATTTGGAATGACATTATTAAATAACACAGTAATTTACTTCTATTCATTATGTAGCATTACATCATTATTCATTCCTTGTCACCTTCCCAATTTAAACCTGGTTTGTAGTCATCTCCTCATTGCTGATGAGGACCTTCGGGTTGAAACGTTCAAATTTGATAAAATTGTGTTGCTGAGACTCATTTGAATCCCTTTACTAAGGGATGTGTATAGTTAAGTTTCAGTATGCCACTTCTGCAATGTTAGCCTTACCATATGATCACTGTCTCGTTTCATTACTTTTTCTAGATGTGCCAATCACTGTTATAGTGCCACCCCTACTTTTAAATTCATTTTTGAATGTTTTAATTTAACTTGTATTGCCCCTTTTTTTCTTGTTAATATCTGTTTTGAAGGTTTTCTTGGCGAAAACTCGAAATAAAGTAGCAGAATAGACGATATAATCGAGAGCTCTAGATTAAACAAAAATTAAATGGCATCTGAAAATGCCCGAAATTTGTCAAGTAAGTCTTCTACCGTTCTTTAACATTCAGTCTAGGATATTAAAGGGACCATAATCGTTAAGATTACGACTGTATATAGGCCCTGCAGAGCAACTAAGTAATTTGATTGTGGGGGCAACAGTACCACCATTTTTTAACTCAAGTTACTTAAATTTGAAACTTAATTAATAAATGGCGTTTGAAGAGGCCCTCTATTTGGCACCTTCACGCTTCGGATAGAATGCATTGAAATCTAGGGTAGCCTATTCCCTAGTTTGGAAACATTTAATGACGATTTAGTACTTGTATGTACCTGTGTAAGTTCGCATGTTAGCACTTGAAAAAAGAAGAAAAAATGAGGAATTTCAGAATTTGGCCTATTTTGGTTTAACCATTTTGCGAAGGTTGTACAGCATCGATACATGTTTTGCCATTTACACACACACATGCAAAAACGACAGCAAATACTCGAATACAACCGAAAATCCTATGGTTGTTAATTTACGAGGTGTTAATTGATAATACATTGGATAGGATAGGACAGCCATGTATTTTTCGGCCATCCCTATTTAGAGAGTACTGCTGTACACTCTGATACATCTGTATGTTCAAATTATAAGGGGGGTGGGCCCCTTTGGGGTTTGCATGGGTCTGTGCCCCTACCCCCATACGTCAAGGAAGTCCCCTTGGAGTCCCTTACATGGACATATACAGGGTAGTATGCATGTAGTGAGTTTCGGGGTTGTGGTAAGTTTTGTAGTATAATGTATTACAGAGGCTTAAATAATCAGAGGTTGGTTATACTGATATACTGTTGAGTCTGGATAAGTCGAATCTCTTGGGGAAATAAAAAACTTCTATTTATCAGAAGTTCTACTTATCCAAAATTTCTAGGATAGGCTCTATGTGGGGTGCACCAAATACATTCACACAAGAAATATTAAATAACACATGCAAGTGTACAATGACTTCAGCAAGTGAGTCAGCTTTGGCAGATAGAATGGGACCGCTGATGGGTACATTCTCCGATCGAGCAGGGGAAACCCAGCATAAGAGTGCCTCGTCGATATCATCGTGGGTTGGAGCCCGCTGCCTTTGTTTGCTGATGTTTATTTGCCCTCCAAAAAGTGTCTGGCGATACTTCTCCTTGTCCTTCACAATCGTAGAAAGGGTGTTCGGAACGATACCGAATTCTTCAACAATTTCCTTCTTCTTCTTCCCAGCTGGGCGTTTCTTCTTCTCCCCAGCTGGGTGTTTCTCAACAGCATCAATGAGTTCGATCTTCCTCTTTAAAGGCAAAGTGTGAAGTTTTCAACCAGACATAACTGTCGTTCTTCAAGATTAACACTTTTGTGTGAGGGCGGGTTTGTAAATTGACTCGAGTTATGCGGAAATCGAGTAATTGAAAATCGAGTTATCTGATGAAATTTGTATGTGATTGTCCATATTCTGGAAGGGGACTATAAAATTATTTGATTTAAGCAGAAATTCGAATCAAGCAAGTTCAACTTATTTGGACTCAACTGTATATAGGTTAGGTAGTCCCCAGACTCAAGGGAGGCTATATATATATATATATATATATATATACAGTACAAGTTATATATATATATATATATAATGCATGAATAATCTAGCACACCATTTCATACATGCATGTTATGCCTACTCTGTTATAAATTAAAAAGCCCACAGGGAACTAAACCGGAGAGAGCTTTGCATGAAAATGCAGGAATCTACACCAGACCAGACAACTATTTCTGGGAATTCCACCCTTTATCAGTGACCCTGGGATTTTTTGTCTCTTTCTTGACCTTTTGTGGCCCTCTATGCTAAATCTAGGGCCTTATGTACATAATTTTAGATGTTGAAAGAGGTGTTAATTCAGAGACATGATGAAATCTATCTAATTAAGGAATGTTAATTAAATTTTATGTTTGGGATAAAATTATATTAGTAAACTGACTTGCACAGGCAAAACAGACTCCTGCACATGTATTACATACAAGATACATGTATATAGAGAACATTACATGAGTCTACCCCTAGGTTTTATAGTAGTAACATTTCTTTGGAGGTGGAGTAACACAGTATATGGGGTAACACAAGACAGTCCTTAAGCGTACTAGCTATATATATATACTAGTGGCTGCCAGGATAGGAAGGTTTTAAAGGTTGATTTTAGCTTTAAATTGGTTACTAGTGATGGTTATATCTATATAAGTCTAAAAAGGGGATTTCCTAGGGCTGGAATTTATCTTTTTAAGAATAAGTCTATGTATAGCTCCCTGGTACCTACTGTCATCCGTCTAATCAGTACAGAAGTTGGCTGAACATCGAATATTACCTTTAGTTGTCCATGTTCTTTGCACATATACTTACAGAACAAAAAATTAAGCACTAAAATATCCGAAAGTTTTTCAGTGCTTTTAGAGCGCTTTACTATTAGTGATGTGAATTTTTGTTCCATTTTGACTATTTTTGCCTAGTTCCCTGTTGGACATTGTTCTACACTTTATAGAGGTGTAATGCGTATTTCATAATAAAAAACACATAACAGCAACAACAAAAGTCTTTATAGAAATTATTATAAAACTTGAAAGACCATTTAATTTTATATATTTTATTATTTTGTATACTTTCATTCTATGTACACACTTCCATAATTTATAGTTATTCATTTACATTTATATGGAACCTTTGCTTAACATTTTATACAATAATAGAATAATAAAATAATATAATGCAGTTAATTTAAAATTTCAGGTTCACTGTTGACTGCTTTCAATTACTTGCTAAATGATTTAACTAAACTAAATTGGGACTTTGGGAGGGAGGTCACCCAAAGGTCCCCAGGACTGAGGCAGCGTTGCCTCGGCCACCGCTGCCAATGTCAATGAAAAATTGAGGACATTGCTACCCATGGCACTGGCCATCTCCACAACAACCACCAGGAAGTGGTGCATCTGGACCAAATCAAGGTACTATGCTTTCTTCCTCTCCTCTACCAACGCTGCAACAGCCCCAGCCTCCCTCATGGCTTGGGCCAGATGTGACGCAGCAAAGGTATCCGTGCATGCGGCGTCCCAAACAAGGGTGCGGCCAGACTTCCAGGGGATGATTGTCACACCATCGGGTCTCTTGCCATTTGACCTGCAAAGATCTGTAGGTTCCAGCACTGAGGGGATCTGTACCGCCACCAAGGAGCACTTGATGATGTTGCATGATGGGAATGGCGTCCCTCACTTTTGTAGCAGCTGAGACCATGGGTGGCCCGTTCATCCACCAGGATACCACAATGGCAGCATGGGTATTGGGTGGCTCAGTGGAATACCCAGGGGGAGCCCAACAGCTATACGTACCACCTCGTCATCCATGTGGAGACCCAGAGATGTGATTGGTGGGGCACTCAACCAGGCTCCCACTCTTTTGTGGAGGCTGCCAAGAGCCTTGCACAGTCCTTGGGATCGGTGGTGGCATCAAGGAGAACATTAAGGGCAGCTTGGAAACGAGGCTGGTCCCAAGACCTTTGGTGGGTGTTTCCAGGGGAGGCTGGAGGCTAATGACTATGACCCATTCTCCACTCTTGTACAGCCTCCCCAACTGCTGAGTAGGAGGTACCATGAAGCCTAGGTGGCAGGATCTGTTCGATGAGGGTCATGCAACCAGCAGCAGAAGCCAGGAAGGCAGACGGCACAAGCTGTGTTGTGTTGCGGACCCCAATACCTCCCAATCTAGGAGGGTTGCTTGGGTCCATGCCGAATCATCGACCAAATCAACATTGAGGATGGCACTGAGGCAGGAGCAAAGCTCTAGGTCAAAGGACTTGAGAAGGGGAAATCGGAAACATGGGGCAGTCCTTAGCAAGTACAGTATCCTTGGGATGGCTATATGGTCAAAGTCTTGTAGGACCTCCTCTTCAGGACCACCCAAAGTGCCATCATCCAGGTACAAGAGGTGAAGCTCTGACTGCAACTGGAGTACCAATGGGTGGATCATCAGACAGACCAGTAACGGGCCAAAGGGGTCCCCCTGCTGAACTCCCTCAGCAGACAGCATGGTGGTGTCTTGGAAGAATAGGGTTGAAGGTGCATAGTAGGATGCAAACATGAGGGGGAAAATTTCAGTAACCATATCTTTAACAGCTGGTAAAATCTTATCTCTTTTGACTGTATTGAAGGCATTTCTAAAATCGAGTTTCAGGAGAACATGATCAGGTGGCAAAAGATGCAGATACAATCTGGACTGTCGTCTCCGCATCGAGGGGGGTTCTATAGCCAAGTTGTAAGAGTGCTAGGTACTGGCCCATTCTCTCCATGACTGCTCTGCTGGCCACCTTTGATACAAGACGTTGAAGGGTGCAACCCACCTCAATGGGTCTTACCCCTCCATCCTTCTTATTTAATGCCATGAGGGAGGCTCCAAAGAAGAAGGGTCATGTCTCAGCAGGGATAACTCCTGTAAGCACAAGGTTGGTGAAAGCAGTAAGAGATTGCAGTAGCATGACACCCCCAGCATCTGCTGATGCCCCGACCATGTCCTGGGGATGTTGTGGTTGAAGGCCATCAGGGCCACCTGCTGAGCTTTTGGGGAAGGATCGCCTACATTACATCTGCTTCATTAACTGTCATTGCACTTCCCCTAGGCACCTCAGGTGGTATGGATTCAGAGTGGAGGGGTGGATGCTTTGATCTCAAAGCAGCTAAGGTGTCTTCACTATTACTTGCAATGGAATCCTCTGAGCACGCTAGACGTACAGCTCCCTTGAAGTCTCGCTCCTCCAATGTCTCTGAAACCCTTTTGGCCAACAGCTGCAGCGGTTCCTGGGGCTTGCGGGTGGAGGGGTTGGCCTTCCTACGACCCAGGGGAACAAGTGGGGTCACTCTTCTCAGCCAGCTGATGGTTGACATGCTTAGCCAGATTCAAGCATCAACCCCCTCTAATAGGGATGCGGAGACAGCGTCTGGGAAAATTGTCAGCTGTTGACACTGCTGGCAGATGTCACTTCATCTAGGATGGTGGCCAGCTTCCTTGCCGATTGGTCTCATTAGGTGTGTGGGAGCCTCTTCAAGTTCCTCACATATGGCAGTGTGGAAAGATCCTCTGTGGATGTTTGGCTGTCAGTTTGTGGAGGAGCCTTGACAGAAGAGGGGTGCTGGTGGTCTGGAGCTAAAGCAGAAAATTCAAGATCAAGCTATTATGAGATGTCCCAAGTTCGAGCCCAGACCTTGGCAGCAGTTTTTCAGTGACAGCACCCCCTTGACAACAAACATTGCCCATTGAACAAACTGATTATTGACTGATTTACTGTATGTTGTGTTTATGTTGTTTGTACTATTGTGGGTGCACGGAAGAGTAGCCTCTTGGCTAAAGGCTTCCCACATTAAATAAGATTAAAAAAATTCAAAAAAGAGGTGTCACGTGAGAGTGTCAGAGTGCCCGATCCTGGGCATCGCTCGTCAACTGGGCCATGCATGCGTATATGGCACCGTCCTTTCTCAGGGGCATCTGACAGAGGCAGATGTTACAGAGTGCCCGCGTCACTACATGCTCATTAGTGAAGGCAGTTCCACAGATGCTGTGCATGCAGGCTTCTCGTTCATCGTACCAATCAGGCTGGGATAGCTTGGAGACTTGACCCAAATGAAACTATGGTGAAGGCTCGCCTAATCAGACTAACTCGAACTAACTCAAACTTAAGGAACCAGGATAAGATCAGTCTTGGGTTCAGGATTAGATCAGGTGGGGAGATCACACTTCCTCCATCTTTTATCTTCCGTCATTCACCTCGCCAATTAAAAATTTATAAGGAAAATACAGTATGTATACAAATTTTCGTGGGACGTATATTTCGTGAAAGCCCCTCAAGTGGGGATTTTAACAATTTTTTTCGTGAAGCCCTGAGTGTGCCTGAAGATTGACTCCTTTTGTGCACGTGGTATCAACATCCGGAGAACTCAGACGTTTACCGAATAATCTCACTACAGACACTTTGGAGGAACACTGCTGACGGGCTCTTTGTTTTATCTACATAGCTGCATTCGTGGGTATCATGTATACAAGGATGTCTAGTTGGCTTCAGTAGGAGCAGTTCTTCAGTGCCAACGGGAAGCTAGGAACATGGAAGATCCTCACTCGGTGGCAGTCAAGAAAGATGGTCTAACTGTTGGTCACGTTCCGCGTACCATATCCTGCATTTGCTCCGTGTTTCTACAGCGAAGTGGCTCAATAGTGTGCACATTTATGGAAATCGACAGAAAGGCCTAGGTATGGGGAATTTTTCGGGTTGTTATTTTCATGAACCCATGCTGATTTGTGAAAATCATGAAATTTACGTCCTGGGAAAATTTGTACGCATACAGTATGGTATATTTACAGTTAAAAACGTACAAATTAGTAATTTTGTAGTTATTAGCTATTGAATAATACTATGAAACGTTAGGGTCTTGCATTCTAATTACAACTATGAGTCACATATAGTAAGTGAGCAGCCCTTAAGTTATTAAGTGTGGGGAATAAATTTTACTATATGGGGAATGAATACCCTAGCTCCTTACCTCCCCCTAAAAGAAACACTTATGATTGACAACATGTGTGCACTTACATTCTCCTTTTTCCTTGGGGATAGTCTTCGGAGTGTGTCCATTGTTGTTCTCGATATCATCTGCTTCAGGACATTGTTTTCTCAAATACTCTTCAACTTCAGAAGAATGCTTCTTTGATGCAATGTGCAAAGGAGTATTACTATCCTACAAGCACAGAAACATAGTACAGAGAGAGGACACCCTGTTATAATGAATGTACGTACGTAGCATGAAAGTAGTAATTCTATGTAATTCCATTTCTGTACCTTGTCTGTGGCTAAACAAGCTTCTTTATCACACAGCAGTTCAGCCATCTCAAGGTAATCATGAATAGCTGTGAAATGTAGGGCCATTTTACCATCCTGTAATAGTAAAACAAATTACTATATACATAGCAAATGCAACTTAATAGTCTTTAACAGTATTACATGATATTTCTATGGAAACTCTTACATCTACTGTAGCATTTTTGTTTGCTTTCTTTTCAAGCAACAATTTAACTAGCTCAAGTTGTTTGTATTCAGTAGCTGTGATCAGGGGAGTGTGTCCTTTCTATCGATGAGTGAACAAACATTTATTTTAAAGTTTCATGTATTATACAATGTAAAAACAATCCACTTTATATACATAGTAATATAAGTACTTGTTTTATTCTTATACTGTAGTCACTGCCTTTTATGTATATACGTAATGAGATTATGTACAGAAATACGTATATGTATTTACCTTGGATGCCTTTTCTACATGTAAACCACATTTCATTCTTTCATCATCTAGAAGCCATTCTAAAACTGCTTTTTGAGTTTGGATAGATAACTTCTTTGGGTCCCCAGCAATAGCAAAATGAAGAACACACCAACCTTTCTGTGGATATTTACAGCATAGCTTTTACAAGTTTACAGATTCAAAAATTGAATAAACTTACATTATCTTCCTCAGAGAAAGGACCAAACTGGTTTTCTTCTCCCTCACGGATTATACCACACCATGCCCAGAGGTATTTAAGTATCTCTAAATCGGCTGATCTTGCAGCAATGTGTACTGGAGTCATCCCACCAGCCTGTTAATATTTAAAGAGCATACATTATAATGTTATCTAACAGGACGACAAAGTTAGTACAGGCTATAGCAAACAAATAAAACTGTGTATCTCACTATTTCTTCACTATTATTATCTCCTTCTTTCTTCCTATGTCGCTTTCTTGTTCCAGGAAAGTCCTTCTTCCCTTGAATCAAAAGCAGGAGTTGGACCATCTCATGATATCCATTCTTGATAGCAATATGGAGAGGCCTCCAACCCAACTGTGAAGATGTGGCAAACAAACAGTTGATAACGTAGATAGTGGAATAATGGGATAAGAAAGTAGGTCGCCATAAATAAAATGGCTGAAGCAGGAAGATTATTTATTGCCTGTCAGGCCATTTGCATATGATTACAAAGAGATGAATGATAAACTAGATATAGGTACCATGGCCACATGGTTAGTGAAACCACTACAATCTGGCACATCGTATTTAACCAGTTTATTGTACTATATATCTTGCCAAGAATTTGGTGCATTGTAAGTATTTAACTGATGCAAATTAATTTGACAGTTGGTTTGCATTGTCTCCTGTCTCATTAGGTAACAATACTAGTCCCACATGTGAAACAGTCACTCTATTATTAATATACGCAAACAAGCACTGTACATTGCAACTTGCTGAATTACACTTCAGTATAACTAGTATTTGTGCATTGGCTCTGAGTGAAGGGACTTGATTGCATTGCAGGCTGATTCATAGTTCAAATGGTGAGCATGGATGAGGGATCTCCTTTAAGGAAGCAAGTCACGTAAGCTGAGCTCATTGGTCTAGGATTGAGTTCTATTGGTTGTACATGGTAAGTCATATTTTACTATTATTGATTTTATTGTGAACAAAATAGGTGGGAACCAATAGCTGATGTCAATGTGAACACAGCTATATCACTAAGGTCAGAGTTACAGTCACATACATAACATATGCTTGGCGTTATTATGATTATATATATGAAAATATACTTAACCAATGCAGTGATTCAGAATTGAGTAGCACTTAATAACACTAGAAATGTGGCCTGGACATGTCTAAAAGTAGTGAATTCACTAATAGGTGAGTGGACACAATTCACCACTGCAACAGTTTACAGTGAATGATCATGAATTCTGTATATACGTACGTATGTCTTATTTGCAGAATGTATCTGAAAATAATCAATGAAACCACCCCTGATCCTTACATAGGTTACAGGTTACATTCATCTACCAATTTTCACACAAATACACCTTAGTATAGACTGAAGATGATGCCTCTGCATACCATATATCAACAAACGTTCCAGTCTTAAAGGGGTCTCACCTAATAACCACAGCAGATTTGATATACCTTGAGAGAGAGCTAGGAATACCGATGGTTGGTTGCATGCATTGACATATTCAACTGGGTTAGAGACCATTTGGTAACTTGCACACAATTAAGGGTATTGTATGGTACGTATATATTAAGGCCTTGGCCTTAATATATACGTACCATGCTTGGGTACATCGGCTATAGCTAAAGTATAGATGGTGTGTCCAAACATGGAAGTGATGTGTATGTCACTAGCAGATCTGGAAAAAGTAAAAACAAGGATAGCCATACAGAAGTGGCATATATACTGAAATTTAAGTAACTTAACCACTGTTGGAAGCACTGCCATCCCTACTTCAAATTTCATTTTTTTAAATGTTTTATTTATCTTGTATTCCCTCTTTTTTCTTCTTGTTAGAATTTGTTTTGAAAGTTTCCTTTGCAACAATTCGAAATAACGTCGCAGTCAAAGAGATAACCGAGATCTCTTAATAAAAAAATGGCGACAGAAAGCTTCCTCTAATCTGACGTGCTATCAGTAACTGTTTCTGCTTAAATTGTTTTAAAACAGAAGCGCACCTATTCCCTAGTTCCTAAAGTTTTTCAACGATATGCCCTTTAGATGTAGTCATCTATACGTGCGTTTATGCACTAGCGTGAATGGAAGAAGAAGAAGAGGAAAACCGAAGCAGACCTGGAATTGTTTTACCAACTTCGAGCCTTTATGCGCTCTTCAAAACAACATTCCTTCAAATCACATTGTACAAAAAGAAATATTAGATGTTTAAAAGAACTAAAGACGCATTCACTGCCGATTTATAAGGTGTTAATCAGTAATACATTGATCACGGCCACCATGTTTTTTCGGGCCATACCTACTTAGAGAGTACTACACGTACTCTCCGATATTATGCTTATATTGACATATAAAAGTGGTTATATCATAAAACCTGTATGCATAAAATGTGTATAATTGCAAAGTGATGACTGAGCCCTATTGCAAGTACTACATATGTGTACCTTAGTCCCATATTTAGCAATCTCCTCTAGTTTCTTAGGTCTTGGAAGTTCCTTTACTTTCAACAGCTTTTCTTCAAAACTCATCTTCTTGTTATCCAATAGCTGGAGCCACTTGTCCTTGCTTAGTTTCTCTTCTGAGAGAGATTCTGAGAGAGAGTGCTTGATTACTTCCAAAAGTATATCATAATGGTTCCTCTCCACTAAGCAATGGATTGCGGACATCTGTTGCTATATATAGAATTGAGGAAGAGACGAAATTAGGTACCTACTGCGTGACATTATTCCTAGTAAAAATTAACTGTAGTTTGCACACCTTAATCTTCTCATTAATGGGGACTTTCCTTTGGTACAGTTTCATAAAAGCATCCTTGTATTCATTCTCTGCACATTCAAAGATAAGCTTTCGGGCCTGCTTCTTTTTTGGATCTTTCAGCTTTCCATAAGGTGACTAGTATACGATATAAGCAACAATGATTATGTGCCAAATGATAAGCTATACAAATGTTATTGGCCACTATTAACACCAACAAGAGTTTGCCATCTTTATTAGACATCACCATACATAATATTGCAATAGCATACGTACATACACACCAACAGAATGTTTGTGACAAAAGCATTCACAAATGTGCTCCATTTACTAAATTCCCGAGAAGTTATTGATTATTGATGTATGGTAGTATCAACTACACATATAGAAAATGTATATACTTTCTCTTTCTTAGTTCCAGAGCGTGAAGAATTAATAGGCCCCCTCAGTGTGTCATCAGGCCTGGCATCTTGCTGAACAAGATCTTGTGTCAATTCAACATCACCCTTTTCTGGCAGTGGATTGGCAACAGGAGTTGCCATTGCAAGGTTCAATATCTAAACACCATGTTAAGAAAGGTGAAAATGCAGTTATAACATACTGTCATCAGGTTAATATATAGCTCAATATTCATTCATGAAATGGATTAGGGATCCATGTCAGTGTGTACATAGAATAAAGTATTTGCAAGAAAGCTGAAAAACATTTGAGTTTGAAACAAATCACAAATCCTGCTTTACTCAGTAATTGGAATTCTCATTGTGTGACTAGAAGTATTTGGTGCTATATATACAAACTTTTAAAGATAAAAAAGTTAGTTTATCAGCGTCATAAATTTAGCCGACTATTCTGGAACAAAACCAGACCACAATTAATCTGTTTGTACTTGCTCAATAATTTACAACCTCTACAATCCGGAATGATCTCTTAGACTTATGTTGATACAAAAAGACTGGCTGTTAATTGTTAAGCGTCACTTAAATAAAACTTACTGTAGTAACACTGTACAAGACTAACAAAGATATTAACTTTGCATAGACTAGCGTCACTGGATTAACTACAGCGCAAATTATAACTTAGAATTATCAGGAGGGTACTGGATATCGCAGATGTATAATCATGGCAAAAGGATACACAATTAAGATACCATTTTTCTACATGCTATGCCTATTCTGTAAAAGAGCCTATAGGGGAACTAAACACAAGCAAGAGTAGAATGTGCAGATAAAAAATATACATCTTAATTAAAAATAACAAAGATTATTTAGGCCCCATAAACCTATTTTAGAGCTAGATTTTCGTCCTCATGGAGGTTATTATAGGATACTTACATAAAAACTCAATCCGTACCAATTCTTGAGAAACACTAGAGCGCACCCTGGGTACAACCATAGATTCTCAACGAAGAAGCTAGTCACGTGGTTCAGCTCCCCACTAATATAAATTTTTGGCAAGTCAAAAGCGGGTCGGCCACGAAAACTTGAAGCATGCAGGGTTGAGTTTATGGGCTTAGGGGTAAAGAACTCCCATCGATCCCAGTGCACGGAACAGAAGGGGCGCATGCGCAATGGAAGGTTAATTGGATCGGAGGCCTATAGCAGTGGGCCTAAGCTACGCAGGAGATTGCTGGTAGATATAATAACAATAAAAAGAGTAGTGTGTTCAGCACCATGATAACAAGAACGACACTAACGAATTCGAAGCCTCATGCTTACCAATCACGTGATTCACTTCATAGTCAGTCAGCAATTCTTAATTGGACAGTCGCTAGAAATGAATTGGGTCCACATTTCGTTGATATATGCTATATACAACTTATAATTACCTTCTACTCAGCAAAATTCAACGACGTCCACCGCACTCTACAGTCAAGCACGTACTGTAATTATATAAATCTTCCACCGATCTATCCCCCTGCAGGGGCGGATCCAGAATAATTGTATGGAAGTAGGGGCATAGATTTTTATGGCGAGTCTACATTTGTGACGTACAATGACGGATTTTATAATGATCACTTGAATGATAAAACGGGGTAGTTGTCATTACGGTTGATAATGAGCAGCAGCAACTGATTACGTATTATATTGTGAAAAAGACCTAAAGATCGATCTCTTCAATTCGTATTTGGGTGGGTGCATCATCCCTATAGCTAATTCTTATATACTTACAACCCTATAGCTACTTATATAGCTATGACGATCCACCTAAACATACTAATGATGTATATATATAAATTTTGGTATGCTACGTCTGTATAATTAGCCTTATCACATGATCCCTATCTTGTTTCATTACTTTTCAAGACGTAGTTGTTGTAAGCACTGTCTTCCCTACTTCTAACATAATTTTTAAAACGTTTTTAATACTCTTGTACAGTGCAAGACTGGGCAAGTAGCCCTAGTGTGGAGTATGCATACGGTGCACTGAAAATAATAACCTGAACTGTATGCATTCAAATAAATATCATTGAATCATATAAGCTAGTGAGTGCAACAGAATATATGTACATACATAGCATATATATTTAAATCTAAGAGGCTACATAATGGGTATTGGTACGAAATCAAAACAAATCTATTGATTCATTCATATCTGCAACATTTAACAACCTAAAATACAAAGAAAATAATATACATGTAAAATGAGATTTTTTGCTATACCTATTTAAAGTACCAATGAGCATAATATCCAATAGACCTTTTGCCAAATAAATTTTGATTACTTCCAGAGTCCAGCACACTCCAGTTATGTGTATAGGGAAAATGACCGCTTTCGTGCATGCATGCATGGCAAGTACAGGAAGCGGAAGCCCACAATCTGGTTAAGGCAGTATTGTAGAGTGCACAAAGTGCTTCTAGATGGTTGCCGTCTGGTGTTAATTGACCAGTGTTGAGATACTTTTCGAATGAAGAATGCCAAGCTCCTGCGCGGTGTGTGGATCAACTTAGAAGAACACGGGGAAGAAGCTGAGCTTCTATCAATTTCCCCCAGGATCGCAAGACAAGAGATCTGTGGTGCGCATCCCTCAAGCTTCCGTCCAATTTTGTCGTAGAAGAGCACCATAGGGTGTGCAGCCAACACTTATTGCACAACGATAAAATGGAGAGCAACCAATGCCGCGAGCAAATATTGGTGCACGCTTTGGATCACCACGAAAACCACCTGGGCCGAGCAGATCATCCCCTAAGAAGCAGCTGAACACTTTCAGGAAGGAGGATGAGGTTTGGATCACAAATGAAGAGGTTGATTGGAGAGGTATTGTGAAGAGTTTGAGTGAGGAGAATAAGGAGTTGAGGGAAAAAGTAGTTGATAGTAAAGTGGAACCTGTATAAGACGGTCACCCTTGGGACCTGACCAACTGGCTGTTATACAGAGGTGGCCTGCTTATAGAGTTTGCATCAAATATAATTACAATACATAATAATATGGCAAAACAGTATAATTTCAAAGTCGGCGATGATCAACTCCTTCGCCTTCAAAATCGCCTGCACTGGCGTTCGTCCACACTTAAAAGTGTTGACGATCTACCTTGTTCCAACGCCGAGCAGTTTCATTTTTCCTCAGGAAGGATGAGAGTGTCAGCTTCTGTGAAGTGACTGGGGGGATGGTTAACCGCAGCCTGGAAATTCCGTGCGTGTACCGGTTTTATGGAAGCCTGGCCTACATAGAGAGGCTCAAGAACCTCTTGCCGTAACAAAGAACTTTACTGACCGCTGTTAACAAGTACATATATTTTTTGTTTGTACTTGATGCAATGGCCGTTTAACATAATAGAGGGTGACCGTTACTATAGACAGGTTAATAATGCACACAAATCAATACGTATTCATTCGGGACTTCCCCTAGTGACCGGCTTATACTAGGCGACCGCCTACCTCAGGTGCCTGCTGACACAGGTTCCACTGTAGAAACTTCTGTGTATATACGTGACTCAAGGGCAATGACAGATGGGTGTCATTCTACACTACTTTTCTGTATTTCGGGCGTTCTACCAATTCTTATTGCCTGCAGCAGAAAATTTGAACTACTACCACAGTGAAAGTGCTTAGGTGGTGAAGGATAAGAAAGATGGATGTGGTAGAAAAATGAAAATGGCATTGCAGGACCAGCTCTTCCTGACACTTATTAGGCTTCGCCTTGCCCTTAGAGAAGATTTGGCCTTTCACTTTGGAGTATCACTGTCCACTGTGTCAAGGCTTGTGATAACATGGATCTGCTTCTTGGATGATTACCTAGCAAAGCTAACATGGTGGCCCAGGAAAAGAAGTTGTACTGCAGCATTTTCCAACAACCTTCAAAGAAAAGTATCCCACTACCATTTGCATTGTGGACGCTTCGGAGATATACATTGAGACTCCTACTGACCTTCACCTGCAAGGTTGAACATTGTCATCATACAAGCACCACAACACAAATTTTCAAATTTCTCATTGTGTGCACACCGAATGGAGCAGTGTCCTTTATTTCTGATCCGTTTATGGGCAGTATTTCAGACAAGGAATTAACTGAGAAGTCTGGATTGCTGCAGCTGCTGAAGGATGCCCCAGGTTCCTCAGTGATGGCTGATTGTGGTTTTTTGATTAATGACAACCTGAAGAAGATTGGTGTGGGTCTTAACATTCCACCTTTCCTAGAGGGAAAAGGTCAGTCAAGGAGGCATTTGAGGAACGGAAAATTGCATCACTGCGCTGCATTCATGTTGAGCGCTGCATAGGCAGGATAAAGAATTTGCAATCCTTCATCATATACCGATAACCTTGTCACGATTGGCTAACCCCACTCTCAAAGTGTGCGCATTGCTCACAAACATTCAACCACCCCTTGTTCCACCTAGCCCTGAATCTGTTGCAACTGCAGTGGACACCAACCCATCCACTCTGGATTCTGTATACAGATGTAGCAAGTACATCCAGCATGTGTGGCACCGGAGTTGTTCCAATCACACCAGAACCAGAGGATTGTACTGCAGACACATGATGAGGTGATGTGCTTATTTATGGAACAAGCTGTCTGCGATGATATTGATTTTAGTACATTTTCATACTTTGAACATGAATAGTAAACCAAACATTTATTCATGCAATGCCATGCAACATTCCTCCTCCTATATATATAAAAATTTCTGGTAATACTAATGTGAAATAAAAGTGTCTCAGTTTAATGAAGCAGTCATTCCAGAACGGCTGGTCAAAGTGAATCCTTTGTATAGCTATTTTACCGGCAGACATCACCACAAAGTCACACCAATTCCGATCTGTGATAGTCATCTGTCCCTGTATCTGGTAGTGGTATGCATGATTAATTTTCAAGGATAGTTGTCCAATGTCATCCATGATGCAGCAAAATCGTGAGATTCTGCCCAGCTCATCACATACACATAAAGCATCATAGCCCTTTTGGTCCGCTGCATGCAGGCATTTCATTTTTAGGAGCCCTTGTGGTGGATTGGCAGCAGGATCTGCATGTAACTAGACCATCTGGTGATGCTGCCAGTCATGAGTGTACAGGGTGTACGTAAAGGCCACACTTGTCTACCTGAAACTGAAGTCCCCTCTCTTTGACATACAGCGCCCTCGCAAGTGGTTCATTGTCAATGCCGTGCTGGATGGATGCTGGAGTCTTGGACCATTACTTCTTGGGAGAAAGAATATCCTCCACTAAATATTTGGGTAATGTTGTTTCCCTTCTTTTGCACACTCTACTGAATTGCGATGCTGTCAAACGTAGCTGTCTATGAACAAACCAGTTTTCATTGTGCTTTGGCCCCTTGTGTCCTTCTCTATCTTCTTTATCTCCTCCTCGGTCACTTTCATTTCTTCTAATATGTCTTCTGAGTCATTTCATGATCAGTCCCTATTTTTCTTGTGGGTTCTCCGCTGGCGCATGAGCTCCCTGTTCCTTTGCTCACATCACATCAAACAATAGTGCCATGAATGAACTGGTGCCGTCCAGGGCATTTAGTAGCTGTAGCAAGGTCTTGGTGGCATCTTCTCTACAGACCAATGAGCTGCACTCATTGGTCTGTGAGAAGAATGTTGTGCCTCTCCTTTTTCTCTTGTTTGTTAATGTCATATTTTCTGAAACTGCCCTGTGAGAACAAGGCAAAAGGTGCCTTCCTTTTGCGTGATTGCACCCACTTGCATGGCAAAGAAGTGGGAGCAACTTCTGGTCTGATGTCAGCAAGGGATGGAGCAAAGCGGAGATGTGCACACAGCTTGCAGATAACCTGCAAAACAAGATGCACCAAGCATTATTTTGCAATATTATACACTGATGATGTAAACATGGGACCCATGTCTCTATAGATGAAGTACCAGCGAACTTCCTAAACTTATTAACCCAGTACCATAGAAAACATGCAGTCTAAATCTATCATGACCTAATACAGTACAGTATTCACTCACCCTGCTGGACACTGTCACACTGCATGGCTAATGGATGCATCCCTCTTCTTCATCCAAATTTGCACGGTGTAGATGCCCTCCTTCATTGATGGTGCAATCTTAGACTTTACAAAGAGCAGGTGTGGATGGTGGTCATTGATATGAATGCTCTCAACTCTTCCTGGCATCCAGAATACGTGGCCCTTTTTCAAGCATGAAATGTTTTAGCACCTGGTTGCAGTGATTTACCCGATAGGTAGTCATACAGGGTATCCCTTGGAAGCTGTGGAATTCGGCATGCAACTTCTCCCCTGTCAAAAATCCAGCCCAATGGGGGAAGGGTGGGGCAGATGTCTCAATGAATGGTTCTACGTGTAGACCTGCCTCCTGCATCACCTTTCGTTTCCTTTCTGTATAGCTACCGTCTATGTCGATAACTGGTGGATTTGCTGCCATGATTTTGCATACCTCACGGCAGTAAACAGTCTTAGAAGCACTCGTAGGGGGAGGACGGCATCCGCGTCATTCAATCCACCAGGAAAGCTCGCGTATGGTGTGTCTCACCAGTGGTTTGGCCAGCTTCGCACCAGGAACATTGTCTTTCATGAGGACAACTGGCAAAAGGGACATTGCATCTACTAAAATCGTCATTTTCAAACGTTAACGTCTCGCGCTATGTTCCTATACATATTTATATCAGCATCAGGCTATTCGTTCATTCCTTCTTCATTACAGGAAGAAATAAAAAGCATTTCATGGCTTTACCTATATGTTGGTCATGTCTTACGGACGAAGACTTTAACTCCGGAAGTAATTATGACGTTTAATTGGCAAAAGGTCTAATCTTACAATAGTATAGTACTTATTAGATGCGTGGTGCATATATACTGCAAAATGAATGGTTGAGGCCAGAAGGTAGAGACTTTAGAGTAATACACACCTTGAAGAAACAGTTAGACCACAACTAAAGTGAATTGTCATTTTAGGCATTTGAAAAACAGAAACGGCCACAACTTTAAACTTCAATTCACTTTACTTCACTAATCTTATTTATACTGGGATACCAAATTAGCCAAAGGCTATATACTTTTCATGAGGCCCAGTTAAGCAAGAGGACTTTAACTTTGATATAGTAAATTTCCCCATTTAGATAGTAATATTCCTAATATCCCAGTCTATGGTGTCTTTATTTCACAACTAATTAGGTATTCCAGAATATGTAATGACTTCTTCAGTTTTTAGGCTAAACGTTTGCAGTTATGAAGTAGGCTTATTAACCAGGGTTACAAATACTTTAAGCTAAAATCAACCTTTAAAACCTTCCTATCCCGGCAGCCTCTAGTTAGAATCAAATATAAGCAAAAAGTAGCTAGTATGCTTAAGGACTGTCTTGCCCCACCTTTCAAGAAATGCTACTACTAGAAGACCTAAGGGTAGACTTATGTAATATGTCCTACATCTGTCTATAGGTTTGCTGAGTCTGTTTTACCTATACAAGCAAGATTACTAATAGATTTAATTCATAAAAGTTAATTGGACCTACCAAGCTCTCCAAATTAGTGATGACACCATTAGACCAGCAGAGATACAGCACCTGGAAGAGAGTGAAGATGACACTCTCACGCTTGCCCAGGAACCTAGAGGAAAACAACCAGCCAGAGGAGAAACCAAAGATCCTGTATATATATACACCATATATCCTTAAGCTTGTCACCAGTGAGAAGCTTCAGAAGGTATGGGCCCCTCTTGGAATCAAGGCTGTGTTTAAACCACAGAGGACCTTGCACAGGATCAAATTTCAAGTTTCATATGGTATGAAACCTGAAGTGATAGGGTTTATTTGCCGCGATCATGATGATATATGAAGTTTATTGAGCAACAGCAACATTAAATCTTTGGAATAGAACGTTTCAACCCGAAGGTCTTCATCAGCAATACGAAAAAATGAGGAAAGGTTGGTGGTTAAATAGAAGTTGGTTGGCAGGTGTGAAAAAATGATGTAATGAAAAATTGCGCCGAATATTGAATGAGGATAAAAATGAATTACAAGTGTTAATTAAATAAAGTCATTCCAGATAGGAACCAAATAGATTCCTTGGTCCATATTGAAACAGGGGATGGTCTTAATCTTGATTGCCTCTTCACCAGGGTGCGGATGACAGCTCGCAGATACTGGAATAGGAGAACCCTGGAGGCTATTCAGATCCGAAGGCAACACTGCACAATGAACTTGGACTGTGGCCTCCATATCTCCCTTGATGTCACACCACAACCACCTGTATATAAACAATAGACACTTTGTACAAATTTCTGTGAAAAACTGCTACATTTAATATTAATCATAATATATAAAATGATGATTATAGTACACAAGCAAAAATTATTATACAGCACTGCCTGTGTAAAGAATCAGACATTTATTTGGAATCCAGTGATCAAAATGGAACGAAAAAGAGTTCTAGTGTAACTTCCACTTCTTTTGATAGAAAAATCTCTCTACCTAGTACAGAATCTATGAAAAACGTAAATTATCGGGGCCGAAAATAATTGATTTGCCAATCAGCAGTGGATAGGCTGTTAGGGTTTAGTCAATACTTCAAGTTTCAGATTCTAGCATATACACTTTAAAGGAGACATGTATAGCTATACGTGGAGGAGATTTGGTGGACATTCCTCAATATTCCACTTGATTACAGTGCTTTGACCGAATATCGATCGGATCGGCCAAAAATATCGGCCATCCTCCTCAATCGTCTCTAGCGCAAAGATACAGTGAGATGGAATTCCCTGATTACGCACACTATGTTCACTCAGAAAGACCTGTCTAATGAGACCTATTCGAAGTTGATAGCTTTCAGAGTGTTTGAGATATGAGTGGCCGAAAATCGATCTGGTCAATTATTGATTGGTTACTCTATATGATACTTGGGTTTCAAGTTTTTAACAGCCCCCTTTCCAGTTTTATACATACTTTCATACCTTTTGAAACTGGCTGTTCAAAGAGTTTTGAATAGGTTTCACGCCCTCTGAAACCTGACATTTGATCCTGTGCAATTAAGCCATGAATTTTTTAATTCATTACTGATTTTATTTTTGTTACTATGCAGCTTATATACCTTCTACATATACAAGCACTACCTAACAAATGTGTACAAGAGAGGAGGATTATGAAGATACAGTACATGGTTCAAACAAACTTGTAGGCCAACGAAAAACTGATAAAAAAACATGAAATGATCTAGCATATAGATCATTCTTTTTGCCAAATTTTCCAGCCAATAAGGGAGATAGAGCACTTTGATCAAAACGATGACAACCATAAAAGATAGGATTTATAGATCCAGATTCAGGGTCTCTTTTAAGTAGTGCATGCATTTCCTTTTGGTCACAACCATTAAGCACAAGGCCATCTGCAGCTATACACTGCTTCTCCATTGCACAATCAACCCAGGGTTGGAATATAATAAGTTTCTGTAGGTAGGTATTATTTCTTAAGAGAAGCATGCCTCCATCCACCTGCCTCAAACTTCCAAACTTGGCTCTGTCCACCTTAAAAAATTTAAAAGTTGTATCATCTGTAAAGTAGCCATTTGGATAGATTATTTGATTTGCTAGCAATGGAAATCCCATTAGATCAGTCAGAATAGACTCTAGTACTAGGTGGTGAAATCGAATGCTAGTATCAACCCAAAACACTTCTTCATGCTCCTTCAAAACCTCACTGATAATGGCTGCCTTAAAGGAATAGGTATGAAGTTTGGCAACATGAGCAGTGTATTTCTTCATATCAAGTTGTCTGAACTCTAGGTTGCAGAAATGTTTAATCCTTGACACTTTACCCGCAATTAAAATAAATTATTGTGGATTGCATTGTATGAGCGTGAGTACATTGACCTAAAGGATGTAGAGCTCATGCAGTTGTGGGTCCAGAGTCTCCTTGATGCCGGCTATGAGTTTCCCAGCCTCATACCTACTCCAGCAACAGCTCCTTCCAATGTAGTTGCAAATAGAAGAGATGACACAGAAGTTGATGATAGCAACTGCAAAGTAAGGAAGTCTCTGACATTCTGGACTTCAGATTTACATGATTGGTTCTCGTATTGACAAGCCATCTCTGTTGTCCAGTCTTGATCAAAAGGTTCTTCTTGCAGGACACAAGAAGCAAAGGTCTCCTTATCCCTTTGTGCTTAACATGAAGGGAATTAGTGTATACACAAAGCCCTCTCCTGTGATTAAATGTGAATACCTCACGCATTCCACAGCTCTGACAGAGAACATGATAGTAAGGAACTTCAACTTTTTCAAGAATGATCCACAGATCGCATCAGTAGATGCCTTTATATGTGAATTTCCTCCCGCCATGTGCGAGTTGTGGATGCTGTTCAATAAAACAATCATCTTCACACCTGCTCACTGATACAACTTGGGCAGATGCACCAAAGAATAATGGGGTCGATTAGATGAACATCTCCACACCCTGGCTTCAATGGACAGCCCCAAACACATCATTGCAGCTACCAGTGTTTACGACTCTGAATACCTCCGCCACTATACTGGATTGGACCCCATTCCACTGTTTAGTTCCTGCCTGTTCTACACTGCAAAAAACTCATACAATCCGACAAAAGATGAAATCTTAGTGTTTGATTGGCTCAATCAGTTCAGTACAGACATACAAAAGTTCCAATTGAAGAATGTCCTAGATCTGTATCCTCACTACCAGCTCTCTGATCTGGTTAAGCATCGTGCAGTGGTGTACATGCCTCACTCTGTAATGGGCTATGCCATGTCAGAGCTGTACTCACTGGCCTTACCTCTTTTTATGCCTAGCATGAAATTTATGCAAACTCTTAAGCCCCTTGGACCAGACAGATCATCCCTAAGTGCTCACTACTGTAACAAGCCGGAGCTGGACAAAGAAATTCAGCCACATCCCTGTAGCACTCACCCTTACAGCCTCAATGTTGAAGCTAAAGATGACCCTAAGGCAGAGTACTATTGGATGCAGTTTGCAGACTTCTTTCAGTGGCCCCACATTGTACACTTTGACGATTTCAAAGACCTGGAGCAGAAGTTGGAGGCAGCAGATTTCAGTAACATCCATAAGCTAATAGTCGAGACATTGAATTAAAGGAAGGAAGAACTGCTCTATAGCTGGTGCAAGGTGATAAACAGCATACAAGGTGGTAGAAAGGTTCCTCAGGACTGCAAGCAAGCAATGCAAGAGCTATATGGTGTATCCATGTACATGAACTAATAATAATGTACAATTATGGTTGTTATACCGGTTGTTAATTAAACATTAATTTATTTGATGTCCAAGTGTGTGGCATTTGTGGCCATTTCTGTATGCAATGCACATGTTTTACATGCTCAGATCAGTGATAGGCAGCATACAATGCATGAGCATGACTGATAGTGGAATTTACTAATTGTAATTCATATGGATATTTTCCATCTTGAATAACCTGGGAAAGATGATTCTTGAACGATGTCAGAAAGAGACATTGTGAATATGAACAAATGTGACCGTCCATGCGAAAAGGGCATTTTCACGTGTGCAACGGAAATTGCGTTTTTGATATCATTTGAAAGGGTTTCCATAGTATATACTAGCGAATGGTACAATCAGAAGTGTCATAGCTGTTATGGATCCGAAGTTACGACACTTTGAAACAGAACCGTTGCCAAACGCAATATGTAAAACAGCTTTACTTCCATTTAGTTAATAAAGTGATGACATTGTTGATAGCGCAATCTCAAGCAAATCAAATCAAAACTATTGAACGATAATGATATTCACCGTTCTGTATATAGAACAAAATGGCGTATTTCCGGTAGCTTCTATTTAATAAGATCGGATTTATCGCACAAAGAAGACCTAAATAAAGACGGCGACATTGGGAAAGGTTAGAGTAATGAATATTTAATAATATTGAAACAAAATCGCACTTTTGACTATTTTGCCACGACATTTTTAAAACACCTGTATTGAACATATTGCTACATCGTGAATATGCCCCTTTTCCCATGGACGGTCACAAATGTTGCTGGTCTATCTTTCCATTTGGTTACAGAGAGAGCCACTGTAGCCAAGGTAACACACACAGCTGTATTGGAATTTCCTGATTTCCACCCCACTATATATACTGGCCACATTGACCTCCACCCTACTACTCGCCATATTGACTTCCACTCCACTACTCACCACATCGACCTCCTGCCCACTACTAACCAAATCGACCTCCACCCCACTACTGGCCCTATACATGTCCATGCACATGTGGAAGCTATCCACTGACTACTCTACCCCACAGTGCATGTTTTGAGACCAAGTGCTACCTGTAGTCATGGCCCTCTCATGCCAGACTTCAAGACCTATTCCAAATACACCATAATTGAAATGGGATCATGGTTCCCAAAGATGTAGTCATACCTGTACATTTGTGTACAAGATGGCAGTTGTGTCATGAAATGGGAGGGGAGGGAGAGGGGAGGACACCTTGTTATACAGTCACATATGCATTTGTCATACTATATATACCAGGACCACCTCCACTTCACCTGTGAATTACCTATACCTCTATCATTATCATTGAACTCTGGATATTACCCCTGCCCACTCATGTCCCCTGATGAGCGCAATGAGCTAATGGGCGGAACCAAAGATCGCTTGATGGGAACCAGAGCCTCCCCCTACGCTAGTGGAACATGTCCACACTTCCGGAAATTTTCAATAAAAATCGTTAACTAACACTCTTTTTAATTTATTCTATTTTACTTTAGAAACATCGTATCGCTAAACAAATTATATAGAATTGAAGCGCTATTCTTTCGTAATATTTTGGTTACAACAGCGTCAGGATTGCAGGCTTAAATGAGAAGGTAAGCGGCCGTAAGTGATAGGTGCCAAATCGCCAAAAATGTTTTATTAGACAGTGGAAAATACGAATACAGAATAAATGGTGACACCAATCTATGAAGGATAATGATATCTAACGATTGTATGTATACTCCTTTTAAATTCCCTTTAGTTTTCGAATTATAATCGAAAATGTATTTTCGTACCTTTATCAGGCGCCTCTAGTACTTCATATCTCAGTTAAATAAGGGAATATTACAGGAGTATACATACAACTTTTAGGCTGTTACTAACTGAAGAGATTGATGTCAAAAAATAGTTAGATATACAATCCTCCACTGTCTAATAATCGGTTCGTTTTCCATTTGTCTCTTCTCCTTCGAGTAATGGTATTGTCATGTGATTATCAGCCAAAATTAGTAGTATAGCTTAGCCATCATACAATGAAGTCTTATGACGTTGCATATGCACCCAAATATTTGTTAACACGTTATACAAACATTAAACTTCCGAAGTTGATATGTCAAGTAAGGCTTCTCGGTAGCAATACATGTACAGTTTCCTTGATCGAAGTTTTTTGGTGTCGTAAGAGGTAAGTGGAAACAGTAAGCATATTGCATGTCTACTAATATCTATGTAATTATCAATGGCGAAAATGTATGAGCAATTAACCAAGTATAATCAAAAGAAAATGGAACGTTTCTGTCACGTAGGCCTTACTTCCTCAGCTATTATACTACGTTAATAATAGCTGAGGAATTAAGGCTTACGTGACCGAAACCTTCTATTCTTCTTTTGATTATTAAAGTAGTATAATCAAAAGAAAAACGTTCTAATCTTCTTTTGATTATTAACGTAGTATAATCAAAAGAGAAATAGAACGTTTCGGTCACGTAGGCCTTTATTGGCCTTCCTCTGTCATTGGCCTTCCTCTGCTATACCATATGAATTGCTCATAAGTTTTCATAATTGATAATTTAACATCGATAACGACTCATGACAATTCGTGACGTTTCAGTGGCTGGTGCTCCGCTTCACGCGCAGGTCACACGCTAGAGACACTTCCGCCTGGAATGTGACACTTCTGTAGGCGCTAATATGACGATTTACAAAAATCGGAAATTCGTAGACATGTTCCACATGCGTAGCCACTCAAAAAGATGGTCGAGCCATAGACAGCTGTTTCATCCTTATTAGGACTCATAAGTATGACATATGATGGAAGTTTGGAGGGAAGAAAGGAAGCGGAAGAAAGGGGGAGACTCTGGTTCCCATCAAGCGAACTTCGGTTCCGCCCATTAGCTCATTGCGCTCCTCAGGGGACATGAGTGGGCAGGGGTAATATCCAGAGTTCAATGATGATGATATCGATGCTTTAAGATCGGCTTTAGATCTTAAAGTTCCCCTATTTTTTCCATACCTATATATATATCTGTTTGAACAGTTTCTTTGCATCTGAAGCAAAAACAGACATTCAAATCCAGAAAGTGAAAATGGAAGTGGGGACACCATGGGCTATATATGTTCCGTACAAAGTAGGAATTTGTGTAATCCTGGAATTTATGCAATGCAAACCAGGAATCCTTACTTTGGTAAGTAATCCTGAGATAATGCTTTGGATTTCATCAGGAATGTGCAATGCAAGCCAGGAATCTTCGTGTATTCCACAAAACAATGCACAATCTTAGGATTGCATGCCAAAGTAAGGATTTCTGGTGTGCATAGCACAAATTCAATGATTTCCAGGGTTTCTAGAAATCATGAATATCATGTTGCACAAAAATGTTGCAGTCCAGATAGACAGCCTTCTTCAAACAGGGGAAGAGGCTACACTGAGTAAGCTCACAATTAACACACCAGGCCATAGCCAGTGAGACAATCCACACCATCTCGTGCACATGCACATACGTACTTGTTAAAACAAAGTCGTGCAAAATCTCCAAGACTGGCCAGATTCCCAACCACCTGGGAGTCAGTGTACACACAAATATCATCCTTCACCCAGCTTGTGTCCATCTGCCAGTGACAACTTCCATCTGTGGGTGGTGGGGTCGGACACACTCAATACACATTCACCTGCATGAGCCCACACACATGCATACTCTAACAGTCACACCACACACACACACACACCTGTTCCTGCTTAACAAAGCTCTAACAGTGAGGTGCCCAACCAGTTCAGCTTGTGGCACACCAGACATAATAAGGTGGAACTGGGCATGGATGTCCGCCGGTGAAGGGGTTTGTGTCATGGTGAACTGTCTCAGCCACTGACGAATGCACATCTGCAGAGCATGGATTGGGCAAGCAAAAAAGAGTATGCTAGTGTTTCTGTGTGTATGTGCTCTTGGTGGTGGTGGTGTTATGTGTGTGTGTGTGCATGCATATATAAAGTACATTAAAAAAGCAAACAAAAAAGCTTTAATACTAATCGAAAAAATGTTTCATTAACATGAACGCGTACATCTGTTAAATCAATTCAAACATCGGTTAAAACTTACTTTAGGGCAATGTCTCTTCATTACCGCATCAATATTATCCATTCTGAATGGCGATATAGTGATTAGGGCTCATGAAATCTTCTGACCAAGTATTGATTACGTGATGCCTTCTGTCCTGAACAACCACACTTCAGCACGTGTTCAGTCGATGTTGGCCATTTTTAATTGGTAAAATGGCTACTTAAAAATTTTGGTATTTCGATTCTCATAAGTAATACATAAATATTATGGGTGTATAAGCAACTATTATAACAATTTTATAGGGTCAATACATACACTGAAAAGCTAAATTTGGGTTTTTATGGATCCAAAAAGCCAAATTTGGGTTTTTATATATCCAAAAAGCCAAATTTGGGTTTTTATATATCCAAAAAGCCAAATTTGGGTTTTTATATATCCAAAAAGCCAAATTTGGGTTTTTATATATCCAAAAAGCCAAATTTGGGTTTTTATATATCCAAAAAGCCAAATTTGGGTTTTTATATATCAAAAAGCCAAATTTGGGTTTTTATATATATATCCAAAAAGCCCAATTTGGGTTTTTCTATATCCAAAAAGCCAAATTTGGGTTTTTATATATCCAAAAAGCCAAATTTGGGTTTTTATATATCCAAAAAGCCAAATTTGGGTTTTTATATATCAAAAAAGCCAAATTTGGGTTTTTATATATCCAAAAAGCCAAATTTGGGTTTTTATATATCCAAAAAGCCAAATTTGGGTTTTTATATATCCAAAAAGCCAAATTTGGGTTTTTGTATATCCAAAAAGCCAAATTTGGGTTTTGTATATCCAAAAAGCCAAATTTGGGTTTTTATAGCTCCGAAAAGCCAAATTTGGGTTTTAATACACTAGACATAGCCTAATTTCAATTTATTGAGCATCCAAGAAAATCTGTAATGATAAAACATTTTGGTTTGCTTAATTTCACCAAATACTGTATATTCTCTAGGAGCTGTTGCATCTGTAGCATTGAAATTAGGAAGGCAGTCTATAACTTTAGATGAAGAGGAAGTAGTTCTATCAGAACTACAACTGCTATCTATAACTCCACATTTAGTAGAAGACATTTAGTATATATGTGTATTATTTAGTATTGACTACTAATGTACTTCAACAAATCATGATATTCTCATATATAAAGCATAAAGTGACATTCCTAAATTTAAGCTATTCAAAAAGAATTATCAAGGTTTGTCAACAATTGGTGTAACTAAATAACATTTTCATCCAATTTTAAATAAAACAGAATTTAATATCATACTACAGAACATGTTCAAATGAAAAGCGTTAAATCAATGGTGAAAAACTGTATTATGATTATGTGTATGAAATATACTTAACCAATGTGATGACTCAGAATTGGGTATATAGCACTTAATACACCAGAAAAGTGGCCTGACATGTCTCCAAGTACTGCTAGTGAATAGGTGTGTGGACACCATGAAATCATTGCTGCCACGGAAGCAACATCGCAGAGGCTGGACAAGCCCACAGCAGACTCCCTCAGATTGGAAGTTAGCGGTGTCCTGAAAAGGCCAATCTTCCCATGCAGACCCAATTAACTTGTTCTTCCAACAGCGCCAAACCATCCAAGTCCTCAAGAGAGATTAGACCATAGTGATCCTGCCAGCAGATAAAGGCAGAGCCACTGCTGTAATGTACAGCAAGGATTACACCAGTAAAAAGGAAGAAATCCTAAATGATGACAAGTACCATACCCTAAAAAGGACCCAACCCTCACAATTGAGAGAAGGTCACTATATCCTTGAAGCTCCTCCACCGTGACGGACACATCTCTGACAAGCTGATGGATCAACTCATTCACCACTACTCAGACCCACCCCAGATGTATGAACTCCCCAATTAGGGTCCATAAGGAGAACATACCACTGAGACCCATTGTCTCAACCATCGGTTCTCCAACATACTGCTTGGCCAAGTTCCTCAAAGCCTAAAATTGCAACTGCTCAGAGAAACACTATAGCTAGATTCAGTAAGTTTTGATGAAAATGTCCAGCAACATATCTAAACTGCATGGGATGCATGTGTATATAAATATAATATATGCATTCACGTCTTATTTATTTTATACAGTGGCAAGGAATGCAACAATCAGCAACTCAAAGAGAGCTCATAGGCCATGCTCCTGCACTTCCAGAAGTCATGGTCAGAAACATTACAGATGCAGAGCTTTGTCTACTCATGATCAGTTATGTCAATCTGAATAGATGGTTCACCTATGGAAACATTGCTGTGGGATTGATCTTACCAAAAGGCACAGATCTATAGCACTCTAAGGCAGTTTGGTTAGATGATAGCATCATAACTGCAGCACAATTGATGTTGAAGGAGCAGTTTCCAAAAATATGAGGATTTCAGAATCCATTGCTTGGAGAATTAATGGCCTTTAAACCACAAAAAGGACGCTTCATACAAATAGTGCATGATGGAAATGCTAAACATTGGATTACATTGTCTAACTTTGGTAGTAAACAGAAGTTGAAGCCTGATACGATCAATGTCTATGACAGTTTGAGCTACAGTAAACCAGGTTTTCAGTTGCGAAAGACAGCTGCAGCCATCTTGAGATCAGACCAGAAATCTATTAAATTATGTTCAAACTCAGAAAGGCACTGCAGACTGTGGTCTTTTTTCTGTTGCATTTGCAACAAGTCTTTGGCCAAAACAAGATCTAGTATATAGCTTGCAAGTATGATAAAAAGGAAATACAAAATCATCTGTTGCAATGCATTGAAACTGCATGGGAAAATAACAAAATATCCCTCAGAAACACTAGCTGTGCCCTTGTATGCTGAATCAGACATTATATTTTGCACTTGTTGGCTGTTGGAGGAAGTGGAAATGATACTTTGTGATAATTGTGGTGAATGGTATCACACCATATGCATTGTAGAAGCTGTACCAGAGGATGTTTTAGCATCTGAAGAAAATGATCATGAATGGATGTGTCAGCTCTGTGCATCAACTATGTGATATCTGAACAGTTTACTGTAGCTATTATGCAGTAACCAGTAACATATGCTGATATAGCTGATATTACTCATACATACATATATGTGCATTTGTAGTAGTTGCTTCACATGATCATGACTTATATATATTATTAATATTATGTCTTGAAACTTGTATATGCATATAATAATACTGACATATACAATGTGTGCAATATATGATATATATAAAAACATTTGTGCCTATATATATGATGATTTCAATGGATCCTAGACCAAATTCCAGTGCCAAATCAGTAGGATCAGTAGTACTGCTGAAGGAACTAGACTCCCCTGGTGTAAAACAAGCAGCTCTTGCCAGGAAGTTCGGTGTTTCTATATCTCAGGTGTCACGTTTGGCAAAGGCTAAGGAAGAAATCTTGGAGCAGTTTGAAAGCGGCCTGCAATCGTGAGCGTAAGCGACAGCGAGTTGGGAAAGAGGAAAGCTGTGGAAATGTACAATAAAGTTTAATATGTAGCTATTACATTTTTCTTTACCTCCTGCTTAATTGGGTCTACTGGTTAATTGGGACATTCTCCCTACTCCCGAGGCGTCCCGATTAAGTGGAGTGTATTGTATAGTACTTGATGCTGATTAGGGCAGTGGTGCCATTTCATGCAGGATGTTTACAAGATTAATCATGATGTTTTTATTAGACTGACATTTTAGCACACAACTTGGATATCGTACGGAAGAGCCACTGCATTTATGCATACAAAAATAATACTCTCTATGCATAATTTTTGTTTATCTGATAAATCACTGCTTTTATATTATCACTCACATTAACGAATCAGTGCTTGCTCCTTAAATATCAAAACTAGCTTAAAAAACAGCCGCATTATATCAATCAATATGTGTCCGAGATTTGATCATGTGAACGTCCTCAAATAGAAGGCTGCCGTTTGGCTCAGATGCAACGATTGAGCCTCAATTTTTCTCCTGTTAAAGTTAAAGGATAAAGCTATATTTATGCCAAATCTTCATCATTTGGCAAAAGAAAGGGGCTAGAGTTTTGCCTTCTTTGCTTTCCTACAAGCGTCCAATTTTGATGGTGGTCGATCATCCATAGTTTACTTTACTATGCATCTTATATCTTCTACATATACAAGCACTACCTAACAAATGTGTATATACAAGTGAGGAGGATTATGGAGATACAGTACATGTTTCAAACAAACTTGTAGGCCAACGAAAAACTGATAAAAAAAAACAAGAAATAAACTAGCATATAGATCATCCCTTTTTGCCAAATTATCCAGCCAATAAGGTAGATCAAAATGATGACAACCATAAAAGATAGGATTTATAGATCCAGATTCAGTCTCTCTTTTAAGTAGTGCACCCATTTTATGCAGGTCACAACCATTACGCACAAGGCCATCTGCAGCTATACACTGCTTCTCCATTGCACAATCAACCCAGGGTTGGAATATAATAAGTTTCTGTAGATAGGTATTATTTCTTAAGAGAAGCATGCCTCCTTCCACCTGCCTCAAACTTCCAAACTTGGCTCTGTCCACCTTAAAATATTTAAAGGTTGTATCATCTGTAAAGTAGCCATTTGGATAGATTATTTAATTTGCTAGCAATGGAATCCCATTAGATCAGTCAGAATAGACTCTGGTACTAGGTGGTGAAATCGAATGCTAGTATCAACCCAAAATACTTCTTCATGCTCCTTCAAAACCTCACTGATAATGGCTGCCTTTCTTTCGATGGTAGGGAATAGAATGATTCACCTGAAGTTGCCTCGGACGTTGCTCATGAGTTCCAGCTGTCAGAAGAGCAGGAAGAGTCTTGCATTGGTAGAAAAGGCAACGAAATCCGGAGAACTGGAAGGCAAAGCATGTGAAACTCACACTCTTCAACAGCACTCTTCCTTTCGATGGTAGGGAATAGAAAGATTCACCTGAAGTTGCCTCGGACGTTGCTCATGAGTTCCAGCTGTCAGAAGAGCAGGAAGAGTCTTGCATCGGTAGAAAAGGCAACGAAATCCAGAGAACTGGAAGGCAAAGCATGTGAAATGCCCTGGTCTACGCAAAAACTCACTGTTGATTGCTATTTCAGACAACAAGGAATGTTGTAAAAAGAAGTGCTTGCAGGGTAGTATATCACATTTGCACAAAGTAAGAAGTGAGTTTCAAGCACTTTTCTATGAGCACCAGAATGTGTACTTGCATGGTTTATTACATCGTCGTGAAACTAAATAAACTAGTGGTCATGCAAGGAAGGCAAATCCTTCTGCTAGTTTTGGTGGGAAGAGGCTTGGCAGACCACCAGCTGAGGAGAGTCAATTCAGTTTTGAATACACAATTAGAAACAAAAATGGTGTTAATGTCCATATATGTCAAAAGACATTCTGCTCTGTGCATGGATTTGGGCCTAAGAGCTTACAAGTCTTGAGATGAAAAGTGCAAAGTGGCCATGGAGAGCTTGAACCAGATAAACGAGTAAGGCATGGCTGCCACCCAAGAGTTGATGAAGACCTAAAACACCTAATCAGAGAGTACATAAAATCATACCCAACTATATAGACACACTGCCATTACTCCAGAAAGGATAACTCAGAGCGTGTTTACCTGTCTGCTGAGCTATCAATAGCAAGATTGTATCATGAGTTCTTAGAGAAGCATGATCCTGAGTACATACAGCTTGAAGATAAGGGCCGACGATGTAAAATGTGCCATGAGCCAGCTGAAGAACAGAGGAAGCCTCTGGTATCTGAACACATATGCATGTATCATAATATTTTTGGGATCAGGTGCAGTAGCCGGACCACGGCATTATCACTGCAATGACGTCACTGACACATGACCCATCCATTACATCATCACAGGTGACAACACACGTGACTAACTTACGTAATTGACGTTTTGCTTATAATTATAATAATTCAATCTAAAAAAATAATTAAACGATTTTATAAAGGAAGTATAAAGGAAATGGAGTTGATTAGACCCGAAAATGAATCTAATTATTATTTTGGCGCGCGAACGGTTGCAGCATGTCGATTCTCAGTCTTGGATCTGTTCTTTTTGCTGGTAATGATGGCATCATTAGCTATATGAAGGGTAAAGAACTGTAAATAAAATAGAGGAGTGAAATGAATACAGTAAATATCTATTTATAATGGTATTCACAACACACAGGGAAAAAACTCCTTGCAACTAGTAAGGAGTGTCCCAACTGCAGTACTCCAGGCAATTCGCAGCCCATGAACTGGGAAGTTCGTCGGGATGTGGTCGATGGATATCGTTGGCGATGTCCATCAACTACATGCAGGAAGAGCATTGCTATTCGCGATAAAACTTTCTTTGAGAGGACAAGAATCAGCCTCCAGAAGTGGCTAATTCTGATCTATTGGTGGGTGAGGGAGTATAGCGTTACAGATGCAATGGAAGAGGCGGAGGTATCTAAACGTGTGGCTGTTGATGTATATCAATGGCTGAATGAGATTTGCTCAACAAGGCTGAACAGGCAAAACATCCAACTTGGCGGACCAGGCTCGATTGTTCAGATCGATGAGAGCCTGTTTCGGCACAAGCCCAAGGTAAAAAAAGCCAAAATGTCAAACTTTTGATAATTGATTAACCACAATCAATTATGAATCCCAATAGAACCATCGGGGGCGTGCTACAAGTCAAGAAATTTGGGTGTTTGGGTTGGTTGACTGCAGCCATGCAAAGCCCAGCATTGGGCTACATGGATCGGAGATTGTCCCGAATTGAACAGCAATCACCCTCCTCCCCATCATACAAGACCATGTATGCCCGGGAACAACCATACATTCCAATGAATGGAGTGCCTATCGCCGAGTCCAATGGCTTAACAATGTTCAGACACATCAAACCGTCAACCACTCCCTCCACTTCGTCGACCAATGACTGGTGTCCACACACAAAATGTGGAGTCCTACTGGTCGCGAGTTAAGCTGAAATTCAAAAGAATGAAAGGCATAGATGGGGGCCAACTCCCTTCGTATCTCGACGAATTTATGTGGCGGGAGAGATACGGTAAAAGCACACAAGACGCCTTTAACCCTTTATGCGTGAGTGACGCATATTTGCGTCAATTAATTAGGTATCTTCAATAGCGAGTGCCGCATATTTGCGTCAAAGATACCATGAACGTTTTGTAGTAAGATTTACAGAGCTACATAACACTGCTGCAGCCGAAATGTTGGCAATACAAAGACTAAAGACGGTGGTTTATTTGTGCGCCTTATTCTGCTTGCCACGCTTCACTTGACGGTTTGGTAAACAATTTGTTTGAGGCTACGACGCTTCTTCAATGTTCTAGGGCTTTGAAAAGACTACATAAAGATATACCGTTACAAAAGGATAACCAGGGCTCTTCCTGACCGAATTTGCTTCCGTAGATAGTCAGAGAAAGCTTCTTACCCGAAGAAACTTAAAAAACATAGCCGTGCTTACTTTCTTCACTAAAAGAGGCAATACAGTGGAACCTCGCTTAACGACCACCTCAGTATTAAGACCACCTCAAAATTGCAACACATTTTTTTGGTCCCGAGCAATTCTTGTATCTTGCGCTGTGCTTTAGGTGTTCAGAAAAGCGACCACCTCGGAATTCACTTTTACGACCACTATTTTCGGACCGATATTATTAAAATAACCGGCAAATAACCTCAGTATAACGACCAAGTGTGAAAACAAAGTTCGAGTTCCGGTCGTCGCCAATGCCATATCTCATAGAAAACGTTTGTGCAAGCTTTACCTTAGTAAAAGTACTTTCTAAATCCCTTTCGCTGGTTCAATGCTCGACGTTAAGGAAGAAAACAAAAGCCAGCCGAGCGTCCGCCATTTTGTTGACAGATATTTCCTACGTGTACATGTACGTAATAATTTCAGAATTAGGACCACCTCAAAATTAAGACCAAAAAATGTGGTCCCAAAGGTGGTCGCATTTGTGAGGTTCCACTATATCTCACATCTTAGAAGCCAATAGAGCAAAAAAATATGTCTAAAAATTGGCATCAAAGTTTTACCGTCATAAAGAGTTGTCACATTCCTATCGAGGTGACGAATGTTAATTCCTGCCTCATGGCGTCTCGTGACAATTTAATATCGCTTCAGGTGATTATTACGCCCACGTAATTATCTCGCGCATAAAGGGTTAACAACATTATCTATCACATCGCCAATATTTATCCCATCTAAGCTGCATGCATTGTCTAGTTTGAACCGTTACACTTAGCTTTTAGATCTGTATCCTTGTAGTCTTCTTATTCTGTTTCGTAACTCCCTCAACTTTTGTCTTGCCGTTCAGTTCTTTGTTTATTAGTTTTGTAATGACATCACTATGGTCATAATGGATGGTCACCTGTCAGTGACGTCATAAGTGACGTCATCGCAGTGATAACGCCGTGGTCCGGCTACTGCAACAGAATTTAACATTCATTTTGGGTACCCTCATTCAGATAGCTGTGGTATATACTTGTTGGAGTATATACTTGTGATGGCCTTACAGTCCAACTTGAGGCAGCTACAGAGGCAGAGTTCATGCCACATAAATGCTGCTGTCATCTGAGTAGAAGCAGAGTATATTCCAAACAGGTAAGTCCACAGCAATCTTAAATAGAATTGCGCGCCAACTGTTAGCTTTGGAGTAGGCATGTTCTGCTGGAAGTCGAAATAAAAAGTGTCCACAGTGTCTTTACTGTTAAGTTCAGGCAATTCGCTGCTTCTGCACGATGTGCACTCCAAATACTGTCTTCGTATTCGTCGTCAGTGATATGGACGCATATCGCGTGAAACCACAGCATGCAGTCACTCTCGCACTGAATAGCCTTAGTGCCATCCTCTACATCTTTCCCACACACACCACACGGTTAGGGCACAGTGCTCATAGCATAGAAGGCTATAAAACGGGTGCGCAGTACTCACAGAAGGGCTATAAAACTAACTTATTTGAACTAACCACTCGACGAGATCAACTGAAATACTACTCGTTCCTCGCTTGAAAATCTCGATCGAGGCGGCGTTTCTTTCGCTTCACACATCCGGTCCCGTTGGGTCTAGTCTGATGAAATCAGACCCAAAACTTACGCAATACTATTGCATAAGTTTTGGGTCTGACTTCACCATTACGCCAGACTAACTGGTCAGACTAGTTGAATCCGGATAAGCGAGGGTCCACTGTACTGTATTACCCGGTACGCTTTGCGATGTGGAAGCTGTTTCGAACGTGCATACTGACGAAGAGGTGTACAAGTCAAAAAGTGCTATATCTGTTGGCCATCATTACGATTGTAGCAATTGTTTTCATCTACATGATGAGCACCTTTAGTCATTCAGGGAGGACGAACGCAGAACGGTTGCCGTCACATATGGCTCAACAGAAGATCTTCTTTAATAGTAATGGTGTTTGTATTCCTCCACGCCAGAAAGTGAAACTCTCTTCAGCCTCAAGGGAAAGTGGAATGACAGGATTGGTTTTTTCCGGCTATGCTACTCGTACTTTCCCGCCAGAGAAAGTGAAATTTGAGTCATTTCAGCTACCCTCACCCGTCAAGACGTCGGCCAGACGTGAACCTTGGTGCGAACGCTGGGCCGTGGTAACTACGATATTCCGACCTTCAGATACTGTTCGGCGTCAAGTACGTCTTAAGGACTGGTGTTTGGTGATTGTTGCTGATTTGAAAGGCCCCAAGACGTATGAGACGGGATGGATCAAGGGAGAGGGTAATAAGGAGGTCGTTTACTTGAGCTCTGACACCCAAAAAACAATGAAGGATTCTTTTGTGGAAGCAATTCCCTGGAACCATTTTGGTCGCAAGAATATAGGTTATATATATGCTTTGTCCCGGGGTGCTTCTATCATATGGGACTTTGATGATGATAACATGCTTAAGTTTTGGATTCCTGGATCAGCACCTCCAGGAGCCCCGTCAATCAACGATGCTATTGCCACAGTAGGGAATGAGGAAACAATAGATGCTCTTGAACCACTGGGCCATGCCTTACCAGTTTACAATCCATACCCTATCCTTGGTGCAACTTCACTACCATCATGGCCTCGAGGATTGCCGCTGGATTATATCAAAGATCCTGAGTGTAGCAATACCCCACTGAAAGATGTAAAGGTGCCCTCAAAGTCCTTTGGTGTCTTGCAGTCTCTGGCTGACTACCAACCTGATGTTGATGCCATATACCGAATCACAATGCCTATTCCAGTCTGGTTCAAGAGGTCCAAAGAGACCAAACCCCTCATGATTCCAAGTGGTGTCCTGACACCTTACAATGCTCAAGCAACACTACATTTCAAGTCAGCATTCTTTGCTCTCTTCTTGCCAGTCACAGTTAATGGACGTGTATCAGACATATGGCGTAGCTACATTGCTCAGCGGTTGTTTTGGGAAGTAGGGCTTAAATTTGGATTCATTTCACGGCCTCTTGTCGTCCAAGACCGCAATGACCACAGCAATTTAGGTGATTTGAAAGCTGAGCAAGACCTGTACATGAAGAGTGAACAGTTAGTTCACTTCTTGGGTGAATGGAAGGGAAAGGGAACAACCCTGGTGGAGCGAATGGAACAATTGTGGATTGCATTGTACGAACGTGAGTACATTGACCTAAAGGATGTAGAGCTCATGCAGTTGTGGGTCCAGAGTCTCCTTGATGCCGGCTATGAGTTTCCCAGCCTCATACCTACTCCAGCAACAGGTCCTTCCAATGTAGTCGCAAATAGAAGAGATGACACAGAAGTTGATGATAGCGACTGCAAAGTAAGAAAGTCTCTGACATTCTGGACTTCAGATTTACATGATGGTTCTCGTATTGACAAGCCATCTCTGTTGTCCAGTCTTGATCAAAAGGTTGTTCTTGCAGGACACAAGAAGCAAAGGTCTCCTTATCCCTTTGTGCTTAACATGAAGGGAATTAGTGTATACACAAAGCTCTCTCCTGTGATTAACTATGAATACCTCACGCATTCCACAGCTCTGACAGAGAACATGATAGTAAGGAACTTCAACTTTTTCAAGAATGATCCACAGATTGCATCAGTAGATGCCTTTATATGTGAATTTCCTCCCGCCATGTGCCAGTTGTGGATGCCGTTCAATAAAACAATCATCTTCGCACCTGCTCACCGATACAACTTGGGCAGATGCACCAAAGAGGAATGGGGTCGATTAGATGATCATCTCCACACCCTGGCTTCAATGGACAGCCCCAAACACATCATTGCAGCTTCCAGTGTTTACGACTCTGAATACCTCCACCACTATACTGGCTTGGACCCCATTCCACTGTTTAGTTCCTGCCTGTTCTACACTGCAAACAACTCATACAATCCGACAAGGGATGAAATCTTAGTGTTTGATTGGCTCAATCAGTTCAGTACAGACATACAAAAGTTCCAATTGAAGAATGTCCGGGATCTGTATCCTCACTACCAGCTCTCTGATCTGGTTAAGCATCGTGCAGTGGTGTACATGCCTCACTCTGTAATGGGCTATGCCATGTCAGAGCTGTACTCACTGGCCTTACCTCTTTTTATGCCTAGCATGAAATTTATGCAAACTCTTAAGCCCCTTGGACCAGACAGATCATCCCTAAGTGCTCGCTACTGTAAGAAGCCGGAGCTGGACAAAGAAATTCAGCCACATCCTTGTAGCACTCACCCTTACAGCCCCAATGTTGAAGCTAAAGATGACCCTGAGGCGGAGTACTATTGGATGCAGTTTGCAGACTTCTTTCAGTGGCCCCACATTGTACATTTTGACGATTTCAAAGACCTGGAGCAGAAGTTGGAGGCAGCAGATTTCAATAACATCCATAAGCTAATGGTTGAGACATTGAATCAAAGGAAGGAAGAACTGCTCCATAACTGGTGCAAGGTGATAAACAGCATACAAGGTGGTAGAAAGGTTCCTCAGGACTACAAGCAAGCAATGCAAGAGCTATATGGTATATACATGTACATGAACTAATAATACTGTACAATGATGGTTGTTATTTAAACATTAATTGATTTGATGTCCAAGTGTGTGGCATTTGTGGCCATGTCTGTATGCAATGCACATGTTTCACATGCCCAGATCAGTGATAGGCAGCATAATATATGTATACAATGCATGAGCATGACTGATAGTGGAATTAACTAATTGCAATTCATATGGATATTTTCCATCTTGAATAACCTGGGAAAGGTGATTCTTGAACGATATCAGAAAGTAACATTGTGAATATGAACAAATGTTGCTGGTCTATCTTTCCATTTGGTCACAGAGAGAGCCACTGTAGCCAAGGTAACACACACAGCTGTACTGGAATTTCCCGACTTTCACACCACTACTGGCTACATTGACCTCCACCCTACTACTGGTCACATCATCCTCCACCCTACTACTCGCCAAATCGACCTCCTACCCACTACTCACCACATCTACCTCCACCCTACTACTCGCCAAATCGACCTCTACCCCACGACTCGCCACATCGACCTCCTACCCACTACTCACCACATCTACCTCCACCCCACTACTCACCACATCTACCTCCACCCCACTACTCACCACATCGACCTCCTACCCACTACTCACCACATCTACCTCCACCCCATTACTCACCACATCTACCTCCACCCCACTACTCACCACATCAACCTCCACCCCACTACTCACCACATCTACCTCCATCCCACTACTCACCACATCTACCTCCACCCCACTACTCACCACATCTACCTCCACCCCACTACTCACCGCATCGACCTCCACCCCACTACTCACCACATCTACCTCCACCCCACTACTCACCGCATCGACCTCCACCCCACTACTCACCACATCTACCTCCACCCCACTACTGGCCCTATACATGTCCATGCACATGTGGAAGCTATCCACTGACCACTCTGCCCTACAGTGCATGTTTTGAGACAGAGTGCTACCAGTAGTCATGGCCCTCTCATGCCAGACTTCATAACTTCTTCCAAATACACCATAATTGAAAGTGGGATCATGGTTCCCAAAGATGTAGTCATACCTGTACATTTGTGTACAAGGTGGCAGTTATGTCATGAAATGGGAGGGAGGGAGAGGGGAGAACACCTTGTTAGACAGTCACATATGTATTTGTCATACTATACCAGGACCACCTCCACTTCACCTGTGAATTATCTATATCTCTATCATTATCATTGAACCCTGGATATTACCCCTGCCCACTCATGTCCCCTGAGGAGCACAATGAGCTAATGGGCGGAACCGAAGTTCGGTTGATGGGAACCAGAGTCTCCCCCTAGCCATTCAAAAAGATGGTCGAGCCATAGACAGCTGTTTCATCCTTATTAGGACTCATCAGTATGGCATACGATGGAAGTTTGGAGGGAAGAAAGGGGGGAGACTCTGGTTGCCATCAAGCGAACTTCAGTTCCGCCCATTAGCTCATTGCGCTCCTCAGGGGACATGAGTGGGCAGGGGTAATATCCAGAGTTCAATGATGATGATATCGATGCTTTAAGATCGGCTTTAAATCTTAAAGTTCCCCTATTTTTTCCATACCTATATCTCTGTTTGAACAGTTTCTTGGCATCTGAAGCAAAAACACCAAGCACCCATAGCCATTCAAATCCAGAAAGTGAAAATGGAAGTGGGGACACAATGGGCTATATATGTTCCGTACAAGTAGGAATTTGTGCAATCCTGCAATGCAAACCAGGAATCCTTACTTTGGCAAGCAATCCTGAGATAATGCTTCGAATTTCATCAGGAATGTGCAATGCAAGCCAGGATTCCTAAAATCATGAATATCATGTTACACAAAATGTTGCAGTCCAGATAGACAGCCTTCTTCAAACGGGGGAAGAGCCTACACAGAGTAAGGTCACAATTAACACACCAAGCCATAGCCAGTGAGACAATCCACACCATTCCGTGCACACGCACATACATACTTGTGAAAACAAAAACGTGCAAAATCTCATAGACTGGCCAGATTCCCAACCACCTGGGAGTCAGTGTACACACAAATATCATCCTTCACCCAGCTTGTGTCCATCTGGACCACTTCCACCTGTGGGTGGTGGGGTGGGACACACGTAATACACATTCACCTGCACTGTAAATCACCTGCATGTAACAAACCCACCTTTCCTTTTAAAAATGATTCTAACTGACATGGAGTTGCACATGAATCACACTGACAGTGTTCCATACAATTGCTAAACTCTTCTTCAACATACTTAGCTAATATAAGTGACCCTCCTTCCTCCATGCAACAGGGAGCTTCCATTTTGACCTCATACAATATCCCAGTGAGCTTCATATCTGTAAAGAGACTTTGTAACTTCTCTGTCACAAATTTGATGTAGTCAGTGTAATGTTTTCCATTCGTGACCTGCAGTGAAGGACTGTATAAGGCCACTTCATAACATCTTGCTAACAATCAATGATGCAAGTAAAGTTGAATTTAATATAAATATACACATCAATGCATGCATTAGTGTTCCTTTCCTATGCTATTATGTACATAATTTGTCGTGGATTTACACTTACTTAAATAAACCTTAGATAAAGTACTTCTTAATACTTGAATGGAATCAGTTTATGTAGGTAAAGCTTACCTGACGAATAAGGACATTACTTCTCCCTTCTTTACAATCACCCAGACATCATTCACTGCACACCAGCCTCTCACACCACAGCAGTCAGCCTTTAGGGTAATGTAGGATGGTGGCTTTTTGTAGCCTTTTCGGAGATGACTACATTCTGATTCCAGGGCCACTAGGCAGATGAATCTGTTGAAGACCTCAGGAGGAAGGTATCCAAGAAAATCAACATAAAATGTGAAGTATCGCTTCGGGAGTTCTGGGTTCACTTCCAAAGGTTTCAGTAAACTGGGGACAAACCATTTTTCAGTTATCCCACTTTCTCCTTCTATTGCAAAGAGCAAACTATGAGCTTTCAAAAAGAGGAAGATGTGCTCAAAATCCTCTTTATTCTACCTTTCTGGCAACATATCTCTAAGTGCCTTCTTTTTCAGTATGTGATTTTGAGTGAGCATTCTAATGTCATCTGAAAACAAAAGACAACCTTAAACGTTAACCTATTCTCTCAGTCACAATGACCAGCCAGTGTAACCCACCAATATCCAGCTTATCCACATGTTTGTCTTTGAACATAAGTAGTTCCTTCATAATGTCAGCAAGCAGCTGTGGGCCACAAAGTATTACTTCTTCTAAGGTTTCTCTTTCCTCCTCAGACAGGAATACTTGAGGTAATTCAGCTTTATTGAGAAAAGTTTGATTTGAATACATTTATTCTCACCCCACCCACCCATCCTGAGGAGCACAATAAGGTAATGGGTGGAACCGAAGTTGACTTGATGGGAACCAGAATCTCCCTCAGCCACTCAAGAGATGGTTGAGCCATACTAAGCTGTTTAGTTTTTAGGATTCGTCAGTGAGGCATATGAATGGCTAACTTGCTAATAAATACTCCCAAAAGCTAAAGAGCTTGTGGTTTCCTTATTAGCAGATGAAGGGTACAGCCAAAGTATAACTGAATAAAATAATAAATTTAATATAAGTATGCTTAAATTATACATTCATCCTATGTAATTTAGCCGTGGCAAAGTGCACACATTACTCTACAAAAATGTCAATTCAGAAATGGGATTAAAAGGCAACTCCATTACTTTATTGCATGTGAATGTAACTAATTCAAAAATTCTATTAAGTCTATACCTGGCATTGTGATCACACCGATATCATGAAAGAACGGGAGAGCAAGATCTCTTGCCTCTTTACTTAAACCAAGCTCCTGTGCCATTTTCTCAACTGCCTCCAGTTTCCTTAGACCGGGTTCTTCTTGTAACCTCTCTTGGAATTGCAGCCATTTCATTGGATACTCCTCATCCATGAAGGGCAGGGAATCAGCTGTCTCTTCTATCACCTTTTTCAGAGACTCTGCTCCACTTTCTTTTTCATTTTCTAAAGAGCATTCGACAAATTGAAACCTTTCCTCCAGTGGTCCTTTGACAAAATGAGAAATGTAGCGCTTTCTGTTATCACCTGTAAAGTAAAAAGCATCAAGCTCATCTCTTTTGATTTTTTCATCCTCTTCTGAGATCCTTTCAAACACTGCCTCTCCATCTTTCTCATATGGCCCACAATGAGTCCCCACAAGGATGACTGGCGGCTTCCTTTCCTTTCCCCTTTCTCCTTCAAACTTCTTAGTGTAGGCACTTATGGTGTTGAACCAATACTGTATGTGGCGGTGAGAATCCTTGTCTTTAGCATTCAGCATATCAAGGAAGATGCGGCTATTAAACACTATCATGAAGACAGATCTTTGAGTAATGAAGCAGTGATGCTTGGGGCGATACAACTCTTGACCAGCAAAGTCATAAACTGTGAAAACCAGTTTAGGAAAATCTTTGTTGATGTCTTTCTGAACCTTTCTACCCAAACCTTTGTCTGGAACTACTGCCTCACTTTCACTTGCAGGAACAGGATCTCTGGGTGGGTCTGACAGTGTGGCTATTGGAGTTTGTACTGCAGTGGTGTCTGGTTTTACCTTTGGAACATCATGTGGAGGAGCTGGTTTTGGTAAGCTACTTTCAGCTTTAGGAACTGGGTTAACCTTTTTTGGATTAGGACTTGGGGCTGGTTTAGAAGTTGAGCTTCTTGTTTCTACTGGAGGAATAGTAGGAAGCTGATTTTTTTCTCTGAAGGAAGTAGGATTAACAACATTAGGATCAGGCATCTTTGGATGATGTTGATGATGAGGTGGTGGTGGTCGCTTTGGTTTGGGAAAAATATTATTAATGTCCTGTTCAATCTGTTCCTTGGATCTCTGCTTTGTCTCTGGTTTATTTCTACCTTGAACATAATCAGGAGCTACTTCTTTAACGTGCTTGGCTAATGCGTGTGAGTATGTTATTGGCTTTTGCTTTGTCCAGTCACTGAGACTTTGAGTGGAGACAAAATCTGTTTCTATTCCTTCTGTTGACTTAAGAGTCAGAAATAAATTTTTCATTTTCCAAAAGTCTCAACAAGCTAGTCTTTCCATGATGTGCTTCCCCAAGAATCACCATTTTTACATGAGGGATCTTTGATTTCCCATCTCTAAGAGTTTCCTTGTCAATCCTAACTGCCTCCTTTCCTCTTTTCCTTATTTTAGGTGGTATAACTATGTAGGATAGAGAAAGTATATTTGCTTAATTATAGTATAAGGAACAAGCAGTATAAAACATTACAGCAGAAATACGAAGGATGAAACTGCAATAAGTATGTAGCTATGTGTAGCAACATAAATTAAATGCTTAGAATCTACAGTACATATTGAAAACCATGATTTATAAACTGTCCTCCTCGCTCAGGCAAAAGAAGACCTGCAAATCAATGTTTGAGAGTTTAGCAAAGCAATAAAGTGGTGTAAACATTGAGAAGACGACAACCATATTTTTAGGAGGAAGCAGGTGGATTGTAATGTAGAGATCAAGGGTTGAGAATTGGCAAAATGGAATGTGAGCTGGAGAAAGGATTGGTGTAGCACCGAGTGTAGAAGGTGCGGTGAAAAATCTTGTTTTGGAGAGCAGAGAACTGAGTGAAGGTGAAGGATAGTGAGAAGTAGAGAGTTTAGGCAGTGGAGATGAGAGTGCTAAGGAAAATAGCAGGAGTAAGGAGAATAGATCATGTGAACTCACTGAAGTACAGTCATCAAGGAGAGGTTAGGGCAAGTAGGGATAGTGGCAGTAAGAGAGAAGTCTGGATGAAGGAGGTAGAGGAGAAATAGGGATCTGTTACAGAGATGGTAATGAGTGTAACTGTGCCAGGAAAGGATCGAGAGGGGAGGCCCAGAAAGAGATGAAGTGATAAATATTGATTTGCTGCCTAGATGTGTACTTTGCATCCTATAATTATAAGAGCAGATAGTTTATTGATCTTAAGATGAGGCCATACAAAAAACAGAACCACATGGAGACAGATTACAGAATTACTTTCTTATTTCTTAGTCCCCTATGGCTTTGGATACATAGACTATGTTTCTCTCCACTAGAAGTTACATCTGTAAGCCAAGTTTGGAGTCGGCAGCTGGCAAGAGAGAAATACATACAAAGTAAATAAAATTGATATTTTTGCTCTTAAAAACCTTCTCCACAGAGCTCATGTTATTCCCCAAAAATGTGCATCTGTTGCCCACATTTGGAGAGTACAGCTTTAGAGAGAGAGATGTATCCCAAATATATTACAAATAATTAGATTTTCTTTTACTTTATCCATTTTTGGCTAGAAAGCAGTCTTCTGGGCCTATGCACATAGCCCATCACACTTCCCATAAAACATTACCCCTTTAGGTAGAGTTTTAAGCTTGTATCTTCAAAGGCGCAGGATCGAGTGCATGGGGAACAGAACCACATGCAGAGAGAGACATTTACGTTCATGGATTGTCAGTCCTTTGTCATGTGCTTTAAACAGTAGCAAATGATTAGTCCATGAGCATACAGAGACTCTACTGCCTATTTTTTGTTATATGAATCTTTTCGGGGAAGTGTTCTAATGATGATGGTGACTTAGAGTGAAAAAATGATGTATTGGATATGACATCGTTTCCTTTTCAATTGGTCCTAAATCTCATGGACCTCTGCCTCTGATATAAATTAACATTCATCCTGCCATGCAGAGCTTTTTTGACTACTCTACTCATCCAATTCTCCTCACCAACCTGTTGCTTACTGCTTCCAACCTAGTTCTACTTGCACAACTCCTTGTGACCGTGGCATATTTATGTACGTAGCATTCATTTTCTGGACAGTTCTTTGTTGTTTACCTACAGTAGTCACCCTGAAGTATACCCATAGTACCTACCTACCTCTTTCCTGTCTAGGTGTATAGGAGGAGGTAGCTATTGTATATACATATATATGTAGTCCCAAATAGATAGGAATACTATGAAGCATAATGAACAACTATAATCATAGGCATATAATTATATTTAAAATGTGTAGCCTAAATTATCTCTTCTGGAAAACTGTACAGATTGGTGTTCAAGTTTAGGAAAAAAGAGTCAGTGTACTCATACATACGTATATATATATATTAACCATTATTTTTCTAAGAAGAGTAGATAGGTACAGTAGTTCATATTTAGTCTTTTGAGCATTTAGAGACATGGTTTGGCTTCTTGAGAAGTTGAACACTTCAACCTGGGGGTCTTCTTCAGCAACTGATTGAATTGGCTGTGTAACCATCTCACTATCAGTTACCCATCCAGCCCATTTCCTTCCTACTATCAACTAATGAAGAGCTGTGAGGTGACTCAGACAAATAATTTCAAAGGAACACTGAGAATACATAGTGTGTGCCAATGAATCATACAAAGTGCTGGCTGCGGTCCTGCCCTTCAGTAGGTGTCTGATATGATGATGGAGGTAATCATAACTGAACACTCTCCTGCAGCATAAAATATAACTACAACTACTTGGTGACAAGACCTTTACTAATGTATAAAGTGTGAGTGATGCTTTGAGGCCTCCAAGAGAACAAATTTAAAGATCTTACAATAGGAAGGAATTAATAGTCTACCCTAGCTCCTTACCTCCCCCTAAAAGAAACACTTATGATTGACAACATGTGTGCACTTACATTCTCCTTTTTCCTTGGGGATAGTCTTTGGAGTGTGCCCATTGTTGTTCTCAATATCATCTGCTTCAGGATATTGTCTTCTCAAATACTCTTCAACTTCAGAAGAATGCTTCTTTAATGCAATGTGCAAAGGAGTGTTACCATCCTACAAGCACAGAAACATAGTACAGAGAGGGGACACCCTGTTATAATGAATGTACGTACGTAGTATGAAAGTAGTAATTCTATGTAATTCCATTTCTGTACCTTGTCTTTGGCTAAACAAGCTTCCTTATCACACAGCAGTTCAGCCATCTCAAGGTAATCATGAATAGCTGTGAAATGTAGGGCCATTTTACCATCCTGTAATATTGAAACAAATTACTACATAGCAAATGCAACCTAATAGTCTTTAACAGTATTACATGACATTTCTATGTAAACTCTTACGTACATCCACTGTAGCATTTTTGTTTGCTTTCTTTTCAAGCAACAATTTAGCTAGCTCAACTTGTTTGTATTCAGTAGCTGTGATCAGTGGAGTGTGTCCTTTCTATATAACATAGGAAGTACAGGATTTAACAAACCTTTTATTCAAAGCTTTAATAACATACGTATAACAATATAAAAACAATCCTTTTTATACAGTAATAACGAGTTGTACGTATATTATTCATACATATACTGCAGGCACTGATTTGCATGTATTGGATTATGTACAATACTGTATGTACAGACATACATATATACAGTATGTACGGTAGGCGTCAAAATAAACTTCCCATACCGTTGCCGTGCAACGTTGGTTCTACGTAAACTCCGTTGCAGTTTTCACACCTTTTTATAACGTTGTTTTTTTTTCAGCACCATTTTCAGATTAGTTTAAACGCTGTCTTAAGAAAACGCTGAATAAATGTTGGCTAAGTTAGACAATATGTTCACCAAAGTAATAATGTAAGTTAAATGGTCACCAGTACATAAAATCTATTCTACACCACTTAGACATAATAATAACACCTTTAGCTTCTTATGAAACTACCTTGTACTAGTAAAAGTCGTCATAAAGCTTGACAAACGCCCAAGAAAATGCCATCTGCAAGCTTCAAGCTGTGCATTTTAACTGCATGTGTAAACATCCAAGGGAATATGATTCTCTATCTAAACCCTAACCCAACATCAAAGCAATCATTACAAGCTATATACGTACGTATTTTAACACAATGATTCTCTATGGGCCAATAACCTTATGAAATTTTAAGGCTGTTCCAAGCAATCATAATTCTTCAATGGCATTTGAATTAGAATAATGGTATAAAAAGAGAAAGTATTTCTGGGCGCATATAGTTTTTAAATACAAAATACCTAAAATGCAGCCCCATTATTTAGACCGTCTAAAATTTCCAACGATGTAAACAACGTTGTCTGATTAAAAGACGCAGTGTTTTATAAACATGTTTATACAGTCTTTTTAAAAACGTCTGACCGTATCTTTGATGCCATTTCTACATGCAAACCACAGCTTTTCATTCTGTTGACATCTTCTAAAAGCCATTCTAAAACTGCTCTTTGAGTTTGGATGGGCAGCTTCTTCTTTGGATCACCAGCAATAGCAAAATGAAGAACACACCAACCCTTAGCAATATGGAGAGGCCTCAAACCCACCTGTGAAAATGGAAAGGAAACATTGGAAACAAGGAAACATAACTTAGATTCCTGTACTTAGCTTCCTATAAGCATTCTAAGATAACCTTCTTGCTTAGAACACTGATTTTAATAATTTCTGAGGAAGAAGATTTGTACGGATTCCTTAAATATTCATTATGCTAATAATGAAATTTATAGCACATATCCATTTAGGACTACTATAAGCACCATGCACCTTCTGCACCCAAACAGGAAGGAGATAGGGTACTCAGAGAAAAGTACAGATGACAGTACTAACCTAACTGTATCCTCATCCAAAGCTCTCTTTAGATTTACTCTAAGTCATAAGTCTAAAAAATTGTGTATTTAGTCTCTTTACTTTATATTTCCTTTGCTTCATAGGCCTGATATATATCTAGTTTTTAGTATATGATGTTTTAGATAATTTTTGTATCACAGAATATATACATTAACAATAAAAGTGGTTCCTTAAATTGTCCATAACATTACATTTACTTTTAGCATTGCTTACACATGTATAGAAATGTAACAGCACAAAATATAGGAAAGGCTCCAAGTGAACCTCTACTACCAGCACTACAAATTTGTTACTTGACTATTTATGTGTATACCTTAGTTGCATTTATAACAATCTCTCCTAGTTCCTTAGGTCGAGGGAGTTCCTTTACTTTCAACAGCTTTTCTTCAAAACTCATCTTCTTGTCATCCAATACCTGGAGCCACTTGTCCTTGCTTAGTTTCTCTTCTGAGAGAGATTCCGAGAGATAGTATATCATAATGGTTCCTCTCCACTAAGCAATGGATTGCGGACATCTGTTGCTATATGTATAGAATTGAGGAAGCGACGACATGGGTACTTACTGCATCTGAAGTTTGTTCATCTACGCTGTCATATAATCTCTTAGTAAAAGGATTAACTAGTTTGCACACCTTAATCTTTTCATTAACGGGGACTTGGCCCTAGGTAATCATGACGTGGAAAGGCTTTCTTTTGTTTATTCTCAGCACATTCTATGATAATATTTCTGGCTTTCTCTTTCTTTTTCGGATCTTTCAGCTTTCCGTAACGTGACTAGAAAAAAATGTTATCCACAATGCTCAGGTACCAATATATAAAATATTTGGTATGCTGCTGTATGTAGTACAACCATAATGTTAAAAGTTTATAATGTTTGGAAGAGATAGATTTAACACTATAGTTCCAGCTTTGCATGGTGTCACTAGATTAACCTTTTCGTCCTGCATTACAAGTTTTCGTACTCCCATTAATGATAGTGGGTTCAATTTTTTGTGTTAAGGGGCTGTCTATGCATGGCAGCCCCCCCCCTACATTCCATTTTGGGATTCGGTTGTATGGCTTTATAAAATACATATAATACATTGAAGAGGGCGGATATTTTTTCGGTCAATCCTACCTTTTTGCTTATCATCCTAGCCTTTGCACGGCTCATTGCAATTAACTCCCTTTTCCATTGTGAGCGCTCAGTCTCGATTAGACTGGAGCCTCCATATGCATCTTCGCTTATTATGAAACCACAAGTGTTTAACTTGTGGTTGATTAATAAGTGAAGACAGTCATCCAACTCACCATCATTGAAGTGTACCACACTGATGAGCCCAAATGAGGGCGAAACAGCTGTCTGTGGTTCTTTGATGAATTGTTTTCCATCTTGGATGACTGGGAGGCGATCACCGGTTGTCATTTTTAATAGGACTTCAGTCCCCCAGCCAAGATTAGACTTCGGTCACTTGGCTGGTTTGGCGTAAAATCTTCCAGTGATTATTTTTGCTTATCATCCTAGCCTTTGCATGGCTCATTGCAATTAACTCCCTTTTCCATAATATTAGTAGTCACTTGGACCTCTTAAATTTGTAAATTGTACTGTGTAGTACTTGATTATATATATACGTATATATGTGGTTACGATATATGAAGTTTATTGAGCAACAGCAACATTAAATTTTTGGAATAGAACGTTTCAACCCGTAGGTCTTCATCAGCAATATGAAAAAGTGAGGAAAGGTTGGTGTTTAAATAGAAGTTGGTTGGCAGGTGTGACAAATGATGTAATGAAAAAGTGCGCCAAATATTTGATGAGGATAAAAATGAATTACATGTGTTAATTAAATAAAGTCATTCCAGATAGGATCCACAAAAGATTATGATCAAGAAAAAGATTCCCAAGGTCACTAATTATAATGAAGGGTGGAATTCCCAGAAACTGCTGTCTGTCCCAGTAAAGTAAATGTATAAAATCTATGCTGCAACTAACCTTCCACTCAGCAGGTGTTTACTGTAATCACAATGTTTCAACATTCCAGAAATGATTTTTTAATGACAAAATTCAACGATGTTCAATGCATGCTCTCCAGTCAAGTATATAATGTATGTACTGTAAATCTTTCAATAATCTAACATCCCATGACAGGGTCATATCCAGGATAATGGAAGGAGGAGTTCATTTAAATTTGTGACATACAATATTATATGACGTCTAAAAGTTAACACACCCAATGAGAAAGGATACTTGTTATGATCATTAAGCATCAGCAACACTTACTGAAGAGGTTTGAATATTTTGAGCCTTTGATTTTCATCTCTTATTCATCTCTTATTAACCATCTCATTATTGGGGCTGATGAAGACTTAAGGGTTGAAATGCTCAAATCTCTTCCACATAAGGGGTGCTGATGCTCAAAACAATTACCATCATTGATTCAATATACTCAAATCTATATTTGGATGGGTACATCATCCTATATACTTATATAGCTATGATTATGATGTACCCAAACACCTAAGTGATATATAAAATATACACAAGCATATATACTACTTCTGTATCGCATGATCACTGTCTTGTTTTATTAATTTTTCAAGATGCGCTAGTTGTTGCAAGCACTGTCTTCCCTACTTTTAACTTCTTTTTCAAATGCTTTCATTTAACTTATATATATGATTCATTCAACCTTGTACTGTATGTATTAAAATAAATATCATTGAATCCTAAAGCAATGCTAGTGAGTGCATACAGTATAATATGTATATACCTTATTTCATAATATATTTCTAAACTACGTATGTAATATAAAGAGGTTACACAAGAGGTTTTGGTACAGAATCAACACAAATCTATTGATTCATACATATCTGCAGCATTTAGCAACCTAAAATACGAAGAAAATTACAAATATACATGCAAAATAAGATTTTTTTGCTTTATCTATTTAAAAAAAAACAATGAGAACAATATCCAATTCTTACAATAGTATATAGTGCCACTCCCTGCCTATTAGATGTGTGGTGCATAGTGCAAATTGAATGGGTGAGACCAGAAGGTAGAGACTTTAGAGTTATAAGCATCTGGGATACAGTTACACAACTAAAGTGCAAAAGTGTCACTTATCAGGAGCAGATCCATGCCTGTGTACCCCCACCATGCATCCAATCACAAAATTTTGTAAAAAAAAGATCTAGCCACAGCTTTCACCAAGCTCTCAAATTGTATCTACAGCGACCAGTCACTGAATCCAGTAACTAGAGGAGGCTTTTTAATGATTGATGTAACATGTAACAGCAAAAATGAATACAATTTGACGTCACTATCATGTGCTATGAAAATGACTTCAAAGTCTATAACCACATATGATAGATCAGATCAGTCACAGCGACTAGTAATAATCCTAGATCAGCCCCTACTTATTTTAGGTATATGAAAAACAGAAAAGTCCACAAATTTAAACCTTACTACTGCATTTAATTTCATGTGGTAAAGAACTTTACACAATCTTATACATTCCAGTTTACCAAACAGTGTATAAATTGTGTGGTGGTATGTACATGTGCAGTTCTGATCTGTGATATGTGTTTTGGTGTTCAAGGAAAACAAAGTCAAAATGTCATGGGCTTCTTTTTAAATAAAATGTCATAAAATGGCTGGCATAAGTAGGTATAATTGAAAGTTCACCATAAACGTATGTGGCTAAGGCCAGGTATCTAATAATACATGATTATCATCATCATTTAACTCTGGGTATTACCCATGATGATGACATCGATGCTTTAAGATCAGCTTTAGATCTTAAAGTTCCCATATTTTTTCCAATACATGATTACTATATTCCCAAATATACGTACGTATATACATGTAATTCCTACAACAGTAGCTGGGCCTGATCTAGTATGTAATATTATGACACCTATCAGTAAAGCTTGTACACTTCAGTACACTAGAGCTGAGGGCTGACAAGAAATAATATGGATACTCACTTCACCGAATGAATTCCTCGATCATTTTAACTAGTTCCTGATTATTTTCATGTGATGGAGTATGTTCCTTAAGAACATTACAGAGATTCTGTAATTTTTTGCTGGATGGGTCATCAACAAGATATTCAAATAACTTTGAATTTGCATCTTTGGTACTCAAACATCTGGACATCTCCTGCATCTGCTCCTCAGAAATGATCCCACTTACACAAAGGTGAGTGTGCAGACCTTTCATGTTACAGAAAGATACAAGATGATCAGAAAACACTTTTTCTTTCAAAAACTCCTTTGTTTCCTTAGGTGACCTTTTCTTCTCCTTTGGTGACTTGACCTCTATCTTTTTCTCCTTTGGAGGAGGACACTACAGTATTATAATAGAAATATAATGAAGTCTTACATTTATTATAATCCCATCACCTAATTCACCTTTTTACGTAAAAGCAATTCAACATCACAAGGAGGATCACATGAATCACACTGCCATTGGTTAATGTAGTCTTTGAACGTTTCTTCCACATATTCACCCAATATAAGTGACCCTTCTTCCTCCGTGCAACAGGGAGCTTCCATGTTGACCTCATACAATATCCCATTAAGCTTCATATCTGTAAAGAGACTTTGTAACTTTTCTGTCGCAAATTTGATGTAGTCAGTGTAATGTTTTCCATTGATCTGTAGTGAAGGACTGTATAAGGCCACTTAATAATATCTTGCTAACAATTAATGATTCAAGTAAAGTTAACTTTTATATAAATATACATATCAATGCATGCATTAGTGTTCCTTTCCTATGCTATTATGTACGGTCACCATTTCTGGATTAAACCTTAGATAAATTACTTCTTAATACATGAATGGAATCAGCTTAGGTAAAACCTACCTGACAAATAAGGACATTACTTCTCCCTTCTTTACAATCACCCAGGTATCTTTCTCTGCACACCAGCCTCTCACACCACAGCAGTCAGCCTTCAGGGTAATGTAGGATGGTGGTTTTTTGTGGCCTTTTCGGAGATGACTACATTCTGATTCCAGGGTAGCTAGGCAGATGAACCTGTTGAAGACCTCAGGAGGAAGGTATCCAAGAAAATCAACATAAAATGTGAAGTATCGCTTGGGAAGTTCTGGGTTCCCTTTAAAAGGTTTCAGCAAACTGGGGACAAACCATTTTTCAGTTGCCCTACTTTCTTCTTCTATTGCAAAGAGCAAACTGTAAGCTTTCAAAAAGAGGAAGATGTACTCAAAATCATCTTTATTCCACCTTTCTGGCAACATATCTTTTAGTGCCTTCTTTTTCAGTATGTCATTTTGTTTGAGCAATACAGCATCCTCTAAAAAGAGTAACCTTAAACGTTAACCTATTCTCTCAGTCACAATGAACAGCCAGTGTAACCCACCAATATCCAGCTTATCCACATGTTTTTCTTTAAACATAAGTAGTTCCTTCATAATGTCAGCAAGCAGCTGTGGGCCACAAAGTATTACTTCTTTTAAGGTTTCTCTTTCCTCCTCAGACAGGAATACTTGAGGTAATTCAGCTTTATTGAGAAAAGTTTGATTTGAATACATTTATTCACATCATTTAACTCTGGATTTACCCACACATACAGAGGAGCACAATAAGGTAATGGGTGGAACTGAAGTGGACTTGATGGGAACCAGAGTCTCCCTCAGCCACTCAAGAGATGGTTGAGCCATACTAAGCTGTTTAGTTTTTAGGATTCGTCAGTGAGGCATATGAATGGCTAACTTGCTAATAAATACTCCCAAAAGCTAAAGAGCTTGTGGTTTCCTTATCAGCAGATGAAGGGTACAGCCAAAGTATAACTAAATAAAATAATAAATTTAATATAAATATGTTTAAATTATACATTCATCCTATGTAATTTATCCATGGCAAAGTGCACACATTACTCTACAAAAATGTCAATTTAGAAATAGGATTAAAAGGCAATATCTACATTACTTTATTGCATGTGAATGTAACTAATTCAAATATTTTATTAAAGTCTATACCTGGTACTGTGATCACACCAATATCATGAAAGAACTGGAGAGCAAGATCTGTTGCCTCTTTACTTAAACCAAGCTCCTGTGCCATTTTCTCAACTGCCTCCAGTTTCCTTAGACCGGGTTCTTCTTGTAACCTCTCTTGGAATTGCAGCCATTTCATTGGATACTCCTCATCCATGAAGGGCAGGGAATCAGCTGTCTCTTCTATCACCTTCTTCAGAGACTCTGCTCCACTTTCTTTTTCATTTTCTAAAGAGCATTCGACAAATTGAAACCTTTCCTCCAGTGATCCTTTGAGCAAATGAGAGATGTAGCGCTCCCTGACATCAACTGTAAAGTAAAAATCATCAAGCTCATCTCTTATGTTTTTTTCATCCTCTTCTGAAATCCTTTCAAACACTGCCTCTTCATCTTTCTCATATGGCCCACGATGAGTCCCCACAAGGATGACTGGTGGCTTCCTTCCCTTTCCCCTTTCTCCTTCAAACTTTTTAGTGTAGGCACTTATGGTGTTGAACCAATACTGTATGTGGCGGTGAGAATCCTTGTCTTTAGCATTCAGCATATCAAGGAAGATGCGGCTATTAAACACTATCAGGAAGACAGATCTTTGAGTAATGAAGCAGTGATGCATGGGGCGATACAACTCTTGACCAGCAAAGTCATAAACTGTGAAAACCAGTTTAGGAAAATCTTTGTTGATGTCTTTCTGAACCTTTCTACCCAAACCTTTGTCTGGAACTACTGCCTCACTTTCACTTGCAGGAACAGGATCTCTGGGTGGGTCTGAGGGTGTGGCTTTTGGTGTTTGCACTGCAGTGGAGACGTCCTTGTCTGGTTTTACCTTTGGAACATCAGGTGGAGGAGCTGGTTTTGGTAAGCTGCTTTCAGCTTTAGGAACTGGGTTTACCTTTTTTGGATTAGGATCAGGGGCTGGTTTGGAAGTTGAGCTTCTTGTTTCTACTGGTGGGAGAGTGGGAAGCTGAAATTTTTCTCTGAAGGAAGCAGGATTAACAACATTAGGAGCAGGCATCTTTAGATTCGGATGATGAGGTGGTGGCGGTCGCTTTGGTTTGGGAAAAATATTATTAATTTCCTGTTCAATCTGTTCCTTGGGTCTCTGCTTTGTCTCTGGCTTATTTCTACCTTGAACAGAATCAGGAGCTACTTCTTTAACATGCTTGGCTAATGCGTGTGAGTATGTTATTGGCTTTCGCTTTGTCCAGTCACTGAGACTTTGAGTGGAGACTAAATCTGTTTCTATTCCTTCCGTTGATTTAGAGTCAGAAATAAATTTTTCATTTTCCAAAAGTCTCAACAAGCTAGTCTTTCCATGACGTGCTTCCCCAAGAATCACCATTTTTACATGAGGGATCTTTGATTTCCCATCTCTAAGGGCTTCCTTGTAAATCCTAACTGCCTCCTTTCCTCTTTTCCTTATTTCAGGTGGTATAACTATATAAGAACAAGATAATAGAGAAAGTATATTTGCTGAATTATAGTTTAAGGAACAAGCAGTATAAAATATTACAGCAGAAATAAGTAACCACAAGTATGTAGCTTTGGGCAGCAACATAAATTATGTACATGCTTAGTATCTACATATTGAAAATCTCTCTCAGAGGCCAATCACAACTTATCATTAACGAATCACTATTACAAGCCTTAATCATTGATTCATTATTTGGCAGTTGGCAGTGTAACCAGCTCACTATCAGTAACCCATCCAGCCCATTTCCTGTGGGAGTGTGGCTGGTAATGTGATGTGACTCAGACAATGAACCAACAGAACACTGAAAACAGTGTGCAAATGAATCATATAAAGTGCGGGCTGGGTCATGCCCCTCGGTAAGCATGATGATGGAGGTAATCATAACTGAACACTCTCCTGCAGCATAAACTAGGCAGACGCATAGCATCGAGGGGCAATCTAGAACAATAATTAAATGTATGATATTCATTGGGCAATAATTGTATTCATGACAAAATTGCTGTTCACCACATATGTAAGTGTGGGGCTTGCTCAGGCTCACCCCAATATAACTACAACTACTTGGTGACAAGACCTTCCTTTACAAAAGTCTCATAGTGTAAGTGTGGCATGGGTTATTCTTTGAGGCCTCCAAGTGAACAAATTTAAAGATCTTACAATAGGAAGGAATTAATAGTCTACTTGTCCTCCTATGAAAGAAACACTTATAATTGACAACATGTGTGCACCTACATTCTCCTTTTTCCTTGGGAATAGTCTTTGGAGTGTGTTCTTTGTTGTTCTTAATATCATCTGCTTCAGGATATTGTCTTCTCAAATACTCTTCAACTTCTGAAGAATGCTTCTTTGATGCAATGTGCAAAGGAGTATTACCATCCTAAGTTCATACAGACAAACATACGTATACGTACATACACAGAAGGTGGAGTCCTTGTTATCATGAATGCATTTTATGTTTACATATTTATTCTATGCAATTCCATTTCTGTACCTTGTCTTTGGCTAAACAAGCTTCCTTATCACACAGCAGTTCAGCCATCTCAAGGTCATCATGAATAGCTGTGAAATGTAGGGCCATTTTACCATCCTGTAATATTGAAACAAATTACTTCATAGCAAACACAACTTAATGGTCTTTAACAATATTACATGATATTTCTATGGAAACTCTTACATCTACTGTAGCATTTTTGTTTGCTTTCTTTTCAAGCAACAATTTAGCTAGCTCAAGTTGTTTGTATTCAGCAGCTGTGATCAGTGGAGTGTGTCCTTTCTATATAACATAGGAAGTACAGGATTTAACAAACCTTTTATTCAAAGCTTTAATAACATACGTATAACAATATAAAAACAATCCTTTTTATACAGTAATAACGAGTTGTACGTATATTATTCCTACATATACTGCAGGCACTGATTTGCATGTATTGGATTATGTACAATACTGTATGTACAGACATACATATATACAGTATGTACGGTAGGCGTCAAAATAAACTTCCCATACCGTTGCCGTGCAACGTTGGTTCTACGTAAACTCCGTTGCAGTTTTCACACCTTTTTATAACGTTGTTTTTTTTCAGCACCATTTTCAGATTAGTTTAAACGCTGTCTTAAGAAAACGCTGAATAAACGTTAGCTAAGTTAGACAATATGTTCACCAAAGTAATAATGTAAGTTAAATGGGCACCAGTACATAAAATCTATTCTACACCACTTAGACATAATAATAACACCTTTAGCTTCTTATGAAACTACCTTGTACTAGTAAAAGTCGTCATAAAGCTTGACAAACGCCCAAGAAAATGCCATCTGCAAGCTTCAAGCTGTGCATTTTAACTGCATGTGTAAACATCCAAGGGAATATGATTCTCTATCTAAACCCTAACCCAACATCAAAGCAATCATTACAAGCTATATACGTACGTATTTTAACACAATGATTCTCTATGGGCCAATAACCTTATGAAATTTTAAGGCTGTTCCAAGCAATCATAATTCTTCAATGGCATTTGAATTAGAATAATGGTATAAAAAGAGAAAGTATTTCTGGGCGCATATAGTTTTTTAAATACAAAATACCTAAAATGCAGCCCCATTGTTTAGACCGTCTAAAATTTCCAACGATGTAAACAACGTTGTCTGATTAAAAGACGCAGTGTTTTATAAACATGTTTATACAGTCTTTTTAAAAACGTCTGACCGTACCTTTGATGCCATTTCTACATGCAAACCACAGCTTTTCATTCTGTTGACATCTTCTAAAAGCCATTCTAAAACTGCTCTTTGAGTTTGGATGGGCAGCTTCTTCTTTGGATCACCAGCAATAGCAAAATGAAGAACACACCAACCTTTCTGTGGATATTTACAGCATAGCTTTATACAAGTCTACAGATTCAATAGTGGAATACAAACTTACTTTATCTAAATCAGAGAAAGGACCAAACTGGTTTTCTTCTCCCTCACGGATTATCCCACACCATGCCCAGAGGTATTTAAGTATCTCTAAATTGGCTGATCTTGCAGCAATGTGTACTGGAGTCATCCCACCAGCCTGTTAATAATCACAGAGCATACATATATCAATATACAATGTTGTAAGGGCGGTAAATTATAAACTATATACTAAAAACAAATTATAATGTACAGATGATTTTAGCATAAATGAGGCGCCATTTGTGTCAAAATTAGTGTTTTTCGGCTATGTTAGAAATGTCATGACCTAATACATTCATATCAAAAGCATATAACCATGTCATCCTTTTCATAAACATACATCCATATCATTATGACTACATCTGATAAAATCATAATTATATTTGACTTTTTCTAAATCCATTTCCTTGTCCTTAGATTTTGATATACGTACTTGATAGCAGATTATGATGATAATCAAAAAAAGTTTAAGATATGAAATATAACTAACCCCTAATAAAATCCCTAACAGGCTATACAAACTAATTTTGACACAAATTGAACCTCACACTACATTGCCAAAAAGTGCATTTACATATGTACATGATGATAAAATGGATTATTAATTATTAAGGTAAGAAAGTTACAGCAGAAACCAGTAATTCCTGTTGACCACCCCAGAATGGCTTCATTTAAATTACTTGAAAAGCATCTACAATATATATATATATTTCCGATTGTAACCCTTTAAATATTTTCAACTACATATGTACATATGATTTACAGCTGTAATACATCATGCAATGCATCCATCAACATATGTATGTACAGTATGAGGCCCAAGAATATTAATGTTAAAAGACATGCATTAGCTGAAGGGTCAGTGGAGAAGAAGATGAAAGAGAGGAAAAGAAGAAAGAAAAGACTCCTATATCTTCATGCAGAGCTCTCTCCAGGTTTAGTTCCCCTATAGGCTATTTTTACAGAATAGGCACAGCATGTAGGAAAATGGTGTATTTCATTAAATAGCTTCTAAAGCGGATTAGAGTATCTCACTATTTCTTTGTTATTACTGTCTTCTTTCTTCCTGTGTCGCTTTTTTGTTCCAGGAAAGTCCTTCTTCCCTTGAATCAAAAGCAGGAGTTGGACCATCTCATGGTATCCATTCTTGATAGCAATATGGAGAGGCCTCAAACCCACCTGTGAAAATGGAAAGGAAACATTGGAAACAAGGAAACATAACTTAGATTCCTGTACTTAGCTTCCTATAAGCATTCTAAGATAACCTTCTTGCTTAGAACACTGATTTTAATAATTTCTGAGGAAGAAGATTTGTACAGCTTCATTAAATATTTATTATGCTAATAATGAAATTTATAGCACATATCCATTTAGGACTACTATAAGCACCATGCACCTTCTGCACCCAAACAGGAAGGAGATAGGGTACTCAAAGAAAAGTACAGATGGCAGTACTAGCCTAACTGTATCCTCATCCAAAGCTCTCTTTAGATTTACTCTAAGTCATATGTCCAAAAAATTGTGTATTTAGTCTCTTTACTTTATATTTCCTTTGCTTCATAGGCATGATAGATATATAGTTTTTAGTATATGATGTTTTAGATAATTCTTGTATCACAGAATATAATACATTGACAATAAAAGTGGTTCCTTAAATTGTCCATAACATTACATTTACTTTTAGCAATGCTTACACATGTATAGAAATGTAACAACACAAAATATAGGAAAGGCTCCAAGTGAACCTCTACTGTAAGCACTACAAATATGTTACTTGACTATTTATGTGTATACCTGAGTTGCATTTATAACAATCTCTCCTAGTTCCTTAGGTCGAGGGAGTTCCTTTACTTTCAACAGCTTTGCTTCAAAAGTCATCTTTTTGTCATCCAATACCTGGAGCCACTTGTCCTTGCTAAGTTTCTCTTCTGAGAGAGATTTTGAGAGATAGTGCTTGATTACTTCCAAAAGTATATCATAATGGTTCCTCTCCACTAAGCAATGGATTGCGGACATCTGTTGCTATATATAGAATTGAGGAAGAGACGACATGGGTCTACTTACTGCCATCAGAGGTTTGTTTATCTACGCTGTCATATAATCTCTTAGTAAAAAGATTAACTAGTTTGCCCACCTTAATCTTTTCATTAATGGGGACTTTCTTTCTGAACAGTTTCATAAAAGCGTCTTTGTATCCATTCTCAGCACATTCAAAGATCAACTCTCGGGCTTTCTGCTTCTTTTTCGGATCTTTCAGCTTTCCATAAGGTGACTAGAATAAATGTACCAAGGTGCCAATAGATAACGTATATTAACAGGTATCTAAGTATATATAAAACGTATGTACCTTCTTTTTCTTTGGTCCCAAGTGTAAAGAATTAGAGACTTTACTAGTGTCCTCATCTAGCACCCAATCTAGCGAACTGAAACTGTGTGTGGGTTCAACATCATCCTCTAATATTGCCGCCATTTCCTTGGCCATTTCTACGCTTGCATCGTCACTTTTTGAGTAACGATTATTATTGATTTCATATATACAATTGCAAACTGCAGTTGCATTTACACTGTATTTGACGAAATATCGTATTCAGTCTTATGAGTAAAAGTATCTTTGTCTTTTACCTCAAGAATTGCCGAGGCTGAAATACTAGTACTGTGACATGTGACATCCTATATGGGAATAGGAGGCTTATTACACATTCTATTCTATTATCTTGATGGAAACCTGCTAATTTATACAGGTTGTAATTTGTGCAAAATATAATTCTATTATAATATATACATACGCATATAGACTAGCTGGCTCTTATTGTATGATGTACATATCAATATGTTATTTTATGTATTTTGCAAGACAAGGGTGTTTATTGAATAAACTAATTCATCATGGTTCAACTGAATCAGAAGAGTACGTAAGTCAAAGCAACCCTTTCTTGTTGTTGCCCATCGTACCGTCACTTTGTGGGAGTGAAATGGATAACAATTTGCTTAAAAACTGGTCTAATGTCCAATGTGTTCCACAAGAAAAGTATTTCATGTTCTCCTTATAATCCTCTATATACATATAGACTATACTTGTTGCAATCTTTATTGGCTATAGTTTCATTACAACAGAAGTACAAAAAATAATTTCCATGTATGTATATCTAAACTTTTATGTGAACACACAATTGGGAGTTTGTCAAATTGTGCTAGACCTGCTAATCTGTACTATCTAGTTGATCCAAGGAGAAGTAAGGGGGTCCCATCCTGTTGTTAGGTGCTCATCCATACTGTTCTATAAATAGCAGTAGCAAACAATATTATCCATACTGTTCTATAAATAGCAGTAGCAAACAATATTACCCAATGGCATACTGTTCTATAAATAGCAGTAGCAAACAATATTATCCATACTGTTCTATATCAAACACAAATGTGGTGATAGTCTACATCACTGTCAGACAAGCAGGGCAGTGCATCGATTTTCTGATACCATGGAAAATCGGCTGGCAAATCCCAGTCTCTGAGCCTTCAATTCCTCTGAAACTTCTAGGATATTTTAAGACTAGATTACTTACTTTGCATGCAAAGTTAAATAAATTGAAAGTATGCTTCTTGAGTTAAAATTTCAACTTTTGATGTTTATTTGATAACCTTATATGAGTGTTCCTAAGTATACATCAGTGCAAATTGATCAAGTTTATCGAGTAACAGACACTATCCAAAAATGCATGACTGTCGACCTAATATTATTTGGACACTTTGTAGTTTTGTAATTAACTCTCGAAGAATACATACCTTCAATTTATATGCAACTTTGCATGCAAGGTTAGTAATCTAGTCTAAAAATATCCTAGTTTCAGAGGAATTGAAGGCTCAGGCTGAGATATGCCATCCGATTTTCCATGGTGTCTGAAATCAATGTGGCGCCCTAAAGCAGCTAAGTACTTAAGTAAATTGAAAGTACGATACTGTACTTAAGTGGTCATATAGGCATTTTAACTTTAATTTCTCCAATAGCAAAACTGTTGCCATAGGAAATGTTTCATTCTGCTATTGCACTACTTACCAATGTCTTCATGTCCTCTTCAGCAATACTAAAGTCAAAGACATCTCCATTCTCCTTGATTCGCTCTTCCCTAACAGACTTTGGTATACACACAAAGCCTCGTTGTAGGGACCACCTGATCAGCACTTGAGCCGTGCTCTTACCATACCTCCATGTAGTATGTTGGGAGGGTGAGAGAAAGATAAAGGTACGTATATGGGATATAGTATAAAAAGACCTACTTGGCTGCAATCTCCACCAATACTGGGTCTGTCAGTTTTTCTCCTTTAGTAAGTGGGGAATACCCTTCAACTACAATTCCTTCTTTCTGACAATATGCCACAACTTCATTTCTAGCTAGATATGGACTTAACTCAATTTGATTAACTATATAGAGAAATGTTACCATATTTGGAATACAGCCACCCATCCAAGAAATATTAGTGATCAAACCTGCTGGTATGTAATCTGGTCTGGCTTTTTTAAGCTCTTCCAAGTGATGGACATTAAAGTTGGAGACTCCAATGGATCTGTATATAGAGTATAGTAGTACATATTTACATACACTAAGTGCTATAAAGTAACAATTATTTAAATTGAACAGGGTATTAATGGAAGACTAAAATGCATACATGACCCAGTGGAGAAGAAGATGAAAGAACGGAAAAGAAGGAAGAAAAGACTCCTGTATCTTCATCCAAAGCTCTCTTCAGGTTTAGTTCCCCTATAGGCTCTTTTACAGAATATGCATGTAGGAAAATGGTATCTTAGATTTTTCATGTGTTATACAAACAATAATGAGTATACTAAGAGAAATATACATACATATACATACATAGATACCTAAACAAGCATGCAGGCATATGTATGTATGTACAGTATATATGTATATACTTATGCAAATTATATAATTAACATTAGTAAAGGTAAAGTACGTATATTGGTAGACTCAAATATGGCAGCCATTGAAAATCAAGCTAATTCAGAACATTATATTTAATGATTACTTTGATTTGCCTTGCTTCTTAAGCTCAATCATTGCATTCCACGTTTCCACTACTTTTCCTTTAAGTGGTGAATGCATCAAATACAGATCCACATAGTCAAGCCCTAGTCTTGGATGCACACATATATACACATGAAATATATACAGTTTTCTTGCACTGTGTATTACACATAGTATGTTACAAGCTTTAGATAACATATACAGTATAGATAACAGTATAACATATCAGCATCCACTGGAAAGCTATCGTGCATGGTCTATATTCAATTACTATTACAAAGTAACAAATGAGGGACAATGAGGGACTGTAATGAAAGGAGCAGATAACTAAAGTTGTACGTACATACATTAGTAGTTGATAGACCCTCCCTGGGGTTGAAACGTTTGACCAAAAATATATACCAAAATTGCGTCCTTAGACGTCATCCAATGTATATAAACGGTATGTATATATGTTCCATCCAAAAGTATATAAATATAAGATATACAGCTGGGGATCTTCTTCAGTCACAGCACAAAAGTCACTGAAGAAGACCCCCAGGGTCGAAATGTTTGGCAGAAAGAACAACCAGAAAACTGCATCTCTAGACGCTCCGAAAGTCGAAAGATGACCCTTTCCAAAGATAAGTTCGACGCAGTTAGAAGAAATCTTTATTCTATTAAAAATATAATAAACGTAAGTTCCAGCTTTGCTTGTGTCACTAGATTAACATTTTCGTCCTGCGTTATGAGTTTTCGTACTCCCATTAATGTGGATGATAGTGGGTTCAATTTTTTGTGTTGAGGGGGTGTCTATGCATGGCAGCCCCCCCCCCCCCTACATTCCATTTTGTGATTCGGTTGTATGGCTTATAAAACACATATAATACATTGAAGAGGGCGGATTTTTTTCGGTCAATACTACCTTTTTAATATTATGTAGTCACTTGGACCTCTTAAATTTGTAAATTGTACTGTGTAGTACTTGATTATATATATAAGTGTATATGTGGTTACGATATATGAAGTTTATTGAGCAATAGCAACATTAAATCTTTGGAATAGAACGTTTCAACCCGTAGGTCTTCATCAGCAATATGAAAAAGTGAGGAAAGGTTGGTATTTAAATAGAAGTTGGTTGGCAGGTGTTAATAATTGATGTAATGAAAAAGTACGCCAAATATTTAATGAGGATAAAAATGAATTACAAGTGTTAATTAAATAAAGTCATTCCAGATAGGATCCAAATAGATTCTTTGGTCCATATTGAATTGAAAGACCATCCCTTGTTTCAATATGGACCAAGGACGTTCTATACCAAAGATTTAATGTTGCTGTTGCTCAATAAACTTCATATATCATCATGATCACGACAAATAAACCCCATCACTTCATATGTGGTTACGAACAGGAAGCCATACATTAACATAATTTCTGAAAACAATATGCGCCCCAAAAATTTACAGTGGCTAGCTGACTTAGGTTATATCGGGCTATATTTTCCATATTTGAGTGATTGGCACAGATGATCTGGTGGCTGGTTAGATGGAGGGGTAAATGAGGGTAGTTTGAGTCCTAAGTGGTCCATTATTTCGATTTTTTGTAACTTCTATTATATCCACCAAAAATGGCAGTCCTAAAACGTTAAACAATTCAGCAGTGTAAATTTGTTTATACACCTTCAAAGTATAATATGCCTTGTACTAATTCTTTTAATATTCCTATAGCACAACTAGATAAGTATTTCCTTGGGTATTTCACTAAGCATGGAAGAAAATCTTACATATACATTCTACTACCACAACTACATCAAAAATTACACAGTGCAAGTTATAAAATGCACTGAATCTTAGGATAGCTGCAATCAAGCTTATTATTAAATATTGCAAATTTTATTAACACTGTTTTAGGTGTGTTTGGGTGCACCATGAACATTAAGTATAGGGATGGTGCACCCAAACACAGAAGTGATGGTAATAGTCACTTAAATTTAAATATGACAAAAATATATCTCAACTTTTCTGTATTTGCTTTACCACGTGAAAACACACTAGGTATGTAGGGGAGGAAAAGAGGATTGTCACTTTTTGTTCCAGATATGAAATGTTTAAAATAAATCTACATGTATTATAGCAATTCCCGTTAACAGCAGCAATCCATGCACCTCATTTGTCTAGAAGAATTGGTTGGGTATAACAATAGAAAAATACCATAATCTTTGTTACATATGACAGTGCAACAATATGTTCCCATTCTATAAATTGATTCAATTACTGCACTGATTGAAGCTCGCACATCAACCTTTCTATGCCACTCAAAATGGCAGATGATTTAAACATATAACTAACTCAAGATGTAATTAGGACTTACAAACATGAAACTTTTATAATCTATATACCTACCAAGTAATTCTACACCATCTGCATAAAAGTGCATAATTATCCTGCATCCACATACTGGATGTAAACCATGACAGACCCTGTGAACATACATGTACCCACTCAGTACATAAGTCAATCACATGATAGTGTTTTTCACCAGCTATATAATGCACTCAATATATAATATGTTCACCATCCTGAGATATTCAATCATGATAGAAAGCTAACTTCAAATGTGCTGAGCTCTTTATATTCTTGAACTGCACTAGATTCCATTTTGCCAGGTTCCTTAACCAACACATTCTCCTTATGTCAAGACAAGATACAGCAAACTTGTTACAAGGGTCAACTTGATTGCTGCAGCTATCTCAACCATTTTACTTAGATAGACATTATTCACTACAGCTCTTACCATTTGCTTTACGTCAGCATCACTGGAAGCATTCTTATCTGTAATGAGGATCAAGTTTAATCGAATTATGACAATTAAAAGATGACAGTTTCTGTTTTATCATTTGATTCTGGATTTACCCTCCCGCTCATGTCTCCTGAGGAGTGCAAATGGATTTTAACATCCTAATAGGACAAACCAGCTGTCTATGGCTCGACCATCTCTTTAGTGGCTAAGGGGATCGAGACTCTGGTTCCCATTAAGTGAGCTTTGGTTCCACTCTTTTGCTCATTTTTGCTCCTCAAGTAATATGAGTGGGTGGGGTAATATCCAGGGTCAAATGATAAAACATCACAGCTTTAAGATTGGCTTTAGATCTTGAAGTCCCCTACTTTTTAATGACAGTTTCCGTTTCTGTAATTGAACTAACCTTCCTCCTCTGAGACAGTTCCTACAAGTGTGTCATCTCCTGGAGTGCTATCCAAGCCACCTTTAATGTAAGATGATGTTTGGAGTACTGGCAGCAGCTGTGAAGGGTAGTTTACATCAGTAGGAGATGTGATTGTACCAAGCTACTTAACCATTCACTGACATGCATCTGGTACACTTACCGTATCTTGTTCTGACACTCTTTCCTTTTCTTCCTTTTTCTCCTGTTTAGACTTCTCTTTCAGTTGCTTTTCAAGTGACTCCACTCTCTCAACCAAGTCTACATCTACCAACTACAAACAAATCAGTTTGGGATTTTATGTGATAAGACTGCACCACATAATATAGACGTGTGTCAGTAAGGGATGTAACTACTAGTATGAGTCATAAATGCAGTCACTTTATGATTTTACTTATATCTTACCTCCCTCAACTTCTTAATTTGTTCAATATATTTCAGGACTTGCTCTCGAGTGTTCTTCAAATCATTTTGTGACTGCTTCAGTTCTTCTTCTTTACCTGCCACTTTAACTATTTGTGCTTGAAGCTCCACCTTTTTGTGGTGGTACATATCCTCCATTCCCTTCAGTTTCTTATTCAACTCAGAGATGAGATCCTATAACAATTAAAGCATATACGTATGCCAAACATGATACCTATATATAAAATGTATAGAATGTGTTATTCAAGGGAGTATGTGGCATGAACGAACATATACACTAGCTGAGATAGTAACTTATATTTATCCTATATACAAAGGTCAATTGATTGCAGTTATCTCAACCAGTTTACTTAGAAACTAGTCACTGCAGCTCTTACTGTTTGCTTTGGGTCAGCATCACTGGAAGCATTCTTCTCACCTGTAATGAAGTAATTAATTCATGACAATTAGAAGGTGAGTTTCTGTAGCTACAACTGAAATAACCTTGCTCCTCTGAAACAGTTCCTACAAGTGTGTCATCTCCTGGAGTGCTATCCAAGCCACCTTTAATGTAAGATGATGTTTGGAGTACTGGCAGCAGCTGTGAAGGGTATATAGTAGATAGGAAATGACATATTAAATAACTGCTGCCGGTCATTCGACTGTATACTTACATCAATGTCCACCAGAGCTGAAAGCTGAAGAGTAGTAGTCTACAAGAATGGGAAAGATTGATTAATAACATATTGTTAACATGGATCCTTTATGTTCAAGTTAAATAAAAACATTCAAAAATGAAGTTAAAAGTAGGGATGGCACTATAACAGTGATTGGCACATCTAGAAAAAGTAACGAAACAAGAAAGTGATCATATGGTAAGGCTAACATTGCAGAAGTGGCATACTGAAACTTAACTATACACATCACTTCTATGTTTGGGCGCATCATGGATATACTAGAAGTAGGGATCGATGCGCCCAAACATAGAAGTGATGTGTATAGTTAAGTTTCAGTATGCCACTTCTGCAATGTTAGCCTTACCATATGATCACTTTCTTGTTTCGTTACTTTTTCTAGATGTGCCAATCACTGTTATAGTGCCATCCCTACTTTTAACTTCATTTTTGAATGTTTTTATTTAACTTGTATTGCTCCTTTTTTCTTGTTAATATTTGTTTTGAAATTTTTCTTGGCGAAAACTCGAAATAAAGTAGCAGAATAGACGATATAATAGAGAGCTCTAAATTAAAAAATGGCGTCCGAAAAGATCCCAAATTTGATAAGATGTTTTCTACCGTTCTTTAACATTCAGTTTAGGATATTAAAGGGTCCATAATCGTTAAGAATACGACTGTATATAGGCCCTGCAAAGCGACTAAGAAATTCGATCGCGGGTAACGGCAGTACCACAAATATTACTCATTCGGGTTACTTATTTTATATACAGAGAATTTGAAACTTAATTAAAAAATGGCGTTCAAAGAGGCCCTAAATTTGGCACTTTCAAAAGTAACACGCTTCGGTTGGAGCGCGTTGAAATCTAGGGTAGCCTATTCCCTAGTTCGGAAACATTCATGACGATTTAGTATTTGCATGTACCTGCGTAAGTTCGCATGTTAGCGCTAGCTCATTTGAAAAAAGAAGAAGAAGAAGAAGAAGAAAAAATGAGGAATTGCAGAATTTGGCCTATTTCGGTTTAACCACTTTGCGAAGGTTGTAGAGCATCGTAACATGTTTTGGCGTTTAGAAAAGCATGCAAAAACGACTGCAAATACACGAATGCAACCGAAAATCTGAACGTTGTTGATTTATGAGGTGTTAATTGATAATACATTGAATAGGGCGGCCATGTTTTTTTTCGGCCATCCCTACTTATAGAGTACTACCGTACTCTATGATATGTAACAGAAGATTCATAGTACACAAAACTGACCTTTGTACTCCTCAGTAGGTCACCATCATTCAGTAGTGTCTGTTGTATGGAGTAGCAGACTGTACTCCACTTGATATCAATGTACCAACTACCAGGATTGTGGTCAATGCTGATCCTCAGCACTCCTAGCTCAAGGAGGGACCAGAGAAGAGGACCTCTGCTGGTAGCATCAATCACATCTCTTGTGTGCCTGCGAGGAATGTAGAAAGTGATGACACAGCTGTTGCTGGGCTGGACTGAACACCATCTTGTTTTGCTCCTGTCTATCCCAGCCCCTTCAATTAGGAGAAAGCGCCACAGCTCCATGCAATTCCCATAGGTGACCTCTGGAATGGCGTCCTTTACAGTGATCTGGACTGCAGCATCATCTCCCTGCGATACTTCCTCCTCTCCTTGTAAGGCAGGTAGCCTCTTCTTCATGCTCATGATGTAACGGTAGTCCAGAAGGTGCCGGTTATAGTGATGAAGTATAGCTTTAGCTTTAATATGCGTTTCATCTGGTAAGATATTCAAGATATTGCTGATATATGATAAATCATTCCATTTCTCTTGAATGTGGAGGTAGCTGAAGATGCTAAAAACTGAATCAGTTTCTTTTATCTTTTTCTCATCTTCGTCTGGTACAATCATCAACCTAGTGGTGATCAGACCCAGTGTCTCCTCCCTTACTTCTTTGAGATATGGTTGAAGCATTGGAATGATTATGATACAGACTCCTCTGTAAGACCACTGCAAAATCTGCTCAGCATTTTCTTTCAACAGGTGATTGCTCAGGTTGCAATGATAGCCATGAAGCAAAAGACTTGCTTCTGACTGCTTTAACGATGAAGCAGGAGCTTTAAGCAATATAAATAAGATATATACACACATCTAAATTTAGTATACGTCAACTGGTTCTTACCAATCCAACTTTGAGACTTTAGAAAGCCTTCTATATCTCTTGCCAGTTTGCAGTTGTTATGATGATACTTGTCCTTCTGAAAGCACTCTACCACTTTCTCCAGTTTCTCTACACTTGGGTCTCCAAACAGGAAACTAAAAAAAGCACTATTTGCTGAAGAGACATCTACACTTGGTCCAAGAGCATCAAACTGTCCGCGACTGATAGCCTTCTTTGCAAGCAGGGATGGAGCTACTTGCCTAACATCACAGTTGTCCAACAAGCGTGATAATATTTTTTCTCCACTGAGAAAATCACGTATCATTTCCTCAGTATTGTCCACTGGAAAGGTATTCGAAAAGACAGTATGTGACAAATATGTATATAAAATTGATGATAGTTTATCAAACTTTAAATATTTTAAATGAACAACCAGTATGGAAATACGTACATTACTTGTTAGAGTTCCAAAATGACTGCTATGAACATGTGTACTAGTCAGTCAGGAATCGCTTACTTTTCACTTCTGTGGCTCCACTAGGAGCTTCTGGAGCAGTAGAGTAGGCTGATGACTTGCTTGGCTCTAAATTGTGTGATATCCTCTCTTGTCTATCACTCTCTTCTTTTAAAGACAACAACCTTGCAATTACAGTAGAGGGAATGGGTATATATATAGCACATGAATAATCACTTCCAAAAAGAGCTATTTAAGGGTATCAGTTAACAACAACAGAAGATTTGTAAAGTAAATAATTATGAACCAAATGTATCATCATCTTAAGGAACTCCTCCTCAATTGCAAAACATGTACATCAAGTCTAGCTACATGGCTACTAACTGAGCCTCCTCAAAGAGACTGGCTCTTTGTGCCTGTAATTAATAAGAAATATAGGGCCTACAGTATACTAGGTGTGAAAATGTAATCAATGTGCCGTGTACTTATATACTCTCTCACTATGCTTATGGTGATAGATTAATTTAATTAATAATCCTAGCATTTTCCAACTCATTAAATACAAAAGTAGACATATTTTATCTAAGAACCCAGGCAATTGTATATTTTCTTAGGCCTTCCCTAGACATTTTTAGAGCAGTTATCCAGTTGAAGTTGTTAGGTTCTCTACATTTGGGTCCTTTCTTAAAAAGATTTCTAAGTTTTGAGTTACTAGCAATACGTAGGTCACCTGTTGAAACATGGCCTAGAGGCTTGTAAAGGAAGGGGGACTATAACACTCACTAAAAACTATAGTTATTAAATTATGTATTTATAATGTACCCATCAAATATTCTCCTTTATAGTTATAGCTACCGATTACTTTAAAGTTTTATTGATTACCTTTCTGCTGCTGCATTTTTCATATGGTGTGACTCACTGGCTATATAGATATAGAGGAGTAGGGAAGATTAAGGAAGAGTCATGGAGGAGGTGAAGATGCTAATGCAAGGACTTTGGTATCATGTACAGAGAAGAAAACCTACTACTAGATTGGTGATGTCCTTTGAGTCTCAACTTTATTTCATCTGCAACATCTCCTTTATCTATTACCCGTTTTCCGAGCACGTTCAGCAAGTATTCCCAAGTCGGTTTGACCAGCACGCCTCCCACATTCCTCTCGCCTGCACTAATCCAGTTATCCAGTATAATATAAAGTATATCCGTCACATCTTTGTTCTGCGTCTCTATAGCTTTAATGGAATCCTTTTCTCCCAAATATGTAGCAAGTCTGATCCATTTATCTTCCAGATTAGGTATGAAATCGAGCAGAACTTCAAGAGTAGCGGGCTCTCGCAGATGTGCTACTAAATGAAGGATATAAATATAAGGAAATCAGATATACCGCCTGCCGATCACTTAATTGTTTGATTAATGCCGAGGCCTACTTTGGATATTACTTACTATTTTCTACAGGGTCTTCAGACATTTTGAGTGATTCTAATGGCCACACCCATCCATCTATCTATGTGGTCTAGGACTACACAATGTCTAAAGGTATCTCTACCGTAGTTGTCCATAGATGGTATACAGAAGCCGGGGGATCGGGGTGAGCTGGGCTATTTGTATATGAATAGACGCAGGGTCTCAGAATATATTATAGTAACCCAAGGGTTCACAAAAGATTAAAAGATTCCCAAGGTCACTAATTATAATGAAGGGTGGAATTCCCAGAAACTGCTGTCTGTCCCAGTAAGTGTATAAAATCAATGCTACAACTAACCTTCCACTCAGCAGGTGTTTACTGTGATCACAATGTTTCAACATTCCAGAAATGACTTTTTTTAATGACAAAATTCAACGACGTTCAATGCATGCTCTCCAGTCAAGTATATACGTATGTACTGTAAATCTTTCAATGATCTAACATCCCATGACAGGTTCATATCAAAGGAGGGGCACATTTTGGCATCAGGGGAGTTCATTTAAATTTGTGACATACAATGACGTCTAAAAGTTTGCACACCCTATGAGAAAGGATACTTGTTATGATCATTATATGGTTAAGCATCAGCAACACTTACTAAAGAGGTTTAAACATTTTGACCCTAAGGCCTTTCATCTTCATCTCTGATTAACCATCTCATTGTTGGGGCTGATGAAGACTTAAGGGTTGAAATGCTCAAATCTCTTCTATATAAGGGTCACAGATGCTCAAAACAATTACCATCATTGATTCAATATACTTTATTCAATATTTGGATGGGTGCATCATTCTATATATTTACATAGCTATGATTATGATGTACCCAAACACCTAAGTGATATGTAAAATATACAAGTTAAATTGAACATTCAAAAATGAAGTTAAAAGTAGGGATGGCACTATAACAGTGATTTGCGCATCTAGAAAAAGTAATGAAACAAGAAAGTGATCATATGGTAACGCTAACATTGCAGAAGTGACATACTGAAACTTAACTATACACGTCACTTCGAATGTTTGGGTGCATCATGGATTTGTGGGTCTGCTGCAATCCGACGACAAATGACGACGAACGAACAACGAAATGAAAATCAATTATTAAACAACTGAACCACAACACTGAAAATACAATACTGTACACGTCGAAAAAAGAACAGTAATTGCACATATGTGTCAAAATATAATCATTCACATAATGTTACATGCCACAGTACTCCCCCTCCAGTGAGCAGATGGTGAACAAAATTATGAGGTAAATCTGACTGGAAAATGCACATGACGTCCAGAAAGTGTTGTACGAACGAATAGATTTGATGAAGCAGGCGCTGCCGTGGATACAGGAGGTGTTGACGTAGGAGTGCATGCTACGGGTGTCCCTGTTGACGTTTCGAGATGGGCTGGTTTCAAGTGGTCTAAGGAGATGGTCTGTGGTTTCCCATTCACGGTGACAGTGACAAACTTTGGTGTACTATTGATGACTTCAAAAGGACCTTCGTAAGGAGGCTGTAGAGATTTACGGATGGCATCTTTGTGGATGAATACATGTGTGCACGAGTCCAAATCTTTGCTAATTTGTGTTCTGTCCTTAGTATGGTGTGATGTAGGCATTGGGGGGAGAAGTTGCATAGTTCTTCTAAGGCGAGATACGTAAGAGTGTAGGTCGGGTACAGTGTCTGTGCTGTCAAAAAATTCCCCCAAAGGCGGTGAGTAGTTCCATAGACCAATTCTGCAGTAGTGCTTCCGATGTCTTCCTTCCAGCAGGAACGGATGCTAAGGAGTATCAGAGGCAAGACCTCCATCCACTGTGTGTGCGTGGTGCAGTGCTCAACCCGGCCTTGAGCTGCCGGTGGAAGTGTTCCATGAGACCGTTGGCAGCTGGGTGGTATGCGGTTGTCCAGACACGTGATGATCCAAGGAGACGTATTAGTTGATGCCACAGGTCAGACTCGAACTGAGCACCGCGATCTGTGGTGACAGTGGATGGGACACCGAAGTGGGCAATCCAACCAGAGACAAAAGCCTGGGCTACGGTGTACACTGTAATGTCTGGCAGCGGAATGGCCTCAGGCCAGTGAGTGAAACAATCCACGCATGTGAGTAGGTAAGAGCATCCCCCACAAGAAGGCAGTGGTCCAACAAGGTCGATATGAATGCGGTCGAACCTGGCATCTGGCGTTTCAAATGTACCCATTGGTGAGATGGTGTTATAGCTCTCTGGCACTGAACACAAGAGTGAGCCCATTTCCGGACATCTGTGTTGATCCCTGGCCAGACATAGCGTGATGTGAGTAACCGTGCTGCATGCGCCGTAACAGCTGAGTCGGCTTGTGGTCCCCGAGTTCCTCAGCCGTAAGGAGTTGTTGAAGCCTCCTCTGTTCAGATGCTTCCGTGCATTTGATGAACTCAGACCTAAGCTTGTCGTAGGGAGCATCGTTGGGTGGGTTAAGCACAAGATCGTGTACCTCCACGGCGATTTCTGGGCTCAGGGCGGCAATCATGTAGTGGAACTGTGTCCTCTGTCGCGTGATGTTCCGAGTGGCGAACTGGGCTTCCACTTGCGCAAACCAGATGGCCGGGTCAGCGGGCCAGAACAGAGGCAACTTTAAGGCGACCGCGGCGACTGTAGTTGCTTGCGGGTTTGGAGGCTGTACGTTAACTTGAGCCTGCGCTAGAGGGTCATGATCAGGTGAGGAAGAACTCAAAGACATTATGGAGGATAGCTGGACACGAGAGTTGTAGCAGGCGGCGGAGATTCTTGTCTGATTCCAACGTCAGGGTCACCAATTTTCGACAAACGATGACGAACGAACATCGAAATGAAAATCAATTATTAAACAACTGAACCACAACACTGAAAATACAATACTGTACACGTGGAAAAAACTACAGTAACTGCGCATGCGTGTCAACATATATATAATCATGCACATAATGTTACACACCACAGATACAAATTTGATTCATACATATCTGCAGCATTTAACCTAAAATATGAAGAAAATTACAAATATACATGCAAAATGAGATTTTTTGCTTTATCTATTTAAAATACCAATGAGAATACTATCTAATTCTTACAATAGTATATAGTGCCACTCCCTGCCTATTATGAGGCGTGGTGCATAGTGCAAAAGGAATGGGTGAGACCAGAAAGTATAAGCATCTGCATGGAATACAGTTACACAACTAAAGTGCAAAAAGTGTCACTTATCAGGAGTGGATCCATGGGGGGTGCACCCCCACCATGCATCCAATCACAAAATTTTGTAAAAAAAAGATTTAACCACAGCTTTCACCAACCTCTCAAATTGTATCTATAGCGACCAGTCACTGAATCCAGTAACTAGAGGAGGCTTTTAATGATTGATGTAACATGTAACAGCAAAACTGAATACAATTTGAATGCAATGTCATCCATGACGTCACCATCACATACTATGAAAATGGCTTCAAAGTCTATAACCACATATGATAGATTGGATCAGCACAGCGACTAGTAATAATTCTAGATCTGCCACTGCTTATTTAGGTATATGAAAAACAGAAAGGTCCACAACTTTAAACCTCACTATAATTTCATGTGGTAAAGAACTTTACACAATCTTGTACATTCCAGTATCACCAAACAGTATAAATTGTGTGGTGGTACGTATGTACATGTGCAGTTCTGATCTGTGATACGTGTTTTGGTGTTCAAGGAAAACAAAGTCAAAATGTCATCGGTTTCATTTTAAATTGGTTTGTAAAAATAAAATGTCAGAAAATGACTGCTTTTAAAAAACAGCTTAGTTTCCACATAATATGGTTACCCACATGCATTAAAGTTCATTATATACGTGGCTAGGGCCAGGTATCTAGTAATACATGATTACTATATTCCCATTGTATACGTAATTCCTACAACAGTAGCTGTGCCTGATCTACTATAATGATCACACCTATATGTATGAGTTATACTTCAGTACACTAGAGCTGTGGGCTAAGAGACAAGGCAAGAAATAATATGGATATATATATTTGTAAGGACTCACTTCAATGAATGAATTCCTTGATCATTTCAACTAGCTCCTGATTATTTTAATGTAATGGAGTATGTTCCTTAAGAACATCACAGAGCTTCTGTAACTTGTTGCTGGATGGGTCATCGACAAGATATTCAAATAACTTTGAATTTGCATCTTTGGTAGTCACACATCTGGACATCTCCTGCATCTGCTCCTCAGAAATGATCCCACTTACACAAAGGTGAGTGTGCAGGCCTTTCATGTTACAGAAAGATACAAGATGATCAGAAAACGCTTTTCCTTTCAAAAACTCCTTTGTTTCCTTAAGTGACCTTTTCTCATGGTATTCATGAAGTGGGTATCTCTGCAGTGTAACAGCACTTTTTTGTATAAGACCTATAAGTCAAAGACATTGAAAAACTGTATAATTATACCCATTTTCAGTTACCAAAGTTTGGCAATGCAAATATTTAGTGCATGGTCAGCATCAACACCAACTCAATCAGTGTAAAATGATGTATGGTACTTAAGCTTCATAAGGTACGTAATCTTCATTTACACATTTTGCTATATAAATGGCATAAATTGTTTCCTAGTTCAAGATAGTTCAACCATGATATGTTAGGCATGCCAGGAACTTGTTTACTATTTTGGGGTTTAAAGTTTATTTATGAATTGGCCATTACCTTTTTTTAAAAGTTGCTCCTTCAGAGCATCAGCTTCGGGTTGACAGCTTCTATCCACAAGAACATCTAGCAAGCTCCCAAAAGTCCTTGGCTTGTTTCCTGTGCCATGAGCTTTTCGGATCCACTCTGAAAACAACTTTAGCAAACACTGCTCATATTCTTTAGCTGAACTTTTGATTCCTCCTAACTTGTTTACAGAAACCCCTAATGCGGTCCCAATTTCCTCCCACTTGTGTGGCACTTCATCAACAATACAGCTCTGAAGGATTTCCAAGTGATGTTGTTCAATAATAACACTAAAAATAGAGATTTATAAGTTCTTTGCACATTACAGACAGATGGTAAAGACATTTCTTTCTACAAATAGCAAACCAATTCTAGGCAACTAAACTAAGTATAGAACTGACTGTTGGTACTCACTGTACAGTGTTTCACCTAAGTTGGATTACAAAAGGACTATATCAAGTGAATCAAATCATGATACAGTTGTAATACAATTATATGACTTGCACATACTTACTAACTCAGCAGGAATTACTTACCTTTCACTTCCGTGACTCCACCAGGGATTGATTGTCTGTTGCTCTCTTCTTTCAAAGAAGAAAACCTTGTATTCCTAATAATAGTACTATTATGTACTCATCAAGTGTTCACAGTTAGTGACTTACCTCTCTACTGTTTTTTCCATATGGTGTGAATCTACGGATATGAAGAATTTATGTAACTTACAAAGAAAAAGTAATCCTAGTTTGCAACAATTATACAACTTGTATGATTATACAGAGAAGAAAGCCGGCCTTCTTACTAGACTGGGAATATACTTCGAGTCTCTTCGTTATCTCATCTGCAACATCTCCTTTATTTATCACTGGTTTTCTGAGCACGTTAAGCAGGTATTCCCAAGTTGGTTTGACCAGCACGCCTCCCACCTTCCTCTCGCCTGCACTAATCCAGTTATCCAGTATAATATAAAGAATATCCGTCATATCTTTGTTCTGCTTCTCTATAGCTTTAATGGAATCCTTTTCTCCCAAATATGTAGCAAGCCTGATCCATTTATCTTCCAGATTAGGTATGAAATCGAGCAGAATTTCAAGAGTAGCGGGCTCTCGCAGATGTGCTACTAAATGAAGGATAAATAATAAGGAAATCAGATATGCCGCCTGCCGATCACTTAATTGTTTGATTAACGCCGAAGCCTGCTTTGGATATTACTTACTATTTTCTACAGGGTCTTCAGACATTTTGAGTGATTCTAATGGCCACACCCATCCATCTATCTATGTGGTCTTTGACTACACGATCGATGTCTAAAGGTATCACTTGTTTATATACCGTAGTTGTCCATAGATGGTATACAGAAGCCGGTGGATCGAATATATTATAATAGAGAGAGAGAGAGAGCCGGGTCTCTTTTGGAAACCAGGGTGAGCTGGGGCTATTTGTATATGAATAGAAGCAGGGTCTCAGAATACATTATAGTAACCCAAGGGTTCACAAAATTGATCAAGAAAAAGATTCCCAAGGTCACTAATTATAATAAAGGGTGGAATTCCCAGAAACTGCTGTCTGTCCCAGTAAAGTAAATGTATAAAATCTATGCTACAACTAACCTTGCACTCAGCAGATGTTTACTATGATCACATGTTTCAACATTCCAGAAATGATTTTTTTAATGACAGAATTCAACGACGTTCGATGCATGCTCTCCAGTCAAGTATATACTGTATGTACTGTAAATCTTTCAATGATCTAACATCCCATGACAGGGTCATATCCAGGATAATGGAATGGAATGGAATCTGTATGATTAGCCTTATTAGATGATCCCTGTCTTGTTTCATTACTTTTTCGAGATGTGCTAGTTGTTGCAAGCACTGTATTCCCTACTTCTAACATAAGTTTTAGAACATTTTCACTTAATGTTCTTGTACAGCGCAAGACAGGGCAAGCAGCCCTAGTGTGGAGTATGCACATGATGCACTTAAAAATAATAATATTCATCCAAACCTGAACTGTATGTATTCAAATAAATATCAATATTAATTAATTAATAAATCATAAAACAATGCTATAGTGAGTGCACACAATATACATACCTTATTTCATATTATATTTCTAAATCTACGTATATAAAGGCTACATAAGAGGTTTTGGTACGAAATCAAAACAAATCTATTGATTCATACATATCTGCAGCATTTAACAACCTAAAATATGAAGAAAATTACAAATATACATGCAAAATGAGATATTTTGCTTTATCTATTTAAAATACCAATGAGAATACTATCTAATTCTTACAATAGTATATAGTGCCACTCCCTGCCTATTATGAGGCGTGGTGCATAGTGTAAAAGGAAGGGGTGAGACCAGAAAGTATAAGCATCTGCATGGAATACAGTTACACAACTAAAGTGCAAAAAGTGTCACTTATCAGGAGTGGATCCATGGGGGGTGCACCCCCACCATGCATCCAATCACAAAATTTTGTAAAAAAAGATTTAACCACAGCTTTCACCAAGCTCTCAAATTGTATCTATAGCGACCAGTCACTGAATCCAGTAACTAGAGGAGGCTTTTAATGATTGATGTAACATGTAACAGCAAAACTAAACACAATTTGATTGCAATGTCATCCATGACGTCACCATCACATACTATGAAAATGGGTTTAAGTCTATAACCACATATGATAGATTGGATCAGCACAGCGACTAGTAATAATCCTAGATCTGCCCTGCTTATTTAGGCATATGAAAAACAGAAAGGTCCACAACTTTAAACCTCACTATTTAATTTCATGTGGTAAAGAACTTTACACAATCTTGTACATTCCAGTATCACCAAACAGTATATATCGTGTGGTGGTACGTATGTACATGTGCAGTTCTGATCTGTGATATGTGTTTTGGTGTTCAAGGAAAACAAAGTCAAAATGTCATCGGTTTCTTTTTAAATTGGTTTGTAAAAATAAAATGTCATAAAATGGCTGCTTTTAAAAAACAGCTTAGTTTCCACATAATATGGTTACCCACATGCATATATAATTTAAAGTTCACCATACAGGGCCAGGTATCTAGTATTACATGATTACTATATATCCCCAAATATATATACGTAATTCTTACAACAGTAGCTGTGCCTGCTCTAGTAAAATGATTACACCTATGTATGAGTTATACTTCAGTACACTATAGCTGAGGGCTGACAAGAAATAATATGGGTATATTTGTAAGGACTCACTTTATTGAATGAATTCCTTGATCATTTTAACTAGCTCCTGATTATTTTCATGTGATGGAGTATGTTCCTTAAGAACATCACAGAGCTTCTGTAACTTGTTGCTGGATGGGTCATCAACAAGATATTCAAATAACTTTGAATTTGCATCTTTGGTAGTCACACATCTGGACATCTCCTGCATCTGCTCCTCAGAAATGATCCCATTTACATTAAGTTGAGTGTGCAGACCTTTCATGTTACAGAAAGATACAAGATGATCAGAAAACGCTTTTTCTTTCAAAAACTCCTTTGTTTCCTTAGGTGACCTTTTCTTCATCCCTTTCTCCTTTAGAGGAGGACACTAATTTAAAGTAGATGCCATTTAGCAATTTTACATTTAGCACAATGGATTACTCTAAAGTACATATATTATATAACTTACATACATGCACTGTATATCACCTGCATGTCACAAACCCACCTTTCCTTTTAAAAATGATTCTAACTGACATGGAGTTGCACATGAATCACACCGACAGCATTTCATACAATTGCTAAACTCTTCTTCAACATACTTAGCTAATATAAGCCACCCTCTTTCGTCCATGCAACAGGGAGCTTCCATTTTGACCTCATACAATATCCCAGTAAGCTTCATATCTGTAAAGAGACTTTGTAACTTCTCTGTCACAAATTTGATGTAGTCAGTGTAATGTTTTCCAGTGACCTGCAGTGAAGGACTGTATAAGGCCACTTCATAATATCTTGATGATTCAAGTAAAGTTGACCTCTATATAAATATACACATCAATGCATGCACTAGTGTTCCTTTCAAAAACTACGTTATTAATGTACATAATTTATCATGGATTTACACTCACTTAAATAAACCTTAGATAAATTACTTCTTAAATGAATGGAGTCAAACTTACCTGACATATAAGGACATTACTTCTCCCTTCTTTACAATCACCCAGGCATCGTTCTCTGCACACCAGCCTCTCACACCACAGCAGTCAGCCTTTAGGGTAATGTAGGATGGTGGTTTTTTGTAGCCTTTTCGGAGATGACTACATTCTGACTCCAGGGCCGCTAGGCAGATGAATCTGTTGAAGACCTCAGGAGGAAGGTATCCAAGAAAATCAACATGTAATGTGAAGTATCGCTTGGGCAGTTCTGGGTCCACTTCCAAAGGTTTCAGCAAACTGGGGACGAGATATTTTTCAGTTGCCCCACTTTCTTCTTCTATTGCAAAGAGCAAACTATGAGCTTTCAAAAAGAGGAAGATGTGCTCAAATTCCTCTTTACTCCACCTGTCTGGCAACATATCTTTTAGTGCCTTCTTTTTCAGTATGTTTTTTTGTTTGAGCATTTTAATGTCATCTGAAAACAAAGAACAACCTTAAACTTTAACCTTTCTCTCAGTCACAATGAACAGCCAGTGTAACCCACCAATATCCAGCTTATCCACATGTTTGTCTTTGAACATAAGTAGTTCCTTCATAATGTCAGCAAGCAGCTGTGGGCCACAAAGTATTACTTCTTTTAAGGTTTCTCTTTCCTCCTCAGACAGGAATACTTGAGGTAATTCAGCTTTATTGAGAAAAGTCTGATTTGAATACATATATATATTCGCATCATTTAACTCTGGATTTACCCCACCCACCCATCCTGAGGAGCACAATAAGGAAATGAAATTGACTTGATGAGAACCAGAGTCTCCCTCAGCCACTCAAGAGATGGTCGAGCCCTACTATATTAGTTACGTAGCTATTTAGTTTTTAGGATTCATCAGTATAGCATATGAAGGACATTAAGTGGCTAAACTGCTAATAAATACTCCCAAAAGCTAAGAAGCTTGTGGTTTCCTTATCAGCAAATGAAGGGTACAGCCAAAGTGTAACTGAATAAAATAATTGACATTATGTTTAAATTATACATTCGTCCTATGTAATTTAGCCGTGACAAAGTGCACATTACTCTACAAAAATGTCAATTTAGAAATAGGATTAAAAGGCAATATCTACATTACTTTATTGCATGTCAATGTAACTAATTCTAACATTTTATAAAGTCTATACCTGGTACTGTGATCACACCGATATCATGAAAGAACTGGAGAGCAAGATCTGTTGCCTCTTTACTTAAACCAAGCTCCTGTGCCATTTCTTCAACTGCCTCCAATTTCCTTAGACCAGGTTCTTCTTGTAACTTCTCTTGGAATTGCAGCCATTTCATTGGATACTCCTCATCCATGAAGGGCAGGGAATCAGCTGTCTCTTCTATCACCTTCTTCAGAGACTCTGCTCCACTCTCTTTTTCATTTTCTAAAGAGCATTCGACAAATTGAAACCTTTCCTCCAGTGGTCCTTTGAGCAAATGAGAAATGTAGCACTCCCTGACATCATCTGTAGAGTAAAAAGCATCAAGCTCATCTCTTATGCCTTTTTCATCCTCTTCTGAGATCCTTTTAAACCCTGCCACTCCATCTTTCTCATACGGCCCACGATGAGTCCCCACGAGGATGACTGGCGGCTTCCTTCCCTTTCCCCTTTCTCCCTCAAACTTCTTAGTGTAGGCACTTATGGTGTTGAACCAATACTGTATGTGGCGGTGAGAATCCTTGTCTTTAGCATTCAGCATTTCAAGGAAGATGCGGCTATTAAACACTATCATGAAGACAGATCTTTGAGTAATGAAGCAGTGATGCATGGGGCGATATAACTCTTGACCAGCAAAGTCGTAAACTGTGAAAACCAGTTTAGGAAAATCTTTGTTGATGTCTTTCTGAACCTTTCTACCCAAACCCTTATCTGGAACTACTGCCTCACTTTCACTTACAGGAACAGGATCCCTGGGCGGGTCTAATGTTGTGGCTGCTGGAGTTTGCACTGCAGTGGAGATGGCCTTGTCTGGTTTAACTTTTGGAACATCAGGTGAAGGAGCTGGTTTTGGTAAGCTGCTTTCAGCTTTAGGAACTGGGTTAACCTTTTTTGGATTAGGACTTGGGGCTGGTTTAGAAGTTGAGCTTCTTGTTTCTACTGGAGGGAGAGTGAGAAGCTGATTTTTTTCTCTGAAGGAAGTAGGATTAACAACATTAGGATCAGGCATCTTTGGATGATGTTGATGATGAGGTGGTGGCGGTCGCTTTGGTTTGGGAAAAATATTATTAATTTCCTGTTCAATCTGTTCCTTGGGTCTTTGCTTTGTCTCTGGCTTATTTCTACCTTGAACAGAATCAGGAGCTACTTCATTAACGTGCTTGGCTAATGCATGGGAGTATGTTATTGGCTTTCGCTTTGTCCAGTCACTGAGACTTTGAGTGGAGACTAAATCTGTTTCTATTCCTTCCGTTGATTTAGAGTCAGAAATAAATTTTTCATTTTCCAAAAGTCTCAACAAGCTAGTCTTTCCATGACGTGCTTCCCCAAGAATCACCATTTTTACATGAGGGATCTTTGATTTCCCATCTCTAAGGGCTTCCTTGTAAATCCTAACTGCCTCCTTTCCTCTTTTCCTTATTTCAGGTGGTATAACTATATAAGAACAAGATAATAGAGAAAGTATATTTGCTTAATTATAATCTAAGGAACAAGCAGTATAAAACATTACAGCAGAAATACGTATGTAACCACAAGTATGTAGCTTTGTGTAGCAACATAAATTATGTACATGCTTAGTATCTACATATTGAAAATCTCTCTCAGAGGCCAACTGATTGACGAGTTACTATTATCACAAAATGGCGTGCGCGAATGATCCTCAGTGATATTCAGTGATCCTTTGTGACAGGAGAGTACAATTTACAAGTAAAGACAGAGAGAGAGAAGATACCAAGGTGCTGCCTGTGCATGGGCAAGGTGCACCTGTGTCAAAGCTGGCAAAAGATGCACCAATTGTGGTCCGTCTAAGTGTAATCCTGCGAGATGTGTGAACCAAGTCAGATGGCGAGTAATGTAAGCACTGAAGGTAACCAGAGTAGTGCTAGCAACACAGCAGTTCATAATGATTCCCAGTTTAGTAGTATGAGCAATGACAATCTATTGCAAGACGCCAGAATTGAGCCAGAGCGCAGTTAGATAGAGATAGAAAGACAAGAACAGACAGAATTCAATACCATAATAATCTGAATAATCACTTTATCTGGGGTGAATCAGACAGTGAAGATCTCGTCCCAGCAATATCATTGGCATATAAAGAGATTGTGCACTGGCGGCGGAACATCTTTATGATACCATTGGGTACCTCAGGCAAGGAGTCTGTCCTCGAAATGGCAAGGCTGTTTACATCATTTGCCGAGAGATCATCTCTTGAGCCTATTACCCTACAGACTGTGATAACTATGCCAGCCCTGCTATTACAGAAGCCCCATAGTCGCTCAAAAGCAAAAGACCACGTTTATTGCCTGAAGAGGCGACTAGAGACATCCAAATGGAATTGAAACAATGCAGGAGAGAGGCACACAACTTCAAACGTAAACATCAAGAAGAGACAGCTGCCCGATTGAAGACAGAGATTCCACCAGCCTTGTGGAGGTTGGCAGAACTAGCAAGCGAAGGGGGCGCATCCAATTGGCTGACAGCATTACCACTAGATCACTATGGCTTCACCCTGCACAAAGGTGCTTTTCGTGATGCCCTTTGCCTGCGCTATGGTTGGCTGCCACCACAGCTTGCCTCTCACTGTACTTGTGGACAAGCAGTCACCATTGGCCGCTCAGTCCTGTCCTACTGGAGGATATCCATCCATCCGCCACGAGTTGTGTGACAACACAGTGGAACCATCTCTGCAACCTCTCACAGGTGAAGTGCTGGCCATGAGAACAAGCATTCGAGGAGATGAAGCCAGACTAGACATCAGTACAAGAGGCTTCTGGGGAAGCCGGTTTGAATGGGCATTCTATGAGGTAAGGGTTTTTAATCCTAGCACCCCAACAAACCGGTCCCTCCCGTTGACTGTCATTTATTGACAGCATGAGCAAGGGAAACGTAGAGCATATGAACAGCAAAACAGAGAAGTTGAGAACACTTCTTTTACACCACTGGTATTTGCTGCAAGTGATGGAATGGGCAAAGCAGCCACCGTCTTTTATAAGAAGTTGGCTTCACTCCTCGCACAGAAGAGACACCAGTCTTACTTCAGATGGCTCTGCACAGTATTGTGCTTTGCTCTACTAAGATCAGCAATCCTGTGCCTCCGGGGATGTCGGGCCTGGCGACCACCAACTTATAGTGACCACGCCACCGACCTGATGGTCAGTGAGGGACATTTGGGTCATTGACATTGCAAGCCACTAAGCACAAAATGACTTGTATACAACTCTTAGTTTCCTATTATTATTATTATTATCATTATTTCTTATTGGATTATCAGGTTGCTTTATGTAATGAACATACAATCGACTCCACATACAATGAACTCAGATAATGTGAATTTGCACATATAGCGAACATGCCTTGGAAACCAAGTTTCATTGCATACAATTTTCATCACTTATAACACACGCACTTCTGTTACTACAAATGGGAGAGACATGGCCATACCTACAGTAGGCACGGAAAATATGTTTCCATTTCGAAGCAAACTTCGCAAAAACAATTTCACTCGAACTTCGATCCAACTTAGCTCGAACTTCGATCCAACTTCCCTCGACAAATAACAGATTTTGTTCAGTAATGTTTTATGTACTCAATACATCATTCGTGGGCTTGTGAACGGTGATGTGTATGACTATGCATTTTTATGTACTGTACCATGTATTTATACATGCTTTGGTTACAAAGAACTTCTTTTATAAAGAACAAATCTTCTTGGATTTAGCAGTTTGTTATATCAGGAGTCGACTGTATATATTATCACAACAAGCCTCAATCGTTGATTCATTATTTATTCAAATTGGCAGTGTAACCAGCTCACTATCAGTAACCCATCCAGCCCATTTCCTGTGGGAGGGGCTACTATCAAGTAATGAAGAACTGTGATGTAACTCATGATCAGACGATGAACACTGAGAATAGTGTGTGCCAATGAATCATATAAAGTGCTGGTTGTGAATAATGCCCTTCAGTAGGTGTCTGATATGATGCTGGAGGTAATCATAACTGAACACTCTCCTGCAGGCAAATGCATATATAGCATTGAGGGGCAAGCCTCGGCCAGGGGTGTGGCAGATAGGCCCCAAACAGCCTCAAATCTAGAACAATAATTAAATGTATGATATTCATTGGGCAATAATTGCATTCACGACTAAAGGGCACCTGCACAATATACTTTGTGCCATAGCAAAAAGACAATAGATATACATAATCATATTATATAAACAGACAAAATTGCTGTTCACCACGTTAGTGTGGGGCTTGCTCAGGCTCGCCCAATAATAACTACAACTACTTGGTGACAAGACCTTTACTAAAGTCTTACAGTGTAAGTGTGGGTGATACTTTGAGGCCTCCAAGTGAACAAATTTAAAGATCTAACAATAGGAAGGAAGTAATAGTCTACTTGTCCACCTCTGAGAGAAACACTTACAGTATATAATTGACAACATGTGTGCACTTACATTCTCCTTTTTCCTTGGGAATAGTCTTTGGAGTGTGCCCATTGTTGTTCTTAATATCATCTGCTTCAGGACATTGTCTTCTCAAAAACTCTTCAACTTCAGAAGAATGCTTCTTTGATGCAATGTGCAAAGGAGTGTTACCATCCTACGAGCACAGAAACATGTACAGAGAGAGGACACCCTGTTATAATGAATGTATATAGTAATTCTATGCAATTCCATTTCTGTACCTTGTCTTTGGCTAAACAAGCTTCCTTATCACACAGTAGTTCAGCCATCTCAAGGTCATCGTGAATAGCTGTGAAATGTAGGGCCATTTTACCATCCTGTAATAGTAAAACAAATTACTACATAACAAACACAATAGTATTAGTATTACATGATATTTCTATGTAAACTCTTACGTACATCTACTGTAGCCTTTTTGTTTGCTTTCTTTTCAAGCAACAATTTAGCTAGCTCAACTTGTTTGTATTCAGCAACTGTGATCAGTGGAGTGTGTCCTTTCTACATGCATACGAAGTACAGGAGTCAACAAACATTTATTCAAAGTAATAGAATAAGGTTTCTATATAACTGCGTCGAACTTGAGACTATGTATGTATGTGTATGTATGTGCAGACATATACATACCTTGGATGCCATTTCTACATGCAAACCACAGCTTTTCATTCTTCCAACATCATCATCTAAAAGCCATTCCAAAACTGCTCTTTGAGTTTGGAGGAGTAGCTTCTTCTTTGGGTCCCCAGCAATAGCAAAATGAAGAACACACCAACCTTTCTGTGGATATTTATAGCATAACTTTATACAAGTCTACAGATTCAATAGTGGAATACAAACTTACTTTATCTTCCTCAGAGAAAGGACCAAACTGGTTTTCTTCTCCCTCACGGATTATACCACACCATGCCCAGAGGTATTTAAGTATCTCTAAATCAGCTGATCTTGCAGCAATGTGTACTGGAGTCATCCCACCAGCCTGTTAATATTAAAAGAGCATACATTATAATGTTAGTAATCACAGAACAAATAATACTTACATAGTAACTAGTATAGTAATACACCGTTAAGCATGTGCATTTGACAAACGATAAAGTGTACGTTTTTCGGAAGGTTATACAGTCAGAAACAAGTATGTTTGAGCCAACATCTTGTGGATTGCTTCTGAGTGGCTAAATTACTTGCTAAAGGCATCCAGAAAATTAACCTGATTGTAACCCTTCAAATATGCTTAACTACATATGTATGTACATATGATTTACAGCTGTAATACATCATGCAATGCATCCATCAATATATGTACATATGTACAGCCTATATTGAGGCCCAAGAAGAAGACATGCATTAATAGTTTCTAAACCGGATTAGAGTATCTCACTATTTCTTTGTTATTACTGTATTCTTCTTTCTTCCTGTGTCGCTTTCTTGTTCCAGGAAAGTCCTTCTTCCCTTGAATCAAAAGCAGGAGTTGAACCATCTCATGGTATCCATTCTTGATAGCAATATGGAGAGGCCTCCAACCCAACTGTCAAGATGTGGCAAAGGAAATATTCTTAATAAATTAGATTCCATAAGTATCCTATCAGGCAGGGATATATTTATAATAATATTCAAATGCTTATAATGAAATTCATAGCACTCTATCCCCTTGGGACTACAGTAAGCACCTCCTCCTGTACCCATACAGATAATTATATAACTGGGGCTCAGAGAAATAGCCAGTAACAACCTAATACATACTAGCCTAACTGTATCCTCATCCAAGCTTTTTAGGTTATCCCTAAGTAATTAGTCTAAGAAAATTCCGTTTTAGTCTATTCTCTTTAGATTACCTTCGCTTCATTGGCATGATATAAGGTTTTAGATAATTCTTGTAACCCTTCTTCAGTATACGTATATGCAACCATAAAAGTGGTTCCTTAAAGTGTCCATAACATTATGTACATTTACTTTTAGTACTGTTTATACATGTATAGAAAATATAAACAAACATTATTATGAAATACATGTCTATTATAATCATTGAACTCTGGATGTTACCCCTGCCCACTCATGTCTCCTGGAGGAGCACAATGAGTGGGCAGGTGGAATCAAAGTTTGCTTGATGGGAACCAGAGTCTCCCCTTAGCTACTCAAAATATGGTCAAGCCATAGACAGCTGTTTCGTCTTTATTAGGACGCATCAGTATGGCATGCAATGGAAGTTTGAGTGGCTAGTCTGCTAATAAGCACTCCCAAAAAGCAAAAAATGCTTGTGGTTTCCTTATCAGCAAATAAGGGGTACAGCCAAAAGTGTTGCTGACACTAATATGGAAAAATAGGGGAACTTTATGATCTAAAGCTGATCTTAAAGCATTGATATCATTATCATTTATCGTTGAACTCTGGAATTACTTTTTGAGTGGCTAGGGGGAAACTCTGGTTCTATTAAACGAACTTCGGTTCCGTCCATCAGCTCATTGTGCTCCTCAGAGGACATGAGTGGGCAGGGATAACATCCAGAGTTCAATGATGATGACATCAATGTTTTAAGATCAGCTTTAGATTTTAATTTTTCCATACATGTCTATATTTGAAAGCTCCAACTCAACCCCTACTGCAAGCACTACAAATTTGTATACCTTAGTTGCATTTATAACAATCTCTCCTAGTTCCTTAGGTCGAGGGAGCTCCTTTACATTCAACAGCTTTTCTTCAAAACTCATCTTCTTGTCATCCAATACCTGGAGCCACTTGTCCTTGCTTAGTTTCTCTCTTGAGAGAGATTCCGAGAGATAGTGCTTGATTACTTCCAAAAGTATATCATAATGGTTCCTCTCCACTAAGCAATGGATTGCGGACATCTGTTGCTATATATAGAATTGAGGAAGAGACGACACGGGTCTACTTACTGCCATCAGAGGTTTGTTTATCTACGCTGTCATATAATCTCTTAGTAAAAAGATTAACTAGTTTGCCCACCTTAATCTTTTCATTAATGGGGACTTTCTTTCTGAACAGTTTCATAAAAGCGTCTTTGTATCCATTCTCAGCACATTCAAAGATCAATTCTCGGGCTTTCTGCTTCTTTTTCGGATCTTTCAGCTTTCCATAAGGTGACTAGAATAAATGTTAGTCACAATACCAAGGTGCCAATAGATAACGTATATTAACAGGTATCTATATATATATAAAACATATGTACCTTCTTTTTCTTTGGTCCCAAGTGTAAAGAATTAGAGACTTTACTAGTGTCCTCATCTAGCACCCAATCTAGAGAACTGACACTGTGTGTGGGTTCAACATCATCCTCTAATATTGCCGCCATTTCCTTGGCCATTTCTACGCTTGCATCGTCACTTTTTGAGTAACGATTATTATTGATTTCATATATACAATTGCAAACTGCAGTTGCATTTACACTGTATTTGACGAAATATCGTATTCAGTCTTATGAGTAAAAGTATCTTTGTCTTTTACCTCAAGAATTGCCGAGGCTGAAATACTAGTACTGTAACATGTGACATGTAAATCTAGAACAGTTTGGACCTGCAGAATCCTATATGGGAATAGGAGGCTTATTACACATTCTATTCTATTATCTTGATGGAAACCTGCTAATTTATACAGGTTGTAATTTGTGCAAAATATAATTCTATTATAATATATACATACGCATATAGACTAGCTGGCTCTTATTGTATGATGTACATATCAATGTTATTTTTATGTATTTTGCAAGACAAGGTTGTTTATTGAATAAACTAATTCATCATGGTTCAACTGAATCAGAAGAGTACGTAAGTCAAAGCAACCCTTTCTTGTTGTAGCCCATCGTACCGTCACTTTGTGGGAGTGAAATGGATAACAATTTGCTTAAAAACTGGTCTAATGTCCAATGTGTTACACAAGAAAAGTATTTCATGTTCTCCTTATAATCCTCTATATACATATAGACTATACTTGTTGCAATCTTTATTGGCTATAGTTTCATTACAACAGAAGTACAAAAAATAATTTCCATGTATGTATATCTAAACTTTTATGTGAACACACAATTGGGAGTTTGTCAAATTGTGCTAGACCTGCTAATCTGTACTATCTAGTTGATCCAAGGAGAAGTAAGGGGGTCCCATCCTGTTGTTAGGTGCTCATCCATACTGTTCTATAAATAGCAGTAGCAAACAATATTATCCATACTGTTCTATAAATAGCAGTAGCAAACAATATTATCCATACTGTTCTATAAATAGCAGTAGCAAACAATATTATCCATACTGTTCTATAAATAGCAGTAGCAAACAATAGTACCCATACTGTTCTATAAATAGCAGTAGCAAACAATATTACCCAATGGCATACTGTTCTATAAATAGCAGTAGCAAACAATATTATCCATACTGTTCTATATCAAACACAAATGTGGTGATAGTCTACATCACTGTCAGACAAGCAGGGCAGTGCATCGATTTTCTGATACCATGGAAAATCGGCTGGCAAATCCCATTCTCTGAGCCTTCAATTCCTCTGAAACTTCTAGGATATTTTAAGACTAGATTACTTACTTTGCATGCAAAGTTAAATAAATTGAAAGTATGCTTCTTGAGTTAAAATTTCAACTTTTGATGTTTATTTGATAACCTTATATGAGTGTTCCTAAGTATACATCAGTGCAAATTGATCAAGTTTATCAAGTAACAGACACTATCCAAAAATGCATGACTGTCGACCTAATATTATTTGGACACTTTGAAGTTTTGTAATTAACTCTCGAAGAATACATACCTTCAATTTATATGCAACTTTGCATGCAAGGTTAGTAATCTAGTCTAAAAATATCCTAATTTCAGAGGAATTGAAGGCTCAGGCTGAGATATGCCATCCGATTTTCCATGGTGTCTGAAATCAATGTGGCGCCCTAAAGCAGCTAAGTACTTAAGTAAATTGAAAGTACGATACTGTACTTAAGTGGTCATATAGGCATTTTAACTTTAATTTCTCCAATAGCAAAACTGTTGCCATAGGAAATGTTTCATTCTGCTATTGCACTACTTACCAATGTCTTCATGTCCTCTTCAGCAATACTAAAGTCAAAGACATCTCCATTCTCCTTGATTCGCTCTTCCCTAACAGACTTTGGTATACACACAAAGCCTCGTTGTAGGGACCACCTGATCAGCACTTGAGCCGTGCTCTTACCATACCTTCATGTAGTATGTTGGGAGGGTGAGAGAAAGATAAAGGTATGTATATGGGATATAGTATAAAAAGACCTACTTGGCTGCAATCTCCACCAATACTGGGTCTGTCAGTTTTTCTCCTTTAGTAAGTGGGGAATACCCTTCAACTACAATTCCTTCTTTCTGACAATATGCCACAACTTCATTTCTAGCTAGATATGGACTTAACTCAATTTGATTAACTATATAGAGAAATGTTACCATATTTGGAATACAGCCACCCATCCAAGAAATATTAGTGATCAAACCTGCTGGTATGTAATCTGGTCTGGCTTTTTTAAGCTCTTCCAAGTGATGGACATTAAAGTTGGAGACTCCAATGGATCTGTATATAGAGTATAGTAGTACATATTTACATACACTAAGTGCTATAAAGTAACAATTATTTAAATTGAACAGGGTATTAATGGAAGACTAAAATGCATACATGACCCAGTGGAGAAGAAGATGAAAGAACGGAAAAGAAGGAAGAAAAGACTCCTGTATCTTCATCCAAAGCTCTCTTCAGGTTTAGTTCCCCTATAGGCTCTTTTACAGAATATGCATGTAGGAAAATGGTATCTTAGATTTTTCATGTGTTATACAAACAATAATGAGTATACTAAGAGAAATATACATACATATACATACATAGATACCTAAACAAGCATGCAGGCATATGTATGTATGTACAGTATATATGTATATACTTATGCAAATTATATAATTAACATTAGTAAAGGTAAAGTACGTATATTGGTAGACTCAAATATGGCAGCCATTGAAAATCAAGCTAATTCAGAACATTATATTTAATGATTACTTTGATTTGCCTTGCTTCTTAAGCTCAATCATTGCATTCCACGTTTCCACTACTTTTCCTTTAAGTGGTGAATGCATCAAATACAGATCCACATAGTCAAGCCCTAGTCTTGGATGCACACATATATACACATGAAATATATACAGTTTTCTTGCACTGTGTATTACACAGAGTATGTTACAAGCTTTAGATAACAGTATAACATATCAGCATCCACTGGAAAGCTATCGTGCATGGTCTATATTCAATTACTATTACAAAGTAACAAATGAGGGACAATGAGGGACTGTAATGAAAGGAGCAGATAACTAAAGTTGTACGTACATACATCAGTAGTTGATAGACCCTCCCTGGGGTTGAAACGTTTGACCAAAAATATATACCAAAATTGCGTCCTTAGACGTCATCCAATATATATAAACGGTATGTATATATGTTCCATCCAAAAGTATATAAATATAAGATATACAGTCAACTCCTGATATAACGAACACCAAAATCCCATCATAATTGTTCTTTATAAAAGAAGTTCTTTATAACCAAATGTACTTTATTTGCATATAACTATACAAATAAACTACTCATCAGTGCAGTATGAATACAGTAAACAGATGTAGAATGCTTACAAAATTATAATAGTAAATTATCAGCGTGGACTTTGCAACTGAAAATTCGTCACAAACACCCTTCTCGTTCCTGCCTTTATCCATGCACTTCATCCAGTAACTTCGGTTAAGAAAGCCGTTTTTGGCTTTACACTTACATAATCATAAGTTAACACATTATAATAGAAGTTTGTTTGTTATAAACAGAAGGAATTAAATGGAGAGGAAATTGTTTTTGACAATTGTTCGTTATAACCCAAAATTTGTTATGAGCGAGTTCGTTATAAGCGAGTTCGTTATAAGTGGAGTTGACTGTATATGTATGTATATATACTCAGTCTGCTTGCATACATTTAGCGACCTAAAATTGATTTTAAAATGCTTAATGAACATGCATTCACAACACAGGCATGAATTTTATTTGCAGGTAGTTCTTTAAAAAGTCTCTGGTGAATCTGGACCAGCCAAGCCATTCTGTTTACATTCAAGACAAAAGTTCAAAACTGTGCATGTGAAACACACTTGTTGAGACTTTCACCAAAAGTGGCCATTGTCTTATCATAGCCATGATCTGAATTCCATACCTGCATCCAGAGAATCATATTACATTGTGGATGAGAAGAAAGAGAAGAAGATTGTGTCCTTATCAAGTTCTATATACGTAGCTATGCAGTTCGTGCATGTGGATATTCATATTTATAGATTATATACGTACATCCTGGTGATGCATTGGATGCTTTTTGATAATCATGCAGAGCATTAACATCTATTCTACCTTAGTGGTCACAAATATTTGTTCTCTGGGAATACCAGACTTTCTTATAGCTGAACCAACTTCATGTTCATTTCTACAACATAGAAAGGCATCATGATCAGTTTGTAATAATTTGAAAAAAATGTACCAATTTTGCCATGCCAGTGGGCTGGGAAAGGTCACACTAACAAGTTAATAAATTTTAGAAATTTTACTCTCCCACATACGTATACGTATATAGGCCCTGATATGCTTAAAAGGGAGTTTTGATTTACCATAAACCTTACTGTATATAATTTATATTCTAAACATTTCCAATTTTTAATGAAGTATCTCATACAGGAATCCCTGCTTATTCATTGATCTTCATGTTCTCTTATAGTAAATTTTAGTGCTATTACAATTGAGTGTGACGATCTTTAAGATCCAAATAGAAGGAGTTGCTGGGATGATAGCCAAGTGAATGTGGAGTCCAGAAAAAGGGTTCAAAGATAAACATGAACTCACATCTTACTCTTTGAGAATAATAACCAAAGTATAAAGTAATTACTTAAAATAGTTGTTTATAGACTATCATTACAGTAATTAGTGTGCTCCTTCCTCTGGTTGTGATGAGGAAACCCCCAGGGTCATTAGAAATCCATAATTCCTTTATACCTTTCTCACCTATATATAGCTGCAGTGTCGATGTGTCGGTAGCCGTGCTCCAGTGAAAGGAGAACCGCATTCTCCGTCTCTCCGTTCGCCTTGCTTAGGTATACTCCCAACCCGAAAACAGGCATACTATTACCGTCGTTTAAGGGAACTCGAGAGGACTTGCTTTCAACAGAAAACATTGTTTGGGCCATTACTTTATAGCCTAGCGCTCCTGGCGGCACCCAGAAAGTCTCTTTGATTCCAGAAATCAATCGACAGAAACACAGACTGAGAGGCAACAAGCGAAAAAGTATCATTTGTGACGTCACCATTCCTGCGGAAGTTCTCGATTTGGTATCCGGTGGAAGTATATACACATTACATAGTGGCTTTCATTTTAAACATCAAATCCATGGGCAATTATGGATACACCACATTGACCTACAACAGACACTTCATGCAAAAAACAATTGACAACTATAATATATTCCACATATGATGTAGGATATGCTTTACGAATATCTCAGTTACTGTGAATGATGACAACACTTAAAGCATGCAAATTAAAGGCATACAAATACTCTGGTTAAAAAATTAGTAAGCTCAAATAATGAGAGGGTTAAATATCTGAACAATCATCCATTTCACTTTCACTACTGTCGTCCTCCATTACTTCAACATCCTCTTCAGGTTGCTTCTCACTAGAGACAAGTAAATCTTCTTGATCCTTTGTTGAAAGATCCACAGGATTACTGTCCTCTGATTGTACTAGTGCCATAGTGGATCGATCATTAGTTTCTTGCAGCATCAGTTCAAGCAGGTCATCATTAGGATCATTAGGATCAGAATCAGAATCTTCACTGCTATGTTGTGGACTTGTGTCCAGATCTTGAAGGATGCTAGCAAAATCCACATCAGCTATATCTAAACTGACATCCTCAGAGGCCTCTGCCAGAGCTGATGCCTTACCAGTCTCCAGTACCATAAAATCAAGGTCAGACGTGGATGCAATCATAGGAAGATTGCTGAGGTCCAAAGAGGGCATACTCTCCAGTGCTAGCTCATCATCAATATCAGCCAAAGTGTCTTCCAATGTCGTAGGTCTTGAGGGCTTTCTAGCTAAGGTAGCTAACTTAGTCTCGTGTTTGACAAGATCTTCCTTATGCTATTGATGATTGAGATCATAGATAAATACGGTACAGATAATAATCAATAAAAGTATTTATACAGTCGACTCCACTTATAACAAACTCGCTCATAACGAATTTTGGGTTATAACAAACAACTTTCTGTCCATTAAATTCCTTCTGTTTACACCAAACAGACTTCTATTATAACAAACGTGTTAACTCGTAAGCCAAAAAGGCTATATTTATCAATTTTAAACTGAAGTTATTGGATAAAATGGATAAAGGGAGGAAGAAGGGTGACTTTTCAGTTGCAAAGTCCACCCTGAGTACCAATATTATACAATCTTAGCTTGGTATGCTCTCTACAATTGTTTACAGTGCACTGCTGGGATTTTGGGATTTGTTATATCAGGAGTCGACTGGTTCGTTAATATAATCAAAACATAAACATACCTCAATCATAGCCTCTTGAGCTACCTCCAGCATTCGCTCAGTAGTCTTAGTAAAGGGACTCTCAGCACCTGTAACCCAGTTGTAAGACTACTTGATTACTTTCCATGCACGTATTACTCAACCAATTTGCATACCATTGTAGGCTTTGCTATTACTGACAACCTGTTCAATGTCCCTCATAAATTCCTCTCTGGTAAAATAACGATGTTTCTTACAATTCTGTAGGAACCATAAGGGTAAACATAATATTTAAACTCATATGAAAAAGGCTTCATCACCTTTCGCATGGTTTCTAAATCCATTGGTCGGGTTATAATCTTGTGATAGTCTGGTAATTGTTTGTTTGACACAGGAAAGTGGAAATATGAGGACTACAAGAAAACGGAAAATTAAAAATGGTAGCGGTTAATCAACAAAATTAAACTTACCTCAGGTACAGACTTCATACGATTGACAATGGTTTCGAGAATATAACTAAAAGCCACATGTGCATTTTCATCCAGTGCTGGATTCACTTTTTTCTCTAGTCGATCCAGTTCCTCTTTATGCTGACATACAGTATATGAAAGAGAGAACTACCCGTGAATCGATAGTAACTAGGGTCAGATATTGCAATTTGGCAATCATTAATTATGGTCATTGAACCTTCAAACCAAACAGAGCTAAAACCTCTAATTTCTCAGGTACATAAGTAGACTGAATGACTGTTACTAACATTTTGGAAAAGTGGCCCAATGACATTTATCATGGGAAATTAGGACATTTTGGCCAACTCTTTTATCTACACCAAGATAATTCAAAAAACAGATTTTCCGAATTAAGCATCCATATAGTATGTACCTATAAGTATAAACATCAACTATTATTTTTATTTGCAGCAGTCGCCATCATCCAGTGTTGCTACCTGTCAAATTTGAGATTTTAATTTTGTTTGGTTTTGGAATCTGAGCTGGTATGTTGGACAAATAATTATTATCATAGTGTATCCTATTGCACTAATCAATCATTATAGGAACTTGTCTTACACACTTATATCAGAGTTCCTTATTTGCCCAAGAAGGGATCACTCAACTACAACACTACTGTTGCTATTTACCTTCATCATCTCCTCTTCCCAACTGACACCCAATCTTTGAGCCATTTTAGTTAAATCTGATCCAAAGCCTATGAATGTTACATTTCAATGAAAGTATTACCATCACATGTGTTCAGTGTATTAATACCATTGTATGTTACACAGTTGGTGACAATTTGGTGAATGTGCTCCTGAAACATTTCTTGTGATCTGTAATAATGATGTCTCAAGTTCTATTAGGTGTATAGAAAAAAAAATTTAAACTTTCTACCTGATCAAAACATTGCATACAACACAATCCCCTTCTCTCTCTAACCTCTTTCATTGTCTGAAGGTCCATTGGAAACTTAATGATTGTGTAATAATCTGGTACTTGCTTGGCTTGGACAGGCTTCAGAAATGGGGCAGACTGAGGCAGCAAATGTACCAGAAATGTAAGTAAGGTTAAAACTAACAACTTCCACACAGGAAGGAAAGTTACAAACCTCTGGAAGTGATTTTAATTTGTTTAAAATCTTTTCTAATGCTGCAGAAAATGGAACCTCGGGGTTCATATCTCTTCTTTGAACTGTTTTGGCTCTTTTCTGATAAAATAGGAATAAATATGAGAATTTCATCCTTCACAATAACAGAATATACAGCTAGTTTTCAACTTCCAAAGTTATACAATTATCACTTACTCCAAGATATTCAGGGTTGTCTTCTCCATGACGTTTCCTCTTACGTACTACAAAAATTATACAATATACGTACATACCATGCAGCTAAGGATTCATAAAAGATAAAGGAGAAAACAAAGATTCCAAGGGTCACTATAATAAAGGTGGAATTCCCAGAAACATCTGTCTGGAGAAGAAGAGAAGTAGAAATAGAAAACTCTTGTGTCCTCAATAGTTCCTATTGGCCTTTAATGTAGCATGTAGGAAAATGGTGTATTGGATTTGTCATGTACATGTGTATGCGTAAGAACTAAGGCTTTTCAACATGCAATATACGAAGGTACGTAGGTCTGGTGGAATTACCAGGTAGCTGTACTATTAAACCACTTTTTCACTTACATTTTTCTTTTGGAAACTTCAACAAAAGTGATTTCTTCTTCATATCATTTGCACTACATACAAAGCACTAACATTAATAGTACTCATACATCACTATGCTTTAAACCTACGTATCATTAATTCCACATAACAGATACGTAGCTTACTGTTCCATGAGGGCCTTTCCGATGTGAAGCTTTGTTCCTTCCACTTTAATTAAATCATCTCGCTTCATCAAGGATTCCTGTGCTGCCTCCTCTTCTTCAGTTGTCATGGCAACCTGGACTGGATTATTTTTATACATTGGACAATTCTTGTTGGTCTTCATATGTCCCAACTGTCCACAAGCTCCACACTTCATCTAAGACAACATACCAAAGTCAAGCATGAAACTGCACAATGATTGATTTCAGAAAAATATTTGCAATAGCACAATCTTTACAGACCTCCAGTACGCCTCTCAGACAAGTAGGAAAATCAGTAACTCATATATACATACTTTTAAGGTAGTGTCTGGCTTCTGTTTCTCCTTTTTGGGTTTCTTGTATATTCCCTTTTCTTGGTTCTTCTTAATTCTCCTCAACTTATCTTGCAATTTCTTTTTCATTTTTCTCACATCTTCTTTCACTTCAGCATCTTGCTGGAGAATGGTTCTCCTAACACATAAACAGACAAGTATGGCACACAAATGTAGGACACTGCAGTGCTTAAAATAACAGGCGGACATCGGATTAAAATCATGCTAGGTGCGGTCAAATAGACCTTCAGCCGGTCATTGTGTCCAGACACTTTTGTATTATTAGGAAGTACAGTACGCGCTAAAAGAAACGCCTACTCGATCGAGATTTTTCAGCGAGGCACTCGGCGAGAAGCGTGCTAACGAGTGGTAGTCATTCATACCAATCGCCGTTTCACTCGATTGGCGATTTACAAGGTCGAGATTTTGTCGAGACTTCTAGCGAGGTTTTGAAGAGTCTCGAGCGAGTGAGCGTTTCTTTTTAATAGCGCATACTGTAGCTATAAAGTAATTTTTGATCCTGATCAAAGTGTCATTTTGTCCAGCCTTCCATTATCACCTATTAAGTAACAATAAAATAAACTTTCCTTCAAACCAAAATTGATTTTAGTCCTACCTTTAAATATCACACATTTGAACAACATTTGCATTAATAGGGCAATGTGTTAAAAAGGGCTGGTTATAATAGGTGGATGAAGTCAGTGACATATTAGGTTGAAAACTTGGTTGTAGTCTTATTATAATTGCTATTTTAAGCACCAGTAAACTAGATGATAGACTTACAATAATGTCCGACCAAAAAAAGCAAATGTCCAATCAAAAATTGATTTGCTAGCAAATCCTAATTCTTATTTTAAGCACTGGGACAGTATGCACAATCATAATACAGTCATGTGGAGTGCTTGCTTGTGACTTCAATAACTTATACTAAAAAGTGTCTGCAAGGTACAACATTGTGAAATTATGATGCATGTTTCTAAAAATCATTATTTAGAATAAAAATGTTAAGTCTAAATATTGCAGCCCATTACATGTTTAAGTATACGTACGTATATGTACATATATGTATGTATTAAAAGAAAAACATAAAAAATTAAAGGGCATACTTGTCTCTGTTATTGGCAATCTTCAAATAAGCATCAATGACAGCTTGATTGGTTACTACCTCACTTCTCTGATACTCCACTCCATTCTCACTGAATGTTCTTGTAATGACAAGTCTCCTACCAGACTATACATGTAAAACACAACAAGGCATGTGAGGTAGGCATATATTACTTGCCTCATCACAATTCACAAACTTACCAATCCAACAGAGTTGACAGACATGCTATCATCACCTTCAGCTACTGGAGTCTCTACAAGACAAGACGCAGGCAGGTTTTCTTTCAGACAATAACACAAGGAGGGAATACAATATACGTAGCAACATTTTAGGGGCAACCTAATTCAAGGCATCTGTTTGCTATTAAAAGATTGGCAATTTGATTTTCTTCAAGGGTGAGGGGGGTCAAATGTCTTTTGCTCCCTCAAAAACCCTGCCATGTTCATTTGAATTATTCCTCATGTGTCTATCACATGATCAGCATGAGAAATACTTACCACTTCTTGAAACCTGCCTACTCTCAGTTTTGCTAGAAAGTGGAGTATCAGACTTTTTCTTGTCCATTGCTAACATCTTTTTTAGTTCTTCTCGTTCCATTTCTTCTTCTAAATGTGACATCTGCTGGGCTGACCTCTTTCCAACATACTCCAATGTCTTCGTCAATTCGTCTTCACTATCTCCTTCATCTGAAGACTCTTCATCTGTAGAGAGAACTTCATCAGAACCAAGAACTTTATTTTGGAGATCAAATATTCTCTGGCATTCTTCCTTGTAGCGCTCTTGCACACTTAAATGAGTCAATCTTCCTCGGGCAAACTTGAAAGCATTAGCTTCATTAAAACAAATCAATCAGAAACATATGACCATTACAGTAAGTCACATGCTCATCACATGACCACATACCACCGCTCCCTCCAGCTTTCGCAGCTTCAGTAGACATTGTCCTGACTACATCTACAACCTCCCATCTTTCTAAGCGATTAATATCTTCTTCAGGAACACCAAAGTTACGCAGTATATTTTTGGCCTTGTCCAAAGTCAATTTCCTCAAATCTGCATCTGTTCCAGATCTCTTTGGTTGGTTTGGCTGCTGTGAGTCATCCTAAATCAAAGGACGTTGACTTGGGTAAGTTAACTAATTAACCAAATGTACATATATATTCTTAACTTCTATATTACAATTGGCTCATACACTATGAATGACATAAAACTTAAATGTGTTTCTTTACTAAATTTAATATTTCATTAAACATCACATATTAACTGAAATAAGCAAGAATGCCAATATCTAAGATGGAGTAGCTGGTATAACACACCTTTCCAAGGACTGCTTTGGGTGAAATTCTAATGTAGGAAAAGCCCTCTCCACATCCGGTAGGATCAGCAGGACCCGTTATTTGGAGCATATACTTTCCTTTCATTGCATTTATGAAGTGCTTAGTGACATTCCATGGAGCTGCCAGCACTTCATCATCCAGCTTCTGTGTGACATCCTCGTCATCTTGGTCTTCCATGAAGAGGGACTTGCCACCGTACCCTGCATCCTATAAGGACATAACTTACACATTAGCAGTGATACTTGTACTGCATGCATGCAAGGCAAGGGATTATAGGAGTAGGACCACAAACATTTGACTGCTTCAAGTGTAAGAGGATTAGAGTGACTTTAAAAAGCATAAAAATCCAAACACCCTATATCGTCATTATTAACTATACGTAGTACCCCTTCCCGCTCATTGTGCTCCTCAGGGGACATGAGTGGGCAGGGGTAATAACCAGAGTTTAAATGATGATAATGATATATCAATGCTTTAAGATTGATTTCAGATTGAAGTCCCCTATCTTTTTACCCTAAATTAATATGTAAATCTTGCTATCAGAAATGCCATATAAAGGCTAAATGGAGACTCCATGTATGTATTTTGCACTAGGTATTAGAAACACTAACACTGAATTGCAGTAGGCTTCACATGTACATGTACGTATATGTCATAAGGTAGATATACAGTAATACTGCAAAGAATGGTTCCTAGGAGACTTAAACTTCATAATTTGCTGAAATTACTAAGACATGAGAACAGAACAACTAACTCTTAGTCTCTGCTCAGCCTCCCTCATACTAGCATGTGCACACAGTTGTTCTGGTGTGACCAGCCCCCTCAGCTCCTCCTCACTCGGGAGCCGAAAGTCTGACCTCAGCACCCAGCAACCATAGTTACTGAAATCTGAACCAAAACGTTCAAAGTTGGCAAAATGTTTTAGTCTCTTTCTTATGACATTCTCTGAGAGGTGTGGAAAGGATGCCTTGATCTGATCCATTCTCAACTGTTTTGGATTCTCACGACTTTGGGCAAACATTCTGTAAAGGGTAAGCTATTGAGAAGAAAGAAAACAGACAACAGGAGACTACGTATGTATAATCCTGACCATAATTATATCAGAACTACGTGAATAGTACATTTAAACTATTCTCAGGACAATATTATCAGAAACATGTACACATACTGTCAAGAAATCCCTTTGAAATATTTTGTCTTGCTTGGAGTTTGGTCCCGGCACTTCCATCTTAGGACACTCTTGTCCAACAGTAAAGATTCTCTTCAGATCCCGAATAAACAAACTACATACACATTATTTTGATATTAAAATGACCTTTTATCGTCATCAAGGGGGACCCCTTCATGGAAGTCCTGCATGACATATACTGTACATGTATACCGTGTATCGGGAATTCAAAGCATCTGTCTAAAGAATGCATGACTGCAAGTTTTGCATACATCCGCAATTTTTTGACATGCATTGATTTGATACTTCAGTAATTTCGTATACTAGTTCTACACCTTAAGCTTCATCTTGCTTTCTTTTAACCACAATGTCTTACTAATATCTATAAATCATAATCTATTACCCTCACATTCAATTCCTGCTATATGGTATTTACAAGGATGCTGAATCAACTAACCCTTCTCCAGATCTGATAACCAGGAAGTCAGTTGAGGGTAAGTTGTGCAGGTAAATAGGGGCCCTGAACATGTTGGTTTCAAGACTCTGCAGGCTCTGGCCAGGTCTCAGTTGCCCAAGGAAGTATGAGGTACTCAACACATAACTGGTCTCACCATAAGCATAAAGTGGTGGAACTTCCTTTTGCCTCTGAAGAGCAAAGATAAATAGAATATAAACTGGTTGGGATACAATACACAAAATACCTAAGTGTATTTGTATGTGCGTACATATACATGTATACAGATGTGAATTAGTGAATCAAAGTGATAATCTGTGAGGAATTGAGTGGGATTTGACTGTGGTTCATAGTCATTTTATGAGGGACTACACAAAGAAGGAATCGCTAGGAATCAAGTCAGAACACCTGGTTATCACCATCAGTGCTCAGCTACTGAACTACATAGATCTGCACAGCAATGATCCATGCTTCCCTCTAACTGCAAATTAATTACCCCATTCATACTAATTACTGGTTGTTACTATCAAAGACCTAGCTCCATTCCTCATGTATGTACATACATACCTCTGGTCTTCTGTAGTAGTTCTTGATCTTGGATGCCATTCCAATATTATTGATGAGTGGGGGGTGCTCCTCAGAGTACTCAAATAACACTAAATCACTGTCACAGGGACTCACATCTTCTATGCTTCTCATAAAGAAGACCTCACCACCTCCTGAACCAATCCTTTCTCTCTCTCTGTCCTAAGAAAGAAAGTGTTCTAGAAATATTGTAAGACAATCCAAAAAGCTAGTACATCAGTCCTAGTTCAACTACGTACATACTATGTATGAATACAACACAAACTAGACCTTTGATGTACATTTTATGTTACCTTATCCATTTCCTCCATGTGTTTAGTCAGATTGAAAAGAGGGAAATACCCTGTAGATTCATCCATTGAAGATAAACCTTTCAACTTGGGACGATGGAAATTGCGCAACATTTGACGAGAGTAGTGGGTGGGGAACCACAGTGGGTGGAGCTGAGCTGCTGGAATAGAGTGCTGGATTGATGCACCCTCTAGATCTACCAGACTGGTCTCAGAGCCTTCAAATTAGAGTTCAAAATAACTACGTAAGTCCAACCGATCACACTACACACTAAATCTGTCAACTCACTCAGCTTTGGATTGTAATAGTCGTCATTTGACAAATTAAACATGTCTTTCTTTTGAGTAGTAATGGAAATTTTTTGCTCAATCTTGTTCAGCTTGTTCATCAACAGCTGGGATTTGCGTTTCTCCTTTTTGCCATCTCTCAGAGGTGGTTCTGGTTCTTCAATAGTTGGCTCCTCTGGTATCCCAAATATCAGCTCTGGATCATTAGGGTCCAGCTGTACTACCCTTGGCTTTGGAATATGCTCCACGGCCTACGCAAGCATGACACAATATTAAAGTACATAATAGAACAAGAATTTCTTCTAACTGCATAGAACTTATCTTTTGAAAGGATCATCTTTTGATTTTAGAACATCCAAAGTCGCAGTTTTGTTGTCTCTCTTGATTGTAAGATGCTTCGACCCCGAGAGATAGAGTCACTGAAGAAGACCCTCGGGGTTTAAACGTCTTACAATCAAGAGAGACAATAAAACTGCATCTCTAGACGTTCTAAAGTTGAACGATGATCCTTTCAAAAGATTAAAGTATATCTTACAATATTATGCAAGCATTAAACAAAACTACTAAGGGGAAGGGGGCAAACAATACAGAAGAATTTGAAGGGCAGCTTAGTGTATGTTTGTTGGCTAGTAAAAACTGGTAACTTGATTTCTTCAAGGGTGGGATTGGCAATATTTTAAGATGCACCTCCTAAAGAAACTCTGTATACACACTCTAACGTGACATGTGATTTTCTCAAAAACACATAGAGTCTATCTACGTACGTATGTACATAAATGTAAAGAGTGTGGTCAAGTACAAGGGTAAATTACTTGCATACAATAAAACTTTTATTAAGAAAATTGAGGAACCTCAAAATATGATGTATTGTAATGTATTGTATACTATATAAAACTAACTGACTCAACCATAGGGGTATTATGTATATGAATTGCATAATGTTATGCCATTTACATCAGGGTCATATATGATGTCATCTTCCCATTTTCTATAAATGAGATCTTTATTTTCTGGTGGGAACACTGAATACACTGTGTCCTTCTCCTTGGTTGTCTTGGAGACAGAGTCAGATCCAAATCTGCCCGAGAAGCTGGAGAGACCTGAGTGTGGCTTCATGCCTGGAACAAATGGCCAGGAACTCTCTGTAGAGAACAGGGTTAAACCAGACTTATCAAACTTCTCTTAATACGGGTAATATTCAAACAATTAGGACATATATACATGCAATTAATACTTGTACAGTGGAGCAGTTATAATGAGCTTTAAGTTGCTTGTTTTGGTAGCATACAGACATACACTAGAACACAACTCACTTGCTGATACACTAGAACACAACTCACTTGCTGATACACTAGAACACAACTCACTTGCTGATACACTAGAACACAACTCACTTGCTGATACACTAGCACACAACTCACTTGCTGATACACTAGAACACAACTCACTTGTTGATACACTAGAACACAACTCACTTGCTGATACACTAGAACACAACTCACTTGCTGATACACTAGAACACAACTCACTTGTTGATACACTAGAACACAACTCACTTGCTGATACACTAGAACACAACTCACTTGCTGATACACTAGAACACAACTCACTTGTTGATACACTAGAACACAACTCACTTGCTGATACACTAGAACACAACTCACTGACTGATACACTAGAACACAACTCACTTGCTGATACACTAGAACACAACTCACTTACTGATACACTAGAACACAACTCACTTACTGATACACTAGCACACAACTCACTTGCTGATACACTAGAACACAACTCACTCATTGATACAATAGCACACAACTCACTCACTGATACACTAGAACACAACTCACTTGCTGATACACTAGAACACAACTCACTGACTGATACACTAGAACACAACTCACTTGCTGATACACTAGAACACAACTCACTTGCTGATACACTAGAACACAACTCACTTGCTGATACACTAGAACACAACTCACTTGCTGATACACTAGAACATAACTCACTTACTGATACACTAGAACACAACTCACTTGCTGATGCACTAGAACACAACTCACTTGCTGATACACTAGGACACAACTCACTTACTGATACACTAGAACACAACTCACTTACTGATGCACTAGAACACAACTCACTCACTGATACAATAGCACACAACTCACTCATTGATACAATAGCACACAACTCACTCACTGATACAATAGCACACAACTCACTCACTGATACAATAGCACACAACTCACTCACTGATACAATAGCACACAACTCACTCACTGATACACTAGAACACAACTCACTCATTGATACAATAGCACACAACTCACTCACTGATACAATAGCACACAACTCACTTACTGATACAATAGCACACAACTCACTCATTGATACAATAGCACACAACTCACTCACTGATACAATAGCACACAACTCACTTACTGATACAATAGCACACAACTCACTTACTGATACAATAGCACACAACTCACTCATTGATACAATAGCACACAACTCACTTACTGATACAATAGCACACAACTCACTCATTGATACAATAGCACACAACTCACTTACTGATACACTAGCACACAACTCACTCATTGATACAATAGCACACAACTCACTTACTGATACACTAGAACACAACTCACTTGCTGATACAATAGCACACAACTCACTCATTGATACAATAGCACACAACTCACTTGCTGATACACTAGAACACAACTCACTTACTGATACACTAGCACACAACTCACTCACTGATACAATAGCACACAACTCACTTACTGATACACTAGAACACAACTCACTTGCTGATACAATAGCACACAACTCACTCATTGATACAATAGCACACAACTCACTCATTGATACAATAGCACACAACTCACTTGCTGATACACTAGAACACAACTCACTTACTGATACAATAGCACACAACTCACTTGCTGATACACTAGCACACAACTCACTCATTGATACAATAGCACACAACTCACTTACTGATACAATAGCACACAACTCACTTACTGATACAATAGCACACAACTCACTCATTGATACAATAGCACACAACTCACTCATTGATACAATAGCACACAACTCACTCATTGATACAATAGCACACAACTCACTTACTGATACACTAGCACACAACTCACTCATTGATACAATAGCACACAACTCACTTACTGATACACTAGAACACAACTCACTTGCTGATACAATAGCACACAACTCACTCATTGATACAATAGCACACAACTCACTTGCTGATACACTAGAACACAACTCACTTACTGATACACTAGCACACAACTCACTCACTGATACAATAGCACACAACTCACTTACTGATACACTAGAACACAACTCACTTGCTGATACAATAGCACACAACTCACTCATTGATACAATAGCACACAACTCACTCATTGATACAATAGCACACAACTCACTTGCTGATACACTAGAACACAACTCACTTACTGATACAATAGCACACAACTCACTTGCTGATACAATAGCACACAACTCACTCATTGATACAATAGCACACAACTCACTTGCTGATACACTAGAACACAACTCACTTACTGATACACTAGCACACAACTCACTCACTGATACAATAGCACACAACTCACTTACTGATACACTAGAACACAACTCACTTGCTGATATAATAGCACACAACTCACTCATTGATACAATAGCACACAACTCACTCATTGATACAATAGCACACAACTCACTTGCTGATACACTAGAACACAACTCACTTACTGATACAATAGCACACAACTCACTTGCTGATACACTAGCACACAACTCACTCATTGATACAATAGCACACAACTCACTTGCTGATACAATAGCACACAACTCACTTGCTGATACAATAGCACACAACTCACTCATTGATACAATAGCACACAACTCACTCACTGATACAATAGCACACAACTCACTTGCTGATACAATAGCACACAACTCACTTGCTGATACACTAGCACACAACTCACTCATTGATACAATAGCACACAACTCACTCACTGATACACTAGAACACAACTCACTTGCTGATACAATAGCACACAACTCACTTGCTGATACAATAGCACACAACTCACTTGCTGATACAATAGCACACAACTCACTTGCTGATACACTAGAACACAACTCACTTGCTGATACAATAGCACACAACTCACTTACTGATACACTAGCACACAACTCACTTGCTACAGACTGTGGGTTAGCATCATAAATGATACTACTTTCCCAAGGTTGCTGAGCAACCATATAGTAGGCATCATCAGGAACTGCATCATCAATGGGGACTTCCCCTGTCACATCCATTCCTTCATGATTTACACTCTATAGCAAATAAATTCATAAAAACAGATTACCTCCCTCTATACAATAGACAGTACATACGTACATACATACGTACGTATGTAAACAGTTTAGAGATGCAATTTGCTCTTTGAGAGGTTGTCCAACATTTTTACCCCAAGAGTCATTTTAGTGACCCTCAGGGACTCTCGAAAGAAAACCTCTTAAAAACAAACTGTGACCAAAGATGAACCAACTAAGAGATAGGTGTTACATAGTTAGAAGAAATCCCTGTCATCTAATCAAATATACTTTAATAAAATAAGGATTCCTTCTAACTGCATCGAACTTATCTTTTAGATGGAACATCTTTCAACTTGTTGAGTGTCTAAAAAGGCAGTTTTGGTATATATTTTGGTCAAACGCTTTGTGGTCTTCATCAGCGACTGATGGACTGGATCTCTAGTCATCTTTTTTATATAAGTACACTTTGTTTCCTTAATACTTGCAGCACATACAGTTGAAGATGGTACAGTATATACACCAACTAACTATTGCATTAAAAATTAATACACCATCTACTTTTTGATTATATGTAGATATTAGAACTTTCATCTCTGTTTAATAAATAATTATACATAAAAAGTATATTACAAGTATTTAGTAAATTGTATCATAAAATGTCAAATCCAGTTCTCAAATCCATCAGTTTTAGTTTCATTGGCATGACTGGAAAATAATATGACTGTCAGACTACCTAACCTACATACGTATGTTTCTTCGTGCTCATCTCACTGTTATAGTACTGCCTAAATTGCAATAGATTAGACTTGCCTTCTTTTTGAATCCATAAGTGAAGCTTCGGCCATCTTCTGGTACATTTAGCATATCATACCAATATTCAGAGGGGCCATGTCTCCATAAACACTGACCAGTGCCTTTCTTGTTCTTAGGCTGCTGTTGAGATGTTGATAAATGGTGACTAGAAAGGAACCTTTCTTCATCTCCTTTGGCTATTAGCTCTTTGGGAGGTTTACTATCAAGGTCCAGTTTCCAAAGTAGGCTCTTGTCTTCTTTTGGTTCTACATCAAACATGTGCTTTCTACTTTTTGAAGGTTTCCTCACTCCAGCCCACAATTTAGGCTGAGAAGATGGCCGACCAAAACCCAATAATCCAGAAAACCTTAGAATAGCATTTGGTTTGAAACTTGGAAAATACTTCATAACTTTGGCATACAACTGTTCTTGACTCAGCTTTTCCTCTTGTGCTGGTATGACTTCAACTGGGGGAGGAATTGCCACTTGAGTTGATAAAGGCTCAGACAGTTGTGGGGCTGGGGCTTCTGATAATTGAGTAGGTGTGGTCTCGGTAGTTGTCATGGGTGGTGTTTCCAATGGGTTCCATGACCTACGTACAGTAAGGGGAAATCCCATATGAAATACACACATCCAGTCCTAAAGAAACATACGTATAGTAACCCAAGTTCTTACATATTGTTGGCTTTTGAAGGAACACTCCCATCATTGTCATAATCATCATCAAAGTCCTCCTGAGATTCCTGTCCTGTGAATAATTGAAGTAACGATCAAAGAAAACGTCTAACATCACAAACAGCTAGGGACAACATGAAGGAGGCAAATGCTGGTTGGAACAGTACCTACTTGTAAGCTACATTACAGTAATCACTAAATGGCACTAGCCTGTCACACAATATCTGGTCCGCCACCGTAACCCAACCACCAGATGAGTTATGGTAGAAAAATTACAGCCATAAACGATTGTGTAATATCTGATTGGAAAATGATTTAATTGAAGGTGTTTATCAGTCTCTAACCAAGGGAAACTACAGTACCCTGATCTAGTGACTAATAATCAAAACGTGATATTCGCAATAAAGTCAAAAATGTTCTGGTCAAAATGGTGAACTCTACTACATTAATGTGAAACGAGGACTTGCAGCGAGCTTAGAGCTTATGATTGGTTAACTTTCAAGACAAAACTGAAGATGCAGCCAAAAAGACTAACAGGCTTAGAAATTGCCTTTATAACAACTCTGTATACATGCATAGTTAAAATTAATTGAAACTCAAGAACATTTATTAAAGTTATGGTCAAACGTATATACATGTGTATATACATGTGTGTGTGCATGTATACCCTGATCCTGACTAGATCACTGATGAAGTGTGCAACCTGTCTAACAAGAAATAAGAAGCCTGCGTCTGTTTGAAGAAGCACCACTGACATTCTTTGTCTACAGTCAGAGTAAAGCCATCTTAAAAAGCTCACCAAAGTTGCAGCAGTGAAGGCTTGAAACTCTTGGTGGAATGAACATGCAGTAGAAGCTGGACACCAGGCTTTTATAGCTGAACAGCAAGGTCGAGGAGGCTCTCTGATAAAAGACTTATGCTTTCTACAAAAGAAGTTTTCCAAACCGGCTTCATCCACCCTGGTTGCTGAAGATGGTACCAGTTTGCAGAGTGATAGGGATAAGTTGATCCACTGGGCCAAGCATTTTGAAGGAGTGGTGAATTGCCAGGTTAACGCTGATGTTGTTCCCATTGATGATCTTCCCGTTTTCTCAACTCCGCCCACCTCCGTGTTAAAACTTATGTTTTCAAAACCTGTAGCATCACCATTGTTGGCAATGACTACTGGCACCACTTTCTTAAGGTGCCAAGATATCTCTGGCATTTCTCAGGATTAGCAGTTTGCCAGTTGTCTCGTCATTTGCTCCATTTGCCTATCTAAACTTCTCTATATTTCTGCAGTTGCTTTTATGGGACAACCAGAGCCAGGTTTGCAAGCAATAGTACCAGTTTCTATAACACAACCAAGAAAGCAGATACGTATACCCGATTTAGAGACTTGAAGACCTTCTTTCGCCAATGCATTTATAATTTCATTGCTACTCTTCCTCTTTTGAGAATAAAAAAGGATTCTTTGTTTCACATACACTGAATAAACCATTTCATTCAATAGAATTAAATACATATATACACATTACAACTCCTTTTGTTAAAATACTTACCATTAACAAAATAAATTTGATAACCACTAGTACCATTTAGTTTACATACACCTACGGGTTGTATGAGGGTTTACGTACCTGTCACTGACGTACGGATTTAAAAACGGGTACAGACAGGCATAAGTCAGCCAGTTTTTATTGAAAGGTACCATAGGATTAATTGTATTTGACTATATTTACAACATGCCAAAGCTAAAAACACATACTCTTATAGGTTAGACATTTTTAAGCATAATCAATTTCTTATTAGCTGTTTTGAAGGTCATTTTTGTATATATAAAGGTTTGTATCCTAATATATACATGTAGCTGTATTATATTACATAAAGATATCGGATATTTCTTCATTCACCTGATTGGAATACTAGAGGAGGTTCCCCATTTGAGGTCACTTAATAATAAGAATGACTCTTTCCTTTTTATGTGTGATACAACTCTTGTGCAGCTACTTATTTAAAGTAGTACCACTTATAATATACGTAAGCTTGTCAGGAAGCCTTTTGCAATTGTTGAACCCCTTCTGATGGGAAAAACAGGCCAGTATGCATACACATTGCTGGTCATATACAATGTTTTGCCGATTTTATTATTTTAACCAGGAAAGCCCCATCAACTCACTACACAGGTTGGTCTACCTGGGGGTCTTGTATGCACATTAAAGATAATGTAGTCAACTTTGCATGTTTATCACGTGAGTCAGAGGTCCAACAAATTAATCTATAAATTTAATACCTGTACCTGTATTATACAAAAAGACCAAAGCTATTCTGATACTAGATAGTAGTAACCAGTTATGCAGAGGCCTAAAGGGTCCACTGAATCAGTATAGTAAGGACAGTAGCGCTATCATGACTGTAACAAAGCTAACCCCGTTACAAGTCACAATATCTTTAATTACATCATCCTTCACACGCGTAAGCTAACTGCTAAAGTAGGGACTTCTGAACTTATGGCTTGGGGAGTCTAGGGTGTCAGAAAATTACCACCACAAACATTCTTGATAAAAGATTCATTACAGGTAGATATCTACTCTTTGCCGACTTTGATACTTCTGATGGATAGGTTATTGCAATGTAGGATCACTCGTGGGCGGCCTTATCTTGTTCGGGGGGGGGGGAGCACATATGGCTGCCATAAGTTATCCCGGATAACTGATAACTTATGGCAGCCATATCTGGATCGGTCATATAGACTGTATGGGTTATTGCGTGACAAGCCTCCCAGCGATACAGAACTAAATACCTACGTACCTTCCAGAGTAAGAAGACCTTTCTTATAATACTCTTGTCTCATTTCTTCTCGTTTTTCTACTTCTTTTCTGGTAATCTCTTCTTGGTCTTCGGCGACTTCGTCAATATCCGTAAAGTCGATTGTGTCAGCGCTGGGTGGAGTATCATAATCATCGTCAACGTCCTCTTCTATATTCGGCTCCTTATCTTTCATTTCATACTCCAATTCGTTAAAAATTCCCTGACGTGAGAGGTTGGACAGTTGCTGCGCCTCTTCCTACCGACACGAAGAGACTAACAATTAAGAGATCAACCCCAGCAAATGGTTTTCTATAAACTAATGTCAGTTAATCATTGATATAAATTGCAAGCAGACAAAAACCCTTGCGTTTTACCTTGTTTAGAATATCATCTTCTAGTTCTCCATCTTTGCTTACATTTCCAAACATAAAACTAGCAATGAAACCTTCAGCCATTTTTTGATCCCAGTGTTAATTAAAAATGGCTACCAATTTGGTAAACTTTCATCTGATTACTCTAGAACTAGTAATAGTCCACACCTCTGACCTCGTATTTTTACATCTACTCAGGAAAATTGAGAATGTTGAAAGGAGTAAAATTGTAGGTCAGGTGAGTAGACGTGGTCTAGGGACTGGCTACTCGATGCTAGGATTGCACAAGATAGAGGCGGGGCTGCGCAAGAATTGTGGGCATACGCCCAAAGATGAAGTTTAAAACAGTGTATGCATTTGTGCTGATTTTTGCACTGAACTTGAGTATTAATGCCCAGCAAGACCCTATTTGCCCGAATCAATTCAGTCCCTATCCAGAATCTCCGGAATATAATAATTGGAACACCGAGTACGACTTTGGAGCGTTGAATCCCTGGTATATCGTTACAGATGCCTTTGTAGATGCTATATTACCAAATCCTATTCCTTATGGTATGACAGTTTCATAAAAATACTGCATCTTATAATATTAGTCATTTTTAATTTAATAGAGTATATTATTGAGACTATTAGTAAAGGAGAATCAGACGGTGGTGAAATAGCAAAGGAGGTAGGCCATGATATTATAGATCAATTTTACTGTGTGCCAAAGTTATGTTTTATCTATCACAGGTTGTCAGCCTTGAGAGGTCTATGCTGGCTGTCGTTGTAATTGGCTTACTTCTGGCTTTTATAGTGCCCTTAGTCGGTTGCTGTGTTTGCTGTTGTAGAATCTTCAAGTGTTGTGGCTGGATTAGATGCTGCTGGATGTGTTGCCATAGATGTGGTGGCGACAGACTGTGGGATTATAAAAAGGATCTGAAGTTTAAAAAGAAGAGGATGATTCTCAAATGTTGCATTCTGTCTACGCTTACAGTTTGTATCATTGTGTCTGTCATGTTAGTATCCTAGTTAACCATTCCTATAGCTTAGTCTTGTAAGCCAGTTGCATGTGTGTTAGGCTCAGGTTTGATGTTGTAAGCCAGTTTGTTGGACTCTCAAGTATTTAGTTGTTTTATTTTATATCTTTTAGATCTGGAACAGTTGTTGCTTATGTAACAAACCAGAGAGTGAGGGAGTCAGTTTTTCAGGCTCCAGACATGCTAAAGGCAGCTCTTTCTGATGTTGCAATCTATATGAATTATTTAAACAGGGTGGGTTATTTGTGATTGCTTTATGCTGTATGTGACAACCTTTTTGGCTCTATATACGTATTCCATTTCCTGTTAATGATAAATATTTTACGTTTGGTGTCTAAATGCAGGAAATAGAATTTATCACTGTAAATCAATTCCAAAACACTGCACAATGCATTACATCTGCTATTGCAAGTAAGTTTACAGCACCTGCACTTTAGTAGTATACCTAATCATGAATCATGTATTGTGTACTTAGCATCTCCCGAAAGACTGCAAAGTGTAATAAATGATGAATATAACATAACTGAACTTTTCGATTCTTTGTATGCTCTTGAAAAAGGTTAGCAATCATATTTCAGTTAGATCAATGTTGATTCTAGTTGTCATATATGAATACAGATTACAACAACATTAAAAAAGAATTACTATCCCTCCAAACGGTCTTGAATGAAATAGTAATGATAGAGAACAGGCTGACTGAACGGATTAAGGACTTAAATAATAATCTTGATCTTCTCTCTATGTCTTGTGGCATTGCTGGTTTAGACTGTAGCCTGGTACCACCAAGGATTTCACTAAACATATCAGAAAATGATGTGAGAGCCAAGCACAATATCTTGAGCACATTAGATTTGGTGCACCCCATGGCTTCTAAGCCATGATATCTATATACTGTATACTGTAAATATGTTCATAATTTCTCCTGTAGTATGGTATTACAAGTGCTGTAAACACAGTGATAGTGGAACTAGGATCTTACAATTTTTCACAATTAATAGTAGAGGTACGTACATAATGCTACAAACTGTATTTGCTCATGATGTAAAAAAACACAAATTGTTTTAAAAATCAGACAAACACATTTGTTGAAAGTGCAATAGATGACTTTTCTAGCACAGTTGAGGATCAAAGTAATGGTATGTTTTAAAGACTACTAATTTACAAAGCAAGTACACCTTTTTGAATCATTTTTGCAGTTGTAATGGAGCAGTTACAAATGTCTGTCCAAGGCCATTTAAATGCTACAGCAAGGGAAGTATCACAAGTTATTGAAGATGTACGTATATCTAGTGCTGCACATAAAGACAATTTGTTTGTATAAATAAATAACATTTCTTTTCTTTAGATTAACATAAATATATTGAATGTTCAGCAGCAAATTGATATTGTTAATACAGTTATAAGCACTTCTGCAGGCAGCCAAACAATACTTTGGATAGCAAATGAAACTAGGTATGTAGCTAAGTACATATATACTTAAAGTACAGTGTATATTCAGTCTAATCTCAGTATCACGGACCCCCTTGGTTCCACACAAAAAGTACATTTTATCAGGGTATTCACTATAACAGGTTTCAATGTTAATGACTTTAACTTCAAATTATCTGTTTTTTAATCGTTTTAACCATTCCTTTGAACATGTGAAGTCCTTTATACGCAAAAGGACACAGTGAACTAGTTTGCTTAGTCTGTCTATATTAAATCTCCAGACAATCGAAATTTTATATTTCCTCTTAACTACCTTTTTCTCATAAACTTCATTAGCTAAATAATCTAAACCCTATACATATTAGGTTTAGGTTCATTGTAGCTATAGCCAGGGTTTGTTATACTGAGGTTTGACTGTACTTCCGTTTTAAATGTACATTGATTCTTTTTAGAAGTATATGTATGTATGTGATTCAATGAAAACTAGGACATACTCATATTATACTCCTAAATATCAGAATGTGCAACCTAACGTTTTAATCATGTTAACGAGATATTCCATTTGTTTTACTATGATATTAGATTTGGCCTGGGAATACTTCTTTGCTTAATCATCAATTTAATACTCCTTTGTTCTCTGTGTGGCATTGGCTGTGGTGCAGTTGGTTACATTGAAGGTCCTGCATATCCTCCAGGCAGGCATAAATGCTCGAACTGTGGTGGATATTGCCTTCTAATGTGAGTTTTATAGTAAATGAACAGGCTAAAAGTGACAATCAAACTACAGCTACATATACGTACGTACATGCTTCACTTAGAGTGGAAAACATATGAAAGAGGTAGTCATTGAGAATCAACCAAAAGTTAATAGTTGTCATTGTTCTAACACTTAAGTAGCCATGTCTTCATTCCTTATATGTTAAGCAAATAATTACTTTTTAATTAAATTTGGTAAATCAAAGCAAATTCAAACCCAAACTGGCTAGCAGTAACCCAGCCCCTCTCCTTGATAGGGACTGTATGGAGGACTCAAAGGCTTCATTGTTGAGTACATACGTAGATCACTTTCATGGCTACGCCTATAATACTCCTTTCATAAACTCAAATTTGTAGACAAATTAACAACCAACAGTACATACATAGGAATACTAACACATTGCTTAAAAGCAACTATGTAGGTTGTCAGTTGTGACTACATTTTTGGGTTTCAAGTATCAATAGTTCAGTATGCCTTACTATTTGAGATTTCTGTGAATTTAGACTTCTGGTTAGAACATGCATTGTGTAATAGCAGGCTTTGTCCTTAAAGAGGGACAGGACCAATGTTCAGTCATTGTTTGAATTAGGTGGGAGGGTTCTTAAGTGAACGAGACCTTCCATCAGAGGCATCCTCCAAAATGCTATCTAACGAACTTTTCATAGTATGGACTTTATACATCACAAGTGATGTCTTTATGTACATCCATCAATAAACGTTGTGTATCATTCTGTTTCTTTATCTGAGTAGGATGTTGTCCCTTGTACGTATAAGGTTGCTGGTACCACTCTGACAAGTCAAGCAATACACAATAGAATGAACACATTTTGAGGAATGTTTGTCAAAGATTTTATTAGCATCAATTTGACATTGAAGTCATAGTATTTACCAATAAATGCATTAAATTTAAAGCAAAAGTTGCCATTATTAGTAATAGATGGTCAGCCTATGCCAGCAATGTCTGTGAATACAATTAATAAATGGTCAGCCTATGCCAGCAATGTCTGTGAATACAATTAATAAATGGTCAGCCTATGCCAGCAATGTCTGTGAATACAATTAAATTAGTATAAAAATATTGTTATGGGTTAGAGTTTATATTGATACTAATAAATTTAGAAGTCGTTTGTCTGTAATAAATTTCCTAGTCTTGCAATAGAGAGCAGATAGTTATATCCTCTTACATATGTTACTTTGAAAATCATCATGTAATATTATCAGAATTTTCGGAATTTTAATTGACAATTTGTCAATTCAGTTCTCCTACAGCTCTGCAAAATTCTTCATAGATCGTATCATTTTACAAGACATTTTTCCTTGTTACTCTTCAAATTTGTTTCATTTGGCCTGTCCTACAGCTGCTGCTTTGTAACTGTAAACACTCTATGCAATACCTACACAAAAATGTCAGGCATTAGTCTTCAGATGTTTTATGTATGAAACCCATACACCTGCAAGCTGAAACAAAATCCATGTGCTTGTATACACTACCTAGCAGCTGTGTTTACATTAAACCCTTTTAATACCTGATATTTGTTCCTCACTACCTTATTTGCTGTTAGTGAGAGCTGACTTCTATTGTAACACTCCTACCACCTTCCTTTAAGGGGAATACACATGTCAATTCCATACAAATGAGGAGTGATATTTGATATCTTTACTTTTATCTTCCTACAGAGCTTCCTGTAATATTTTCTTTTGGTGGTTCTTCCTTATGATGTCCATTATTGCTGCCTTATTTCTAAGCACCCATTTTGACCTAATTTGCAATGAAATTGAACATCCTGACTATAATGTTCTCTCCAAGGTAATATACATACACCTGGATAGCTTGCACATTTGAGCTGCAAACTAGCCAGTGTTGTTACATCAGTATGTACGTAGTTAAAAGTTGATCTCCTTATTCATACATACACGAACCCAATTTGTTTCTAAATTCAATCGGCAAGTGTTGATTGTCTGTATGTAGTGTTATTTTAATTCTTGTACTAACTATATTTCACTTTCTAAATGGAATGTGTGTATAGGGTGTCTGTTATCCTAGGCACATATATGGCACTATCTCTGTGTATGGCTCACTCTACTTTCAATTTAGTATGCAAATTTTGCATAATTTACAGTACGTAGCACCTTCACTAATATATGAAAAAGTACATTATTCATTCCATAGTTGATTGAGGACCCTGACTTTCTAAACTCTTCCCTTGGTTTCAACAGCAATTTCACTAAACTTGTTGAGGATGGCTTTTCTCTTAAGAAAATTCTTCTGTAAGTAGAGCATGTAAGAATAGTGGTGTATTGAATATTCATGTGGAACATATCCTGTATCATCCTGATCCTTGAATAAATACCAACTATAATGAAGGTGTATACATACAGTACATATGAATGTATGTATCCTCTAAACAATCATTATAGAGACTGTTCTGAAAATAAGGGGATTTACAAAGCAGCACAATTTGATAAAGTACTTGCAACACTTGGTCAAATTGACATTGATAGTACATTTAGTGATTCTACCAAGGTTTGTATATACTGTACACATGTAATATGGGATTGTAGACATTATGTAACATTCTGTATGTCTTCTGTTTTAGACTATTAATGACCTTGAACAGAAAGTGATTATGAGTATTAATGAAACAACTTCAAATCCAATCATATTAATTGACAATAATACTACCTTAGAGTTACAGAATCTTCAAAATTTAAGCATAAATGATGCCAATGTTACTGGATATATATCTCAATACAATTACATAATTGTAAGCTGGAACATAAGCTCTTCAAAAGAAAGCATTGATAAGATGCAGGAGGTTGGTAGACAATTTACTGTGTCTATGTACAGTCATAGAAATTTTTTGTATTGTGTACATTGTATATTCATACGTAGCTTTAACTCCAATTTAGGAGGAACGTACACACTTTAAAAAGTGTGTAAAATTTGGGCATTCTCATGTTTTTTATGCCTTCTCCTTAAACATATTACCTATTGACTTTCTTGTATGTAAATTGTTCTGCATTATAAGCTGACTGTATTCTTAATAACTTTTCCCAGGATTGTGCAGGAGCATGTGACAGTCGAGAAGTATTGGATAATGTAGACGCTTTATATGTTAATATAGTAGCAGATACAGATAATATACAAAGGCAGTTTGTAAGTTGATTGTTATCTCTTCTGTCACTTAGAATTGGTTGACTTGCATCATTTATGTGTTGTTGTATTATGGTCATATCCCTAGACACTTCTTAGCAGACAATATACAAGTGCCCTTGAATTAGCCAAAAGGATTACAGTAAGAAAGCCCTGTACATCTATATTAGTGTGTTGGTACATAGTGATAACATGTGAGCCCACTTGCTGTAACTCAATAGTAATGATGTGTGCAACACACTTGTCCAATAGGTAACTGTAGAGGAATTGCTAGAAGCTGCTGATAGGGTATCAATTCAGATTTCTAACACTTCAAAAGTGATGGAGGTGATTTACCATTTAAAGACACATGTGTTACTTCTGAACTACATAAGTATATAGATAATTATTGTAAACAAAGTTGATATGTCAATAGAAACATACATATATTCTCCCATTTCAGTCTGCTAGTCGGTATATATCTTCAGAATTTGATGTTGGATATGATTATGTGGCTTACGTGCAAGACACTCTAGAAAATGAAGTTGGCAAATGCTATGCCCCATGGAGAGCTTTCAGGGGAACTGAGCAACTGATTTGTGGAGGCATTGTTGAATCTTTGGTGAGTATTATGTACTTACTGTATGTGTGGAGTGTGACTAATTAGTTTTAATCAACACTAACCAGTTGCTTGAATGACAGTTTATAAAAATCTTAAACCAATGCATATTAACTATTCAACTGTTGAAGAAGCTTGTTTATTAGGCAACAGACAGGAAATTTAACCCTTCATCAACATAATTATAGGGCTGTAATCCATATATGTGTTGCATTACAGCTAAATCTGTTACTGTGCAAGTATCCAGTCACTCTAAGAGTCTTAGTTGCTTGTTTCAAAATATATGGATATGTGGTGGTTGCATACAAGGCCCAAAGTTGTTAGCGAATTTTCACTCTAATTTCAATATTAATACGTATACATGTTACCACAGGTGATTGCAGGCATATGCATGATCAATGACCACAAACCACTGTTATTTATGCATAATAAAGGTATATATCCTACGTACGTACGTATATACGTACTTGCACCTTTTAGAATGCTTTCTGGTTTGCCCTGGGTTGGTGCATGTTTTGTCTACTGCCTTTGGTGTTCTGCATGCTTTGGTTGTCCTATTACTTGATGAGGTTTAAAGAACAGAAAATCCAAAGTGGATCACCTTACAGACATCAAACAGGGTATGTTTATGCTTCAATGACTTCGGCAGGAATGAATTTATAAGCAAATTTGCTTAACAATCAAATCATGTGGATTTGTTATTGATATTGATTGAAACCTTTACTGATATTTGCTATATCTTATTGGTATCATTGTGGAACTCCTTATCTCTAACTTGTGTAGACTGGAGTCTGACTACAATGAGCCTTCCATCATTGTTAACACTGAAGAAGGAATGGAAATGTATATCACAGAGGAGCAGACAGGGGGCACAGCTAACCCAATGGATCAAAGTGAAAGGTTTGTATACTAGTGCATACCATATCCCCAAATTGGTTAATTTATTCATGACAATTACAGCTATCCATTTGCCATCCCCTCTATGGTAGAGTGAGACTCATTCATCTCTATTGTTAATTACATTTTGAATTAAGGCAGACAACTTACCACTGATATCATAGGCTGCAGATGTGCTTTTATGGAGTGCATTTTTTGGAGTGTGTTATAATACCTTGTACATACACATGTGACACATTTGCATATTCCATAGTGTGAAATTCCCTATTCCATATTTTAGTACTGCCTATCCCTTAATATAAAGTGGCTACAAATTGAAATGTCTTTGATGTTTATCTCTACTGTCTCCTGATAAATAACTCTGAACCCTTATTCATAACTAATTCTCTACATATGTTTATCTACTAAAGCCTTTGATATTTCAGTACCTGTAATGCCTAGGTTGAACTTCATTGTACGTATGTTACCAATAGAAACTAAAACATTAGACAGTGACTTTGGTACATTTAGACCATGGCAGCTAGTCTTTGTGTGTAATTATGTTAAGGGACTAGTGTTATTTTCTAGGAAAGAGGGCCTACCTCAATGTTATTGGAGAAATCTGTTTTAAATGAGCTAGTTTGTGTAGCTGGTAATGTAATAACATCTATGGACATTTTACACCAATTTTATAATATAAGCCCGGGGGCACTAAGCATTTCATGAATGCATGTCTTTATATGAACAGGAACTACCTAATTTAATAGGAATTTTGAGATTTCTATGCAAGAAACATCAAAAAAGTCAAGAAGTTTATATGCACACTCCGTTGCTGGGGCAACCAAAATTCCATCATAGTTATGCAATGCAATATCCTGCCGATAACTCAGTAAATGCTAAGAACTTGCGAAAAGCCAAAGGACAGAGTGTATAGCTATTACATACGTACGTATATCATACTAAAAGGAATATACAAAAGACACGGAAGAGTTATACAGTTGATTATACTCTGCTGACATATTTTGAGAGACAATAAACAGACCAGTAGTGTTTAAGCAAGCAAAACCACTCTAAAACTGAGGCTGTTGAATGTACGTACGTATATGTATATAGCAACAGTCAAACTATCCCTTTCAACTTCATTTTCTTATAAATACTAAATAGGATATACATGCATGTGGCCAGTGATGAATTGGTTAAGATGTCCACTCCCACTGAAAATGGGCAGAGTCTCTGATTAGCAGCTTGTTCTGATAAAGATAGTAGAATCACCACAAATTGGTGTAGACTAATCACTTAGTTAGTTGTTAGTATAGGGAGGAAACATGAATGGAGCATTGCTGTGGCAACTGTATAGCTCAGCACTGGAGGTGAAAACTATAACCTCCAGAAATGGATAATGACTGCTAAGAATAAGCAGAGGCAAGTGACCGAATATCTTCCAGTGATAATCCATTTCTTCATCATAGCCTTTGTACAAATTATAGTGTAATTAACCCCACCATTTCAAAACTAACCCTCCTAATTTGATTCATAATAATTGCTTCTTTCATGTTTTTCCCTCCCTATGATGATTAATTGTGGCTTGGTTATCATTTCAATCATTCATGTTAATAATCGACTAAAATATCCTGTTCCCTTTAGTCTTTGGTTTTCTATTAAGTTGAAAGTGTATTTGACTGTCTTAGGTTACTAGCCTAATGGTCTCAAATGATTTAAAATTGTCTCTATCACCTTTTGTGTATTTGATCCCCTCTCTTATTCTGCATGTGTAGCTAATTATTTCCTTCTTAAAGCCCTGCCTTAATTTAAGATCATGTTCTTCACCTATTGTGAACATCAGTAATTTTATTAACCTCTAAAATAGTGTGAGGTTAATTGGCATTGTATAGAAGGACCCCACTCATCTAGACTATGCACTGTATACATTCATATACGTAGCACACATTATATGTTGCATTCTTATAAACGGGATCTTTTGGTGTACTATGTAACAGCATACATGTACTTATTTTTCAAAGGCAGGCCATAACCTCATCATGCTGTATCTTTCATCCTTTTTGACATTCTTTTGCAAGATATCTACCACAACTTGTGTAATAAAGGGGTTTGTCAGACATTTAATACCTTGTAGAGCTGTTCAGGATAACCTACTTCTCATTTCTAAATTGATATCTGTGTGTATCAACATTTAAGCCACCCTGCTAGATATGATTATATTTCTTGTACTAATTATAGAATGCTTTGAAATAGTAGTGGCCTAACCATATGTACATGGTTCCTTGTATCTTTGCTCACTAATAGTACTGTTGCTCCTCCTTGTATCTTTGCTCAGTAATAGTACTGTTGCTCCTCCTTGTATTTGCTCAGTAATAGTACTGTTGCTCCTCCTTGTATCTTTGCTCAGTAATAGTACTGTTGCTCCTCCTTGTATCTTTGCTCAGTAATAGTACTGTTGCTCCTCCCATTGTGGGACAAGAACGAAGTTCTGATGGGCCTACAAATGAAGACATTGCCGACAAGTTTGTTATATTTCAAGCATCATGCAATTCATTTATAGAAATGAATGTAGTTGTTAAGAATTGTTGCTCTTTTACAGTGCTCGTGTACAGTTTGATGAACGCGCTAAGTCAGTAGTTTATACCAACAAGGTCTCACTGTCGTAAGTGAATATGGACATTATGTAATCAGTTTGCCAGCAAATTGATACATCATACCTTAATCTTAGTTACACTTATGGCAATGGTTATAATATAGATTAGATACAAAGGAGGTGTAGTTATTACATTTCCACATTAACTTGCCATTAATAATTAAGTATCCTCACTTGCTCTGAAGACCCCTCTTATACAAACATTTAGTATTTATATGCATACCACTGTACAGATATGTCTGTTGATTTTGTGTGTATATTTATGTAGAGAGACAGAAGACTGGCAAAGATTTGCACCTCCACCTGACTACTTTGCCATGTATCCAAGAGAACTTGCAGAAAATGGCAATGGTCCTAGAATATATACAGCTTCTCTACACCGTGATGTAAGACAAACTGATTTTGATTAAGACAGTGTATAATCTTTGAAGTTCAACTATAAGGTTTATTATAATAACATATTAATAGAAATGAATGTAGTGTTAAGAGTTATAAGTTATTGTTCTTTTGCAGTGCTTATGTACAGTGTATCTTTAAAATTCAATTAAGGTTTATTATTATAACATATTAATAAGCACACTACAGGTTGACAAAATGTAACTGTTTAAAAACGTACGTATCTAAGTAAGTTTATTCTGACAGTGTCCTGTAAATTATAGCTGATAGAACATCTTAAAGATACCATTAGTTATTCAAAAAACTCCAAAATGGACTTTTTCACCAACAAAATGTGAAGGTCCCATTTACCTGATGAATACTTAACAATTGCCGATTTGATAACCATATCTTGATATTCTTCAGAATCAAGGTCCCTCTGAATTAGACTAGGCAATAATTGAAAATTTTGCTTTTGGCTCTCTGAATAATGAAGCAAGTTAACATCACTCTTTTGCACATCCCTAGTTCTTGATTTGTAGCAGATGATATTATGATGAGTAGGTCCATTTGATGATGACATGAAATAGGTACCTTGTATGTACATAGGAACACATGGTCTTAAGTTTTTTGCTTTCATTTTCCTTCTAAAGTCCAATAATATATCTCTATTGCTAACAATCACAGCATAAAAATATGATGGATTAGTTAATTGCTTAATGGTGACTATAAACTTCAAGATTGGGTTAAAGCCATTACTATCCAACTGTAGATCTTGGTAAGTTGAGATTCCTGTCACTACATATTTCTTACGAGGCATTGCAGCCCAAATTTCACCCAATGTAGCATGAACACCAGTGGTCTCTCTGAACTGATACTTACAATTCTTTTCCATTTCAAATACAGCAAAATGCCTTTTGACCAACTGATTTTGCAAGCGATAAGTGTACTGAAATGTTTGACAGTAACCATATGTATTTGCCATGTTCCTGTAGGATTGAAGTTGGTCATCTGTGAGGTCGTGAAACTGGAAACAAGAATTATTTGGCTTGTTTTCAAAGATAATGTTGAAATAGACTCCTGAAGCGTTTCGAAAATCACTAACATAAGTAACAATCTGCTGGCTTTGTTCCATGTGTTGCTGCAGATCATTCCCTGGGATTGCCAACTTGAGGTGTGTGTTGCCGAGGTGCAGCTCTGCATCAGCTGGTAATATGTAGCTCTCTATTGAGCCTGCCGTGGAAAGGAAAATGATACAAGTCAGCAATATTGACTTGTGGCTGTCAACTGAGCGCATCATCAACATACTTCGTCAACTGTTAGCTAAGTGATCGAGCGAGCTGGTTGCCTGCTTTTATATGGGTTCACGTAAGTGGGCGGTGTGCACATAGGAGTCAACACATAGTTACTAATCTTACCGAACCCCAGCGGCTATAATAATATACAGTATACGCTTCACAGAAACCTATGGCAATTACAAATCTATACAAGAATGTATAGACAGAGAGCCGAAAGGTCGATCGAGCCTCTCGATCGCTGTGTGAAACATGATTAAGCCTACGTGTTAATTAATAAACATCAAGTTAAAAGTATCCTGAGCGATGTGCACGTGTATATAATTTCAAAGCAAGGATAGTAGCGTTCTCATTCCTACAGTCTATGTATGCATGATGAAACAGGTCATGGAGTATGGAAGAGATCTGGCCCCGCGAGACTTATGGAAGCGCAGTATAGATATTACCTGTGGCCATGGGTCGCATAGATTACTGAAGCTTGCGCAATCGATGGGGCTGATTGTATGGAAATATAAAAAGAAACTCATTATAGAGTTTAATTGCACAAAGGCTATGATAATTATAATTAAACCAGCTGCAGTCAATTAAGTGACCGGCCACTGTCACATGTACAGGCAGTCTATATAGTCTTGGCTGGGGAACCGAAAACCTAAGATTATAAATTATTGGCTATACCAGCCAGTCATCCAAGATGGAAAAAATCATCAAAGTATATATGTACACCACATGTACAGACAGCTGTTTCACCCTCATATATATGCCTTAGTTTATTGTGAGCACTCAGTTTTGCTTATATATATATATAGATTGTAGTCTCCACCTCCACTTATTATGAGAACACAAGTATATATTTTTCATTTGTATATATGGCATTCATACAAACTCACTGTCATTGAAATATATCATATAATATATGCTGATGCTTGAGTCCAAATGAGGGCAAAACAGCTGTCTGTACTTGTGGTTCTTTGATGAACTTATAATTTTGGATGACTGGGAAAGGTTATCACTGGTTGCCTTTGGTCCCAGCCAAGATTATACGTATTAATTAATTAGACCTAGGTCACTTGCTGGTTTGGCATAATATGTATGGGTGATTATATACTTATCATTGAAATACTGATTATTGAAATAAAAATGATGTTTAAAGTAGTATGACAGTGCTGCAACAGTGGCTGCCACATCTGGATAAAGTAACAAAACACAAAAGTGATATAAGCCTAACCATACAGAAGTGGCATATGTATAAGCTAAAACTTAACCATACACATCACTTACATGTTTGGATGTACTATGACAGCCGAAGCAGGGATGCTCTTTTAATACATGTACTGTGTGTTACTATATCTTTGTACATTGATTTTATATACTGATGTTATACTTCTTGTTTATAGATAGCAAAATTATGTATATAGTTAGATGGAGCTCCTAACATTGAATAATTTGGGGGGAAACATTTCAACTACACTTAGTATATTTCACAAGGATCTTCTACATTACGATATATTTTGAAGTACTTGGCCTGTGTAAAGGCTGTGATAATAAGTGAATATACGTATAATCACTGGAATGTATTACGCCAAACCAGCCAAGTGACAGCAGTCTAATTTAATAACTAATACCTCAATATTCGTGTGTTATACCTTACTCTTGATACCTTAATAAAACCTTAAGTACGTATAATATTCAAAGGAAATTTTCATAATCTAGACTTAAATATGACTCATGCAAATTTGGTATATAACCTTATACTTAAGAGTCAAATGTAGTTATATACACACATATAGTAACTATTACGGGTTTATACAAAAAGTACAAAATTGTTCAGAAAGTTCTATGCAATTTGGATGAGTTCCACTGATTTAAGCAGATCGGCAGGATCACTAGAGCCAGTACCACACATGACCATGCATGATGTACTGGAAATTGGTAACACACTCGGTCTGATGCGAGCAATCTGAAGATGACCAATCACCTTCCACTTCTTTAAATCCGGATCAAACAGTAGAATTTCAGCTGTTGGGTTCAATGCCTGGTCAGATCCTCCAACTGATAGCAGCATGGAACTGAATGGCAGAGGGGTTGAACGTAAATGAGGAAGACTCTTTACTTCACTCCATGCAGATTTGGCTTTCATATGCTGGCCATTCATTGCTTTCTCCACCTTGCTCCAAGGAAGACTGAATACTTTGGAGGATGGGGTAGTATTTACAGCACCACCTACTGCATAGAGGGTGGGACCACACAGGGCAAGATTGTGAGAAAGTAGTGGTTGTGGAAGATTAAGATGTGCTGCTGTCCACCAGGCTCTGGTGGAAATCTTCATGACGTCAAAATGACCTACTTCCTTGTGTCCGCCTGACACTATCAGGTAATCCTGGTGGGTTAGAACACCAGGTCTGTAGCAAAAATTAGGCATGCTTGGGTATATTTCCTTCCATTCATGCTCAAGCCATGTTACCAACTTTTTTGTTAATTTTTCATTACCATCTAACCCACCTAGTAAAGTAAGATGGCCTTCTATCATTACAGCCTCACAATCATAGAACGGAGCAGGGTCCATGGTATAGCAAGACAGTGTATGTAGATTGTAAACCTGTACCCTTCGACTCATGTCTGGGTTCTCAGCACTACCTCCACACACATAAACATTCCTTCCAGATAAAAGAAGTGTACCTCTTCTTACTCCAAAATTGACATCACAGAGGGATATAGATTGGAAGCTGGCTTCTTTGCCAAGAAATACATCACTTCTGAAAACCTAAAAAAGTTAAATGAACGAAAGTAACATACGCATGTATGAAGACCTGTTTCATTAATACGTACAGTGTCAGCTGTATATAGTCAAAACAAATCAAAAAAGAAATCTAACAGTAAAATCATTTACTCTTATTTCAGAACACTTCTTTAAATTACTAAATTAATTATATATAGCCAAACAATTCCAAAACTTGGCTGGTGGTAAAGATGACTACTTCAAAGAAGCCAAGAGAGTCTTTTCTCAGACTGGTGTCCACATCACATGCTCAAGCAAGTGTCACCTCGGCTCAGCCCTTGGCACACAAGTTTTGCTAATGAGTTCATACACGAGAAAGTCTCAGCATGGAAAGTCAAACTTGAACGTCTGTCAGCCTTTGCAAGATCAGAACCTCATGCAGCCTACTCAATATACATCCATGGGCTCATCAGACAATGGACATACCTCCTGAGATCCATTGGAGATATCAGTCCCTTGCTGCAGCCCCTTAAAAATACCATTGCCAGCAGTTCCTGCCAGCTCTGACCGGAAGAGACAGCATCTCTGATACAGAACACGAGCTCCTAGCACTACCTGCTTGTCATGGTGGCCTGGGGATAATCAACCCAACAGCTATGTCAGAGGAATACACCTTTTCTAAGAGACTGACAGCCTGACAGCCCCCCTCACTGCCCTAGCTCATAGTGCGACAGAACTGCGACATAGGAGACGTCCCACTGCAGCAACAAACCATCAAGACAACTGTCAAAGCTGAAAGATGCAAAAGTCTGGACTACCCAAACAGTTAAAGAAAGTAGCAGAGCTCAGCAGTGAAAAGGGTGCCTACAGTTGGTTGATAGTCACTGCCCATCACTCAACATGGGTTTGCCTTACACAAAGGTGCATTTTGAGATGCACTTTGCCTCAGATACAATTGGACCCCTCCTGTAGGGCAAGACAAGGCATGCTCTATGTTGAATTTTGAGTCACATACACATTCCCTATATATAGGGAGGCTTGGTGGGGTCACCATATCTAGACACAATGAGGTTCATGACCTCTTGGCCGGTCTCCTCATGGATGTCTGCCACATGTTACCTTGGAACCCAACCTGCAACCACTGTCTGGGGGGACACTATCCATATGTGGTGCCACAACTGAGGACAACTCCAAGCTGGACATTGCAGAAAATGGATCCTGGGGAGGACGATTCAAGCAAGTATTCTTTGATGTAAGGGTACTCAACCCATTCGCCCCCTAGAATCAGACACCCCAAATGGCCACCTGTTACAGGCGACATGAAAGGGAAAAGAGACGAATATATGAAGAAAGCATTTGAGAAGTGAACATGCTTCCTTTGTGCCCTTGATACAAAAAAGAATCTTTTGTTCTTGTCCATTAAATTTTGGCACAGATTATTTAACAGGCCTCAAGTATAAAAGTGCTCATGGGTTTATGGAGGATGTATTTCCTTTTGTCACTCAGCATAAGATTGATAACACTTGCCAATATAATAGGAATAACTAAAGAACAGTTGACAAAATTGCCACCCTTTTTTCCAATTAGCAGGCACAATCAGTCCAATTTGGCAGAATTTTCCTTTGTGGCAATGGTAACAGTGGCATACCTGTAACTAATTGTCTAATTGTTACTAGGAATAGTACAAAATTACATTCCTTTCTTACTTCCTTTCATACTTTCTTACTTCCATTCCTTACTTCCTAGGAAAAAATGAGGAACTTCCTCAAGGCATTTTAAAACTTCCTTGGGCCGCATTAAAGTCCTTCATTTTTTCCTCTCAAAACATCCTCAAAATTGCTTTACCTCAATTGTAAAACATTCTTGAAGAATGTGACAGGTTTTGTATGTGTTAATATTCATTTTATAATCACCTCTAAAACTGCCTCAAAATTTCCTCTTAAAGTTCCTCCAAGGAAAAATTGTTCCTAGAGGAACTCAGGAACTTTAAAAATAACTTCCCAGGAAATTTTGAGGAACTTACTTAACGAATGTAAACATTTTTCTTTGTATACCATAGCTTATACGTATATGGTAGTGTTTTAACAATAATAGCAACAGTTCTTGTAACCAATCTTATTGCTGAGTCAATGATTATTACATACGTACGTATATTCTAACAATATATATAGTCTTCTAAGTCAATTTACATTGTATGATATGCGTTCCAGCTATTACAGTGTAGATGTTTTAAAGACTCACACTAGTATTGCTGAGGCGTATTGGAAGCCTAGTACATTCTTGATCTCTTGCAGAAGAGATTTGATTCCAATTGTCTTCTCTCATTTTATATTTCGCCAATTCCTGTTAAGAAAATCGTCAAATGGTTAGACATTTTTCTGAGTCTCTAATATTGTGCATGCAAGTAGTAAATTATCTTAATGGGCATTTAATGGTGTCTATAACTTCTTTTTGATAACTGAATATGGATTTCTTCTAACTGTGTCAAACTTATCTATTGAAAGGATTATTTTTCAACTTTTAGAGGGTTTTCATGTCTCTCTTTATTGTCCGACTTTTTGACCCTGAGGGTCTTCTTCGGTGGCTGATGTGGGTCTGTAGGTGTCTACTTTTATAGGCATCGGTTCCCGCCAATTTTTCCTTTTGATAGTTCATATTTGAATAACGTTAGAGGCCATTTCAGTAACTCTGTACGTACCATCTTAACTAAACTTAGAACTGATGCATTCTTAATATATAAAGAAACCTTAGCAAGAAAGGAACTTATAGAGTTAGTAGTCATTGTACATGAGTAGGGCTACCACAGAATTTCCATCATTATTCTTAATACACATCCATCTAGCTGACAATTACTGTAAAACATGTCTAATCTAATTAATGAAATCAACTCTCCAGTGTCTAAGCACAGAGTATCAACTCAGTTACAGATTAGAGAACTACCTTAGGGGACCAAGCCACTTAGAAGAATTTGAGTCTTTGACAAGTACCTACCTCCTTCAATAGTTTGATAGTATTTTCTGAACACTTTCTTTCCAAATTAGCTTGGTCTGTTTGTTTCTTTAGGCTAGCAGTCAGTCTTGCTACATCTTGAAAATGCTACAATACAAACAAAATTAAGGATAAAAGTCCATGCAAATTTTATTCTAAATATATATACGTATGTATGCATGTGTCTTCCTAAGTCATCCAATTGAGTAGACATGTACACTAAAGAAAAAGTCTTTTGATATATAAATGGTGCTTGTATAATGAATTCTTGAAAGCTTGGAAAAATAGGGGACTTTAAGATCGCAAGCTTACAAAGTTTGGATGGATGACTAGTGGATTCCCATCGATTACATAGGTAATTATAAGTTAGATAGCCTATGCTTCCATTAAGTGAACTTCAGTTACACCCATCATGATCAGCTCATTGAGCTCCTCAGGAAACATGAGTTGGTGGGATAACTCCATTGTGAAAGCTTGTTAGTATATTAAACATGTCAAATGAATCTATGCATATCCTGGGGAATTTTCAAATACTGCACACATGTACAGTTGTGCCACAGGTTTGCTTTTTATTTTCTTCAAATTGTAAAATAAACTAGTAGTCTCAAGAAATGTACAGTTTCCTCTTCGGAAGGCAATTTGTATAAACCATGACCCCATTCTAAGAATCCCAAATAACCTATGAATTCCTGGGATGGACTAACGGTCCGACCTTCGAGCCTCAATAGAAATGGCCCTATTCCAAGAAGACATCCTAGACAATTATTTGACCACCAAATGGACCATTTTGCACTAGTATATTCAAAAGGAGCATGAGTTTAGGTAGGATATTAGATTGTCACAGAATATCCATGCAAGTAGTTCATGCCAAATGAATGCCATTACATACGTATCTGAGTAGAGACAGAGTACATAATATATGCCAAACAGGTAAGGCAACTGCAATATCAAATAGAATTGCACAACAACTGTTAACTTTGGGGTAGTCATGCTCTGGGAATAATAATGAAAAGTGTCCACAGTGTCTTTTCTCAGGTATTTGTTGCTTCTGCATAAACCCCCAAATACTGTGTGAACCTATGAACCTATCAGCATGTTGTATTTAGTTGTCAATTAGGACTATCACATAATAATGAAAAGTGTCCACAGTGTCTTTATTTGTTGCTTCTGCATAATGCGCCTGCACCTTCACATTGAATAGACCTTATAATGTTGCCCCTTATATCTTTCCCACACAAACCAAACAGGTACTGCACAGTGCTCATAAAATAAAGGACTATAAAAGTGTGGCACTCTAAAAAAATGGATATAAAATGAGTGGCATAAACTATTCAACTCTTCCGCTCCAAACCGTGCTTCAGAGTCAAAGAATGATTTGGATTTCACCATACGTACATATTTATACTCTGTTTTCACTTTCAGAATAAAAGGAGGATGGCTTATTACCATCTCTGACAGGAGGTCTTCAGTTAAACCATCTCATAAACTTTTTAATTCTCCTTTATTGTTAATATTGTTACTTGGACCATTAATTTAATTTTATTTTTAATTTTAATTTAATTTAAACTCATGAAATAAGAACATTAAGACACTTTCTTTTTCAAAGCAAAGCCTATATATAGGTCAGTCCGTTTGGACATACGTACGTATGACAGAGTCAAAAGTATAGAGTTATCCATTTGAGTTTTGCCTGGAAAATGATCTTTGGCTGATTGCTACCATATGATATCAAGAATACCCTCAGAGCATACAGGACAAGTTTATTGTGCTGTCGACTTACTTTTTCCTTTAACTCTTTAAGATATTCTTTCTCTATCAAAGACTATGAATACATATGAATAATCAGGTGATAATCAAAACAAAAGTAATTATTCTAAAGCATCATGAAACAAAAACACAAAAGGAGTAATTGCCATGCAAGAATTAAACCCAGGCACAAGGTTATGACCATGTACCAGCCAGTGAGCTACAGCTGCCACAGTAATTGCTCCAATCATGTGACCAATCATATTATACGTACAAACTACACTGATTAGTGTATGTGTTATTTCATATATCAAAAGTACTGTGGGTAGCTGATACAATCAAAGACCCAGTCCATTTCCAGTGGGGTGGCTACCTTAACCAATTGATCACTGGCCGCTACCAACCACAAGACAGCTGGGTAAATCTGTAAATAACTGAAGTGATAATCAAACCACAAGTAATCATTCCCAAACATCATGAATTAAAGAGGGAAGAATAAAGTAGCAATTACTGGGAGGACACCTGGGCAGCTGGTTATGACCATGTACCATGTACTACAGTACCATGCACTGAGGTACAATTGCCTCAGCAATGCTCCAATTAGGTTTACGTGTACGTGTGTTAAATAATAAAAATATGAATTGCATACATTTGGCATGTAACATTTAACCTTTTCTGGTAGGCCTTTCTTTGAGGATTGCATCTCTTCCTCTTCTTCACACAGCTGTATAGATAAGTACCAATCTACTAACACAAATACTATTGGGGTGATGCGCCAAACTTAAAATTCCCTATCTAAAATATACCATCCTAACTTCAAATAAACAAATGGACCAGTTCAGCTCCAAGCATTCTACAAAAGATACCTTTCTGCCTACAGTACTCAGTAGCAGCACATGTAGTAGAAGCAAACCTGTCTATTCTTTTCCTCCAAGTCTTCTACCTTTGCTTTAAGTATTTTGTTCTATTCAATAATGAAAAGGTATAACATTCAAAGCACTATGCTGAAAGGGTGTTCTATACATTGTATACCCCTCTATTAGGGAGCAGCATAATATGGTGTTTATCTACCACAATATACGTACTAAAGATAACACATTTGTACAACATTAAGCAGGTCTCAGAGAAAACACAGACCTGGTCAATAAGCTCAGCCAGTTTTGTATCAGAACACTCCATTGAAATGTGTTGTCCTCCACTGTGTGAGAATTTACTCTCCATGGAGCCACTCTCCATTCTATCTACTCTTAGCTTGGCTGCCTTTGCAGCATTTTCAAGGAGTGACTCAAGGTATTCCAAACTGCTAACTGAACAAACAGGAATAAGGACTAAGTTTAATGAAGCAGATAATGTACCCATGGAATATAGCATAGGAACGTAAGTTAACAACTTATATTGAGGCTAATGCTGACATAAAAACAAATGTTCTCCTTAAATTGTAGCTACATACGAGCTGAAATCTATTCCAATTACATAGTCTGGCCTATAAGAGATTTTACTGCAGAGACACTATGTTAACAAATGGATCCAGCTACATACTGTGACCAACCTTCACTGCCTCTAGCCACCACCATTCTACCAGCAACTTCGGGAATTTGAGACTTGGCTACAAGAGAAAAATCAAATTTTATAGTCTACAGTTATATCTGCAATTGATCTTGTTTAATTTATACAATAAAATGAAAAGGATTAACAAACTTATTGCTCACTACAGGTTAAATCAATAGTACGTAACACATAAGAGTGTGCAACTGCATATCTTCACGCATTAACAGCATTTAATTGTGTAGTAAATTAAATGTGTTTCAAAACTCTGGATGTGATTGCGTTTAATTAATTGTGTTTGACCAGCCTTCAGGAGCTAGGCAGACCTGGTACAAATGCTGGTCTGTTAGCACTTCCTTTATAGCCTTGTTGGCTTCTTCAATTGTGCAAGCAGACAATCCAGTCTTTTCTGCTGTTGGGAGAGACGTTGTTGGTTTACAAAATCGAAAGAGACTCATGCATGGTCAGACTTCACTAGAGAATACTAAGTAATTTAATTGATTGCATGTTTAAGTTTTGCATTAGCCAGGATTTCTCGCAATTCACAATTATTAGGAACAAGCAATAAAACCCCGATACACGGTATCACAATATCACATTCACATATACGTAATACACAAAACAATGTGCTTTGTTATACCTAGTTACATAGGTATATGTTTATAGAATCACCATAGTATATGTACATATAATAGAGGAACGCAACATGAATGGAGCATTGCCATGACTCAAAGATCATTAGTGATCACAATTAACTTTCTAGTGTGAATTCAATACCCAGCAATAGCTTCTTTTGCTCTCTTTCCTCTTAATGTTTGATTAGAAGTAATTGTGGTTTGATAATTACTTCAATTATTCATGATATTAATCCAATGTATGCACTTATTATAAGGATTAAAGTACCTATTTCACATCTCTCATGAAGAAACTGATTAACATGCTTTTCAAAATGTGCACAATAAGCATGAAAGAGAGAATGAAGACCGCAACAAACACTGTCATCCTGCATCATATTGATAAATTGAAAAATACAGTCTGCATCCTTTTTGCTTATTACATCCACCAGCTCAGCGTCTCTTTCTTCATAAACAGTCATAGCCTGTAACCTGTTTGCCTCGGGTTCAGTAAGAACTTTTTTTGCTTTCAGTCTACGTATCAGAGTATTATCAGCAGGCAACCGGCCACAGATACTTTCAGAAATGTCCATAAGTGCTTTTCTAGCCAATTTTTGCTTGCACACTGTACATACAATTATGGTAAAACCTTGGTAAAGGTACAGTATATTAGGATATGGTATGATACTATTTTCAGAATATGTATATCTAGGGAATTTTTTGATGAGGATACCGTTTTCATACCAACTTTTCTTCCTTTCTCTACTGGACAAAACAGCTATTCCTAGAAATTCCACCATTCACTAGTGATCATGGGAGTCTTTGTCTTTTGCAAGTCCTTATAGCTTTCTGCACTAAATCTAGAGATCTTACATACAGAGGCTTGGTGGCAATTAGGTGTTAGCAAAATTACAAGTTGAGAAGTAAAGACACTATACACTGTAGCACTAGACTAGCTATCTAGATGCGGAAATGAAGGGTTTTATTTAGAAACAAGGGGTATCATGGTACGTATGCTGAAATAAGGAGGCAAATGATATTCGAGAGCGGGGGCAACTAGCTTCTAAAAGGGGTGAATGCCCTCCCCACACACCCCTAAAACCCTATACCAGTCAGGATTTACTGATGAATACAGTTAAATCTACGAGACTGAGGCTTCATATAAGTAAATTTCTTTAAATTCATCACTATACCATCTATCTCCAAAATCACACCCTTCCTGATGATGTAAATATTCCCTCATTCCCTTTTAGTAACGAGATTTCTATACACCCTCAAACTGTGGCTTACCTGTGGTAGTTTCCCGCTCTTTAATGTAAACTTGCCCTAAATTAACCAACATTTGCACATCCCTTAGCCTAACCAATCTCATCTCCACTAACCATCACATAGAAATATGGCATAAGGGATTAAATTGAAAAATTACCAATTAATTGACTATTCCCAAGGGATCATGCACTTACAGCTTGTGCAACATATTTGACATGAACATCCCATGCCTTTGGTCGGCTATACAGGAAAACATGCGCGCATATATATGCGCTTGTGATTAATGATCATGCTAGACCCAGTTTAATGTTAGTCTGATTTCCTACAAAAGGAATGTCGCAATTCTAAATTTTAGCAGGGTACCACAGACTATTAACACGTGCATACACGGCCACCTTATTAGCATTACGCACAATATTATATATTTGAAAAATAAGATCTGAAGCCGGTCTTAAAGATGTCGTATCTCCTCATTTGACACAAAATTTATAATATCATTCTGTGAAATTGATAGAGCTGATAAAATCCACTTACATGAAAAATTTTCTGGTGAACCAAGCGAGGCAGCCATTTTAAATTCAGCTGTAAAAATGCGTAGGAGGGCGCGACACTTGTAATGTTTTATAACTCCAGTCATCTAGCTGCTTGTTTGGTTGCTCCTGCTGTAACAAGTGCATTCATTGGCATTATATTGAGGCTACTTTTAAAGTGTCCTGATTTCAAATTTGAAAGATGTATGTGATTTTATGTGTAATTTCAACTTAAATTGATAAATTGTAAGATTCATACTTTCATAATTAAAGGATTTTACAGACATATAATTACATATACGTATAGCCATTAGATATTTGGATGTAGCAGAATCTTGTTTAGATATATACAGTAAATTGGTAAAGTCAAGTTGTTGAAATAATCAACTATACTCATTCTACTGCTACGCTATCCTATTGACTAGTTAGCGGTGACATTCTACGGAACAAGGGGCCATGCAACTGGTAAGGGCCTAAGCCTTTCCGGACTCTTTCTAAGGTCATGTACAAGAGTATGTACAAGAGTATGTACAAGAGTTACTTGAGTTAACTATAAGAGTTAATTGTACTGTAATGATTAAATTTAGATGTACATGCCAATCAACTAAACTATATACTACACTATTGAGGATTCGTAGAGAATAGGCAAAAGATTGCTGTACAGTTTCCAGCATAAAATATTCAATCTCTTTGTATGCCAAAGTCATCCCCCTCCTGTAAATTATTTAAGGCAAGCACCTGAAATACAAAAAAGACAATGACTTATTCTGCAAAGTTGACAGTATTTAAAGAAAAAGAGTAAAGTACGTAAGTACAGTACCTAACTAAACTTGTTGCATACCTTATCATTGGCCAAATGTAATAAGCACACAAAAAGAACTGGTACAGATGTATATCTTGCCATGTCAGCTGAATACATTTCTTCACAAACCTTACCAAAACTACAAGATGTCTGTACAAGATAAAGTTACAAGTATGTTAATTATATATACGAATATATACAGTATATGTATAGGTAAAAGTGTATCAAAAATGATTTACAGTACAATACACTCTATCAGAGAATACGGTAGTACTCTCTATGTAGGGATGGATTTGCGCAATATTTATGACGTCTTAATCTAATCATCGGCAACTGAGTGGCAAACATGTGTGAAGAAGAATAGCATATGCAACGATTATGGCCTTTTCCGTACAGAAGCAATATTCTGAGTACTTTAAACAGCTAGATGAGAAGGCACAGAAGTGATATCAACAGAAACTGAAGATGCTTGGCGACATAGAAGACCCTCATTTGGAAGAAAGCACCCTGAATTACTTGACTAACTGGCAGGACTTGCCAGATTTAGAATACCCGGACATCTACAACTATCTTATCGCCACACCAAGTCCCTACACAAAAGACCAGCTCAAGGCCTACAAAAGTATGGATGGCTACAGTTTTGTTGCTAATGGGTGGGTTAATAACGTGAAGGTTGCTCCCATTGCATCCCAGTCTGCAAAGTTCCTGGTACTTGCATGTGTAAGGCATTCCCAAAAGCTGACAGCAACCCCTCTCAAACCATGGATTGCTGTTGAGAAGACAGGTAGTTTTGTGTGCACACTGTGACTGTATGGCTGGACTGGGGGAAGCATGCAGCCACATAGCAGCTGTTATGTTTGCACTGGAGGCAGGACCTTCGACATCCCAATACCCAGATATTAAAAAGAGAAAGGAATTATGGTGCTTCTGCAGGTGTGAGGAGTCAGGTGTGATGATTCTCTGTGACGACATCACCTGCCCAATAGTCTGGTTCCATACAGAATGCTTGAAAATGAAGACACAACAATTACAAAGTGCAGATGAAACAGCAACAATCTTGTCAATGATACTTATATATTCTTTGTCTTCACACATGATCATATTGATGGGTAGTATAGAATTGAGTATAGTATACTTCTGTCGAAGAACACCAATTACCCTCTCAACATGGATACGAACACTTGACAGTTGTCTTGAAGTATCTACACTTCAAACTTGCTGAGTTGCCTTTTTCAACGGGTGAAGGGAGGAATTTTCACTTCAGTGCAATACATACCCACACTGTCTTGAATTGTGAACCCTCTGTCAGCAAGGCTTACGCAATAAACCACACTCCTCTGTTAATTGTACATCTGATACACAACCTCCCCATCCCTGTGAAATTAAAGAAATAAGTCCTTGTGGAGCAATGCCAATAAGAAACTTCACTGTATTATGGTGCTTATAGTTAGACCAAAGTTGAGATATTGCTTTAAGATTTCACAAAACACTTCAAAGCAATCTATGATGATAACACAGCATTTAAAGCTTCTTCTAAAATCCATAGGCATGGCCATAAAATCAAAGGGTTTAGTCTAATGTACATAATTTCTATCCACTTCCTGAAGTTTCGGGACACAGATGATGACTGATAAATGCCAAACCTAAGTATATGCTAAATCTTGATCAGGCATGTTGAGCCGAAGCTTAATAATTACCATCAGAAATTGCTGGAATTTTGTTAAGGTATTACGTGATCTGGAAGTCACTGGTGCTGCAACATATTTGAAGATTGCCATAAAAGTTGCAAAGGATGGAAGTCCAGTATAGAATTTCACTTTAGCATCATCATTCTTTAAAGATTCCTTGCTCAAAGTTAGTGACTTTAATAGAGAATTCTCCTTTTCAACAGCTGGCAAGCCTCCTTCAGTTCAGAGTTCTCCTCATCATTTACAGTAAGATCTGATGTAGAGTGGACCCTCGCTTATCCGGACCATACGGGACCGGACTATGTCCAGATAACTGAAACGACTGGATATGTGAAGCAATAATTATTGTACTGTACGAACGGTACATGCCAAAAGAAAAGTCGCCTCGATTGAGATTTTCAAGCAAGGAATGAGTCAAAGGCCGGATAATCCAAGCGGCCAGATACTTGAGGTCCGGATAAGCGAGGGTCCACTGTATCAAGATCTGCTGTAACAGTATTTGTTCTTTCCTCTTATTTAGATTCTTCTTCGACACTATCATCCTCAATAGTTGCATTGTCCTCATTGTGATGCGCTACTGCAATGTCTTGGTTATCCTCTTCCTTCCTTTTCTTAGCAGCAGTACTCCTCTTGTACCTGGCTAGCGCTTGTGTTGACTTCCTCTTAACTGGGCTTTTGATGAATGTAAACACAGAGGCAACGTAATCAGGGGATAAAGGATCTTCTTATTTCTCTCCAGAAACGAAGTGCGCACTGCAAATCCACAAGTTCTTATTTGGCAACCAATTGTCCCAATTTACTGCTCCTATCCATCTTCTTAGCCTATTTGGGTCCTTTGGGAATTGATAGAAACTGAGACTGGTGTCTTCCACACATCTATAAGTACAGCTGCATGCGCAACAACTCTTAACCATAACTAAAACTAGGTATGAACACAGTTCAGAACCTCGCTGTTCACCATTTATAGAAAGTAGAATGATGTTGTTAGCTAATCACAGTAGTCAAAGTAATCAACAAAACGTTAAGCACAAGATTAGGATGAAAGGACACCGTTTATCGTGATGTAATATGTCATTATCGTTAAATGTCTGCGAAAATGGACGTCACAATGGCGGAGACCCGAACAGGGATTGTTAGTCGAAATAAATCGAAAAATGTGCTCAGCAGGAAAGTTTACACTTTTTGTTGTTTTGATTTCAAGACGTTGGCCGTCATCCTGAGACGAAACCTCAATCTCGGGGCACTCGATAAAGAAAAATATTCAAGCTGACATCAGGCATCGAGTAAGTGACCTACGTAGTAATGCCTACCATCATTCAATGCCTCACTGTACTCCCTTTCAGCTGTGGGGTAGAATTGTCTCTATGCCTGTTTTAACGTTCGCTATGATTGACACAAAATGTAATATGGGCAGCAAACCTTGGGAAAAATTTCTTTGCCACACCTTGGAGCAATTATGTGCGTGGGAAGCTCGATGTGACTCCCCTATCAACGGAAACAATAAACCTCGCTATATCGCTCGGTAATAACACGTGTTTGCCACTCAAACATGGCCGTCTCGTGACGTCATAACCAAATGCATGACCTCTATACATTTGTATAGGAATGAAAATCCGAAATAGGCTGAAAACCGCCGAAAAAGGCTATGTATAGTTAAAAATAGACCAGCCATGCTATAAACTGGCCTTTAAGGCAAGCGACCGTGTTCCGTTGGCAAATGAACGAACTTTGAAATATCCCATTTTCGTTTTCCTCTTCATCTTCTTTGCCCGCTGTAATTAAAAACGGAAATAAGCTTTCAGACTACTTTTTAAGCGAAAATACTCCAAAATGTCCGTGCTGTATTCTTTTGTAGAAGCGAGAGCGATAACGGTATTATTGAGCATGATGGTTTTTGTGGCCAAAGAGTCAGAGCTTCAATAAAGTCGCCATTTTAATGACGTCATATTCAGTTGAAGATTGCAAAACCAACAACTAATTCCTAGCTTATGCTCCATAAAAAGTATAGAAACTAGAGAACAATAAAAAATTTCTACAAAAATAGTAGAAGATGTAGGGATGGTACAAAAAGCACAGAAACAAGAAAGGGATGTTACAGTGAAGCATTTTTTATGCATGAATCCTACAAGCAAGGGTGCTGTGTGATTCATAAATAATGCTTCACTGTGTAACATCCCTTTTTTGTTTCTGTGCTTTTTGTGCCATCCCTACATCTTCTACTATTTTTGTAGAAATTTTTTATTGTTCTCTAGTATAATGTAAGGGCACGAGAGGCTGAATCCTAATGTAATTAATACTCTTGTTGGCAAATTGTGACTCTTTTCAGGGCAATGTAATGCATAAGACTTATAGAGTCTCTTTAGGTTTGAAAGTGCAATGCAACATGGTCTATTTTACAATCTTATCAAGTTATTATTTGGTGTCTAAATACAACAACAAAGTGTACCTTTTCTTGATTGCAGCTTTCTATGACATCAAATAATCTCTGTTTTATCTTTTTAACATCCACTTTAAATGAGGTCTTACTGAATTCAATTGGTAGATGGATTTGCTGTGGCTAATACGAAATTAAGACATCATAGTATAATAGTAAAATAAACATACTCCTAGTAAGGTAACACTAAGCATAATCAGAATTAAATACTCACAAGGCCTCTAGCTCTTAGAAGATTACTCTCATTTAAATCCAAAGGATGGTGAGGAAAATTACTGTTATTATTATGGGTTGGGGATGAAACCAGATCATTAGCAAATGCTCCAGTGCAACCATCATCATCACTAAATATCTGTAAATAAATAAAAATACATTATATTTCAGATGATATATCTTTTCCAGGCATGCATCGTTAAAAAACAAACCACCTCATTAATTGGACAAAGGTCTTGATTGTCATTTGGACTAATATAGGAAGTAGTACCTACAAAAGTAAAAGTACATATTAGTATACTAACATTGTTTAAAACAGCATGACCATAGCAATTTCACAGGGACATAACAAGGTACTGGTTAATGAAAATATAATATAGACACAGCTAAACATAATCTTATATAGCAGACAGATCCATTGTGGCTTACCATCAGCTAAATCTTCTTGGAAAGGGTCAGAAACACTTTGCTTATTAACCTATGTAAAAACAGTACAAGTTGCACAAGTTGCTACTACCGTAATTCAGGAATTTTCAAAGTGCGAATCAAGGAAGTGTGCATTCGGCATAGACCACGAAAATTCAACACGAAACATTTTCCCACGAAAATTTCCCAGAAAGACCCCTTTCATCAGAAAGACTTGCAGGTACATACATGATAATGCAGAATCATCTCTTTCATACTTATGCACATACAGTACGTATACGTAAACATACACATTTAATATATTAATAGGATAAATGAAAGTGCACAAAGTTGTGTACCATTAGGTCTTCACTGGAAAAAGAAACAAACAATACTTTGGCAGAAATTGGCTCTTTGTGAGGTAGTGTAACACAGGCCTGCTGCATTTTCTTTACTGCAGCCTTTGAAAGCTTACAGCATTTCTATAGATCAATATTAAAGAGTTTAAAAGTCACAATAAGTCTTTTGTCAGTTGTATACAAACTAATACAGAATGCAGTAGTTGTGAAATAAAAGTAGATGCAAGGATATGCTATCATATGCAGACACTTCAAATCCATTTGGACAAATATAACATACCTGTATATACACAGAACACTTTATCAGAGAATATTGTAGTGTATACTCCCTAAGTAGGGACCTCATGAAAAACATGGCTACTTTGTTAACTAGGTATAATATGGGTTATCCCTTTAAACAACAGAAACTAAATCTCACTGGCCTGAAAAAACACTTGCGATAAAGTAACTTTGGATATCATAGAAGAAGTGGCAGTTGCCATTAAAAGGAACAATAATGAAACAAGTAATTTAGTTGAAAAAAACTTGTGGGGCTGGCTGCTAACAATTCTCAAATCGTTAGGCTTATACTACATATATGGCCAGAAATTTGTGAGGGTAAATTATTTTTGCAGATTGGCAGTTTTGAGAGCAATCCGCCAATATTTCAACTGCCAAACTACATACATCTAACGCAGTAGGAGAACAACTGTCTTGTGAGTAAAATCCACCAAATGGCATAATTTGAGCAATCCACCAAATATTATTCCCTCCAAATTTTCCCGCCATATAGATGAAATTGTTATGACCCAATTTCAGATACTTTAAAACGAGTTGACCAGATTTACAGCCGATTACAAACAGCCCGTTTTAAAGCTGGCTTTAAAACAAATGATCTATTTCTGTCATGATTATAGCATTTACATTAACATGAATACATATATATCAGCAATGTGGAGGCATTTATAATTGGGAAAAGTTAGAGTCAAATGATGGTGGTAATCAAAGCTTTATTACTGGCATCAGATCTTAAAGTCCCCTATTTTCAATGTTTGTTTCCTATTAAAGTGTTAATTGAACTACCGTAAAGGTACAAATGTATGCGTGTGAAAATTTATGCGAATTTGGAAAATTTGGCCTCTGAACAAATTTATGCGTTTATTATTTATGCGTTTTTGTCTATCAAGATTAAGCAACATCTTTTATTACTGACTGATTACCGCTACATTTCCATTCTTGTAAGCGTATCTCCCTATGGCAGCTCGCTGTTCAGCGGTAAACACCGTGTAAGCCTTACGCTTTCTCGACTGCGTCTGTGTTGTACCTCGCGTAGAACGGCTACATTTGCTGACTGTGTCACGACATCTCCGAGCTGTGTTTCTTTGACTGTTGGCAAAGAATTCGCAAGTTGGAAGTAACGAAACAAAGCCATCATTCACTGCGCTAACGTACGTTTGTGTAAAAATCAACTGCAAATATGATTACGTGCTTTTATGCCGTACTAATATAATGCGAATAGAAATTTATGCGCCCAGGAATTGACTCGCATAATTCGCATAAATAAAACTCACGCATACAATTGTCGCTTTACGGTATTTTCATGATGGAGGGGGCAAATGACCCCCTCCCCTTTAGAAAACCTGTAAGTAGTTCTAGTAGACATGTCATAAGCTGAAGGAATTTCTAATGATACAGAAAGCCCCTAAAACTGCCCTGTACACCTATTTGAAATAGCTAGTCTTTTCTATTAAGTGCAGTTCCAGTTCATATCATATTTAAAGGAATTTGAATACATGGTTAGTCAAAACAGGAAAAAAAGTCCTCCAAAGATTTTGCATGCTATATAGGTATTGACATTTATATGTTACCTTGTCAATTTTAAAAGAAGCAGGTGAGACTAATCCTTCAAAATTCACTCTGAAAGGTACCCTGCCCTCAGTAGTCTTTTTCCTGCTTGCTATATACGCACCATAAAAATCACACTTTAATATTGGTTTAGAAAATATTTTTTGAATGTGAGGAAATTTCATAACCTTTTTGAACAGGCTTAATTTTCCAATGCTGTGGTCCCTCCCAGCTGGTCAGTTCAGCTAGCTTGAGGTAACCACATTCAGATAACTGAAGAATGTCAGATAAACCAAATCCAAATGTTTGTGGGTGTTCCGGATGTATTCTAAATAAAAAGTGAATTTTGTAAGTTTCTATAAATGAGATCACAAATTATCAAAGGTAAGGTCAAATTTGCTGTGTGTCCTGTTTTTGTTCATAATAAACGTAAAACTATCAATACATAAGAAAAAACAAGATCCTAAATTTTCATTCATTTGGAACGTAAGTAAATAAAATAGCATATGAAAAATTACATAAGTATATATTTAAACTGAATTCTTAATTCTTTCACTTTGATACTAAATATTCATTCATGCAAATGATTTCCTCATCATTAATGGCGACCTACTGCAATAGTTATACAAAAGAATATATATTAAGTGCATGCCTTTTCATGATATTTACCTCGTAAGAGGATCTCCCAACTTCCTTATACTTGCAATTAGACTGCCTTCAAGATCTTCTGTCGGATAATTCTGTACGTATGAATGCAAATCACATACAGTATACGTAGTACAAATAGCAGCCCTAGCAAGTAGCAACAATTTTCCATTTTAATGCAGCTTGGACTTCTTGACCACTACATTACTGACTGCAGATTAACTTTATGTTAGAATAAACTCCAAACAGCACTAACTAATTAAAATAGACTCTTGTAATACACATGTAATACTAAAAAGCACTTACATGATTATGAATTTCAAACATGCATTTTACATGGAGATAGTAATGAAATTATTAAAATTAGTATAAATAGCATGTAATAATAATATAATTCTTGTGACAGAGGGAAAAGCATAGATATACTTGTACTACATACTTAATCTCCAGATCTCTTTATTGGCTTTAGTGAAACAGAAGCTACGTACTGGATATATAGTCCTTAAATATTAGTAACTAGAAGAGTCGCACTAACATTATGCCTGGAATCATAATGCAATAACTAATACTCAAATGAAAGGACTGCTCAAGGATAATTTCACCCTAGCTATTAAATGTTCCACAAATTATAGACATGTTGATGAGCTTTTATGTATCAACAATGAGGACTTTGAACTGTAAATTAGTGACATCTACCCCAAAGAACTTATCCTTAAAGACAATTTCTATCCCTAAAAATCTCCATTTTTAGACTTAGATATAACTGTCACTAATAACCAATTTTATTACCAAAGTATAATAAGTGAGAAGATTTTAACTTTAATATTAATATTAAATAAATGTACGCACCTCATTCGAAAAACATTCAGTTTTATCATCTTCAAAACTGCAATTCTCTTGGCAATCATTTCCTATTGTTTTAAATAAAGTAAAAGTAATAACCCTCAGTAAAGAATACATATGTACTATGTAGTCCCAATCAATATTCCAAGAAGTCGGCAAATATAAAAATGGCTGCTATGAAAGTCATCTTATGAGTATACAATGTTATATCTTTTGAAAATCCATGAATCAAAAAACTTTAGTACCACATTGATTAATAGATGGAATGCCCAATAAAGTCAAGTGATTAGTTGACGGGGCAAGCCACTTCAGAAAATGCCGTTTGCGTATTGCGTATTGAGTGTCTGCTACGTCGAAGCGAACGATCGGTTCTGAAGCTCCTGAGCGGTGTTCATGCCAGGTGGAGATCATTGTTGTGTACCTCAGTGTACATCTGATCAACGTGAGAAGAAGGATTCGCTCGTCCTTTTTCACACATTGCCGAAAGTTAAGTTGTTGGTGAAGAAATGGATTCACACTATCAGACGAGACGTCGGGCCAAACTTTCAGCTTTCCCGTAATACATGTGTGTGTTCTGACAACTTCATGGACGACCAGTGTTGCTAAGGACGGAAAGCAAAAGGTGCTCACCTGAAGAAAGACGCTGTACCCAGTGTTTTTGCGTAGACAGCAAAATCGGATGAAGACTCGGCGTCCAGTCGACGCAAAGGACCGTCTGATCGTACAATAAGAGAACCAGCTGTGCAGTTTGGACCCCCCACCTACCTGCAGTTTCTTGAAAGAGAGCTCCAGGTAACACAGCAGCTAGTTGTTGACCTCCAACAGCAGTTGGAAAGTGCGGATTTGGTGGGTAAGCAGTTCAGTCTGGACCGGTTTAAAGAGAATCCAGAAAAAATGACCTTCTACACTGGATTGCCAGATGGTAAAGCTTTTGATGTTCTGTGGGAGTATCTAGATGCGAGTGAGGACACACTGGTGACAGTGAGACAGTTACCAGATGACCAACGAAAACGATCTTAAGGAGGAGGTAGGAAGTTTTTATCCATCCCATTGAAGGAACAGCTGTTTATTACCCTAGCTCGTTTGAGGCGTGACATGGATGAGGAGCTGCTAGCAGATCTTACCTTGACAAGCCAGTCTAGGCTCCTTACCACATGGATAAACTTCCTATACCTTCGACTAGGAAGCTTACCCACATGGCCATCCTCAGATCAAGTGAGTCACTGTCTTCCTGATGCTTTCAAAACATGCTACCCTAACACCTTCCTCATCATCGATTGCTTAGAGTTGTGGAGTGAAGTACCTTCATCTCTGCCCCTACAATCACAACTGTATAGCACATACAAGAGTCACACAACGTTTAAGGGTTTAATTGGTATTGTGCCATCTGGTGCAGTAGCATTTATTTCAGAACTTTTCACTGGGATCATCAGAGACTGCGAATTATTTGAGCAAAGTGGGTTGCTCAAACTACTCGAATCTGTTCCCCACGGCAAGTCACTAATGGCAGATACAGGATTGAATGTAGAAGATCTTCTTGCTCCTCTAGGTCTTAAGCTAAATGTACCAGCTAGGAAAAAGCAGTTGACAGAAGCAGGAGTATTAAGAACACAGTGCATTGCTCGAGTATGCATCCATGTCGAACGGGCAATCAACCGCGCAAAGAATTTTACCCTATTTGACAAAATCATGGAAGATAGCAGCTACAAGAAACCACACTTACTTGTGGACCCCAATGTCTGAAGCTGGTCACGAAACCGAGCAACTGCACAAAAGTCAGTAGTCAGTGCTGTCCCTGCCCTTGCTTCATACAGTGGTTCTTCCTCTTTGCAGTTGTGCATTTTTGCCTCTCTCAACGACCACCTGCTGCAGCACTTGGGGAGTTATGTTACGCTGCGTTCGTGCCGAATGTTCTTCTCCAGATCGGTGACGGCGCTCCAGGTCGTTGTAGTACAGCTTGGCCATAAAAGTTCAGATAATGTTTAGCAGCAGTTTTCATACGATTTCTGCCAAACTTACAGCACGAGAAGTTTGTGCTTCCTGCCCATCAAGCGAGCGCTGCAGGAACTCTTTCAGCTGCTGAGGGATAGTCCATCTATCTAGAACGGCGCCGTCTGGGGGATTGGCAAAATCGAAACTAGAGGTCTGGCGAGTGACTTCTGCGATGACACTGCTATCCGCTGCCATTTGCCAAAGTGGCTTACCCGTCAACTATCACGTGACTTATTGGGCATTCGATCTACCTTAAGGCTAGTAATTTTAGCGGGTACCAATTTTAGCGATTTTCGGGTTGAGATAAGAAGGCACAGACAGCTCAGACAGAAAAGGATCGGACGGAGAAGGCACAGACGACTCGGACGGAGAAGACATGCATATTGCAGATAGACGTTTCAAACCGAGATTAGTGGGACACAGAAATAACCTGTTACTGTACTAGCTTAGCGATCATTTTTATATGCAAGGACAATTTTTAGCGGGTACAATTTTTAGCGATTATGGGATTGCTCGCTAAATTTGCTAAAATTAATACCTGTTAAAATTAGTAACCTTAAGGTATTACCTACTGTTATTGTTTTTGAATCTGTGTACTCAAAGTGCTCACACAGAGAGATTGAGCACTGCATTAATACTGGTGCATGCGTGCTGAGGGGTAGCAAGTTCATATATTACATGAAATTGTAAGTAGAAAGGACATATAAAATGCTCACAAAGTGCATACGTACATGCATAGACGGATAAAATGTACACATAAGGAGAACACCATAGAAGCACACAACATAATATACATTTTTTACATTGCCTGAATAATGTACACGTACTTACCATCAGTATTTCCATCATTTACTTGCTGCCAGGTAATATCAACTTCATGTATTTTAGAATTCTACATAGTATATTAAGCTGATTGATTAATTTAGGTATGCATTTCTTGAAAAATAAAACTAGGGACTACTTTGTAATCTACATAAGAATATAGTTCTTCATTAAAACTTACTGTAGGTTTAGAGGGGTTAAATATAAAGGTGTCAAATGTTGGACAAATCCTTGTAGATTCCTCTAACACATCTGGAAAGAGACCTATGTAATAGTGAAACAGACGATGTTTTTATTTAATTGTCTTTTGCAATGTACACTAACATTAACTATTTAATAGACGACTTTCGTAATGACGTCATAAATCGTTACGTAATACTGGATATATTGGCAAAAAACCTTTGCAAAAGTGTTACTATTATAGCAAATGAGCAACGAAATGGATTCAGCTCGAGCGATTTTGCACCTGCAGAAGTCCGCAACGAGGAAGAGTTACTGGCCACCCTTCAGCGCTTAACAGTCCAGCGACTCAAGTTCTTGTGTAAGGAGTTGACAGTGAAAAGCTCTGGAATCAAGGCTGAAATCATCGGACGCTTGATCACGAGCTGGAAGAAGCTGTGCGATGTTCAGACCGAGTGTGCCGACGACAAACAGCAGAGTGCAACCTCCTCCAACGATTTGCAAGGTACTTTGAAGTCACCACAGACGGCTAAAAGTAGGAATCTGCCAAATTTCAAAACCATTCACCAATGGACAAAGGACATTTCATCTATACGTGGATACTGGTTCATGAAGCTCTACCAGTACCTTATTAATAGCACAGAGAGCACGTTCGATAAGGAAAGCATGAGGGTTTTCAAGTCTCTAAAGGCCTACAAGTACTTTGCTGATGGTCTGGTGAGAAATGTCTGGGCACACCATTTGGAAGATCAGGTGGTTGTAAGAGGATATTGTCTATCTTCTCTGAAGACGAAGACGACATATACAGTTTATGTCGTGATCAAGACCACTGGTGATGTTGTTGGAGGTGCTTGCAACTGTGTAGCTGGAAAGGGAGAAGCTTGCAGCCATGTAGCTGCCTTATTGTTCTATCTGGACGACCTTACCTGTCATGCCATCACCACTCTTCCTAGTGATGAGACAGTAACTGGCCGCCCTCAGTAGTGGCACAAAACCCCCAAAACATGATGTTGATCCTAAGCCACTATCCGCTATTACTTTTCATAAGGATTCCTATGGAAAGGTGAGAAAGGAGCCATGTCATCAATTGGAAAAGGCAGCTACATTAGATGATGCTGCATTGGAGACATTGGTCACAAGCATTCAAGCATCTTGCCCAACAAGTGGACTTTGTCAATTTTGGACCACCCCATCATCGGAGCAACCTGCAAATGCTGATCAACCTGGTTGATGCTATGCATGAAGGATTGATGCGATTGACACAAAAACTAATTGACTTTGATGGAAGTGACACTTCATTACCACCACCTACAATTGAATGTCAGGGAACTGACACTGAAAGTGAATATTTCAAAGAGGTATGCTGTGAATATGAAAAAGAGCAGGTGATTGATGACACACTTTCTGCTTTTGTAGAGCAAAACACAACTGGGCACAGTGAGTGCCAACTCTAGAAAATGCTTCACAATGGGAGGCTTACGAGTTCTGTTGTTGGTGAAATCATGCATCGGAGGGATAGCACTAATCCTGACAGCATTCTACGGCACATTATGGAATACACACAAATAACGGGCACACCCTTGGCTATTCAGTGGGGCAAGGTAAAAGAGTCAGTGGCAAGGGATACCTATGTTGCCAAAATAAGAAGCCTGGGGCACAAAGATTTGCAATGCAAAATCACAGGACTGACACTGTTACCATGTCACTCCTACTTGGGTGCATCATCTGATGGATTAAAATTGAATCATCGCTACCATGAAGACAAGGGGGTTTTGGAAATAAAGTGTCCATATTCTATTGAAAAGAATCCCATTTACAATCTGCCACTAATGGATATAGCACGAACTTACTCCCAGCAGTTTTTTGGAAGAAATTGAGAATGCACTCAAACTGAAAAGGAGCAGCAACTATTACTATCAGGTGCAGGCAGAAATGGCGATCATGGGATGCAAGTGGTGTCACTTCGTTGTATGGACAGAGGTGGACATTTTTGTTGAAGAAATTTCATTTGATGAGAGGCTGTGGATTAACACTGTCTTCCCCAAATTGCAGAGCTTCTATTTGAATGAAAATGTACCAGAAATTTTAACACGTAGAGTTCAACAGTCAGCTTTTGTGTAATCAGTTATGTACTACATAGTCAATGTCAAAAAATTGCATGTGTGAGCTGTTATGAGTCATCAGTAATGATTGGTGGCAAGAAGTTTGTAGGGTATGCACAAACACATATTATGTCATTGGCAATGCCTGCCAGTGTTATTGGACCAATAAATTAAATTAAATTAAAGGTAAATTACTCCCTGAAGAAGCTTGTACTGTTTAATTCTCCCTATAGCTCTTTCTACGTGAATACGCAGTCCTGCAATTCTCCTAGTTAGCTCAACTTCAGTGCGACTCAATTGTTGCCTATTGTTTCCAAGAAAGGGTGGAATGTTGATGGTGATGCCTTTTGGATCCTCGAGATCAAAACCTCTGTCAGCCATTATGTTGTCTCCAGGCTCCAAAAGTTCTAATAGTCCAGATGACTGTGTGATGGCCTTGTCTGAAACTCGTCCTTCCCACAAATCTGATACAAACATTATTACTCCTCCAGGGCTGATTCCAACAAAAAAGTTTAAAAGTGTTATGGCTCTCTGTCTACCTGTGAGTTGAGTGATGATGGTCGCTGGATATAAAATTCTGTACAATCAATTATTACATGACTGCTGGGATAGGGTAAGAATCTTTCTGGTGCCACAGCCCAAACTTGCTCCCTACATGGCCATGGGAAAATGACTTTCATTGTTTTTGACATAACTTTAATCCATGTCGTAAAGATCTTGGACATTGTGGCAGGTGAAATAGCAAACCTGTCAGCAGCATCTTCCAGTAATAATCCCAACCTCAGCCTCATCAACACGGCCACAAATTCTTCCATTAAGCTTAACTTTCGTTTCCTGCCTCTTGCAACAGTTTCAGACTCAACGTCTTTTTGTCTTAAACTCAATACCTGGGGCTCCAGGTAGTGAAATAGAGCAGTAAAAACTTCATATGTAGGTAGCCCCGTATAGAATTTAGTCTTTTGATTGCTGCTTGCCATGAACTGAAGTGGAGATTTTGGGAGTGACTGTTTCAAGGAGTCCAGCTCTTCTTGTAAGGCAGCCACCTCTACAGACAATTCCTGGTTAGGAGGAACTAAGTAATTCGGGTCTAGCATTGGGAAAACATGGTCCGTTTGAGTTGATGCGTCCCTCAAAGCATCTTCGCAACTAGAAGCCATCGCGCTCATATGCAGCAGACCTTCCGCAGCTGTTTAAAGAAATTTTATAATGTCATCCAAGCGTAAAGGCTAAAATGGCTACACCCAGCCACTGGAAATAAATGAACTATAACACCTCTGGCTGGAATATGGCTGATTTATATGCCACTTCCATTTGGGTGCTTCGTGCCCTTATGGGTCATTTTTATAAATCAGCCTTATCCATCCTGGAGATACTCTGGGTGGAGCTACATGTACACAGGAAAAACATTCTGTTTGGCAGTATCTATCGTCCACCTAACACAGACACTAAAGTACTTGATAACATTGCTGGTATGCTAGATATGGTTGTACATGAGAACAATGAAGCGATACTAATGGGAGAACTAAATTGTGATCGGCTTGGATCAAATCACTCAACTGTAGCCACAAATTTACTCCTGATTACTGGAGAACATAAACTTACGCAAATGATTACGGAGCCGACCCGTGTTACCAACCACTCTGAGACCCTCATTGACATTCTTCTCACTACCAACCCCAATATCTTCTCTTCTGTTGGCACTGCACCTCTCCTAGGGAGTGACCACTTGATGATCTTCAGAGAATGCTGTAGAAAAGTGGCACTGCAATTAACAGTGTCGTATGTCAGAAACTATAAGAAATGCAATTTTGATACCTCTGTATCTGTCAGATCTTAGTAATGCACCTTGGCCAGTTATGGGCACCTTCGATGACATTGATGATAAGTGGATCTACTGCATTATTGACAGACATGCACCACTGATGAAAGTTAGGGTCAAGAAAGACAAGTGTGAATGGTTGGACGGTGACATCCGGTCCTTGATGAAATCAAGAAATTACTACTGCAGAGTGTTTCAGAAGTCCAGATTACAGGAGGTATAGTAAAGATATAGGGCTCTTAGAAACGAAGTAAATCGCAAAGTCAGACAGGCCAAGGTGTTCCATTTCTCCACAATCTGCCAGGAGCTCAAGAAATAACCATAAGGCTGAACTCTGCCTTAGAGCACAGAAAGGGAGGTTCAGCTGAGAGATAAATCTGTAATTGCCAACAAGCTTGTCAAACACTTAACTCTCCTACCTGCTCCCACTCTTGTCGTTCATTTGATCAGCCTATTCTCCGTCCCCACTAATTTTCATTTTTCTGAGTTGAGGAGGATGTCTTGAAGAGGTAAACTTCCTTGGATGCTGGCAAGGCAACTGGTCCAGACAGAATCTCAGCTAGGCTCCTTTGCATGGTTGCCCCCCACAATCTATCGCAGCCTCACAAAGTTGTTTAATGAAAGTTTACGCTCTAGACAATTTCCCTCTGAGTGGAAGAATGTAAACATTACTCCTATACCCAAATCTGGAGACAAGAAGGACATAGGCATATAACTTTCGACCCATTTCTGTTCTACCCATTATAGCCAAATTGTTTGAATTCTTCGTCACCAAGCCAACTCCGTAAATATTTGGAGTCGAACAAACTCCTAAATGTTGCCCAATCTGGTTTTCGATCAAACCACTGCACCCAAGATGTCTTATTGAAATGCACTGATGACTGGAAACGGCTCTCGATGATGGAATGGTTGTTAATTGGTACAGTAATGATTGATCTGTCTATGACTTTTGATTCTATAGACCATCCCCTTCTTTTGAAGAAACTCGAAGCTCTTGGAATCTGAGACAAGGAACGCATTTGGTTTCAAAACTACCTGAAAGGAAGGAGGCAAAGAGTTGTTATCAGCAGCACTTGCTCTTAATGGAGAAGTGTAGCTACAGGTGTGCCTCAGGGGTCCATTTTGGGATCACTCCTTTTCTTGGTTTTTGTGCATGACTTCCCCAGTGTAGTTAAACACAGCAAGATCAACCTCTATGCAGATGACACCTCTATATACGCCAGCCACCGTGATCCAGCTATTGTTGTTAACATGTTAGAAGAAGACCTTAGAGACATTGGTGAGTGGATAGATGGGAATGGAATGCAAATGAATGTGGCCAAAACTCAGCTGATGGTCATGTGCGGCCACAAAAAAGCATCTGGAGGACCAAGTTGAAGTGCGTATTGGGGAAGCTTTGCTACGGAAGCAGGATTCAGTTACGTATCTCGGTATTACTGTAGATAAACACCTAAGTTGGAAGACACACATTGCTAATGTACGAAGGATAGGCTTGGGAAAAATTGCAATTGCTCAGTGTTTTGGCACAATTGTGATGTCATCCTGACTAGCACAGTTGAACGCATTCAGAATTATGCCCTCAGAATGATTCTAAAGAAATCTCCAAGGAGTGACACCAAGGAGATGTGCAGTCAATTGGGCCTTCTCTCTCTTGAGCAAAGAAGACTTAATTAATTCCACTGATGCCTGTATGGTTATGTTCCTGAGTATTTATCTTACAAATTTGTAACTAAAGATTCTCTCTTTGCTAATTATCCTGCAATCAGAGGGGCTCCCAATCTTTATCAAAGAAATCCCCATACTAATGCTTATCGATCAACTTTTGAATATTTTGGAGCTAAGCAATTTAACAGACTTCCAGATCACATCAAAATCCTTACAGACTGCAGCTGCCTTCCGAAAGGCATTATTTTCCTCATTTATCTAACTGTTATAACTTGACAATAACTATGTATTCTAATAACTCAATTTAGTTTAACTCCTGTTTGTCCCACCATGTGTGCACATTTTATGTTAGTAAATCAGGACCTGCATGAAAAGCTGCAGCTATTGCAGATGCAGTTTTCACTGTTGCAAAATAAAGTGAATGAAAACAATGAATGAGAAGTTATAACTGATGTATCCAGATGAAGAAGAGACCAAAAACAAAGCAAATGTATACGTATGCATACACAAGGACAAAGTAATGATAGATATACAAACCTTCTAGCTCCTTTCTAGGGTAAAGGCAAGGTGGTGGCAAGGTGTGGAGAGCTTTAAGAGATGTACATGGGTCAACAACAAGCTCACAAGAATCACTCAACACAAATAGATTGTTTAAGAGCAGGCCTTCAATACCACCCTCATCAAATGAAGAAGCAGTTTTCTGATAAAGTGGGTCTACCTGAAATAACAAAATGGAAGGGCTCATAAAAAGAAGTCTTTGTTTTGTTATGACATGGCAAATCATGTTAATTACTATACAATGGAGCATAGACATACAGTATGTATAGAACTACGTACATTGCAGAAAATTATTACCAAATTATTTAAAAGGATACACACTTTTAAAAGTTTTCGGGCACACACTGTATCCATATTTGTCACAGTAAATTGGAGACACAATACAGCTTTAAGTCAGTTTCTCACTTTTTGTAGCATATTGACATTAAAACGAACTACATATAACCATATACGATTCTGTGGATTAAAAACGTCATTGTAAGAATGTGCACATTGATAAATCTATAACACAACTTGAGACTGATACTAACGAATTTGTTACTGTTTCATCTTGTATACAGGTATATGTATACTTTTCCTAAGATTCATCACTAAAAGTTTGCTATCAAAACTCAAAGCTTTACTTTTGAAATTCTTTGTAACTAAAATTTCAATAAATCTGTGTTCCATATAAATGTGTACCTATCATATCAGAATTACCTGAAAGTTTGTGTCAACTGTAGCAGCATCTAGATTCTTTATATTCTTTTCCACAGACTGAAAAGCATTTGAGTGATTCTGCATATATATATCTAAATGTAAGCTTCATCGGAATACATATACGTATACCTTTATGTCAGCTACGTACATACGTACATAAGTAACAATTAAAACTGCACTAAAAATATACAAGCAATTCAACATTTGTAGTCCGATAGCCTATGCATCATCACTTATTTTAATAAAAGAAACAGGTATTTAAAGCAAAATTGCCAATGTAAGTTAAGTACGTACGTATATACACATACAAGTACACACCTACGTACATACATACATGTACGTATGCAAGTCTGCAATTCATATACCTTTGGATGTTTCTTAGAAGAACCTTTATTACTTATGACTGCAGTTTCATTTTCTTGTGAGTCTAAGTTGAAGCAAATAACCATGCAAGTGCTTAGACACACTTTATAAACATTGTTTGTACAGAGTACCATATTGAATTATACAGAGTACCATATTGAATTATACAAATAGGTTACCTCTTTGACTATTAGATTGTACATGAACAGAGAGACTAATGACTTACTAAGATGTTATTTTGTAAGAGGGTAACATGAGTGGAGCATTGTTGTATGTGGCAATTTTAGTTCAATGACTCATAACTGGTGATTTTAAAAATATGGTTCAAATCTCTGCAATTTTTATCATGATTCTCCATTTGATTTTGATAAATTGTGGGTCAATTATCAATTATCATTGATTCTTCTATATGTAGCAATTAAAATTCCCATATATGATAGTATTCCCTAAATAGGGATGCCCTGATATAAGATGGTGGTCATATTCATTGTTTACATCACAGTTTTGGCCTGCAGGGTCTCAGTTAGTAGCCATAGAAGATATGATACATATGCTTGCAATTGAGCCATATACGTACCTAAGACCACAAAGTTTTACTACATTCAAACACATGCATGGCTACTGGGTTAAAGGTTCAGCTTTCCGTGCTCTTGTATATATGCATATTACAAAATCTATAATACCCCAACTGCAAGTAGAAATGAAAACAATATACAGGCAACCCTAAAACTTAGAAGTAGGGTTCACAGTGCTTCCCGAAAGGACTAGTATTAAAACAACACACTGATCATGAGATAACGCTAATTACAATGAAGAAGATAAATGACTTAGCCAAACACCTCACTGTATGTTTATATAAGCATTATCATCCCCACCATAATGTAAGTATATAAACATAAAGGAGTGATGTGTGAAGTAAAATCACTTAAATATCATGTGCCATCTCGGGATGTTCAGCCATCACTGTTTTGTTTTGTTACTTCATCCATACATACCAGTCATGGTTGCAAGCACAGCCATGCCTACTTCTAAGTTCCTTTGAAAGGTCAGGTGTTTACTATGGCAGCCCCTTATATTGTTTTCATTTGCTGATTCCGTTGTATGGCTTCATGTTACGGAAAGATATACGTATAGATATAATACGGGTTCATACGCAACTATATAATAGTTGCGTATGAACCCATAATATATCTATTATAACACTTTATACATTAATACATCGTTTTGCAAATGCCAGTTTTAGTTAACAAAGGTTTTCCATTGTTATTTATAATGTCCCCAAGAATTTTTAAACTCGAAATACTTGTTTTACTTGTATGCACCATGTATAGAGGTACGTACGTACATAAGTTAATCAGTTAAGTATATATGCATACACAGTACCAGTGTCTGAACAACGATCCTCTGAGCCTTTGTTTAAACCACCAAGCACTTTTAAGGCATCAGTATAGATTGAGTCTACACGTCCAGCATATATCTTGGCACTGGCATCAAGTGCACAACCAGCAACCTGTACATAGTGTATACAAATGTACAATTTCATCATTATTGTCATCACTCATCATTCATCATCGATTGATATATACGTATCTCCATGCAGTACTAGAGGTAATCTCTGGTACATAATAATAACAGTTGTATAGTCAGAGCAATTTATGATGTATTTAAAGCATCAAGCCATACATCTTACAGCCTGTAGGTTAGAAATTTGCATTCTCTCTAAGGTATGAAAGTCACAGCCAATCCTGATTGTAAATGCCTAAGTAATTAATAGCTTTCTACTTGGCATTCAATGGCAACTCACTTATCACTACGGGTAGTGTTAAACTGAGTGTATGCACATCATGTAGCCAAAAATAAAACAAACCTGAAAATTTGTCATTCCATGATCATCAAGCATATCAGCCATATAGTCAATCAAATGTAATCCAAATGCATTCTTAGCATTAATTTTCTAATATCATCAAGTGAGGGAAAATAAGATGACATATTGAACAGAAAGAAATACATAAAAAGGACAATATTAGGGAGAAATTGGAAGACTAACTATTCGCATATGCAGTGCTTAAAATAACAGGCGGACATCGGACAATGTCCAATTAAAAATGTGCCAGGTGCGGTGGTCAAATAGTCGCTCAGTTGTCATCATGTCCAGACAATGTTTGCAATAATATACATAGTAACCATAAAATAATTTTCCATCCTCATTAATACCGTTTTCATACGGCCACTCGTAAACTGGGTTCGACTCGGTTTCAACTCGGGTTAACCGTTCATACGATAATTTTAAACTGGGTCGAACCCGAGTTAAGAAACCGTGTCGAACCCTACTCTATAGTAGGGTTCAACCCGGTTAAAAGCGAGTTAGATCCGAGTTAAGATGGCTGATAATCGTGAACGCGGACGAACTTGGAACGATGCTGAAGTAGCTGCATTGATTGCTGCGTGGTCGGATGAAAGCGTCCAACTTCAATTGCAGGGAATGGTCAGAAACGAAATACCATTTCGTCAAATTTCGGAAAATCTAGAAAGACAAGGTTTTAATCGAAATTTTCGGCAATGTCGGGAAAAGATAAAGCAACTGAAAAAGAAGTATAAAGAAAAGGTAGACAGCCTTAGGGCAAGCGGAGTAGGATTATCCACTGATGATGAAACAGAGATTTATGAGAACTTTCAGTGGTTCCATGAGATTCATGCTGTCATGAGAAGGAGGGCAATAATTAATCCTCCAGGCCTGTTGGACTCTTCAGTTGTGAGTCAGACTGGTGATGAAGAAGCAGGCAGTAATATTTCCAGTCAGTTTCAATCTAGGCCAATTACACCAGCATCAACATTGAGCGACGATCTTTCTATGACAGAGGAACAGTTAAGCAACCTTTACACTCAACTCCCTGATGAGTCTCAGGAAATATTATCTGCGAGCACTCCCTATCCACCCCAAGGAATTGGGTCTTTTACATCAACCCTTCAGTCATCTGAGGCCGGCCCTTCTAATACATCAATCCATCAGTCATCTGAGGCCGGCCCTTCTAATACATCAATCCATCAGTCATCTGAGGCCGGCCCTTCTAATACATCAACCCGTCAGTCATCTGAGGCTGGCCCTTCTAATACATCAACCCGTCAGTCATCTGAGGCTGGCCCTTCTAATACATCAACCCGTCAGTCATCTGAGGCTGGCCCTTCTAATACATCAACCCGTCAATCATCTGAGGCTGGCCCTTCTAATACATCAACCCGTCAATCATCTGAGGCTGGCCCTTCTAATACATCAACCCGTCAGTCATCTGAGGCTGGCCCTTCTGTTACATCAACCCAGCAGCCAGCATCTCAGGGGGCAGGACCTTCCACATCTACCACTGGAAGACGTCCACCTTACCAACCACCAAAGCAGAAAAGAAAGAGGCCAAACAAACTAGAAAAGGCTGAAAAAGCTATAACATCCTTGTGGGAGAGGTTCCTGAAAGACCAGGAAATTAGTAGGAAGAGGATGGAAGAGGCAAAAGAAAGGAGACAGCAAATAGAAGAAAGACGTATAAAAGCAGATGAAGAACGTGAAGACAGATTTATGAACCTCATGCAGCAGATGATAACAATGTGGAGACCACCTCCTCCACTTCCTCCACCGACACTTCCTACATTTCCAGCTGGTCAATCCACTAGTTTTCCCTTTCAGGCACAGCTTGCTTCCACCTGGTCCAGTACCTTCCCATGTGGGTGCATATACCAGTGGATTCCTGACATTTGCACACTTACCTGATCAAGAGGAAAATGTAGACCAGCCTGATGAGTTATAATACATATATACAATAGATGACAGTAGAATAAATTAGGACTCAACACTATAGGCCCTGACAGGCACTATATATAGTTTAATTTTAGCCATGTATTATGGTACATAACATCCTGCAACGTTTAACAACTCCTGCCAATAGATAAAGCTGTAGAATAAGGGGTGGCAATAATAGGTGGATGAGATTTGAAGTCATATATAACAGGTAGAAAAACTTGGTTGTAGTCTTATAGTAATTTTAAGCTCCAGTAAACTAGTTTGAATATGAGCTCAAGTCATCAAGAGGAACAAGAGTTGCAAGAAAATGAACCTCAAGATGCTACTTTATTGCTTGATGATTGGGACGAGTACGTACATAGGTGGAGCATTAACCAGAAATTAACTAACTATAACCTGTTATCACCTTATAACTAGATTATGAACTTTGATACGTATATTTACTAGCACTAATAATTACATGTATATCTCTTGCTAGCTATAGTATACAAAATTCATTCAAATTTGATATACGTTTTACAGCTACTAAATTCAATTTTTAAGATAATAGTTCAACAATAATGTCTGATCAAAAAAGGAAATGATCAAACACAAATTGACTTGCATGGACATTTGTCCAAATAAGTCCTATTTCTTATTTTAAACACTGCATATGGCGTTAAATTAATTCTAATTATATTCTCACATTTTCAGAAGATAACTTGATACACTGTTTGTAGTGGCTGGTCACTTGTGCATTAGTAAATTGCCTACCACTGAAGCACGCCTTTCTTCTAATGATAAAAAGAACACATACAGGATGGAATGTGCTAGTCCTGTGCAGCCCAGACAACTATTTCACCTCCATATGTACTTGATGATATCACACAGTCAGTAAAGAGGTTCTGGTGAACAGTCTACATCCATATTTGGGGCACCCTATATTGTTTTCAGACAATATATGGCCTGGAAATTGACGGCATTCAAGCGACAACTGGAATCGGTGAACTGGACATCAAGAACCAACCAGCAAGTAGTTCGAGTTTGGGGCGCCTGGTGCCCCATGAGTTTTCTAAACTTGAACTACTTATTTTTCTGAGTCATTGGAAGTAGGTGGCTCATTAATATTAAGCTACCATGGCTATAACAATATTTACACCTTAAAATGTGTTGTAACAGAGAAATTGTTAGCAAGTGAATTAGTCTTATGTAAACAACAAAAACACTTATTGTAAAGAAGGCACTTCCAAATTGTCTGTCAGAATCTACTATATACTACTATACTACTTATCTTTTGAGAGGGTCATCTTTCGACTTTTAGAGCGTCTTTTTAAGTTCGACACAGTTAGAAGGAATCTTTACTCTATATCATACTTGCTAAAAGCTAATTGGTTACCCAGTCAAGCTCCTCCATTACACTGTTTGCAAAGTGACTATGTACATGTTCTAAGCGTTTTATTTACGAGATTTACTAATAAGTAATTAGTTGGAACAAAATGGATATGGGCATCATACCATACATTTTTTACCAATCATTTGAGATCATCAGATAAATATGGAGACGAAATAGCAATCTGGGCAACGCAAGACTAGGAATGTGCATTTAAAATTAATGCCAACCTATATTTGTGTGTAGGCGGTTCACTTGTGGGGGAGGGTTATGATACAATGCATATACACAGCTTGTACAGAACTTAAAGGCATTAATTATTCACAAATATCCGGTGGTTGAGGGACAACAGTAACAGCACTGTCCTCCAGACCCTTCTTCCACTTTTGACTTAGAATAAGGGTCTGGCTAGGTGGGTCTACTGAAAGAGAGGGGGCATAATTATATTCCACTCCCAGCATCACTTGGTAAGCACCTGCCCACCAGTGTCTTGTAAACAATCGAACCATTACACAAGACTAGCCACTCTATAAAGTGATTTGAAACAGTGGGGAAACGTGGAACAAAGCTTCCTTATACCTTCCAACAGTAAGATGAGTATTGGTGGTGTGGCCTGTTAAAAGACAAGACACACAAACCATTTTCTTGCTCACCTCTCCACGTTAGCCGTCACATTTCGTGGAGTATGCACCCCTGGACTCATAAAATCATTCTGCTGTCCATCTACTTGTCTAGCTCTTTTTTCAACAGCATCATCATTCAGCGATATATTTAGAGCAACTCGCCGAAGGGCAAGGTTAGTCGAAGGGTTATCAGCCATAAATGCCGGAGCTCTCATAGGAGGAGATTCTCTTGCTGGTGTGACGTTTCGTAAAGTCATTGCTTTACAAGCAGATGACCTGTCATTATGAGGGGCAAAAACTCGACTGCCACTCATGCTCTTCTCAATTCACCCGCCAATTTCAATGTGGGGCTTTCCCATCTCATCTTTGATAAAGGCAGTGTAGCCAGACCCTTTCCTTAATGGCTTCCTAACCGGAAGTTGGATCTTAACTCAGGTCTGTAAGGTAACTCATGGCCAGCTTAGATCTTTACGACCCACTATACGATTTTTGCCGGGACTTTAAGAACTGGCATTCGCTCTATTCAAGTGTTTAGGCTTTTACTGTATACGGACCTGACCACTTTAGCACTACGGGGGTTGGTCCGGAAAATAGTCACGCCACAGAGTGGCTGGCCACGCGAGACTAGGGCGGCTTTACGGCAAGACATGAGTTCGAAATCAGTGCTCTCTTGGGTTGTGCTTTCCTGCTTGATAGTAATCCTTCTAGGCTTTGATGATGTTGAGGTAACCTATTATATATGATCTGGTACAGTCACCTACCATTAGTATAAGTTTTACATCTGTTGAAAAGGATTACCTCAACGATGAACAATCGGATGAACAATTTCGAACTGCCTCGGCACTCCAAGCTTGGAAAGCAGCTAGATTGATCTTAAGTGAAACTGATTTGATTGATTTTCGGACTAGACTTAGAGTAGCAGATGATATGCTAATACAGGTTTGTTGTTACTCGTTATCCTATTCTACGTAGCCTGCACTTTAATGTTTTCTAATCACGATAGGCCAAGGATATAGCGATAGAAGGCAATGCAAAAGAAGAAGCGAAGGAGATTTCTGAGCAAAAGGCTAAAGAAAAGTTTGCGAGCGTTCGTTAATACTGAATGTATAGTCTATGTAGTTTGAGAAGAATAAAGGGATCTTTCTGAGAAGCGGGTTTAAAAATTCATGTATTTCTGACCAATCAAGCTGCATGTTTCAGCATCTATTGTTAAAATAAGCATACTGCATACCTCTTTTCAAATCTACAGCTTTTAAGGGAATACAATATAACGTCCGTTGTGATGGATGATACCCTAACCCACGAAATAGCAGATTTGGAACGCCGAGGGGCAATTCTTGATAATGCAGAATTGCTGAAGCTGTGGAAAGCTATAACAAAAGGAGGTCTTCATACTTCGGACGATCTAGAGTTTTTTTGGAAAGAACTATTAAGTCTTAAGGAAGAATTGGATAAATTGCATACAATAAGAGAAAAGGTATACCATGATGACTGTTTATGGAGATTGTACATAATTACTGTTTTATGGTGCTAGTATGTAGGCCTACATGTGGTAGAATAAATTGGAGTATTTTAATTTTTGCAAAATGTATATAAACATGTGTACTATATACAATGTCATGTAAATGTTTGTACCGTTCTGCAAAGGAATATGTATTTCACAAGATTTTTATCTTTCTTGGGCGATGTTATTTGTATCTCTAGCTTAAAGCTACTCAACACAAACCTGGTAAGGAACGTTCACCTGAAAGTCAAAGTAAACTGGAAGTTCTAACAGACCATCAGAAGGTATCTGTTTTCTATTGTCATTTTCCTTTAGTGTATATATTTTATTGCTCAACTATAACTACTCCTTGTACTCCTTATCCAGTTGAAGTAACCTTACTATGTATATCACGTACGTTTTACCAACCAGCTAAGGGGAAAGTATGTATAAATCAAAAAGTAGTCACATTTGGGAAGTACAGGTCAAAAACAGCTGTCTGTGGCTCAATTCCCCACAACTTCTTTCTTTATGATATTTGGTTATACGTAATTGGAAATTTTTGTTGTTAAAATGTTTTCATGGTTGACCCAAAACATGAAAAATTCTCGCATGAAATTTACCCTCCTTTATTTGTTTATGCAAATCAAGAAGTGTGGTTGGTTTAGACCACGAAAATATTTCAACACGAAAATGTATCACACGAAAAATTTTGTGCACAAAATTTTCCCGAATTACGGTATATAATAGCTAGAAAAACTTGGTTGTAGTCTAATAGCAATTTTAAGCTCCAGTAAACTAGTTTGAAGATGAGCTCAGGTCATCAAGAGGAACAAGAGTTGCAAGAATATGAACATATATTTACCAATAATTATCAACTCATACCGATAAATTGAAGGAAGTATCACTAATGAAAAATCTAAGATACCATTTTACTACATGCTATATGCCTATTCTGTAAAAGAGCCTATTGGGGAACTAAACCTGAAGAGAGCTTTGGATGAGGATACAGGAGTCCTTTTCCCTTCTTTCATCTTCTTCTCCAATGGGTCAGACAGCCGTTTCTGGGAATTTCACCCTTCATCAGTGATCCTGGGAGTCTTTGTCTTTTCTTTATCTTGATCTTCTGTGAATCCTTGGCTCTCAGCTCCCCATAATAATCAAAACCAGATATCCTGGGTTAAGTTCCCAGAAATTGATTTCCGTGATGTCTGCTTCATGATGTTTTTTGTGGTTTGATTATCACATCAGTTATTCATGTCAAGTGAGTAAAAACTAATTTATGCTTATTCCTTTCTTTTTTAACTGCATGAATGATGTAGTTTGTAAATGAACATTTAAAGCAGTTATCAGACAAGGCTGCTGGCAAAGTAGATCTTCATGATCCAAGGAGCAGGTTTGATAATTTCAGTGACGATCATATAAAAAATCTTTGGAAAATGGCAAAAAATAGTCAACTGACTGAAAATGAGCTGAAACAGTTTAAAGTAAACTCTACATTATTATTATTATGTTTTTTGCATGAACATACTGATGTGCAAAAATAGTAATTTTTTTAAATTATATATCACCAGACTGACTTTGAGGAGTTTCAAAGGAGACTCAGTCGGCATAAGGAGTTAGTTGAACAAATCTCTAAGTCCACTGAATCTACAGGTGGTCGAAAAGAGGAAGCATCACATAAAACAAAAAAGGCGAAGAGTATGATAGCTCAAAGCAAGGACTGGGTTAGTGTAAAAGTGTATAACGTGTGAAATAGTGATAGTATATGGTTCTGTTGACTACATCCATACTGATACCCGTATGTATATACATATCAGTGTATACAGGCATATAGTATGGGCTATAACCCGCAAAACGTTTACTTTGTTATAATTTGTACCGTATCATACGTAATACTGTAAAATGTATACTAATATATAGTTAAACAAATACATTGTTTATTTCCTTTGTTGGTAGTAATTAAAATCATTATTCTTTCATGCTTAGTTTGTAACAACTATCTGTGAAGGAGTATACGTAGGCTGATAAATTGTTATTAGATTTTAATTGTCTTGCGGAGAATCTTTAAGTATAGATTGAAGAGACCTTTCCTTCTTTTCTGTAGCTATTGAAACTATACCATTCCCTTGTTGGAAGGCTACATAAAGATGAACTTTAAATATGTTTGACTATTTCACTCCTACTCTTTAGGCTTTGTCTTTCTATACTTATAAATAGTGCTGTAACGGTTGTTAGCCAGTATATTGTACATTCTATATAGTAGATATATTATTTGTAAGATTTTGTTTTAATTATCCTGCATTGTGACTACAATTTGATGTATATTAATTTATATGTGGGATGGAATTTCAGCATCAAAGGGGCGATCCTAATTGCACTTTTACTCTCTGGTTGACAAACAGCATGCTGGATATATTCATTCTTTCATATATAATAGTGTCTACAAGAAGTTAAAATGGATGGGAAGTGTATTAATAATTAGTCTTCAAAGGTTAAGTTACATGTAAACCATACCAACCAACACAGAACATATAACTGCTGGGCTAGTTGTTAGAAGAATATGAGGCAAGAACAGCAAGCATGCAGTACCACACAGTTTTTCCTGGTATATCTGCTATATATAATAATTGCCACTCAACAATGGAAAAAAGCCGGCCGGCTTCCTACATGCAGATGATGAAGATTTAGACTGTAAACATGGGGTTTTTAAAAATCTTATAACCATTTACTTTAAAATACATGCATAATTAATGAGGAAGGTGTGATAGTTAGTTCATAAAGTTCATACTACCTAGAAAACTGATGGTAATGTCATGGGCTACCAGATCAAGACACATATATAATTTAAGACTAATCAAAAAGAAAGCTGTATGTATGAAAAAAAGTAGTAATGTGCCGTATTGTCAGATCTTGAGCAAGCTAGCCTTCCAATTGTACAGTATTAATATGCAATTGCAATATCAGAGAGTACGGTAGTACTCTCTAAGTATATATATATAGGTCCAAGTGACTATATGATATTAAAATTACAATCAAGTAATTACAATCAAGTACTAGCTACACAGTGCCAGTTACAAAGAGATCCAAGTGACCCCTAGGATAATCAGTATTTTAAACAGTACGTATAGTTGCAGGCTTTGAAATTCTCAACTACTGCATAGAGAGAAGTAGTTGATACAGATCATCCAATTGCAAGGTAGAACACATGGCCTACCAATTACCTTTTCACACCTTAGTATAGACTGAAGATGATGCATCTGCATGCCATATATCAACAAAGGTTCCAGTCTTAAAGGGTATCAGCTAATAACCACAGCAGATTTGATTTGCCTTGTGAGGGAGCTAAGAATACCGACAGTTGGTTGCATGCATTCGCATAATCAACAGGGTTAGAGACCATTTTGTAACTTATACACAATGACATAAAAGGCCAAGGCGCGTATATGTCATATGATGTCCCTTGTGATATTTTATCCCATGTGTAGTAGGTTATTATATCTACGCCATTTGACTATGCATCCATTAAATTAAAAACATATTGGAAGTAGTCGTGCAACTATCTGGAAAAAGTAACGAAACAAGACAGTGATCGTGTGGTAAGGCTAGCCATACAGAAGTAGCATACTGAAGTGACTCAACCACATACATAATACATAGTCTCGCGTAGCCCAGACCGCTATCTCGCCTCCATATTTATATTATGACGTCACACGGTCGGCGAGATAGGGTCTGGTCAATTGCCTATACCATTTTTGTTCTGGCCCGAAGTGTTCCGGAAGTGGTAGGCGATGATAAACGCACTTCTAACGCATACGCATTTAGACGTGTGAATCTCACCCATGCAAACTGTAATGCTCCCTTTTCGGATTAATAAACGATCAAAAATAATCGGTAGTGCTGCGTAGATGACGGATTTGCCATAACCCGTCGGCAGAGAAACAAAGGTATCCTTCCCGCTTACAAAGGCCTTAAAGGCTTCGATTTGCTTGTCCTTAAAGCTCCCAACACCAAAAAATTTAGCAACGTCCACAAGAATTCTCGTAAGATCACTAGGTTTAGAAGTACTCATCTCGTACGTAGATCGTATAGGACGATTTGCGGAGTTCACGTTACATACGCGTATCTCGTATGAATATAATTATTTCCATGGTAACTGCATATTTAATGAACCCCCAACTTCCGGGGGCCAGAACAAAAATGGTATAGGCAATTGACCAGACCTTATCTCGCCGACCGTGTGACGTCATAATATAAATATGGAGGCGAGATAGCGGTCTGGGCTACGCGAGACTACATAATACAGTGGCGCTCAAAAGAAACTTTCCACTCGGATAAAATGGCGACATCGCGTAACATTAAATTTCGAAAATCGACCTGGAAATCGTACAAGAAACGGCAGAAATAAATGCTTCACCCCTTGAAAACATACAAATCCTGATCGCATTACGCAATGTCGTCAGGTGATATTCTGTGAATATGTGACCACTTTCCTAATGGAAGAGAGGCTATAAGCTCACTTCGATGCGTTGGCTGCGAATAATTGGTGCGTAGCTAGACTATAGGGTTTCAGGTATGAGAAATAATTAAAAATGCAACATACATGCACTTCAATTTGCATTTGTTAGTCGAGGTAATAGCTAGATCATTTTTTAACTTGCAAGTTGTAAATCAAATGTAACTTTATTAAAGAATACGTGTGCTAACAATACAAGATTCAAATTCAATTCACTTTTAGTTTATTATACTGTCTAATTTGGGTTTTCCCCTTTGTGCTAATTTTTTAGCTCTCTAGCATGTGATACGTGCTTGAGGGGTAGATTACCAAGTTTTTATTTTCTTAGAACAATCTCGTCATTATGTGTATGTGATAAAGTAAGAGATCGAACCTCCCTCGCGCCAGATTAGGCCAACAGCCAATCAAATCATTGAATAGCTGAATAGCCTTAACACTGTGACTCCTAGCTCCTAGCAATAGCATGTGTTATGGTTTGTATATCTAGATCTGCTCTTGTTAGATATAATGGCAAAACAAGGGCATCAAACTGCTATTCCAACACAAGACCAGTCATGTGGTTAGTTGTTAGTCAGTTACTATCCGGGGTCAGGTTCAAGGAACACATTGAAAGATCAAGCTATTCCATTAAGTGTATAAATCAAAAGTAATTCTTTTCTAAATTCTTATATAACAATCAGCCACATCTACAATGGGGAAGACGTGCTCTATATTCTTCACATACTCCTTTTGTATACGTACATACATACTAACTGACTATATTTGTTTATGTTTATGTACATTTTACTACATTCTTCTACAAAGTGAATGAGTCTTACTGTCATACGAGGTCACACTAGTCTCATTGTTGTGTGTGCTCACCTGGTTGACCCAGCATGTGATGTAGAGACTTTGGGACTTGTAGTATTTTCTAATTGACTCAATTTAGTTTTACAAGTGATGGTACAAGGTTCTAGTAAAGAGCTATCCATCCTTTGTTCAATTCCTGCTGGATGTGCTACTCCGAATGCCAACTGGATCAAGTGTATCGGACCTAATGATGACACATCAGATGGTACATTTCAATATATTTTAGCATTTGAACTTTATAAAGAAAAGCACAGTTTGCAAACTATATTAGATGACACACGAAGCAAGAACGTGCTTGGATACCTTTTAGTCAACTACTAGGATAGTGTAGACCTACCAGATGAGTTCTGGGACTGTAGCCATCCTCAAAACTGCTCATTTTGTATTCTAAGGAAGAAAGATGGCACTAAGCTTCTATCTCTTCTCTCTGACCCAGGTGATCTGCAAGTCAATGTTGCCCTGGAAACCAGTGTGGATGACCTACCTTTAAATGACATGGACAAGCCACTCATTGAGGATGATCGTATGTACTTGTGCACAGTTTAGTCAATTATGAATATCCTCTTTTAACGAAACCATTGACAAAACTACATTTCCTATTCTTGATATCTTTAGTAGCAGGCTGGTTTCATTTTGGAAGGAAAGGTTATTCTTTAAGCCAACAGTTAAAGAGCTATTTTTCTGATCCCAAGGTAGAGATTAATAAAACTCTATTCATTCATGTTGCCTCACATCTGAAAAATTTTGAGACAAATGTAAGTTGGTTATTAATTTAATTATACAAATTCAAAATCTAATATTTCTCATTCTTTGCTAAAAGGACTCAAGAAGTGATCTAGAAAAAGGTTTAAGATATCTAAGGGAACGAGTGAACCAGCCAAATTTTAAAAATGAAGCATTGCTCCATCTGATAATTGTATACAGGATACAAAAGCAAGTTTAACTGTTTCTCCTCTGTTGACTTGGATTGTTCTATTGATGTGTGTGTATATTTCATAGAAATGAGACTGTGTATGGAAGAAGTGATAATGTTCACGCCTACATAAGAAGCTTTATCAGTAAGTTTGAAGAACTCAGTGGAGATGCTGCCTTTCCCAGTACAGTTAAACAATTCTTAAAAAGGTAAGTCAAGTGCCATTACCTACAGTACGTACCTACCTAGGAGGTCCAATAGCTGAGTTAATTTTCATCTCACTTTGGTGTAGTAACTTGGATATTGTTGGAGCTGATCAGAAATCAACTACTGTATTCTGTGAACTCTCCAAAGCAGCATTAATATTATGTAAAACCTCTAAGTTAGCAGATCCACAGACAAATGGCAGGAGACTCATTTGGGGTAAGGGGATTTCCCACTGTAATGGAAGAGTGTTTACCATCTGGGGCTCGTTTATAAGGTGCATGTCTCCACATATGTACTATTTGACTCCTACATACTGTGTAGTGTTCATCCACTTGTTGTTTGGAATTGAGGTATCAGATTCTGAAAGTTTTACTGGTTTGTGGAGAAGGATCATTGATACAAAAGAGGTATGATTGACTATCATTAGCTGACAGTTCTATGAAGTTATTTATTTATTTTTTAGTATTTTGGACAAGGGAAATATGGAAATGATGACTTGCAAGATATTCAAAGGACAATTCAGTTTGGCTACTCCTTTGATATTCCTGAAGAGCTACAATTCTCTGGTGACAACCTTGCTCACATGTTAATTTCAAATGGGAAGATTCATCAGTTACCTATCCTCAGGTTTGCACTGTCAATTGGAAACACTAATGTGTCTATGTATACATACGTACATGGTTACTATATCAGAAGTAAAATGGTTATGTACTGTATGTATTGTGTTTACTTTGTAGGCTGATTCTGAATATATTCAAGGGGACACTTTTCCAATTCCATAGAAATTTGTTTGAATTTTTGATGTCATATGTTTCAGCCGTAGATGAATACATCACACCTAGAAAGGAAGAGTTATCTAATCTAAGTCCAGGTGGAGATTTGGGTACAGTTCTGGAGGAGGTACATTATGATCATACTCATTGTACATATGTATGTGTCTATGTACTCTTATGTATTACGTGTAGATACTTAGATATATGAAGTGTTTATTGAGTTTATATCCATTTATATATACCTACTTTTATATACGTACGTACATATGTAGGGTATGGAGTTCATTGTAGCTGCTGCTGACTGTTATAAAGATCCTGCTCCAGAACCAGAACTAGTATTTCAACCTCTTTCACTCTTCTGGAAATCACTTCTCCTCCTCGTGATAGAGAAGAACCCAAAACAAACTGCTACAGTACTCAATCAACTGTCTAGTGCTCTCAAAGCTCCTAGAGGTTCACTGAAATCACAAATTAGAATTAAATTGAAGGAGAAGGTAATTGTTAGCAATATCAGGGATAGTTGTGTCCATATGGTGATACGTATATTAGTACTGAAAGCATAATGAATACCAATTTTACAGTAATAGCAATGGTACATACGTATATACGTACGTACGTACATGTACATGTCCTATTTTACAGTTTTTTGAGTTGCTAAGGGAACATTCGGACAGTCTTACAATTGATCAGTTTCTAGAGTACTACAAAAGTATCCCTAACATACCTCCTGAGGTTAGTGATATTACAGTATGCATACGTACGTACACTGTATGTAGGTACATATATTGATTATTTGTAGTGAAGTTGATTATATGTGTTGATGTATGCAGTTGGTTGAAGAGTATTTGAAAGGTGTTAAAGCTAGCATACACACGTGGATTAGAATTGGGTCTTCTCCAGCTTTTACTGGTCTTTTAGCAGAATTCTTTAAAAAGTAATTACAATCAGTCAAATTTAATATGTGTGATATTTGATGTATATAACTAACCTAAAATGGGAGACATTCTCTGCAATTATATATGTAAACTTGTCTTTATAGCTTGCCAAGATGTGATAGTCGCTACCACAAGTGTTTCATTGAAGTGGTCAAAACCTTTTGTGAGAGCAGTAGACCACAACATGTTGTTGTGTCAGATCTTCTCAAATTGACAGATCAGCATCTCCTCTCAACTGAGTTTGTCAAAGAACAGGAAACTGCTGAAATTATGGAACTTCAGAGAGATTTTAAGCAATTTCTCTATAATTTAATCAAGAAGAATAGATTGAAAGTTACTAATGACTTTATCGATTTCTTTGTAAGTAAGAAAGCATAGTGAATTATTACTTGAAGATTATGTTTATGTTCATTTTGTAGAGTTCCAAGAAAGAGACAGTGATACTATCTCCAATTCAAACTCTTGTTCTCTCAGTCTTTGCTGAGGTTAGTCATTTGAAGTCCTAGGGTGTTCAATGAGAATTGTGTTTCCTAATATTTAGAATTAATAAAAATAACATTTAAAAGAAGTTCGTAGGACTTGCAACTAGTACATTTGGAACAAGTAACAAAACAAGACAATAATCATGTGATTAGGATACCAGCATACATATTATATATAGCATCATAAAAATTAGTTGGCATGCTTTGGTGATTAAGTACAATTCTTCTTTTGAATGATTTATGCACACCACGATCACAAATGAAATTTTAATTGCAATGTTTCACCCACATGGGCTTCTTCAGGCAACAAACTATACTGACAATTAATTGGCAGTTAAATACGTAGGTGTTGGTTCAACTCAAAAAAGGAGGGTAAGGTTCACAAACCAATCAAATCGTTCCATATGGGACTTAGGGAAAACCCTTAATCGTCCTAATGTAGATGCTCTCCTTGATCTTCCTGTCTTTCCAATTAGCTTTTCTTTTGACTATATTTCCAATCAAGTTGATGACCTGTCTCCATGTAGTGAACAGTGTTGGCCTTCTTCCAATCACCTTGCATGACTTCCCTCTGGTGTTCCTTTAATCTGATGAGAAACCGTCTGCCAGTTTCTCCTATGTAGACTTGGTCGCAGTCTACATAAGGTATCTGGTAGATCACACCTTTAGTACTGTTTTTATGTGTACCTTTCACCCTAGTTAGACAGTTCCTCAAGGTGTCAGACTTCTTAAATACTGTTTTCATTCCTTTCTTCTGGCAGATCCTTCCAATCTTCTCGGATACTCCCTTCACATATGGTAGTATACATAGTGGGTGACCTCCTGCTGTCTGTGCATTTTGTTCTCTTTAGGTGTCTCTGTTCATCAACATCCTGAATGCTCTTCTTGCTAGGCATAATTGGATGATGCCTTCTTTCACAATTGGATAGTGGTTGGATGAATAGTGTATGTAATGGTCAGTGTGGGTGTCTTTTTCTGTACACTGGGTCTTCAATTCTGAATGGTCCTTGGTGACCAGAACATCCAAGAAGGGCAGTCAGCAGTTCTCCTCGATTTCCATTATAAACTAGATGTTTTTTCTTTTTCTTTTTTCTTTTTTAGTAGTTTGTTACCTGAAGAAGCCCATGTGGGTGAAACGTTGCAATTAAATATTTCATTTTTGATCGTGGTGTGTGTGAATCGTCTAAAAGAAGAATTGTACTTAATACCTATTATGTATATAGCTGAGTGTATAGTAATATTATTAAAAGTATTATTTAATAACTTTTAAGTAATGTTTCCTCCATTATACAGTTTTGCTATATTGGTAGTGTTTCTGAGCTAACTGCCAGAGCTCAGTCTTCAAGTGCAAGGTGTGTCAGGTTTGTCATTAGGAAACTTGAACAGTATTACAAGGACCGAGCTCTTTGGAACTGTCCAATTCCCGTTCCCCTCAACTGGTACTGGGAGATCCTAGATCGTGCCTGTAAATCGGTCAATCCACACCAGCCTGACCTGTCATGGTGTGCTGATACAGTTCCTATCATTCAATTCACATTGGTATATAGTGCCTATGTTAGGTGTTTCAAATTAATGGGACCACTGGAGAAGGTTCCTGATTGTGTACAGGGAAGTGCCAATCCTCACATGAAGAGTTATTTCGAATGGATCCTGCATCTACAAAATGTCATTACAATTTGGCACAATAGGATCCTAATAGATGATTTCACTCTACAAGAAATCCAGTGTTTTTGTGCCTGCCAAATTCCAATTGATAATTTGTTTAAGCATCTCCAAGTGGAATCTTTTCATTTGACCCTGGAGATTGCTACAGAGAAAATAACCTTGATGAATAGGCTCAAAGAAGTTACCAAGGAAATGCTGGTATTCACACACAAAGATGGCAGAAAGTATGCAATATCGTATTAATAGGTATTTATGTATTTGCTTGTATCTGTTTCATATACGTATGTGTAGGTGCTCACTGATGGCAGTCCTTAAACTTTACAACCTTTCCATTCCTCCAAACTTGTTTGATCATCTTCAAGAATCTATAACCAAATGCAGTGAGAGGCTGTTTGCCGGTCATGTGTGCTCATCTGAGGATGAGACGGATGAGGATATTTTCAATCCAGATTTAAAGGTGAAATCCTTGGTCGCCCTTCACTCAATGCTTGCAGATTTTCTGACCCCACTGACACACTATTTGGAATTTATTGTCCATTTTGTCATGAATGAGAGTCAGTTGATTGATAAACACTTAAGAGAGAGGATAAAGGCACGCATGTACACTTCATCAGCCTCTCAGCAATCACAGTCTGGTACAGAGGGACACTTTACAGATGCTGTGGATGTGCCTAACTCTTGTGCAGTTTCAGAATTACCAGTGGAAGTGAGTTTCTGTTCATATTGTATACACTTAAGTTGAATTATGCTTAATAAGAATATATTAAATGAATTGAGGTGAATAAAGCATGTTTATTGAAAATTTCCAGTTCAAATAAATTGTAATTTCTGAAGAACTTCCATGTACGTAGTAACTGAATCAGTCTGATGAATACTACTTTTGGGATACACATAAAGCTGTCCTATGCTATATTTGAGCTATACTAGATAACCAAGAGAGTTGAACATTTTTCAACATTCTTCCATCCTATAATTTTTAAATGGCGCTCTAAATTAGCAGATGTTTCTTGTGCTTACAATTTTAAGTATAGCCTGTAAGTATCTGTCCGCTGGTATCATTTTACAGATTTTTGTCAAGGCCCTCCATGAAACTCAGTCTCATTTTCAATGTATATTTGAGGGAACAGAGGTACAGATACATACGTATGTATATAATTAATCAGCCAATTGAACACTGCAATGGACATAATTTTATACGTACTGATACAAAGTAAACACTGGCTTGACACATTAAAACCTCTTCAATCAAATCAATTGTATTTGGTATAATAAGTGGCTAATACATTTGAACCCTGTGTAGATGAAATGGTTGTAACCATTAAAATTTTAATTTAACAGAGGTTTCATCTTAACAGAAATCATATTTTTCATAAATGTAATATACAAAACTGGCTCACAGACAGACTGCTCCTAAGTAGTGATAATCTTGTACGATTCTTAATGGTAGCCGATACGGTTGAGTTTCCCAAACCTTTTTGCTATTGCCGTCTTTTTTCCTGATGGACTGGCACCCTTATCTAAAGCTTTAATAATAACTTTCTTATCTTGAAGAGAAAGTGCTTTTTGCTTGTTTAGCCTTTATAGATTCTTCAATAAAATTTCACCTTATCCGAAAATATACAAAACATAGTTATGTACAGTACGTATTTTGTAAGCACCAGGAATTATGGTTACAATTCATAAATTCCTTTAATTTTTAATAATCTAACAAACTATGCATGGACTATACTACTTCATCTACATTTATGCTCGTATGTATGTACAGTGTACATACGGATAAACACGTATATATATGTACATATATCCCATTGCCGGGGCAACCGCCTGTGTATATATTTCGTAACCAGGATATAACAGGATTTAAGAAGCTATATACTGCCATCGGATTCTTAAATCCTGTTATATCCCTGCCCAAATATGGTAAACTAAGACGTTTCTACTTGGAGGGTGGACAATTCTCCTTACATTTAGGACAGTTGGAGTAGTCAGGGCAAGAGCATTCTATAATCGTCAGCGTTTAAGTAAAACTAACCATACGCCAGATGAGCCATTCTGAAAGTCCCGCCAAAATAACAACAAGAAGCTATGGAGTATATATCACTTATACCCCGGCGCTTCGGTGTATATGGGTTTTATATGTACGAGTGACGAGGGCGCATAGCGCCCAAGGGCGAGTACGTATTAAACCATATATGCCGAAGCGCCGTGGTATAACTAATACATAGTTTATAGACTCTTGTTATATATACACTTCAGTTTTAATTATAGAATCAGTTGCTCTTATGCACGTACAGTACAACAATGTGGTTCTTTAGGCAGTCCTACGCTAGTGAATTGTGGGTGCTAATTGCCATAAAATTAGTCTAACATGATTACTCTATTGTGGAAAGTAGTTGATTATGTACATACATACATTTAAATACGGTTCTCTGTCGTCTTTCTATAGTTTTTTAGAGAAAGAAAGATTCAACATCAGCCTCAAAATCTACGAGATATGTCAGACTCAGGTCAGTTCCCCTATAACATCAATTTGTTGTCCTTCATGTGTGTACATACACAATTGTCACCTAATAATATAGCTTCACCAACAATAATTCACATCAACAGCTATGAATTACTACCTGTACAAATCAAAACTATATAGTATATAAGGTTCCATAGTATGTAACAGATGCATGATCAGACCTGAAAATATTGCTAGTGGCAGAGTTTTATCTAAATATCCACTCTGCTACATAGGTCCTGTTCCACATATGCGTATGTATTATAGGGTCTATACAATCATAATAATGTCTTACTTAGTTGATAGTACACTATTAACTCTATCCTTCAGGAGCTGTTCACCATTTCCTGCACTCCAGTAGTGCAGCCTTGCAGGAGAGTAACCAACAAATTGAGAAGATAGATTCCAAAATTAAGGATGTTCAGGACAAGATAAGAGAAGAAAATGTTCAATTGAAAACTACTCTAACCCAAATTCAGCATGATGTTAGAGCTGAGCTTGAGATAGTCAGAGATGAATGCCACCATTTGAAAGAGAAGAACACAGCTGTTGAAGTATCCTTTAGTCAGTTACAGCAAAATGCATTGTCTGATCTGAGAGATGCTAAGAGTGATCTAGGAAAGTTAAAAAATGAATATAATGAAACTTTAAACGACCTGCAGCTGAAGTTGGAGAGTGATTATGAAAGTGTGATAAAGGAAAATGTAGGCATCAAATCTTCCATGTCACAATTACAGCAACAAAATGAAACACTTGAGATCTCGTTATCAGAAGCTAAAGAGGAGGTCAATCAGCTAAGGGTGTCACTGGATCAGTCAAAGGAAGAGAATCAAAGCCTTAATACACTGGTGGCTAGCTTAAGACAAGATGTTCAAAAGCTTATAGATAACAAGAATGAGCTAGAAGAACAATGGAGAGAGCGGTTTGACCAGATAGACCAACGGTTGAAGGAGTTGGAGCCATCTTGGAAAATTGAGTCCTCACAGCTTAACATAACCGATGAAGAGGTTGGTAAGGGTGCCTATGGAGAAGTGAAAGTTGGATTGTATTGTGGAGGTCATGTGGCTGTGAAACAGTTGCACCAAGTCATAATCTCTGCTTACAATAGGAAACAGTTTAACCGTGAAATGAAGCTTGCCTCCCGTCTCCGTCACCCTCAACTGATCCGATTCATAGGAGCAGTCACTACTGATAAAGTTACCCTTCTTGTGACAGAGCTGATGGAGTCCAGTCTACGTAAGCAGCTTGAGTTGGGTAGAATATCTGAGGAACACATTCTCCCAATCAGTAGAGATGTAGCCTGTGCTCTAAACTACCTCCACTCTCTTCCTGAGCCCATCATCCATCGAGATGTCAGCAGTGCCAATGTCCTGCTCAACTCAAAGCCTGGAGGAGGATGGATGGCCAAATTAGGAGATTTTGGATCAGCCAACTTTCAAGCTCTAGTGAATACTAAGCTACCAGGAGCTCCTGTTTATTCAGCACCAGAGAGTGATAAACCAGCCTTACAAGGTCCTTCAATGGATGTCTACAGCTTTGGAGTGCTGCTGTTTGAGGTGTGCACTGGGGAACTCCCTGACCCTGGTCAAAGGGAGGCACTGCGTAGCAGAGTACCCTTTGGAACGAATCAAGTAATCACTGTGATTGCCAAGGATTGTACCTGTTCAGAAGCAGGATATCGTCCCACTATGGCTGCAGTGCTGAAGGGACTGTAATGTAAAACTTGTTACATTTAATAACATATACATTATAATTACCTTTTTGAAAATCTTTATCTTTACATGTAGAATTTATTTTTGTAGTGCTATAAAGGACATTCATATTATGTGTCCTTAATTTAATTATATGAAGGCAGGTTGATTTACCGAGCAGAACTGGTGAATGTGAAAGTGATTATTGGGGTGAGCCTGAGCGAGCCCTGATAATCCCCTTTGATCCTGGCCTCCATCATGCTTCTGGTATATACCTCCCACCTTTTTGATTTCACTAGCGCATCTATATACGTATATAACGTTGAGTTTATATTTTGAATTTATCTATATGTATGTAAGTTATGGCTCCAAATGTGAAGTGGAAGAGTCCTATGAAAAATCTAAGATACCATTTTCCTACATGCTATGCCTAGCTATTCTGTAAAAGAGCCTATAGGGGAACTAAACCTGAAGAGAGCTTTGGATGAAGATACAGGAGTCTTTTCTTCCTTCTTTTCCCTTCTTTCATCTTCTCCACTGGATCAGACAGCTGTTCATCAGTGATCCTGGGAGTCTTTGTCTTTTTCTTTGTCTTTATCTTGATCTTCTGTGAATCCTTGGCTCTATATGCTAAATCTAGGGGCCTTATATACACTATTTTGGTGCCAAAAATTATATAAGGTGTTAACTAAGACACATGATGAAATTTAATTTTATGAAAGGAATATAAGTCAAATTAAAATTTGATGAATTAACTATTAGTAATCTTGCTTGTACAGGTAAAACAGACTCAGCATAACTATAGACACAAGTAGGACATATTACATAAATCTACCCTTAGGTTTTATAGTATACGTAGTAGGCTTTTGCACACTTTGGCTATATGCCCATATTACGTAGGAGTTTGGGTTGCAACTAGCATTATAACACTTTATTGATCAAAATATGATAAAAGAAATCAAGCAAAAACATCATAAGGCTAAGAATGCATCCATGCATATACGTTTATTCAGCATTACATTCTTATTACACAGTCTAGAGAGAAACCGTATACGTACTAACATATCATGCGTGTATCGTATTTATGGTGCTAAAACTTATGTAGATAAAATGAAAGAACTAATAGACTCCATGAGGGCTGCTGGACACATTTAGAAATCTACTAGTACTGCACTGTGCACATGTGAATGTTTATTATATTATTTTTCAGTAGAATTCGTTGTCGATTTTGCCGTAAAATTCGTAGTCTTGTCAGTAGAATTCGTTTTATTTTCGGTTACTAGTTGGTTGCTTTAGCAGTAAAAGTCGCCAAACGTTCAGGAGCTGAGACAAAAACTAAATCAAGTGCACGTTGGGAGTGTGGCTTCCTGTCTGTCCATTATTAGAAGTAAAAATTGTACTAAGTGGTCCGTTTGGGTCGAGATTAGTGTCCGTTATCCGGAATATGGAAGTTGTCCGCTCCTGGGAGGTTAGTAATATATTAAAACTATGCTAAATTCAATCGGTTGCATAGGACCTGGCCGTTAAATAGAGGTTGTCCGCTCCACGGAGGGTCCGTTAAGAGAAGTTCCACTGTGTTCCCTTCGGTCTGTGATTCCAAGCCATTAATTAGCGACTGAGAATCACAATTGCGTAACAAGTTAATCGACAGACAAAATGGAAGGTGTTGTCAAAGGTCGTGAGCACTTTCAGGAGGAGTCCTTTCAACAACTCTTACAGGTAACATGCTTAGAATCATGCGATCATTATATATGATCATAGCAGCATCCTTGATTGATAATTTCCTCCATATTGTCTATACTGTATAATCATGGTAGGTGCTCAGGTTTGATGTGAAGCAGGATCAAATGCAGATCAAAATGCTTAGTCTCTTGCAAGAAAAGGTCAGTGTCAGTAAGCGTTTTTATTCTTCCCAGTGTAACAAAATTAAGATGGGAGCTACCATATAGAGTAAGAAATCAAAATTCGGCCACCTATATCTTCAGAACAAAACCTTTTGACTGCAAAGTAGCAATAACTAAACCACCCTCTGGAAAATCCAAATTTAAGCCCACAACCTTAGCAGAGCAATCAGGACTTGCATACATTCCATTTTATAGCCCTATGCAGCCATTTAAGCACAAATCTAGAACAGACTCATACCCATCAACAAAACTCCATAGTACTCCAGCACCACATTCCAGTCTCTATCACAGCGATAATTCCTTTGACATGCATATGGTGACACCTATTCCAGTAAAGCCAGCCACAGCTAAATCAAAATCTAACCCAGCTGAGAGCAGTCTAAGCACTAAACAGCACTGGCACACACCTCAACGATACAGCACCACAATCAGTAAATTTCTGCCACTTCCACGAAAGCTCCCAGCAAAACCACTCTATCAGCTGGAGTAGTTCTAACTAGTAAAGAAAATTTGAAGAAGTTAGTCGATAAGCTCATCCGGAGAAGGCCGAATGACTAAAATTTTATGTTGATTACAGAAGAGGAACTCTTTCGTTTTCAGTCATTCGAGAAATGTCGGATACAAAAATTTGAAAGTGACCCCAAAATTTTCGAATTTTTTTGATGTTTTTATAAATGTGTTAATTACTTAATTATCACAACATACCTAAAGAAATTGAAAATTGAATCTTGTTAGTTACGAAATTGGATTCATTTTGAAAGGCAATAGTAGCTGGTAAAGACTTAGTTGGTCAAAATATATCGAGATGCAGTTGAGACTTTTTGCGTCTTCTTGTCATCCCCTTGCGCGCCACTGTGTTCTTGCCTACTATAAGGGGGAGCATGGTGAGCAAAATCATACGGGCCAAATGTACGATTCTAGAAAGCCTGGTGTAGGGCAGTTGGTCTCGTATGAATGCTCCTAAGCCTTATGAGTGTAATCCGAGGATTGCCGAGTAGTAATACCGAAGTGACTAGTGTGGCACCCTGACCTAAGGAATGCAATTGCAGATTCCCCGCAAATCCTACAGCTCATGGCTAGAGGCTTTGACCAAGCTACAGTTGAATCCCAGACGCTTGTCAAGCTTGTCTGCCATGTGATTCGAGTGACCGGAAGTTAGATGAAAGTTCCTCGAGTTTTTTGCAATTGGAAATGCCGATGTTACGATTGTACATCTGAGCGAGACCAATTGCGAGTGATTGCAGATTTCACGCAGGCTCTCCTTGATCGAAGGGGACTCAGTCAATACACGATTAGAATCTCAAGCCCCCTGGGAATTAGGTGGTTGTTATGGTTTGTCTCAGGACTGAACGAGGAAACATACTT